>JANXHW010000008.1:26621000-27878000 GCA_026170595.1 Plestiodon gilberti rubricaudatus | reverse complement strand
GCTCCTACTGTATTTATAGGGGGGGGGGGGAAGGACCTGCTTCAGGGGGGGCCATTCAATGGGACTGAGAAGCGCTTGGGGGGGGCTGGATGGTGCCCCAGTATGGGGGCAGACTGGCTCTTTAGGTACCAGGCGCTGCATCCTGCCATTTCCACGCTAGACACGCGCGCACGCGTGCGCACGCACACATAGTCTGTGCATTCTTTGAAACTCTGCCGGGGTTCCTGGAATTAGGACACTTCTACTTTCCAGCGTTACCTTCCCCCTTTCTCTCCCCCCCCCCATTAGAAATTAGAAGACAGCTCCTAATTGGACGCCAAGATTTACTGGGGGGGGGGGAGCCTGTCACTTCCCTATGTGTAGGCAGAGATGCAGGTTTTAACTTGCGGGGGGGGAGGGAAGGTGAAACAATCGTCCCAGCCTGAAACCATCCATTGGGGGGTGAAACGAGAGAGGGAGGGACGCCGCCTTGTCAAAAAGCAACGGAATTTCAGAAATGACCGACCGTGGAATTGTTTTTTGTTTCCCCTACGGACCGTCACAATCCGAAAACCTTGAGCTACCCTTTATCTATAAATTGTACTTATTACAACATTAAAATCATTTCGGATTTATAGATCAGTTTTCACTTTAGTGTGTTCACAGACCTGATCCCTCCCCCCCAATGATGCGATCTGGAGGGCCTTTCTTCGCCCTTCTCTTCGATCACAGATTGGGGGGGGGGAGGTTGAGTTATCTGGTTAGGACCCCTCCCGCCATCTGTTCCCCACACTGAGGCACCTATTACTCGAGAGGCGGTCTAGTTATTGAGAGGAAGGGGTCACGTCCGTGCGATTCGGTTTCGTTTCAGGGGACTATGTGATGTATCTTCAGAACCAAACGAAAGGAACCGGATCCATTCTGAGTGGCGGAGAAGGAGAAGGAAAACGGGTATAAGGTTCTCCCTTCCCTTCGGAAAAGAGGGGCACGTTTTGTTCGCCGCCTCTGTCCCTCCGCACTCCTGCAAAACGTCCCGCTTCCTTTCAGACTTTCCAAGTGAAGCGCGGCTCAAAAGTGTCGGGTGGAGAGAGAGAGAGAGAGAGAGAGAGAGAGAGAGAGAGAGAAGAGTGCGCTCGCGCTCGCTCAGATCAATCAATCGGTTATTGCTCCCTCCTTAATAAACGTCCAAAGGCGTAGTGGGGGGGATCAATGTGAAGGAATGGCCGGGGCCGGGGGGAGATGGGACGTTTCTGAATAAATGAGTGTCTTTTTGCAGCCGCTGGTCCAAGGAGAAGGAGGAAGGGGGGCTGGCAAGGGACGCGCTATAGTACTTTCTTTGCAAAGAAGTTCCCCCAAGTTGACGCCTCGAAAGGCAGCGAGGGGGGGGGCGGAACAAAAGCTGGGCCAGGAGCCTCGGCGTCGATGCCTGCTGGGGAGGAGGGACAAGAAGAAGTTCTCCTCTTGGAAGCTGCAGCATTCCGAGGAAGGCGGGACTGGGGGGGGGGGGGCTACTGCCCCTGTCCCGGCGTGTTCAGGACCTTCCGTTTGCTGGAAGGAGAAGATGAACCTTGGTGGGGGGGGGCAGGAGTGGACTGAGCTCGCGTGAAACTGACCAGAGAGCAGCCCGGATGAATGCAACCAGGGCGGGTTTCACCAGCCACATGCAAAAGTAATACATTTGCTGCTCCTCTTGTTTGGAAAAAGAAAAGAAATATTGGTACTCTTGGTTTTAAAAGGCCCTTCATCTGCTCAGTTACGAGGGAGCAAAGGCCAGTGGGACTTTCTGCCGAAGACCCGTGAAGAAGTTGGGAATACCGTAACGTGTGTAGTTGTGTACATACCTAAATGCTATTATGCATTTCTTCAGAAATCCAACTGAAGTCAGTGGGGCTCAGCCCCACAAGGCCAGTCGCAATGTTTGTATACTCGTAGTTGGTAGTAACGCCCACTAGACTAGGTGGTGGAACTTGCTTCCGTGGAAACGGGCACAGCAGGATCTGGCCTCCTGACGGAGGCCCATTTGACCTCCGGGTGTGTCTCCTGGAGCATATCAGCAGCAGCGCCTGCGTTCAGGATAAATTGCGCTGAGGATGGGGTTGTGTTTGTAGCTGTGCTCAAGACCCCGGTGACTGCAGAATCGTCGCAGCCCACAAGAAGCAGCAGACGGGAGAGCGAGCGAGCGTGCGAATCTGACACTTGAGTGTTGGGACTGAAGTCTTGTCTTAAGAAATCAAGGGACCGCAATCCTTGATTGCCCTGTCGGGGGAAAGGCGGGGTAAAAATATTATTTAAATAAATAAATAAATAAATAAATAAATAAATGGTCCTACTCTTGGTGGGGGTGGGGAAGGAAAACGACCCAAGAGAGGAGAGAACAAATATATCTCTGAGGGGCTGAGCTTTCCAACCCGCTCTTAACAATGGTTTTACTCGGAAGGAACTCCAAGGCTGTGTGCACAGACGTACAACAAATCCACTGCTATTTTGAAGAAATTGTACCCCCCCCCCATCCCCACCTTTCCCTGAGAACAATCGGCACTGCCCAGATGTACGGAGAGCGTGATGGAAAGTCACTGACAGAACACCTGCCAAAGGAAGAGGCGCGGGAGGGAATATAACGAGGAGGAGAACATCTGGGCTACCTGAAAGGGGTGGGTGGGGGTCTCGAGGAGGGTAGGAGCACACGAATCTTGCCCCCGGCCGGATCCTGTGCCACAAACAACAGTTTGATCGTCTGCACACCCATCCTAAAGTCCAGAAAATCTGATTTAGGCGGCAATCTTATGCACACTTACTGGGGGGGGGGGGGAGTAAATCCCATTGACTGTAATGGGAGTTACTTCCGAGTAGACATGCATAGGTTCGAGCTGTTAGATGCAGCTCCATCTCTCTCTACCTGACGCAGGCTGTCAGGTAAGGTTGTAGGGTGTCTCTCCCCCCGCCCCAAAACACACCCTGCCTGGACTATTTCAAGGCCATGCTCAACTTGACTTGGGGGGGACTCAACCCCCTCATTTCCCTTCTTTGTATGGGGGGGGAAACCCCAGTTCTCCTCCTCCTGTCCTGCTCCCTTTTGAGAGAAAGCACCTGGAGACTCCCCGCTGCTGCACTGTGTGGAAGCCTTTATTGAAGTGGGGGGCGGGGGGCAGACGCCCAGAGAAGTGGGCCCAGTGGGTGCTGCTCCTTAATGACGACTCCGGAGAGAAGGGCCCACCTGGGGGGCTCGGCTGGAGGCTACCTGGTGGAGGTCTTTGGCTGCAAGACGTGGTGCTTCGGTTGGGGTCTCCAAAGAGCTCCATTGTCTTCCCACGAAGGATGTTTTCCCGCTCCTGGGGGCAAAGCCAGAGTGGAGGGGCAGGAGGAGAGGGGGCAGAGCTCCCCCCTCCTCGCCAAGTGTGCATACTATTTAGAAACAAACAGACCTCCCCACCGCCTTGGGGGGCACGCACGCCTTCTGTGTGTAGACACAGGCGCGGAAGGGCGCGTTTTCTCTCCCCGAGAGAGCGGGCGTTCGTTCGTTCGTTGGGCGTCTCTTTCTTCCCCCCCCAAGAAAGCGAGGAGCTGCCTGCAGCAGCCCTCCCGATCTGGGGCTTCGCGTCTGGAACGGCCCCTTCGCGATTGGCTCCCGAGCCTCGGAGTTAAATCTCCCTGGCCTGCCCTCATGAATAAAAAGCAGGGTGTTTTTTTGAGGCACCAAACCCCCGCTCCGCTCCCGAGCCTATCAGAGTTCTCTCAGCGCGCCTCTTTCACTCCCCGATGCGCCAAAGTTCACTGCAACTTCCAACCCTGCCCACTGTCGCGGCCCCCGCCCAGCCTCCCCCTCCAAAAAGAGGCAACACACGCACACAAAATAAAAGAGGAGACCAGAGCGGGCGCAGAGACTCCCCAGCCGCTCCCCAAACCAGGCAAAGCCCCAGCAGCGCCTCCTCGGCCAGCCGGGCGCATTCCTGCAGGACGCGCGTTCCGGGGCAGCTGGTCCCTTTCAACTGGTTTCCCCCGCCGGCCGCCGCGGCCACCCTCTGGGGACACGCATCTCTGGCGCTTGGGGGGGGGGCTTCTGGAGCGGGGGGTGCAGGCTGGGAAGAGGCGACCGGCTGGCTTGCTCCAAGAGGGGGGAGACTCCGGGCGGGCGGTTCGCTCGCTCGCTCGCTCGCCCTTCCCCTCCCCTCCCCAATAGTTGGGCTCCTCTTTTCCTCCGGTGTCCCTTCCCGCAGCGCTCCATTCCGCCGGCTCGCCCCGCCCCGTCCGTCCCAGCAGCCTCGACTGGAGCATGGCAGCGCTGCCTGGGACTGTACCGAGGATGATGCGCCCAGCACCCGGACAGAATTATCCCCGCACCGGATTCCCTTTGGAAGGTAAGAGCCGGGTTCCTTTCACCTGCGGACTCGCTCCCGAGACCCCCTTCCTTCCTCCACGCACGCCCCCCCTCCCCAGCTCGCCAATGCTGAGATTTCGTTTCCTCCGTCCCTTGCGGCCTCTCCTTACCCCCGTTGCAACTTTCATCCCGTGGTAGATTTGAGCTCTTCTCTTTTGAGCCATGACAACAAAACTTTTTATTTCATTTTATTTTTAATACCAAAGGAAGTTCAGTGCGTTTTGAAATTAGCTGAAGGCTTCCGCTCTGAATCAGGAAGAAGTCTCTGAATTTCAGAGTCTGAAACTCCGAGAGGTCACCACCAACGCAGGCAGTTTTCCTCAAAAGGAAACCCTACCGATTTCAGGGGTATTTACTTCCAAGGAAGTACGCAAAAGATTGCAGCCTTAGCCCGACTCCAGTCGGAGGGACTTGCTTGTCAGTAAATACTAAATATCACACTCCACTTAAAGGGGAGTCGCGTTGAACAAAGGTGAGGCTTTCTTCCGAGCGAGCACGTCGTCTGGATCGGCCTTCTTATGTGAAGTTTGACGTTGATTTTTTAAACTATTGTTGCCAACTCCCCCCCCCAAAAAAAAAAAACTTGAAAGAGGTACTAGTCACTTCCAAATCGTCTGTCCCTATTCATACATTTTGGACGGTTTTGTTTTGCCTCTCGGTCCAGCACAAGGAGGGACATGAAAGGAACGGGAAGGATGAACCTGAACCGCCGCGTCCTGGTTTCTACAGCTTGGGGGGCTGGTGTTAGATTTGGAGAAGAGCCTGCTCGCTCCATCCCTCCCAGGAGAAATGCTTTGAATAGATCACGGGTCCCAGAACCTGTCCGTCGCCCCTCGAGTCGAGGCCTGGCTACCTCCTCCCCGTTGGGTTTCTTTCAGTTCCCATCTTCCGCCCTATTCCTTTAAAAAAAATTTTGTGTGTGTGTGCTGCTAATATGGCAAGAAATCATATGGTGGGCTTGCGATATTTCCTGCGCTCCCTCTTCCCCCAATGAAATCTCTCTCTCACACACACAATTTTGTTTTGTGGCCACAAACGCTCCCCCAATGGAGGCCAAAGCCAGAATTAAACAAATGCAAGGTCCATTCTCTGCATTTATTAAAGCAAAGCTTGCTCAGCTCCAGCCGTGCTCAAGTGGCTGAGCTTGGAGAGCCGGGAAGGGGGGGGGGGACCGGGACCCACGCAAGGTGCGAAAACACACACGCCGCGGGGATTTGAGCGAAGGGTCTCTTTTCTGTGGCAAATGAAGTACAGCAGACTGCTGGGGGGAAGGGGATCAAGGGATTAGCAAAATATTTGTACAACATGACTGGGAATAATGACCAGGCAGCGCTGTCGACGGGCTTTAGCGCCTCTTGAATGCGGAATGGCCCACTCGAGGGTTATCTGTGGCTAATGATGCGTATAGCCGACTGACTTCGAATTAACCGCGCGTGATTCTTGATTAAACCGCAAGCAGCGGGTCTGGAATCTACTTTTCGGCTCTGCTCACCAGGAAAAGGTGGAGGGGGGAGAAAAGGAGAAGCCGCCTCCTTGTTGTCGTCGCCCCCCCCCAGTCTCTTTTCGTTTCTTTTTCCCCCGTCTATCATGCAGCAAATTTCTTCCATTAATTAATCAATCCACCAAACCAACAATAATCCAAACGGAAAAAAAGATGTCAGAAGGGTGCAAAAAGAGTCTGACCCCTTCACCCCAAGTTTCCCCCTTTTCTGTACCAGGAAATTGGGGAGATATTAACTTGGATATTAAATCCCCTGAACAATAATTTAAGTCCTCTCCAGGTCTCGCCTAAAGAACGTAGGTATTTAGTTTTTTAATTGCACATTGATCCGCCGCGCGCTTTGGTCGGGTGGGCACTGAAAACCCAAATCAACAGGCCCTGGAAATGATTTCAATTGTGGGGGGAGGGTTAAGTCCCCAGAAATATTTTTTAAAAATATGTTTCTATGTGGGATATGCACATCCAGGGTTTGCACAGCCCTGGCGTGTTTTCAGGCGACGGATCCGGTTCCTCAAGGAGGGAAAAGCGAGATTTGGAGGATGCCTCGGTTTGGGAAGAAAGTCAGGGGGTGGGTGGGTGGGGGTGTGTGGCAGTTAAGAGTTTAATCAGGCTGTTTATGAAAAAGAGAGGTGTTTTTTTTTTAAAGACAAAAAACTGGATAGATAGAGATCGAGACAGCTGCGTAGAAAACGCAAACAGATGTCAGCACTGGGCAAGCAGCTGGAAAGGCGCCGAGGGAAACATTTATAAAACATATATTGAGGGTTAGGGGGAGGCGAAGGGAAGACAGCCGCCATTTCTCCAAGTTCCGATCCGTGGGAAAGAGAGAACACGATTCTGGAAGTGGAAGTGCGAGGGAAGACGCAAGACAACCCTTGAACCGAATCCAATCTTGAACCCGGAGGGGGTTACTTCCTTCCGAGGAAGCGTGGCTGGGAGCCGGTGGCAACGCTGCCCCTTTTTTGCTTGGCCGTGAGGCCCGCTGAAAGCTTACAAGTGCAGCTTACTTCCGAGGAAACCTGCTTAGTAGGATCAGGTTAGCCAGACAGCCGATCCTCCGAAGCACTTTCTTCTCTCGGAAGTTCGCCGCCCCACTGAGTTCAAAGGGACTTACTCCCAGGTAAGCGTCCCAGGATATTTTACAATGGAGGGCAAAAGATCCGCGGGTTTGATAGGTTTCCAAAAAGTTCCCCAAAAACTTTTGTTTCTAAACACACAAACGAGGAGGACGTCCTAGAGACTCCCTGAGGCCCGTGGAACAGCGTGGAAATTCCTCCCAAGAAAATAGCTTCCGTCGCGATCCATCCTCCCCCCCCACTTCCACAGGAGGACTTACTCCCTGGTAAATAGCCCTAGGGCGGCCAGTTCGTTTGAGGGTGAATGAATGCCATCCTGACCCATAATGAACGTGGGACGGGTTCTAACGAGTAGTTTTCCTCGCGTGTCGTGACTCGCGTTGACCGTCTATTTACAGGGATAGTATTCCTGGTTAACTGGACGCTGGAGGATTCGGGAGGTTTTGGTGGGGGGAGGGGCATGTGTGCAGCCACGCACCTGCGGTCCACAAACCGGTTAAGCAGCCGAGCATCCTAACGGGAAGGATTCCCCCAGTCCTCCGCAGAACTTTTGGGAAGCCAGACTGGCATGGGGAAAGCACCATTCCTTCTCCCTGGGAGACTTCTACTTAACTGGCTTGTGGATTAGGCCCATGGAGGGAGGGGGGGGCCGGGCTGATATCCCTGAAGCCTCCTCCAGACTCAAGGGACCGGAGCCGGCGGGGCGCTTCTGGAGCAACGCTGACAACAACATTTCTAGACTTCAGTCGCACCTTCCTCCTGGTAAAGCTGCTGGGAGGGTCGGGATTCGGAGCATTACTAAAATACGCTTCAACAACATCCCCTTCCACTAAAATTCAGTCACCCGCACCCCTACCCTCCACACCTTCACTCCGAAGTAAGCCCCACGGCCTTGAGGTGGGAGTTACTCCGAAACAAGCCCCACTGATTTCGATGGGGTTTCAATCTCGGCTCAGTGTCCGGCACGGAGAATAAGGGGACTGTCTGTCTGTGTGACCAAATGCATCACCGCATTTAAACCTTACTGGGTCCGTCGCCGTTTCTTCTTAGATGTGGATTAGAAAAGGCGATTGGTGCAGGAAAGAAGCGGACTGGTGCTGGTCCAGTCCAAACGGGCCAGCGATGGGCCGGCGCTTCTGTAACAGGACAGACACACACGGACACTTATGTAGATGCGACTCAGTAGCCCAGCTGAGAAAATAGGTCTCTACAAAGTGACCGAAACAAATAAAATGTCGGTAATAATCTATATATTATCGATACACTGACTGACCCACCCACAGCCTTTAGAGCCAGACCTAATTGCAGGGAGGGGATTGACCAGGGGAGTAGGCAGAAAAACGTGGAAGGGGCGAGATGACGATGAAGTCCCCCAAATCAAATTCGCATTTTCATTCTGTGGTGTGCTGTTGTGAGAGCGTTTCTCCTCCTACTCCTCGTCCCAGACTTTGTGTCTTTTACTCCGCAGTCTCTACTCCGCTGGGCCAAGGCCGGGTCAACCAGCTTGGGGGCGTCTTCATTAACGGGCGACCCCTGCCCAACCACATCCGCCACAAGATCGTGGAGATGGCCCACCACGGGATCCGGCCCTGCGTCATCTCCAGGCAGCTCCGCGTTTCCCACGGTTGTGTCTCCAAGATCCTCTGCAGGTACCAAGAGACCGGGTCTATCCGCCCCGGCGCCATCGGAGGCAGCAAACCCAGGGTGAGTGAGTGGAAAGCCAAGGGGGCGTGGGGGGGGGGCCACCATGGGGCGGGGGCCTTCTCTCCCTAGAACTAGACACCCCCGCTCCCCTTGTTGAACACAGTGGACCTTACTTCTGAGTAAACACGCAAAGGATCAGGGCGCCTGGCTGCGGGCAACTGCGCATGTTCTAGGACGTCCACATTACAACGCAGACCTGGGCACATTTACTCGGAAGTAAGTCTCTTATTCACTGGTCCTTCTTCCACAGGATCATGAAGTACATTTGAACGCAACAGTGTGATCGCACTTGGGGGGGGGGGGGAGTTAAGGCTTCAGCCTTTTAGTTCCCGGTGTTTTTGAGAGCAAGTGGGATGTGTGATTCCGAGCAGGATGGCAGAAACTACTCCGGATTACTTGCGAGGTTCCAGATACCACTTTTATCAGGAATTCAGATTGTTTTGCTAGCACAAAACCTGCCCATGTCTCCCTCCTTTCTACTTCATGACCTGGAGAAAAGATAGATGAACATCTGCTATGCCTGTTTACTCAGAAGTAAGCCCCACTGAAACCAATGGCATTTCAGTAAGCATGGCTGGGATAGAAACAATCTCTCTTCCTCCTATTAAGGCTGCTGCAATCCTATGGATTTACCTTACCTTACCAGCCTTACCTGGGAGTAAGCCACATTGAATTCAAAAGGAGCTACTTCTGAGTAGACATGCATAGGATTGTAAATGGGGGGAAACTGTGACTAGTAGCGAGGCAGGCTTACTCCCAAGTAAGTGTGTGCAGATACTCGCCACTGGTCCCAGTTGCCTGATCCTTACTGGGAAGTAAAACCTAACGTGTTACAGGAGGGGGGCTCCCCCCCCAGGACTGCAGCCTTCACCTGTAAAATGACTTTTCTGTATGTCTGGTTTTGTGGGGGGGGGTTGGATTAAAAGGAGCCCCCCATTAAAATCTAGGATAATTCACTGAACAGGGAGGCTTTGGAATGTTTTGTTTCCAATGGGAAGGTGTATGCGACTTTTATTAAGTTTTAATTTTGGGGGGAAAACGCTTAATTTAAAAGTGGATTTTTTTTCTTCCCTCCCTCCTCCCCCCAACTACTCTGCTCCCCATCACACCCCCATCACACGTTGATCACAAAAGCAGGTTGCTACTCCGGACGTGGAGAAAAAAATTGAAGAATACAAGCGAGAAAATCCCGGGATGTTTAGCTGGGAGATCCGGGACCGGCTCCTGAAAGACGGCCACTGTGACCGAAGCACAGTCCCCTCAGGTGAGAAGGCAGCTTGGCAAGAAACAGACAGACCCGCTAAGAGAGGAGGAAAGGAAAGTGGGGGGGGGCAAAGACCCTATAGACATTCATCGAGTGGGGCCAGCTTGACACCAAAAACTGCCCCCTAGGCTAAAGAAGAAGAAAAAAAAAACCCTCCTTCTATATACTCACACCAGAAAAATCTTCCCTGTTCTCTTCATTCCCTTGCGTCCCAAAGACAGGGCCCTGTGACACTCCAAAGCCTTGCTTGCAAAGCTGCTGCCCTCTTTCTCAGGCTGGGAAACCCATAGCTGGATGCTTTTGAAAGGGGGTGTCCCTGCAGACAGAAAGCTAGTGTATCAGGGAAAAGAGAATAGAAAATGAGGCCAAAGAGGATAATGGAGTCCAGCAACAATGGTGGACAACAGGGTGCCTTCAGGAAACCAAGGCAGGAAGGCAATGAATGGCCCTCTCCCACTATTGCTCCCTGGGAACTGGGATTGAGAGGTAGACTGCCCCTGAACATGGAGGTTCCATATGGCCAGCATGGCTAATCCAGAGCACATCTCACTGACATGCTAGTTTCCTGTATGCAGGGCTGTTTGGTGTTTTTCCATGAAGGGTGTGTGGTACAGGCCAGGAACCAGTTCCACCCCTTCTCTGTCTGCTGTATCTGAGTTGGTTAGAGCGGCCCCTCCCTCTGGCTACTGGCTCTGCTCTTAGTTAACAGGAGCATGGTGCATGCAGACATGGAAGGGAGATTTTGACAGCTGCATGTTTACCCAGAAGTAAGTCCCACTATAGGCCAGAGGTTCTCAACCTGTGGTACGGGTACCCCTAGGGGTACGCGCACCTCTTGCTGGGGGTACGCCAAGCCCTGCCCCTTATCTGCCCCATCAGCAGCTCATTAAGTGTTAATGAACAAGGATTTTAAATTGTAATTATTTTTGGAGCCCTTCTATCTCTCTGATTTTGGTTTTATTTTGGACTTCTTTTTGTACTTTGGAAAATGTACTTTGGTGGGGTGGGGGAGGGAGGAGCTGATTTTGAGAAGTGTGACGGAGGAAAAAAGAGATCCTTACATGTGTGTCTCCCTCCCTCCCTCACCCCCCACACAAAATAAGACATTTTTTCACATTTAAAATTGTTTAGTACTTTTTATTTAATGATTAATTACCTAATTAATTAATTGATTGATCCAGTTAATTAGCAGGGGGTACTTCAGAAAATTGGACTGTGATAGGGGGTACCTGGGTCTCCAAAGGTTGAGAACCCCTGCTCTAGTCCATCGCCTTCTCTTTAGCTCCTGTCGTTCTCACCATCATTTTATCACCCTTCCTAGAAAAAAAGCCCCACCTGCATCCCCACCCCAAAAGCTGACAACTGTTGTCATTACTCAACACACACACACACAAAACACCAGCCGTGATTCAGCCCATTCTATCCCCACCACCACCACCCCCAGGCTCTACTAACTCACTTGGCTACATTCCACCCCGGCTGGACACTTGGATTGTAGATGAGGAAAAGAGCACATTTGTGAATGCTTCTCTTAAGCTTAAAACAACCACTACAACCACTACAGAGAGATGCAGCTGGGTTAGAACTCCTTCCCCCATTACGCTGGTTTTCTATTTGTAGGAAGAGCGTTTGGCATAATGTGCTCTCTAAAACGGACCATTTTTCTCCCTTGCCATCTGAAGTGGTATATAGTCACTATTAAAAACGATAAGCAGCAAGAATCAAACCCTCCCACAGATGCAGAACCCACTCATAGAACTAACAGCAAAGCAGCTCACCCAGAACCAGGGGCAAAAATGAGAGACACACACCCCTCAAAGCCGACCAAAGCAAAAAACGGCTAGAACAGCAGCAAAGATGGAGGTTGCCTCACATGTTGGGGCAAGGAGTTCCACAGGCTGGGTGCCACCCCGGAGAAGGCCCTCTTGCATGATGTCCCCACCAGGTGCCCTTCTCTTCTGCCTGCAGTGGGAGGCACCAGAAGGCCCTCTGTTGACCTTAAGCTGGGTCGGGCAGTTCCATACAGGGCCCGTATTCTGGACCCAAGCTGTACAGGCCATATCCAGCATCTCTAACTGCACCCGGAAACATACCAGCCAGGAATGCAGTTGGTGAAGCCAGCCGAGGATATGTGCACCACACCCTTATGTTCATCAGCTGACATTTCCACATGGCCTTCAAGGGCTGCAGCCCTATGTAGAACATGTGACAGCAGCAGTCCAGACTTGACCACTGTGGGGCTCTACTCTCTCACTCCCCCCCCCCCTCTTCCAGTCCCCTAAGGATTCACTTCCTTGCATAGTGTGTGATTTTAAGTTCTGGGTGCTGCTGTGTAATATCATGTATTTTAAGGAGCCGAACAAGTGCCACGCAGGTAAAAGGGAGCTCGTGTCTTTGCTTCCTTTAGGGCGAGACTATACTGTGAGGGCAGCAATCCTATCCTGCTCCTCCACCGGTGCAGCCAGTGGTGCAGCGAGAACTGGAGGCCCTGGAAAGGAAAGGGGATCCAAATCCCCTCTAAAGGGGGATTCAAAGGAGATTTAAACCCTCTTTCCCCTCCAAAGACTCCCTTTCGGCCCCTCCTCCGCTGGTTGCACTGCTGGAAGAGCTGGGTAGGATTGCGCTGTGAATATGGCCACTAGCCTAAACCCTAAAAAACGAGCCTAAATTTTTTTTTTCTTAAACAGTGTGAGCTCTTTGGGGACGGACAGGGAACCATTTATTGATTAATTTCTATGTAAACTGCTTTGTGAATGACTCTGTTGAAAAGTGGTATATAAATATTCTTCTTAATAATAATAAAAAAACCCATTTGCTTCGAAGTAGGTTACCTCTAGAAGCAATGAGATTTACCTGCAAGTAAATGCATTTAGGATCAGGTCACAAAGCACGCTGTTTTCTGTGTCTTCCCGTTTGCAGGAGGGAGGGCCCCATCTGTAGGAAGTTAGCTGAGACACAGCCCCACTGAAACCAGTGGGAGTCAGCTGAGCATATATCTGGAAGGTTTTAGGTACCCTGGGTTTCAGTGGGGCTTGACCCCAACTAATATTCTCTCTGTCTGGATGGTCAACCCCCCCCCCGGTGTTTGCTTATGGTGTGTGTGTGTGTGTGTGTGTGTGTGTGTGTGTGTGTGTGTGTGTGTGTGTGTGTGTGTGTGTGTGTGTGTGTGTGTGTATGAGTAACTGAGAGAGAGTTTTCAAGAGAGACACACATTGTGTTCTTCACTGGTGAGGGGGGGGAATATTCTGTGATAGCAAGTGGGCTTTCTGCTTCAGCAGGCCAAAATGACAAATGGTTCTGTGTAACTCATAAGGCTGCTGCATTTGTATGCTTAATGCAAAGAGGTACAAAACACAGAAGATCTCTTGTGAGAGCCTTTTGCCTCACTCCCCCGTGCACTTTTTTTCCAAACCAGCTTATATTTTCTTTTTCTGTCTTTGACTGTCTGAGGTTTAGTGAGTTCGATTAGCCGGGTGCTCCGAATTAAGTTCGGGAAGAAAGAGGAAGAAGAGGACTGTGAAAAAAAAGAGGAAGACAACGAGAAGAAAGCCAAGCACAGCATTGATGGGATTTTGGGTGACAAAGGTAGGGAGAGATGAAATGATTCCATTCTTTCCCTCCACTTCCTGCCTTCCAAACCCCCATGTTGGCCTCTGCCCCACTTTCCCCTGTTGCATGTTTGACTGCTATGGCACTAATAGAACCCTGCCAACTTGTGAATCATGTTTTATAGAGTTGAGTACAAGACGAGTCTCTGCCCCAAAGATGTTACAAAATTAAAATTCAACACAGAGGAGGAAGATGGAGGCAAGGAGGGGGAAGAAAATATGTCTCTATTTCAGGTCCACATCCTTAAGCTTAACTTAAGGTTCCAGACTAAGGGAGCTGTGTCAGTGGTACTTTAAAGAATAAGGCTAAATCCAAAAACGCACTTACCTGAGACAGGGAGTAAGTCCCTCTGAGATCAATGTGAAATTACTTCTGAGTAAATATGCTTTGGATTGCTCTGTTAGGTAACTAGGGAAGAGAGTCTGATACTGGCACGATAGCTGAAGAACAGCACAAAGATTTTTCATAGCGCATTCAGAGACTGTACTGTCAGGGGTTTATTGCTCCCCATGCTCTAAATCCAAAATACATTTTGTGGCCTGCCTAAAAGAGGCACATTTGCATATGAATCCCATGTGTTTGCATGGGGAAACCAAAAACACAGAACATCTGAAAACGTTGGTGAAAATCAGTCACCTAAGATTCTGATAACCTATTTGGGGTTATCTCCTTTCCCCTCTACACCCACCCAGGCAGACTTGCTTACTAGCTTACTTGGCTAGATAAAACACACCAGGCACAGGCTGATTGAAGTTGCAAAAAGAAGAGAAAAGTTTACTCACAGTTTCATGTTCATTTGTACAGCATCTGATTAAGATCAGAGGTTTAACTTGAAAGGATGAAGCCCCCCCCCTAGAGCTGGGGGCTTCCTGCATGAGGTCTGCTTGGATCATGGCCGCCATTCATCAGAGCTCAGGCATGCCACGTCCTCTCTAGTCAGTAGTCAGGAGTAGAAGATGGTTAGAGAAGGGTGGAGAAGAAGGAAACTGGGTCAAGGGGCCACGCCCCTTCCTTTGGACAAAGAGGGGTCAAAAGCAAGAAGGTCTACTCAGGTGACCTGACGATACATCCCCCCCAGTGTCCAGCATGCGGCCGTTGCCCCATTCCAACAGATTCTAAGAGACATGCAACCACGACCACAAACTTTCAAACACACTTGGAAGTCATAGGGACTAGAAACTTGGCTTTAAGTCATCGTCTAAGGCTGCAATCCTATCCACACTTGCCTGGGAGTAAGACCCATTGACTATGATGGGATTTACTTCTGAGTAGACATGCACAAGACTGGGCTCTCAATTCTGCACCTATTAACATATTCTACACTTTTTCGGGCTCCTGAAGAAATCAGAATCCCATATTCATCACTGAATTGGGATGTCCTTTGGCTGTGAACAAATAACTTTGTCCAGATGCCTGTTAGCTTCTGATACGTTTTACTAAATGCTCTGAAAAGTGATCCTGCATTTAAAAGCATGGGTCTGTTTTTAGGACGAACTAATACCCAAGATGGCAAACTTTTGGAGTTACACAGGACTTTTTTTTCAGTTGGGGGTGGGTGGGAGATTGAGCACTGATGACAAAAGATATGAATCTGTTGTTTCTTTGAGGTTGTGAACATTCTGGTAATATTTCTGAACATGCGAGTGTGGTTTTGTTTTCAATAATTGATGTGTGCTTTTGAAAGTGTGTTGAGCCTGGTATGCTCAGCCAAGAGCGCTGTAGGTTTTTCAGGACCTGAAATAATTGGTGTTTTTCCATTTCATTCTGATAGAATGTGATTTATAAGATTTCTGATTTGTCTGGCAGGAAAACTTCCGTATGTTTAGGGTTACAGTCCTAGACACATTTACCCGAGAGTAAGTCCTATTGAAATTAATTGGACTTACTTCTGCATGGATTTGTGCTGTTACACTGCCCATCCAAAATGCACTTACTAGTGAGTGCTGGACAGAGTAGAACTGAATCCTGAATAAATATTAAATAATTTCCTAGCAGCAAATCTAAGACCATCTCAAAGAAATATTGTATTATCAAATATTCTTTTCTTTTTTTAAGTTCTTAAGTTAGTGGAGGAGAAGGAGGGGTGGAGAATGGACCTAGGGTCTCACTTTCATTTTTCACACAGCCCCAACCTTGAAAATAAAATTGCAGGAGACACAAATTGCCCCCCAGAGGGAAATCTCTCTCCCTTTTCAAAGCTTGATTGATCTTTGAAGACAAATCTCAGGCGTAGGGTGTTAATAAAATTAGAGGACTGAAGAGTGGAGTGGGGGTTGTTGTTGAAGTGCTAATTTCTTACCTGTCTAACAAGGATGGTTTGATTTTGGGGCTGAGTTGGATGACATTGAAACTCCAGTTGGAAGATGAATGCGGGACATGAAAACCAGAGTCACTCCGGATCAGCTTTTTAAATGGACTTTTAAGGGAGGGGAGAAGGGAGGCAGGTTTCAAAATGAATTTGTTAAACAGGTCACTTTCTCGCTGTCCTTTGCTGTTTTCTAAACGGTCCCCTGAAACCTCATTGACAGTTGACTGATGGGCGACATCAGTTTCAATTATCCGTTTGACTCAGAGATATGGGGGGGGGGAAGAGAAGCAAAAACGTTTTTTAATGGCTGGGGGAGGAGAAAGGGGGGCTACCTGGGAAATGGGGAGGAATTACCCTTCTCTGCGTGCCGCGTGTGTTTAAACTCCTTTTGCCTTTAAATATGTTACTAAGTTTTCTGTCGTTCTGTTGCCTCCCCCCCCCCACAATTGTCCATTTTTCCTGGTGGAGGGGGAGCCTCGGAGGAAAGCATGGATATTGTTGCCGTCTTCTTAATAGCGTCTCCAAAAGTTTTAAAAATAATGTATTGTAACTTATCCCCCGCACACAAAATTAAGGAACAAAAGCAATGGTGTTTGCGTTTCCTTGGTGTATTGGGGGGGGGGGTTTTGCAATGAGTTTAGTGCGTATGGAGACTCGGTACCCAGTAGCAGAACAGAAAAGTGGTAATTCTGGTCATTTCGTGTACTTTTTTTTCTTCCAAGACTGTATATTTTAACTGCCGTCCTTTGTTGACTTTCATGGGGGGGGGGGCTTGTGATGAATCATCTTGTTGATGCTAGTAAGTGTGGAGGCATTTGAGGGTGTAGGAAAATAGGACTGGGGTCAAAGATGTGGAGAAGGATTTGTGGAAAAATCTTTTATGCTTGAAATTCACACACTTATAAGTTGTCCTGTAATAAACAACTATAAGAAAATACCGAAAAATGTTGTGTTGTCTCTTAACGGAATATCCCCCAATCCACCACGGGCATTTGTTTGGCAATTAGGGTTTCACTCCTTTGACCTGCGAGTAAGCCCCACTGGACACAGTGGGACTTACTTCCGAGGAAACACGCTTGGGATGGTGTTACACGTTCCTTTGAAAGCGCGACGGTGGGGTCTACTTTCGAGCAAGTAAATAGTACTTGAAATAGAATACTTGAAATAGAAATAGAAATTCTACTTTCGAATCCCTTTGGAGGAAAACTGAAATCATAAAATGCACCTTGGAGAAAGGGGGTTCCAAATCCCCCCCCCCCCCCAGTGACTTGCTGTCCTAGCAGCGACTGAGTTTGTGGCAGGGATGGCATTTTGCAAAACCGGCGTTTTTGATCGTTTCTTGTGGTTTAATCAAGAGGAAGGCGCTGTGCGCGCGCGTGTGTATGTATATAAATCTATGGTATAATGTCCACTATATAAAAATGGTCGGGAATTGCATTCTATGTCTTTTTTGTTATTTTTGCGAACTCTGCTAGTTTCACGAGGAGGCAGCCTTTGATGGCCTGCTTGCCAAGAGGCCGCGCTCGGACCTTACCTCGCTCGAAAAGGGTGAATGGGCCGCGCCGCAGCCCCTGGTCGCCGGGCCATCGGTTCTCTATCCGCTCCTTTTCTTTCTCTGTTAACCTTGGAGATGAACTTCACTCACAAAAGCGCTCCAAGTCTATTGAAGCTTTAAAGAAGCCAGGGGGGGACTCCCGGACCACAAAAGCAAACAGACCCCCCTTCTTAAAAAGGGAGACGAAGCGGTGTCTCTCCCCTCCCCTCCCCAAATGTGGGGAGGAAAAAAGAGAAGGGGGAGAGCAAAGCCTCCGTTTATTCTCATTCAAGATTTTTTTTTTGCAAGCCGAGGAACAAAAAGGCAAACAGGAGAAGAATGAGGGAGAAATGTATGCCGAGCGAGCGCCCCGCTGCTAGATAGTTTTGTAATATTAGACGGTCCGTCTGCTGGCGGGGAAGCGGCGGCGGAGCTTAGCAAAGCGTTCGCTTCTTTCGCGGATCGTTCGAGGTCCAGTCGTGTGAATAGCGACTTCTTTTGTGCCCGAGCAGCGGCTGCGAGGCTCGTTCGTTGTCGGCCGCGGCCCTCCCGCTCCCTCCACCAGGACCCGACCCACGGCTCGGACTCGGAGGAGACCTGGCGCGTGGCGTGGCCGGCCGGTGGCTCCTCTACTCGCTCGTGGCGCATTTTTCGAGGCCGCTTCTATCTCGGCCAGCGGCTTCCCCTTCCCTCCTCCTCGGGGGTTCCCGCGGCTTGGCTTTCCGTAGGGGATCCGTCGGGTCAAAAGCTGCGTCTCCACCAGGGTTTGGGATTGTGGATTGAAAAATAAAATAAAGAGGATTTTTGTCAGCGTTTCCAGAAATACCAGGGCAGGTCGGGGGTGTTTGCGGCTGTTTTTTTAAGCTCGGCATTAAAAATAAACTGTTTAGGAATCCAACAAAAAAGGGAGGGGAAACCACAGGTCAGTATAAACTGGGAAGGAGGAAGAACCGAGACCCAAAGAGGGAGAATTCAAAAAAAGTTTTTTTGTAATTATTGAAACAGCTCGAAGAAGCGCGTTGACTTGGAAGTACCGTCATTATTCCCGTTCTTCACGTTACTACTATTCCCAAGGAAGAAGCGCGTATAGATAGAATCGTGGCTATGAAAAGCCTTGCACGATAATTCTAGACAGGTTTACTTGGAAGAAAGTCCCGCTGTGTGTGTGCATTAAATATATTAACAAATATCCCCCGGAAACCAAATACAAACATACACGCACCAATTCTTCGCCAGCGGCGAGTAAATGCGCGTGTGTCTGCGCATTTACTCGCGAGGAAGCGGCGTGCAGCTAGGGCCCCTTCATTCCTAGCTAAGTAGGAGCTTTGCCAGCTGCGTCTGCGGGAGGCGTTTGCTTGTTTCTCTCTCCCCCCCCCCCCCCCATTCCAACAACCGAGTCGACTTGGAAGTCCAGTCTCATTGATTTCGAAGGAGTTCGTTTCGATGTATTAAGATTCTTTGGCCTGTACGATTTGGGTTTTCAGCAATTAAGTCTCATCTATATTTACTCGGAAGTAAATTCCACTGCGTCTGATGGGCCCTGCTTCCTTTGGAAGCAGGACCGCGCCCTGATAATCTCTCTACGGATTTGATCCGTGCATAAATTCAAGACAGCCAACTAGACAGGAAAGTGAAGGGCAGGGAATGTATTTTGTTTTAAGGAAGAAAAAAATAGTTCGCATTCAGAGGGCCGCATTTCGCACCAACGGTTGATCCCCGCCAAAGGGGTCCTTTCCTCCAATTCTTGCATGGGGTTAAAACAAAAAGCAAATATATATATATATATATATTTCTATAATCCATAAATCTCTTTCTAGCCTGCCAAAGTTTTAATTGCCCTAAAGTTACTAATGACTATACTTAACTTGTAAAACATTCTAGGGAGTGTTTTCTGTCACCCCCTTTCCTATTTCTCTCTCCTTAAGACTGCAATCTTATGCCTCCTTACTTCCCAGGAAATCCTATTAAATGAAACTGGGCTTACTTTTGCGTAAACAGAGCTACACAGGGCACTAGTTTCCCCCTTGCAGCCTGTAGAATTTATTCCCAGGAAAACTTGCCTACATTTGCAACCAAGCAGACTGATTTCCTCTGTAGTCAAACTCATTGTGTTCTACGCGGGCGGGCTTACTCTCCAGTAAGCGTCTCCATAATAGGGTTGTAACAGCCTTCAGCAAAAACCCTGCTATTTAGAAAAAACCACCACAGAAAAGGTTTCGAGTCTTGTCACCTTGTCTGTCTCTCCTGCACCCAGAGTCACCGCGCGCTTCCTGTCAGAATAGACTTTAAGGTGACAGAGGAGCGACTGCGAGCGGATCCCTGGCTTGCTTGGGTTGCTGTTTCTCCGACGAACGGTGGGGTCCCGAGTGTGTGTTGTTGCCCACTTCACCACGCACAGTGCATTCTTTCTTTCCGTTGCTTTGGGGAGGGAGGCCACAACATGTCTCCGAGCCCGAATACGTTTCAGTCTTGCAGACCGCCCGGCGGCGGCCTGGGAAACCTCCTGAAGAAAGGCGGTTTCACTGACTCCCTGAGCTCCATGGGGCTGCAGGCTGCTTACTCCCCCAAGTGATCGGACTCGAGCCCAGTCGGCGGCCTCATCTATCGCAGTCAATGCTGGCCTCAGGCTCCCGCAGTATGCAGTAGGAGTGCCACGTGCTAAGCTACAAGCCGCAGCAGCACCCACCATTCTCGGAAACAACAACCCCCCCCCACTGGTGTCAGCGCGATTTACTCCCGCGTAAATGGCCTGTAGGGTTGCGGGCTTACGCGCTAGGAAAGCGCCACCGGGTGGGCGTCCATGGCAGATGCTTGGAAACGAGCCCCGCCCGCTGGATGCGGGAGCAGATGCGCAGAAGAGGACGGAGGGACCCTTGTCGGGGGGGGGCGTGTTTGGGCCGAGGGGGTTTCAGCCCGATCGCGTCCACAGCAGTCTAGCCGCGCGCCAGGGTCGCAGGCAGGCAGGCAGGAGCCCCGCCGCAGCCTACGGGACGGAGCGTCCGGCTTGGGGGGCAGGCAGGCGGGCAGGGCGCCTGCTTCAGGACTGGCTTGCAGCAAGCAGGGGGAGGGGATAGAGGAGGCCTCGCTCGCTCGCTCGCTCCCTCCCCCCCCGCTGCCCCCGTCCTCCCCCCTCCCCGCAAAAGGCCTGCCTGCGCGGCTTTCTTTTCGGGCCCTCGTTGCAGGGAGCCGGCGTGAGGGAGCCTTAAATGCTCTCTCCCTTTTGCGCCGGGAAAGAAAAGGCAGCGCTCGGGCGCCTGTTTCTCTCCATCATCCGCTTGGCATTTAATAACGTTAAGACTTATTAGCAGTGGTAATGAAAACTGTGGCGCTTGAATAGAGAGCTGTGTTGGAGAGGGGTGTAATAGCTCCGAGGCATGTTAAGAAAATGTATTTATCCCCAATCAAGACTCACTCTTTGGGTTCTCAGCACAAACGCTAAGTTGAAGGGGTTTAAGACAGATTAAATTGAGTCTTTATTTTTCTCGCACTTTCATCTTTAAACGGCTCACTCCACTTGGCCCTCGGCAGATATTCATGAGGTTTCACGATATATATATATATATTTTCTTCCTCCTCTTCTGCTCGTCTCTCGGCCTCCTTCCCTTCCCCCCTCCCCCACCAAAAAAAACCCTTTGCTGTTGTGTGTTTATTGTCATCTTTACAATTTATTTTGGGAAGGGGGAGAAGTTGCAGTATTGCAAAGCATCTCCTCCCAGAACCAAAACATTATAGAGTGTGTAATAAAGTTTCGAATTGGGGCCTCTTCGAGGGGAAAAAGGGAGCTGGAAATCTTAACTGAGGGAAAGCTTCTCTTCCCCCCCCCCCATCTAGTGGGGAAATTTGGGTGAGCACTGAAAAAAAGGCACATTTTACTTAAAACAGAACGGGGGGGGGGCAGTTTCAGGCTGCAATCCTAGGCCTACTTAGGAGAAAGAACCCAGTGGGTCCTACTTGTCAGTAAATATGCATTTACTTGCAGAGTAAGGTTGCAATCTTAGACACTTTCCAAAGAGTAAGCCCCATTGAACACAATGGGACTTACTTTTGAATAGACATGCCTAAGATTGCACAGTAGTTTTCAGATAGATATGGGGTGTATTAAGGTCAAGAATAATTGGATGGCTGGAAGGAATGGCCATCTCCACACTGACTTACAGGGATGTAGTCTGAGCTCTAGGAAATTGACAGGGTTTGGAAAAAGGAGTGTGTGTGTGTGTGTGTGTGTGTGTGTGTGTGTGTGTGTGTGTGTGTGTGTGTGTGTGTGTGTGTGTGTGTGTGTGTGTGTGTGTGTGTGTGTGTGTGTGTGTGAGAATGACATCTAGGCTTTCCCATGAGCATATAGGCTTGCTTCTGTGTAAGGCCTGTCTGGGATGGAGGCCCTGAGGTTGTCCTGATAGTCGGGTCTCCAGGAGAAAGTGCAAATGGACAGTCGTGTTAGTTGTATTTTTAAGGGGAGCATGTGTGCTTAATGTTGTTTTAGGCTGCACGCCCTAAATATCTTGCGTGTACGACCCATGAAGGGTGTGTGTGTACATTTTTAGATTAGTAAATAATTGTGCACTTCCAACTTGCAAAACAAGGCAGGAATGGAGCGTTGAGGGTAACTGACCTGCAGCTTGCTTGCATACATGCTTGTTTTACTCTGGAGTTCGCTGCGCACGGACAGACACGTGTTCATTTTATTTAATTATTTATTTAAAGAATTTATATGCCGCCTTTCTCCCAGCGAGGGCACTCAAGGCGGCTTACAACATTAAAATACATGTACATTCATCGGTGTACACGCTTGGCGCAGTGGGGCTGGCCGGCCAGAGGCGCTCCTGGTGCGCACGGATCCCTCCCAAAGCTACTTTCTGACAAACTGTGACTCGTGAGCCCCCCCCCCCAGGGACCCGCAACAGGCACACCCAGCTGTGCGCACCTGGCTCTGCTTCGGGTCGAAGTCCCTCCCGTTCTCTCCCCCCTCCCCAAATTCTCCACCCATTGAATGTAGTTCTGTCACCATTCCAACTCGTGAGTAAAGTCAACAGCTTGCACGGGCGAGGTTTCAGTTTTACAGGACCGATCCACAACTTGATTAGGTCAAATCCATTTAATTTTTGAAAAATAAAATAAAATTCAGAAGATCTACTTACAACCAAGTGGTCATGCATGTTTACTCAGAGGTAAACCCCACTGACTTCAATGGAGGACTTAAGTAACGTCAAGCATTCAGACCTATGTGGGTTGCAAGGCAGTGAAAAGGGAGTTACTTGGACTGAAAGTGCTCCCTTATTCCCGAGTAAACCCATTCCGGATCTCGACCGTTGAATTCGCTTCCGTTCAAGTCCGACAGAAAAGAAAATACTCAGATTGTGAACACCGCTTTGCTCTTCTTCTTCTTCTTTTTTTTACAGCAAGGAGATTTGAAAGATCTAAAAACTGGAAAAAATGATTTAAAATTATACTTGAAGAATTAAAAGAGAAGCCAAAACTTGGGCTCAAGTTCTGGGGTAGAATGACACGTGTGAAGACAGGAAAGGCAACAACGGGAGAGAGTATATAACTGCAGAGGCCGGCGTGTAAACACGTCCTCTCCATGGGAAGCAGTGCATGGAGGAACTTCTCCCGCGCCCCGATCCCGCCCAAGCGCCTCAATGTCCCGCGGCGGGAGAGAAAATATCGATGCGCTTTTATTTGTTGGCTTTTAATAGCCCTGCTTTCAAAAGTAATGCTGTGCTTTTAATTCTCTACGATGGTGTCTGTGTGTTTGAGAATATGTAAGCTGTTCTGCGTAAACGTTGCGTAGAGAAACTAGGCAGAAAGAACTTGTGTCTCCACGGCGCGTAGGAATTCACAGGCAGCACGTGTCTCATTTACGTGTGTACTTATTTCCGAAATGTTATACCTCGCTTTACACACACACAGAGAGAGAGAGAGAGAGAGAGAGAGAGAGAGAGAGAGAGAGTTTCCAAAGCGGCTTGCAACATAAAACAATCATATTACCAACAACAACAAAAAAAGAATAAATAACGAATAGTCCAGCCTCCTTTCCCCATCAAACGCCCTTCTCCCAAAAGGAGATCTGCCAAGGTGGTGGAGGAGCGTTGGATGGAGAGAGGCGGATTGTCCACTGCCCCCGCCCGGACACAAGACCGTTCAGGTCTCCCCATTTCAGGCAGGCCATCTCTCTCGTGTGTCACACACGCATTGGGGCTGCAACGCTTTGAACACTTCTCTGAAGGGTAGCCCCATAGCCCGAAGAAACGTGTGGAGGATTGCGTTGCACATACTGTTTGTATCAGCACACACTTGTGTGTATGATACCATTGGAACAAACGTGCAGCCTTACAGGTTATTGCGCTAACTCATCATCACACTGTTTTTCCCCCTTGTAGAAAAAGGGACTTCTTCAAAGGAAGTCGTTAGTTGTTGTTTTTTGCCTGATTTAACTGGGGGGAGGGAGATGGGACTCCCCTTTCCAGTCAACCTGCTTGGAGGTGCTTCCGTGTCTTTTCGCCGCCACGAGAGCTGGCCTGGCCGCGACTTCTTTCTCTCCCCCCGGGCGGAGGGGCTTCCCGAATCCGCCCCCCCCCCCCGCTGCCCAGGTTCTGTTCCGAAGGCAGCGGAGACACCTCGGCCAAGCAGGGGGATCACCGCCGCGGGGTTAGGAGCCATCATCTCAGCATCCAGCGGGGGGCGAAGGCGGCAGGACCTGGGAAGGAGAGGGGAGCGCGGGCAAAATGGAAGCGGGGGGCAGGATCGGGGCTGCGGCGCTCTCGCCGCACCCCGCCAGCTTGAGACAAAGGCGCGCCGACAAGAAGCGCAGATAACCATTACAAAGGCGGCAACAAACACACAGGGGCTTCGGGGACGGCGGGGAGCGGGCTGCGCAACCCGGTGTACTACAGGCGCGGAGGCTGTGCCTGATGCTGGTGGCGAGATAAAACTCCTTCCCAAATCCGCTGTGACGGAGAAGGAGGCGGCTGCAGGGGGGGAGGACGCGCCAGCCCCAGCGAAGACACCAGCAGCAGGGCCTTTTTGACTTCCTCGAGGAAAAAAAGGGCCAAGGCGGCAGGAGTGGGGCAAATGGGCTGACAAGAGGCACGGAAAAGTGGAAGGCGCCGGAGGGAGGGAGGGCTCCACTGGGGGGCCAGGAGGCTCCCCCAGCCCGAAGCCACGGAGTTCCCTGAAGAAGAATTCTGTGTGACCTCCCAAGCTGGCATCCTCCTTCCTGTGGTTGTGTTTCTACTACTAGCTGTTGCCATCAAGGGGCCTCCTTGTTTGACTGACTGCTGTTTGTCCCCAGGGCTAACAAGGAAGTGAAGCCACAAGGATGCGCGCATAGGAAAGAAAGAGATCTTCCTCCCCCCCCCCCGCCCCCCATTGCACTAGGGTTTGTACCTCAAGGAAACAACAACTCTACTTGATAAGCTTTTCACACACAGCAGGCCAGAATGATTTAGGCCTGTTGTGAGGGCTGTGTGGGGCATCAAGGGGGAGACTCCACATGTCTGAGTGGGCAGCAAGTCACAGGTTAACTGCTTTAATCATCTCACCCCTGGGGTTCACACATTCCTCTGAGTGTCACTGGCTGTTGGGAAATGAAGCAATGACTTGCTTGTCGGAACAGGGCCCTTGTCTGTGGGAAGACATGCAGGGGAATGTGGGTTCTCCGTAAAGGGGGGTTACAAGATGCATCTACAGCAACAGGGTTGTCTTGAGAAAACCGTAGATCCCCTGGAGGGTTAGGTAGCATATCCAGAAAGTGGGGCTTCACTCCATAGTTGGAAGCTGGGGGGGGGGGGACTGATTGTCCCAGAGTTTGCTCACTGCCTCCAGAGGGAATTGGGTGGAACGGAAGCTAGGAAGCTGTTTTTAAGTGGGATGGATCTCTCTCTGCAATTCTCACCAAGAGCGGTCCAGAAAGCAGGTCTGTGATGTGTGTATATCTATATCATGGAAATGTCTCTAACTAGGTGCCTTGGCTGAACAGTGATTGCTGCTGCTGGTATTCTAGAGAGAAAGCAAGACGTCATCCTGAACTCAATCCCACTGAGTGTGGTGGCTGTTTTATTGACGGTATTAATTTGACAGAGATGGAGGCTCTGTGTTTTCTCCCATTAGGGGACCTACAGAGGCTTGCAAAAAACAATTAAAACCACCAACACAAATCGTACAATAAAAACCAGAACAGCAGCAACAAAACACTGTCAAGGAAAGCAGAAAGAGCCAAACCTGAGGAGGTTTAGCAGGGAAAACCGGGAAAAGCCACCTGCATCTTAGTCTCTAGCAAGAGGCCAGGCTCACATGAAGCGGCAGGGAGTTCCACAGGGTGGGGCCATCACCCAGAAGGCCCTTGCGCGCCACTGCCAGCCAACGTCTGGTAGGCCTTGTCAGTAGGATTGAATCTAGAGGGAAAGATTTGGTTTTCTAGAAAACTATCATTGGTTGCATGTAGAATTGTATCTAAGAAAGAAAACTGGGCGACCCACAAGACAGCTATGAATGGCGTCTGGAGCAAACAGCTGTTCAGAAATCCAAAAATGTTTCAGCTTTAAATATGCCTCTCTTAAGGAAGCTTTGTCTAGAATTTGTGGGATTTAGTTCAAAGAGAGAGAATTCTTGAGTGGACTGCCTAAAGAGCCCACTCCCTTTTTCATAAATTGAATGGGATTCTTGAGTGAAGGGAATGTTTTCTAGAAAGTAAAAGCAACCAAGAGTTCTGTGGCCCAGTTTCTGCTGAAATAAATGGGCCAGACTTTAAAGCTCAAGACTCTGTCAATCTAGAAACAAGAGTAGGTGGCACACATATAGCTGGAAGCAATCTAGAATCTATACACCACTGTGTGCATCTCTAGAAAAGTAGCTCTTAGTGGATTCAGAAGAGAGGGAGGTTTGTTTTCTAGGAAGCTAATCAGGAGCTGTGTGCAGAACTGTGGCCTGTGGCACAAATGGCCTGTTCTAGAAAGGCAAATCAAAGTTGGAAATCAAGCAAGAGGGCTGCTTCCCTTCTAGAACCCATTCAGAGCTCACCTTACCTTTCTAGTTAATGGATCTTAACAACTCAAAGGGGGGTTGTGCAGAAAGTAATGGTGCTTGTGTAGAAAACATGAAATGTGGGTGACAGTTGGTTACAATGGGCTTCATAAAAGGGAATATCTCCATAGGCCTAGAGGCAGGTATTTTTTTTTTCTGGAGGTTGCTCATCCTATGACATTTTGGTTGGGTAACAAGTGGGGTTACCTGATCCTATGAAGAGTCTGGGCGGGGCGGGGCCAGGCTGCTTCTTGGCGGGCACAGTTCTAGGGATACCTCTCCCCAGTTGCGTGTCAGATGAGGCCTTCATTGCTACATCTGGAAATTCTCTGATGCAGATCCAGACTCACTGGGACATCTAGACCACAGAGTTCTACATCTGTTGACATACATTAACTCAAAGTTCAAAACCCTGCAGTAGTGGGAGGGGGCATTTAATTTGATCAAAGCACACACACACACACACACACACACACACACACTCCTGATCCGGCACTGCAATGATTCCAAGTAGCTTGGCTGTGTTTGAAACCGACCCCCTCATTTAAATGTGGTCCATCCTCGCCATGAGGGTCTCTCTGGATCCCTTGTGCGAAATTGTTCAGCAGAAAAAGAGGGATGTGGTGGCTCTTTTTCTTTTCCAGTGGTGTGGTTAAAGGAATTATATTTACCCACTTTTTTGCAATAAGCTTGGTTCTGAATAAGAGAGTAAGAGAGGCGTTGGGAAAGATGAGACGAAGGAACACTTCAAACAAATCCATCATCTCTGGAGTTGGTGGAAGGGGAGATTTAGAGACAGTGTTGGGGGGGGGAGTTATTTAGATATTAAAAACCATATTTTCCTGGAGGCGTCAGGAGTTGCCTCCATGCGCACTTTTTTCTCCCAGCTATTTGGCTGGGTGAAATACCGGAGACCCAAATGTTGAGAAGAGATAACGCTTGCAAACCTCGCCGTGGTCCTGTTACTGCATCAGAGCGTTAAACCCGGATTAACCTCCCCTTTCTCTTCCCCCCTCCCTCCCCATTCTCCTTCAACTCCCTCTCTTCTCCCCTTCAAGCTTTTCCAAAAAAAAATTTTTTTCAGTGGAATTTACATGGAAGGATTTTAAAGCATACACAATTCTTAGCCTTTAAGCTGAAAGATACTTACTTGAGCGTTAGGGTAAAACCTGGGGAGGGGGAGAGAAATGGGAAGGAACTGGTCCATTCCAAGATGGCTTTTGTTTCATAGGAACAGAATCAGCAAACTGCAACACACCCACCCTTAAAGCATAATATTATAGCCAATATCATCCTTATCTCAGTCATCATCTTTGACACATAACCTAAGGGCCATGCTGGAATTAATACCCTGACAAGTATGCAAAATTTGCACCTATATTATCTCAGTAATCTGTACATAACTCCGATATTTTGACCCTATCTACCCATTATGCAGACTGACGTAGGAAAATTCTGGACAATTCCACTTTGGAGTATTTGCTTAGAGGAGAATGCTAAATTATGACTCCCCCCACCTGCATTATGAAGTAGATCAGTCCAGGATTTTGCTATCTCAGTCTGTGTAATGGGTAGGCAGAGTCATTGTAGTCCCTCGTGTTAGTTTTTTCTTAAGAAAGTAGCTTGTCTAAAACCAATGAGGCAACATTGGAACCAGGAACTTACTTGCTGCTATCTTCTTCACAACAAGAATTGTCATTGTTACTAAGACCTCTTCCATTCACATGGTAATTTAAATGTAGTAATACTGTATAAGAAAAATGCAATTCTCTGCTCTGAGGTGCTTACAATCTGCAGCATAACCATTGAGGTTGCAAGGAGCAAAATTCACAGGGATAGTAAAACAATTATTTTATTAGGGCCAGCCAATCAGTGTGGTATGTTAGCTTGTTAGCAACACAGGACTCCTTTTCCATTTGATGTTTCAAGAAGAAAATAAAGCATCATGCATCTGACTGAATTAGAGCAAGCGCACTTATTTTCTTATTTCGTTCTATTTCTATTGCTTGCACCAACCTCTGATTTATCAGCCAGCCACGTACTATGTGCTGTATGGACCTAAGGTCTGACACCCTCACAATCACTGGACGAGGCAGTTGGGGGGGGGGGGGAAAGAGGCGACTTAGCTGTCCGAAGTACAGTGTATTACCGTAATAATACACCTCCTCTTTCTGCAGTGGGCGGTAGAAAGACAGGTGGTGGGTGGGTACCGCCTCGCCTCCCTCCCTCCAGTCCACCCACAACTTTTCATAGGTGTTCAGAGGGGAGCAATTTTGATCAACGAGCACATTTTGGGGGAGCTGTTTTGGTGTGAAGATCTGCAGAAAGCGAACTGTCCCTTTCCCGGCTACTGTGAAAGGACGGAGCAGGGTCGGTCTCTCTCTCTCTCTCTCTCTGCCCCCCTCCTTGCACCCGCGAAGCCCCTTGACTCCTTTTACTTGCGGACAGAGAGGGTCGGGCTGCTGCTGCTGCTGCTGCTGCTGCTGTTTCGCCTTCCTGCCCCCCTCGTGTCCCCCGGTTGCGGAATCGGAATCGCAGAATGAACTTAGGACTGCGGCGCGGCGGCCTGGCAGGCAGAGCAGCAGCGCCAGCTTACCTGACCCTGGGCGGGCGGGCGGGCGGGCGGGCGGGGCAGAGTGGTCCCTGGCCGGCCTCGAGTCCCGGCTCTGCTCCTCTGGCAGCGCCTTCCGTTCGCCAGCAGCAGCCGCAGCAGAGGCAGCCGCAGCGCCCCTCGCCGGCCAGCCAGCCAGCCAGGCGGCCAGGACCCCGCGGGGCTCGCGGCCCACCTCCGCGCGGGGCTTCCCTGGCAGGCGGAGGGCCTCGGCTTCGAGGGAGCCTGCCTGGAGGAACTCTGTGCCTGCCGACGGCCTGCGGAGCCTCTGTGGAGGCGGGGAGGGGTCCGTAGGGTCCTCGGCCCCGGCGGCAGCCAGCGCGGGCGGGCGGGCGGGCGGGACCCGCCTTGTCGGGCCTCCTCCGGGCCCGGGAGCCACGGGGGCCGGTTCCCGCCGGGTGCGGCCTCAACACTGGCCACCCCAGTCAGTCAGGACCCCCGCCTGGAGCCAGGCGCCCATCGCCAGCCAGCCCCCCTCCCTCCCTCCCTCCGCAGGCCCCCAAACTGCCCGCCCCCTCCCTCCCATTTCCAGGTGGGCCAGGAAGGAGGACCCCCCCCCGCCTCCTCCTCTCCTGCGCTCAGGTGGGGCCTTGTTGTCACTCAGTCAGGCCTCTCTCAGGAGCCACCACGGACCACAGCAGCCAATTCCACCCACGCGGGAGTCGGGGCCCAGTCAGCCCAGGCCCGGGCAGGTAGGATCACTGGGAAGGGCCAGTTGGGACGGAGGTCCATTCCTGCTGCAAGGGCACCGCAGGCATTTGGCGGGAAAGGGATCTACTTCCATCCGTGAGGATCATCCAAACTGTCATACAGGCAGATCCTCAAAGAAATGTGTGTACATTCTCTCTCTCAGCTACTCCTAATGATTATCCTTCCTGAGTAGAGAATGAACTGGTACGATACTGGACTATTGGTGTTTGTATTGCAAGGCCTCTCTGGACCCCCTGACCTATTACCGTTAGAAGGTTGCAGGGGGCATGCACGATGAGACGCTAAAATGGGGGAGTTGAGGGGCTGGTGGGTTTCATCAGGGACCCCCTACCTTCCCCCCATTATCTGAGTACTGATCATCTCCCCCACATTGCATCAGGGTGAATACGGCGCTGGTGGCTTCATCTCTTGTTTGTTCAATCATGGCAGAGGCAAGATTTGAACAGGGGACCACTTGATTAGTAGCTCAGGCTTCCAGTCACAGCTCTGCTAAACACACGTCTACGTGTGAACACCTCAGGGGCTGTTGCTCAGTGGTCAAGCATGTTTTGCATACCGCAGAGCTGCGGTTCAGTCCCTGGCTGAACCTGGACTGTGCCCCAAAACTCACTTGAAATACCAAGGCCTACGTCTGACATATTGTGAGCTATAGTAAGTCAGTTTTTTCTGAGGCTACTGTTTTTTTCTCTTCACCTGAAAATTGGATGGAGAGGAGGATGCTTCTGAGCATGCGCAGAGGGCAGCTTCTTGCACCACAGGAGAAGCCATCAACAATCCTAGGGCTATGAAGCAGAGTTAGCAAACAGATGGCAAGCTCCTGTACCCTCACCATTGTTTCCTCACATCGGATGCGAGACCTTTTCTACACGCAGGTAAAAAGGATAGTTCATGCTCTTACTCAAATGGGACTACTCCCTATGTAGGGTAGGAAGGCCGACGTGAATTCTCACGTGCACCCAACAGTCAAGCTTTGAAGCCAGGTTTTCATTGGATCCAGACCTTAGCACCAAATCTGAGATGTACAATTTAGGGCTCCATGGTGGTGTGTGTGAGAAGCTGCTGGGGTGAAGAGCGACAGTTGTTCTCCCCCTGCTAAATATAAGAGGACACCCACTGTAGAAAGGGCCTCCTTGTCCAGTGAGCAGGGACTGGGCTTTGAATGTACAGTATATTATGTATACCTTCAAAGGTTACATTGAGACTAGATTCCAGGGCTAAACCCTGGCAGGCAATGGCTAGGTCTCTTTGGCTAGGCGATCAAAACATAGTGCAAAAATGGAAAATTGGCTCAGATGCCCAGTTCTGTCATTCAAAATTTCCAATGCAAACCTGGATATTGAACCGGAGCTCCATATTTGAACAATGTAGACTTTTTAGGCTCTCTTGATTCATTTTGGTTGGGTTTCAAACATAAAATCACATGTGTTCAGAGAAGACCGGGCTATTATTTACAGTCAAAAACATTAAATCCTCTCAACTGGCCCATAGCAAATATTGAGAAAGGGTGTTAGGAATCATGCCTTTCAGTTACTCATCATGACTTATTTGCACCAAGGTTGGGTGACTGTAATATGCAGCGCAGCAAAAACTGTCTTGAATTTTAATTCTGTGACTCCTGCTTTTCCCATTCTTGTATTTTAAAATTGCATGTTTTGTTTTCTTTTTTTAACGTCTCATTGACATTGGGCCATCTTGGGAATTCGGTGTCATCGCAGAGAGGCAGGGAAGGACTGAAGGGATGCTTGGGTTGGAACCAGTTTGCAGTGGAGGGGAGAGCAAATGTGCCCAATTTGGTCATGTTCTCCTCTAACCTTTTCAAATTTATATGTCCAGAGGACGTTAGGAAAGCACCAGGATAGAGAGAGGTGCCAGCAAACCATTTTCAGATGTAACTTCTTTCAGTTCCTCGGTTCTTACCCCTAGGCTGGGTGCCTAAAAGAGAGAGGAAATCTCTCTCAATTCGCCACCCTCCTTCCCCTCACCCCTCATTTCTAAAATTGGAAAGCAGCACTCTGCTTGACCCTTAAAATAGAAGACGGAGGACATGGCTGTGTTCGGGGGCTCCCTTTCGAGGTTTGTCAAGCCTTTGAGCATTCACTGCTGCCTTTGTCCAAAGACCCTAAAGTTCGCAGATCAAAGTGACCTGGCAGAGACTTCTTGAAAAAAGGAAAGGGGGGAGGAGGGGACTAGAAGCTAATGTTATGAAGCTCGGAGATGCTAAAGTCTTGGGTTCTCTTCTGCGTCCTTTTGAAGGGCACCCCCAAGCCAGGGGTCCGGTATTTCTTTCATTTTATTCTAGAAACGTCTCCAGGTTGGCAGCTGGAAGGTTTTCAACGTAGCCGTCATGTTTGACTTTCAATAGGGCGAGGAGGGGAGATACTCCTGCGTAGATTGGGCTGTGAGCTTCTCACTCCTCTTCTAAGAAAGTCTGTTTCCCTTTTTGAACTGTTGTCTTCCTGGCTGCTCTGTCAAAGGTTAATATATTCTCGTGGGGACTTTTTTGAGAAGGGGAGGAGCGCGAGGGTGCATTCAGACATGCCTTGAACGCTTTTGCTGTGCTTTGTGGGGGCCTGTGTGAACGTGGCTGGAAAGGGTGGACTTTAGGACTGCACTTGGCAGCATTCTCAAGAAGAGGCCACTTTTGGCAGGGGTTGGGGGAGCTGCCAAACCTGGGATCCCACAGGCAGGGCCTGGTGGTGGTGATGGTACATGGTTGCGTAAGATGGAAGGGGGAAATAATCTGGTGTCAGCAGGTGAAGCAAAGGGACGGGGACAAGGGGGGGAATCGAGGGGGTATCCTATTTTTGAGGAGTCTTCCCAGCTGCAATATTTTGTTTTCAGATTTGTTCTCAAATAGTCATGTTAGATCCCATTACCACACTCCTGCCGCCACATCCCTCCACAGTCTCTGCCTTCCAGTGGGAGGAGATGGAGAGGTGTCTTGAAGCACACACTCAATCCTGAATGGAAGGGTGGGGGGCAGCAGAGCAGACCCTCCAAAACTGAAGTCTCAACTGCAGCCCTCCGAAACCCAAGGCCTGGGAGCCTCGCTGGGTCGCCTGGGAAGTTCTTCCAAAACACAAGTCTCAGGAAAAACCGAGACCTGGCAACCCCCATTTTCAGAGTTGGGTGCACATTGACATTGTGGCATTTTCAGGAGGTGGGGGGAGGGAACATTCACATGTAGAACCAGTTCTGAGAGTCTACTGCAGAACGAATCCATGTTTGCTGTGGGCTGGGCTCCGTATCTCCTCTTTCCTCTCCCGCTTCTTCCTTCCTTTGATGCCACAAGATGTGGCCATGGCCACTAGTTTTGGAGGGCTTTAAAAGGGACTTGGACAATTCATGGAGCAGCAGAGGTCTGTTGATGGCTACGGGTCCACCAGGCTGTGGAGCCTCCTTGCTCAGAGACAGTATACCACTGGGAGCTTCAATGGGGGGGGGGGCTGCTGCATTCACATCCTGCGTCTGGGCTTCCCAAAGGCATCTGGTTGGTCACTATTGCAGAGAGGATGTTGGACTTGAGACCTGCTGGATCATAACCCCTCTTTAGTTATCTGAGGGCCCAATCCTATCCAACTTTCCAGTGCCGATGCAGCCCCGAGGGAAGGGAACAAACATTTCCTTACTTTGAGGAGGCCTCCAGGACTGCCCCCACCGCAGGATGCAGTGCACACCCTGTTGGCACAGCTGCATCAGCGCTGGAAAGTAGGATCGGGCCCTTAGTTGCTTGCTGACCCAGCACCAGCGAGCCGTCAGATAGAACATTCATGTCCTTCCAACAGTGTCGATGGACTCATCAGGCCACCCGCTCCCAGGTCTGGCCCTCGGCACATCATCTAGATCAGTATTGTCAGCACTACTGGGAGTAGAGCTCCAGGTTCTCGGGCAGAGAAGAATATTTCCCAGCCCTACCTGGAGATGCTGCCGGGGATCGAACCCAGGACCTTCTGCATGCGGAGAATATGCTATGCTACTGAGACTGACAGCCCAAGCATGCTTACCTGGGAGTAAACCCCATTGAACATAGTGGGACATATTTTTGAGTAAACAAGCATAGGCTTGTGCTGTGAATGCAGCACCCTCTTAGCCAGTTTAGAGCCAGACTGTTGATGAGTCATCAGATGGAAAAATGATTTTGACTTCTTGTTTTCCCCTTCCCCAAGGAAGGGATCTCTCTTCTTCTTGCTGAAACTTCATCAAAAACTTCCGAATCTTCCATTCAAGAGTGTTCCCTTTGGATGATCAAGGCTGCCAAATCGTAACATCAAACACCCGCCTCTCTCAGTGTTTCTTGGTTTGTGTTTTTTTAATTGAAAGTGTGGACTTTCAGCACCCTACCTTGTTGCTGTCGATTTCATTTCCCCCTCCCTCCCAAGAGTTCCTCCCAACACCCCTTAATCTCATTCCAAGAACCCTGTTTCTCTTTTGCATGAAGCTGAATATGTTCACAGCAGGCAACTCCTGCTATTTCCATCTCTCAAACCCTCAACGAACAGAGCCAGGGAAAAAAAAAACTTCCTTTAAAGTGTTTATGTTTTTCTTCAGGGGGTTTAAAACCCACTATCTCTGACTATCTTGCGGGGGGCGGGGAGAGTGAGGGAGATATTTTATTCTTAAAAGGTCTTTAAGAAAAAAGGTAGATCAACATTTTTCACCCCCAAAATTTAAACGCATGCACGCACATCTTTATTTGGATGCTGTATTTGTGGACTGTAGCACAGACTTGGGGAGCTGACCTATGACCTCGCTCTTTTTTAACAGTGTGATGTTATGCACGTTTACTTTTGGACTTTGGCATCTTCCAGAGCAGAACCCATGTCAACATGTTAGAAAACCTCCCTATTAGAAGTTGGGGCCCTATTTTTCCTCCCCCCCCCTTTTCTGCCGCGAACTGCTCTCTCTCTCTCTCTCTCTCTCTCTCTCTCTCCCCCCCCTCACGGTCATTTTGCCTTTGCGCGGTCGCTACATTTTCTGAGCAGGACTCAATAGCCCACTTTAGAAATACCAACAACTTTTAAAAACTAAAGTAACCACACCAGAATGGGACTTTCAATGGGGGAATAGTTGTCGAACTTTACCATGGTGTGTTCACCCGCCGTTGCTTAATCCACCTTTCATTTTCACCGACAAATGTCAAGAATCTGTATCTGTCGCCAGCCCCTCGGGAGCTCTGATTAGTCAACAAAGGGACACCATTATCCGCCAAAGAGAACAGGGAAGGGGGACGTGGAGGGGGGCTCCGCTCTTGCAGGCCGAGGGCATCTTTAAACTATTGACTTAGTGGATGAAGTCAAAAGCAAACACGCTGGGATCTGAAAAAGGGGGGGAGGGAGGGAGGGAGTGGGGGAAGCGATGGAAAAAATGACTGTGGAGGGCAGCCACGCCAAACAGAAGCCGGACTTGAGTTGTCCAACATGGCTGAGTCATTTGCCTTCCATTTGTCGCTTCTGTTTACTTCTTGTTTGTTGCCTCGTGTTCCTCCAAGAGCCCGTGCAACGTGGAGGTTCTCCTGGGGGTGAGGTCTCTTGGCTTTCAGGTTGTTCCGCGAAGGGACGCTACCTTGGAAAGTTCACTCTTTGGTGACTCCATTCAGCACCCTTGAATAGCAGGGTGAGGCCACCTTGGATGGTGGATATGGCAGTAAAAAGCAGCCTTTGTTACTCAGTCAGGTGGGTCTCTCTTTTCACTGGGAGGGGGCACCATAGGGCAGTGGTGGAGCTGAGCACGTCTTCTGCACAGAGAAGGTCCACACAGGTCCAATCTCCGGTAAGAAGGATCGAGGGGCAGCAACTGCCTGCCAGAGGAGAGAGGACTACTAGCCAGGCACCCAGCAACTAGTCTCAAGTAGCAAAGCTGGGAGAGATGTTGGAGAGCAACATCTGGTCAGAGTAACCTGTGCTGGGCCCATCATCTGATTTCATCCAATCATCGAGTTGGGAGGGGCCTGCAAGATCATCCAGTCCAGCCCCTTGCCAATGCAGGCTGTCCACAACTACCACAACCTGCTGAAACGCCTACCACCTTTCCAGGCAGACTCTCCCCTTTATTTCATGCCAGTTTTTTTTTTTTTTAAATAAGGCAGCTCAGTGTGTTTTTAGGGAGGTCAAGTCTCAGTGGTAGAGCGTACACTTTGCTCGCAGTCTCTGGATCACCGGAAAAGGAGCTCAGGTAGCAGGGCTGGGAAAGATCTGCCCAAGACCCCCCTTCCGAGACCCCCCTTCACCAGTCAAGGGGCCATGCTGGGCTAGACAGGCCAGGGATCTGACTTGGTAGGAGGCAGCTTCAGACGTTCGATCGATCGCAGGATACAGTGCTTTGTTGAAGCGCGGCGAAAGTCCCCGCTTCAGTCTCTGGCTGAAGAAGTTGGTTGTCGTGAAGCTGGCAGAGACCCGGAGACCATTCTGGGGCTGCTCAGCCAGTGGCCTGACTTGGTAGCCGCCGGGCATCTTCTTCTGTTCATACATGTGAGCATTGTTTGTGTGCTGGCGGTGTGTTTGGAGCCAAAGCCACATCCCCAAGTGGTTCCTGCATTGGGGGTTGTGTCTCATGGACCTTTGCATTGGCTGGAATGTCCATCCGTCTTATATGAAAATGTGTGACTTTATTGTTGCGTCTCCCACGTGACGTTATTCATCTTGGAGCAGGATTGGGTGTGGTAGAGTGTGGAGGCGCCCTGGGCTCTCTGGCAGCGCCGTCCTGTTTAGCTCTTTGTTTATTTTCAGAGATTTTCCTCCCTGTTCAAAAAGGGGACATTTTAGCCCCACGTCTCTTCTGCTTAACTGGACAGAATCAGTCGTTCCATTTTGATCCCACCTGCCTTTCCAAGGGACCAGGGCAGCAGACGTGGTTGTGTCTGTCCCGCCCCCCATTTTATCCTCGTATCTGCATGAGGAGGACTAGGCTAAGATCACCAGCCCCCCCAGGGAGAAGTTGACCCTAGGTCTCCTTGGCTTGCGCTATGGGCCTCGATTCAGTGGCCCACGCATTGTCACCTGGAGTGGGTGTGCGTAATTGCATGTGCAGACTGTTTACATGGGAGAAGGGAGCAGAGCTTCCCATTGGTCCAAGAGACCAGGTGCCTGCCTGCCAGGATGACACAAGGGGGTGGGAGGCCTGAGTTAACCCTCGGCCAGCCACATCCCTCTGCAGAAGAAAAGTGTCATTGTTGCGCCACACCAGGCCAGCCTGCTAATTTGGTCTGTGCTCGTTTCCTGGAGTTTTAAGAGGCCAAATTTAATTAAGCGACGCTTTCAGAGCGGTGCAGCATTAGGAGAGGAAGGAGGAATGCTCCTTTTGGATCAAAAGGATGTTTTCATTGTCCAATGCACAGAAGTCCAGCAAAACATCCCCGCCCTCCCCAGGATCTGGCATCATGGCCTGACTGGAGAGAGGAAAGCCAACCAGACATGGCAGCAGGTTGAAGAAGGAATCCACATTTGGGACAAGTGGAGACAGTTTCCATTAAATGCCCCCCCCCCCCGGTTTGGAAAGCAGGGGAAGTTGGCGGAACAGTAGGCCACTTGCTGCTCTTCTGACTGAGCATTGCCTGCCTGGACTGCAGCAGTTCTCTCAGAACATTTCACGTCTTTCTTTCCCAGCCCGACCCAGGGATGCTGCTGGTGCTTGAACCAGGGGGTTTGGCAGGCAGATTGGTTGGACTGATTTAATTCTGTTTTATTGCTGTTGAGCGTAGGTGACGACTAGTCTTGATGGACCTCCAGGCCCGGAGGAGGCAGGCAGTCTACCCCCGAATATTATGAGTTGCAGGGAGGGGAGCATTGGGGAGAGAAGGATCTGCCTTCCTCTCCTGCTTGTGGGCTTCCCTGAGGCAGCTGGAGGGACCAGGTGAGCCTTGGGCCTGATCCTCAGGGCTGCTCTTCCCTTGTGAAGTAGTGCCAGGCAACTAAAGCGCCACCGTGTTTCTAAGATCCGTATCTGGAGGGCGGCACAGTGGCTGGCTTTCATTCCTATCTCACCTTCCCCCCGCCCCCCCTTTCTTCCCTCCCTCATCTTCCTGTCCAGCCACCTGGGCCGGCCGAAATGATCTGAAGGTGCCCTGTTGCTTTAATTATCCTTAATGGTTTCCCTGCAAAGAACTTGGCAAAGGAAATTCAGAAGGAAGGAGGGGATTGTGGGTTTGTTGGGAAGATGTTACCTGTTCAATGGAAACTGGAAGCGGGAGGGAGGAGGGCTGGGAGGGAAGTGGCGTTTTTCCAGATCCATAATTAGATGTAAACAAGAGGCGAGAGGGGGGCTCCCTGGTCCAAGCGCTCAATTGTGAAGGGATTAACTCTTAAGTAAACTAATAAAGGGCCCTGGTGTTGCAGGCCAGATACAAAGCCTGCAAGAATATCAAAGCCGCCTGCCTCGTGAGGCCCAGGCCCTCCGACATCCCATTCAGAGTGGCGGTGGAGGCAGCAGCAGTAGCAGAGAGGTGGAGGAATGTGTTGCGGGCAGCCCTCTGCTGAAGGAAACAGGCTCTTTGGGAGATGGTGGCTCTCTTGGGGTGTGGTGTGTTTTAAATCGTGCAGGGCCAAGTTCTCACCAGTGGCAGATGAGGAGGTGCCCCCTCCCTCCCAGGGCCAAGGGGAAAAAAGCTCATCCTCCTGGCCACTCATTTGCAAGACGGAGGGGTCCTTTTGCCAGCAGAAATTATCCAGTGTCCGGCGTGCCTCCCAGTGGCCACTCTCTGGTGCCCTGCTGCCCGTGCCCGCCATCTTTTTCTCTAGAAACTCATGCCATGACGACGAAGGCTTCTTCTGTGACTCTCTCTCTCTCTCTCTCTCTCTCTCACACACACACACTCACAGGAACCTCTTAGTCAATACTGGAGAATTCCTTGCCTGAATCTTGCCTTAGGGCTCCCCTTTGCTTCTCAATTTCAAAGCAAAGTCCTTCCATAGGAACTTCTGTCTCAGTCCAAGCCACAAAAGGAAGTCCTTCTTCACACAGAGCGGAGTTAATCTGTAGAATTTGCTTCCACAAGGTGCAGTGGGTGGGGGGCACTAGCTTGGAGAGGTTGGACTTATCTTGGAAAGTTAGATAGGGGAGATCAGATAGACAGACTATCCCCCATGAATTTGTCTAATCAGCGGCTACTAGTCCTGATGGCTCTGTGCTCTCTCCAGATCTGGTGGCAGCGTGGCTCTGGACACCAGTGGCTGGCAAATGGCAAGCAAGGGAGCTCTGCTGGGAGAGGGGTCTGCCTTCCTCTCTTGCTTGTAGGGTCCCTCCCGTCTCGTGGTGGCATCTGTTTGGAGACAGGCTGCTGGCCTGGCCTGGCCTTTGGCCAGTGGGGTTGTTACGGATATTCTTCAGTTTAGATGAGTTTTGTCAACCAAATGGGGAAGAAAACCAAATGATGGTCTCTCCCCCCCCCCAGCCATTTGTTCAACTTTTGAATACCTTCTTTTCTTTTTTTAAGTGTTGACTCACAATCTGCCGATGAGCTTGTCCGCTCTGTAAATCTGCATTTATCTGTGCCCCATAAAAACAAAGAAAACCAAAATTTGTTTCCTTGAATCTTATAGAAGCTTTGAATATTTTAAGACTAATTGAAATGTATATAGTGTCCTGTAGCTCGGTACCCGGAAGTGGGGGGGGGGCTGCCTACCCTACATCCAGTTTGTTGGATCCATCTTAGCTCATTCAGACCTCTGATATTGCCTGACGTTGGAAGTGATAGGCGTTAATGTTGAATGGGCACATAGTCTGCAGTCCTCTCAAATAGTTTTTTCATATTCCCTCTCTCTGGCCGCTCGGAAGGCTGGTAGAAAAATGGGCCAGGTCAAAGCCCAGAAGCCGCGTCCACTTGCTTTGAGGTGTGTTCCTTCCCTCCACTCCCCTCTTCGAATTTAAAATTAGCTTTAATTCTTAGTCCAAGTATTTAATGATCGTTTTTGGTCAGTCCGGAGTCCCCTTTCTTTTTCCATTCCGTTCTACACTTTTCACCTTAATCCGAAGAGACCAGAGAGTTTAACCTTTCTGAAAAATCTGCTCTGGCGTCCACATTGCTGGTAGGATGAGGGGTGCAGCTGGGATTGCGGGAGGAGGTAAATACCTGAACATTTGAATTTTTTTCTAGCGGTTTCTCCCCCCCCCCCTTGAGGCTTTGGGACTGAGCCGAGCTTGGCAGGTTGTGGGTCAGACTAAATTCAATCATTTTGTTTGTACTGTTCTTTCTCTCTCCCCCCCCCCAACTCAAAGCCCCCAGTGGTCTGTCTTTATTATAGTGCACCTACGGTGTAACATATTTCCTACACGCACCCCCTCTTCTGGACTGTAGAAAGCTGAAAGATTACCCCTGCTAGTTCCCAGCGGCTGTTTGCAGGGGGAACAATAGAGAGGCCTTAGGAAGTGAGACGAAATTGGGCAAGGAGAAGCAGCCCCTGCCAAGCCCATTTTCTAATCAGCAGCGCAGCTCCAAGTTCATAAAGCCAGGCACCAGGGCAGGCGACAACCTCGTGTCCACTAGCTGCTTGACCTATATATCAAGCGGGGGGGGGGGTGTCGGTGTGTGGGTTTCGGGGAGTGGAAAGCCCAGCGCCCCCACCCTGAGGCCTTTTTAATGAAAATTCTTGCTCTAAGAACAGGGACCTCATTCCTTTGATTGTGTGTTAGGCGGACAGTCTTTGTAGGGGCAGCTCAGGGGTGATGCTGCGAGTCACAACCACCTGTACGTAAGGTAGTTGTGTTTTCTTTTTTTTTCTGGTAATTTGGCTATAACGTTTGATAGAATACAGATAATTCAACGTGGTTTGTTTCAGTACGTCCTGCATTAAATTACCTTTCCAGTGATATATACCTGAATACCGTTCCCTGGTTGGCAGACAGCAGGGGAGGGGCTGTTACCTTTCCCGCCCTGCCTGTGGTCTTCCCGTTGGGCATCTGGTTGGTCACGGTGGGAGGGGAAAGGGTGGTGGACGTGGGAGAGCTTTTGTCTGATCCAGAAGGGCACTGCTGTTCTTCTTGGGATCCAGTCTTCTTGCCCTCCCTTCTGCTTGGCTCCCGCGGTCCAGGAGTTGTCTGGAAGCAAGGAGCCAAACCAAAGCAGCGGATGGGATCTGAACGCTCGATTAAGCCCCACGTTCTGCAAAGCTGTCAGTGTATTTTGGATGGGAGGCCCTAATGGATTTGACTCGGAAATCTTGAGTGGCTCCGTTTTTTCCTCTTTAAAACAAACTCATTAAACTTGTCAACACTCATTAAGGCCTTTAAACACTGAACCAGAGTCACTGGGGGAAAGCTGGCTGGGAAGGGAGGGGAAGAAGCCAGTTCATTGGGAAAGGGGAAAAGACCGATGTAGGTGGAGGAATAAAAGGGGTGTTTTGCCTGTATCGGATCGGAAGATTGCAAAAAGAGAGAAAGCATCCTCATTACTATTTACATAACTCCTGCACATTTCAAGGCCACACAGCCCCATTTGTCAGGCTGTTATCCTGAATCGTCTTGCAAGTGCACAGAAACATCTGATATTTTTGTGTCTTGTCGTGCCTGATAGTTAAGGTTGCCAACTGATTGGGAGGAAAACTGACCTGGTGTGCTGCTGTGCCGGTAACAGTAGATCGATCAACCCAAACTGGCTGGTGAACCTTTCCAGGACAGAGGGAGAAGCATCATTGCCTCTTGCAATCTGCAGGTCAAGCTGCAGTTAAATGCACAGGAGCAGTGGGTGGTAGAGATGTTGGCAACGCAGGGTTGTTTGTGCGAAACACTCCAACAGCAACTTCATTTTTTTTTCTTCATGGACAATGTTTGGGGTTGGTGGATTGTATGTTAATATCTGGAACACAGGAGGTTGAGACTGGCAAAAAAAAAACCTGGAATGGTCCCGATTATTTTTCTCTGGAGTAAATTCCTCTGGAGTGCGGTGAGGAGCACTTTAAAGAAGTTCATACTGGTTTAGGAATGTGCAGCTGGTTGTCTTGGACATTTGTTGCAAAAAAACTTTTAAAAATTAACATGCAGGGCAGGGGGAGTTTGCAAACCTTTGTTTAATTCCAAAATATATAACTCAGCAGCAGGCATTGCAACACTATTGCACAGAACTGGGTTTTGTCTTGTGTGTGCCCAAGAAACTTGTACTTGGGGTCTTGGCCCCCCCCTTAAGAACTCGTCTATTAAAACAGAATAATTCTTTAAAAGAGAGAAGTCCTTTTTGATGACTTGAGCTGTCCCAGAACTGACTCAAGTATTTAGATGAAATGTTCTTTGATGGAACCATTACCAAGATAGGATGGAAGTTTTTAACATTCAAACTGTTATTTTATATGCGTGAATCAGTTTTTGCACATCTAGTTGAAATGGATTCGTTGACTCAGAACAATGTATGTTTTGATTCTGGAGATGGCTCCCTGTCTGGTGCTTTCCCTCTGTTTTGAAGGTTTGCAGGCGCATAGCCCAGATGAAAAGATTTCCTTGTGGCACTTGTGAAAATGCTATCCTGGTGCATAACCGGGCGGGAGATTGTCTTGCACGAGCGCATGTTGCAGTGAATGACTGACTGCCTTGTAAACGAATGAAGCCACCGCTGCAAGTTGGAGTTTGTGAGGTCCAAAGGGGCTGTCAAATCTGCATCTTGTTGCTGGTGCAAGTTGTGGTGCTAAAATTACTTTCAAGGCTTTGACCCAAATGGTGCTGCGCTGGCAGGAAGTTTTGCTCCCAGTGGCAAGAGCTGTGACAGAAATCTGGAATCCTGAATTCCCACAACTGGGCCGAAAGTCCATTGTTGTTTCTGCATAAACGTGCGCAAGATTGTGCTGCAACTGCGGGATCTGTGTTTGTGAATACAGTTCATAGCAGAACGAATGTCAGCTTGTCAAATGCAGTGGGTTGTGTTAAAAAAATTGAGATTGCAGATTTGGGAAAAAAAAAAGTTTGAATTTGTGAGATCAGACATGAAATCGGAGCGAGCAAAATCTCAGTTTCTGAGGGTCGTCTGGAGAATAATTTCCAACCGGATTGTTTCCATTTGAAATATCTGGATGATTTTTTTCTCATGACTGTGTTTCAGAAAAATGGAGGGAAGGGGGCAGGGAGAAGAGAATAAGCCGATCTCTTGGAATGGCCTTCCCTCTGAAATTCTTCCCAAATCCTACGTTTCCTTTCTTTCTTAGCTGTGCAAATGACAGAACCATCTCCCCACAATTCTGATTGCTAGTACATAAAATTTTCCTTTGGGATGTGGCGGCATAGATTTGGGTGTCTCTTCTCAAAGAGAACTCCTTATTCTGGCCAAATGGAGGCTTCTTTTTTGTCTTTTTCACGGGGGAGTTTTTCTGATGCTTTTCAGGACTTGCTTCTCTTCTTATAGAAAGCCCTTCCCTCTCCTCCTCTTTTTTTTTTTATAACCCCCCCCCCCCCCAGCCCTTCTGTTAGTCCCTTTCCTGACAATGAGAGCATCAGCTATTCAACTGGATTGATTAACTCTCCGACAAAGTTTATTAAGAGCGCCGAAAACAAAGCGGGCAAAAGACTGCCTGCAGTTGGCAAAGCTACTTTATAGACTAGGGCCCCATTGTCTCCCTTCAAGCCAGATGCCTGAGTAGGTTTCAATGGGGCTTCTTTGGAGTGACAAGAGCGAGCCTCAGACAACAGCATGTTAAAATGAGAAGCGTCGTTTTGGCCTTTTCTCTTCCAGCCCCAAGATCTGTCCCCCCTTCTTCTCTTTTGCATTAATGTACATCTGCAAGAGAGAAATAAACTCCATTTTCTTGTTCCCCCTCCACTCCTTCTCTCCACCTCCATCCTTCCCCCCACCCCCAAGGCAAAATGTCTTCCACCATATGTTATCCATCAGACCCCCAAACTTTGACCAAGGCAAGGGAATTGAAAAGGTTCCAACCCCCTCCCTGGGAAATAAAAGGTTTGACTTGTTTAAAAAAAAATGGGGGGGGGGGAACCAGAGGTTTCTGGTTCCTTCTTAGCTCCTGAGCAGATATTTAAAGACATGTTTAGAATCGAATGGATTTTTCTGTCAGTGACACCAACCAAGGACTCCGTCCAGAGGAGTAGCTGTATTGTGTCAGTCTGTAGCACAAAAACAACCCAGAATCCTGAGCCATTTATTTCATCAGAAGTAGTTTTTCTGGATTTCATCAGGTGGAATAGTGTCTATTTCATCAGGTGCATGAATTGAAATTCTCACTACTCGGGTGCACCTACGAGGGCATAAGGGAGTCAATTTCAACCCGGTCAGGTTAGAAACCTACAATGAATGTATGCAAGACCAGCAGGATGACAATTGACCTCCTGGCAAGGTGGGAGCAGTCGATTTGCTCTGCAACATGATAAACATCCATTCTCTCGACCGAGGCCTGTGCTGATAAAGAGACGGTGCCAAGTCTCCTTGTAAGCTCCAGTTCAGGTGATACATGCACAGTGTCTTGCGCACACTTACTCATAAGTAGGTCCCATCAATTTCAGTGAGAGTAACTTTCCCACAAGCACGCCCAAGACTGTTGCCACAGTCCAGACCCTTCCGTGTGTGTGGGGGAGAGAGAGCCTTTGCAAGTCCTGTTCCGATGTTCTGCATGGGCCCTGTTCTCACCACACATCCACCACAGGGTGATCTGTGCATGTTCCCTGTCTGCAGTCAATGGTACGTATTGCTGTACACAGATAGGGTCCTCTTGTCGGGGGGGGGGGTCATTGCTTTTCCAATGTGCTCTTCACTTTACGCAGTTGTGCCTGTGTTGATTGCATGCAGACCTTCAAGGGAACACACCAGATCGGGGATCGCAAAGATCTGCCTCTGTCTGTCTCCACTCGCTGGCTCACTCACATTTTCACGTATGACTTTCTGCCGGCAGCCTGAAATGGAGCAGTCCAGAATTCTACCCCCTTCGCTTCCTACCTTGCTCTGTCTAAGGTGTAAATGGGGGGGGGGAGATGGATGCGAGTGGAGCATCACCTGGAGAAACGGCCTGAGGTTTGGTTCTTGGTGGGTGGGGCACCAAAAATGTTTAATCAAGACAGCGAGTCGAGCTTTGGGTCAAAGATGGGGTGATGTTCACATACATAGGGGGCTCCCTGAGGTAGGCAGCCTAGGAATTAGGCAGAGTTGCTTGGGATAAGAAGAGGGGGAAAGGCCAGCTGGATCAAGCCAAAGACACATCCAGTCCAGTTGGGATATTCAGAGGTTGACTGTCTCTGAACGTGGAGGTTTCATGTAAGCATCAGGACATCACGTAGCCCGTGATGGGCCTGTTCTCTGCAACGCGTTTCTCGAATCCCCTTTTAAAGCCGTCTAACCCAGCAGCGGTCGCCACACCATGCGGCAGGGGAGGCAGCTCCCAAGCGGTCCTCGGCCTTCAAGAACAGGGCCTTGGCTTGTTGCATTCAGGGGCTGGAAAGCCAGATCCCCTAGATTGGGCGAGTCGGTCTTTCTAGTTAAACCGCCTCGCAGGGTCATGGTGAGGTTGAACATGTGATTCCATCTAGACCTTCCCCTGAGGCTTTGAGGGGTCAGGAGAGAAAAGGCTGGGCAGAAACGGGGCAAAATAGGTCTCCTTGGAACTGCCTGGTTGTGAACAACAGGAAGTGATTCTAGGGCAGGGTGAGGCTCTCGCGTCGAGCCCTGGATTCTCCCCCCCCCCCGAGGAGCGTCAGCCCTCACATACCTGCCCAGCTGATCAGCAGCAGGTCACAGGTGGCGCTGGCTGGGGGCTCCTCACAGCCTTCCAGCCGGTTGGCCAGTGGGAGCATCCCCTAGATGTGGGTGTAGAGCAGACCTACAGAGGAGGAGCGGTCTAGGCCCAACCAGCCTGGCCAGCCCTTGATGTTTCCGATACAGGGACAAAGCCTTGGCACCAGATTCCATCTCGCCATGAGCTTGCTTCAGTGGAATGGTTTTGGAGAGGTCTGACTCTCTAGGCCTCCCGTACGTCTCAGCAGTGGGTGTGAAGATAAGGCGGGGCAGCCCTTAGGTGTGCTGTCCTGTGTTGGAGACAGAATAGCAGCCGGACCCACTTGTGCTGGATCCTCATGTGAGGAGGAGAGAAGCCTTCTGGGCCAGGCGCTCCTGCCCATGGATGTGTCCCTCTCGTTCGGCTGGAAAGTCACCAGTAGCCATAAACATCAAGCAGAGCCGGGGAGGGGGAGGAAGCCGAGAAGAGGAGGCCAACCAGCCAGGCCCCCCTCCCTTTCCTCCTCCGCTGTAGAACAGTAGCTATTTCATGGCTGACTAAAGTTGAACGTTCCTCAAGGGAGATCTTTGACATATGACCCTCGTAACCTGTACTTAGCACTTTCAAAAGGGACAAGAACCCCCGAGAGATGACCTTCGCGAGGGCTCAATTGCCGGGGCAAAGAGGGGCTATATATATTTTAAAGGCCCGTCGGGGAGGACGGGGGAGGAGGAAGGCGACTGAATGCAAAACCAGGAAAGTTTCCAGCTAGGGGCTCAACAGCTCAAATTAACTCGCCCAGTGGTATCCAGAAGAGCATTTAACATGCCTTCTGAGCACATCGGCACGGGTCAAAGGGAGCCCAGGCTTACGATGGCGCCGACGTGCCGCCGCAAAGCACAATCTGCAGGCTGCAGAGGTGCTGTCAGAAACCTGGTGGGGAGGGGCCGGGATGGGGCTGTGTTTGGGGCCCTGCAACCATAGACACGTAGGATACCTCCTTGTCCCACGAAAGATCCTCCGTCACCAAACTCGTGTCGTCTCCACTGTCTGGCAGATGCTCCCCAGCGTGTCAGACAGGGGTCTTTCCTCACCAGAGATTGAAGCTGGGTTCTCGCACTTGGCTCTGACCACTCCCTCCCCTCCCCTGCCACCATGTCCCGAGGCTGCCTGGGAGCTGCATTGCTCCGCGTTCCCCATGCTTCGGGAGCCCATGACTCTTGTGACATCATCTGTCATTCCTCCAATCTCTGCCCTCCTTTCAGACATACTGGCATGCCTAGCAACCAATACACACCTTGCCCATTGAATTATCCTTGAATTATTGACTTAAGTCCATAACCTACCTGCTACAAGGTCTTTAGGGCAGCTTATAATAAGAAGCGTTCTTTAAAAAACAAATGCGAAATAAGAACGACATAAATGAAAACCATCCATCACAAAAGCTCACAAGACTTTGATGGGATTAGCAGCAGCAGCAAAATGCGAAAAAGAGGCGCCAAGGTCAAGACTTGCTGTGTTGTGTGCAGACAATCCCAGGCTGAATCGTGGCCAGGTCGTGGCACAGTCATGGCCAGGAAGACTGAGAAAGGACCCATCTCTGTCGGAAGCCTCGGAGTGTCATAGGCAACACTGAGCTGGTGGGATAATAGAAGGCAGCTAGATCTGCCCTATCCTTTTCGCTCATACAATGAATTGCCAACATAATCATTATTAACTCGTGGAACTTATGGCCACCGGATGCATTGATGGGCAACTTGCTTAGAGGACTGTCTTCGAAAATGGTTAGACAAATTCCAGGAGGATGGAACACAAAGCCTCCATGTTCGGAAACAGTGTACCTCTGAGGACCAGAAGCCATCAGGAAGCCCCATTGCGGCTGCAACCTACTTGTGAGCTTCCCAGTGGCGTCTGTTTTATTTATTTTATTTACAGTAGTTTTATCCCTCCTTTCTCCCCGAAGGGACCCAAGTTGACCATGGATGGAATTGGGCCTAAATGGATGTTTGCCCTGGCAGGGCATCTGATGACCGTCTTGACCGAGTCTGGTCCCATTTCATGCTCTTCCTGGAGCTGTCCGAGGGAGGAAGCGTAACAGAAAGAGGCTGAGAGCGCGCATGTGAACAGGCTTGTACTGCCTCTGACCATTGGTCTGTCTAGCCCAGGCTTGTCTCCTCTGATTGGTGGTGTCTCTCCCAGGTGCTGGGCAGAGAAAGGGGTCGCTCCCCAAACACGGCTACAGACCGAGTGCCCTTAACTAGAGACTGAATCACCTGGGACACGGATTCAAGTTCTTCCCATCGAACCTGAGGTCCAGCTGAGGTCGAACCTGAGGCTAGCAGTTGTGAGAGGCTCCCTCATGGGCAATGAGGCGACTCTCATCTCTTCCCTCTTCTCACTGCCCCCCCCCCGCTCTTGGCCGGGGTCAGTTTGCAAGCTGTTTGGGGCAGCCCTGATTTTGACTCCCAATACTAGCCTGGAGTTCATTCATCCCCTCTGGCTCCTCCTCCTCCCTCCGAGGCATCAAATGAGAGGCGGCCGCCCCAGCTTCAGTGGGGAGATCAACCCAATATGACTTCAACTCATTAACTGGGAAGACGAAGCCTTTTGAGGTCTCACCTCTGTTTCCAAGGAGGAGGGGTCTCTGTTCCCTACTCTCATTGAATGGGGGGCAGCAGGAAGGAACCCGAGGGCAGAGTTAAGTGGTGCTGGCTACTTGTTTTCTGCGCCTATTTATATCTTGTGTGTTCCTTCCTCTGTCTTTCATTTTAACTCCTGCAGCATTAAAAACACCGCTGGGGGTGTTGCAAAGAAGGGGGGTCCCTTTCTGCATTCAGCCCTGAAATCAAAGCCCATCTCGTCTCCAGGAGGAGAGCAGACTCTGCTTCATCGCTTTGGGTGTCTTTTACATATATATATATATATATACAGAATCACTTTCAACAAAGTGATGGCGGTTTCTTTGTCTTCTGTTTTTGATTCTTTTTTTTAAAAAAGCTTTTCAGGTTAAATATATACCCGTCATCTTGGCTCAGATTGTTTGTGTGTGTTTTGAGAGAGCCACAAAGTGCTCCAGGCAACATGAAAGTCCATGAAACAAAAAGTTTTGGAGAATTTCACCGCACTGTCGGAGTTTCCGAATGTTGTCCTTCCGTTTGCATGGCTCAGGGGTTCTCCGGTTTGAGGACACTGTCCCTTGATGCTGCATGCTGGGCCTTATAACAACTTGGAGGGTGGCCCCCCAGGAGTCTCTTCTCTCCCTCCCCAAAATGTCGGGCTGAAAAAGACCCTGTTTTCCTTCTCTTTGCAAGCAGATTCCTTCCTGCAGTCTCCACTGTTTCAAGCAGGGTCTTTCCCTGCAGATGCTGCTGGATGGAGGGCTGGACCTGGGAACTTCAGGCCACAAATTGTGGGGGCTCTAAGTACCCCTGAACTGTGACACTACCCAACTCAGCGGAAGCCTCAGCCAATGGAATTCCCTTCTACTGACTCAGCCCAGGGCTCTGTCTGTCTCTCTTCTTCTTCAGTATTGCCTACAGTGCCTGTCAGGAGACCTCCAGGATGTCAGGGGCAAGGGTCTTCTTTCCCCTCTCTGCTGCTGGGACCAGATCTGGGGTGCTCTTCCTGTCAAGCAGGGCATCTGCTGCCACTGTCGAGAAGGTGCCCCCCTCTCCTTGCTGTCGTTTGGCCTTTCTGTGGAGGGAGGGGACCACAGCCCCCGTTTTGCATTCCGCTTCTTCCACCCTTGGCAGGTGGGTGGGGCTAGGAAGGACCCTGTCTTGGCACCTCAGACAGAGAGCTGCTGCTTGTAAGGACCCCGTTTTGTGCAGACTTGTCCCCCCCCCTTTCCCTGGGCCGTGTATGAAGTGACCATCGCAGGCACGCAAGAGGGGGCCTGGAACTGGTTCTGAACGCAACACGCTGCCAGGCCCGCCTGCTGCATGTTGACTCCCGCAGGGCTTTTCTGAGACCAAACAGCCAAGAATGGCGTGTCGCTTATTATTGGGGAGTGGAATGGTGGGGGGGGGGGGGGGAAAGGATGTCCTATTTATTGGTTAAGCCACCTGGCTCTCTCTTCCCATCAGGCTCCACTTAAGCTGATGTACCTTTAAGTGAGGCGGGGGGCACTTTTGGGGAGGGGGCCCTTGAAACGCTTCAGAAATGGAAATGTTGGCCAGTTGTTTATAATTTTCTACCCCGCCAGTAACCTGAACCTGATGGCATCAGCAAAGGTTCTGAGCCCCTGCATGTTTCCCAGCTCCCAAAAAAAGATTGGAGCGGGTCCAGAACTCTTGGAAGCAAAAGATTAAAAAGGAAAGCTGAAAGGAACAGGAGAGGGGTTTCTCTGATCAAATGAGTCCCTTTTCTTGGTTTTTCTGGGTCTCCTTTTCAACGTTTGGGAAGAGTGCCCTTCCTTGTTCTCAGACATCAATGGGCGAGTGAGATTGTCTGCCCCACAAATGTACAAATAATTGCATTTGCATGGAGCTGTTGAATGAAAGAGTCGGGCCGGAGCAGTCAAGTCATGGCTTGGAGAGAGTGGGGGACTGGCCTGCCTTGGGTGGGAGACCCTCATTTTATAATTTCTTGAACAGGTTTAATTTCCTGGTCTCTTGTCTTTGCCCCTTTGGGTGCTAAATGGAGCCTCCATGTTTGGAGTAGCAGGTGCTGGGGGGGGGGGTGACTGAGAGGTGGCCCAGTCTCTGGCTGGACACTGTGGCTATGGCCTTAGTCTGACCTCCATGCTGAGAAGTGACCTGCCGACCTCCAAAGACTAGCAGGAAAGGGGTCTTGCTTTGATGCGCTGCTTGTGGGCTTCCTGGAGCATCTAGATGGGCACTGTTGGAAACAGGGGGCTGGGTCAGGCAGACAGACGGTGTGAGCTAGGAGGGCTCTCCTAAACTTGTGTGTATAGAAGTATGCATGGCTATTGTCTAGGTGGGCTAAGTAAAGGCTCCAGCATCAGGGGCAGTCTATCCCTGGATACCAGGTGCTAGGGACAGGGAGTGCTGTTGTTTTCAAGTCCTGCTTCTGGGCTTCCCGGAGGCCCTATGGATGGGACTGGGAACAGATTAAATGGAGTGACCTTGGAGCGAAGCCCTAGGAGCGTCCTGGATTAGGCCCTCCACCAAAGGACTTCCTCTTAACCCAGACGAGCCATCCTTTCTCTCTCTCTCCGCCCCCTTCCATTCTGGCAAACTCTGAACATGGCGCAAGCTTGCCGGCCGCGGAGTGTCAGCGTGACTTAATATGTAGCACTAATTAAGAAATAAGTCTCTTGGCCGGTTCCGCAGCAATCATTTAGCCGAGTTTACTAACCATGCTCGGCTGCCTCAAAAATCGCCATTAGCCCACGCTAGTTATGGGCAGAAAATTTCTTGTTTTCTGCTTTTCATCGGCCTCACCCTGGAATCTTGGCTTTGCTTTATTTATAAATTTGCTCGCAAACAATAGCCATAAACCCGTTCCCAGAGTGTTGCAAATCAGAAATTTGTCGACGTTTTTCTCTGCCACCTTCCAGGGGTGAGGCTCCTTTTCTGCTTGGGAACGGTGGTGTCCGTCGCCAGCTGGGAAAAGGGGCTGGAGGTTTCGCGCAGGAGATTGATTGGGGCGGGGGGGGGAGGGAGACGGAAGGCTCTGGCATGAAAAGCTGGTTTGTGGCTCGGGAGCCGGCTTTTGTGAGGAGAGTCTGAACTGGGCCTGGAGAGTGGGGGGGGGGCTGTGTGTGGCAGCGAGCAAGCGAGCGGGGGAGAGGCATCATCCACCGGGGCCGGCTCTTCTGAGCCATCTCAGGCCAAAGAGAAAGAAGCATGGAGGCAGTTTTGGGAAGCCTTCTTCCCCGTTCCTTCTTGCCTTTATTTCCATCCCGTCAAGTTTAAGACAGGGCATCTGCAGCTCAAACGACATGTCCTGTTTCTCCAGGTCTCCTCCATCCATCCATCCACCCGATGTTCCTTCCGGTCCCTGTCCATAGCTGAGCTCTGCTGCCCCTTGCAGCCTGGGACCATCCCAGTGTTCTCTGGGCCCCTGGGAAAGCAGCAGCAGCACCACCACCACCACCTCCCTTGGCTGAAGTGGGCGGCAGCCTGCAAAACAAACCGTTGGTGGCGTTTGCTGCAACGGCTAACACAGCCGCTCCTCTGTAACCTGGTGAAAGACTCTCCCGATTTTGGCGAGTTGAGGAGATGTTGGAGTCAGAGGTGCTTTTTGGAACCTTGTCGGGTGCACAGACCCACACGTCAGTCCTGGATATTCCACCCCCTCCTCTTGGGCCTCTGGGGGGGGCTGCTTGCACCCACCCGTAGATGCTTGGGCACCCAGTGCTAATGTCCACTCACCTGCTGCAGCCATCTGACTGTACAGTACAGCAAGCACGACTCTTCACTAAAGAGCACTTGATTACAAGTTCTGAAGTTATTTTTCAGGGAAGCCTTCCGGTTGGTTTACCCAAGTAGCTTCTATCGAACGTTGTGACTTGCCTCCAAGACACTCTGGCGCATCCGGCCTGCTTTCCATATCCCTTCACGACCAGCTTGGGCTCATTCCGTGAGCTTCGTGGCTGAGTGGGGACATGGGGCAGGGAGGCGCCGCTGGGGCCGCGTGCGCCAACAGAGTGACCGCTCTGGCTGCTCACCCACCTACCTCTCCACGCAGGTGACCGCTTGGCACATCACCCGCTTTGAGCATGGAAGCTTTGGACAGAAGTCGCTGGCGCTTGCAGAAGTCCTCAAATTCTGTCAGCAGCGTCTCCTGTTACTAAGAATCTCAGGCAGCTGGGTTGAGGAAGACCTCTGGGGAAGGCCCTTCGCCCTTTGAATGCGGAAGGCCCACCCAGGTTCAACCCCTGGCAGCATTTCCAGGTGGGGCTGAGAAAGACCCTTCTCTGTCTGAAGCCCTGGAGAGACGCTGCCAGCCAGTGACCAGACAACACTGGTAAACAGAACAACGCTCAGACTCTGTGAAGAGCAGTGTCATATGTTTTTTTAAAAAACTCTGCGCATGCTCCGAGACACAGTCACTGCATGGCTTCCAAAATGGGTTCCATGTCTGGGCACCAGTGCAAACTTAAGCCCTAGTTAAATGATCTTGTGAACACCCAAGCCCCTGTAGAAATGACAATGCTGTAGTGGACAGAACTGGTCGTCAGCGATCTCTGAATGCCTGATGCAGGTTTCTTGTTGTCTTGCGTGCTCCCTGGGGCATCTGGGGGATGCAGGGAGCTGGACTAGATGGGCCTGGGCCTGATCCAGCAGGGCTCTTCCTGGCTGGTGGACCAAGGTTCCCTACACGCTAGGAATGGGGAGTGGCTGCCATGCATCCAGGGGGAGATGGCCGACGGCCAGTCAAATCTCCATCACCAGCCAGCTGGCTTCCCTCAGGCTATGGCAGGACGAGACGCCCCAAACGCCGCTTTGCACCCCTATAGGGAGGATGTCTGGTCCATGTGGCTCCCCGGCCTGCTGCGAATCTTGGCCTTGTGGACGCACCTGTCAAGTCATTGGTTCCCACGATGGCCAACCGGGGCCCCAGAGCAGGGAGTGGAGCTGAGGGCCACCTTCCCCAGCAGCTGGAGCCTCAGCGACAGTGCCCCTGAAGCGGAGGGCCCTGCATGTCCGTGTGGCCATGGCTGGTCGCGGCTTCAGTCCTTGCCCCAGACCTGCCAGGGCTCCCCCTCGGCCCCCTGTGTGCACCACTGTCTGCGGACAGCCCCCACGCCTGCCGCACTCGCTGCCTGGACACGTCCACTTCTGCATTCTGACCCTTTGCTGCAGAGTTCAGTTTTTCTTCCTCTCCTTTCCAGGATAAACAAGAGCTTCTGTTTTCCGCCTGCAGCTTGGCAGGTGTACAGCAAACTTACAAGGAGACGTTGGCCAGGGAAGGTTCGGGATTGCAGGGCGGCGGTGGCGGCGAGGGAAGGGGAGGGAACCACTCCAAGAAAAATAATAGCACAGTGTAAACTTTGGCGCTTGGGTCAGCCTCGTTGCAGGGAAAGCCAAGGGCTTAGGAAACGTCAACGGACTGTGTTCTTTGACAAGCTCTAGTTACCCCGGTGTCTGTAGCCTGCAACAGAAAGCAAGGCAGAGGTCAAGAAAAAATGTTACGGCTCTTCATGCGTTGGATGTATGAAGCTGCCTGCGGAGTTGGCCCTGTTGGTCTCCTGAGCCCAGCGTCGCGCTCTGACTGGCAGCAGCTGCCCAGAGGCTGGGAAGTGATCTTTCACAACAGCACCTGATCCTTGGAGGGGAGATGGTGGGGCCTGGACCCCTAGCATGCAAGGCAGGTGTGCTATTGTCCAGCTGCAACTGTACAGCATCGACCGTGCTTGTTTTAGAGCCAAAGTGAAAGAGCAGGAAGGAAGGGAAGAAAGGGAAGGAAGGGCGAGTGGGTGGGGCTTCATGGCCCTTTGCGATTGAAACGCTCTTCCTTCAGTTGATCCATTTTGGATGTATCATCTCTGGTTTCTATGTGTTTCCTCACACGCTGAATGTACCGTATGTATAATATGGATGATCTACCGTATTTCTTCCATTCTAAGGCGCCATCAATTCTAAGGCGCACCTTTGATTTCGCTACCACCAGCAGGGAAAAAAAAATTCCCCCCAGGATTTATGTGCAAATTGTACTCCCAAAATGTACAAATTGTACCCCTTCTTACTTATTACCAGGGATTGTGGGGGCTTCGGGGAGGCCTGCGCGACCCTCTGCAGGCCTCCCTGATCTTCAGTTTGGTGAAAAACAGCGGTTTTCGGCCATTTCCGGTTTTCACGAAAACCGGAAGTGCCCAAAAATAGCCGTTTTTCGCCAAACTGGACATCAGGGAGGCCTGTGTGACCCTCTGCAGGCCTCTACAATCTTCAGTTTGGCGAAAACTGGCTATTTTCGGGCACTTCCGGTTTTCGCGAAAACCGGAAATGGCTGAAAACTGCTATTTTTCCGCCGAACTGGAGATTGGGGAGGCCTGCAGAAGGTTGCGCAGGCCTCCCCGAAGCCCCCACCAGCCCCGGTAAGTAAGAAGGTGGCATTTTGGGGGTGCAATTTGCACATCATCGCTTCTAAGACTTTTTTGAATTGCTAAATTTAGAAAAAACGTGCGTCTTAGAATTGAAGAAATACGGTATTAATATAACAATTTAATTTAGCATATTAATAATAGCATTAATATTACAGATTCAATATACTCCTAATCAGTGTACAATAGTCCCGTTGTCTGTCTGCGTGCTTCTGCTGTGGCGGAGGCACGCACCCTTTGGCAACCTGCTGTTTCCTGAGGCGACTGAGCCCGAGAGACGGCCTGCTCCTGCTCCTGGTCTGGGGGCTTCTTGCTGAAGCCGAGGGAGGGGGCCATCAGTGCCTGCAAGGGGGGCCTCCTGGGGACCCCCGAACTGCAGCTTGAGTTGCATGCTAGAAGAAAGGCAGGCCCTGGGGAGCCCTCCCTGGGATGGGCTGCAGCTCAGGGTGGAGCCTCCTTGGCTTGCAGAAGATCCCAGCAGCCGCCCTCCGGCCCTCCTCTGCCTGTAGCCCTGGAGAGGCCCTGCCAGTCAATGGAGACCACACTGGGGTGGAGGGACCCAGGGTTTGACTCGTCCTGTGCGCCAAGCCCTCTGCACCGAACCCTCCTCCGTGCCCCGGCGTCTTCCCCAAGTCTCTGCAGCAGGAGCCGGCAACCTTCTCGGCCAAAGAGCCATCGTCGTCATCGCCGAACGTCTGGGTTCCTGAGCTCCCGGAAGTGGCTGCGCAGAGCTTGGCGGGCTGGATGACGTTGGGTGGCCGGCCGAATCCGGCCCGCGGGCCATAGGTTGCCGACCCCTGCTCTGCTGCCCCCCTAAGACCCTTGGGATGTCCACATCAGCTGGAAAAGCCTCCCCAGTATATCACTTTGGATCTGATGAGTCCTTGTTTGGAAGAGCTTCCTTCTCGTTTCACGGGGCCTCCCTCCCTCCCTCCCTCCCTCCCTCCCAGCCAGAAACTCGGCTCTGTGCTGCACAGGTATTTTCTGAGCCTCTTGGACTTTGGGTCCCCCTGTGTGATCTTGTTCGAATTGCTGCTGTGTGGTTGTGTGTTTTCATTAACGGTGCTTTGTTGAATTGATGTGGCAAGCTGCCTCCAGTCTCCCAGAGGGGGACCAGAGCAGGGTAGGTGTTTAAGAATAACAACAACAACAACAACAATTAATAATCTGTTCAATGCTGAGGGCTCTGTTTTTTGTTTTCTTGGAGATCATCTAGCAGCAACACTTCCCCCTGTTTCTTGACCTTTGTATTCAGGACTCCTCCTCCTCCGTTTCTATCTCCTTTTCTCCCCCCCCCCCCCCCCAGCACCATTGCCACTCCCATTTGGAGTGTCTTTTCCAGGCCGTTGAAGCCGCTTTTAATATTCAGGCCATATCTTCTCCCTGAGCTGCGCCGCGAAGCTGACGTGCCAGGGTTTATTGATATCACTTTGGCCTGTCAGCTGCACATTCAGCCATTAACGGCCCCCTAAGGTGCCCGTCCGGGCAGTTCTAAAGAGATCGGCACCAAAAAAATTGCCCTTTTTCTCGTTTTTGTCCAAGGTGAGACAATGTGGACGAGGGAGCTCTGGTACGACAGATGACAGGGTGGAGAAAGAGCCCGACGACGCAGGAATATCGTTCTTTTCACTCCTTGCCCCAATTCTTCTTTCTGTCACTTCCATTCTCTTCTCCCTCTCCATCGCTTTCTTCTCTGAGATGGGAAGAGAAGACAGGCTGAGGAGGAGTTCAATCACAGGCAACTGTCGCCCGACTTGGGGGGAAGGAGACAAGAAAGCCAGGCTGGCTTTTTCTTCAGCCGCTTTTTAATGGCGTCCAACACTTGCCATTGGCCAACGTGGAGGGCAATTGGAGGGTGCCTTGGTGCTAGTGGCCCCTCGTCTCTTTCCGATTGGCTTGTGGTGGTCACGTGCCTGGTGGGTGGTGGCCAGTTTGGAAGCTGGGATGGTGGAGGTGCAGTGCGGAGGGTCGGGCGGGTAGAGCCCCAACCAGCCACAAGCCAGTGGGACGGTGGTCCGAGTTTGAGCAGACCACCTGCTCCCTCTGCCTGGGACAGGAAATGTTCACACCCGCAGCAGTTCAGCCCCATTGGGAAGACTCACAGGGGAGAGGACCTGTTGTCCATGGACAAGGTCCCCCAAGGCCCGTTCCCACCACCTCCCGCCTCACGGAGCTCTGCTTGAAAGCCTCGAAGGGTGGCTGCCAGTCAAATGGTGAGGACAGACCTGGGGGGGGGGGGAGTGGCACCATATCACTTGCCAAAGGTGCAGAAAAGGACAACCGGAGCAGCAGCGTGTCTTTGAGGCTCTGTGTGTGTGAAAACAAATGACCGGGTGGGAATCAACAGAGACTCGCCCATCATCTTCCTTCCAGCAGAGGGCCCAGCCAGATGCCTTCCGGAAGCCCCTAGGGGCAGAGCTTGAACAGCCTCGGCCCCTGTAGCTCCCCAGTGGTAGACTGCCCCTGAACCGGGAAGCTCAGTATGGCCGCCACCCTGCCTCATGTGGATTGATCGACCCCTCCTCCTCCTTTTTTAACGCCAGCTGTTTCCCGCCCTTTAAAGGCTGCAGCCGTGGTGGGTTCAGTCCCTGGCAGACACAGCAGCACCAAGTAGGGGTGGGAAAGATCCTGGCCTGAAATCCTGGAGAGAGAGAGAGAGCCGACCTCTAGCCTGCTGCATCAGGGAGCCACTCTCCAGACTCAGTTCTACTCGCAGCAGGCAGCAGCGTCGGGTGGTTTGCGGGATATGCAGCAGCAGCAGCAGGAGGAGGAACCCACTAAAAAGGTGGCCTTCAAGAAACTCATTTGGAAATTTTCTTTGGAAAATTGTGAGAAAGAGGGCCCCCGGAAATTCATTATAAATGCCAGTTTCTTGAAATGTCAGTGCCATCCTGAATTGGTTCATAGCTAGTGGCTTTTGTGATCTCTCTCTCTCTTTAAGTCAAATGCCCAAGTTGCAAACTCCCCAACAGGCACTGCCTCCAAATCCAGTTTGGTTACAGCTGACCAGTTTGGTGTTTGAACAGAAAGAAAAAAATCCCGTCTCCAAAAGGCCCCCCCCCCCAGCCCTAATGCGTCCCCGAACACACTGGTCCCCAGCTGAGCTTCAAATCGCTTTTTCATTTTCCTAGCCCAGCCGCCTGCTCTGCTTGGTATTCTCAGGCCACCCTGCCAATGCCGGCTCTCATTCTACTCGGGCCGAATTACTAGATTAAAACGCATATCAACGATTACGCGATTGGTTTTTCTGCTCGTGGCTTCACGCCGCCGAACCTTAAACTATGTTAAACTCTAATCAAAACTGGATGAGGGGTTTTTTTCGGTGTGTGTGTGTGTGTGTGTGTGTGTGTGTGTGTGTGTGTGTGGGTGGAATGACAGGTTGGGAAAGGAGACACCGAAATGAATTGCAGATAGAGGTGATTGGTTCTCTGTTGGCTCGATTTGGGGCAGGCAGGCGGAGGGGAAGGGGGAGAGAGGCGCTCTTGTGCCTACTGCCATTGCTCAGCCGTGTGCTTGGCGGCTAAGGAAGCTGGCGCAGGGGCCAGGGGCCCTTGATTCTGCAGACACCCCCCCTTATTTCCTTCATACACCTCTCCTCTTCCTCATGGAAGGCCCAACGCTCCATCAGGCAGGCAGTCTCCAAGGAAAATGACCTCTGGGGGTGGGGAGGGACTGGAGTTCTTTCACTTAAAAACAACACCCCAAAACAGCCTCGTTATTTGTGCCCCCTCCCTCCCTCCACTCCGGCCACCTTCTTCCTCCCAATTCAGAAGGCCCTCTTTGCATGTTGAGAGGTCTGGCCACCTCTCCTTCCATCCCTTGCTTTGAATGGAAGGGCAGACAAAGGGACGTCTGTTTGTCAGTTGCGCGATATATCTAGAAAAATGGAAGAGGCGCTGGCGGGAGGGGATTGCCTCTCGTTTTTGGGAAAAGCAAAGAAACAGCAAGGTAGCTTTATTTATCCTTTTGGAGGAAGGTTCGGATCTGGTCCATCTGGGATGCAGGGAGAGGCAGGATTCGAAACCAAGTACAGCTGCCTCAGATATCTGCATGGAAGTGCCATCTGTAGGAGCAGGGCGGTCCACATCGGTTTTTGATATCTCGTTATTCACACCAGTACTTTGGAAGGTTTCTGGGGGCAAGAGGTCCTGGCCAGGTTGAGAGGGGTTAAGCTTTTATTCAAGCACCTTGTATCTCTGAGGCCAGCATTGTTCTGGGACACGTTGCTCAAGCCGAAACATTGGTCTTTAGGGCCTTCCCTGCTGGATCAGACCTAAAGTCCGCCTAGCCCGGCCAGAATTCCCCGTTGTTTGTCGTTTAGCCGTTGTCATCGGTGACTTTGTGTGCAGCCATTGACAGCCTTTCTTCCTTTGTGAATGAGTTTGAGCCTTTTTGAGAAGGATTTGCTTCGGCTGCAATCTTAGGCAAAGTGGAACCTCCCTGCTTATGAGCAGTGTACCTCTGAATGGCAGGTTTCCAGGAGCAAACGGAGGAAGAGGGCCCCCCTTGCCTTTGATGTCCTGCTTGTGGGCTTCCCAGGGAAACCGGGCGCTGGGTCAGATAAGCCTTTGCCCTGATCAGCAGGCAGGGGCAGGGCACCTCTTAAGGGAGTCGCCTCTGGCTTGAGGACGGCGGGACTGGCTCCCAAAGGAGGGTTCCAGTGGCCACTGCTCTGTGCGGCAGCAGCAGCAGCAGCAGCAGCCACATCTGCTGCGAATTGCGTTCGGAGGGCGCAAGGAGCTCTGTCTTCCTTGTGCACGCAGACGGTGGTCCTGTGGAAGAAGTGTTGCCTGAGAAGCCAAGAGAGGCCCTCTTCAGACCGGACAGGCTCGTTCCCCGCGCTCGCTGCTCCCTTCCTGCCACCGCACTGCTTGGCACAAGGGCTCTCGGTGAGCTCTCCACCAGCCCTTGATTTGTTTTGTTAAGACGGTCCAGATGGGGCCACGAGAACAAGCGAGAGGAAGAGGAAGGGAGAGAAGAAGCGCCTGAGAGGAGGGCTCTGCGCCCCCCTCCCCCTCCGGAGAGAGAGGCAATCCGATCTCCGCTTTAATGAATGCGCCTCCATGTCTGATCTGGTCGGCGAATCCTTCCAGGCGGCACTGAGGTGCTTGAGGAAGAGGCAGCAGGTCCTCGGTGTGCCTCAAGGGCTCCAGCAGAGCCTGGAAGGTCTCGCTGTGGCCAATTTCTCCCTAATCCTGTTGATTAATTTAACTTTAATGCCTCGGAGCCTCCCTGAAGCCACCGTGGGGACTGGAGGAAGGGAAGCACCACGCCAGCCAGGGGAGGGAGGGAGGCAGCCCTGTTCCCCTCTGCTTTTGGCCACGGAACGTGGGACTAGTCTGAGAAAACCACGCAGGCTGAAACGTGCCGCTTTCGGCACGGAAGAGCCCAAGTGGCCCAGCTGGGGGATCCAACATCCACTGAGCCCAGCAATGTTGACCAGTATGACTAGGCAGACATAAGAACATAAGAAGAGCCCGGCTGCTGGATCAGGCCAAAGGCCCATCTAGTCCAGCTTCCTGTATCTCACAGTGGCCCCACCAGATGCCTCAGGGAGCACGCAGCCAATGAGATAACCGGTATCCTGCTGCCACTCCCCTGCACCTGGCACAGAGAAAACCTACTTCTAAAACCAGGAGGTTGCTTATGGCTTGTAAGCTGTGATGGACTTTTCCTCCATGAATCTGTCCAATCCCCTTTTAAAGGCATCCAGGCCAGGTGCCATCACCACATCCTGTGGCAAGGAGTTCCACAGATGAATTACACGCTGAGTAAAGAAATATTTTCTTTTGTCTGTTTTAATCCTCACTCCACTCAATTTTAGTGCACGTCCCCTGGTTCTAGTGTTCTGTGAGAGGGAAATAAGAACAAGAACAATAAAACCTCACAGCACGAGCGTTTCTGTCACACTTCCTGAATGCACACAGTGCTTGCAAGGGCATCCTTGAGAGAATGCAACTGCCCTGTAAGGTAGGCCAGTGTCGTCCCTGATTGCAACTGGGGAGTGGACGCTGAGAGGGAGCAGCCGAAAGGCTAATCGTAGGCCGTTTGGGGAGGGCCCCTTTTCTGTTGAGCCCCATCCCTTCCCCACTTGGCCCCACACCAGTGGCGTTCCACGAAGAGTCTGGGATCCGGTTCCAGGCTCATTTGGGGGAGCAGGAGACCCCCGGGCAGCTGAAGGTGGAGGAGCCGAAAGAGGGAAGCGCCCAGGCAGGCAGGCAGGCAGGCAGGAGTGTAGCGCAGGCTATAACTGGGCGGCAGGAGAGGCAAAGCCAGGGAGGCTCTGAAGGGGGGGGGGAGGACCAGGAGCTGGTTCAGCCTCTTGCATGTGCCCTGGTGACTAGAAGTCAACAGGGTGATTGTTCTTGCAGCAAAACACGTATTTAGAGGAAAAACCCACAAGTGCCTTACCACTGCTACTAATAAGCTCTGGTCTTTATTATTAAGCACCAGATACGAAGTCGGATCCGATGGGGGGGGGTGTCCTTGGTGGGGAGTGGCTGTAACCAATAAAACAAAAGCCTGCCTGCCTCTGACTCGTCCGCGCAGCCACTTCCTGGCGACAGTCACTGGACCTGCCCCCAGGACACGGCAGGTTGCCAGGCAGGGTGGGTTCAAACCCGCAAACACGGCCATGAATAAAGTGGGCCATGTTGTCATGGGGCGGCCGTGCTGAACCCACACCGTCCTGCGACGACCCTGCACCCGGGATATCTGCGCCATAACCGTGGCTTCCGCAAGGCGGCAGGCGCACCGACGACCCCCTGCCACGATCTGTTGGGACAAGTGAAGTGGCCACTTTTAAGTGGGGGCTCTTTAGATGTTAGACAGGATATTAGAGAAACTGTCCCTGTTAGCCAGCTTCTCTCCCAGCGGCCCTTGGCTGGTAGTGCACCTGTTTGAGGTGACACCTGCTTTGGGACAGGAAGGAAGCCAACTGTTCATTGGTTTTGCTCTGTGCACTGATTTGGATAACTCTTTTTGTTGTTGTTGTTGAAAGCAGTAAACATATTTTTAACGATAACAGACCCTTGATTTTATTTTTAAAATATCGGATCTAAATAGGAATTGGAGACAAAAACAAACCAGAAACAAAAAAGGGAGGCCTGAGTCCTTGTAAGGGAACTTTGGCGATCTGGGGGTCCAAAGCCAAGGCTAGGAGACCAGCTCAGAGGCGGCCCCTGGGAGCTTTTGTCGTTCTGCCAAGTCGGAAGGGGGGGCGACGGAAGAGCGCAAGGAAGCAGCCGGACACAGAGTGAGGCCACTCCTGCCGCCTCGGTAGTGGACGGAGTCGGTAGTGGACGGACAGCTGGGTCACCTTGGGAGGGTTTCAGCCTGCAACTCTGAGCCTTGCCACAAGGGGCAGAAGAGCACAGGGTCCCCTGTGGCTACGCAACTCTGCGCGCGCCTTTCCCACTCGTGGCGGCCTGGCCCACTTGGCTTCCATCTCTGTCTTTCCTTGCCAGGCAACAGACTGGACGAAGGCTCTGATGTTGAGTCTGAGCCGGACCTGCCCCTGAAGCGGAAACAGCGCCGCAGCCGGACCACCTTCACCGCGGAGCAGCTGGAGGAGCTGGAGAAGGCCTTCGAGAGGACCCATTACCCAGATATCTACACCCGAGAAGAGCTGGCTCAGAGGACCAAACTGACCGAAGCTCGAGTCCAGGTAAGGAACGGGCGGCGCAGCAGGGTATGGCTGGAGGGGCGCGCCGGGGAAAATCCGCCCTCGGGAGTTGCTGTCTTCACCAGAAGGTTTGGGAGCGGCGGTCAGAAAAGCGAGGGGGGGCATCTTTGTGCTGGACTCTGCTCCAGCTCCCTCTCCACCCAAGGGCTCCACTGTCGAACGTCAGCAGTCCTAATGGTTACTAGTCCTCAAGATGCTGCCTCAAGGATAAACGGGGCTTTCCAGGGAGGAATACTCTGTACCCTGCAATGTATACTTGAGAACATTTGACAACTTGGCACTCTAAATGGTGACACTCCTTGTGGCCCCTCAGCTCAGGGGAGGAAGTTGCACCTGTTGAATTCAGGGAGCAGATTTATTTCCATGGCGTTGTATGTATTTCTGTGGGAGCTTTTCCCTTGCTTTTTTGCAAACCTACAGAGAATTGTTAAAACAGAGGATTTGGAAGCAGAAGGCAAAAGGGAGGGGGAGCTCTACGGTGAGGCCTGTGCTATTTAATAGCCCTTTAGGGACTCCCAGAAATGGAGCCATACATCTTGCTGATAAACCCGGGATCATCAGTGTATGCAAACATGTGGGGGGGGGGGATAAGAAGTGTGAACAGATCAGTGGGCATACAGAGTCCTTGGGGGAGGGAGGAGGAGGCGGAGGCGGGAGGGATGTGTGTAGGCTGGGTGGACACAATGGAAATCCCAGCGATTTTCCTCAAGGGGGGGTGGGGTGGGCCGGGCTATTGTGTCTGAAGAGGGAACGGCCGTAGCCGCATGGCGGAGCACAGGCAGATTCATGTTCAGTCCTGTCATCTCCAGGCGAAGGAGCAGGTCGAAGGTGGCGAGAGAGACCCTCTCTGTGCCTGAGAAATTGGAGAACTGCAGCCGGTCAGTGGCTCAGCCAGTGGCCAGGCTCCCCATAAGGCAGCTTGTTTTGGGGAAGGGCCGTGGGTCAGGTGTGGAAGGGCTTCTATCCCACAGGTTGGGCACGTGCTTTCCATATAGAGGGTCTCGGCTTCAGTCCCTGGCCAGTAGTGTCGCTACACCCCCACGGGGTGGGGGCCGCCGCCCCACCCATGTCGCCGCCCCCACGTGGGCAGGCGCGTGATGTCACACCCCGCCTCCGAACACCCCCCTCTGCCATTTTTGCCCTATTTCGGAGCCGTTCCAGCGCGCGGGCGGGCGAGCGCCAGGGCCGAAACGCGGCCGGCTCCGCGGAGTCAGTGAGGACGTCGAAATCGCCAGCAGAAGGTGCATTTTCGCCCTCCTGAGCCCGCAATTGCACCCCTTCAGGAGTCTTTGGGGGGTCGGCACAGGGCCTGGGCACCAAGGCATCCCCCCCTTACAACGACGCTGTCCCTGGCATCTAGTTAAGAAGCTCTTGGGTCATGAGTTGGGTCACTGCCCGGGAGAGTTGCTGTTGGAGCAGAGTAGCTCTTGGCTAACTAACAGGGCCAGGAAAGACTTTTCTGGAGCTCAGCATCGTCCGCACTGACCGGAAGCAGCTCTCCGGGGTCTCAGAGAAACGTCTTCCTCACCCTTGCTGGCAGGCAGATTGTGCCAAGTATTGAACCTGTGACAAAGCAGGGCCCTTCCCTGTGAAGGCTGAGTAGAACACAGTGAGTCCAGATCAGTGACTCATTCAGAGATGCAACAAGAAGCCTCCTCCATGAATAGGTGCTTTTGGATCCTTAACACAATTTGAGGACTCTCGTATTCCCCTGCACCGAGTTTTTGCAGTGACTGGCGTAGTCTGGCGGTTCAAACCTAAGGCCCCTAACTAAGGCTGCTATCCTGTACACACTTACCTGGGAGTCAGTCCCATCCAGTGGCGTCGCTCCGGTAGGGGCGGGGCCGTAAGTATCGCTCTGTCGTAGTCCCTTTACCGAGCGAGCAGGAGGCGGCCCCGCCCCCTCACTGTCGGAGCCATTCCCCTGCGGAGAAAGCAGCAGGCAAGAGACCCTGCCTGCTGCTTTCTCCGCAGGGGAAAGACTCCAACAGTGAGGGGACGGGGCCGCCTCCTGCTCGCTCGGTAAAGGGACTATGACGGAGCGATACTTACGGCCCCGCCCCTACCGGAGCGACGCCACTGGTCCCATCGAGCTCCAGGGGCTTCCTTTTGGGTAGACAAGCATAGAGACATTGGCTCTGTATCTAGATTGTAAGCTCCTCAGGGGCAGGGACCCATCTTTCCATGCCTCGGGAAGCACTGGGCACACAGATGGCATGATGCGTGAAAATAAATAAATACCCGCAATACTCGCAAAGGCAAGGAAACCTGTTTTGGCAGCAGCTTCCCTCCATCCAGAGAGTTTGGGCTGTCAGCGCGATGATGAGTCTAGAGAGGGAGGAGGGAAAGGCAGCCTCTCCCCCCCCTTTATCTGAAGCTGTGATTTGGGCCTGCTCCCCCCCCTCCTTGCCCACCAGCCCGTCCTCCGTGGCCCTTGGCCGGCTTCCCTTGCCAGACTCCCAGTGGCAGCTGTTCTCCGACTCCGCATTCCTCCTGGCTTTCTCATTCCGGCGTCCTGGCACGATCGGCTTCTTCCCACCGCTTTCAAGCCTCGCCGCCCCTTGTAAAATGTTCTGGGTATCAGAAGGGATCTTTTCCCTGGCTCTTGAGACCTGCAGAGTGGGAGTCCGTCTGCCGAGCGCTCGCAAGAAGGCAGAAGAGGTGGTGTGTTGCTTAGAAAAAGGCCGTTTGCATCCTGTCACCTTGCAGGCTGGCATGGCAGCCCCCCTGGGCCTGGCCGGCTTCAACGGTCTAGGGAGGTTCCATAGGTTTCTTTAAGGCCCCAAGTGCATGAGAGAAGAAATAGTCAACGCGTGAGCGAGGTGTGTATGTGTGCTCAGGCCAGGGAGGAATACACATGTGCTGCCTTACAGAGCGGTCTTGTACTGAGTGCGTCCCTTGGCCCACCGTATTGGACAGTGTGGTCTGTCTGGTCGTAGCTCAGATGCACCAAGGGCTCGGCAGCGGTGGAAGAAAGGGCCTCTCTCACGTTCATATTTCGGTAGAGACAGACAGGCCTTTCCTGTCAGCCCCAGACCCTTTCCTTGGTCTTCTAGGCTTGCAAGACCTTGTGCCCTCCCACTGAGCCGAGGTCCCTCCCTCCAATTCAAGCCCCAAAGAAGGAACCTCTCTTTCCGGCAGCCAGCAGCCCCCTCTCCAGAGAGTGGAAAAGGCCCTGTCTGAAGAACAGTATTGAAGCCCCCAGAAATTGGCCTTCACCTCACTTTGCATGGACCTCGCTCAATGGGAAGCTTAAGGAACATATTCACTTATTTTGCACTAGCATTCTGCTTTTCCAGCACCCGCTGAAATTGCAGCATAGAGCTGAGGAGCTGCTGTGAAATAAGAAGTCTTGCTCAGAGAGAGGGAGGACTGTAACTCTTGAAGGGACGACGGCCCATCAGAAAGGAGGGTTCTCAGTTCTCCCAAAAGGGAGCTGAGCCAAACAGTTCCTCCACTCCAAAGGGAAGTCCGTTGGTTGGCGGCCTTGGGGGCGTGGCTGCCCGTCTGTTCCTGCATCAACAGGTGTCTGGCAGGTTGGCGGTGATCGTACAAGGTCTCCTGTTACGATGTTCAGTCGAGAGCTCTCGACTGATGATTAGGAAGGGTTTAGGTTCCAGCTCAGGACAAGGGGTTGGGGCCCCTGCATTGCCAGTGTGTTCCTGCTGCTGACAACGATGGCTGCCGCTCCAGTGCACGGGGAACGCAGCTGGCGTGTGTGACCAAGGTGCCCCTGGAGCCCCGGGCATACCTGCGTGGTTCAAAGGCGGGGGCAGACGACGAGGGGGGCTATTTTCCCTGCCTGCTGTGGTGGTGGGAGCCAGGAGGACAGTTTGGGCGACCGCCATCCCCTCTCTTCCCGAACTGAGGCCGGGCACAGGGAAAGGAGGAAGCCACCACCAGCGTGCGCCCCGCCCTCATTCTCGGCAGTGGGCAGTCAGTGCAGAGGACAACGAAGGGAGGGAGGAAGCTCGATGGAAATGGCCTGGAACACCATGCAGATGGCTTGGGAGGAGGCGGGGACTCCACAGAGGGGCAGCAACATCAAAGGCGTCTCTCTCTTTTAAGACAAGAGCCTCGGGAGAGGAGAGCAGGCAGCAGCAGCAGCAGGACTTGTGGCCTTTGCCCACCTGCCCTGGTGTGAAATGTCTCTGACCACCCATGGAGACGGCCTTTTTGGAGCGTGGGCGCTGGGCTGTGTTTACCACCCGTCCCGGTGGCCTCAGAGTTGGGCACAGCGGAGCCTCCTGCTGCAGCTGGCTCTGAGGAGGAGGAGCATGAACGGGGGTCTTGGGAAGCGGCTTGGGCTGTCGTGTGATTGGCGTAGCCCCGCCTTGAGCGTGCCTTCGCTTCCGACCCTTGGCGTGCTTCTGAATGCCTCCTTTCTCCCAAGAAGAAGTTCAAGCACATCCTGGACTCGGATTTCCTGTCCAGGGCCAGTGGTTGGCTGGAGGGTTCGGATGGGTGGCTGCCAGGAGATGCCAGGAGGGGCAGGGTTTGGGGGAGTCGAAGGCCCTTGAGTTGATGTCTCCAGCTCCTGGGCATGGCCTGCAAATGTATAGAAACCAGCCCAACCAATAGTTTTCTGGAAAATGCCTCTCAGTCCCACTTCTGTCTCCACTTCAGCAGCCTGCTCGCTGCCCTCCCTGCCATCCATCTTCCTCCTACCAGCAGGCCCGTATTAGCTGAGGAGGCTCCCAACGGACCATCTCTCCCCTCAAAAGTCTCTCCACCTGACCTCCCTCCTTTCTCCTTGTCGCCTGACAAATTGTGGGAGCTGCTGACCCAGAGATGCTCTAATTCACTCCAGCCTCATCCCAGCAGGGAGGTGTCTCTGCAGCTGCTGTGCTGGAAGGGAACCGAAGTGACCCCCAGCCACGCTCCTCTCCTCGCAGGGTCGGGCCGGACGTCTTCCAGATATCAGAGTGCGAGATGTTCAGTGTTCCTGCACTTGGGGAAAGCAGGTGGCTCACCGGTGGGGGGGGGTGGGGGGGTTACCAATCCCCCTTTTTTTGTTTAAAGCAAGGTGTATTTGAGAGTGTTTCCAGTTAGGGTGTGTGGGCTAAGTGGCTGTGCTAGAGATTTGAAGGGAGAGAGGAGGTTAGTCCTACACCAGTAGGAAGGGTGTCTGTTTAAGACTGCCCATTCCATTGCCATTTGCAACCCCCCCCCCCTTTTGATGAGAATACAGCCAACGAATTGTCATGGGGGCAAGGTGCTGTGTGTGGTTGTATATCAAAATGGAGCTTGGCTCACTTGCTTATGACATCTAAATGTGTTCTGTACAGTCATTGGTCTGATCTTCCTGTTTCTGGCACCCTGTGGTCCAGATGGCAGAAGTTCATCTCTTCTCTAAAGACGTTTTGCAATGCTTGTACTGACCCCCAGAGTTTCTGCCAGTAGCTCTCTAGGGCTTCAGGCAGGGTCCGTTTCCTGCCCCATCACCACAAGGGGCCTTTCCCCACCATAGGTTGGCGACCTCTGGCTGCTAACCAATGGCAAATGAAACGCTTGGAGCCTCTGCTGGTGAGGGTGTCTTGGCCACCATTTTGCCCGCTGGAGGGCGGGAGTGAGCGATGCCACCGCAGCAAAACCTGCTGCCTCCTCCTCTTCCTCACCCCCTTTCCATCTCCACGCTGCAGGGCTGGTATATGAAGCCATTGGCCGTCATTCGGGGATTAACGTTTTTTTTGGTAACTGGATCCCCCTGGCAGAAGAATCTTTTAGTGGCTGATAAAACCTTAACTGTAGTGAAATGAAAACAGGTTCCCTTTGAAGTGGGTCTTGCATTACCCTTTTGACGCTCAATCCTGTATATTTTAACCGCCAATAAAATGATTTATAAGCATTTTAAAAAATAGTCTCCTGTCACCTTTCAAAAGATGGGCGAGAAGGAAATGTTGTCTGCGTGAATCGCTGGGATGGCTTTTGAATCTTCTTCAGGGTTTTGCTTTCCTGTCCCTCATTTCCCCCCCCCCCCCCCGGCACTGTGGCAGCAGCACATAAGGTTGCTGAAACAATCTATCTGGGTCTCAACACGTATTACTTTTTGTGAGTAAGGAGAGAAAGAGAGGCTGAGAGGTTTGTGGGGGGGGGGAGTGAAAAATGATTAGACACGTCCATGGAAGATGCATTGCGTGGGTGGCTCTTAGACCTGATCACCCAAATGGAACCTCCTTTGTCAGGGCAGTCTATCTCTGACAGCTGGATGGTGGAGGCAGACAGTTGCATCAGGCCATGCCTACACTTCCTGGACGCCTGGACACCTCATCTCAACAAGGTGCAGAAAAGGCAATGCAACTCCTCCGAGGGTCTTGGAGGGAAGGCAAGTTCTGCCAACGTCTGTTTGACTCTGTGATGACTCTGTGGACCTTCCAGTTTGGGAGACATCGTTGTGGGAGACCCCAAACAGGGGCAGAGGGCTGTTCCCATCGGGGGTCTGGATGAGCACTGTTGGAAACAGAATATTAGACTCAATGGAGTCACCTGGGCCTGATCCGGCAAGCACCGTCAGTTGTTGGGAATAGACCCCAGGATGAAAGTGGATCTTCTTGATTTCGGCTGTCGAGTCGACCCCCTTGCCATTGTTGTCCATCCACATAGAAGCATCAGAGCTTTGCTGGATCGGAGCACAGGTCAGGTGCTTTCTGAAAGCCGACAAGCAAGGCGACTTTCCTTCCCCGCTGTTTGTCCCCTGCATGTGGTATTCATGGCCCCCTTGCCAACCTGCCCTCCATGAATTGGTCCAAATCCGTTTTAAAGCGGTGTCTTGTGGCAGTGAGTTCTGCAAGCTGCATCGTGTCTTTCATGAAGACACCGCCCATCAACGTCATTGGATGACCCGTCACGGCTGTGTCGATTCTGATCTTGACCATGGTGCAAAGGGCCTGTAGCGCCTTTTTCATGTCCATTCCCAGGATCCTTTAGGAACTGGGGGAGAGGAGAGCAAAGTGGAGGTGCCTGGACCGGTTCGGGTGCCTCGCGGGATCCTCTGTCAAAGCAGAGGAGAACCACTTTTCTTCCATCCTCAGCGGCGCATGTTTGCGAAGCTAACTCCAACTGCCGTGACTCCAGTCTGCCTGCATCTCCGCGTGTTGAGTGGTAGCAAAAGATTCCCACGGGCTGGAACATGATACTGCGGCAATCTCTCCCGAGCTGCATTTTGAATTAATGTTGTCATCTGTTCATCTGGCAGTCAAAGCAAGTGCAGATGTGGTGGGATTCCTAGCCCACGAAACCTGACTTGTTTCCATTACGCATCTCGGCTTCCCTTGCCTTCCCCCCCCCCTCCTCCTCCTCATTCCACCACCCCAGTCCAGTTTATTTTTCGGGTATTAAGCTGACTCCTCTCCAGGATCTTTCCCACCGTCGACTGACTCTGAAGTCTTTCTGACCACTGCAAGTTCTTGGCCCTGAAACCTCAAAAGACTGGTTTGGGTGCCCCAAGGGGGAGAGAGTGCTGGCTAGCACCTGCACCTCAGTGGCGCTCGATTGCACAAGCTTTTATTTGGGGAAGTCCCCAAGTTCAGCCCCTGGAACATACACTTTTTTAAGGTAGCAAGGCTGGGAAAAAGTTCTCTCTGCCTGGCTCCTTGGAGAGCTGCTCCAGGCTTAGTGAGATGGACCAATGACTGCCTGTTGCGGTATAAGACAGCTGGTATTATGTCTCCTGGCACGATCTTGAGAGACTTGAGGTGCTCTGTTTTAAAAGCAGCTCCGTAGGAGAGCACAGACGTGGCATTCATAAAGTCTCCAGTTCAGCTCCTCAAATCTCCAGTTGAACTGGTGTCACGTAATGGCCAAGAGACGGAGCTACGAATCGGAATTCCTCCAATTTGAGTCTCTCCTCTCCTCAGAATTCTCACCAGGTGGCTTTAGGCAGCTCCCTCCCTCTCGGCCTCCATCTTCCCCATCTGCAATATGGGTGCAGTTACACTAACCTTACAGAGCTGTTGTAAGAATTCTATCAAGATAATACAGTACCTGCAAACCACCCTGCATAATCGGAAAGCACTGTTACGTATTAAAAGGAGGGTTGGTGCCAATATTTCAACAACAACAACAACAACAACAAAAGGAACATTTGAAGCAAATTTCAGGGTTCTTCAAAAGGCAGAGCAACTGAGACTTGCAAGGGGCTCCCAATGAGTTTCTGTAAGACAAGTGAACTTTCTCGGGAAGGGGTTCTGCACATCTCTTGGTCTTGCATCAAAATTTCGCATAAAGAGAAATCCACTGCGAATTTCAGGGACTAACAGGGGAAATGTTTGAGAATTTTCAGGGGATGTCAGATGAATAACAATTTTGGGGGTGTGTGTGTGTGGAATCTGAACCTGGACATTCCTGGTTAAAAGATCCCTTTAGGACAGCCCCGTCCGCGGAGAGTTGCCTCTGGGCAGACCATACGGGCGAGAGGATGCAGTGCCCAGGCTTGGCATAGCAGTTTCTTGTGGCCCCTACTTCTCCTTCTCCGTCTCCACCTGCCCTTGAGAGGCTTAGGTTCTTTGCATTGCCTTGGCCGTTCCCCAGACCAGACTCCCCAACGCAACGACTTTCTCCTCACTCTTGGTTTTTTTGTTCAATCCTGCCCTGCGCATGCTGCCCGCCCCCCCCCCCATCCTTGGTTGCTGTGAAATTCAATCATGTTTCTTAGCCCTTCAGCCCCCGGAGAGCCCAGCAGCTGCATTCTCAACTGTCTCAAAAGCGCAGCCACGTATTTCTCAGCAAACTCTGCGCCACCCTCCCCACCCTTCGCAAACAGGAGGGCAGCCCTGAGAGCATTCGGATTACGATAGAATGAGTCGAATCTTAGATCTCAGCTGGATTGCGGCATATGGATGAATGGCTGGAAATAAATTTAACAAACAGAGCATGCCAAGGCTTTTGTGTGTGTGTGGGGGGGGAATCTTTTTATACAGATGAGTGTGTTGGTATATGTGCAACAAGAACAGGCTGCCAGGAAAGTGCGTGGAAGGGAGGAGGAGATGTCCCTGATTGGCCAGCATTGGCTCTGCTGTTCCTCCCATAGGTAGGTTGTCAGGGCAGGCAATAGTTGGCAACTAGCAGCCTGTGGGCCAATGACTGGCAGGTGGGCTCCCTCCCACCCACCTCTCGCCTTGTGACGCAAAGGGTCCCCCAGTCTCTGCCCTCATTGGCTTTATTTTGACTGTGCATCAATGCAGCTGGTGTCGAAATGCGGCCACCATTGCGAGGAGGTTGGCGACTGCTGATAGGTGGGATGTGTGGCAGCCCCATAGCACTGTAGGGCTCTCTTACTTGGCAGGTTTGGGGCAGGGCCACAGCCCATGGTTTGCATGCAGAGGAGCCCAGCTTCCGTGTCGTCCCCCCCCCCCCCCTGTTTCTGTGGAGGTGTTTGCGTCCTTCTGCGGCTCAGCGGTTGGTCACGCCCCGGGAGGCGTCACTGTGCTCACCCATCTCCTCCTTCCTCTCCTGGCTCCTAGGTGTGGTTCAGCAACCGAAGAGCGCGGTGGCGCAAGCAGGCTGGAGCCAACCAGCTGGCGGCTTTTAATCACCTGTTGCCGGGCGGCTTCCCGCCAACTGGGATGCCGACTTTGCCTCCCTATCAGCTGCCAGATTCGACCTACCCGACCACCGCCATTTCCCAAGGTGAATGCTCAGGGCTCCGAGGAGTCTCCTTTGTCTGTAGCGCTGCAAGTTGTGTCGTCCCTCCTGTTTGTTCCTGTCTTCCTCCGTCGTATCCTTGTGGTTGATTCTCATCTGTTCCTGTCCTGTCCTTCTCCTTCCCTACACAATGTCGAGTTGCTCTCTGGGCAGACCTCTTGATTACAAGCAGGCTTGAGAGAGAGCGGAGGTCTCAGCAGGTGGCCCTCCTCACCTGTCCGTAGCTCTTCCCACCATCAGCACCCAGGCGCAGTGTCTTCAGACGTTCCCCTCGCATCGGAACTCCCCCTGCTGCCGTGTCTCAAGAGCCTCAGACCTTTCTGGTTCCACAGCCCTCCTGCTTAGAACCCACCTCAGCTCCTAAGACTCTGTGTGAACTAAGGTTTCCCCCCAGCCAGCCCAATGACCTTTCCAGCTCCCTCCCAGCCAAACTCTGTCTGCAGCTCTGTCCACCGACCTGGAGCCCCTCCCTGCCCCATGGATGGAGCCCCCATATGAGGTTTTTGCCCCAGCCTCATAGACCTCCCCACTGTCCTCTCTTCTCTGATTTTCAGCAGGACTGTCAGCTGTTGCAATCTAAATGCAATACACACAGGTGACGCTACATGTAATTTCTGCCTTGAGACTCTGGAAGAGCTTGTGTTGGTCCCTCTTCCCGTCGTCACCTTAGCTCTTCTCCAGTGGAGCGATCAGACCACAGCTTCTGACAAGTGCTTTTTTCCCCTGCAGATGGGGGCAGCACCGTCCACAGACCCCAGCCTCTCCCACCATCCACCATGCACCAGGGAGGGTTGGCAGCTGCCGCCGCCGACTCCAGCTCTGCCTACGGTGCCCGGCACACCTTCTCCAGCTACTCCGACAGCTTCATGAACCCCGCAGCTCCTGCAAACCACATGAACCCTGTCAGCAATGGCCTCTCTCCACAGGTAGGTGGCTCCTGGTGTGTTCATCTTCTCCGGCCTGAAAATGCTTAGGGAACTTCAGCCTCAGCTCCAACGTTTGAGCCAGTTCCTGATCTGGGTAGTTCCCATTACTCCCAACGAAGGATCCCCAGGAATTTGTTTATGCACACGACCCTCCAAAGGATCTTTAACAAAGATTACTTAATTCCCTGGCAATAGCAATAGAGTTCCTTCAGAGACTTGGTCATGGTGGTGACTAGAGAGGGGGCATTTTCGGAGGCGGTACCACGTCTTAGAAACAACCTCCCTGGGATGCCCGCTTGGTGCCAATGTTGTGATTCAGATACCCGGTTCAGTCCATCTTATTTTCCCCGGCCTTTGGGGAAACTCTGTTCAGCGTCCCCTTGCCTGCTTCTGTTTGTTTGTTTTTTTCCCAGCACTTGCGGCTGGTCTGTTAAAATATAAAATCACCCAGTGTTACGATTTGTTCCAAAGTGTACGCCGTTTTGAATCACGTTTGGTCAGGAAGTTGAACCCTCACAGATTGGGATCCAGTTCAGTGTCGTGTGTAACCTTTAGACCAGCCATTGTCAACGTTTGTCTTCTCCTGGCACGCTGACCTTTCTGGCCTCTTAGGATGTCACTTCCGGGAGACTCTTCCGGCTCTGCTTCTTGGGCAACTGTCTGCAGTAATGACTTGCCTGCCCCTCTGCTGGCAGAAGAAGAGGGACGGACAATTCATTACTACAGACAGTTGTCCTAGAAACAGAGCCGCAGAACCTGGAAGAGTTTTTCAGCGATTTTCAAAAGCAATTTGAGAACCTAGTTGGAATCTTTGAACTGGTTTTAAGCCGACCCCAGTAAGTTTCCGGCAGAAGAACGTCAAGCACCTTCTTGCTCGCAATGTAGGAAAATAAGCCATGAATCTTACAAATACAAGCTGACTGCCTGATTATGGAACCCCTGGTTTTGCACCAGTTACTGGGGGTGGCGGGTGGGGGTGAAAGCTTTGGGTTCATGTTGAAAACAAGTGAAAGATTTTAGCTCCGTTCCAATTCCCTGAAAATAACTCTCTCTTGACGGGTCTTGGGTTCAACTTCGGGGTCACCTTGGCTCCTTCCTCTTGTTGAAGAGGCAAGAAATCAAGGTTGAAAATACTGTCCTGTGGCCATGGAGCCCTGGCTTGTGGAGCTTGTTAGCATCCATTCTGACGTAGAGGCCGGTAGGCTGCAGGTGGCCCCAGCCGCTTCCGAAAGCCGCTGTTGACACACGCGGCCCATCCGACGCCCAAGTCCGTTGAACAGTCCACCCCCTGTCCGTGTGTGTTGCTGTTCCTCTCTTCAGTCTTGCTGTGGTCCTCAGACTTTCACATGGCGCATGGACAGGCAGCTTCTGCTAGATGTTTGTACTCGGTGGCATGCTACGCTCTGAAAAGTCAGAGATCTCAAAAAACCTGCATTTCAAAGGTGAAACTCGCATGTGGGGTGGATCAGCTTGTGGGGATGGGATGTCCTATACGTGGGCTTCCATTTTTGGTGGTGGTTTGCCAATGCACTGGTGGCAGCAGCGGCGATTCAGAATTCCCGGCATGGGATTTGGAAGGAATAAGTTAAAAAAAAAATGACGAGAGGGACCTCGACTGTCCTGGAAGTGTTTTCTTTCTCGCAACGCACTTTGAGCCAGGAGTGCGGTGAAATGAAAGTGACAGTCCATTGAATGAGACCGTCGTCTTATGTCTTAAAAGCACGCCTGCAAAAGGAGCACCCAGGCTCGCCTGGCCTAGGCTGTAGGCTGTGTGGCTTTCAAGGTAACCGGTTGAGGCTTGAAATGTTTAAGAGATGAGCACCGGTTGCCAGGAGGCAAAGGGGGGGAGGGGCTTTTGTGGACATCTCTTGGCTGGCCACTCTTGGAGGCAGGATGCTGGGTGTGACGGACGATGTGAAGCTGCTGGTACAGTAGAGGGAGGTATAGTGGTAAGCAGCCCCCTGGTTTGCATACAGAAGGTCCTAGGTTCAATATGCAGCAGCATCTCGAAGAAAGACCCTGGGAAAGACCCCTTAGCTGAAACTCTGGGAAGCAGCTCGCTGCCAGTCCGTGCTCGAAGATACTGAGCTGGATGGCCTAAGAATTTGAGTCGGTAGGAGGGGCCGCTTCGAAGAAACCACCCAGGCAAAGAAGGGGAGAAATGTAGCACACAGATCGGCCCTGCCGCACGCCTGAAGGTCGGGAATTTTTGACAAAGAACTTGTTCCTACATGGCGCTAAGCTGCGGCAATGAATTCTGATCCTCGCCAGCCCAACCCTTGCAAATTTGAGAGTGGGCAGGGCTATTCCTTTCAGGGGGGAAAACGGGAAATCCTTAATGCGTCTCCCTGTGCAGCCGTAATGCCAGGATGTTCCCAATCTGCTTTGAGGGATGGAAAGATTAAGAATAATAAAAAAAATGCAATAAAATATGTGTGAACGCAGGGGTAATTGTGGACAAATGCGGCATTCAAATTCATTTTTTCAGCTCTTTTACACACCATTTCAATCTTATTTTCTGCCTGTTAATGAGATCTTGTTGGCTAGGGTGGGCAGAGCTGCCCAGTTTTTCTTGGGTAATTGCACATAATTTCCTACCATGAGTGATTTGCATCTGATCTCTTTTTCCCCTAATTCTTTTGCTATTTAACCCTCCCCCCCCTTTTCTCCTCTCCCTCCTTCCCAAATCTCTCCTGCCTCCCCTCCCTTCCACTGGTCTGGCAAGACTCATTTTAAATGCTTATTATAGTCACAGACACTTGGACAAAAAGAGAGAGAAACGAGACAGAGACCGTCCGTGTCAAGAGATGAGTGCACGCAGTCGCGCTCTGAAGCTCACGCTGGGCTTCTGCGACACGACATCCCTGACGGCTGCTGGCGACCGCTGTGGTCGGAGGTCTCGCTGGTGCTCCTTGTCGACGGCAAGGGTGAGGTGGGGATCTGTTGGAGTGCACCCTTGATGCAGCATCAGGGGGGCCCAGTCGTTGTCGTCCTCAATGCCAGGCGTCAACATTCTGTTGGGTTTTGGTGGTTACCGCTAGGGAAGAGCTAGGGGTTTAACCGCTGGCATCAGAACCCTGTTGCAGGCAGGGATAAGAGGAGGAGCCATCATTCGGTGGTCGATCAGTCTGTGGATCGTCCGTGGGAATGGCTTCCAGCTCGGTGGTAGGTCCAGACCATCCCTGCAGAAGATCGCAGGATCTGTCCCGAACAAAGTGGGCCAGCCCCTCCCCAAAGCAGGGTGAAGTGAGCCCCCCAAGCGGCGGCAATCTTCAGGGACAATGCAGCAGCCCCTCCAGTCCCACCACCCCACGAATGGCCTGCGGACGAAGGGAAGGAAAAGGTGCCAGCCAAAATGGCCAATGTGACCTGCTAAGTCAAGCCCAGCCACCACCACCCCATTGCACGATGCAGCTGCATTTTGCCAGGGGAGAGGAGGCCGAAATAGGTTGGGGGGGGGGAAGCTCACTCTTCTCTGAGGAACCTTCACCAAGTGTGAAACTGCACGTGTGATTTCACAAAAACAGATTCCCCCACTTCTCAAAGGCATTGAGAGAGGCAAACTTGAGAGTCCTGCTCTGGGCGACCCCCTCCCCCCACCGAAGCTTTAGCAAGATCCCTCCGGCATGCACGAAAGCCCAGTATCAAGTATAGCTCTCCCTCAGTAAACTTTTAACCTACACGATCCCACAAAGCTGGTATTTCTTTCCAGTAAACTTTTCTTTCTTTCTCCCCCCCCCGCCCCCACAAACCCCAAGCCATCTGCTCTTGTCAATTAGACGCCTCAACTACTGGCGGCAGGGAAAAGAGAGCAAAACATGAGGGTTTTTTTCTTGTGCGGAGAGAGACGTTTATTTCCCTGGTTGGGGCAGTGCAGTCAAGAATGCCCCCGCCTTTATTTTCCAAAAGTGGGACGTTTTGAAGTTTTGGAATCTGGTCCACCAGGAGAGAGACAGCTCTGTTTTGGGGGGTTTCAAGGACTCTGCCCCAATGTGGCTTTTAGGTTGGAAGGATGTTTTCGACGAGGAGGATGGGTGTCAAGGGTTCCCTTGTCAGCCGTAGCCGTTCTTGGTGGATGGATGGGGGTCCCATTTCGACCTATCGTGGCTAACAAGACGTTAAGAAGACTCTTGCTGGGGTGGACCCAGGTTTCCAGACGTTCAGTGGCCGAATCTGTCCCTGCAGTGAGCAGCAGCAGCAAGAGGTTGGCTGAGGCTGAGGCTCCAGCACCAGTTTGTGCAGGAGGATGGCGACCTCCCAACAGACGTGGGTGGTGGTGCCAATGTTATGCTCAGTGTGTAGTCGAAAATATGACCCAGAATCCCTTGCGACAGTCCAGGGAAAGCTCTGCTGGATCAGGGCAAAGCCTCCTGCAGTGGCCCACCAGCTGCCCCAGGTAGCCCACTAGCTAGCAGGCAGTGAAGGCATACATCTCACCCATCGTTGCTCCCCCGCAACTGGCCTTCAGGAGGTAAACTGCCTCTAAACCTGGCGGTTCAGGGCATGGCCGCCATCATGACTTGTAGCCATTGGTAGACTTGGCCTCCTTGAATTCTTCTACTCCCTTTTTGAAAGCCGTCGAAGTTGGAGACCATCCCTCCTGCTGTGACCGTGGGTGCCATAAATCCATCGGGCGCTGTGTGGAGTCCATCCTCCCCCCCCCCCAATCTCCCGCCAGTCAGTTTCCCTGGGTGACCCTTTTCTGTAGTGTTGTTAGAGCAACTTCTCTCTCTCTCTCTCCCTCCACACACTGTGCATCATTTTATAAGTCCCCCGCCTCGTGCCTCCCCTCGCTCACCACCTTTTCCCCAAGCTAAAAAGACCTAAAGGTTGTTGCTTTTCCTTAAGGAAGAGGCTGCAGCCCCTCCCTTCCTCATGTGACTTGCCCTCCTCTGTGCCTTTGCTGGCTCCACAAGAGCCATACGACCCTCGTCCACACACACACTGTAGAAAACGGTCCTTCAGGGTAGGGTGTCTGCAATCCGCTGGTCTCGAGCATCAGGAAATGTGGCCCTGCTGCCCACACTCAAACCGTGGCGGCGGATGATGGACTTGTGTTGGGTTCGGAAGGCATTCCCGCCTGTAGTCCCTGCTGCTGTCCTACAGCAGTCTTGGTTCTCCTCCACCTTGAGCCCTGGGTCGGCAGCTCCCTTTCGAGACCCCATCGCAGTCTGGGTTGCTGACTGTAGACTGAGAATCTTGCCTCTCAGCAACTTCCTTCCATGACCCGGAAGCTTATTCCCCCAGTTAATACTGTGAACCTCTTTCTTACGACACAGTGGTAGGTGAAACGGACGTTTTAAGGACCCAAGACCGACCGGGTCTAAGGTCCACTTGCTCCTGCATCCTGTTTCCATTGGTGGCCATCTAGACGTGGCTGGGAAGCTCACAAGCAGGGCTTGAAGTCCGTGCCCCCCCCTCTTCTCTTTCCCCAGCACCTAGCATCCCGTGGCATACTGCTTCTGACCATGGAGGCTCAATTAGTAGCTAGCAATAATAGGCTTGTCCTCCATGAATTTACCCAGTCCCCTCGAAGCGAGAGGCTGGCCCCACGTCTTGTGACAGCTGGTTCCTTAGGTTGGTTTTGCTGGGTGTGACTGTGAGGAACTTTTTCCTTGTGTCTGTCCTGAGACTCCCACCAATGGTGTCCACGGGACGATCTGTCCTTTTCCAAGCAACTCCTTTTTTTCGCACCATTCCATGCTGGTTTTATGCACTTGGAAGGAAGCCCCACTGAGGTCTGTGGGGCTGACCTCTGAGCAGCAGGGCGATGCTGCTGCCTTGGCTTCTGCTCTCAGTCGCATCCCTTCTGAGTTTCCTTTGTGCTACAGCCCCAAACACTGCTGCCTTTCCGCAGAGGGGAGCTGGTCTATGTCCCCCCTGATCATTTTGGTTGTCTCTTTGGTGGCACCTTTCCTGGCTCTGTGCTATCCTTTCGGTTTTCTCACTCCTTAATGCATAATCCTGAATATTGTATTTTCTTCATGATGAGGAATGAGGTCCAAAGAGCACTTTGTCTTGAGGGGGCTGAGCCGCCAGGTAATATGTTGGAAAAGCCCAGAGTTTCTTCTTGCTGGGCCCGGGCCGACGTGTTCCTGTGCGCTCTCTCTCTCTCTCTCTCTCTCTCTCTCTCTCTCTCTCTCTCTCTCTCTCTCTCTCTTTCTTTGTGCCAGGCTGCTAAGAGTGACCGAGATGCTGCCTTGGCCAAGAGACGCGGACTGTGGCGAATTGAAATGTGGAATTTTTGTCTCCTTTCTGTGATTAATAAGGGGACCCGAGAGACAAGTCAGGCAGGGCAGATAGAGAGGGAGAGAAAATGAGAGATTAGCAATTAATGCCGAAGCGAAGACCACGGCAGGCAGTGCCAGGCGACCTCTGGAATTCAGAGGCGGCTGCGCTTTTTGACGGGCTGCAATAGCCCAGGGAGAGCTGGGAGACAGGAGAGGAATCGCAGTGGAGACGCTTTGGAACAAGCAGCCAAGGATATAGGAGCTAGAAATAGGGCACAGATAGAAGGACATTTTTTTTTAAAAAAAAATCTGGACTGCAGATACAGAGCCTCCACGCACAGGTGCAGTCTACCTCGCTCTGAAGGTCCCTGAAGGACAACTTAGCCTCCAGACTCGCTCTCCCTTCCTTCCAATGAGTAAAGCGCCTGCCGCAAGTCTGTGTTAAGAGCTGCATATACCTCCTGTGAATAAATCTGTGAGCTTGCCACCTCCAGAGGGGTAGTGGCCACCTTAATCTGTTCCAGAAGGGCTGCTTTATTTCGACTTCAAGAGAGAGGGTGACATGGCTTTAAAGAGTTTAGACAAATTCACGGAAAGGTCTGTCATCCACAGTGAGCCGCAACAGCAAAACAGAACCTCCATATTTGGAGGCAGGCTATCTCTGAATAAGGCCAGCGGGTGGCGCAGTGGGTTAAACCGCTGAACCATGAGCTCTCGATCGAAAGGTCGGCAGTTCGAATCCGCGACAGGGTGAGCTCTCGTTGCTTGGCCAGCTCCTGCCAACCTAGCAGTTCCAAAGCATGTTAATGTGAGTAGATAAATAGGTACCGCTTGCGGGAAGGTGAACAGCGCTCCGTGTTCCAGCTGCATGCTACGCGCTGCGGCAAGGAGAGTCATGCCGGCCACATGACCACGGAGGCGTCTTCGGGCAACGCTGGCTCTTCGGCTTTGAAATGGGCACCACACCCTAGAGTCGGACACGACCGGACTTAATTGTCAGGGGTCACCTTTACCTTTACCTTTACCTACCTCTGAATGCTGGTTGTAGGAGAGAGGAGAGGGCTTCATGTCCTGTTTGTGGGCTTCCCATTGGAACATCTGCTGCTGGGCCACTACTGGAATCGGGTGGGGGGACCGATGGGCCGTTACTGGATCCAGCAGCAGGCGGCCTGATGCAGCCATGATACTGAGGGCTGGGACCCCCAAGTGGAGAGGCGGTTGCCTCAGAAAGAATACATGATGCTGGGGGGCAAACAATAGGGAAGGAGGGTTGCCTCCTTGTCCTTGCTTGTGCGCTTCCTGGAGCCGCTGGCTGTCCACTGCTGGAAGCAGGATGGTAGGACTAGGATCGGGATGATCCTGAACCTGGTCCAGCAAAGTGGTTCTGATGTTCTTATCCCTCACAGAATCGGGCAGAATTGACAGTAAAAGCGGAGATTCAGCAGGGGGGCAGCCATTACGGGGTGCTGATGAAGCCCCCCTCTGAGCAATGGCTCCTCCTTCTCCCATTTGACAGGCATGGAGGAAAACGGGTGTTTTTTTTTTCCAGCGCAGAGAGATCATCAGCCATCCTGGCGGGTTCTGTGGTCAGCAAATGAGTAAATTGATCAAAGGTGTGGACGGCCAGGGCTTTGGCGATAAGGCTCCTGGGTCTTTAAGCTTATCTGGTTTGGGAAATGAGAGGATCTTATTGCAGTCAATAAAGGGCCTGAAAAGAGATCATGAGCGCCTGGGAAGGGGGGCCGAGGGAGGGGGGGGCTGGAGAGGGGGAGCCTATGATCTAATCTCAGTTGAGCAGCAAAAGGAAAATCCCTGCTACACTCCTGGGACTGGCACAAAGGGAAACAAACAATGTTTCTCTCCCCCGCCCCATGCTCGCTCCTGATTTCAAGGAAGCTGCTTCTGGCTGGCCTGAGCGCTCCCTGGGCTGATTAGCAGCTGGCTGAACTGGGAAGGGCCTGGTCGGTCGGTCGGTCGGTCGGTCGGTCGTCCAGCCTCCGGCTGGAAGAACAAAGAAGCCATTGCCGGGCAGTTGGGACGGACCCCCGGCAGCAGAGGCAGGTGGGCCTCCAGCGCCCAGACTTGCGGGGCTCCACTGCATTCCCCACCGCAAGGCCCCAGCAGGCAGCAGAGCCCCTGCTTTGCAGTCAGAGGGTCCCAGATTCCGTTCCTGACGATGTTTCCAGGGAGGGCCAGGAAAGCCCCGCTTTCTTTCCCCAAAAATCCCAGTCACCCACGAAATGAGGACTGAAAAGAGCAAACGACCAGCAGCAGCAGCTGCCAGTCTCTGGAGGAAGGCTGAGACCCTCCCTCCTTCCCTCCTCCTGAGTACAGGTGGGTGGGGTGCTGGCCAGGTGATCCTCCCAAGGGTGGGGGTTCCATGGAGAGAGGGCGCCGCAGCAGGGGAGTCTGTTCCCCAGGCCAGCGCTGCCCACGCTTGAGAACGTAAGAGGAGGAGCCCTGCTTGGTGACCTGGAAGGTGTCTCTACTCCAGCGTCGTCCTTCCCCCAGTGGCTGGTCAGGTACCTGCGGCCAGAGTCCCTACCCAGGTGGACCGCTGGCCGGATGAGTACAAGGCACTCCACGGTCGGAGGCAGCAACTTGCACCCGGTTGGTATGTAGCGTATACTGCCTCTGAACATGGAGGCTCGTAATAATGTCCATTTCCCTGCTGGATCTGGCCCATCTAACCTGGCATCCTCCTTCCCACACCAGCTGCCCTGGGAAGCCCTCGAGCAGGAAAGAAAGGCCGGCCCCTTTCTCCCCCGCCATTGCTCCCGAAAGAAAACTCTGTCGGCCCCTAAGAAGGGTGGAGCAGACTGACGTGGTCCCCTGAGGCCAGCTCCGGGCCCATCAGGGGCCAGCCAGATGCCTCTAGGAGGCCCCAGGGGTGAAGGCACAAGCCCGCCCCGTGGTTTGACTCCCCAACCTCTGGCGGACTCGGCCTGCAGACCTTTCAGGCCCTGGGCCAGTGCTCTGGGCCTAGACTGTGAGTCAGGTGGCCGGCAGGGCAGGCGGCAGGTGGCTTTGAATGGCCAGCAGTTCTCAGGCGGCAGCAGCAGGGGTCTTCTCTAGGCCTGCCAGAGACTGCCTGCTTCCAGGCTCAGGTGGAAGGTGAATCCCGCTGCTGCCTCTACAGAGCCTCCCTGGCCCCTGCCCAGAAGCTGCGCGCCTCCGTTCCCCGAGCCTGTCAGGTGAGGTCTCCCTCCCTTGGGCCTTGGCCAGAGAAGGTACCGGAGAGCCTTGACTCGGGAATGGAACCTGCCACCGAATGCCAGCAGCAAGCAGGGCAGGGGAGGCGTCAAGCAGGAATGCCGGCCTGGATGGAGCTCTGGCCTGCTCCAGCAGGGCTGTCCTCCTGACTGACGCCCCAGAGACGCCCCCATTTCCCCGGCATCTGCCTGGCTGAGTCTCCCCCCCCCCGCCGCCGCCTGCCTGTGCTGCTGCCTCCCTCTTCCTCCCGCTCTGCTCTCCTCCTCCTCCTCCTCCTCACCATTTGATGTGAGGAGAGCTGCCTGCCACTCGGGCAAAGCGTCTCTACCGAGAAGGGATCAGAAGTTTCAGCGAGCGCTCGGCGCCTCTCCTTTGATCCATGTCCTGAGGCCTGCTTGACGGCGGGGAAAAGAACCGCGGAGACAAAACCAGTCACTCAAAGTGATTCCTGACGACTGTCTCCTTGCGATAAGGACGCGCTGTGTGTCTGGGGTGCTTTCCCCCCCCGTCCTTTTTTTTAATACCTCTCCTCCGTTGCCATAAGAAGCAGGGCTGCGTTTTCAAGCGAGAAGAGGTGGGAAGCGGCAGCGGCGGTGGTGCTGCGGCGGCGGCGGCGGCAAGCCAGCCTGGAGTCCCTTGTCCCACCTGGCTGCCATTTTTCTTCCTTTCTCTGATGCTCCCCCACCTCCCTGCCTCATTCTCTCTCGCCGTCCTAATGCGCTGTGTCGGAGCCTGCCGGTGAGCCCAGCGCCGGCTTAATTACGTGCGAAAAAGAAAAGGCCGGCTGGATTTCCAGGTGGTCAGGATCATTGTGGGGTGATTATCAGCAACCCTATCCGCAGGGAAACGCCTGCATTCAAAGGCAAACTCAGCAACGAGGGGGAACTCCTATGCTGTGTCTCACGAGAGCCAATCCTTTTACTCTCGGCACCAGCATTGCTCATTGTGATGAACCCATGATGCTTCGGGGGAGCACTGAGCGCTGGGGCCGGCCCATCCAGGAGGCCAGCTGAAGCAGCTGCTTCAGGCAGCAGGTTGGCGGAGGCCCACTTCTGTCCGCCTGCTTCCCTCCACTGCTGCTGCTGCTGCTCCTCTTCCCATTCCCTGGATTGGAAAAGGAAGAGGGGGCGGAGAGGGGGAGCAGAGGCTGGCAAGCGCCAGGTAAGGGGGGCAGCATTTGCCCCGCTGCCTCCGGAGTCCAGAGGTCTGTGTGTCTTGCAGCCATATTTCCTCGCGGTCAGGAAGTCCCCTCCCGGGTTTCACGGGACCGTTGACAGAGTCCCTCTCCCAGCCTTTCTGTCCTTGCCAGAGCCCCCTCCATCCTACAGCCTTGTGGGTCTCACCGCGTGGTCTCCACCACGGAAGGAGCTCCTGCTGCTGCGACGAGGCCCCGCAGCCAGGCTTCCCCCCTGGGCAGCCGCTGCTGGTCAGTGCCTAGTCAGCCAGAGGGGCCAAAGGAAAAGGCAGCTTCCCATGGACCCTCCCTCCCACTGACTGCGTCTCCCATCCAGATGCTCCCAGACTCCTGTGTTTCTGTTGAACTTACTCGGGAAACTGCTTTGTCTGGAGCCAGACTGGTGTGTTGTCAGCTCTGACTGGCAGCAGCCCTGCAGGGTCTCCCACAGCAGAGAGCTTCTCCCACAGCCTGGGGCCTTCAGTATGCACAGCAAGCCTGCTTCTTTGGCAAGACGGGCATTTTTTCCCAGGGTTGGGATGGGGGGAATCGCCGTTTTGGCTCAGTTCCTGGCATGGCCAGCTCAGGAGTCTTCGGTAGCAGGGTTGGGAAGGACCCTTGAGAATCGCTGCCCGCCAGAGTAGTCAAAACGGGGGCTAGGCGGTCGGACCAAGGGTCTTTGTAGGTACATGAGCAGCATGACAAAATGGCCGGTTGTGTTTCAGGGACTGTCTTTGTGAGCCACAACAACTGCAAGCACTTCTCTGCTCAGCAAGGTGGAAGAACTTTTCATTCATTGTATTAATGGCTCTTCAGAGGAAAAACAACCACTCCCGGGTACCAGTTTGAGGATCGCTTCCTGCCTGGACTCGCTGGCCTCTTTCAGGGCCAAATTCAGCGATGCCGGGAATTCCGGGGCCAACAGCAGCATCAAGGGCAGCCCAGGCTGGGTCCGTGGGGCAGAGGCAAGCAGTGAAGGCCGCCCCACAGCCCCAGTCCAGGTCTACAGGACTGTGGTTTGACCCCCAGAGGGACGACGCCATACTGCACACGGAGGTGGATGTGTGAGATGGGGGGGGTGCTTGGACAGCTCTGCCCCCCAAGACCACTGGCCTTGGAAATCAGCACTCCTTGCTAGGGGATATTGGAAGGGAACCCCCTCCTCTAAAAAACAGATTTAAATGTCAGCTTGCAATAATCAGACTGTGGTGATGTTGGCTGCTCTGGAGTTGAATTAATTAGCAGGCGGGGAAGGGTGGGCTGGGCGGGGGACGACGACAACAACGACAGTGCAGCGCTGAAATGGTACCAGGGAGGCAGTGGGGCAGCAGAGGGGACGTGTCCCTCCCCTCAGCCCTGTCCCCCCTCCTCTCCCAGAACCACACTGCACTTCGCTGATAAACAGGAAATATCGGGGAACGGGATTTCCACATTATCTGAGCGCGGCAGAAAATCAAAATTTCAGTCTAAATCCAAAGAGACGAGGCTCTAAGCCTTCTCCAGCTGATACGGCCAGCCCCAGCCCGCGAGAGGCTCAGGAGGCACAACTAGCATGTCTGCGTTTTAGGAGGAGGAGGAGGCGGGGATACGATGCAATGGGGAAGCGGGCTAAAAAAGAGAGGAAGAAAAAAGAGATTCCTTTGGGTCACTGGCGGGGGGTGGAAAGGGGTGCAGAGGGTTTGGATCTCGCCATTCAAGAGTCTCGGGGGACCCCGAATCTGAGGGACTCCCCCTCACGTTGCTGCGATGGGTTTCCCTGGAACTGGCAGCACCTGTAATTAGCGATTAATGCGCGCAGCTGAGTGCCAGACCCTGGGCCCGCATTAAAGAACCACATGAGCTCTTCGGCTTGAAAAGCCGGTGAGCAGTTCGGCAGCCAGGTCGGGAAAGCACAGCGGTGCATCACTTCGCGTCAGTCCCCTTGTGTCGTGCGCGGATAACGGGCCTTTTTGTGCCAGTCTTGGCATCGGGCTGGATTAAAGTGGCGTCTTTGGCTCCTGCCTTTGGCAGCCCTGACACACCCTGGGCCCTGCTGCTGCTGCTGCTGCTGCGTTCCCACCGGCTCCGAGGCACCTTCTTGTCCCCTGCTGCTACCTGCCTCCCCATCGGTGCAGGTGATGTGGAGAGGCCTCACTCCGCGCCGCCCTATTGTTGCTGTGACGGAGGCAGAGCAGCTGTGGCTCAGGGCGAGGCCCACTTGGTGCAACTGGCTGCGACTTGGATGGCTTGAGAAGAGGGGCGTTGGCATCTGTGGCCTCTTGACAGCAGCCAGTGGCTTGGTGGTGCCTCCGTCTTCAGAGGCCGTGCGGACTGACAGCGCTCTTCCGCTTCGTCCCAGAGGCCTCGGTTGGCCTGTGGGGGGGGGGGGGAGATGTCGGACTAGGCGGAAATTTGGTCTGAATCAGCAGGGCAGTTTTGGGGTCTTGAATGATACGTAAGAATGGAGACTCCCTGTATAGTGACAGTGTACCTTTCAAGGGGAGCAAGCAGCAAGGCAGGGTGTGTTGCATGCATGTCCTGCTTGTGGGCTCTCCTGGAGGCCTCCAGTTGGCCACTGTGGGAAGCTAACCATGGATCTTAGGTCCGCTTTCATTTTGAGTCGGGCTTGTCTGAAGTTCCTTCTTTGTATCTCCTCCCCTTGGAGACGAGTCCCGCCCCCTCTAACCAGCCAATTAAATTTGAACTCCACAACTCATGAGAAATCCCATCCAGGGCCTGGGTCCTCACCCTTGACTCATCTCGTAGCATCAGTTGAAACCCAATCGAGCATTCAGACTTGGATCAGTCGGATTAATCTATGTGAAGCTTGGTTAAGTGACCGGGGGGGGGGGTTTAAAGACACACCCACTTACACTTTTGCGCCTGTTTTGGCTTGGGTGTGTTACTGCCATAGAGACTGGAAGCAACACTGTGACTGATAGACTGAGGTCTTTTTATTCTAAGGAGGAGTGACAGATTTTGTTAAAGAGTAAGCTCTTCATCATTTGTACAGTGTTTTCCGAGTGTGGAAAGTGCTTCACGTTGCATCGTCTTGATGCAGTCTTTGCAACAACCCAGTCATGTAATTAAGTTTTATTATGCTCACATTGCAGATGGGGAAGACTGAGGCTAAGAGGGAGGGGCTTGCCTGAGGTCACCTAGTGAGTTCATGAACGAAGTGAGACTCAAACCTGGGGCAGTCCTCAGTCTCTTAGCTGCTCTCTGGTATTGCAAAAAGAGATGTGAGGTTGGGGGTATGCCAATCATTTAAAACTTAGTTGACTGGTTAATTGATTCAGTTGGCTAAAACGCAGGCGATTAATCCAATAACACCCGCCTTGAAACCTGTGGAAACCATGCTTTCTGTGAGGGACACGGCCCTCGCCAAGCGGACAACATAAACTGTAAGGTGGGGTCACCGGCTGGGAACATTTAACGCTAGACTCGTCCCCCCCCCACTTTGAAAGCCAGCTTGCCGTTTAAGCACACGACGACTAATGCACCCGGTGGACCTTCTGTGGCTGGCCAGCTGGGCACCCTGATATCCTTTCTCCTAGTAGGATCACAGTGCCATAAACATTCAGATAACACCCCCCCCCCCCGTGCCCCACCTCAACCTCCTCCCCGCTCTGTTTTTGGCTGCTTGCCCTCTAGGTTGTGTCCGTCCCGTCCCCCCCCCCCCCCGCATCCCTCTTGCCCTTTCATTTACCCTCCTTGAAGAGTCTTTCGCCCACAGTCCCAGATCTGGCCACCCCAAGACGGTTGGTCAAAGAGCCACCGAGAGAGGCGGCCTTGTCTGGAAAGCAGGGTGGGGAGAGCGGCGGAAGGTGGAAGGTCATCTTCCCAGCAAGTGTTTCCATTTAGTTCCAGATGCCAGCCTGACAGATGTATGGCTCTTGATTAATTCCCAGCTCCCTGAAATGTCCCTTCCAGACAAAGCAGCAGAAAGACTCGGGCTGCCTGGGATGCAGGCACAGTTCCGGGCGCTGGGTCCTGGGCGGAGGGTTGGGGAAGAAGGCCTGAACGCACCCCCCTGCCGCCCAGCCACAGGCAGCAGCTGCCGCCTGGCACCACACCTGGTCATCCATCCAGACCAGCACTGCCTGCACGGACTGGCAGCATCTCTTGGGGGAGGGGGGTCATCCCCAGTCTTGCCTGGAGAAGCGGTCAGTTTGAACCCGGGACTTTCTGCATGCAAAACGGGGGCTCTGCCGCAGAGCTAGGACTACTATTCCCCCCCTTTTCAATCTAGCTCTCTGCCTGGCCCTGGGCTAATTGCAGAAGGATATGACAAGAGCCCCCCACCCCACCCCAGTCAGACCGAGCCTTGATCCAGCCCAGGTTCCTGTTTCCGTGTGAATGCAAATGTGAGTTGAGTTCTTTGCTGCCAAAGAAGCCTTTGGAAACAGACCACCAGGGGGGGCCCTGCACCAGCACTGTCTGACAGCAGCAAGGGGCCCGGGGCGGGGCCCGCCCTCTTAAGGGCTCCCTGCAGGTCCTGAGACCACCTCTGTGCCTGCTGCCTTTGTGCAGTGGTGGTGGAAGCAGCGATGGAGCACCCTCTCCCACGGGCACAGAGGGAGCACTGCTGCCTGCAGAGTCTGGCCCTTTGTCCAGCTACCTTGGTAGAGGCTCCTCTCGATTTACGGGTTACGTTCTCGGAAATCAGCATGTACATTAAAAACACATAAATAAAAGGAATTGCCATAGGAACCTATGCCCATGGCTTAGGTTAGGGGAAAAGTCCCGGAACGCTCCCGCTGCCGACTGCCGACTTCTACTTACCCAAGACGGCGTCGCGGGAGGACTGAGGAGGGAGGCTGCCGGGGGTGGAAGCAACTACAGTACTCTGGCTGAGAGCAAAACAAAGATACTGGTAAGGAAAGTGAGAACATGGGAAGCGGCAGTTCTGTAAACACTTCTCTCTCTCTCTCTCTCTCTCTCTCTCTCTTTTATCCTCTGGCTTTAGAGGAGACTCCCCCTGCCCATAGGAAACTGCCAGCATCCAGCTGGGTTGCTTGTTGGCAACTAATCGGCTGCGCTATTTCAAAAAGTGCCAGCGTAAATTGGACTTCCAGTATTAATTTGCAAATCATGCTATTTCGAAAATGTGTTGTAAATTGAGAGGTGCCTGTCTTGTCCACCCTGGCCGGCAGCAGGGCTCGATCCTCCACCTGCTGAGCTGTGGGTGCGCTTCCCCAGTCTGACCACATCGTGCTGGACAGAACTGACTTATTTCTTTTTCCCATCATTCCCATTCTTTCATTATTTCTGTTTGACTGTATTCCATCGTGCCCAGTGTTTGTTCGCCTGCTCGCTCACTCACTCGCAGATACACCCACCTGCACCAGAGAGTCCCAAGGTAGCGAACAAACAATAGAAGGACCAGAAAACAATTCACAATAAAACCAGAGTCCATTGAACATGCCAAAGACAGACAAAAACTGTGTTACTCCTCCAGTGGTAGCAGACAAAGGAACAAGTTGCAAGAAAAGCTGTGTCCTTTTTAAAAGCAGGGGGCTGCCTCAAGGCGCAGGGGAGGGGGCTACCACAGAGAAGGCTCTGCCTGGAGTGCGTTGCCCCTAATTTAGATTATAACCTCTGTCGCTTCTCGGCCTTTTGGCTGCGACCAAGTGTCATGCTCTGGATTGGAACCTCTTCAGTGAGGACATATTAACCATCATTTACAGTGATCCATCTGGGGGGGGGGATTTTTCTCCACCCCCTTCTACAGATTGCAGCAGGGAGGCGAGCTATTCATTACACTCTCTCTTGCTGTGGAAGTTTCTGCATCTTGTTTTTAAAAGTGTGTGTGTGTGTGGGGGGGGAAATATGCACACTGATTTAAATGCAGCCCAGCTGTATCCATTGTTAATTCAAATTGTCGCTGCTGCTGCCGATAGCATCTTCCATCTCTCTGCAGCTTCAGCATTAGAGCTGGTTTTCTCACCAAGGAAAGACAGGCTGGCAACAAAAAAGTCTGAACACTATCATCTGCCAGAATCTCTCCTGAGGAAACAGAGTTTGTCATTTCAGGGGAGGGGGAAATACTTGTTTGTGTGTTTCTTTCTCTCTCCCTCTCTCCCCGTACCAGCGCCTGTTTTAAATGTGAGGGAGCCACGGGCAAAGTTTTTGCTAATTTTTTTGTGTATGCTTTTTATCGTCCCGGTGATGCGCCTGCAGCTCTATCCACCGATAAGTGGATTAGTTGTTGAGCTAAACAAAAAAGGTGTTTGACAACTGGGAACCTCGAAAGAACATAGTTTTGTTTTCCGAAGAATGGAAGTGTGTTTTGTGTGTGTGTGTGTGTTTTCTTTTTTCAACTGCTGCTCCTTCTCGGGTGCCACGCAGGGTGAAACCATTTGTGGCAAATTCCGGGAGCCAAAAGAGAGAAGCTTCCAGCATCTCCAACTCCCCTCCCGCCGTGTTCCTGGCCTGCAACCATTCAGCAAGGCTGTTTGCGTGGACAAATCCTACTGTCTGAGGCTAACTGTGGGGCCCCAGGTGTAGTTCTCCTGTCCATTCATACCTGTCCAGGTGCGCTCTCCTCCCTGCCTGCTACCCTTCTCTCTCTGCCCTTTGTAGATCAGCAGACAGTCAGAGCTGGGGCTGGATGGCTCAATAGTCTGAGTCACTGCAAGCAGCTTCCATGGGGGGGGGGGCCCTAAACCTGAGGGGGTGGATTGCCTGCCTGCCTGCCTGCCACAGACTTTGCATGGAGAAGATCCCTGGCTCAGCCTCCTCTTGTGAGAAGGATTCAGGGCCGGTCTTCCATGAGGCCAGCTGAGCGGTTGCCTCAGGTGGCAGAGTCCGGATGGCATAGAGACGAATGGATCGGTGGGACCGTGTAGCCTTTTGAGTTCTTGCAACTCATCACATAGCATGTTGTTTTTGCTGCCTGCTGCTCTGAGTGTTCAGAAAAGAGGTCTGAAAATATTCGCCCGAATAAACGAATCCCTTGATCCTGTGCTCTGTGCCCTTATCTCAGCCACAGAACGTACGCAAAATAAGAGAATTCCTTTGAGCATGTGTAGAGGGCCTTTCTCTCACCTGCCAGGTAATCCTAACAAGCCTCCCCCCCCCCCCAACATGCACACGCACATACCTGGGAATGGACAGGGCAGAGGTCAAACTCATGACCCCTCGGAATTGGCTTGCAGTTGCATCCAGGAACCAGCAGGGGGCTCTAAACAGGAAATGTCAGCCACTAAGGTAAGTTTGAAAGGTGGTTTTAAGAGCCTCCTTCCAACTGAGCTCCACTGCCGCAGCCTTCAACAGAAAGAAGCAAAAATTGCGGGGGGGGGGGGGGAGATGCACAAAAAAACATAGGCTTGTAAAAGGTCCCCAGCTGGCAGTTAGAGGCATCTGCACTCGGCCTGGAGGCTCCAGCTGAGAGCTATTTCACTATTTATCTACATGTAATTATTGCTGTGAGGTGCAGACATTAACACTGTCAAGAGCAATTTACTCTGACATTTTTCACTTGCTTTATACCCTGATGGGTTCCCCCTCCCCCCTTGCATTCTCTCTCTCTCTCTCTCTCTCTCTCTCTCTCTCTCTCTCTCTCGGCTAAATATGGTGCCTTGGCAGGGGCCGAGCCATACTTTCTGGTCCAGGCCGCTCCCCTTTGCAACTCATTAAACTTTGAAATTTAATTCTGCAGAGAGAGAGAGAGAGAGAGAGAGAGAGAGAGAGAGAGAGAGAGAGAGAGCGCCTGGGAGAAGTGTGAGTCCCTCACCCTCCACCCCCACCCCTTTCCCGGCAGCCCCCCCCCGACTTCCCGTGCCGCTCCGAACCGGCCCCCCCCACTCCCAATGCTACAGCAGCTCAAGCATTTCCACTCGACACAAACTGAATTTACCGGTTGCTGCGTTTTCAATTGAAATGCAATCTCGGGCATTAACCTTTGCTTTCGAGGCTGCCTTTAAAACACGGCTTGCCGTTTACGAGACGAGATTTAAAGTTTCATCTTGAAGGAGGCAGACCTCTGGCAACCGGGGGCTGGAGCGCTCCTCCTGGTGACGGCGGCCCCTCCCTTTGCCACCTCCTGCTCCCTGGCCAGCCGCTCTGTTTTCTCGAACTCGTCCAACCAGTGACATTTTAAATTAAGGCTCCCGGCCCTGGCTTGCCTCTTGATTTCACAAGACAGTTATTGTGTGTTCCCTAATAAATATCAATTGCCCATTGGGGGCGTGTTTGCAGCGATGCAACGGAAAAACACACAGCCCCAGCCTCTTCCAGTCGTGGCCAATATGTTGTGCGTAATCCACTGTTATTTCAGTGATCCGTCTTCCAGGAGAGAGGGGCTGCCTGCCTGCCTGCGGCAACTGCCAGCCAATAGCTCAGGCATTTTCATGGGGAAGCCAGGATGCTTCCTGTGAGATAGGATAGCAGTGGATACAGTCCTGGGATCAAAATCTGCCTCGACTTGCTTGATAGGTCAGGCAGGGTCACAGGACCTGGGAGCGTCAGCGTGTCGTGACAGTTCAGAGTGTTGGGTTAGGACGCCCTCATCTAGCAAGAGGAGCCGAAGGTGCCACCTTGACCCCAGGGGAGGAAGGGCGGGTGCATTGCACCCATGCAAACCTAGCTACAAGCCACAATGGCCACCTGCTACCTACCCCTGGGTTCAAGCAGGGGACGCCGCCTTTCCTGCTGGTGGGCTTCCCAGACCCATTTGCCAGAGAGAGGGTGTCGGAGCAGATGGATGCTTGGCCTCATCCAGCAGGGCGCTTCTGGTGTTCTTATCTCATGTATACCTGCAGGGTCAGACAGTGTGGCGTAGGGGTTAGAGTCCTGGAATGCCCTACGGATCACGCCATCTTCTTTCGAGGGGGGGGGTTCTTTGGGCTGACAAGGTTGGATCTTTATTGTAGCATGCTGGCAGGGAAAGCCCCTGGCCTGAGTCCGTGGAGAGATGCTTCCAGTCTGAGTAGGCTGACAGACAGACAGACAGACAGACAGACAGTCAGTCAGTCAGGCAGCTTCCTGGGGAGGAGCCACCCCTGAGTGGTCACTGCCTGCTTCGTATTTGGGTGGTGCCAGCCAGGTGGCATCTCCTCTCCGCAAGGCTAGGAAAGGTCTCTTTTGCCCGTCCGCATCTAGCCAGTGCTGGACTAGCTGGAGCAGTTGAGCCGTTTCTGGTACGTGCTGCGCCTGGAGAAGGCTGCAGGTGGTTCAGTCTCCAGTGAAATGGCTCTGTCTGCTGCTTCCATGCTTGGGTTGGACGATGCTGAGCTCAGTGGACTAACAATCGGACTCAGTAGGCAGCAGCTTCATGTATACAGCAAGGTGCGCAGAGGGTCCCACACACCACACGAGGGAGGCTGTACTGAGAAAGAGAGGCAGACTCTGCTCAAGGATGATTAGTTCACTGAATGACAACGCAGAGACTTGAACCCAGATCCCCTCCATCCAACTCCAGTGCTTGACCTGAATGAACCAGGATGGCTCCTCTGTGGGTATTTGCAGCAGGCAGCAGTCCTCTCCAGGCCAGGCTGATGAAGACTCTGGCCTGGAATCCTGGAGAGAGGCGACCGGTCTGTGCCGACCGAGATTCTCTGACTCCACCTAAGGCAGCGTCCTGTCACCCTATATTCCCTCAATGGCAAGCCTCTCGGGGCAGGGACCTGTTTCTTCACACTGAGTGCGTCAGTAGCATGCGTGGAAGAGTAACTGGCTGCTGCCGCAGTGCCTCCGGCCGCTGGCACTCTGGGGCGCCTCAGAACTTTCCTCGCCACGAGTAACAAATCATCATCGGTGTTGTCACCACTGCCGGGACTTAACGCATTGTGAGATCTGGCAGCTTGTTTGCGCGGATGTTAATCAGCTTTCCCTGTCCCCTTCTTGTCACTGCCCAGTCGCTGCCACAGCCAATCTATATCCTAATCTCCATCAATTAATGAGGAACACTTTCCCCCTCCTCTCGCCGGCGAGCGCACCCACCCTGGAGCCACAGTGATCGAGAAGAAACAAGCCCCCTCCCCACGCCAACCCCCTGTCCTCTTTCACTTTCCACTAACCCAGTGCACCCAATTAGGCGCTTGACACCCGAACCTGCTGACAAATTGTTTCTGTCATCTGCTTTCTGTCTCTCATTAAATGGAAAGATGGGGGACAGGAGGAGGGGGAGGGGGGAGGGAGGGGGGGAAGAGGAGATGCGATCTCCCATGCTTAGCGAGGCTAGATACATTAATTACAAAACGGCCATTTGCAGCATGAAAAAGCATTAATTAAATTTATGCAATCATTATCTTTAAATAGTCATATCTCACAAAGGATCAGCCCTTCCCTCCTCTTCCTTCTCTTCCACTAAGTACTTCTAATCCCTCTTTCCAAGATTTATCTCGGGATCAGCAGCCTCTCGTGTGCTTTCAAACTTTCCGAGCACATAAGAAGCTTTCAACTCCGTTGTCTCCGAGACGTGGGGCAGCAGCGCACCTTGCCAGGTTGTGCTGCAGAGAAGTGGGCTGCTGGTGGGACGCAGGCCCATCTTTCGAGCAGAAGCGAGCGAGTTGGGCAAGGTGGAGGTTTCTCAGTCCCCGGCCCCCCCTCCGCAAAGTAAAGGTTCGCTTTTTTCGATAGCTTTTGGAAGCTGCTGGTGTGAACCTGAAGAGGCCTGTGAACCTGCTCAGTTCTTGCCGCTTCCTCCTGTCTGAATTGGTCATGCGGATGATCCCCCCCCCCCCCCAGTCAAGAAAGTCTTCTGAAATTCTCCTCATTCCAGTGCCAGGGATGGGCTGTAATGGGATGATAAAGTGCCTGGTTTGCGTGCCTAAGCCTTGTGGGCTGGTGCGCCACTGTGGGGCCCAGGATGCTGAGCTAGGTGGGCCCTTTCATCTGATGTGCCTTTTGGCCTGAGGCTTTTTAGGTCCCAGGGTGAAAATGTGGCATCTTCCCTTAAGACCAGGCGTACGGACAGGTCCCTCTTCAGGAAACACTGGCAAATCAGGAGGCAAGCGCCAGCACAGGCCTTCCAGGATAGGAAGCTCACAAGCCTGGGTGTGGGCACCAAGAAGGCCCTGCTCACATGCGCAGCACCCCTGCAGCCCTTGGCCCACAACCTCCTTGTTGTGTAACTCAGTGGCAGCGCAAGTGATCGCATGGTCCTTTCACACACAGTGCGGAAGAGTCCCAGATTTGGCAGCATGGACTGATCGGAAGGAGCCAGAGCAGCGACTCATGATGAGATGCGGCAGGCAGCTCCCTCTGTTGTTCTGTGGCAGCTCGTGTCAGTGAATGATCTGGTCATATGTGGTACAGAGCTGCATGGGGAATACCAGCAGAGACTGACTGGATGGAGGCAGGGCCAGAGCAGTCACTCATGCAGAGACGTGATAGGCAGCCTCATCTGTTGGTGGGGACTGGGGCTCACTGGAGCCATTGCTTTCTGAAAATGCTTTTAATTTCCCCAGTGTGCCATATAAGGATCACTGACACACCAATAAAACAGGATGACTTTCCAACAACGTTTGGAATCCATGACCCTTATGATGGGAGAAGCTGGCCCTTAAGAGTACCGGGGCCCACGCCAGTGCCAGCTGTCCACATGGGGTAGCCCACCTGCTTCCTGGCAAGGGAGAACCAACCCTCCAGCCTCCGCCGTCCTACGGCTTAGTTCCCAGTAGATGGACCTTGTACCTCAGGGGCGGGGCGCTCTCCGTGGTGCTGATTTGTAATACACTTGCCACAAAACCCTTTGCGAGTTTGGCCTCGGCAGTCTACGGCAGGCAGGCAGGCAGGCAGGCAGGTGAGGCGGTAGAGTCCTGAGGTGGCGGAGTGGACTGTACCACTGCAGCCAACAGGTGGGCGGCCACTGTCAAGCAAGCCCTGAGAAAATGCTGTGGACCAAAAAGAAAACGTGCAGTGGCGTTGAATGGCGCTTCCTTGACTGAGAACTCGGAGTGGCATTTCCACGGTGAGAGAAAAAGACCTTCTTTTCTGGCGACCTGGCTGAGCATCATGTTTTTATTTCCTTAAAAAACGTATCCCCTGACCAAGGCCAACGTCCTCGGCATGTGAGTGATCTCTCCCTGAGCTGGGTGTCATCTATGCTGCTCAGCAGCGCTGCCGGGTCTGGGGCTCTTTCCCTGCCCTGCTAGAGTGCTGGCATGGAGGGAGCCTTTATACCTGCCTAGCAGCGCTCTGCCACGGAGCCCCTTCCCTTCCCGAAGTTATTTTGCTTCTCGCGCGCACTGCATGCATAGAGGGACCTGTTTGTCTTGTCCTTGGGCGAGGGGGGGGGCTGTGCTGTGCAGAGCTGGCATCCAGTGCGCTCCTTTCGTGGTCAGTTCTGCATCTGCACCCAGATCATCTGGGCAGCTCCACAAGGAGCTCAAGGGGTCACCATCTGAGCTGGAGAAAAAAGAGAGCCAGGGAAAGGAAGAGGGCCGGCGGAGGAGAATTTGTCTTCCTTTCGCTTGCCAAGCAGAGCGATTAAATGTTTGATTTGGGATCTCGCTCACTAGCATGGTGCTTGGTGAACTTTATCGGGGTTATTTCATCTCCCCCAGACCCTTCATTCGATTCTCTCCCCCCCCCCCACGCTGTGGAAGACCCCGCAGGCACTGGCTCGACTTAACTGGTGTTTCTTACACTCTCGTTAAGCTGGACGTTAACTGATTGCCGCGTCGCTTGATCAGGGAGTGGGTTCCGCAGCCGAGATACGCGCGGCCAGACTATCAGCGAGCCAGGCAGCCTGGCCCCAGGCTGGGATATGCCAGGGCCGAGGCTTTGTAGTCCAGCTCTCTTTCAGAGTGATAGAGATGCGTCTCTTTGCCATCCTAGGAACAGGAGAGAGAGAGGCCGAGAGCGAGGGGGCTGTGGGGAGAGGCTCAAAGGGGTCTCGGGAAACCTTCTTTGGAAGCAGTGAAGCAGGACCCCCTCTCCATTACCGGTGTCCGCAGGGGGTTGCGATAGGGAGAGACTCGAGTACAGCTTAGCCGAGAAGGGGGAGAGGGGGGGCATTTTGGAAGCGGCTTTGTTGATTTGTACTGGTATGGGGCTGGCGGGGGAGGAGGCGGGGAAGAGCCCCAGCCCTGCTATGGCGGGTGATTTTCTAAAGGAGTTTTGGATTTTAATTTGGGGGATGTTTCGTAGCAAGTATTAAAAGAGGAGGCCTGTATAGGATTTCCTGTTTACTCTGCCCATTTTGGAGCCTCTTTCTGTCCAACCCTCCCTCCTTTTCTTTCCTTTCTGTTGGGCATCTTGCAGTCCTCTGAGCCTATGCAGAGTGCATTTCTGTCACCACATACACCTCTTTATCCACTGGCAGGCCCCTAGCCCATCCCTTGCCCCTGCTGAGCTGATATAAACTAGGCCTCAGTGTGTCTGGAGTGAAGAGCAAATAAACACTGGGATTGCCAAACTGGATCAACTCAAAACCCCATTGAGGCCAGCATCCTGGCTTGGCCAGGCACTTCCAGAAATCCTATAACCAAGTTGTGAAGACAAGCGCACTCTCCTCTGCTGTCTCCCTAGCTAGCAGGTAAACTGCAGTGGCACAGGAAGGTTTCATTCCTGGCTCTCCTGGCTCATAAGCACCTGAAAATTGTTTTCCTGACTTAGAGCAAGTGTCCGTCTAGTCCAGCTTTCTGCCTCCAGCAAAGGCTGACCCAGTGTTTCCAGGGAGCCCACATTCCTGAAAGGGGACAGTGTCCCCACTATCTTGTATTCAGAGGTAGACTGTTTCTAAGAATGGAGGTTCCATTTGGCTAATAGCCATTGACAGGCCTGTTCTCCTCTGTCTTGTGCTAGTGAGTTCCACATTTTAAGGCGGTGTTGTGTGAAGGGTTGTCAGCACTGACCCGGCTGCCTATTGGCTTAATTGGGTGGCTGTAACTTTGAGCGAACACGTCAGAGAGAGAGAGAGAGAGAGAAACTTTTTCTCATGCCAATCACTTTGCACAGCTCATAGGTTTTTTTTTTTAATAGAAATAAGTAAAATCTTCCATTATATATTTTCTGCACCAACGTTTCTGTAGAACTCAAGCTGGGGGGAGGGGGGCTCTCTCCTTAATGTATATTTAAAATAGCCACTGTTACCAATTTCTCTCTTAAGAAAAACTGCTTTGTGATTATGCAGAGGGTATTAACACGAAGGGAGGCGGGAGCCGGGACTTTGCTTTGTAGCTGAGAGTGGGATAAAATGGGGTTTAAGGATCTCAGTGCAGAGATGGGAAATATTAAGTTTGGTACGAGGGAAGCATCCCTTGAATAGTCCCCGGGGATTAGGGAATGTACTGGCGAGCGAGAACAGCGAATCCCCTTGAATGATGGCGAGATCCGTTCCTCATCGAGGGATTCCAGGAGAAGCAGAAAGGGCTGGAGGCCTGGCTGACCGGCTGGGCGCTCCCCCCCCCCACCGCAAGTGTCTCCGTTTCCAGTGTAATGCCAGTCAAGCTCTGCAAATACAGAGAGACGTGGCACAAAGGGATAGGAGGTGAGAGGTGTCTTTGTTGCCATGAAGAGGAGAGAGGCTTTCCCTCTTGTCCTGCAGCGTAGGCTGGAGACCGCAAATTCCGGATGAGGAATTTCCCAACAAGAATGAATGCCTGCAGAGTGAGGTTGGGGGAACGTTCCATTGGCCTCTCTCCAGGAGTCCGTTCCAGGGACATAAAAGCAGTGAGATAACTTCAGGTTGTTTTCCTCCATGCTAAGGGGATGGTATTCTGTCCATGCTCAGAGGCACACTCTTCAGCCTGCCTGTGCACAGAGCCCCAGTCCCAGCTACTAAGACTTTGTACAGCAGGTGACTCCTTGCACTCCACACCCCCTAATGTCAGCATTGGTCCGTCCACCTGGCCAAAAAGGCATTTCGGGACAGGGACGCAATGCGGAATCATCGTCCGAATCTATCTCTCGCACCCAAGAGAAATGCCCCAGCAGAGGTCCAGTGAGCCTTGGTTCGGGGGGGGGGGTGTTTTGGCAGGCGGTGTCGCTTCTGCGTGCAGCCCTGGCCTGCCAAGCTCCTCCCTCCCACCCGCCCCTTCAGGATTCACACCCAGCCCCTCTGCGCAGAGCCAGCGGCTGTCCTGTTTATGGCGCTCTCTGTCTCCAGCGATCCCCGCCCTGCCCTGGCGCGGTGGGCTTTCCTGCCCCACGGCCCGCACTCCCACCACCAACCCTAAAATAAAGCTATCGATGGCACAGATTGGGCCTTCTTAATTGTGCTCGACTCTCCAAAGACGCCTGCGTTTATCGTAAAGGGCGCACATTTCCCGGCTTGAGTTTCCACGGACAGAGGCCCTCGGGGCGAGCTCAGAAATGGAGAGAATTAATTACATTTTTTTAGAAGCCTCTCTTGCTTTGAGAGTACAGGAGAGAGTGATGAAATCCCAGAGGGAGGAAAGTGGGGAAGGAGTTTTCTGTAGAAGCAGTGGTACGGAGAGGGTGGCGGACAGAAGACGGGGGGGGGGGGGAGTCTGCACTGCCAGGTATGGCAGCCTTCTTAGGCCTGTAGAAACAAATTACCTCGTATATGTTGGGGGGGGCAGTGACAGAGCCCCTGTTTTGCATGCAGAAAGTCCTGGGGAAGCTCTCCTCCCTGTCTTGCAGGACTAGAACCAGGCTGGGTCACCCAAGGAACCTGATTGGTGAGTGATTCAGGACGGGCAAAAGGAAAGACTATGTTACACGGCGCCTCGTGAGTCTGTGGGATTCATTGCCACAAGCTGTGGGGATGGTCACCAACTTAGAGGACTCTAAAAGAGTCCCGGAGGGAGGGCAGGTCGATCAATGGCTACCAGTCATGCTGACTCTGTGCTACCTCCAGGTTCAGGGGCAATCTACCCCATGAATACTAGTTGCAGGGGAGGAACAGTAGGAGAGAGGCAGCCCCCCGTGGGCCTGATCCAGCAGAGCTTTTCTTCTGCCCAATGCCCGGCACCTCCAGGTAGGACTGGCAAAGCAAGAGATCTTCTCTGAATCCTTGGAAAGCCGCCTGCCAGTCAGTAAAGACAAGGCTGAACTAGAGAGACCGAGAACCTAACTCAGAAGCACACGAGGACCCCAGGTTTCATCCCTGGCAGCATCTCCAGTTTCAAGGAGCTCAAGTCGTAGGGATGGGAAAGACACTGCCAGTCAGAGTAGTCATTAGATGCTGCCAGCCAGAGTAGAATGGTATAGCATGGGGTAGTAGTGTAAGGCAATAGTGTCGAGCACGTGCGATGTCTGAAAAAGGCCAGACTGCTCAAGGCCCCCCCTCCCCATCAGGGTAGCCCCTAAACTCGCCCTACTAGCTAGGGGCAATAGAGGTTTCTCGTGTAGCGTCAGGGGGCAGGTGGGGTGCCATGGAAGCCCAGTCCAGAGCTTCATCCCAGGGCCCCCTGTCACTGGCCCCGATCCTGCGCATGGGCATCCAGAGGGCGCCAGTCCCCAGCTAGAAGGATGGCCTCAGACCTGCAGGAGCCACCGCTGTGTATGAAAGAGAGGACTGGTTTTTCATCCTATCCAGGTTGCAAATGCAGGATTTATGCTTATATGGCCCCCGCCCCAATTATTTTTAAAATGAAAATGTGCCTACAGAAATGGCTTCCGGTTCCAGAACCTGCCTCCTCTGGGGACGCTGAAGGCAGCTATGCAGGAATAAGGTGGTTTGTACGGCCTTCTCCTGATGTTTGTGTGTCTCTTTGCTGTGATGTCTGGCGCCTCTCTGAACTAGAAACTTAACTTTGTGCCTGCGTTTGATTGGACGCCCGAAGGGGAGTTTGGAGGGAGCAATTGATAAGGAGTGGGGGGGGGGGAAGCTGCCAATCGCTGTGATTGACAAGATGACAGATTTCCTTCCCGATTAAAAGCCTTTCAGAGGAGGAGAGGCTATTGATTTTCCGTTAGCGATGGTAATGCTCCAAGAAGTCATACATGATAGGAAAGCAAGGTCAAAAAAGAGGGGCGGGCGGGCGGGGAAATGATCCTTTCCTGGAGGGCTCCTCTTGCCCACTTTGGAAACAGGCAGGGACCTGGTTTGAGCTTCGCTGGCTGGAAATATCTCGTTGGAGTTCCACCGCCCAGAACCCTCTGGAGGCCTCCAGCTCCCTCACACCCCCTCACGCTCTCCCCCCCACCTGTGCGCCAAGACAAGGCCGCCTCTGGGCTCTGCAGCGAGGGCTCCGCTTATGCACTTAGTCGCGATGAGACTGGAATGGAACTTCCCTGTGCTGCAGCAGTTGACCTCTGAATAGCAAATCCGTAGCTCCTTCTAGGGCAAGGACATCATTGGTCAGTGGTCAGCCCCTGCTTTGCATGCAGAAGGTCCCAGGTTCTAGCCCTGCTCTGGTTGGAGGGATTAGGCGGGGCTGGGGAAGACCCGCCCTAGAACGATTGCTGCCAGCCAGTGTCTGCGAATGGCCCGACACAGTGACAGGAGGCAGCGTCGTGAGTGCAGAGAGCAGGGGAACATCCAGAGTCCGGCTTCGTTGGCTTGAGAGAGGAGCCGGACCTCTGGAGAAGATGGGAGCTGGAATGTGCCGGGATTCCTCGCTGGGGGAGGAAATATTTCCATGGAAGCTGCCGGGTGTCATTCCAAAGAACGAAGCCTCCCACCAGGAGGCTTCTGAGGAAGAAAAGCTTTCGTCCACCTCTTGCCGGGCTCCAAATATTTTCAATTTTGGTGCATTAATTGAGGTCAATGAGATTACGCTACATTTTCCAGGGTTTTTTCCTATTAATAAAGGAAGGCTTTGAGCACCACGCTGGCCTCCCAAGGTGACCGCCAAACTCCTCGGCTCGTTGCCAAACGCCACGCAGCAGCTCCGAAGTCCGGCCTGGGAGGGTCGACGCCAAGGGGGCGAGGGACTTGGCTGGGGTTCCAGAAGGAAACAGACTCCGACTATCTGGTGTCTGGAGATAGGCTGCCTTTTGCCGCTTCCAGCAGGACGGAGCCGAGCCTTGGCCGACTCTGCAGAACGAGACAACTGCAGCCGTCGCTGCTCCGGAAGGCATCTAGCTTGCCGCGGTTGGCACAAGCACGCTGGAACCCACGCTGCTGGCTGGGCCCTGCGTCGCTTTCCTCTTTGGATTAGCCAGGAGAGTTAAAATGGAACCTCCAGGTCCGACACTAGTATACCTCAGGATCCTGGAAGCAGTTCACAGGGGAAGGGGTTTAGTCCTTTCCCCCATGGTGTGGGGGAGACATTTCACTGGGATTGACTGTGCCACAAGGAAAAGGGGCTTAAATCCCTTCCCCGTAGCAGCTCAGTCCCGGACCCTGATCACTCCCGCAGCCCGCTGTTCCTGCCTGCCTGTTTCACTGCCTTCACGTGCTCCACCATGGGCAGTGACCCAGGAAAGGACCTGGGTCCTATCTGCGGAACCCCCTGCCACAGGAGATCAGATTCAGTGTTCTGACAATGGCAGAAAATGGCCATCTGTTTCTTTTGTGAGGAGGTTAGTAGTTGGGTTTCCTGCTGCAGCCATGATAAGTACAATTCACAGGGCCAGACACGGGGTGTTGCATCGTTTGATCTGGCCGCGAGCCGACTGACAGGGGTCTCCTCTTGCAACCCCCCAGGTGATGAGCATCCTCAGCAATCCCAGCGGGGTCCCGCCGCAGCCCCAGTCCGACTTCTCCATCTCCCCTCTCCACGGCAGCCTGGACACCGCCAACTCCATCTCGGCCAGCTGCAGCCAGAGGAGCGACTCCATCAAGTCTGTCGACAGCCTCCCCACTTCGCAGTCCTACTGCCCCCCGACCTACACCACCACTGGCTACAGCGTGGACCCCGTGGCAGGCTACCAGTACGGACAGTACAGCCAAAGTAAGTGGTCGTGCGGCGGTGGCGGGAACCCGAGGCTTGCTCTGGGTGGTGTGCCTGGGAGGAGGCGCGCTCAGTGCAGAGGCAGGCGGGGCTGGCCCAAACAGGAGGCCAGGAGAGCCGGGAGCCTCAGGCAGCAGATGGATGTGGGGCTCAGTCTGCCCACTGGCCCCCACCGCTCATCCACTTCCTGCTGCTCCCAGCATTGGAAAACAAAGTGAGGGACGAGGCAGGGGAAGAGGATTCTGGGCTCGTGGGGGTCATTGATGCCACATTGGAGAACTGGGGCTTCTTGGACAGAGAGAGACAGACTCTCCCCAAAAAGGAGCCTCTGCCTTTAATCTGTCGAGGAGCATCTTAAGTTTCGCTCCGAATTACTCAGGAAACAGGGAGCTTAGCGGGGCTGGGAGCGTGTAGGCGGTTCCAGGGGCAACGGGTGAAGTCCACGGAGGGAGGGGGAGGGACAGGTCCCCTCCGAGTTTCCCGAGGTCACCCAAACCCAGCAGGCTGTTCAGCAGAGCTGCTGCTGTCCAGGCCCCAAGTGAGCGCGTGACTCTGCCTCGCTGGGGAAGGCTGGCCCTCCTTCCCCCCCCCCCGTGCTGCACTCTTGCCGGGGGCTTGTCCCACGGTGACCTCCCCTTCCAGGCGGCTGTGGCTTCTTATCCTCCTGCTCCTTTAATGTGCACATTGGCTTCTACGGCCAAATGAGAAACGGCTGGAATCGCTCCTCGCCCTCGGCCCGCTTTGGTGACCCTCTGACCTTCCTCGCTTCTGGATGTGAAGGCCGGCCACACGTGCAACTGATAAAATCTTAAACAAATTCCAATACCGTGTATTTCCAATAAACATGCCTTTGGGCAAGGCGTTAGTCACACCCCATGTGTTTAGGAGGGGAGGGGAGGAAAGAAATACATAATTAGGAAATGCAGGAGCAGAGGGGGGGCACGTGAGGGGAGGCAGATTTACCACTGGATCAGGTGTGGGGGGAGACCTGGCTTTTCCATGCCCTAAAAGCCAGCTAGTTTTGGGAAAGGGTGATTAAGGGGCAGCCGTGGTTTATCAAACGCTGCGTGGGGTGGAGAAAGGGGGAAGGCAGAAGCATTTCCCTCCCCCTCCCCTCAAATTAGGACTCGTATTCACTGCAGGGTGCGGAGAGGTGGGGAAGTTCATCTCCATCTCTCACAAGGCTAGAACCAGGTTCATCCACCAAAACTGAAGAGGGACTTCTTCTGCACATAGCGCATCAGTAGCCTGTGGAATTCACTGCCACAAGATGCAGTGACGGTCACTAGCTTGGATGCCTTGAAAGGGGGGTTAGACTAATTCACAGAGGGCAGATCTGTCACTGGCTACTAGTCATGGTGGCCGTGCAGCACCTTCCGGTTCAGAAGCTGACCCCAGGGAGTTCACACTCCAGGCCAAGGCACACCAGTGTGCCGTGAGACAGACGAGTTTGCCATGATGCGTACATGCTTCTGAACCGGAAGGTGCTGCATGGCCATCATGACTTCCGGTCTGCAAAGTTTCTCTGCTGCATTTGAGTTTGCCCTGCATTTGAGCCTTACCTGAAGCCGGGGGGGGGGGGGAGGGGTGTTCTCAGAAGGAAGGGGGGAGCCGCTTTATTTTTTTTAATAGAGCCGCAGCCAGGCCAATGGCAAAGTGCCGCCCAGAGCAGGCGGAGTCCCTGCCTGGCCACCCCTCGGAGTGTATTAATTCCCAAGGAGAAGGGATTTCCCAGCTCCTCCTGTTCGGCCCCAACACTCACCTCGGTGGAGAAGGGTCATCTGGCTGCACATTCGATGCAAAAATGGCAGCTTGCTGGGGCTTAATATGGGGTTAATACGGCTTAATACCCGTTTTCTCGGCTGGGCCTGGGTGAAAAGGGTGTGGAGCTTTGGGTGCCCACGCAGTGTGTTTCCATCCCCCTTGAATAACCCAAACCAGCTCGGACTCTTCAGCAAATAGAAGGAAACTGTTTCTGGGCGCAGATCACAGTTGCCAGAAAAGCCCCCCCCCCCATCAGCCACGATCCCGATTCAAGTGTCGGCACCCTTTGATGTTAGACTGGCTAGCGCCGTGATGGCGAACCTATGACACGTGTGTCACAGGTGACACGCAAGGTCATTTTGGGTGACACAGCAGCGTTTCCCCCAGGGCCCCGACACACCTTATATTTTCACAAACGTTTTACAGACTTGTCTTAAACATTTAGGGCAGGGGTTTTGGCAGACCTCTTTCAAATTATTGTCTAGTAAAACTCAGCAACAAAAAAGTCACTAATTGATGTTAGTAAAATGCAATGTGTTCTATAGATGTTTTCAGTTCAGTTCAATTCAACATTACTATTAAAAGTAGCTATAGTCAAAATACTATTAAATGTTCGGGGTGGGGGGGTCGACACACCAGCAGAGTCAAGTTAGGCATTTTCATAAAATTTTACACACCAAGCCCAAATGGTTCGCCATCACTGTGCAAGGTGAGCTTGTAGGACCACTCTGCAGGTCTGGATGGGCAGGTCTTTGAAGTCTTCCAATACAGATATGCTTATATTTCCATGGCTTGTGGGGGAGCTCAGAGTGTTTCTTGGCACCGAGTTATTCCGAGTTGATCCTTTCATTGGCTATTCATTCCCACTGAGTGCCGCAGCCTATTAACAAGAAAGTGGGATGGAGACCAGGAGCCTTGGGTGCAAATCCTCCTGCAGCCCTGAAACCCACTGGATGACCTGGGGAAGCCCACTTGCTCTCGGCCTCTGTGGCCTCACTGGGTTGTTGCGTGGCTAAGAGGCAGGGATGGGGACTCGAGTCAAATGACTCGACTCACAAGTGTGACTTAGCCACTTTTTCCCTGACTCGTACTTGTACTCGTACTCGTGACCCACTGCCTCGCACTCACACTCGTACTCGTGAACCACGGGACTCGCACTTGACTCGCACTCGTGGGGGTAACGACTTGCCATTTCCAAGTCATTTTCCTTTAATGGCCGGCATCAACACAGGCAGGCAGGCAGGCGCAGTGGAGACCTCGGAGAAGGAGGGTAGTAGGGAGGAAGGGTTTTCAAGGGGGTGGGAAAGCAAGCCTGGCTCTGAGTCCCCCCCCCCTTTTGTTGCCGTCTGTTTGCCATTGGCAACAACTCCAAGTGCGAGGGGTGGGGAGGAGTGAGGGAAGGCGAAGCTGCCGCAGCAGTTCCTCCTCATTGACCAAAACTCAGAGCCCAAGGGATGCTCGGCTCAGCAAGGGGAAGGGGCAGGGAGGGAATAATAAATGGTTTGAATGTAGACACGCTTGTTTTTCCCAAACCAGATGGGTGGTGACAAGACTGAGAGGTGAGGGAAAGGGCATAGGGGGAGCCAAGTGGGTGCTTTAAAAGCCTCAGAGGTCCCCACACACACCCCACACACAGACACCCACCCACCCACCCCATTTTCCGGGGAAAAAGCCATTTTCTCCAAAGTGACTCGACTTGTGACTCGTGGTTTTTGGCCTTACTCGTACTCGACTCCAACTCGTGCAAAAATGACTCGCACTTGACTCGTACTTGCCCAAAAATTTTGACACTGACTCGCACTCGGACTTGCACTCGTGCAAAAATGACTCATACTCGCACTCGCACTCGTGACCTAGTTACTTAGATACATCCCTGCTAAGAGGGTGGCTGTTTGTGTCTCCCGAGTGGCTTGGTGGAAAATGAGCCAAGTCTGGTGGGGAGTATAAATTCCTGAAATGAATCTTTAGGCATTAATCGCTTTAAGATGGGCGGTAGAATTAAAAACAAAAAAACACTACCAAAGTCGAACATTTGCATCCCAGTGTTTTAAAGTTGAACTGTCACACTGGATGAACCTTCTTGTCTTCATGCCCTGCTTGATGGTTTTCTGGAAGCTTTTTTGTCTGTCCCCTGTTGGAAGCAGGTTGCTGGGCTAGATGGACCCACCTTGGTCTGATCCAGCAAGGCAGTTCTTCTGTCCTTGGACCTAAATTGAACATCCAGAGTCAGAGAGAGTCTACCACTGACCCCAACTGTTGGGGTCAAACTGCAGGGGAATCTTGCCTGGCTTGTGAGTGTTCAATGGGGCAACCGACTGTTCACTGCTGGAAACAGGATGCTGGGTGAGCTGATCCAGCAGGGCTCTTTTTATGGTCCTGGTGTCGGGACTTGGGGAAACAGCAGTGTCGGCCTGCCATTCAGAGCGTTTAAGCCCGCCTGCCCGCGTCTCCGGGGCGTGTGTCCCCGCTGAGCCACGTTGGTTTGCAGGGAAGCGGGAAGCTCTCCTGCTCTGTCCCAGCTGACAGTGGGGGGGGGGAGGAGTGGTGCCAGCTCCACGCAGTCCTGGCCGTTCCCAGAGGCCGAGGCCGTGCTAATGATGCCGCTGATGGAAGGCAGAAGCGTGAAAGGGTTCCTAATGGATGTGACAAGTCTAATCAGAAGTTTTGCCTAGAAGGGACCCCCCTTTGGGGCAGGCTTCTGACAGGACGCTGACGGCACAAATTTGTTTACTCGTTGGCACCAATGGTGCCTCTCCTGCCAGCTCCTTATTAATCTAATTTGAGATGTTCGGAGGAGTGTGCAGGGGGGCGGGGCGGGGAAGGCAAAGGATGTCACTGGCTCTCAGCACATCGGGAGCGTCACCATCCAGCTACCGGATGATGATGGAGCCACATCAAACTCTTGCTCACCCACTGGGACAGGGAATGACGGCTTCTGAACATAGGAAGCTGTTTCCTGCTGAGTCAGGCCCTCGCTCTGTCTAGGTCAGCATTGCCTACACTCACTGGCAGCAGCTCTCCAGGGGGGTTGGGAAGGGATCTTTTCTGCCCTATCTGGAGATGCCAGCAGGGCAGGGGTTAAAACCAAGACCTTCTGCCTGCCCAGCAGGGGCTCCATCACCATGTCAGTGGGCAGGAATGGGGGCTCTTGGCTTGAGGGGGTCCCAGCCTGTGACCAGTGGTAGGCCAGCACCGTTCTGAACCCGTGCGAAGCCCCCTTTCCCTACTGAGTCATACTGACACCGTGCGTCCTTTTCTCCCCCGTTCCCCTGTGCTTCTTTCCTCAGCTGCCGTCGACTATTTGGCCAAGAACGTCAGCCTGTCTACTCAGCGCAGGATGAAGCTTGGCGAGCACTCGGCCGTGCTGGGCCTGCTGCCGGTTGAAACAGGCCAAGCTTACTGACGGCTCCAGCCCCGCCCCTCCGACACCTGCCACTGCCTGCCACCAATGAGAAGCAGCACCCTCCCACTGCGGCCACACCCATTTCCTTCCAGGACCCCAAGCATTGGCCGCTATCTCGCTTGCCTCTGCTTGAATGGCAGCCAGGACGACGACGACGACGAAGAAGACAAGGAGACATGGCCCCCAGTCCAAACACACCAAGCACACCTGTTGAGAAACCAGCCGCTCGCGGACCGTGACTCACCTGAAGGCCAGAGACAAGGGGTTTGGTCTCCACACTGAGCTTCTCGAGGGTCTCACCCTCCTGGCCAGTCCTGCGTCCAGCCAGTGCTTATGTCGCTCTCTGGCTTTGCCACCGCGATGGAACCGGTTTTCTTTGTAATTATGGATAGATACGTTTCCCTTCTTCCCCTCCCTTTCCCCAGTCCCCCATTTTGTTGTTGTACACGATCAGCATTGCCCTTGAAGGAGGAATCCTGTGAATTGACGAGTGTTGATCTTGGGACCAAATGTGAGATGTTTCGACCAAATACGGAGAAGACCAAATACGGAGCGGCCAAAGTCGCCGTGACCCTTCCTGTAGATCCGTGCCAGGAGCAGGGGACCAGCTCAGCCGCCGCGGTGAGGGGGGCGGGCGGGGGGGGCATGCGTGCTTTGTGACGCCTTTCCGATTGAGGGACCACTGCAGCTGCAGAAAGGTGGGGTGGGTTTTGAGAAAGCTGGAGGTGGGGTGCAGTTCACCCTGTGCCGTTTTCCTCCAAGAGACTGACAAGTTGTTCCGGGGCAAAGACAGATTGAAGCCGTTCCGCTCAAGCAGCAGTGAGACTGTTGGGTAGGGCTGGGGTGGGGGGGTGCACAGCGTGTCAGGGGCCAGGTCTTCAACTGAGACGGGGTCGGCCACGGTTCTTTGGTCAAGTGGCCACGTTTCAGCAGAAGGGGATGAGGATGGATTCCATCATCGCTGCTTCTTGGAAGAGCCACCCTCACCTCAGTGCTCCAATCAGCGTTGCCTCTGGGGAGGGGCCACAGCTCAGCGGCAGAGCCCCCTGTTTTACAGGCCCCACTTGCCCCAGGCTCAAGCCATGACAGCATCTCCAGGTAGGGCTAGAAAAAAAAACCCTTGGCGGCAGCTGCCAGTCAGTGTACTGACCTAGCTGGACCAATGGCTTGGCTCGGTATGGCAGCTTCTTACGTCCATATCTGTTCCATCATGCATTGGGCCCCACTGGGCGGATCGGTTCTTCTAGCAGCAACCGCCACACAAGGACTGCAAAAACCAGAGTGCATTTGGAATAGGGCGAAGGGCAAGAAGCTATTAATTTGAATCTAGCTTAGGTGGTTTGGCTTGCTAAGAGATCGAGTGGCGCCCACCTTCTTAGGAAAGCACGTGGACCTCTTGTTAATACCCCTATTAAGGGAGGTACCAACTAGAGTTGGCACAGACATTTTGGAAAAATGAAATTCAAAGTGAATTTCAAGAATCTTTCCAACCTCTAAGAAACGTCTGAGAGTTTTCAAGCGAAGCCCAACGGATTTTGAAGCTGACATTGCTTGTGGGGAGGGGGAGGGTCCTCAGTCCTGTCTATTCTACTGAAGAGAGTCTGAGCGCAGGCAGGGTGAGAACGAAGGGGTGGCGTGTTGGTGGTGGCCGTGCCACAGAAGAAGGCCTCTCCTCCTCCCTTGCCAGAATCCGTCGCATTCCATTGCCTGAAGCCCCCCCCCCACCCAGGTTGGTCTCCAGTTAAAAGTGAGTTGGTCAGGTAGCACAGAGCTGGTCCATGGAAGACGGCCTTCCGTTCCCACCTGTAGCAGGATGGAGCCCCAGGACCAGGTCCCCTAAAACTCGAAACACTGCCTATAGCCACCACTGAAAATGTTCTTTAAAAAGGATGGATTTCTTGCTAGTGTTAAAGAAAAAAAGGAGATGATGGTGCAACATTTTGTAGTCAACCAGTCACGTCATGAGGAATCTGAATCCCAAAGAGAAGGCAAGGACAACCTTCTCCGTTGCTTTCAAAGTCAGGTTTTTTTTCCAACCTCCCCCCCCCCCCCAGAAATATCTAGCAGGAAATGCAACGACCAATGAGCAGGTTTTGCATTGGGATCTGCCCCCAGGCCCCACCCACCCGAAGATCTTGTTTGAAGAGCTTGATACAAACATTCCCTCTTGATGCACGTCACGGACACAGACAACAGACTGCAGTGCAATACTAACCTGTCAAAAAAGCTAACGCAGACCCGTCCTTAACAGACAGGAAGCGCATGGCTGCGGATTCCCGCCCGTGGAAAGGGCCACTTCCTGTCTCCTATTCCCAGTTTCCTTCTATGTTTGTATTTGTAGATATAACTAGAAAGCAGAGCACCCTGGACGGTTCCAAAATCCTCTGACCATTTTCCCTGCAAGGTCTAGGGTTTATGAGTGAGTTGGGTATGGGGGGGGGCGTGGCATGCAAGAGCCAAATGGTGCAAGGAAGGAGAGGATTTTTTTAATGGTGTCTTAAGAACAGAGAATCCTGCAGGCACGATGGCAGGAGGCTAGTGAGATGATTTGCCATTTCCCCTTTGCCCTAAGGGTGCACATGCTGCATCGAAGCCACTGCTGTAAATAAATAGCTTAGAGGAATATTAAAGGGGGGGGGGGGGGAAGCCGCTGGTCTGCCTATGCGTGGATAACTGATGTCTTGATCCTCTGAGGTCGCACTTATGTAAATTAATTGGAAACCTGGTCCCGTGGTGGTGTACGGTCATAGAAAGTTGGAATTTCTTTTCTTCTTTTTCAGTTACTAAGGGAGAAAAATGTAGAAACTTTTGCCTATTGTATGTTTCTCAAAATACATTCCAAGAGGTGGGGAGGGGGGGTTAAGGATGAATTTGCTGGAGGAGGCAAAGGGAGAGGGTGCTTCCGATTTTGAGTTGGTTTGTTTTTTAAAAAAGAAAATTCCATTAATGGATGGAGGGGAAAGCCACAGAGTTGTGGGAGAGGGAGAGGGCTTTGCTTTTTTCTTTTTTAATGAATGGCAACCCTTGGGTGAGAGAGAGGCTAGTCAAGCTCTGGGGCAGATGGCTAACAGAGGTGGAAGCAGCAGCAGACAACCCTCAATGTGCCCCGAGCCAAAGCGAACTCCAGGGCAGGATCCAAAAGGGCTACTTCAGTGCACCCCCCCCCCTTGCCACACCACGAACAACGGTTACAACTCCTCTCATGCTCAGCATGCAAAAAGAGCTCCCGACTCCTCAAGGAACGTCAGACAACGGAGCATTGTTCTGAGAATGTTTATCCAACGCCTCTAAACCAAAATTCCTTCCCTTCTTTTTTCTTTGCAAACATTAGACAGAAACGTCCACTTTGGGTGCTTTGAGGGGGGCGTTTGCTTGCTGTGGACACCTTGGCATTGTGTGGGCAGCGCTGGTTTTCTTGCCCTCAGTTCCCTTCTTCGTTGCCCTCACTATATATTTGCCTCAATCTGCCCACAGTGCTGCTTAAATCTTATTGGCTGTGCCGACCCATATGGCTTTTGTCAGTGATGTCACTACGCTGCACCTGACGTGGTTGATGCCTTGGATGCTCGATGGCAAAATCACGTGAGTGGATTCAGCCAATCAGATTCCACAGCAGTAGGGGGCAAATAAAGGCAGAGGCAGTGAGGGGAATGGAGGACGACGTAGACTATGGAACTGAAACTGAGCCCACCAGACAACACGGCCTCCAATGAGGTGAAGGGGTTCTTCACCAGCTGCTTCGAATAGCTGCCTGCTTTTAGCGCAACCTCAGTGCAGCTCTTTAACAGGGACACAACAGGAGGGGGGGGTTTGCTCTCAAAAAACCTGTTTTTAACGAACAGTCCAATTCCAGCACCACATTCCATGTCTGCGTATATGTATCATTCCAGGGCAGCATTGTCCGAGCTCATCATGTGCAGCACTTAAGACCTCCTGAGCGCATCGACTGCGCCAGTCATTTCAACTCAGTGTCCGCGCACTGCCAAACAATGGCTCCACCAACCGGAAACTGCCGTTTAGACGAATGGAGAAAGAGCGCACATGAGGCGTGCATTGTGGCGCACTCCTGCTTGTGAAGTGATTTGAGGCAATAAACCAAGACTAGCTATCGGCAGGGAAGGAGCCAGGAAGAGGCCTGGCAGGGCGCCCTTCCCGTCACGTCCTCCCACCTGGCATCATTCCAATAACGCCACTTTGTATACTTTTGCCCACCCACCCCTGCCACGTCCCCCACCCCCCGAATCCTACCGCTCAGAGATTTTGTGTATTTAATGTTTCTAACTTGCCATCCCTAACACCTCCATATACCCAACCCTGAAGAAATATCTGTAGAACATACTTTATTCCTAGTAATTGGAAATATGTTGCTTCCGTGTTCGCATCATAGCTAATTTGCTCCATATGTACACGTGTGTGTGTGTGTGTGTGTGTGTGTGTGCGCGCGCGCGTGCGCATCTGTGTGTGTGGCAGGGCGGGCAAGTGCACACGCGAGGGTGTGTGTGTGTGTGTGTGTGTGTATATATATATATATATAATCATCCCATAATTTATTCAGCTATATGGAGTAGTAGACTAGAGAAAACAAAACACTGCTTTAACTACCTGCTGCCTGTAGGTGTTTCTCTCTGTAACTCAGGCGTAACTGTTATACATTAAAAATAAGAATTAAATGCTACTTCAGGAGTCTGTCTTCTCCCCCCCCCTTTTCAACTTGCAGCTTTGCATTTCTTTATTTAATGCCATCCTTTACATGGGCAGAGTGGAAAAGGCCCCTGCCCCATGAGGGCTACAAGCCAGATATCAACACAAAGAAGACAACTGAGGGAGGGGAGAGGGTGCAGGCAGGAGTAGAGGGGAGAAGAACATTCAATTGTTTTGGTACAAGAGGACAAGTCCCTGCCCCAAGGTACTTCCAATCTAGACATTGACACTTGAGAGAGAAGAGAGGCGGGGAGGGAAACAAGAGGCAGGAGGAGGAGGAGAGGCGATTGGCTCCCTTTACTTGTACCTACTACACTTAGTGATACTGTAGCAGGCAGAGCTGGCCCTGACCTCCAGGCCCCCGAGGCAGCGAGCCACATGCTTTCCCCTCACCACCGCCCCTCTGGCACGCCACTCTCCTCCGCAGGTCCCCCCATTTTCCAATCCAGGGAGTGGGGGGGAATCAGTGGAGGCAAGCGAGCGGACAGCGGTGGCACCCCCGCCAACCCGCTGCCTGGGTCAAGCGCTTCAGTTGGCCTCGTGGATGGGCCGGCCCTGGGAGCAGGGAAGAGGGTGGCAAAGGCGCCACGGAAATGGTGGGTTTTAAGGAGGGAGGCGAGAGTGGAAGCTTCAGACCGGCGCACCGAGAGGCCGCTCCATGCGCCAGGGGGCCGCAAGGGAAAAATGCCATGCCTGCTTGAGGGTGCAGGACACCTTTGGGCGGCTGGGGGTGGAGGGGATTTGGACAGCTCCGGGATTAAGGCGGGGAAGGAGGTCCTCTAGACGAGAGGGGGCACAGAGGCACAGAGGCACTGGGCAGATGCCTGGAAGAAGACTGAGAGGGGGTGCAATTCCTGGAGTCGGATTTCGGGGGGGGGGGAACAGTAGTCTCACACGGCCATCGTGGCCCATGGGTTGGGCCCCTTGTTGCAAACGCAGCGTGTCCAGGTGGGGGAGGGGAAGTGATGGCTGAAACCCCAGGCGCTGCTGTCAGTTGGTGTCGCCAACGCCGACCTGGACGGGCCAAGCCAGGGGGGCGTCCCAAGAGCTGCTCAGCCCCCTGCCTGACCTCAGCAGCAGCACCCAGCCAATAAGTCTCTGCCCTGCGCTGGGGGAGATGCGCATCGCGTGCGCAGCAGAGGCTCCAGCTGCTGGAGGAGGACTCAGAAGCGCCTCACCCCCTGGCCTCAGCTGGGGCCTCAGCGCTGCCTGCCACCATTTTGTTGCGAGGCTCAGGACAGGGCTGGTGGCCATCAGAAATGCGGGCTTGGGAAGCATGGTTTGGCCAAGCCCCCCCAACCGCAGTGGGTCCCCTCAGTGTCCCCCTGCCACGGTATTCCCCCACTCCTTGCCTCTCGTCCTCGTAGACCTGGGGACAGGCTGCTGCCCCCCCCCTCGATGTCCCTCCTGTTGGCCTGGAAGAAGGCGCAGAAAACACCTCCGCAGCGCAAGACTCCAGGCCCCTAACCTGCTCAGCCCCCTTCCCCCTGGGAGGTGGGTCCCTGGCCCAGACTGAAGGTGGCCCCTGTTCCCGACAAGTGGAGGGCCATGCAATGCACTGGGTTCAAGCCAAAATCTGACAGACGGGCAGACAGCAGCAGGCTCCAGGGTTGGGGTCTTCCAGGTCGGCTGGGATGTGGCGGGGTGGAGGGACACAGCACAGAAGGACCAAAGGCAACACCACCAAAGGCTGCACACACTGAACGTGCCCCGTGTTGAAGATGGGCAGCGTTCGTCTGCTGAGCACTGGGGGGCGATGTGTCATCCGGTCACCAAAGGACCTGTTACCTGAGCCCTCTGTGTTCCAAAGGAAAGGGCGTGGCCCCAGACCCCATTTCCTCCTTCTCCTTCTCCTATGCGTTCTCTTCTTCCTTCGAGAGGTCGTGGCCTGCCTGAGCTCTGATGAATGGCGGCCATGATCCGAGCACACTACCATGCAGGAGGCGCCAGCAATGAGGGGCGCTTCATCCTCTAAGTTAGAATAACCTCTGATCTTAATCAGATGCTGTAAATGTGAACTGAAACCGTGAGTAAACTTCTTCTTTCTGCAACTTAACTCAGCCTATGCCTCGTGTGTTTCTTTAGCTAATAGCAGTCTGCCTGGGTGTAAGAGGGAACAAACTCTGCTAAGAATCTCCTAGATAACCTCCCAAATAGAGGCTTTTCCCAATACCCCGCTCCACACTCCACTGAGAACAAACGGACACTCACGCCTCAGACCCAGGCGCCTGCAGTGTCAACACCCCGCTAGTGTTAGCCTGTGACTGATGGCCACGACCCTAGAACCCCCTCCCGGATCAGGTCAGGCCCCAGGCCAGCCTAGTCCAGCAGCCAGCTTCCCACAAGCAGGAGAGAGAGGCAGGTCGCTGCCCTGCAAGCGGTAGTCAGAGCTTCTGAACCCAGAGGCGGCACATAGCCCTGAGGATGACGAGAAGCTGCGGAGAGAGCGCCATTGGTCCTTGTGTGCAAGTTGCCCAAGCTAGCGGCCTTCACCACAGCATGTGGCAGCATGTTCCACAGACTAATCCTCATGTGCTGGGTGAATAAGACCTTTTCTTGGTCCTGAATCTTTCACTGGATGTTTCCTAGGTCTGGTGTGGCGTCACAGAGAGAACTCCTTTCGAGCCACTGGTGGGTCCACACGACGCAGAATGTTTTCAAGACAATCATGTGATCCCCAACTTGTGTAGCCTCTTTTTATTTAAATGAAAGAGTCCCAACGTTGCAGCCTTTCCTCGTAAGGCAGCAGAGGTACGAGGCAGGCAGCTTCTTCCGTTCGACACAGGGGAAACATGACACCAGGATGTGGTGCCCCATGACACCACAAATCCCCCCCCATCTCAGAGCACTGAGTTGTGTGGCTGTCCCGTTCGGGGACGAACTGAACTCCTTCGAGAGGGGGCCATGCCGCAGGAGGGTTTCGTTTTAACCGGCCTTCCTGGCCACTCGCGGAAAGCGCCTGCCAAATACAAGGCTGGAAGACTTTTGCATTAATGCACGCCATGATCAATTTATCTCCGTATCGACATGGAGGAGTCTATTATCGTAGGCTGTGGGCCTGCATAAAATAAAGGCATTTTTTTTTTTTGCGTAATAAGGAATATGCAGCCAGGAATTGCAGAGGTGGGGGGGGGGGGAAGAGGGAGAGTGCAACACAACTAGCTGTGTGTATGGTTAGAAAAATATTACTGTCATTGAAAAAACACTCAGTTTGGGCAAAGTGAGATGCACCGTTTTTCAGAGGGGTGGATTTGCCCCCCCCCAATCAGTCAGCAAAACAGTGACTCTTCTGTGAGTTCTTGTTTCTCGTGATAGAGGGACACCATCTAAATGCTTTTCCCCCTGCACCACAATGCCTTGGACCAGCACCAGGAGATACGCTAAACCAGGCTCAAACCAATGCCCTCCCCCAAATGGATGAGCCCTGCAGCGCCTCTGCTTGTCAAAGACCGTCCTGCCTCCAACTGTGAAGGACCCAGGCGCAAAAAGTCTCATGGGGCAACTGGGGCAAATATTTGACAGCAGGGAAAAAAATCTCCAGAAGGGACTTTCCCCTTCAAGAGGCAGCTGCTGATCGACTCAAATGCCCATCACATCTTCCGTCGCCAGGCTGGGCACATCCAAAAGACACCCCATTGAAAAATGTAGGGCTTGGCGATGTCACAAGGCAGGCAAACCTTGAGAAGGGGGGGCTATTGGTACCAGTCTGGCAGAAAAAGGCCAGAAGTGAGCACGAAGAGGGTGGGGCCTGGCAGGACAGAGGTGGAGGGAGCCCAGCACTGCCCCAAAACTGGCCTGCAATGAACCTTGTCAACCCGTGAACAGAGAACAAAGCTGGAGGGGGGGGGGCAGGTCCGTGGCCAACATGCAGCCCGGACCCCCTCTTTGCCTGTCAGGCTGCCAGCATCTGAAGATGTTCATAGAACACGAATGAAACATCATGCCGTTCGTTTTAAAGTGTTTATTGTATTTTGAAAGAAACGTTTAAAGTCATTTTATTGCATACGTTGCATTTTAAAGAAACTTTTGAAGTCATTTTAAATTATAAATTTTTTCACATTTCGAGACTGCGTTTTGTTTTTGTGACCATAATCCCGTGGAAGATGATCCAATCCTGTTACGATAATAATAATAATAATAATAATAATAATAATAATAATAATAATAATAATAATAATAATAATAATAAATCAGTCATGTCATGTTGGAAGCTGAATACTGAACTAGATGGATTCTGTTTTTCCTCATTAACCATGATAGTTGGGAACTGAACCTCCATGTACAGAGGCAGTCTACCTCAGAATACTTGGTGGTGGAGGGGCAACAGCAGAAGAGAACTATGACCTTCACGCTCCCCAGAGGTCTGCTTTTGTTGGAAACAGGGTGCTGGGATACTTGGTCCAATTCAGAAGCTGATGTGCTTGTGACAGCTCAGTGGAACTCTCCCTTGCCTCCCTCCGAGTGCCAAGCCCTGGGAGCCCACAGCGGGAGAGTCTCCCACACCCTATCTCGGATGGCGTTTGGCTGGACGCTGCTGGAAACAGAGAACTGGGTTAGATCTTTGGCTCTCTGATGTCCTCACAGAGGAATCGCTGCTGCTGCTGCTGCTGCTGGATACTGTGCGAGTCTGCAAGTCAGTGCAACCAATTTCATTGGCTTTGCTTCCCATGACAAGACTTCACGAAAAAGAACTTTCTGTAAGGCCCATCCCCTGATTCAGTTTCCAATTGTCTTCAAAATGCATCCCGACTAATTACTTGTATTAGCAGATATGGGTTTACCACGAAGTAACCAGGAGGAGGAGGAAGCGGAAGGGGGAGAAGTGACTGGGTGGGGAGAGGAAGAGAGAGAAAGTGTGTGTGTGTGTGTGTGTGTGTGTGTGTGTGTGTGTGTGTGTGTGTGGGAGGAACGCAAATGCAAACCACCAGAAACTCTCCACATTTACCGAGATGTCCGCAAAGCTTTTATGAATATAACTGCATTTGCAACAAGCTATTGCGGGCTGATAGAAGGCACTCAGACAAGGAGACAATTTTACTAGATAATAGCCTATCACGCAGGATACAATTTAAATTAAAAAATGCAATTTTCACCTTGAAATGAACAAATGATTACAATTTCTATACAAATTAAGGCATTCAGACTTTCTTTCAGTAGTGGCATCAGCCCATGAAATATGACATAATTGCCATGAAATACATTTTCAAATATTTTCGTTTTCTTTGTGAGTGCGTGTATGTGTGTCGCTTTTTAAAACACACACACACACACACACACACACACAAAGAAAGAAGACAAACACAGCCCTGCTTGTCTGTGTGTGTGTATGCAGTTCCCGAATTATCCCACTTTCTGGGGGAAAAAACCCACATTAAAAAGAAAAGGAAACTACCCAAAGATTAAGCTTGCATGCTCTCTTCCCTCCGCCCATCATTCTTCTCCCTCCCACCTCTTCTCAACTTGCAAGATAAAAATGAAATCTCTCTCTCAGACCGACAGAGAGGGGCTGTGTGAGGAGCTCCGTAATGCCTCCAGATTTATCTAATCTAAATTACTACGCTTATCTGCAAAAATCACATCTGTTGGTTATCTACTAGCTCCGCAGATCTGCCTCCTCATCCCCCCTCCCATCGCCTTCAAAATGATTATTTTTTTCTGTCCCTCAGTCTTTTATTTTTTAATTATTTTTCCATTATGTCCTTTTTTTCATATAAAGCCGGAGTTACAAGGCTAATCGAGGGGATTATTACACAAGGATCAGAAAGGCGAAGAAACTTTTTGTAGTAAAAAAAAAAGAAAAGAAAAGAAAAGAAAAAATTGCATTATCTGTTGGGAAACAAGGGGAAAAGCACAGAGAGAGAGAGAGAGAGAGAGAGAGAGAGCAATGCGGCAGCCATCTTGCGGAGCCATGTTCGTGCCCCCGCTTCCTCCCCCCCCCCCATTGCCTGGGTCCTGCACTGGTTCAAGTCCTCACTCTGGTTTCTGGAAGAGACCACAAGGATCTCCAGTTGCAGCACACTGCAGCTAGAGGAGGGCGGTGAGGAGTTTTTTCACACAGGGCCCTGTTGCTGTGCCTTTAACAGACACTTGATCCCTAGACGTTAGCGGGTGATAATGCTCACATCCAGGTGCCACAAAGAGCATCAGGGCTGTGGGTTTGTGCAGACCAAGGTGCCACCCTGCCCACACCAGGCTTGGCTCCAGATAGACTCCAGACTCCCTGCCTGACCCAGCAAGAGTCCAAACCGGGAATCAGAAACAAACCTCCAGGCCTCATCGGTGTGTAGATATGAAGCCTCTGTCTGCTGAGTCCAGTCGTTGGACCACCCACCCCAGTGTTGTCCCCACTGACTGGCAGCTGTTCTCCAGGGCTTCAGGCAGAGAAGAGCCTTTCCCAGGTGAGATGCGCTGGGTGCCGCCAGGGAGGGAGCCCGCCCGGGACCTTCTGCATGCGCACCGTGAGCTATGTTCTCTTCCGCAAACACAGGGAGAGTGTTGTCAGGAAAGAACCTTTTGCGGTTGGCTGGCAGCCAGCATCTCCGACTTGCAACCTGGCACTTCAAGGGAGCAGTCAACTCACCGCCCCCCCACCCCTGCCCAAGCCACCCGGAGGCCTCCAGCCCCCTCCTCTCCAGACACCAGTGGTCCCCAACAGGTGGGTCAAGACCCAGAAGTGGGTCATGACAAACTCAGGTGGGTTGCAGCAGTCCTGCCTGGAGAGGCTCAGGAGAACCATCGTTTGAACAAAGCAACGAATACAGGCCTGACACTGCTGGGGTAGCGGAGAAAAGAGTTGATATTTGAGGACACCAACCACTTGGAGGCCTCCATGGCTGAAAAGTGGTCTACAATTTAATATCTTGAACAACAGTATACAGTATTCTTCTGAAACCATCAAGGAGGAGAATACCTACTCACACCTTCACAGTTTTCTCCCTGTCTGCTCTTTGGACCCAGAAACGTGCTCGGTGTTTTCCTTAACGCAACATTGCAGTTTGGAAAGGGCATAATAGCCTCCAGGAGAAAGGCAAAGGGGAAAAGGGGACTCAACAAGGGAGGAAGGGAGGCCGGGGGGGGCAGTTGTAACTTTTCACCTCTCTTGACAAATACAACTTGGGTCACGGCAAATTAACTTTGAAATTTGATTAGACCAGCCTTGGCAATGCTGCCCCTCTTCCTCCCCACCGCATCAGAGATAGTCAACGGAAGACGATAGATGGACATAGGAACAGTTGTGTTCTGGGACGGCAGAAGGGATCCAGGTTGAGAATGAAGGAAGGATCAGACTGTTCCAGCAGACTGTTTCCAGTTTGGCTAACCCCTTGCTTTCAGGCAGCCCACAAACAGTGATAGGAGACAGCTACCCTGCCATTGTGGGCCCCCCAGAACCCGTTTTCAGAGGCATACTGCTTCAGAACCTGGATGCACTACTACACCGATAGATTTCTCTGCCTCTTCCACGATTTTATCGGATCCCCTTTTAAGGCCATCTAAGGTAGCAACCATCACCACCTCTTAGGGCTGCAAATTCCATATATCAATTCTGTATTGTATGGAAAAAAGGGTTGTCTTGTTGTTCCCGAAACTCCTGCCGATCATTTCCCTTCAGAGACTCCCTTTGAGGAGGACATTTCAAATCTGCTGATTGCATTAATTATCGTCGCTGAAAGTGAAATTCAAGGGAAATTTGAAAGGTCCTCCTTGAAGGAAACATTTTAAGAATTAGGACTAGCAAAACAGACTTTTTTCCCCAGGGGTCTCCATACCCGCAGGTATTTCTTAATCCAAGGAATGCGTAGAACCCCCTCCAAAACTTGTGCTAGTCTTTGTGAAACTCTTCAGGCTTCCTGCAACCTTGTGCAGAAGTTTCGTCCGAGGCAGAGCTGCAGTTGTGCAACAAATGGTGCTTTGAGCAAAGTTTAGATGACTCATTACTGAATTCTGGATCAACACCATTGAAAAGCCTTGCCTTCAAGACGACATCCGGCAGCAGTGAGACTTTGTCCATAACGCACGTCCTGCAGTTGTCATTTCCCGCTCAGTGTGGAAGTCACCAAGTGCTGGGGGTACCTTGTGAACTTGTCCTCGCTCTCGGCTCCTACCAGCGCAGCTCCACGCCCACGCCTTCAGGCTGGGACGCGGCCTCAGCCCAGCCCCCTCCCTGCTGACCCGAGTCGTTGGCCGTAACTAATTCAATGGGACTAAAAAAAGAAAAGAAAGGGTAGACAGCAATGAGGCAAAAGAGCCATATGGAATAAGTTACCGGCACAAGCAAGTGGGGCTGAGGGCCTAAATGAATTCAAGAGACACCTCCATTTCTTTCCTGCCCCGCCCCCACCTTCTCCCCAAATAAAAATATTGAAGGAGACTGGTGCAGAACAGGAAAAAAGCAGAAATTTAGGATTAAGATCAGCCTGAAGGACTCTTCCTGTCCTTATCGGACTGGGGGAATTACTGAATTCGTTCTAGGGAATAGTCCCACCGGAGCCTGGATAATGCAGAGAGCAAGGAGGCTTGCCCCTTGGAGCAGCAGTCTACTTCCCCAATGGCGATGCAGTCCTTGCAGTCAGTGCTCGGCCCCTTTCAGATGAGATGGCTTAGCTGAAAGCCAGCCCTAGTGTTCCAGGGGGATGATTGGCACTTGGGGTGCAAAAAGTCACAGGTTTGGGGGTGCCAGAGCTCCATGGGGGAACATAGGCTTTGCCTGAGGAAGGTCAGGTTCAATCACTGGCCGCATCTCCTGTTAAGGGAATCTCAGGCGACTGGCTGGGAAAGACCATGGCTGCCAGTCAGAGCAGGCAATAAGGAGCAAGACAAACCAATGGCCAGACTCAGCATACAGAAGCTTCATACGTGAGCACTTACGGTAGCTAGGCTACGAAAGAGACGGAGATCTTGAAGAATCCTGGCAGGCAGAGGAGACAATACAGGGTTATGTTGGCACTTTATAAAGGTCCCTTCGTACATTCATGCTTCTATTTACTGCCTGCAGCCAACCTCTTTTGGGAGAGGCATTCCCACTTCATTCTCACGTGGGAGGGAACACCTCCAGGAGGGTACCGGCTGCAGCAGATCCATGCACCAAAATCAGCATGCTTTTCTCTTCCCATCTACCAATGTCATTATTTGATTAGCCAAATGTTCCTTTAGTTGCACAATTAAAGGAAAAACCGTCCCTGTGCCTCTACTAAGGCAGCTATCCGCAGGCAGCAGGACTACAACACCATGGAAAATATTTTTTTTAATGTGCTTCCCAATTAATTGGGGATCTTTCTCAGTCTACGGAAAAAGGTTTTTAATCGACTAACCAGTGAAAGGCTGAAGCAGCCCTGGCTTTTTCACTCATGGCACTAAAAGCAAGTCCTCCCGCTGTTCATTGGAACGTATTTGACACAATAATTGGCCCGTGGGCACCTCTGGGTGCCAAAACAGCCCCCAAATGCATTGCCTTCTGCACTAGTAGCAGCCAGGCAGGTAGGGCAGTGCCAGCTTGCTGGGGTCTGGGGGAAAGCCCTGGGCCACGATAACCCCTGGTGGTGCACTGGGCATAACCGCCACCACCGAGACTGAGGGTTCAGGGTTGGTGGGTTGGCCCCACCAGGTGGGTCCTCTGATGGTTGGGGGGCCCCAACCAGTTCCTAACCTGGCCACCCCCTGACTCTGCCCCATTGGTATGCAAGGGGGGCCCAGCTCTGTGGAAATGCCTTTGCACACTGGTGGGGCATGTGCTGCTGTTTACTCAGAAGTACGTCCCATGGAGTGCAACGGAACCGACTTCCTAGTCAGTGGCCTTTTTTCTGGTGCAAAATTAGAGCGAAGGGGGGGGGAGCCTCAGTTTTAACAGATTCCTTCAAAGTTGACCCCAGCTGGGGTTGCCAAGGGGTAGCTCAGACGCAGCCAAATTAAGCTCCCGCCGCCAACCCAGATGCCGAGCAAAGCATCATCTTATGTATTCATGAGCTGCGCGGAAGAGAAATAAAAGCATTCATTACCACACCAAACTGTTACTAATGACATCTACCTGGCGCCCAGCACCTCTGGAAATCTAATGTGACACACTTGGGGAGAAAATGTATTCGCTTATTCAGGAGGCCGGCTGCGAATGGAAAATTTCCCTTCCTTGGCCCAGCCTCATTCTGCATTCACTCAAAGAAACATTTACAATTCTTCTGCCATTATGTCCTACCAAGCCCTCTGCGCCGCTGTCACGACCTTGATATTAGCTGAAAATTGGAAATTCGATGGCGTGGCGGAGGAGGGGGCGAGGACAGGAGCACTCACTCCTCCCGGTTGGCCATGCCAAAGAAAGAAAACAGAAAGCAGAGAGAGAGAGAGAGAGAGAGAGAGAGCAGAAGAAAGGAAGATCTTCACGAGCACCAAGCCAAAACTGTGTGGCTTCGCATAAATCCCAACACATAATTCATCTTACTTTAATGCTTTAATACTTCTCATTTATATAAAACTTTTGGAACAACATTACACATGTATCATCTTGATGTGGCCCTTACACCAACCCTGTAAGGCGACAAGCAGTGCAAGCCTGCGCATGTTTACTCAGAAGTAATTCCCAGCGCAGTCAATGGCGCAGCAGCTCCCAGGCAAGAGGGCCTAGGATTGTGCAGTGTCCCCAAATTGCAGGTCAAAGGACTGAGCCCAAGAGGGAAGGGCCGTCATTCAGCTAGGCCAGGCTCTATCAAAAGTTCGTCATAGATCAGTTCAGGGACCTGAATCGAATCATTCCACGGGGACTGAACTTTGCAGGACTTTTTGTACCCAGGGTCTCAAGTTCACAATATTGCTCCAGCCTTCGCAGTATTCAGCTGTTTGCAAATTAGAACCTTCCCATCTCTCACTTACAAAAGAGCTAAAATCTGCTTACAATAAATGCAAATGTTGACTCTCCAAAAGTTGTTTTCCTTTCTCCCCAATTTCCTGGCCTGCCCCTTTTGCTCCGTTGACCAGGTGTGCTGCTGCCCTTTCTCTCCCTCCCACACAGAGTGGAATTCTCTTTTAAGATGGCAATTGCCCCCTGCAATTTTTAGAAAGACTTGTATTAAAATATTTGTTTTAAAAACTGCTAATAACCAGGGATTCCTTTCTTCTAAGTCAAAATAAAAATAGTCAGAATTAATAGTCTAAGTCAAAAACAATTCACCTAAGCAAGTAAATCAGTGAAACAGTAGTAAAAAAAATGTTTTTTCTTACTACTGTATGTTTAGCAAAGCGAAAAGCAAACAATACTAATGTTCAGCAAAGTTATTGTCTTGCAAAGCAGCTGAGGTTTTGCAAGGAGCTGCATTCTGACCTAGCCGCTTCAAAACCATGGTGGAACTGAGACCAGAAGGTGAAGCCCAAGCTCTAGCCAGCAGCAGACACCTGCTCTCAGATTCTGCAGCTGAGCCGCATCACAACCTACTCTCTCTGCAGTGCTGCAGGATCACCCTTGTCTCGCCGAAAGGGGCGGTCCCTTCATCCAGACCATCTCTGCAGGTTTTCAAGGACCATCATTTTTTTGCCAGGCCCTTTGCGACCTCTCCACACCTGGCGTGTGGCACACTGCGGAGCCAGGGCTGTGATGGTGCCGGGTGACAAACAAGGCAGAACAGCCGATCTGACATCCTACGAATTAATGAAGAGAGCGGGGCCCAAGCGCCAGGCAAACAAGGAGTAAATCGGTGTCTTTGCAGCCTTGATTAAATTAGAAGGTTCTCCAACTAATACAAAAACCGACCCACGGTAAACAAGCAGGAACAGGCCTAATGAAGTGGAGATGAGATGGGCTGACAAAGCGATGAGGCGGCTGCAGGCGGGAGGAGGCGGCGGCGGGGAAGCTGCCGAGAGCAGCCAGGGACTCAGGAGGGTTGAGCACCTCGTCTCTTTTCCCCGCATCATCCCAGCCTCGAAAAGGCTGCTGTAGCGGAATTTTTAAGCAGACTGATAATTAATAGGACCAGGAAGACTGGTGAACAAGGAAAAAGTATGGGTTTATTTGTTACGCAGCGCAGTGGACAGCCCCCAGGAGGGGAACTGACCCTTTGCTACATGTGAGCACAGTTTTTATACATTTCCAAGCAGAACATCACATGGTTGCTAAGAATGTGCACTGTCACAGAGTCATACAGGAAAAACAAGAGACTTTGGATTTACATTTTACAGAAGACAATAGGAACAATAGTGGGCTGAGCTGGGCAGAGGACCCTTGATGGTCCTTGATGGTTCGATCTTTGAGTCCTGGGAGACTTGATTGAGTTAGCTCTGGGAGTCTCCCTGCACCCAGAGTCAGCCTAATGTGTATGCTCTCCTTGAAAGGAGGAAAGATTAAGTTGCCAAATGTGAGGTTTTTCCTGTGACCCGGGGAGGCAGATATGAACAGAAACCAGGAAAATATTTTTCTGCATCACTGCCCACGTTGGAAATTACGCCAGAAGACCTGGGGACCATTCAAGGCGGCAACGTGGTTTTTCCTTCTCCCACCGCTGATCCCTTCTCCTTCCCCCCTCACAGAGTTTCTTCCCCAACCACCAGCTGCCCCCAAGGAAACCTAATACCTATTTTTTTCCAATTTCGCTTTCTAGACGGCCTATTCAAATGTTTGGTGGGCCCAAGAGAAACAGGGGGCCTTCTGCTACTGTTCCTTGTTCTTTGGTGTAAATTCAATTAGCCGGGATGTGTGAAAACGAACAGGAAGCCTTTTCTCCCGAATCACCTTTCCAGGAGAGGCTGGGGGGGGGGAGATCAGAGCTCCAGTTTCCTCTGACATAGTTCACACCTTCTTAACTGATGGGGAAGCAGCAGGAAGGAGAGAGGGGAAAAACCAACCAGGCCAAGGGAACCTGCCGCTGCCCGTTTTAAAGGCCTGATCTGTGCAGCTCCTGCTACATTGCCGGCGGGTAGCTACAGGTCACAGATTAAACTAGGGGCACGTATAAGGGCCAGCGGGTGGTGCAGTGGGTTAAACCGCTGAACCATGAGCTGTCGATCGAAAGGTCGGCAGTTCAAATCTGCGACGGGGTGAGCTCTCGTTGCTTGGCCAGCTCCTGCCAACCTAGCAGTTCCAAAGCATGTTAATGTGAGTAGATAAATAGGTACCACTTGCGGGAAGGTAAACAGCGCTCCGTGTTCCAAGGAGAGTCATGCCGGCCACATGACCACAGAGGCGTCTTCGGACAACGCCGGCTCTTCGGCTTGGAAATGGGGATGAGCACCACGCCCTAGAGTCGGACACGACTGGACTTCATTGTCAGGGGTCACCTTTACCTTTTTATAAGACCCTGGTTCTCATGCCCAGCACTGCTGCCCAAAGCCTCCTTCTCCAAGGTGTACCAACAACAAGAATACCAACACCACAGCAGGTAGATGCTGCACCTGAAGACGAAACCAAATCACTGGGCGACTCGTTCCCCAGCCCTGCCAAGCCTTTTTGAAAATCAACCCCTGGCAATGCAGGGAGGGACTGTACCAGAACGAAGACACTCCCAGGCGGCCAAGCGGAGAGGCCAAACATCCCCCACCCAGGCCTTGCAGCCACAACGGCTCCCTCCGATCCGACGCACCATTTCTCTGAGTCTTCCTTCCTGGAAAACAGCTCTCCATCGTCTTCCATTCAAGGCAACTCAGAGGGAGAGGGAGAAGCTCCCCTTCTCTGGCCAGACCCGTCCCAGTCCCCACGCAACCAAGAGACCCCCGGGTGGTGGACACTCACCCTCCCCCCAAGCCCTCTCCAAGATCCCTCCTGGGCACCCGTCCAGCAAAGAACGGACTGGAAGGAAACATTTCATTAATCCCAGCCACTGCACCTGTGCCAAGCCCTCCCCCCGCGCATGGTGCCAGCTGGAGGTGGTTGGAGGCGGCCCAAGCTTGGCTGCTCCTCGCCATGGCCAGATGCGTCGTTCCCAGAAGCGCCAGCTTAGATCTGAGCAACTTTCCTTGCCAGGAAAACCAGGGGGAGGAAGAAGATTTCCTGGGACCGAACCCGCTTTGGCGAGGCTGGCGTGAAAAAGTAACCCCACTGAACGCTGCACCTTCCTCCTTCCTGGTGCCCCGACTGAGGCTGTGGATGAAAGAGGAAGAGGCGGCCCTGGAGAAAGTGGGGCCAGCCAGGTCTCTTCCTTCCTCCCTCCCTCCCCCTTGTTTCAAAAGGCAAACATGAAGACCCACAGCCAGCAAGAACCTTCCCCGAACATTCGACAGCCAGAAACAGGCCAAGCGAGGCGTGACTTTGAACGCGCCACACGTGGAGAGTCGCACACCAAGCGGCCTTGCGCCCTCCTTCCGAGCCAGACCTTTGGACTTTCACGCAAAGTTTCAGCCGGGACCCCCTGCCTGCAAAGAGGAAGCCGCAGCTTCCTTAAACATCGTTTGGCCCTGTGCGTGGGGGGGGGGGGGGGGACAGCAGCCATGAGGGCTCAGATTTGGATTGGGACCACAGCATGGGGAACAAGCAGATTCCAGCTTTCCCCCCCCCCATCGTGATCTGAGCTTCTGCTGCCCCCCCTCTAAGGTGGTCTTGCTGCACATCAGCAACATGGGGGGGGCTGCCACTCTCATAAACTCATAATTTATTTAAAAAAGATTTATACCCCCCTTCCCCCCCCCAGATAACGGAACACCCAGGGCAGCTTACAATGCTCATTAAAATACAAAAGGTAAAAACTGTAAAACATAAAGACAGTAAAAAGGTTAAAAACAAAACAAACAAACCAGAAATCGGAACACAAGCATATGTTTAAAAATTGTGATAAATTATCACCATTTATTTTAAACTGCACCATTTATCTACATGTATATACATAGTGACTGGCAGAGAGGTAGCCACATCAATCCGTTGTAGCAAAACACAAGCAAGAATCTTGTGACACCGGAAAAAACATTATGGTCGCAGAAACATTTTTTCATGTACTAACATAATATTGTTAAGAGGTGAGTTTTGGTTCATAAGAACCAAATGCATTTACACAACTATAAATGCATCATTCTTTAAGGTGCCTCACACACACACACACACACACACACACACACACACACACACACAATTGGCCACCTCTGCTTTGGGACAGGGCACCAAATTTTGTTTTCTCTTGCAATGAAAGCTGCTTTTAGAATGTTTTGTTGCTGAAAAGTACTTTTCAACAATAATAATTTACTATTATTATATAAATATAGTATAAATAATTCATATTTATCATAAACATGATGCTTACGATCATTATGTTTGTCAACTTCATAAGCATTTAAAAAAAAAACAGGCAGCTAAACTAGATCACCTCTTCTTGTGGCAATGAATCCCACAAGTTACATGGTTGCCAAGGAGCAGGTGACGGATACACAGAGACTTCACGTCTCTCTCTGTCTTTAGGGCCCTTTGAAGATCCCACTAATAGGAAACTTAAAACAGTTGGAAGAGAAATGTATGCTTGAGAGTGTGTGTGTGTGTGAGAGAGAGAGACACGCTGGCCACTCCAATTTCAGTATGGGGGGGGGGAAAAAGAGCTCGAGTCCCGAAGCATTTTCCCAGGCCGGGCAAAGGCCTCGCAGCTGGCTCCCATCCCACCCGGGAAGGCGTGGAACCCTGAAGCCTTGCCAAAAGCGCTCTGTGTTTTGTAAGGAAAACGAGGAGGGGTTGGGAGGTTCTCCCGGCCTGGGCGAGAAAGATGAAACTTTCCCCCTGCACAGCTGCTGTCGGCATTGGCAACCACAGGAGCAATGCTGGGGCGGGGGGGGAGGAGCATAGCCCCCCCATTCCCCACGGCTGAGCTCTGAGCTGCAAGGGAAGGGACGGACAGCAGTAGGGCGAGGAGACACAGCGCTCCCCGGTGAGCCACCCGCGCAGGTGTCAGAAAGGAATGAGCGCCAGTTCCTGGGCATGAATTATGGAGGCTGCCGGCCCGGGTGGCAGGAAGGAATGTTCCAGAAGGAAAAGAAGGTGGTTGACCTCAGGGCAGAAGCCAACAGAAGTCAACAGGCTTGAGACAGCAGCCCCCCCCTCCCCAAGCGTAGCGTCCAGACCCATCGACCGGTGCCCCGCTAGGCCATGATGCTCCTCCGTCGGTCATTTGTCCCCAGCCTGAACTACCTCACAGGGTTGTTGCAATGATAGATTGGGAAGGAAGTGAGCATGTTGCCCTAAGATCCTTGGAGGAAGGAAGGGTGAGATGAAACCCGTTTCCCATGCAAATATTTAGGGTTAGATATACAAGGAAGACCCGCAAAAAGGTGTCAGAGTGGCAAGAGGATTTTTCTGCCAGGGCACTGGGAAGGCAGAACTGGGGCAACTCATTGCCACTGGTCTTGTTTAGACAGACAAACCGCAATCCGCACATGGCTGTCCATTGACCCTTCCTCCTTGAGCTCCCTTTCCTCTGTTGGTTTTCTAAATTGTAAGCCTCTTTGAGCAGAGACCCAGCCTCTCCTTCTTCGCAAAGCTTTCTCGTGGGTGCGTGCGACACATGAACAACAGTTCATGCCTGTGGGCTTCCTGGAGCTCCACCCGTCTCCAGGAGATGAGCGGCTGGGTGAGAGAAGCCCTTGGAGCGGCGCCAGCCAGCGGCCCTCTTCAGAGGCTCCCACTCATGGTCCTCAGCCCCTCCTGGACTTCACACCGACTCAGGGGGGCTTCAACTGGCCAAGGGCTGGGACCCACCTCAGCCCCCAACCTGCAACACGGCTGGGCCAGCAGGTGGGAGAGGTGGGCAGGGCTCCAGCGCTCGGGCGTCACTGGCAGGAGCAGGGGGCATCGCCACGTGGCAGAGCAAGTGCAGCGCCTTCCGTCTTCGGAGATGGAGGGAAAGACAGAGCGAGGCAGAGAGCAGAGGGACGGCTGTGCTCGGTGGGACAGAGGCCACTGCCGGCGGACACAGGTAAGGCCTGTTCCGGCCAGCATGGGAAGGTGGAACAGGAGGGGGTGATTGGATGGCAGGGCCCGGGAAGGGGGAGGGATCTTGGGCAGCGCACTCCGCCAAATCCTATCCCCCTTCCTGGGCCTGGCCGGCATTTGCCCCTGCGCACATCTGAGGAGACCCATTGGGGTGGCTGGGCCGTTACTTGGGGTAAAGGGGTGAATGTCCCTTTCCCCAAGGAGGCCTCTGGGCTGCCCATCACATCAGCTCCCATTTCCCCGTCTCAGAGCTCACCCTAGAAGGCTTCTTCAGTTGTGCAAGAGGTGAAAAGCGGTGTGCCCCAAGGATCGGTCTTGGGACCGGTGCTTTTCAACTTATTCATAAACGACCTGGAGTTGGGGATAGGCAGTGAGGTGGCCACGTTTGCAGATGACACTAAGCTTTTTGGGGTGGTGAAGACCAGCAGGGATTGTGAAGAGCTCCAGAAGGATCTCTCCAAACTGGGAGAATGGGCAGCAAAATGGCAGATGCGCTTCAATGTAAGTAAGTGCAAAGTGATGCACATTGGGGCAAGAAACCAAAATTTCACATATACGCTAATGGGTTCTGAGTTGTCTGTGACGGATCAAGAGAGAGATCTTGCGGTGCTGGTGGACAGGTCGATGAAAGTGTCGACCCAGTGTACGGCAGCTGTGAAGAAGGCCAATTCCATGCTCGGGATCATTAAAAAGGGGATTGAGAATAAAACGGCCAATATCATTATGCCTTTGTACAAATCGATGGTAAGGCCACATCTGGAGTATTGTGTCCAGTTCTGGTCACCACACCTCAAAAAGGATATAGTTGAATTGGAAAAGGTGCAGAAAAGAGCGACCAGAATGATTCGTGGGCTGGAGCACCTCCCTTATGAGGAAAGGCTACAGCGTCTGGGGCTTTTCAGCCTAGAAAAAAGGCGCCTGAGGGGGAACATGATTGAGACGTATAAAATTATGCATGGGATGGAGACAGTGGATAGAGGGAAATTCTTCTCCCTCTCGCACAACACCAGAACCAGGGGACATGCACTAAAATTGAGTGGAGGGAGAGTTAGAACGGACAAAAGAAAATATTTCTTTACCCAGCGTGTAATTCATCTGTGGAACTCCTTGCCACAGGATGTGATGGCACCTGGCCTAGATGCCTTTAAAAGGGGTTTGGACAGATTCATGGAGGAAAAGACCATCACAGGTTACAAGCCATAAGCAACCTCCAGGTTTTAGAAGTAGGTTTTCTCTGTGCCAGGTGCAAGGGAGTGTCAACGGGAAACAGGTTATCTTGTTATCTTGTGCTCCCTGAGGCATCTGGTGGGGCCACTGTGTGATACAGGAAGCTGGACTAGATGGGCTTTTGGCCTGATCCAGCAGGGCTTTTCTTATGTTCTTATGAGTGTCATCAAGTTGGCCACTGGCTTTTGTTGGGTGACGGATTTGCTGGGTGACCTGCACTGTTCTATATACAGTGACTGGGGGCGACACCATGAGTCCCCGCACCGGGTGACACCAACCCCAGCGACGCCTCCGAGTGCAGAGGACACAAGAGTCAAGTTGCTTCCCGGATAACGCGTGCTGCCGATTTCATCTGCGGGCTCCTATCTCCCGATAGCACAGCGACGGCTCCAGCTCATTTCTGCAGCGCCTGTTCAATTTATTCGACTGGCGGATTTTATTATTCATTTCTAAATCCGCTGTTTGCTGGCAAATGCAGATGGCCTGCTGGTCAGGCTGCCCACAGAAGCAAGCGAGACGATGGAGGATATTCTGCAAGCAGCTTGAAGCGGGCGTTGGTATCAGCGGCCCCCTAGTGCAAGAGGATTCCTCTTCCAGGTGAGGCTGGAGAGAGAGGGGCTTTTTCCCAGCTGAAGATGCTCAAGCATTCGCCTGGGTCATCCTTGCCTTTCAAATGACTGTGTACAGTCAGTATATTACCATCCCTCTTTGACAGTTGTGGAGCCGAGGCTGGGAGACTTGCGCAAGGCTACTTAGTGATTCAGTGGCAGAGGCGAGATTCAACCAAAGAAGTCCTGATTCACAGCTCAGCCTCCCTCCAACCAGCCAGTGAACCCACTTCTAAAAAGCCAATGTCCCTGGGAGCACCGATGCGGCCTCCGAGTCTTTGGCGCTGAGCCGCCCACACCCCCGCGCCCCTCCCCCCCACCAAGATCTTGCAATGGGGCAAAGGGTCGCCCAGCCCAAGCGAGGCAGGAGCAAGACCTTCGCCCAGCCCAGTGGCTGAAGAGCGAGGAAGGAAGGGCTCCCTCAGGACAACGGGGTGGCAGATGTCCGGTGAAGCCTTGCAAAGCCTTGAACCCGTGCCAGGCTGGAGGAATGCGCGGTGAGGAGGTGGGCGCAGCCCATGTGCTCGGAGTGCACAGCTGCCTTCTCGTGCGAGGGCCGAGCGAGATCCGTTTCTAGCGTGTGCCCACTGGATGCCCCTGGGATTCGTCACAGCTGGAAGACACACAAGGGCTGGGAACGGGGGAAGGGTTAGGGTTAAGAGCCTCCAAACCCTCATGTACACCACAGATGTCACTGTGGCGGAGCGCCCCGGGGTCTGAGGCCGGGAGAAGGCCTCAGAGCATCCTCCCGGGACTGCGCTCCTGGGCCTTCTGAGGAAGGCCCGCTGCGCGAACGCTATTTATAACGTGTTTTAGCACATGCGCAGACCGTTCCTGAGGGAAAAGGGCTGCCCTTTTCCCCCCAGGAACGGTCTGCGCATGCGCTAAAACACGTTATAAATAGCGTTCGCGCAGCGGGCCTTCCTCAGAAGGCCCAGGACAGCCGGCCGGGGAAGATGTCCCCGAGCCGGCTGCAACCATTGAGGGGGCGCCCGGAGCGGCACCCCATCAGGTGCCCCCCAAAATCGTGGCGCGGCCTACGTCCGCGCCAAAGATTTGTAAAGGGGGTGTGGGGGGGAGGCGTCACTAGGGTGACGCGCGTCTAGTGACGCCACTGATGTATACCTCCCTGAGGGGAGGGGCTGAGCGCATGATGTCAAGTGACTCACCTCTTTGGAAGGAACAAAGGTAGCATTTTTGGCTGGCATGCCCTGCCTGCGCTCCAGCTGGTGATCAGAAAGGCGCTCAAGCTCCCGAGCACCTTTCTGAGCGTCAGTGAGGTGCAGGCATGCTCTTCAACCCACCCACCCTTGCTGAGGAGCGCAAAGGCATTCAGCTCCCAAGCGCCTTTCCGATCGTCAGCTGGACCGAGCATGGGGGATGCACTTCAGTTTGGCTGAAGTGCATGCCCCATGCCCCAGCTTTGTCACCCCCCCTCCGGCTTCAGTCCTCCAAAGCCGGAGGGGGGGCCCCACAAAGGCAGCCGTCCCACCAAATTCCCAAACTGCCCCTTTAAGAGGTAAAGACCTACCTTTTTGCTGATTAGTTTCCCTTTTCTACTCACAAGCCTGTCAGTCAGAGTCGGTAAGCCAGTCCATAAGCTGAGTTCGTAAACCAGGTCAAACGTCAGTCCATAAGTCAAGACAGAGTCCACCAGCTAGTCCAAGAGCCGGTCTGTAAGCCAGTCCACGTTTGCCAGCCAGTTTGCTGATTTCACCAGCCTTCTCCCTTTCCTCCTTCTGCTACCCACACCCTTCTTCCTTCCTTCAGGTGCTGTTTTTATCCCTGAAGACCTGATGGCCTCTAGTGGCCACAGCTGTACAGCACACCTATTGCTAGAGCCTAGGCTTTAACCCCATATTCCCCAGAGTTGCCAGAGCAAGGGGCCACTGTGGACACCACATACTATCTCCTCAGGATCATGTCTTCTGCATCTCCACTTTGTGTGTGTGTGTGCGTGTGCGCGTGCGAACTCAGGAAGATAGTGGAGGACAGGAAGGCCTGGCGGGATATGGTTCATGGGATCACGAAGGGTCGGACACGACTTAACGACTGAACAACAACGTGTGTGTGTGTGTGTGTGTGTGTGTGTGTGTGTGTGTGTGAGGATCAGATCCCTCTCCCATTTTGTTGGTGGCCATCATTCCCCCCCCCCCCCCGATGTCCCTGGTGCAACATCATTTCAGGGCATTGAGGAGCAAAATGGCAGCCACCAATGCCGGGAGGTTCCCCACACACACACACACACACACTTCTTTGGAAGGACACTTATATTCAGTGTCGTAACTACGGCGAAGCCCGAGGGGCACCTGCCAAAGGGGGTACAATTTTTTTTAAAGTATCATTTTTAACTGCTTTCTTGTTCAGTTATTGTTAATTGCCATTTTATATCAAAATTATTATGAACAGCTATGGATGAATCGGATCACCAAGGAGTACACAAATGTTGTAAGCAAATAAAATTTTGTTTTAAAAAGTTAAAAGAAACTTTTTAAAAGTTCTCCTTTATCTTCTCCCGACAACGGAGGGGGAGAGAGAGAGAGAGAGAGAGAGAGAGAGAGAGAGAGAGAGAGAGTGAGTGAGTGTGTGTGTGTGTGTGTGTTTTAAGATGTATGCTCTTTGCTGCAGTTTGTTCCTGGACTTCATAGCTGGTTTCTGAAGTCAGGGTGATCGGAAGACGAACAGCTGTCTCCAGGCGTCCCATTACTGCCGTGGGATTGCGGGACGGGGCCGGAGGGGGGGGGGGCTCGGAACACATTCTTTGGCAAAGTACGTCAGTTTGGCACCGGCTTCCTTCGTTTTCAGATATGCCTTTTGTGCCCTCTTATTTGTTTGCTTCCTTTTGCAAACCCAAAGATATCACTCCCCCCTTCTCCAGTGTCAGCACAGCATTTGGGAGCTCTGGTGCAAAAGTCCTCCCCCCCCACCTATGGGCACCAGCTCCCCCCCCCCAGGAACCGGGCACGTTGTCGAGTGTTTGCTGCTGCCCCCTGCTCTCCAGCACGTCTCAACAACACCCCCCATCAAGCCCTGCCCCCCCCCCCCGTTTTCTGGGCAATGCAGAGCGTGTAAAACTGCATTAGGGGAGGAAGAGAATGACCCACTTCTGCTGCTGCTCCCCACTGCTTCATGGCAAGCCCACGGGGGAGGGGAGGGGAGGGGAGGGGTGGGCATGGTCAGCCACATGCCTCTGCCAAATGCTGGGAACTGGGGTCTTGGCAGACTCACACTGGAAGTTATATATGCTTCCCAGCCAATCAGGAGCCTGGGCTGGCTAGCCTATCAGCAAAGACCAATTGCCCGCCTCAGAGATAGCCATGCAAAACGGTAACATCCTTGCTACAGCGCCTCCTAGTGGGCTAAACCTACTATGAGAATGACACAATGGAGCCCACAGGCGCCTGGCTAGGGGTTCATAGTAACCACCCAGCATGCCTGACAGTGTTCCTGAGCACGTATAGAGCACCTTTCCACTTGTTGATAGGAAGATTATTCCAACCGTGTTGGAGATTTGGGTCTTTCTCAGCCTTGTTCCTATCTCAGTCATGCTCGGCAAGCGCCAGAAGACAGGGAGCGCTCCGCCTGTGCTCAGGGATCTCGCTCAGAGACGGGGAGGAAGAGACAATTAAACAGGTCCACTCCAACCTCGATAAAATCTTAATTGGTTTTGTTCGTTCATTATTGGCCATTAAAAGAGCCTGTGTAAATCCAAAACGGAAAAGCGATAAAACATGTCGATGCAAGTGGGTTTTTTTCCCAGAGCATGAACGGATCCTGCGCAGAATAAAATGAGAACCACTCGGGATTAGAGCCCTCGAGAGTGAGAAGGACCGGGGCTGGTGTGAGAAAACCATTTCAGGAAAGCTTCGTTGGGAGCATTCAAAGATGCAGCTTGCGGGGAAGGGCCGACATTCTGGCCCAGGAGAATGATTCCGGGGTGTCTTTTTTTTGCAAACTCTGGAGTCAAACTGAGACAACCATCTGGGAAATGCAAATGTAAATGTCCAATTTATCATCACTTCAATTTTTAATTCACTGTTTCTTCATCATTACACAAGAAAAGGCGAGGTCAGAACGTCTTTAGACCCAAAACAGAGCTGCCCCCCCATCCCTCTTGCGGTCCAAGAGGCCGTCGCCACAGGTGCCCCCAGCCCTGCCTGCTCCTACCCTCCCTGGACAGGAAAGAACGAGGGGGCGGAGCAGAAGAGGAGGTCTGGAGGAGGGGAGCACTTCTTCCGACACTCTAGCCCACCACTCTCCTCTTCCCCCCACAGTTCCTCTTCAGCCCCCACTTCCTTTTCCTGTCCAAGAAGGAGGCTCAGTTGGGCTGAGTAGGTGGACAGAGAGGCCCCCCCAGCCCCCCAATCAGCTGTGACTGCCTGGGATCAGTTAGGGAGCGCAGGGAAAAGGGTTCAGGCAGAGGCAGGAGGAGGAGTAGCATGAGAGAGATGGACCTGGTGGGGCAAAGAAGACTATGGGGCTCTGGGAGACCAAAGGGGAAGCCAGGGAGGAGGCCTGCCAAGGAGTCCGGCCCCGGGGCCAGCTGGGCCATAACTGCCTGCACAGGCTGGCAGCATCCGCTTGCGCTGCAGCCCCCCTCCTCCCGCAGCTTGCACCATCCCTCCCTGGCAAGGGACAGATCTTACAAACAATTTCCTTATTCTCGCTGTTGAAGAAGGGTGCAGAAAAGAGCCCTGTTGCCTTTTCTCCCAACTCTCAAGTTTAGTTTCCTGTTGGTCTGAGTTCGGGGGTCCAGGGGAGAGGAAACCTGGCGACCCAGGAGGAAGGCGCTTGCAGCACGAGGAGAGCTGATCTTGGAATGGGAGCCTGTTTTGGGACGGCCCTGGGAGACTACGCAGAGTCGAGAATCGATTGTTCGGAGACCACGTCGTCAGGTTGGCAGCCAGAAGGCTTCTTGCGCCTGCCGAATATCGGCATCAGGATCTTAAACCACAACACTGCAAAAGGCGGGGAAGAGAATTAAGAGAGGGCGAAGAGACGATGGGCGGGGGGGGGGCGGTCACTGCAAGCAGCCGGCTGAAGACGGCCAGTATTCTTTATCTGCATAATGGAGCCCCCCCCCCAATGGAAGCGAGGAGGTCGCTGCTGCCTAGAAAAGGATTTTCTGGGTGCCGCATTCAGACACGCGGCAGGCAGAGATGGCTTATCTCTGGTAATGAAAAACAGGCGCCGAGATGAAACTTCAGATACATTTTAAATACTCCAAGAAAACAGGACAGGGAAAGGGGCGACACCCGGAAGAGACTTGCCTCTCTAGGGATGCTTGAACCAGGTTCCCGTTGCCCAGCTGTGTGTCATCTTGGAGGGGCTGTACCTCAGTGGTAGAGCCCCTGCTTGGCATGCAGAAGCTCCCAGGTTCAGTCCCTGGCAGCAGCTCCAGGCAGGGCTGGTAGGGATTGACCCTCGTCTGGAACCCTGGAGAGATGCTGCCAGTCTGTGTTGCCCACACTGAGCCAGACGGACCAAGGATCTGACTTGGTACAGCAGCTTCCTAGGCAACCTCTGATTTGGGAGCCAATTGAAGACAGGTCATTCCCTGCCTAGACCAGCATGTCATTCTGCTCCAAATGACATAGGAAGCAACTGGTCTGTCTAACACTGGACGGTGTATTCTGACTGGTCACACCTCTCCCAGGTCTCTCTCATCCCTGCAATGTTTTTTCACCATTTTATTCTTGTGGGTATATTTACTTCATCCTCACTGTGACATTAAATGTAGACAGTGCCATCTTCCGAGGGCATACACATCCCATCAAATCACACACCCAACCAAGCTGGCGCCAAGTCAGATGGAGCCCAACACTCAAGATTTTTGAGCAAGAGCTGGGTGATCTCACAAGAGCATCTGCTGGGGCCACTGTGTGATACAGGAAGCTGGACTAGATGGGTCTTTGGCCTGATCCAGCAGCCTGCAGGGCTCTTCTGATGTTCTTAAGACTGTCAACTCTTGAAAAATAAGGGGGAGTTGGTGTCTGGGCAGCAGGGACTATCCAAGTGGTGGCCCCCAAATGACCTAAAATCATTTGCCATCCACTTCTCCATCAGAAGAAAAAAATGGAAATCCGAACCAACAAACAGGGTCATTTTGGGCCAACTGGCAACCATTACTGATGCCCTCCATTGAGGTCAAGAGCGATGTCCCAGTGCGTGGTGGGATTTTTCCCAGCACACTGCTGGGATGGAATCTCAAGGGCAGCCCTGATAGCCACCCTGGCCACTCCCAGAGGGCAAGGGCTGGGTCTGCGACCTTCCCTTTGAGAGTTTCTGGCACAGCCAAGCGCGCACGAGAGAGAGAGCTGCCTCTTCCCACCGGCCCTGTTCACTGCCTCCAGACCCAGGGTCCCCATCAAGCGTGAAACCCACTTTAACACGACAAGAAGTGCAGCCAACACACAGCTGGCGCAGCCAACGCGTCAACAGAGGGCACCCAGGGGGGAACACAGAGGCTTTGGCCGGAATGAGGTTTTCTTCTCCAGTCAGTCTCAGCATCCCTGGGCCAACTTTCCAGCAGTTTCCTTGCCTGTCAGAAGCGATCCTCCTCCTCCTCCTCCCCCCACCCTTCTCTCTCTCTCAAACGTTTCTGCCATGTGAACCAACCTTGAGGACTTGAGACAATCGCAAATCATTTATCTCTTGGGGGGGGGGTTCCCCGGAGAGCCGTGAGAGGCGAGCTCTCCAGCTCGGAATGCGCTGCCAGTGGCGCCAACCCGGCTCGCTCACCTGTTCCTCTCCTCAAACTTTCCTGGCTCCAAATCATGCGCCTCCGGACAAGCCCTCCCTGGAGTACCCTGAGAAATGTGGGGGTCGGCCCGCCCGCCCGCCCGCCTGCTCCCTTTGCCCGCCCTTCCTTTCCCACTCTCTTCACCACCATGTTTGCAGATCAAACGATGATGCACTGAGAAACGTCAGATCTTTGTTCCGGTGGCTGGCACAGAATCGCCTCCCTTGCCCTCTGCCTTCGGACACCCACCGCGGCCTTTTGGAGACGCAAAATCTCGAACACCACAAGCACACGACGTCCTGGGCCCACTTCAAACAGCAGCCGGGGGGAGGTTCAAAAACCCACCCCATCAGGCTCCCAGCACACCAGATGTCATTCCACAGGGGGGGGGGAGGTCGAGGGCTTGGATCATGCAAACAACAGAGGAGGACCCATTTCAAAGGCTGCACTACTCCACATTGCAAGCAGGGAAACCACATGGCCGAAAGTGCCCACCTTTTTGTTTTAATCCCCACACACAGAAAGCTAGCATCTCAGGGAGAAAGTTAGTCTCTAACTCATCCATCTGACATAATCCTCCGCATTTGTATAGCATTTCATATGTTTTATTCCTGATGGTGGCCTTACAACAACCATGTAAGGAAGGAAAGTAACAGTGCAATCCTATGTATGTCTACTTAGAAGTCCCATTGAGCTCAATGTGCAAGTCAGTGCATATAGGATTGCAGCCTAAGTAGTATTTCTCCCCATACTGCAGGTGGGGAAGACTGAGGCTGAGAAGAAGCGACTTGCCTCTGGGCCACCAAGTTGGTCCGTTGCAGAAGTGAGCTCTAAACCAGGGAAGCCCTGACTCACACCTCAGTGTCTTCGCCACCACACCAGCTCAGACTACCTGGACACCGAGTTTCCTAAGGTCGGCTCTGGTTTTGTTTTTTTTAAGGTAGAAGATTAACATACGAATGTAAGAGAGGCTCTGCTGGATCAGGCCCATCTAGTCCAGCTTCCTGTATCTCACAAATGGCCTGCCAAATGCCACAGGGAGCACATAAAACAATACCCCAGTAACCTCTTGCCACTCCCTTGCGCCTGGCATTCAGAGGTAGGCTACCTCTAAAAGTCAGAGGTTGCATATAGTCATCATGGTTTGTAACTTGTGATGGACCTTTCCTCCATCAATCCATCCAATCCCCTTTTAAAGGCATCTAGGGCAGGTGCTATCACCACATCCTGTGGCAAGGGGTTCCACGGATTAATTATGTGCTAGATAAAGGAATATTTCCTTTTGCCTGTTCCGACTCTCCCACCAGTCCGTTTTAGTGGGTGTCCCCTGGTTCTCGTGTTGTGCAAGAGAGAAAAGAACTTCCTTCTATCCACCCCACGTATTGAACTGGACAGGATTTACTTCTGAGTAAGGAAGCTTAGGTTTGCACTGCACGGCTTCAGTCTTATCTTATTATGCCCACTTACCTGGGGGAGTGATCCTCCTCATTGAGCAGAGGGCCGAGCACACCTCACACAAGCCATTCTCTCTTGGCCTCAGTCCTTCCTCTGCAACAGGGACTGAATGGCCTACCTTGCAGGGAGGGTCATTGTAAACTTCCAAGAGAAACAATTACATGGCAGATTGTTTAGTGCTACATAGAGAATTGCTGGGATGCAGCCAGGCATCAGAACTTCCGGAGGTCACCTCGCTCTCACCTCAACAGCACAGTAGCAAGACGCTGGAAGTCCTTCTCCAGCAGCAGCAGCACACCGTGTTGGGGGCACAGGAGCCCGCCCGGCCTCCCCCGGCCACCCACGTGCCCCTCTCTTTCCGCGTGTCTGCCAAAAACGCCAGACAACCAAACCACGCCGAGCCCGCTGGAGGACGAGTGAGAGAGCACCACCTGCTGCCCGATTGCGGAACTGACACTGTGCAGCCAAAGAAGTCCACGGGGGGGGGGGGGTTCCCGAAGCCCCCACATGCTGCTGGAGAGGAGAACGCAGCAGGGGCAGTGCTGGCATTTTCAGAGAATATTCCAACAGCCTCACAAAAAAGGAAGAACTGCAATTAGGCAGAGCTGAGCGTTGCAGGGAAACCCTCACTTGCACTGTTGATTAATTGGGGGTCAAGGGGGGGCTGCTATCATGCGAGGATGGGGACTTCGCTCCAAAATGGGGAGTCGTCTTACCTAGGGATGATCGATCAGGGGAAACATTTTCTCCATTTGAGACTATCAATTTATTTTTATGCCATGTCTAAAATGGGGGGGGGGGGATTGGTTGAAAAGCAGTATATATGCATATTTTAGTTATTAATCCATTCATTAAAGTAATAATTAATAGTAATTAAAGTAATACAATCTGTAGCATTGCAAATACAGGATCTGGTCCATATTTCTCCGCTCTGGCTTCCTGGCCTTACAAGGGGCCACCACGAGCCCAACCTGTGCTCAAGACAGAACAAAAATCCCGGCTCGTGTGGACATTTTCAAAAGAAAGAGCTTCTCTCAGTAACGGTTGGCTGATATCGCTAAAAATGGAACCTCCCAATAGGGACACAGTGTACCTCTGAGCGTCAGTTCCTGGGGCTCTTGCATTCCTGCCCTGCTGGTGGACTCCCCCTGGCCCAGCTGGCTGACCACTGTTGGAAACAGGATGCTAGGCTAGAGGGCCTGTTGGTCTGATCCCACAGGGCTCTGCTTCCATTCTTCTGACCTGGATCTCCCAGGCAGCAGCTATTACTACCCACGAAGGGCAGGTGGGGAACCTCCCTACTCCTGAGTCTGAGGCACAGGCGAGAGCCGGAGGCCCAGCAGCAGCTTCGTTCTAAAGCCTGAGCTTGATGGTCCCAGTGGGGTCTGATCCTGCAGGTGCCGCACACATCCTGCCCCTGGCTCGCCACCTTGCTTGCCTGCAGGAGCAGCAGACCTCGCTTAGCAGATGCTGCAGACACAGAGCGGAGGGGGGGGGGCTGGCTTCCTCCATGCCCTGCTTGGGGGGCTTCCCACATGCAACTGGCTGGTCACTGTTGGGAAACAGGATGGCTGGGCTAGATGAACCCGCCTGGATCAGATTCATTCGTTCGCTCAGTCACACTTTTTAGTCTATCCCCAAAGAAGCAGTTTACAGAAAATGCCTTAACATTAAAGCAAAGCCAGGAGAGGAGGGCTGGTGTTCTTCGCCCTGAGAGTTTGGAACAGAACTTCCACCTTTGAAAGCAGTATACCTGGGTGCTGGGGGGGGGCAAACAACCAGGGAGGGGTGTTCCTTCCATGCCTGCTTGATCACTTCCCAGAGGTATCCGGTTCTGCACTGTGGGACACTGGGCTGGGGGGGATTTTCAGCCCCACCCAGCAGGGCCCCCATCATGTTCTTATCTTTCTAAATCTTAGATGTTTGTCTCGAGGGACCCCCCCCCTCCCACCGAGCTCTGTTTTGGTGGGAAGCATGTAAGAAGAAACCCGGTCAAGAGGTATTTTGACACTTGTTCGCATCTTACGCGCCCCGCCCCTTCCCACCACCCAGTGCGGCCAACAAGTTTCCGTGTACCCCATGTGGTTCGCGTTTCCACCTCGAGCAGCGTCGACAGGAGGGGTGGAGAGAGAACAGAAACCCCAACTTTGGGCTCCATCCAAGCCGTGTCACACATCATCATCCAGCCTGTAATAATAGCTACTTATCTAGCAAGGGGCTGTCAGACAGTTTGATTTGCCAATTAGCCTCTCGCCAAGCTGCTAACCAAAAGCAGATGGACCGGTATGTTATCGCGGTGTCTCCCCAAAGGAAAATTATTCTTTTTACACTAACACGCCCAAAAAAGAAAGTGTTGACTTTTTGATCACAATACGTCTTAGGAGGAAGCACCCTGGAAGCCCTCTCCGCACAAGTCCCTGTTCTGGGCAAGATCACAGCAGCAACTGCCCACAACAACATAACAGCCCCACCCGTCTTACACAGACTTAAACCATAGTTTTTATTCCATTTTAATGCCCCCAATTGCTCCGGGATGAAGTGTCACTCCAATGAGGAGCAGCCTCTCTCTGTCAGGCGCTACAGGCGAGTCCGCAGCCTTCAGTTTTCCACTATATTTTGCGTAGGCACAACAGCAAGACCCGGATGGTTCAACATATGTGCGTTTCGACTTAAGTACAGACGCCGGAACCTCAAGTAGGGGGGTTAGTGTAAGCATGAACTGTCATTATCCTTAAGTATTAATATTAGTATTACTACTACTATGCTATGAATTATTATTAATACCGGTACTTAACAGTGTTCATGATAAATTACTTATATTTAATAAATATTAATACTTAATCACAATGGCATTGCAAACTAATTACATGCATCAACATAGCTATGCTCTCCGTCCCACTAGCTGATTGGCTCTTTCTGCAATGAGGAGAGGGAGACCAGACCCCCCCCCCCCCAATACACACACACACACAAATATGGTTGGCACCACAGACTGCTAGAACAAGAGACTGGACGACACAAACTCTTTTGCAAAGTCTCACAATCTGGTTTTGTGTCGCCCTCCTGGGAAGCCAGCAGAAGACACCCCCCCCTCGGCTTCTCCCTTCCTCTCTGGCTTGGCTCCCCCTCGTCAGCCGGCCCCTCGCCTCCATTTCTCCATTTGCGTCCATGGCGATGAGCTGGGTCCGCCTTTCTCGGGGGGCTCCGGGTCACTCCTGCCTCATGGTGTAGCTCTGGATGGCCGTCTGGAAGAAGGCGGCCGTGTTGCGTTCCGGGTGGAAGAAGATCACATAGCACTTGGAGCCAAAGTAGCCCAGCAAGAGGCCGAACAAATTGGACAGGATGACGACCGCATCCAGGACCACTGTCACGACCATCCCTTCGAAGAGGGACGTGACGAGGAAGAGGCAGACCCAGGAGGCAAAATAGGAGGCCATGCAGAGCGTGATGTACTTGGCCTCATTGTAGTTCTTGGGGAGGGCCCTCCCCAGATAGGCAAAGCTGAAGCAGAGGAAGGACAGGCCCATGTCGAAGATGTTGTTGGCCAGCTTGCTGGACCGGTGGCTCTTGTTGCAGACGAGGATCAGCTGGGCGGGGTCTGTGCCCACCATGTACTCGACGGGGGCAGGCTGGTGGGAGGCCATGTTGGTGGCCACAAAGAGGACCTTGGCCACCGAGACGGCAGCGATGAAGACCTGGGGGCCGTGGTACTTCATCCAGAAGTTGTAGGCCCTGGGCAGCCGGTGGGCCACCTTGAAGACAAAGACGACCTGGAAGGAGCGGACGGTGATGCACGAAATGCAGAGGGTGAAGCAGAGCGTGAAGACCGTCTGGCGGCAGGCGCACTTCAGCTCCGTCGGCCTGCCGATGTAGAAGGGGATGCTGCAGAAGCCAGCCAGCAGGGAGCCCAGCATGAGGAAGCAGAGGCTGCCCCCCGCCGACTTCACGACCGGGGTGTCCGAGTGGCGGGTGAGGGTGGCCAGCGTCCCCAGGGAGGCAAGGATGCCCAGCGCACCGCAGAGCAAGAGGACGATGGAGGCCGGCTCCTCCCAGTGGAGATACATCACTTGCCTCATGAAACACTCTTCTTGGCCGGGGTGAGACCACATGTCTGGTGGGCATCTCTGGCAGGTGTAATTGTCTGCAAAACAAGATCAGGTGGACCTTCTGCAGGTAGAGTATGAGCTCTACCACTGAGCCGAGTCACACCCCTCTTCACAAGTCTAAGGTTTGAGGCAGTAGCACAGTATTCGTTTTCCGCTTGGGATGTGCCCCAGTTCCACGCACCTGAGTCACCTCTGTTTACTACAGCAGAAAGCCAATGCTATCCTTTGCACAATCATTTTAGCACGGGGTGAAAAGAGAGGTGGACCTAGAGCCTCTCACTATTCAGGGGCATCTGGCACCTGAGGCATCTGGTGGGGCCACTGTGTGACACAGGAAGCTGGACTAGATGGGCTTTTGGCCTGATCCAGCAGGGCTCTTCTTATGTTCTTATGTTCTCACTTCCAGCTGAACTTTGACTTCTCTTTCACTCATTCATGGCACACAGGAACCCAAGTTTAAAATGACCTGACAAAGAGTTACCGGACAAGTTTCTCGAAATACACATGGATGTGTTGGGGAGCTGGTTTTTCCTCTGGGGCAAATTAAAAACAAAACAAGCCTTACCACTTTTATTGAGAAAAGTCCCAGCTTCACACTTCACACAAGCAAAACAGCAGGAGAGCAGACCAATGGAGCTTTTCTTTTCCCCTGGTTGGCACTGTTCTGAGCAGATCGACTTCACCGCCTAAAAAGGAGAAGCACAAATCGCTGGCAATGTCTCGTGGGCCCAATTTTTCTCCCCCCCCTCCCGCATCAGGTTCCGCCATTCTTCCAGAGGTCGGGGGGCTCTATGCCCCAAAGCTCATTTCCTCCACAACAATTTTTGCATTGTTTATTTGTGCCATTGTAACATTTCAAAACTCAATATATTGTTTAAAAAAATATAATGAAATAAAACACACACCCAGATGGGGAAAACCTTAAGAGAAACAATGGTCAAGATCTGCTATCGGTAAGGCAGCGATTTTCAACCAGTGTGCCGCGACACATTGGTGTGCCACGAATGGTCTGCAGGTGTGCCGTGGGAGTTTGGGGGAGGGTCATTAATTAGCAGGGTCAATGGGTGTGTGTGTGTGAGCCCCCCCTGCCTGCAGCGTGGTGTGCCTTGTCAACTGTCAAAAAACTGGTGGTGTGCCTTGACAATGTTAGCACCTTGTCAGTGTGCCGTGAGATGGCAAAAGGTTGAAAATTGCTGACCTAAGGCGGCCTCAGCCTCGGAGGGCAGCCAGCAGCAGAGGGCAGCCAGCTTCTCCCTCTGTTGCCAATCCCACTGCAGTCGCAATCAGACGCCAGGTGGCAGCCTGGCACCAGCCTAAGTGGATCCAGGGACCCGTCGGAGGACGACAAGCCAGAGGGGGGAGAGTGCCAGCTGTCTAAAGGGCTATTTGCACCCTCTCAAGAATCCAAATGCCGTTTTACGTTTCCCAGCTACAGAAAATGACGGACATTGTGAACTCTGCTTTGTGAGCTCCGCCCCGATTAGCAGCAGTTCTCAGGGTTTGAGGCAGGGATCACACCTCAGTGGGGATAGCAGGACCTGAGGCCGGCCCTCCCGGCACTCCTGCGTCCTGCAGATCCAGCCCATCCTCTGCGGACCGTTTGGTAGCCCCCCTCTGAACGCTCCCAGCTCTGCCAACAGCCTTCCGCCACCCCCCCCAAGCCAAAGCACCCTTACCGTGTTACCCTGCGTGTGCCAGACAATGTTTTTCTCATAGACGTCCAGCTTCTTGGCCAGCGAATCATAGGTTGCGATTCTCCGAAATGGTTCGCCAGGGACGTCCCAGCGCCACTGCACGACCTCGAAGCCATTGGGGGGGTCCCCCATCTCATTGAAGTTGATGGTGGTGTTCAGGAGGGTGAAGTTTACCTGGCCCACCATCTCCAGCAGCTGCGGAGCAAAGAGACAGCACATGACACCCCCCCCCTTGGCAAAAGCAAGCCTGCCACACTGTCCACCCACATGCCGGTCTGGCTGCCCCATCTCCAACGCCAGAAAAGGGGCCAAAGAGAGTGCCCCCGCCGAGAAGCCGCTGCCCATGTCTGTTCATGCTCCCAGGACTCGCCACAAGCTCAAGGCCACTCACTCCCCTGCTTGGAGCCATCACAACAGACACCAGGGGCTTTGCGCGCAGCTCACCTGCCAGGGGTACACAGTTTGTCTGCGGCACCCTGTGCTGTCGCCACAGCGCAGCAGCCGGTGCAAGGCGTGAGCCACAACGTAGACCGCCGAGTAGACGTTGAAGTCGATGCGATGCCCAGTTTCCCGGAAGATTTTGTCGTACACCCGGGCCATGGCCAGGCACTCGTCGCAGTCCTGATTGCAGCTCTTGCCGACAGGCGGGGAGCTGGCATCTCCTGGCGGGCCGGAGGTGGGCACCCTGATTCGGAAGTCGCTGAGCCCCGGGATGGGGACGTTCCGCACGGCCACCCCGAAGATGGTGCCCACGCTGTCGAGGTTGCTGATGTTGTGCACAGATGGATCGGTGGCCCAGGCCTCGGCCCCGATCCACACCAAGCCCGAGACGTTCTGCCGCATGACCTCCTCGAAGAAGCCGGAAAGGGGCAGCTCCAAGCTGAGGACAATCACCACCTGGGCCGAACTCTGGCCGATCTTGCGGACGACGTCCCGGATCCGCTCCGTGATGTCGTCATTCGAATCCTGGAGGCCCTGCTGGACTGGGATGGTCTCCTGGAAGGCAATGCAGGGCCAGGTGGCCTGGGCCCGCAAGAGCTGCAGGTTCTGCTGGCCGTAGTCGTCGTCACTGGCCAGGACGATGACCCAGTTCCACCGGAACCAGCGCAGCAGGCCCAGCATGACGGCCACCTGCTGCTCGGTGCTGGGGATCGTGCGGAAGGCGGCGGGAAAGAGGCGGGGGTTGCTCAGCGCCTCGGTGGTGGTGCTGAAGGTGATCTGGAGGCAAAGGGAGGAGCCGGGTCAGGGGTGGCGCGGAAGGGAGGCCCCAGCGGTGGGCTGGAGGGGCACCCAGACAGAGGCTGCCACCCTCAGTGCGGAGGCACAATCGGGGGGGGGGAGATCTGGCGCCTCTCGCGTCACACGCGCTTCATCACATCCAGGCTAGACAACTGCAATGGGTTTGGGGGGGCTGCCCCGAAGGGTCCCTCCTGCTCTATCCCCTCCTCAAAAACTCTGGTCTTGACCATCACAATATTCCCTTCTCTGGTCTCCCACGGTCTCACCTTGGCCCCCTCCCCAACATTCTGCACTCTGCTGGCCCCCCCATACAACTCACCTTTTCTCCCATCTCATGCTCCAGCCAACCCTAGCTCTCTGCTGCCGAGACGGACACCCAGCCCACCTTTCCCACAGAGAGGCGCCAACGTACCTGCGGAACGAGGAACTGGCTCAAGATGTAAGCCATGGTGACTGCGGCCGGCGAGGAGTCCGGGCCTATCACCGCCACAGCCCGAGGCCGGTAGGCCGTCCAGTTCGTCCTGATCTCTATCTGGCAGTGGGTGTCGGACAGGAAGTAGAGGACGGGGAGGATGGTGTTGGTGAGGTAACAGACGTCGACCAACTCGTAGCCCAGCGAAATCCCCGGCAGGAGGAGGCTGGAGTTGTTGATCTCCTCCACCGCGAAGCGCATGGCTTGGAGATAACTGTAACTGACGACTTTGAGTTTATACCTGAGGGGCAGACAGAGAGGCTGGCCGTCAGCCCTGGGTGGGCAATGGTCACCAGGGGGGATTGTAGTTTTTAAACCCTGGGCAAGGGCAGAAGGTCCCCCTGGCCGGGCGGAGCCTGAGCTGCCCCAGTAGCTGACCCCTCAGGTGTGCGGGGGGCACCTGCCCAGGTAGGCCTGCCTGCTGACGCCCCCTGCAGGCCTCTACAGGAAGCGCCCACTGGCTAGTGGGGGGAGAAGCTGGAAAGCTAGCGGGGGCAGCACACGGCTTTGTCCCAGAACCTCCAGCACCTCCCCCCCCCCCGCCACGGCCTCTTCCCAAGAAAAAAAGAAACCACCGAAAGCCTTATCATCATGCAAATTATAGCTGGAATATTAAATCAACCATCGGTCATTATAACCCTTTCATACAAAAATTCCAAAGCCTAATTTTTCTTTTTCCAAAACTAAGAAATACATTAGAGCAAAAAATAAAAAGGACGCTTTGCATTACTTATGTAGCAGTTTGGGTTTCGATGCCCGACAGTGGTTTCATTTCCTTATATTGCGGTGGGTTATAGGGAAGGGGAAAGAGAAAGACACATCTTTGAACTACAAACACCGGGGGGGGGGGGAAGAGAAGTATAAAAATAGCAGCTATAGAATCAGTGCAAAAAGACCCTTCTGGGCCCTGGAGTACAAACCAAGAAGTGAGATCTGCACAAGTTGGGGGTGAACGGGTCCCATTGGTGGTTCCCCCCCATCTTGCTCCCCCTAGAACTTACTCTTTGCAGAGGGGGGCCTCGGAGTAATGGAGGTGGGGCTTGCCCACCACTTCAGCATGCAGAGAGAAGAGCCCCCCCAGGATATAATCTCCTGGCAGGTGGAACTGGGAGGGGGGCGTGATGGGAGAGATGGCCGCCGCCGCAGCCACCAGAGCGCCGACGCACGCCGCCATCAGTCTGGCGAGCCTCATGGTTCCGCAGGTGTCCTCTGAGTGGCGGCGGCCAGGTGTGGGGGCCGAGGAGCCCTCCAAGCCGCCCCTCCTCACTTTCGCCCGTTCATTTGCATCGGTCTCTGGGACCCGCCTGCCAGGGGAGACGGTGGCAGCAATTTGTGTGCATTTACATTCCCTTCTCGGTCCGCTGCAGCAAAAAGACGCTGGAGGGCAACAGGTTCAGGGGCCCCAAAGAGCCAGGAGGACACCTTTCTCTCTTGCAGCAAAGGATCACCCTCGTTCCCCTCCTGTGTGAAAGATCCACTTCGGGGGCGGGGGGGGGGGACTGGCCTGCTTCCAGGCAGCAATTTTGGCAAGACAAGAGTGCAAAGGGAAAGAACTGGCCCCCCCTTCCCTCCACGCCATGGTCTTGATCAGGATCGGGGCCCTGGGGAAGCGAGTAGGACTAGAATCCTCCAACCTTTGCCATCGGCTTCGAAGCGGTGGGGCTGTTTTCGATTTTTATTGTCAACCTTCTTTTTGATTGAAAACTGGAGAACAGCCGTACAAACTAATAAACGTTTCATAAATTAAGTTTTAGGGACCCCTCTCACTGCTGTGACTTGCAATGCGGCATCCGGTTTGACCCAAAAACAGAGAACAGAAGGACGGAGGGACAGAGGGAGGGAGAGATCACCTGGCTGACCAGCACGGAGTCAGGATGCAAGGTGGCTGCAACCCGTCTTCCGGGCCAGAGTTTGATAGATGCACCCCCAGGGCTGCGCCATTCGTATCAAGGCACCTCGCTTTGTGAGGAGTTCAAGCCAGAAAGCTCCGTCCCGCCAGGCCTCAACCCTTCGTCCGGCCAACGTCCTCGGTCTCCCCCTGATGCGAAGCTCTGGGCTGCTCAGGCAAAGCAGGCTGTGCCTCAAATTTGCATGGACCTCTGTTTGCATGTCATGTTCCTCTGTTATGGAAACAGCTTTGTATGGGGTGGGGGTGGGGGGAGAAGCTTGGTACCATCAGGCAGGAGGAAAAATTTGTAGCCAAAACTTCTGGACCTTTGCTTTGATCCAGCAGGACTCTCTTGGAACCTCCATGTTCTGAGGCAGTCTACCTCCGAATGACAGTTTGTTGTGGGATCCCCTTGCTGAGACGGGGCAACAGGGACCCTTCACAATGTTCCTGTAGGCTGTGAGGGTGGGGCATAACGAGATTGTGGGGACAGGCAGGAGAGTCATCGGTTTGGGGAAGCTCCGGCCAAAGAGACCGCTGACCAGGAGGCGGAAATGGGGGGGCTACAACCACCACCACCACCACCCCCCCGCATCTGAGGCCCAGGGATGGAAACATCACACTTCAAAACTGGGGAGTTTCCCAGAAGCCAAAGGGAAAAGGACGGGGAGCCTAGATGGACCTTTGATGCCGGTTTCTTAACGGGCCCTTTACTGCCAGACAGATGGCCCACCAATCGCCAAGAGGCAGGCGGGCGCAGAGCTGGTGGGTTTTTCCATCAACCCTGAGGTGGCAGGAGTCTGGCCCATTTGCATTGCATTTCCCTCCTCATCAGCATCCGACCTTCAGCGTGGAACAGAGAACTCGGGAAGAGGCAGGTGAGAGGCCCGCCCTGCAACCCTTCCACGGGCCTCTTGTCCCGGGCGCCGCGATGGGCAGGAGGAGCTCTAAAACAACGCCCACTGCCACAACCACACGTTTCCCGGGCACCAGGTGCTGCACAGGGAGCTGCCTGGTACCAAGTCAGCACACTGGACCTCAGCGCTGGGCTGGATGGATCCATGGCAAGAGCTCTTCCCCAAGCAGCTTCTTGGCAACCTCAGCGATTTTGTAAAGAGAGCCTGCATTCCAGTTAAGACCTCATTTGCCTCTCAAAAGCCACAATTCCCTAAGAGAATTCAACCCACCCACCCACATCCCATCCCACCCCAAGGAACCACAACAAGCTCCAAAAGGAGAGGCCACGCGAGATGGCCAATTTCTTTTAAAACCCTTTATTAGCAATACGCACCGCATGATCAACGACAACATCCTTCCTCCATCCAATCACTCCACATTCTCCCAGCGGGACTGTCAGAAGAGCACCACCCCTTTCACAACCCCTTTAAGTTACAAGGATACATACACAGACCAGTAGCATAAAGGGACAGCATCTAAAGCTAGCAGCATCTAAAGGGCAGAAGGCAGGCTACCAGTTCTCAGCTGTTCTGTACAATTAAAATTTCCCACGTGTCTAGAAATGTAGAGTGTCAAGGAAGAGCCTTCCCCCCCCCAACGTCCTAGCTTTCTATGGGTGGGGAGTTTCAAACAAATAAATGAGCCCCAACTTGTAGTCTGAAGCAGTAATATCCCGACAGAGGATTACTACCCCACCTGCTGTTCGCGAGCCAACACATTGGAAACCAGTGAACTAAGCACTAAAATGGATTAAGCCTTTATCAGGGTGACTGGGCAGCGATCCCAAGCTCTCTTGGCTCTAAAGGCGCTCAGATATCCTACTGCATCTTTCGTGTTGTACCAAACAGCCCCTTATGCATAGCATGCCTCTTCCAAAACAGTCTATATATTATACGTTTAAAGGCATCTCTGAGCTGCATCACAAGTTACTGTAGCTGTGGACAGATCATGTATCAATTGCTCCACGTTTACATTTTCAGGTTAACTCTTCTTTCTCACCATTTTGTTTTTGACTCTCGAGTTAACACTGGTTTTCCTGCCAAGACTGAAACTTGACCTGTCCCACTTGAATGTCCGAATGTACAACAGGTTCAGGTGAAAAAACAAGACAGGCAGATGCTACATTTGGCCAACCGGGAAAGAGCCGAGTTTCGGAGATGATACTATCCAGAATTCCCCAGGACTTGAAAAAGGAGAATCAGAGGTGTTTTTTTTTGGGGGGGGGGGAGGTTGCCGAGTGCTGATCTGAACGATGCCTGAAATTATTTCTAGATTTGCAGATTCTTTGCAATCACAACCTTTGTCCTACGTGGGGCGTTTTCGATGGCTGTAGAGCAAACACCAACTGGCCTATCCACAAACCTAAAATTTCCTAAGTGTCACTGCCAGGAAAAAGATGTTCCTCGCTCCCCCTCCTAATGGGGAGCATAATTTAGGATGAAAAAAGAAGAGTACAATCTCTTATAAACTTGAACTTGCCTTAAAAAATCTTTAGTTTGGCAGTATTTGGAAACTCAGTACAGTTTCCTTGACATGTTAAGGTTTGAGGAGGAGAGAAAAAACGATTTGAGGGTTGTTGTTTTTAAAAAAGGCTATATTTTTAAGGCAAGACAACTGGTTCGGAATTAGTTGCCACACAAGGGACCCCAAGTGCCATTGGCCGAAGCAGAGCCAATCCCGAGGTGCGCCTGAGCGCTACGGTGACGTATGCGCAAAGATCCATGGCGTTGTGCATCGGTGATGCAATGGGGGCGTCACGTCACTGCATGTAGGGGTACTTCCAGTCCCCCAAGGGTCCGTGGGTCTCTTTGATGGCCTGGGGAGACGTCCAACGCAGGATGTACTGCGGGCTTCCGGGCTTGTCGTTTGTTCCTGTTTCAAAAGGAAGGAAAAGCTTAGGGCAGTCCGAGAACAGCAGTTTCCTTTTGAGAAAAAACATGCACAGCACAAGTTACCAGACCTCATGGTTGAAGGAGAAGACTGTGGAAAGACGGCGGTATTTGAAAGTCGCTACCTCAACCCAACATGAGCAGAAACGGTGGTGGTCGAAAGATGGGGCTTAGTTTCCCCCCTCAAAGGCTGCTGCCCTGCACATCTGTGAAGCTCCTTCCCTCCCCTTCCAGACAGTGTGACCACACACCAAATAAGCGCAGCAGCAAATTCCACTGATGAGGCATTTTGCCAGTCCTGCGTCTTCCAAAAATCACCTTTATTGAGCCACCTTGTATTCTAGTAAGAACATAAGGAAATCCCCCCTGGACCAGACCAACAGCTCACCTAGTCCAGTATCCTGTCTCCAGCAGTGGACAGCCAGACAACTTGGCATCTGCACGAGAATAACAGCCCTCTCCTGTCGTCATCCCCAGCATTAGGTAGACAGAGGGGAGAACGTGGCATGACAAGGAGAAAAAGGTTCTCCCCCCTTCCTTCCCTCTGTTGACCCCCTTGTGTTAACATCTCAACTGCAAGTCTCTCGGGGCAGGGATCTAGCTTTTCACTCTATGTACACTGATGGCGCCGTCATAAAACAAAAGTCTTACAGAAGTCAACGTCCCCGCCCTCCCAGCACAGCAGTCGAGTAGTAGATTCTGCTCTCACACAAACCTGAGATACGGGCACCGCCAAACGGCTGCTGGGCCACGACGGAGCCAGTCGACTTGTCGTTGATGTAGAAGTTACCAGCTGCGTTTCGGAGGAGTTTTGTTGCTTCAGCAACGACAGCTCTGCAAGAGACAGGCAAAAAAATCAAGCAATAACTTAGAGCCAGGCTGGGATTAAATGCAGATTCTGAGTCCGGAAAGGTTGGAAGGTGTGGTCCAACACACACACTCCCTCCAAAACATGCACACAAATTCCAGATCTTTGCAAACAATTGTTCACACACAAACCCCACACATACCCACCCGGCCCCACAGTCAGGGTGAGACCAGGGAGAGAAAAGGCTGGTGCGTACTTATCCTGGGCAAACACTGCCCCTGTGAGGCCATACGGAGAAGTGCTGTCAATCAGCTGGAGGACGTCTTTGTACTGCTTCTCTGGGTAGACATACACCGTGAGGACGGGGCCAAAAATTTCCTGCACGTGGGGGGAAAATAAGCAACCCCCAGCAAGAAAGGTTAGGAAGTCCATCTGGGAAAACAAGACACTCGAGGGCAGGCTAAGGTGCTGCAGAGCCTGGGGAACTTCTTGCCAAACTATGGGGAAAAGACTCTGCTCCCATAGTGGAGCCCCTCTGTGGTCAAGCAGTCTCCAGGCTTCATGATCCATGAGGTCTTTGCTGCAGTCTTTCCCAGGCCTAGCTGGGAGATGCTGCCTGCCAGGGACTGAATATGGGACTTTCTGCATTGCAAAGATACAGTCCCTCCCTGAAGACATGCAAACAAACAGTCAGACTGGCCTGGACAGGGCCTTTCGGCTGCAATGGGCCGGCAGTGGAACCCCCTGGACTCGGAGGTGCGTTCAACTCCCTCACTATTGGCGTTTTGGCGCCTGGCAAGGACCTTTTCGTTACACGGAGTTGACTGATGCTCCCCCCCCCCCCCCCCCGTGCTGCTTTTTGTCCTGTTTTAAGCATCATTAAGATACTGCAATAGTTTTAATTGCCTAGAAACTGTAGACATTGAGTTTATGGGATTTTCCGTCATGTTGAAATAGAAGATAAAAATAAAGAAATACAAATACTAAAACTTGCCTGGAGAGATTCCTTTCAAACTCGGTTCAAAGATGTTATAGTAACCGCTTCTCAGGATTGTCCAAAACAGTCTTACAGAAGATCCTGAGAAGCGGTTACTATAACATCTTTGAACCGAGTTTGAAAGGAATCTCTCCAGGCAAGTTTTAGTATTTGTATTTCTTTATTTTTATCCTCTATTTCAACATGACGGAAAATCCCATAAACTCAATGTCTACAATTGTAACAAGTCATGAAAATCTACATGCCACTCTGCCTAGAAACTGTTTATTTTTTATATGCCGAGATATAAAAATGGTCTTACATTGTTGTTTGTGAGCCACCTTGGGGCCCCTCTAAGGGCTGAGAGGCAGGATAAAAATCCCTAAATAAATAAATGACGACGCTGCCTTACAGAGTCTGACCAATAGTCCATCTAACTTAGCATTGTCAACATTGACTGGCAGCAGCGCTCCAGGGCTTTGGGAGGTCTCTTCCCCAGCCTGACCTGGAGACGTCAGAGATTCAACCCAGGACCTTCAACATGCAAAGTACGTGATCTACCACCAAGCCACAGCCTGTCTCCTCCTTATTTACGTAGCTTTACAGCACTACAGATGCTAGCAGCTAGCAGCAACCACCAGTACGCGTCCCTGTGCCCAGCTTTAGAGGACCAAATGCAAGTTTGCTTCTCAGCTCCTAGAAGGGCCCATCTATAAGCCTATTGCGTACACATTGGAATATCTGTCGTCACAAAGGAATCGTGCGGCAGGCGATGCGCTTTGCTCTCGCGCCTTCCCAGTGTTGGTTGCTCAGACTCCCTTGCCACATCTGCAGTAGCCCACTGCCTACCCTTCAACCTCAGGAGAACCCAGCACAGGTCCTAGGCGGTACCAGACATCCCACTGTGCATCGCACGGGAAGAAGAGAGATGGAGGACTCAACAGCGCCACCCTGACAATGGCGGGAAAGCGTCCTGCAGCTTCCTAGATCAGGAGATTTGGGCAGCCAAGGGGGGCTCTTCCAGCCTCGAGCCGATGAGCAACTTCCCAAGACTCACCTCTTGCATGATGGGATCTTTGGGGTCTTTGGTCTCGATGATGCACGGCTGGACAAAGTACCCCACTTTGTCGTCACATCCCCCCCCGGCCAGGATGCTGAGGTTGGGCGACGTCTCGGCATGTTTGATCCACTTCTTGATGCGCCCAAAAGACTGGAGGAGGGAAAGGAAGGAGGCTACCTGTGAAGACCCAGCTCCTACGCACACAAACCTCGACTTATCCCAAAAGTAGATTTAGTCCTGGGATTCTAGCAACTCTTTTCCCAGATACTTCCCAAAAGCAGGCCCCAGGCACGGCGTGGACAGCAATCCAAGCCCCATGTCAGTAAGGCACAGGGGGTCGCACGACACGGCACCTTCCTCTTTTGCATCACAGCCAAACTGTCTCTCTCTCTCTCTCTCTCTCTCTGTGTGTGCGTGTGCACGTACTGAAACTGTCTCACTTTTTCATTCTTCAGAGGCTGATTCCAACCCATAAGAAGAGATCCATGTTCAAGCTGCAGGCTGCTGGAACGTCTACAACATGCCCTCTTCCCTTCCCCTTAATGTCTGCCTGATGAAGAGTTCTGTATAACTCAAAAGCTTGCTGGCGGCTCCTTTCCTGTGGGTTCTAATGAAGGCATTACCCTACTTGGGATTGTGGATTTTTTTCTTCCAATGCAGCCACCTACCATACAGTGATGTGGATAACATAGCAGCAGCTAACAACTCACTGGGGATTTGACCGGCTTGGGTGAGTTTGGTGTAAGTGGAAACGCTAGCAGAATTGGACACCCATCTAATCTGGCCTACCTGGTGGGGAAGCAAGCGAAAGACTTTCCAAAGGAATGTCACAGACGAAGGTCCCCAGGGCAGCACGGCAAGGCGCACCTCCCGCATTCGCTGCCCCTTGCTTGCGCATTGTGGGCTTGCGTGTGGTGGGCTGGGAGCCACGTTGGGTGCAAAGAGAGCAATGCATGCTGGGAGCTGAAAGTTGCTCAGCTGCCCGAGGGGGGGGCAACCAGCAACTTCCAGGTCCCAGAAACCCACCGGGCGTGACGACAAGACTGCAGCTCAATTCAACAGGAGAAGCAGAGAGACAGACTTCAAAGGACGGGAAGCGTGTGGAGGAGGGGGGGGAGAGGAGGAGGTGGTAGCGGAGGGGTTATCATTATTGACAGATGCCTGCTCTTAAGCTGTGAAAATGCGTTCTTAAAGAAAGCATTTGCAGGCTCAGCCGTAATCTCAGCAGGGTTTCTCTCGGCGGAGGGAAGCAGCGGAAGCCGGGCTCCTGGGAGGTGGAGATAGCAAACGATGGGAGAGGGAAGAGGCAGGAAGGGCCGGGAAGACGGAACACGTTGAAGCCAGGGAGGCGGGAGGGAATGGCAGGGGGGGCGGGGAGAAAGACCTGGCGGACTCTGCACCCAAGAAACTTCTCTCGTTTTGTGGCTGCGCTTCTAGATTTCAGAGGTAGAAAAATCAGGCCTACGTTTGGGGTGGAAAGTCTTCAGCAAATGAAAGCCTTCACACTGGAGTTTCCCAAAAGCAGCCTAACCAGGCCCGTTCACCCCCAGCTTGCATTTAAGTCAGAGCATTCGGTACCTGCCAGCTGGAATCCCCCTTCAAACAGACACCGCGGGTCATTAACTTTTAATCAAAAACGATACTGAAATGATCATGATTTTGGATTTACGTTCATGAAAACCAAAGAGCGGAAAACTGTTAAGACCTGGTCACAATACTGTCTATTCCCTTCAGTTCAGCAGCGGACTAAATGAGGACCTCAACGAAAGAGATGGTTAGATACAAATTGCGCCACTGCGACCAGGTCAACGAGTCTGGACCAAAAACTCAGGCAAGAGTCAGTTCCTCCTGCCAAACACTTTTGTCTGAGCCCCAACGGGAGAACATGCCTCAGCCTTGCCATTGCCTTCCAAAATCTGTCTCAAGCAGGTAGGTTTGTTCATCCCCCCCACCCCCCACTGGGTGCCGAGGCATTCGTGGCTGGGTGTGGCGGTGCAGGCCTGACCCTTCCAAGAGGCAGGTGGTGGTCAAGGAGAGGAGGCCGGTGCAGAGCTCAGAGGCAACCGCTGGAGACAGAGGCTTTTCCCTCGCGGCACCAACGACAACTGCGTGAAAACCGCCCAGCTCCTCTACACAGCAGACCTCTCTGGAGGCAGAGGGGTCTGCAGAGGGGTTGCCCACAAGGATGAAGAGCCCTGCCGGAGGCAAGCCACTCCCTTTCAGCCTCAGTCTTCACCAGCTGCGATATGGGGAGAATAATGCTTGCTTGTCTTACAGGCGTCAAGGTAACGCAATGTGGCACACACAGAAAATGCTACACAAATGTTTGTTATTGTGTGTGAGCGACTGGGAGTGGCCCTGCACACGGGGGCCTCGAGACGGGCAGGAACCATCTTCCTCCGGCTCAGCAGCCAAAAGGGCAACAGTGGGCCGTGGGGCATGGGGGGGGGGAGAGAGAAGGAGGGCCGTACCTTGTCGTCAATCACAGCGGAAAAGAAGGTCTCAAAATCTTCTGCCGGCTGGAGAGAGAAGCAAAGGAGGAAAATATGAGAGCGGCGGCATTGTACAAGCAGCCAACTCCTGCGGCCCACAGAGCCCAGCCGTTGCCCACCAGAGGTCTCAGGATCACACACTGGCAGCATCTCCAGCTGCAAGATCTCAGGCAGGAGGTGCTGGAAAAGACCCGCCTCTGCCCAAGACTGGAGAGCCACTGCTGCTTGGAGCAGACAGTATTGGCCTAGGCGGGATACGGCAGCCGCAACAGAACCCACAAGAAAGGAGCAAGGACAAGAGCCCAGTGGTTAGAGCACCTGCTCTGCACACAGGAGGCCCAGGGCTCCATCCCACTTCAAAGATCTCCAATCTTTCCAGGACTGGGAAAGAACCTGGAGGGAGACTGCCAGCATTGGATCAACGGGCTTCCCTTGGGGGGCCACAGACAGGGCTGGTCCAAAGCCCCCTGAGTCTGAGGAGGGAAGCCAAATGGTCGTCCCCCGCCCGCCGTTTATCTGGCAATGTACCAGCCTCTGCTCCTTCCACTCCCTGAAAGGAAGAGGGGGAGATATTAGAAGAGGGAGTGTGGAGGAAAGGAGGGTGGTGGGATCGAGGGTCTCTGGTCCTCTAGCCCATCACTCTCCCTCTTCCACTCCATCCTCCTTTTCCTTTTCCATTCTTCTGCCTTAGGCAATTGCCTCAGTTGGCCTCGTGCATGGGCCGGTCCCCACAGATCAGCGGGAAGAGCACCTGCTTCACGTGTAGGACACCAGCCGAATCGCCACCAGTGACAGGATCTCGGGCTGCAGGGCTGGCCTGAGAATGTGGAAATCTCTCTGCCTTTAGACCCATGGATACAAGGCAGTACATTGGGGCTGTTTCCTTATCACTGGGGGTGGAGGTTGGTCACGTCTAAGAGGTGGCGCGGACAAAGGAGCAGAAGACACTCTCTCTCAGTCCTCCACTACGGCCATTCGGAGCAACCGTTTCCGGAGCCGCATCTGCTACAAGTTAATTTCGAACCCCCCAAACAAGAGGCGCGAAAGAGCCAACGGACAAGCAAGCGAGCGAGCGAGCGCACTGGGGGTTGGGGGGCGCTTGCTTGCGGGGAGGGAGAAGCGCTGGATCAAGAGGGGCCTTCACCAGGAATTAGCTGCCAGCCAGCCAACGCAACCCCTAATCCCATCAGCCACCCGCTGAGCCGCAAAGCCCCTTCCACAGGCAGGCGGCGCTTCCACTCACGTCGCCCACTTTGATCTTCTGGTGCTGCTCCAGCAGCTCAGCTTTGATGCGGGGCCACAGCGAGTCGGGGGTGTAGAGGCGGGAGCAGGCCGAGCACTTCTGGCCGCCGTACTCGAAGGCCGAGCGCAGCGTCCCGCTCACCACGCTGGGCACGTCGGCCGAGGAGTGGACAAAGTGGAAGTTCTTCCCACCGCACTCTGGGGACGAAGCACAAGACCGGCAGGAGGCTGCCTGAGTGCGCGTGTTCGCACAGGAGCAGGGCCAGCGTCCCCGTGGGCCCTGCCCTCCAAAAGGGGGACACTCCCCCCCCAATAAAACAGGGAGTTCAACAGGATGACCTCTGCAGCACCTCCCGGTGCTGATACCCTCTTCTATACCAATTTTAGCCCTTGGAATCCATTTTCGGTCTTCCCCTGTGTGTGTGTAAGTGACATCTAGATTGCAAGCCTCCTGGGGCAGGGATGTAATGACGACACCTTGTAAAGGACAGTGCGTTTTGTTCAGGACGGACAGACGCCTCATTTCACGCCTAACTACGTGCTGCTGCCCCACAGATCGCTCTGAAATAGGGTTTATCGGGTGGACACGCCCAAGGGATGCAACAAGCCCTCGTCTCCTCCCACCTCCGGCAGAGAAGGAAAAAACCCGCAGGCTTTACCTCCAGCCAGTCGAGGGAAGGTGCGGTACCGATCCAGGTTTTCAGAGACCTGCTTCCAGAGGCGTTTGAAGGTTCTGAAAAAGGGAGAAGAGGGTTAGGGTGAAGTGGGGAAAGACCCCACCCCTCCAGGAAACACCGGCATTAGGACAGCCAGAGGGGCCCACAACTGGACAAGAGAAAGATCAGCCTGGCTCAATATCTCCAGGTCTCTAAACCGACTCTGCCCACTCTCCCTTACTGCCCCCTGGGCCTGGAACCATCGCATCCCACGGATCACAGTCCCCATTTCCTGCAAGTAAAGATGCCCTTGCCTTTGGGGGGGTGCCTGGTTCCAATTTTGCCAGCCCAGGAGGCAAAAAGGTGCCTGCCTCCTGCCCAGGGTCTCTCGTCGTCAAATCTCAGGGTGGGATATGGTTGTGCACCTCGTTCTCTGGCGCGCATCCATCTCAATGCACATGCACAAACACTCATGTGCCTTGCGGCGCCCAGCCTGCCATAGTGCACACTGCAGTAGCCACGGAGGTCTATTTGAGGCTATCAATCCGATGCAGGAGAGCAGGTTAGTTGGAAAACAACCTTTTCGCTCCTCTCCCTTCTCTTGCTCTCCACCTATTGTCGAACAATTGTAAGCTCCTTGGGGCAGCAACCCACTTGAGCTTTAAACTCCCCCTCGCAGTGCTCCCACTTAGCTCTCTGCTGCACAGGAGGATCACGGCAGAGGTAGGTTTTTTAGAAACCATCCATTCCCTCTCCAGACAGCCACAGGTCTAGAAACATTTACAGTTTAAAGGATGGAAAATTCCTTTTCTGCTCTGAGTCCTCCCTCAGGCAACATTAGAATCGGGTTCTAGGAATGAAACTGATTGGCGGGAGACTCAGGACAAACAGAAGGAGGGCTCCACCCAGCACATCGTCTGTGGATGTGGGGACTTTAAAAGGGGGCTGAATGAACTGGTGGGGGACCTCAGGTCTACCACTGGCCACTAGATAGAATGACTCTGTGCTCCCTCCAGGTTCAGAGGCAGTCTATCCCTGAATCCCAGCTGCAGGGTGCAATGGCGGGAGAGGGGGCACCTGCCTCTCCTGCTTGTGGGCTTCCCAGAGGCAGCTGGTGGGGCACAGTGTGGGGAATAAGGGGCTCGACTAGACGGCCTTTGGCCTGACCCAGCAGCAAGTCACAATTTTTCTTAGCTGGTCTTCCTCCCTCCAGATACATCTCTATTTTTTTCAAGGGGGGGGGAGACTTCCACCCACACGACCCCTCCTCTCTTGCTCTCTCCGATTCTCAAAAACTATTAAAACCGCTGCGGCCTCCGCTAAACCTCCAAACGCCACGGTCGGATGCGCCCTGCTCCTTAAAGGTGGGGAGCTCATAAATTAGCGTCAGCGAGTGGGACTCCTGGTGAGAGGCGATTAGCATTTTTATTGTTTTGGAAAGCAAGAGTTTGGTCACACTTGAAATCAAAAAGAAGAGGCGCATGAGAGAGAGAGAGAGAGAGAGAGAGAGAGAATGATGCACTTCTCTCCCCGATTCTCCAGTGCTGCTACGGGCAGGAAGTCGCAGCCCCTGAACAGGAAGTCAAGCAACCTGTGAGCTCTTAATCATGGGCCTCCGGGAAACGAGGGCAAATAAACTGGAAGTTGGGCAACCCGTGAGCTTATTAAGACGGTTACCTCAAAATAGTGGCATATAAATAGGAGGTCGACCAGCCCATAAGACTGTAAAGACAGGTTACAGGAAGTAGCAATCTCCAACAGGAAGCCAAGCAACCTGCCTGTCTCCAAATAGGACCTTCCAACACAGAATCTTTCATAACTTGTGGAATCTCATCCTTCGTTGTTTTTTTAAAAGAGGGAGGGCCATGTATTTTGTGAGCACACAGCCCCAGATGTGACCCCCAGCATCCCCACTTGGGACAGGATGCCATCACAGAAACTAAGGCCTGCCTTTGGGCGGAGATTTTTGAGGAACAGGTTACACCCAAGACTGACCAGAGCCCGTCTGCAACGCAGATTCAGTACTCCAGGCAGTTTCAAAGTCAGAATTTGATCCCACCCCTTTCAAGCTGCTCAGCGAGTCTGGGACGTGGACCCCTCCCCTTTACCAAATGGGCAGACGGGCCCCGTTTTCAGCAGGCTCTGGCGTTGTGGTTTTCAGCGGGGTGCTCCAAGCCCCACTGACACCGGAGAGGGCAAATGACTACTGGGAAACTGTGACTGGGAACCATGGGCAGACCCTGCTTGCCATCTCGCCAAGTCATCCGCTTAATGCTTGTGCCACAGTGGTTTCTATGGCCCCCAAGTTGGGAAACATTGCGGAATTTCTCCATCCGTTTCCATTCCGATAGTTTGCAAAGTTCAGGTCAGGAGGGCTTGAGAAAATATCCAGTAGGATCTCTTTGCAACACCTCAGTCTTGTTCATTTGACTAAATCCACCCGTCTCCCCACAGCCCCCCCAGGTGGCAGTCAGTAGGAAAAACCCCCCCACTGGCTCCCAGCCACCCCCACTCACGGCACACTGCCAGTGAAATTCAGTCCGCAGAAGTGCTCCGAGGCAGTAACCACGTCGCCAAAAACGGGCCCATCAGCTGGGACAAACTGAATGACGTTGGGAGGGAGTCCTGCTTCCAAAAGGATCTTGTAGACGGCGTAGCTGGACAGCAGGGCTGTGTCGCTGGGTTTCCAGAGAACCACGTTACCCTGGAAGGGGAAGCACATAGCCTAGAACAGAGGTTCCCAACCCGTGGTACGTGGGCCGCTGGTGACACGTAGGCTGTCAGTGGCCAAGTTCTTGTCCCTGTCCTGAATCTGTGGGTTCTAGGTGCAGGGAATGGCTTCCCACCCTCCCGTGCCTTACCCTTGCCTTTCTGAGCTCCGGTGTGGCCACGAACCCGGAAGTGCCGATGACGTCACCGGCACTTTCTTCCGGTGGCACGCAGCCGGCCGGAGGCCCGCACAGGTGGTACACAGGCCAAAAAGGTTGGGAACCTCTGGCCTAGAACAAGGCAGGTCAAGAAAAAGGCAAGAAATACACGGTTCTTCTCTACTGTCTGTCTGAAATCACCTTGTCCATCACACAAGATTCTAGTCCTCAGCATTGAAGAAGAATTTCTGAAAATCTGGCAGCTAATGATAACAAACGTGATTGCTTCAGGGCTCAGTTTTGGCTCTTAAAAACATGCCAGGGCTAAAGGCTTGTAAATTGGGGAGGGGGGTTGGGAACCGAGTTCCCAACCTCTCCGTTCGCATCTCACTTCCTATCCATCTCAGATTTCCTAGCAAACCATGGTGGGTTCTGATCATCATGAAACTGCCTAGTTACGGCTTGCCTTACATTCCGGGGCGCTGAAGGACTGGAATCTTCTTTGGAGATTTCCAGCTCAGCCCTCAGCAGGATGGACCCCCCAGTGCCGAAAAGCTGGCTGTGGCGAATGCAGCAGGCAAAAGATGCAGGAGCCGTTTCCCTGAAGACACGACTTGGAGACATGAGATGCTGCTGTCCCAGGCGCGGATGCTCACCATCAAAGCTGGAGCCCCTGCCAGGTTGCCTCCAATGGCGGTGAAGTTGAAGGGAGAGACAGAAGCCACAAAACCCTGCAGGAGGGGGGGGGGACAAAAGGAGGAGGAGTTACAGTGTGCAGCCACGGAAGGAAAAGCTTCTCAGGGAACGATGCCACGGCCAAGCTGCCTGTTTGTGTTTAAAAATGGGGCATGTCCCCCTAACAGGAATCCCTGAAGGGAGCAGGAACTCTCTGGGGCTTGGGGGGGGGGGCGCTCCAGGCATCCGGGGCAACAAGGGAAGAGCACAGTTAAGTTAGCAGTGGGTCCCTGGATGTTTTAAAAGGCTGCACTTAGAGAAGCAAATGTCGCAGACAGGGTTTCAAGGAGACAGTTCCCACCCTTTTCACAAAACGGAGCTTGGTAATGGGGCGGGGGGGGGGGGGGACGGTAAGGAACAAGGTTGCTGGAGAAAACTAGCAGAGAACAGCCTTTTATTGTCTCTTGTGAGCCAAATTCCAGCGAGGGGGAAATGCCCAAGCTTCTAGCGTAGCTCCAGACGCATATTCTGAAGAGCTCAGCTGTAGTTGCCACCCTTTACTTAGAGAGCATTTTTGATCTCTGAAGTGGGGGCAAAGGAGCAACCCCCCCCTTCTCCCCCAAAGTTCAGCCACTTTCCCAGGCAGTCATTGTTTGGCTGCGCTGGAGGAAGGGTTCGCAACAGACTCTCTGACCGAGCCGAAGAGGGATCCTGGCGGTACCTCGAGCCCCCGATAGACCATGCTGTTGGTGCTGGGGGGGACACTGAGGGGCTGCTGTCCCTCCAGCTCCATGGCGTATTTGGCGTTGAACCGGAAGAAGTCAATCAGCTCCGCAGCTGCATCAATCTCCGCCTGGATGACCGTTTTTGCCTGCAGAAGAGGGAGTCGAGGAAAGAGCGCCACAGCTTCAGGGAGAGGGCGGTCTGTTCTGGAGGCAGGGCGGGCCAGCCACTAGCAGTCTTGGGACCACGTTCTGCCCGAGGATCTCGGGCCCTTAATGCAGGGGAGCCCAGGAGCTCCTCGCGCACTCTGGGCCTTACAGCCCAACGAAAGCAGGTTTTAGGGAGACCTGGGGGGGGGGACACCACACAGGTCGTTGAAGCATTTGCAGATCCAGCCGGCTTGGCTTCAGGAAACAGCAGCAGAACTGAGCTCCCTGTGAATAAGGTCCGCAGAGAGACCGGAAACTTTAACGTTACCCAGCACTGGGGGTCTCATCCGCTGGGGGGTGGGGTGGGGCGGGGCGGGCGATCCAGCTGCCATGAAGGTTCGTAAAGGGGACGTAAAGCATTAGGATTTCAATGGCCGCCTTGACGCAACCCAGGAAGGCTCACCTGTCCAATCATTGTTTTGGCCAAGACCTCTGCTCTCCTGAGCCCACTCAGCATGTCAGCTGCCTTGAAAAAGATTTCCGCACGGTCCTGGATGGGCCGGAGGTCCCACTCTTTCCGGGCGGCCAGGGCGGCGGCAATGGCCTTGTTCAGCAATGCCTGGGAGGAGGGCGGGAAGAAAAGGCGGCTCTGCCATCAGGCCGGCCCAGAGAAGGCGGAGGGAGGGGGCTTCCCAGCCTGCTCCTCAGCCGTCAATTCCTGACCCTGCAAGTCCTCACCCTTGCTCTGCCCCGGAGATATGTGGCAACAGGGACCCAGACTGCATGCATGGTGCAGAGAAAGAGGATTGAGACTGGGGGGGGGGGGGCAGAGGGATAATTCCTCCCTCTCTTATCATACTGAACTTGGGGTCACCCCAATGACACCCATCTGCAGCTGATTCAGGACAGGGACAAGAAAGGCGGCCCCTCCCGCAATGCACTGTTAATCAAGAGAACCCGCTGCCATATGATGCAGCACTGGCGGGGGGGGGCAGAGGAAAGCGTTTTAGAGGAGAATTAGACAACATCACGGAGGTGGCGGTCAGGGCGATCGATCGCTCTGTGGAACCTCTGGGTATGTCTCAGAACATCAGTTCCTGGGGAGCAACGTGTCCTGTTTATACGGTCCCTGGACGCCTCTGGATCATGCCCACTCTGGCACGGCAGAGACAGCAGCCTCACCAGAAGATGGGTAAACCCTGCATGGAAGGATGGGACTGAACGATCTAATCAGCCCTGATGCAGAGACACAGCGAAGTTACTCACCCACGAGAGAGGCTGATGGGAAGGTGGCCCAGACAGAGCCCAAATCACACAGAGAGGCGTCAATCACCCTCCTTAGCGGGCAGGCCCTTTTGGCTACCCAGCACTTCTAATTGTTTAACTGACTTATTTCTCCTGGCATGTCAGCACTCCCACCCCACAGAGTTTGGGAGTTACTGTACAAACATAACAAAACAGCCTGGGCCACGCAGGTAGGTAGGTAGGTGTGTGTGTACAACTCACCTTATCTGCATAGCAATATTTGGCCACTTTGTGCGAATGGTTAAAAGGCTGGAAAAGAAAAAAAGAACACAAGACTTCACTACAAGAGGCCAAAGAACAAACACTTCTATTGACAGTCTGCCAACTTTTGTTTTTAATTGGGTGAAATTTCATCCATTCTATGCCATAACATAATGAGCGATGTAAAATAATAGGCACCCGCCAGTGGAACTCACCGATACTTGATACCTCACGTCAGCCGTCCACACTTCCTTGCCCCCTACGACGCATGGGATTGCTTCGGTCTTGCCTTTCAGGTCGTTGAGAGCCTACGTAAGGAAGCAGAAAAAGTAACTGCATTCACGTGGAGCTGTTCAGTGTGGTCATCATACAGTGTGGTCCACGTGAGGATCCCCTGCAAATCCCGACACTGGCTTCTACTCCCATCTCCTGCACAAGCGCCCCATTTGCTCACATCTTCCTCTGCCTGTGACCTTCGCTCCACTAGGCACACCACCCTCGGGTGTCCACAGGTCTCCTGCCCCTTTCAATGACTCTCCACCCTGGGCGCCTTGCTGCCCCTCCCTCCTGTCCACCACAGTCTGCTAAGCCAGGCCTTCCGTCTCACACTTATTTGGATCCAGTTCGCTCCATTTGCCCACATTAAGTCCTCGTTCAGTCGAGTGTCATTACGAGAAAACTGCTGGTCCTTCCCTGAGAGCAGGAGAGGGTCAGGGAGGGTCAAGCCAGGGGAGCATCTCTAGGTCCACACCTGCCCCCCCTCCTCTTTAGACTCAAGGCCCAGCTCAGGAAGCAGGAGAAGACAAAGACACACACACACACACACACACCACACATACAACAGCACGATACCTTCTGGAGAGCAGCGCGCTCGGGGCTGCCGGCCTTGAACTGCAAAACGGGCTCGTTCACCACCTCCACGGGTGCCCGGTGCTGCCATCGCAGCCTGGAAGTGGGGGGGGGGGGGGAGAGAGAGAGAGAGAGACAAGAGCCAGGCATTAGCTGGATTTGCACCAGTGTCCCGTTTGGACCCATTTGATTAGTGATTTGTAAACTGTAAACTGCTCTGCGAACTTTTTTTGTTGAAAAGTGCTCTATAAATACTCTTAACAATACAGTATTATTATTTTTTATTATTAGCAGTATTTATATACCGCTTTTCAACAAAAAGTTCACAAAGCGGTTTACAGACAAAACCAAATGATTAAATGGCTCCCTGTCCCCAAAGGGCTCACAATCTAAAAAAAGATGCAGAAGAACACCAGCAACAGCCACCAGAAAAGACACTGTGCTGGGGTGAAAGGGGGGCAGTTACTCTCCCCCTGCTAAATATAAGAGGAGCACCAATTGTAAAATGTGCCTCTTACCCAGTTAGCAGGGGAACTAGGACATACACTGTAACCAGTGGCGTCACTGTGACGCGCGTCACCCCCCCCGAATCACCCCCCCCTACAGAAACTTACCTTTTCCGGCGCTCGTCACCGGCCGGGAAGCGCTCCAGGGCCTTCTGAAAAGAAGAGGCCCTGGAGCGCTTGCATTAAAACGCGAACTTTGAAGGTTTTCGCGCATGCGCAAACCCTTTTCTGAGGGCAAGGGCCTGCCCTCTTGCCCTCAGGAGGGTCTGCGCAAGCGCGAAAATCTTCAAAGTTCGCGTTTTAACGCAAGCGCATTGGGCCTTCTGAAAAGAAGAGGCCCAATGCGCTTGCGTTAAAACGCGATCTTTGAAGATTTTCGCGCATGTGCATACAGTGTATGCCAGCAAAAGAGCTGGCAGAGACAGTCCATGCAGCCAGCCATAATGGCATAGGGCAGTGATTCCCAAACTGGGAGGTGTTGCCCCTCTTGGAAAACAGTGCCATGCCAATTGGCAGGCATCAACATCATGTAATGGGGAGCTGCGGCCAATGGTCGCCAATGGTCAAGGGAGCCACAGGTCAAAAAAGTTTGGGAAACACTAGCATAGGACCTACCTATCATTACTCCCCTGAGAACCACACCTATTAAACCTACCTAGGGGTTCCCTTAAGAGGAACAGGGGCAAAAGGGGAATAAAAAGTGGCTTCACCACAGAGAGGCACAAAAGATTGCACAATTATCTATGCCAAACAACTGTTTGTGCTGGGTGGAAATGCTAATTTTGTCTCTGGGGACACGCTAGTTTGCTACTTCCACAGACTCTAGTTTCAGCTGATCATTGGGAATTCTCTGTCCCACCAGAGGGTCCAAAGATGCAGGCTGCTTCCCCCAGAAGAGGGCTGTGCCAGAAGAGGGCTGTGACAAACCACAAAAGGTACAAAAAAAAGTTTTTGATGCGACGTCGTTAAACCAATGAATTTCAAGCTGGAAGTGCTCTTCAGGAAATAGGTTTCAATGTTTACTGAAAACATCAATTAACCAACAAATCAATGTAAAGTCTTTTGGTAGATTAAAAAAATGTACTTTGGGGGCGAGTTGGAATTTGCACCTGGATCTCATCCAACACTCATGTGACCACGTCAAGTGGCTAAGCGCTGAGATGGCTCATTAGTCTGCTGAGCTAAGTGTTGCATACCTTGAGCTGCAGAAGCTTTTCAGGGGCTTTTCCAGCCCACTGGGGGCCTCCTCCATGCAAAACAGGGGCCCTATCCATGGAGCTCTGGCACCTCCTCAAGCCGCTTTACAACATAATCCCTACACCTTTACTCAGAAGCAAGTCCCACTGTGTTCAGTGGGGCTTACCCTCAGCTAAGTGTGCATAAGATCTTGCACTAGGCAAGTAGAAAGGGCCTCGTTTTGGTGACTCTCTCCCCAAGTATTGAAGAATTGATTGCAACTGTGTATAAAAAGCCAGGCCAAGGGTCAGAAAGCACATGAGAGAGAGCACGATCCGTATCAGCAGCATGAGCAAGATGAGGGTCTCTCTCACAAGAACCTTTTCAACAAACTCCTGCTTCAAGTTCAAAGAAGAAAAGTTTGGTCAGCAAACTGCACGCTTCGCCAAGTCACTAGACCTCTGTGTTTTGGTACAAAGTTTGAAATTCCTCCGTGCATCAGCACATTTTGGGGCCACCCAGTCATCACCTGACGTGCAGGGAGAATTTCAAGACGTAGGGGCAAGTTCAGGGGAAGAGATTCAGGCGGCCAGCTGTGTGTGTTTGCTCTCTCGGGGCGGTGGTTTTGCTTATTGCACAGAGCGGTTGTCTCCTATCTTTTGCAATGCTGATAAGTCCAAGCCCTCATTACTTCCGATAACCAGAAGGAAAGGTGTAGGGCAGATCAAAGAGCACAGGCTGGGGGGCCTGTTGCAATTATGGACTGGCAAGGAAAGTGAGTTAATAACAGAGATAATGCCATCCTTCGGAGTCAGCACCAAAGTCAGAGATGGGGGGGGTCACTCGCAGCCCCTTCTCACCCCCCTGTCATACACACACTGTGGCCCCAGCCTAGACCACCATAAAAATTGATCTTGTTAACTAGGATTATGAGTGTTCAAGTTGCCATATTTAAAGCAATTAACAGAGTCCCATTACTTGTTTTTCCCAAATTGCGGCCTGGTTACTCAAGGCTGCTAATATTGATTTATGTTGCTGTGTAAACACACTTTGTCAACTTTTTGCTCCGCTCCGTCCCTTCTCCGCCCCTCACGCCTGAAACTCCTCCCCAGACCCCCTGTGGGGTGCCCCCCTGGCTTCTCTCCCATCCCTCCTCAATGCCCTGTCTTTGGCAGTTATCCTCTGGTTCCCTTGCCCTGCTGTTGCTAAGCTTAAGTGCATGAAATTATCCCACATGCTTCCTTCGTTTACTTCTGCCGGCCTTTCTTCTGTCAACTCCCTCATGTCAATATCTAGATTGTATGCTCCTCGGGGCAGGGAACAGTCTTCTTTTCTATTGGAAACCGCCATGCATGTTGATGGCAGACTATATAAACAACAATACTACTAACGATGTAGCTTGTAGGCCGTCTTCAAGGCCCGTTTTGGCTTGTTCCCTGGAAGGACAGGTACTGAGGCTGAAGATCAAATATTTTGGCCACCTAATGCGAAGAGAGGACTCTCTGGAGAAGACTCTGATGCTGGGAAAGATTGAAGGCAAAAGGAGAAGGGGAAGGCCAAGGATGAGATGGTTAGACAGCATCACCGATGCAACGAACATGAAAATGAGCGAACTCAGGAAGATCGTGGAGGACAGGAAGGCCTGGCGGGATGTGGTTCATGGGATCACGAAGGGTCGGACACAACTTTAACGACTGAACAACAAACATTGGAAACAAAATATACAACGAATAAGTCCAACAAGAATGGCAAAAATCAAATCCTGCTTAGGGCAAGGCCTTAATTAACCCAGCCAACCCAAGTTTTTGCAGGAAAGGGAAAAAAGGAAAGAAAGTTTCCACCAGCTGACAGACGCCACAAAAGTTCATCGGAAGGAGCAGCCGGCTGGCTTCTCCCAAAACTCTCGCCCTGGGCACCTTGCAAAATACCGGTTTACGCCTCGCCTTCCTGCTCCACAAGGGAAGAAGCGTGCAAAGCTAGAGAGCGCTGGTTTTTTCCAAGCTCAAAGTATCTGTGCTTGGGGGGGGGGGATTTTTCCAGGTTTGGGCTAAAACCTTGAACCCAAAGGGCTGCTGGAGGTCAAGATGGGACCTGGGTTGCTATCCCAAGCAGCCACCAGGACGCACAGATCACACCACACTGCAACTGTTTTAAAGACAACCCCCCTATTTTTTTAACTGATGTGCCACTATGCAGTTTATCAATGCAACTTCTTGCAATAGCACAAGAGAAGAACGAATCCCCCCTCCCCAATAAAGGAGTGAAGTATTGCACGCAGGACATTATAGAAATAGTTCACGCGCTGCATAATTACAGAGTTATCCACAGAATTGGGGGGGGGGGTAGAAAACAGTTATGGGGGAAGAGGGGACCCCAATACAATTAAGGGGGAAGAGTTTTGCCTACTGGGGGTATATTCTTGGGGGGGGCTATTTTAGACACACACACGCACGCAACAGAATAAAGGGTTTGTGGCCCCAAGGATGGAAGAACTAACAAAATAGCTGTAAGTAAGAGAGGTGCCCGCCACGATAAAAGCCAACAGCTGGTGGGGAGCCCATTGCGTGACCCGAGGGCGACCCTAGCTGGACCGGTGGACCCGACCACCCGCTGCCCCTCGCCCAGCCCAGACTCACCCCACCCGGGGCAGCGCTCTCTGCAAGGAAGGCAGCAGCAGCAGCAACATGGTCCTCGAGTCGGGGCAGGACAGGGGCACAAGCGAGACACCCGCGCCGGGGACGGGAGCACGCCTGACAGCCCCCCCCCCACCGCCTGCATGTGGGCTGAACCATAGCGAAGGAAACTTGGGGGGGCTTGTTGCACCCCCACCTCCCAAGGGGAGAACCACTAGCCGTTGCGCTTATGCCGCTTCTTTGCACTTCTGCAGAAGAACACGACAGAGCCTAGATGCCCCCCTCCCCACTGCTCCAGGCCCTCCCCAATCTCCTAGTTTAAAAAAAGTCTTCCCCTTCGAGAGCAACAAATGGTCTAGTCCTTTCGTCTTTGAGGATGGGGCGGGAGCCGCCGCAGCCAATAGGAATGCTCCTCTGCCACATTCCGACCAATCGGGTGCCGGATTCCAGTCGCAACGCCCGATTAAGGGATTGAAAGGTGAACGCAGCAGAGACGCCTTAAAAGGAGGGGAGGGGCTTTGTGAGGACAAACTCGAGAATTCGCCTGGGATCGTATGGGATGCTCTCCACTCCAGTCCCTGCGTCTGTGCCTGCTCCAAGACAGGCAGAAATGCAACTGGGGAAGTTCCCCTGGCCCTGCCATGAAAATGGAGGCAGGGGTAGGGTGAACTTTATCAGCTCCCTCTCCAACCAGAACATTAGAGTTCCAGAACATAAGGATAGCACTGCTGGACCAGAACCAGGGTGCATCTAGTCCAGCATCCCATCTAGTCCAGCATTTCCCACTGTGCTCCATCAGCTGCCACAGCAGGGAAGCCCACAAGCAGGGCGCAATGCAGCAGTCATTTGCTTCCAGGATCTCATTTGCAGAGGTAGACTACTCTTGAACATGGAGGCGCCAAAGCACTGTCATTGTAAACATGGGAAGACTCTTCTGGACTCAGCCACCGAGTCAGTCAATTCAGCATTCTGCTTCCTGGAACATCCATAGGCATCTGGTATAGAGAGGTAAACTCCAGGTCCTTTACTGGTCCCTCTCCAGACAAATCCTTGAGCTGACCCAGGCTGCAGGAGGGTAACTCAGGTCACCCATCCCCACAACACCTTTTCCATTGGACGCCTCCCTGGTTTCTTCCCCTCAGTACTTTTGGCAGGAGGGCAACACACAGCACCCCACAGGGGGGCTTTTCCCAAGGAGGCAGCCCTCTCCTGCTGCAGTCACAGCATGTCTTTCCCCCAGAGAGCCACACAGCTCTCTCTTTTTCTTTTTCCATCTCTCATCCTACCTGCAGTTAAGCTGATCATTAGGTTGCACGGCAGCTATTCAGCATGCATGAATCTTCTGCTTAAGCTTCTGCTAGTTTGGTTATGTGCACTGCCTCTTCTCAAGACTACTGAGCCCAGGATTCCTTGAAGACAAACACTCAGATTCCATTTCTAACAGCCATACTGGGCCTCAAAAGGGGTTTCCCTGGCCTCTCCCCTCGCTCATGGCATGGTGTATTTGCACCCTGGAGCTATTTGGCCAGAATCCAGCTCTCTCCTTTTGCGCCTGTCCTGTGTGTCTGGATTGTGTAAATTGATGCACAGAGGGATGGATGGGCGCATGTGAGTGGATGATGCCACTTAACCAGACAGTTTTGAGGCAAGGCTTGAGAGACACAAAGGCAGCGACACATGTTTTGATGTAGTGGACTCTCAGGTTTATACATGGTAAATTATAAAGCTTGAAAAATTATTATTTACCTTTTATATTGTGATGCAAAAAGGAGCTCAGTCAACTAATTTCTGGGAGCTGCACATTATGTCAAAGAGCTGCATGTGGCTTGGGAGCTGCAGTTTGGCCACCCTTGGTCTAACCATCATCTTTCCCCAAAGGCTACCTGAGAGACAGTATGTCGCTCTTGTTATATTAAGGCTACATTTATCCTCGGGGTCAGTTCCATTGAGCATTATGAGACTTGCTTCCAAGTCAACGTGGGTGGGGTAGCACTCTAGTATACCTTTTACATTTCTCTGGGATTTTAAAAATCCAATTTCAGTTTTTACATACCCGTTTTATATTATCACAACCCACTCTAAGAATGTGGAATTAAATGAGCTACATCGCATCACTGCAGCCATACTTTTCTTCTTCTGGAGGTAGCCAAAGGGGCCCCTCCTGCTTTGGCGTGGGGTCACTCTCCCTCCCTCCCCGCTGGTTCCCAGACGTAAGTCCCTCTGCAGCTATTAGCCATAATAGAGACTAAAGTGCTTCTAGGCTTATAGTTTCCCCCTCCATGGGAAAGAGATGTGGCTGAATGGTGAAAACAGTGAGACGACACACAAAGACACAACACTTGCAATAAGCAGGAAGTTTGGCATTTATTGTAAGGGGTTTCTTCCTTTTAAACAAAGAATTCCCATAACCCGTTCTCCCCACCAACAAGCTTCAGAGCATTCCCGTTTCACAGAGAAGCCCGTTTGGTACATGGAATAGGAAAAAACCCAAACACCCCCCCCCCCAACACATTCTTTAGCTAGAATCTGAGAGCTGACGGATGAACCAAATATCTGAGCTTCTCTCCTAGGAGTGCCAACTGCACTGGATGGCTAAGCAGAGACGGACGTAGCAGTCAGGTCAGGTGTTCCCTTCTTTAAAAGAATGAAGGGAAACAAGAGGGGCAGGGACTCCACACGGTGTGGTGAAAGACTAACTTTTGACATGTTCAGATGTTTGCAGCACACACCCTGTCCAATTGTGCCCTTTCCAAAGTGGAAGCCCAAGAACGGTGTTTATAAGAACACGTGGTATCGGTCCAGGCCATGTGTGGCCCATTATTCAGCTAGTGAGGATGTATTGCAAATGAGGGGGGGGGGGGAAAATCCACCTTTAGCAAAGGCAACTCCCCCCCCCCCAGGAGCCCTTCCAGAGACAGCTTAAGAAATGGTTCACCCTTGGGGACCTGCCTCCCAACCAGAGCACAAATGCATTTATCTGGTTATATCCCTTCCCGCATCCCCTGTAAAATATGCTAATATACAGAATACAAAGCACAATATGTACAACAAGACCCTAAACAGTTCTCATTCCCACTTTTAAGTAGTCAGCTTTGCGACTGGTCATGAGGGGAAAGGACGGAGGGGCAGGGGGGAGGCTCATCTACACAAATGGCCCTTTTTGCCCCCCACCCCGAGCCACAAGTACCAGTATTCGGAGGACATTTCTCCCAGTGATGCTAGACCATGTGGGAAAGACAACCTGTGCCCACGGATTCCCCCCCAGGCTCCTCTGCCGTGCTGAGCTGGCTCGACACAGGTTCCACACCGGCAGCGGCGTAGTGGGACCGGCTCGCTCCTGGCAGGTGCCAAGTGGAGGTCTTCCAGCAGGATGGTGGATGCACAGCTATTAGGCGCTGTGCAAGTCTCACCCTGCCACCATCCTACCAGCACTCAGTGGACTCCCTTTTAGAACTTACCTCGCCAGCGAAGCAGGTGGCTTGCTACTTTCCAAGGCAGCCTGGCAAATATGGTCACCAAGATATGCTACCAAGTCTTTCGTAGCCCGCTGGCCCAGAAAGAGGGCATACCCCGACTCTGGAGCAGCTTGCTTTCCTCACGTGGTCACTTGGAGACAGGTCTGCTTGCCACAGGAGACCGATTACCGTATTGTCCCGAGTACAAGACACACCTGATTATAAGGCGCACCCTTAAAGTTTGGTGCTATTAAACATTTTTAATTAAATCACTGGCATTAAATTGCAACACCCTGGTTCTAAGACACACCCCTAGTTTAAAAACTTAAATTAGGAGAAAAAAAGTGAGTCTTATACTCAGACCAATACGGTACTTACAAGCCTGTCCAAGCGAGATCAAACATGAATGCCCCCTTGGAGATGAGCCAGACTCTCTCCTCACTCTCTGCTTCTTCAACCAACCACAACTGTCGCAAACTCCTCCTTTTGCTTTGCTGGTTTTGAAAAGAAGCCGCTGACCCTCAGGTTCTGCCTTCTCTCTCCAGCCAAGATGGGTCGACATCAGCAAGGGACAGAGTACTGCAGAGGCTGGCTGGCAGGCGCGCTCAAGTTCACCTTTGCAAGTTAGCCTGAAAGCAGCTCTGAAAAGGGGTTGGGAGGGAGAATGTGGCTTGGTGCCATCGATGGTGCAGGGAGGCAGAACTTCAAGAAGATGGGAAAGAGCCAGGTTTCGAAGACAGGCAGAAGCAAAATGGCATTGCAGACCCGAAGGCACAGGTTCCATGCTCACACCCCTTTCCGGGGGGGGGGGGGCTCCCAAGAAACAATCTGTAGCACCAAGTCTCCCACACCTGTCTGGGGAAAAACACGCCCCAGATTGATCTGTGTTCTCTTTCTCTCTCTCGCACGCACGCACGCACGCACGCACGCACACACACACAGCCTGTGTGTGTGCGCAAGTGGAGGCACTTGTGCTCCAGAGAGCCCCTGCAGGCACAAAGGAGCCTTCATGGGGCCCTGGGCTGGTTGCCAACACGTGTGTCAAAACTAAGGGGGAATTCACACACCACTGTTTTGCTGGTGGAAGAGCCTGCTGGAAGGTCGCTCTGTAGTGCCTCTTCAACCCACAAAACTGACTCACCCCGCCAGTCAAGCTTCTGCAGCCGTGAACACCTCAAATATCCACACACACACACACACACACACACACACACACCCAGACAAGCCCTCGAGATCAAAGCAGAAAACACCAGGCAGACCCTTATTTAAAAAAACTGGGCACGGAGTTCAACACTGCAAACTGGCCAGTGAGCATCACCAGCCTGTGCTACTCAAGATGAGCGAGCGAGGCTGCCCTGGGAGGCCTTCTCATTTGCCAAATGCTTAAAAGCAAGAGAGAGAGAGAGCCATACAAAAATCATGCTTCCATTCACAACTATTTCCCCTCCCTGAAACATGGATGCCAGCTAGCCAAGGTGCTTAAACTTTGAATCCAGTTAATTTTCCAATTCGTCCTTTTCTGCAGAAACTGCATTTGGCCAGTCTCTCTCTCTCTCTCTCTCTCTCTCTCTCTCTCTCTCTCTCACTCACACACACACACACACACACACCCAGACTCTTCTGGCAGGTTGTGCTCCCTCCCGCCTGACACACACTGGGGGAAAGCCACGCCCTGTGCTTCTGGAGTCATGCACTTGGAGCTGTCCAGGAGAGAGACGGGAGCCACACGCCTGCCCTCTACTGGGAGGTAAGAGCCATGGCCAAGACCCCCCCTTTTTAAACCAAGGGGAAAAGGCCCTTTTCTAGCCATAGCCATTTGCTACAGGCGACCAGGCCAGCGTTAAGATGCCTGAGCTTAACACCTGGCCAGCGCAGCGCTTCCACGGAAACGTCCACGTCTGCTAAGTGAACTTTGTGGTGGTTTTGTCCTCGGCGTCCATTTCCAAACAGCTTCACTTTCTTCCCTGTGCTTTGGGCCAAAGGCAACATTACAAAATCCTCAGTCAGAATAGGTCTACATTGCGGTTCTTTGGACACCTTTAAAAAAAAAAAAAAAAAAAAAAAGACAGCCCCCGCCCCCCAAAGCAGATGCCAGGAATGTCCACTGAAGGCGGCCCATTGGTGTACAAACCCAGGAATTGGACTGATCACATCTTGCTCAGGAGCAAATGCAAACCGTTGGCTTCAACTCCCCCCCCCCGGCTTAAAAAACCGTGAGAAACAAGATCACCCACCCACCCACCCCAGACCTTAAGTCTTAAAAAAGTGTCAATATGACACTGCTTTATGAATAAAAAACAAAGTATTTACACAGCTTTACAGAAAGGAATAGGTCATCAAAATCATGTCCAGCATTTTTGCAATTTTTTGTTTTGTTTTCTGACAAGCTCCAGAGCCGATTGCTACAGAAGAAGTACTAAAATGGAAACCCAAAAGGAACTGCCGTCTACTAAGTCAGCAGCGCCGGCTGAACGACGACACCAAAGCGGGAGAAAAGCCGTCCTGGATGCTACCAGCAGCTCTTCACCACCCTTTCTTACCTACCCATTCATTCTTCACCTATCTTACACTCCCTTAGACAAGGAAATCCTCGTATCCAAGAGATGCGCGCAAAGCATGTCAGTACAGATTCCATCCCCTGGAAAGAGACAGCAGCAGCCACCATCCCCACTGTGATTCCCACACTGTTCTCTCTCCATTCTGTTGCAGAGAATCCCCCCACCTACCTCTACACATGCGCAAAATGCGACTCTGGAAGTGCCCCTACGTACAGCTACGAGGGGAGTCGTCTTATGACGGAGCCCCCCCCACTTTGCATCAAGTCCCATCTACCCACTTACACAACCCAACAAGAAAAAGCCCCCCCCCATCCCTAGCCACTAATCCTCTACCTTGAACATGCCAGCCATGAAAAGGCAAACGCACCACGAACCCATGCTCCTGAAACATATATATGTACACTCACACACACACACACATCTCCTTAAAAGTTTAGCAGCAATGAAATCGGATGGCTGTTGAAATCCCACTACAGAGGGAGCAGTTCCACAGCTGTATGTCTGGCAAACTCCACCACTGCACATTGGACACTACCGCTGAGCCGATGGCTTTCCAGGGTTTTGCAAAAAGGTGCTTTAATCCAGCCTGGGCTTTGGAACCTGCAACACAAGGCTTTGAGAGAGGGATCCCAATCCCTTCAAACGGGGGGGGGGGGGGGCGAGGCTGCCAGTCGTCACCCAGCGCAGAAGCTTACCCACGGGAAAAGGGTCTTGCTTTGGCTAGAGAAGGGATGCCAGGAATGGGGGCTTTGGAACGGAAGCTTCCTTCTTCCAAGGAAAAACAAGGTAGCCAAGCTCCAAACCAGGAGGATCCATTGCCAGACGGCACCTCCGGCGTGGGACTCGCCTTTGGAATCCAAACAGGTCTCCCTGGGCTGTTTGCCCAAGCAGGGCTGGCACAGAAAACCCAGGCTGACTGAGGTGGTCTGCAACATACAGCTGGGGCGTGTAAAAGTTCAGCCCAACTCAACAAGCTCGACAGGAGGGTTAAGTCGCAGAGCCACATGGGAGAAATTTCTCCTCCAACTCATTTCAAGTCAATAGGAAGCATTTTTACAGGGCAGGTAACATACCTTCTCCCCCACCCTCACCCAAACTCAGCAGCTTGAACCCCTCGTCGGATTCTGCCTCCAAACCAAGAGAGCCCTTTTCCAGGGGAGGGCCCAAGAGGCGGCGTTCCCAGGCCACCTGCCCACATCATTTGGCAAAGAACCTTCTGGTGCTGGGCCTGGCACAATCTCCTCCTGCTCCCTTTCTCAGAGAGAACGTTTGGCCTCCGTTCCAGAGACCACAGGAACACTCTTGGATTCGGGAGGGTGAGAATCTCCACCGCAGCAGGAACACTTTTCAGACACAGGACTGCAAGAACACAAGTCTACACCCAGAACGAGATCCCCTGAGCAGCAAGCGCTGGGGACGGAGGGCAGGGCACGCCTGGCTCTCTCCAGGATGCAGCTAACACTGACCCCAAGGACGGTGCGCGCCACGGTATCCGGCCTGCCACCCTGGCAGTTACGCTCCACGTTCAGGAAAGCAGCTCACCCCTGACAGTAACACTTTTAGAAAAATATTTTTTCTGGCTAAGCATCAAAGACCTTTAAAAAAGGAAAAAGGGAAAAACAAAAATGGCTATTTAGGAAGTGAGGGACTGCTGGAAACAGACATGGCAACAGGAGGCTCCTGCCCCCCAGACAGGGAACACGTGCAAAGTAGGTGCTCACATTTCCTTTCAACAAGAGATACAGAAGCCCAGCAGGGACAAAACATCCCACGGAAATAAGGCGAGCACTTTGCTGCTGCTTCTTTTTTTTTTTGCATAGTAGTTAAAACAGTGATACTCCCACCCCGCTGTACTTTTGCCCACTTGCTTTGCCCCCAAGCGGAGAGCTGCTTCTTGGAATTCTGGACAACAGACGGATAAAAGATACACACACCCCCTTTTTGTGCAGATCTCACCAGGGCGCCAAGAGGTCCTTGGGTAGATCCCTTACAAGCGCACCAGCCAACAGAGTGCGCCACTCGTGGGTTAACAAGGGGGTGGCGGTGGGGTTTCCACCGGGCTTCGGCGGAGACTCTGCTGTTTGCTCCTCCAGTTCGTTCGGCCCTACCATTGTACAGCAATACATTCCTCTGCTCCCCGCAGTTCCTTGACATATACAGGATATAAAGCACGGTTTTATTCTGGTGGAGCTGAAAGTGGCTCAGCTTGGGGCAAAGGCACAATTAGAACACCATTTTGGTTCTCAGTAGAACAGGCGACGTTCGGACAGCACCAATCCTCCGCATGGGGTGGGGCAGCGAGGCCAAGTCCCAGTTCGGCCTCCAAGTCCCTGCAGTCTTCCGCTCTCGCTTTTTTCTAGGTTTTCCGTTTCTCTCTCCCCCCTTCTGCCTGAATCTTCCGGTTATGTATCAGCTGACCATAGGCTCCACATCTGCTTCTCTGTCGAATTCGTCTTGGATCTCGTCTGTGTTTCCTGAGTCACTGCTGGCTAATGAACTGGGAGACGGAGAATTTCTGCGGGCAACAAAGAGGAGAAGGGTCAGGTGGCCAGGATCTCGCCCAGGATTGCGGTCAGCCCACAGGCAGGGCCCGGCTTCAGGGTTACCTTTCAGCAGAGCCCTTGATTAGCCTCCGGCAGGTTTCCATCTGGACGTCCAGGCCCCGCTTCATGCTGCACATTTCCATGTACTCGTGGAGGTGGCGGTTCATGTCGCTCTTGGCGGTGGCCAGCTCCAGCTGCGGAAAGGCCGAGGGAGAGAGTCAGGCAGTCAGGTGCCGTGCGGAAAAACCACCGGCACCGTTCCCTTCCCCTGCACCGTGCTGGGGCGTTCAAAGAGCAGGGGGCTCAACTAAGCCCCACCGCCACTGTGCTCCGTGTGGAGGTGGGCGCTTGCATAGGTGAGAATTAGTTCTGCGCTACTCACAGACACACTGGGGAAAGAGCCTGCCCATCCCTCCAGGCAGACACGAGCCTTCCAAGACACCCTGGACTCTCCAGCTGTGCCTGGGGCTCACCCTCTCTTCCTGCCAAGCGCCCACCCGACCCCCACACAAGGAGCCACACACTAAGCCACTGGCTTAGTTCTCAAGCATGTGGTCCAGCCACAGCTCTTGCTAACAGCTAACGGAGACCGAGAAGCCGGCCGCCACTGGAGGTCTTCTTCCGCCACGAGGCCGGATTGGCACCCGCCTGCACAGCCCTCTGGCCACCATTGGGATCGCACTCCTTTGCTGTGCTGACCGTCAGCTGCTGCCCTTTGGGGGGCCCAGGGAGACAATCAACCCTCAGGCGGCCTTTCCGCTGCCCTCATTCCTTACCTCAATCTGCCCAATCGTTTCCTGGTATTCTTTGTCTCGTGTTTTGAAGAACGACTCGGTTTCGTGAATCAGGTTGCCCAGGTTCTCCTCTTGCTGCTGTAAAAGGAACATTGGGAATGAGTGAGGGAGGCAGAGGCTGATATGGGGCGGGGGGGGCGGGGGGCCCTAGGGCGCAGGGCGCTGAGGCTCTGGGGGGGCGCGGGCCTCCTTAACTTTTGGGGGGGTTGCGGTTTTTTTTAGTGTTTTTAGGGGTTCTTTAGTGGTATCGCAGCTTCTCCGCGTGTGTGTATGCTTTGCCCCCACTTAGCTTGTGTATAGGAGCCTCCAGCAACGACCATCTCTTCCAGGGGCGCTGATCCGTTCCTCTGCCTGCGCCCGGGGGCGCGAACTCTTTAAAGCACCCAGCAGCGCTTTCCACAGTAGGCGCAGAACGACGATGTTTCCAATCAATGTTCTGCGCCTGTGTGAACTGCGGAAAGCACTGCTGGGTGCTTTAAAGAGTTCGCGCCCCCGGGCACAGGCAGAGGAATGGATCAGCGCCCCCGGAAGAGATCGTCGTCGCTGGAGATCGTCGCTGGAGGCTCCTATACACAAGCTAAGTGGGGGCAAAGCATACACACACGCGGAGAAGCCGCGATACCACTAACCCCCCCTAAAAACACTAAAAAAACCCGTGAAAAATTATGCTAATTTATGCAAATTTTTGGGGGCATCGGGGGGCCGCCCCAACCACGGGGGGGGGGCGTAGCGACGCCATTGGAGGGAGGAAGTCCATTCTCCAGACAAGTCCCAGGCAGGCAAGAATCTGGGCTGGAAACTGAAAGGGGAGCAGGGACCTCTCTCGGGAGGGAGGCCAAGATGCAAGAGGTCGCCTCTCCCACACCCGCCAGTTGTACAGCCCACACAGCAGGGGAACCTGGAACCAGGCCACAGCTGCATCTCTCAGAGCTTTGGCATTGCCGGAGCATGAATAACCAAGACCAGGTCTGGTTGTCTCCTCTTGCAAGCATTTTCCTCTCTCTTCATATATCTGACGACAGTCATGGACATGGTACAACAGTTAGAGCATTGCACTAGAACTGGGGCGACTTTGATCCAAAGACATGCTCAGTCGTGTGCCCTGGGCTAGTCATACCCTCTCTCTGGTGGGCTAGCTGCGAGGATACAAAGAGAGAAGGGGCAGGGCAAATGCTACCCTGAGCCAAGGATGGGATATTGCCTGCAACAAACATTCTGCATGCTCGGGCGGCCTGAAGTTCATCCTTCTTGGACTACTGGTCCACTAGACCAGAATCAAGAGCGGCAGTCCCCACAGCCAATACTGGAGGAACAGGGGCTTCCAACTGCAGGGGAAAGAGCTGAAAAGGTCCAACTCCATCTGGAGAGCCAGAGGCCTGGAGAGAAGGAGCTGCAGAGCTCAGAGCCAGAGAAGAGTTTTCCCCAAGTCAATTAGCCTTTATTCCCAGCCCCCATCTACAAGGCAAATCTACCCTTTTTGCTGTGTAATTTTCAGTTAGAAGGGACTTAAGCCTCTTAAAACCTTGAGAACTGCAGCCTGGTAGGCCGGAGGACTGTAATTCTCCACTGATAGCTGTACTTCTCCACACGCACACAGGGCTAGATGCAAATAATCTGTCACTAATTCCAGCCCATCGCTAAACTACGTTTATCATCCCAGCCCTTGCAGCAGCAGCTCACTGGAAGGTGTCTCGCCGCTCAAAGAGGCTGTGTTTTGCAGCCTTTGCACTCTGGCATCATCTCTCGCCGTTGAGGGATGCGGGGTGCAGTCCACCAATGGAAACACAGCAGATGGACAAGTGCTCCTGGCAGGCAGCACCAGACCGTGCTCAGGGGCTTCCAGTCAAGGTGGAAGAGAAGACGCTGCAGCCACATTGCCGCCTTTTACCTCACTGACTGGATGGGGGAGAACCGGGGCACCTCCAACCACACTGCAGGAGCTGCCAGCCAGAGGGCAGCTTGGAGGGGAATTTGTCATCGCCCAAAAGCAGGACGCCCACCCAGCGTGGCAAACTGACTTTGCCCTGCAGGCACCCGCTGCTCTGCCCAAACGCACTGCAAGCGCTGGTGGAAGGAGGGGCCTTTGCTTTGGTACACCAGAAGGAGAATCGGTGACGGACCGGCCAGACCCGCTTAGAAGAAGCCAAGGCCACTCCTGGTTTGGCTCCCAGAAGTCCCACTCATCCAAACCAAGGAGACTGCCAAGTACTGAAGCTGGGCTGCTCTTGGGTCGCTCACTTCCAAGGTGGTCTCGAGCAAGTCTCTTTAGCCCTGCATCTCTGTGCCCCAGACTCATTCCTGGCACAACGAACCATGGTTTGCTGGACCAAGAACAAGCAGCAAAATGGAGCGCGCTCCTTCCTCCTCTCACACCCCTAGCTTCCTAGAAGACTTCCTTTGTAAACCAGTTTGCTTCAATTTCCAAACCGGCTTGAGCATGGTGTACAAACCAGGATTAAACCACAGTTTGAAATGACTGCTCAGGCTACAGTTTCCTGGCTCAGGCATCACATCAAACTATGGTTCAACCAATCAGGAAGCTTCCTAGTGTAAGTCAGGTGCAGAAGGGGAGGAGGGACTATCCAGCTGGCGCTCTTTCCCAATCCAGCAAACCACGGCTGGTTTGACTCCGAGCAGGCCACCGAGCCAGGCCATGAACTCCGACAGGTTTGGGCTGTCGTCATCATCACAATGTGATGGGGAAGAAGAGCCACCACTCAGTGGCAGAGACCCTGCTCTGCAGGCAGCAGAAAGGTCCGCGGTTGGTCCCTAGCAGCGCCTTCAGGTAGGGCTGGGAAAGACCCCGAGCCGGAAGCCTCAGAGGACTCCTGCTAGTCAGTGCAGCCAACGTCAATCCGAAGGCTGAACACATGTAGAGATCTGGCCTGCTTGCAACCAGAGGTTCATGGTTTGACACAGGAGAGCTACATTTCCTACCCCTGTATTCAACTCAGCTTCCAGTAAGGTCTCTTCATCCCAGGTCCCAGTGGTTCAACTTTAATTCGCCAACAAGGGACAAATCAAGGCCACAAGGGGATGTGAAGCAACTGCAGAACGGAAGCTATTCATCTATGCGAGCCATGCTGGGCCACTCCTTGAAGGGCCTCGGTCCAAGACTCACCTCTCCCTGGAGCTCAAGGCTCGGGTTACAGTTGGTAAAGTCCTCCCAGAGGAGCAGAGTGTCCTCATTCTCCTCCCACGTTAAACTGTCACAATCGTCATCAAAATCAAAGGTCTCGCGCCTGTTAGAAAAAAAGAGAAAAAAGCATTGAAAATCCTTGTAACCCTCCTTCAGAAAAAAAGAGAAAAAAGCATTGAAAATCCTTGTAACCCTCCTTCAGAAAAAAAGAGAAAAAAGCATTGAAAATCCTTGTAACCCTCCTTCAGAAAAAAAGAGAAAAAAAGCATTGAAAATCCTTGTAACCCTCCTTCAGAACAAACTCAGAAGGCTAAATTAGCTCCAGGACACACACATGCCCCCAAAACAAGCTGGGCAGCAGCCTCTGCACGATGGGCAGTCAACATTCCAGCATGAAGCAACGGTTCAACCCTCCTCCCCCAGATGGCGCTGTGGGTTAAGCCTTAGTGCCCCAAGCAAAATACTAAGCTCTCTCCCCTTCCTGCCCCCCCCCACCGAAAGCAGAATTCAAAAGAAGAATGCGATACTCCCAAGCAGATCGATGAAACTAAAAGGTGTTGGAGTTTTAGGAAAAGAAAAGCAGGAAGCGAGGCAGAGGGCTGAAAAGAATGTGATGCTTATAGAGTTCAAAGAACTGCGTGTTGCATTCTTTTCAGCCCTCTGCCTCGCTTCCTGCTTCCATTTTGCAACTGGCAAAGAGTCAGCGAGACCCAGGAACAGCGACAGAAGCCTGCAATCACAAGCAGGTAAGTCATTTGCGTGAGGGGGGGCTGAACTACGGATACAGGATCCGCATATGGGGGGCACCTGTACTGGGGGCTGCAAAGAGGTGATCACAAGCCCTGCCCTTTTCCGAGATTTTTTGGAAAAAAAAAACACCCCACTACTACCCCACCTCCAATGCTTTTGAAGGAGCCAGGCGTGAGAGCTGTACTGCAGAGCAAGCGTTCCAGAAGTTCATGAAAGCAGAGAAGGACCCTGCCCAGTCCTGCCTTCCGTAGCTACACCGTGTTGTGCGTGTGTGTGGCCAAAGCTCAACGCCAAAAACAAACGAAACACAGCTCTAGCCTTCACCTGGGGTTATGCCCGTTAGTCAGAGAAGACAAGTCGCTCCAGAAGTTACGCTTGCCAAAGGAAGAGACTGCTGTGACCCTGGAACAGCCACGACAGTCAAGGCAGCAACACCTCCATTTCAGGCTAAAGTCGTCATGTGTTGAAGGCTTGAGCCCCCCCCCCCCCCGGGGAAGAGCCATAGCTCAGGAGCAGGGCACCCTTCTGCTCCTCTCCAGTGAGAAGGCTCCCAGGGAGCAGGGGTCTGCCTCCAACCATGGGGAGCAGCCAGGGCCAGACAGAATACAGAGTGCCGCATCCCAGCGGCGGACATGGCACGGCATAAGGCAGGCAGCGCCTTCATAGATGTTACCGAAGCCTCAGAGCCTTGAGCTGCTGGAGGGACTGCTCCACCAAGCGTCACACGGAGAGTTCACTTCCTGCCCAGCCAAGCAGGAAGTCAAGGTCTGCACTCCTCTCATGATGAATGGGTTCAAGAATTGGCAAGAGCCTCGAAGAAGCAGCATGGGAGTGCACCCCAACTGCCCAATGGCTAGACAGCTGATGTTTTAAGAACGTGCTGCTCCTCTATGTAATCTGCAGTTGGAGCACTCTTGGGGGAAAGTCATTAAGACCTCGCAGCTGAACCTGCTACCCACCAGCTGTGTTCGGTTTTCCAGAGCCCAGCTACTGGCTTCGTCTGAAGAACTTGATGAGCACACCCAGGCAACCGTCAACCCAATCCATGGTGCCTAGACCCCAAAAGTGTATTTGTGGAGGAGCGCTCTGCCACAGGAACCAGTCCTTAAGAAGGACTGACAGAAGCCCTTTGCAAAGAAAGCAGCAGGAGTTTGGGGCGCGTTTGTTAAGCAAGCATAGAAAGGAGACTGCTGAAGGAAACCCACCACCAAGTCTGAGCAAGAGTGTGTGAGGCAGGGGGTTCTGGCATGAACCAGAGCAGCTAAGGCAACTTCCTCTGGAGTAGAACATATGCGTCATGGCGATTCATCTGCTGATAGGGACAAAGTGTTTAAGAGCCTCAGCCCTATAAAAACGGGCATTAAAAGCACAGGATTTTGATGATTGCAGCGAGCGAGCGTGCATTTCACTCTAGGCCACAAGGCCACACGCCGAGTGACCAATGCCAATAAAAAGAGCCTTTGCAAAGAGGATTGTGGACTGAAGTCATGAGGAGTTCCAGTAACTCCCCAACGTAACCGAGTAGCTGCCGCCAGCCCACTCTTAGAAAGCTCATTTCCTCTTCTTACGGCAGCCAGCAGGATGCAAACAACGCAGCCCCCCAGCAAGCAGCGGTGGAGAGGCGCCACACGTGGCCTCCGCACCATTCTCAAATTCACAATGCTGTTAGAAGGAAGAGGCGGCCACAACCCCTCCGCAGCCCTGCCCAAACAGTGCAATCGCTCCATCAGCCAAGGACCAGCTGCACAAGAGGAGCTCTGCACTCGGTTTTTTCTTAAAACCAAGCTGCTAGCCCTGGTTACTGCAAGCAGGTGTTTGGAAGCATGCAGACACATTTCCAACTTAGCAATCGCAGAAACTGGGACATTGACTAGGAAAGATTTAAGGGGTGGGGGCAGGGTTTCCATGCCCACATGACATGATGGCCACTGGCTTAGATGGCTTTAAAAAGGGCAGCCGTTAGCTATCACAGTGGCTGAATGGAGCCTCCATATTCAGGGAGAGTACACCAATTGCCAGGGGCCAACGTAGCGAGGTCCAAGTCGCATAGCCCTGCCTACGAGAGCGAGTGGGATGTGCAACTCAAGTCACGGAGACCCTCCAGTTCCTGCACAAAAGATGGCAATTGCCTAGATGTTCTGGGCTTCCCAGAGGCACTGTGGGGCAACACACGCAGGACTGGACGGCCCGTTGGTTACTTGGTTTGCAGAGCTTATAGCCACGGAATTCCGCTCATCTTGTGGGAAGAATGTAACTGGGGCAGAATTGTGCTGTTAGCAGCCCAGAGCACGCAACAGCCTGTGTGACATGTCCTAAGAGCTCCAACCAAAAGACACCGAGACCCTCCCCAAGGCTCTGGAATACTCACAGCTGATTAAACATCCTCTTCATTTCATCCGTGATGTTCAGAGAGCAGCTGACTTCGTCGTCCGAGAACCGGCTGTTGTCTGCATCCTGCTCGGAGAGGTCATCTTCCGAGGCAAGCTTCCGCTCTTTCTTCTTGGAAGCCACCTTAATTGGAGAGAAGGGGAGTGACTACAAGGCTCATGCGAGCCGAGATAAGACAGGACAGGGGAATTGGAGAGAGGAGACATTCCCTGCCCCCACCTCCACAGTGGTCTGGGTGCAGAAATGACAGCTCGCCCCAAGGCTGGTTATTAAAAATCACAACGCAGGTTACAGGTAGTGGAAGACAGAGCACAAGAAAAGCAGACGGAGATGGCACACAGCAAAGCAAGCTGCCCAGCCAGTGGGGCTACAGCCAGCCATGCGAAGGCTCGGGAGGAGGAGGCCACGCAAGCAGTTGGAGGAGGTGCTCAAGCTGGAGAGCCACGGTGCTCTCTCGTGCTCTCGCCCCAGGCAAACTGCAGCAACAACGGGGGAACGAGGCTGTGCGGATACCCGTCTCGCGGACAATCCCAATGCCTCTGCCGTTTCCACCCTGAAGCAGAGCTGGCCAGCTCCCAGCTTGACAGGAAAGGGGCAATGCAGAGTAAAACGGGAGAAAGTCGCTGGGAATCTCCAAAGAAGAGAATTTCAGATAGCCAAAGCACCACCCCCGCCAAAAGGAAAGAGGATCCGTCTTAACAATGTACATAAACACACATTATCTTCCAGGTGGTTGTCAAACTAGGACCTGAGCAACTAGGATTATGTTATGCCCTATTTGGTAAAATGTGCATGAGATGCTGTGCATGGAACATCCATGTGCCCTGCCTCCTATGCGCTGGAGTCTGCCCACACTTAAGCCTACCTGTGGATGGAGATTTTAGCAGTTGCCTACACACCTGCAGTGTTTAGCATTTCCTCCACGAGGGCGACACACTTACTCTACCGCCTTGGTTTCCCAGGGTCTGGAAAGAGCCGGCTGATCACGTGGAGCCTCACAGTCAGCACAGACGACATGGGCCTGCCCCCAAAGTGACCTCTTGCAATTGGATGACTGCAGTCCCAGTGCCTAGAGCTATAGGTCATTGCTGTAGGGCCTTTGCAGATGCAGGATCTGACCCTGCCGCACAAGATCCCAACTGCCTGCTTTCCAACACGAGAACCACAGAGTGTGTGAAGTGGGAACTCAGAGGTCATCTGCAGAGGCGGCCTGCACACCAGTCCCATGTCTCACGCGTGGAAACTAACAGCAAGCCGTGTTCAACAGGACCGGACCTAATCACCTGAAATATCTTGGAAACATCTTCAGAGTTGCGCTGCTGCGCTACATCACACAGCTTGGCTGTGATATCGATTCGCCGGCAGATGTCCATGTCCACCTTCATGGCTTTTTCTTGGATCTTTGTGTCCAGGTCTGTCATAGGCTGCAGGAAGGACAGCAGTGGATTATCTTCCGTTAATACAGTTCAGAGGAGGAGGAGGAGAAGGAGGAGAAGAAGAAGAAGAAGAGATACCCTACAGGATCTCTATCCAACGCAGGCCATGCCAGCCTCAGCGCTAAGACTGCTGCTGGTTTCTTCTGCAGTGGCAGGCAGCACCCAAGGACCTGCAGCAACCAGGGTGGGCAGTGGGGTCACTGCCAGTGCAACACCGATTTCAACGCATGCAAATGGTCAAGGATGACGACAACACCCAACCCAGAACCTCTCATGGCCAACACTCTGTTTTTGTGGACCCTGCATGGAAGTCTAGTTTTGAAAGGCCCCCCCCCCCCAGCCTGTGTAGGAGGAGTCGTCGTCGACTGTTGGAAGCCTTAAGTGTCAGAAAAAACACCTGGACGTTTCATCCCCCAAATAGCTTCTTTCTTGCAGGATGATGATATCCTCCAATTCTAACTACCTTTTACGGAAGCTACAAGATAAGATGTAGCACATTATATGGGGGGGGGGAATCTACAATCTCTAAAATATTTCATTTCAGAAGGAGTCAGGAGCCCTTCCAACTCTCCTAACCTTGCTGAACAGATTCATATTTCTTTGGGGCATCAACTTCAATGAAAAACAAGTGGAGACTGAAAAGTGTGGGGGGGGAGGGGAGGAAACAGTTCCCAAACAGTCTGTTGAGTGCATTTTTCACCCAAATTTATGTTGCAAAGAATCAAAATTCTTAGCACTGGAATGTCATCTCAGTCAACTTCAACTCTGCACGCATAATACTGATATTTAGAAAATTGTACAATGTTTTCTCTGTACCACACGTGTTTAACAGGAGAGCAATATTTTGCAAACAGCTCATCAGAAAGACTGCCTCAAAGTTAAGCAGTCATTTCTTTCTCAAAACATCCACGCTACTTTTCAATCAGCACCTCTACCCGACACACATTTTTCTAACTATTTTTTTCTCTGCTTTGACTTTGTTCTCAAGCTTCTCTCTGTGTACACTAGAAGTAGATTAAAACTTTTAAGATAAACTGTGGCAACTGTGGCACTTTTACACAAGAGATAAAAAGCCTGCCAACTGCTTATGCGCCATGAACGTCACACGCCATGTGTTTAAGTGCGCCTGGAATCCTGCCACCCTTTTTACAGGTGTCCTGACCTCTGCACAACTCCACTAAGCGCCACTTTGGTTCCCAGTCTCCCTTGGCTTTCCCCACCACTAAACACAGCATGCTGCAGACCTCGTGCCACCAGAGAGGGTCTTTGGAACCGGGGCTCAAGAACTGCAATGTGCCCCAATTGGGGGGGGGGGGAGAGAACACACCTTGGGCTGTCTCTGGTTTCTCTCCCAATGGTAGAAGGTGAAGCAATACACTTCTGATCTGTCCTAGAGCAATGTCTGCGAGGAGCCTCGTTGTAAGACAAAGCAGAACCACAATGCAAGGAGGCAGGTGTGCATATGCGACCTTGGCACTCCACCCGAAGTGAATTTGCGCCACATACAAAGACCTCCCCCCCCCCCCCCCCCGTGCTCAGACGGTGAAGCCACCAGCATTTCCCAAGCAGGCAACCACCTTCCATCCCTCCCTCCCTAACATGGGACAGCTCCAAATGCATACACGGTTTACAAACAGGGTACGCCATCAGTGCCAGGCTTCGAACAAAGAGGCCTGGGCAAGATGGTCTGACTTCTGAGACACAGGTCCCAAGGAAGCCTTGGAGCCTTCCTGACAGGCAGCATCTATGCAGCTTTCCAAATCCTACACTTAATGTGACCGACTGGCCTCCTTAAGAACCTGGGCATCTTCCACTGCATTCTTTCCAGAGGCTGCAGCTTGGGTGGGGCGGCCAGCACTGCTAGCTGGCATGAAGGCATCAGGGCACAGTCAGGGTTGCGTGAGAAGCAACAAGTTAATGCATCTACACAGACCAGACGGGAAGCAAGGGGAGGACAAGGGCGATTGGTCCGATGCATTAGATCATAGCAGGCAGCCATAATACTCACTGCAAGCAGCACTCACTGAAATCATAACCCCCCCAATTCATGAAGCTATGAAAATGATATCTATTTTAATAAGACGGCAGTCAAGCAGGGCACTGCTGAGTTGCCTGCCTACTTACGTCACTCATCAGACCCTTGAAGACAACCAGTTCTGCTTTTAGCCGCTCAATCTTCTCATTCAACTCTTCCTGGAGAGCTTCGGCTTCTTGCGCCTCCTGCAGGACAGAAACAGTACACCAGATTGTGGAAAGGAAGCCACGCAGCACTAAGAACAGCAGGCTAAGCCCTCCCACCAAAGGTCGTCTCACAAAACAGGCAGCAGTTTGAGGAGCACCATCCTGGTCAGTGTGCATGTGGGATAAGGATTCAGCCACCCCCAGGCAAGACCCGAGCCACATTGCAAATGCACCAAGAACGTCTAGCAATCAGCAGCGATGGAGTATCACGCGTGACCAGACCAAGCCGGCTCACATCGGCCTCGGAAGAATGTGGCAATTCAGGGGCCACTCAAAACCTACCTCTTGAAGAGTCTCGACCACAGACTCGAGGTTCATTCGCTTTGCCAGTTCCTCTTCCCATCTGAAAGAAGAACGAAGAGAGATGAGCAAAAGAAAAAGGATGCCAGGCAGTCTCTTAGCATTTGCTCCAGAACACAAGCGTGAGGGAGACTTGCAGGTCCCCAACGAGTTTCAAAATGGCGCGCCTGGGAATTCCATGCCCCACGGTGCCCCCACCTGGCCTATACGCCACCTGCTAGTGCTCCACCTTGCCTACAAATCTATGCAAGGCAGAAATACCGAAGGACGCAGCTACTGCAGCTGACCCGTCGTGGGCGCGAGTTGTGCCACACACGGTCAGAAATGTGCCCCATGCCCCAAGCAGAAAAACAAAGATTAAAACTTCACTGAATGGAAAAGGCAGTTAACACTTTGGCTTCGGAGAATTGCTTTTCATCACAAAACTGAACAAAACTGGGCAACAAAAGGCTCTCTTTGCAAACCACAACTGAAGCAGAGATCCGCCTTGTCAGCCCAGTCGCTGGCACCGCGGGCTGCTGCCGACTCCGTCAATTCAACATTTTGCTGAAAATTTGCTTTCGGTAAGCCTCAAGAACGCATCAGGTTAGGTTTGCAGAGACCTTTCACTTCACAAATCCCTGAGCAGAGAGGGGGGAACTCAAAAGCCTGGTTACAAAACGATGATTGATGACTGCCATTAGACCTTGGTGATCCAGTCAAGAGCATCTCCAGGAGGCCAGTTTAAATGCTCCCAGTAGCCTAATTATAACAAGGTATGAAAGGGAAGTTGCACTTGCTGCGGAGTCAATATTAGCAATTCAATGGCTAATATTAACGCCATTACCAAGTGGAAGAACAGGAAACACACAGAGAGCCCAGCTCCAGCCGCCTCCACTTAGCCCAGTTACACAAAGAGGAGGGCTGTTCTGGTGACGGGGAGACGCACTTGCCAGTGGATTGCCAGCATTCCCATTTCCAAAGCCATCTGGCAATGCTCATGTTTCCCATCCAGCCACAGCCCACTGAACGGTTTCCAAAAGCACCTTCTGCGTGGATCCAGCATTTGCAAGCCACACAGCAGCCCCCCCCCCCCCCGCGGACAGGCTACATTTAGATGGCAGCCACATGCCGAGGGGATCAACTCGGAAGGAAAGAACCAAGGCAGCTGCTGTGTTGTCACTGTCGGCCCTAATCCTCAACGAACCACCCCTAAGCGCGCAGTTTTCCAGAAGTGGAGGCAGGAATGCTGGGGTGAAGCAACAGGCCGGTGGCTTGCGAGGGCCCTTTCCACGTCGATATCCTCAGGGCAGATATGGTCGCCAAAAATGATGCCACTCCTCCCCAATAAGCAATGGCACGCTCGAGCAGAAACATGTCAAGCCTCACTTTTCATCGCCAGCCATTTATAGGCCAGACTAAAATATCTGGCCTGGACTTTGGTTTCGGCACGAGTGTTTTTAGACATCAACTCGAGTGACCTCACCTGCCTGGAGGACACCGGCTGGATAGCCAGGTATCTGCGAAGCGGCAGTGCCCCAGTCCTTCTCCCCCTTTGCAGCTGCAGAAAGTGCCCAGAGCAACGCTTGCCGAGAAATGTGAGAGACGCGTCTTGGCGAGCCGCCTGCGCTCCATCTTGTCAGGAGCCACCGCAAGCCCCAACCTGCAACATGGGACCCAACTTCAAGAGCTCAGAGGGCCAGTGAATGGCTCTGGTTCTCTTCCAACCAGCATGCGCAGAGAAAGCTGCCTCCTACTGAGTCAGGCTCTCAAGCTCAGTATTGCCTGCACTGACTGGCAGCAGTTCTCCAGGATTTCAGACAGGTTTTTTCCTCTGCCCTTCTCGGAGATGCTGCTGGGGCCTAACCTGGGACCTTCTCCATGGAAAGAAGGGGCTCTATCCTTGCCCCCTGCACTGGGGTGGGGTGGGAATACTAATGATGTCATTCCAATTTCTGATGACAACATGTACGAAAGAGGCTGCCAACGTTGTCCCTCTCTGGAATTTAAATGGAAATGGCCAGTTGCTGCTGTTCGTAGAGGTTCAGCCCAGCAATTCCAACCTCTCGCAAGACACAAGGCAGAGAGAAACAAAGGTGGGGGGGGGGGGAAAGAGAGCAAAACACTCAGGAGAGGAGCCCTCCTCAGCACTTAGGTCATCCTGACCGAATGCCAGGCAGAGACGCTGCATGTCCCAGCAGGGCCTACGGGAGGCTTGCTGGTCTCCAGCACACCAGTGACGACATTTGCTATCTCCGCAGGCTTTAGGAGGAGGGAAGGGCCATCCCTCATTCACCTCACCTTTCTGGGGAGGTGGTGTCAAGTGACAAGAGTCGGGTGGGGGCTACACGTGCCTGTCCATTTAATCCACATCCAAAACCAAAGGCTTTCCACTAGTCGCCCAGTTTTAATCCAAAGGACTTTCCCTTGGAATGGCAAGTCAGGGATCCCCATCAGAAGAGTTTGTTCTTGCCTTTGCATTGAGCCTTTTTCCACACAAGTCCCGCATGATCACACTGAAAAAGCTACGTGCCACGTCTCACCGGTGTAAACCGACGACGTGCCAGGCAGCTCCTTTAAGATTCACATGCTGGAACACACAAAGGACCCTGAGCAAAGCATCACCACCGCTACATATCCCAGAGAAGCACCAGAAGCCATACAAAGGCACTGTTGAGAAAACGCCTACAGCTCACGGCTCCGTTCCATCACCAGCCCTATAAAGCCTAATTCATCGTCTCAGGCTGCCAAGCCTCTGCTGCAGCCTGTTTCAGCAGCCCTTAAACGATGTTCGAGCCCAAGAGACTCTGCATGGAAGTGGTGCTGCCATGAAAAAACCCTGGAAGACCTGCTGAGATGGCAATTCCTGAGCATGGCTCCTCCAAAGCCGAGGAAACCACTCGACTGCTGCATTAGCAGCCAGAACACAGGAGTCTGTCGTGTATTGATGGGCCTGGGGTGGGGGAGGGAAAGACAGGCCCACCTCCAGCCAGTGGGACCGCTGTACGCGTAGGAAGGAGCAGCAGTCCTCGCACATGTGCTGCCGACAGCTGCTGGTGGTAGGGGCACATTTTTCTTCTGGGCTCAAAGCAGCAGTTCCCACCTGGCTGAGTCTGGATATTCAGTGTGAGTGCACAAGCACGCACCCCCAACACTGCCCATCCAAATTCACTGCCTGCAAAAATGCCACGAGCAGATGGGTCATGGGCAACAGAGATTATTTTTAAAGAAGGTCTCAATCCTCAAACATTGAGACACGACACAGCACGATCACAGCTCCCTTCCTCTCCAAGGGCAGATGACTACCAGCCATTCAGGGCCTCACTGTTATAGTTACTGGAAAAACAATGGGCCAGGCAATCCACTTCTCTTTCCATGTGCAGTACTGCATTCCAGAGGAACAGAGTCACTGCAGCCACAGACCTCAAACTACCTGCAACATCATATGCTTTGACAGAGACCGAGAGAGAAGGGGGGGGGGGGGAAGAAGAGACACACTTTCTGGAGGTAGTTACAGGATTGCACATGTAGGCAGGGAGGTAAGAAGGCACTGCATGATGAAAGCGGTGCTGACTGGAGGAGCTGAGTCAGAGTTTAAACATGTACTTGCGCCTTAGAAAAATATTATCCCTAAGCGCCGAGCTGCCATTCGAAAGCAAGTTGAAGGGCGAAGCAGGAGCATTAAAGAGGGGAAGCCGCTGCAATAATGTTTCGCTTGCTGGGGAGTTTCCTTAAGCCTTCGCTTCCTGTTGAAGGAGTCTGAACTCTCGGCCTTGCGTCACAGGAGGGTATCCCAGCTATGGGGGGGGGGGGGGGGAGAACCATACCAGAAACAGAAAAGCCAACTGCCCAGGGTGATCACAGAACACGGAGCCACTACTGTCAGAAAGAGGAACATGGGGAACATCAGTTGAAACCTCCCACCAGAAAACCACAAAAAGAAAACTCCAGGGGACACATGGGGCCAGCGACAAAGGGGGTCGTAGCCACAGTGGTAGAGGTGGCCAGCAAGGAGAAGGACCAGGTGCCCTGACAGCTCCGGAGGCAGGCAAGTCTCTTGCAGGGCCAGGACCGGCTTGAAGAGGGACCCGACAGGGACAGGACCAACAGCCCTTTTGGAAAGACGCCCTCAGCATTCCGCGTCTCCACTGCTCTCTCAACACTTCATGGGCCCCAGAAGGTCCTTCAAAAAACAGAAGGGTAGCAACCTTCTAACTTACAAACAAAAATGCTTCTGCACACCTAGAGATTATTACCACTACCTTCTTTTGGGTGGCTCCCTTTGGGATCATCACCACTTTTAGAACACAATTACATATTGCATGTGCCATAGAGTATTGTGACAAAATTCATTTGCCTGAAGTTTGCTTCCACCATGAACCAATGATGGAGCCATCCTATCAGCACTCAAACCTAGGTCATGGAGAGCCATGGACCAGCTCCCACCCAAGTCACCATGAATACTCAATCCAGGTTCCAGAACACCCAGGAAATTAATGTGTTGAAATGAATGATTCATTTTGGGCGAGCAAGAACGAGGGAGTGCGATAATGGGAGATGCTCCTTTTTCATCTGGGCATGAGGGTTACACCTAGCTTTGCTAATCTCTTCAATGGGAAGCATCAGAGGCTCCGGCATCATGAGCCCCACCAGCAGGGCACAGAGTCTCTGGTGCCAGGCACAGATAATTGCACGCTGGGCGGTGCCGCCTGCTCCGCTTGCTGGTAATCACAGGCTGGAGACACGCCCTTCCGCTTGCTGCCCTTACGGCAACGCGGCTTGCACTGTCGCCAGCAGATCTTTTGATGGCCATGCTTTCCCAAGGTGTCCCCTGGCCAGCAGGGCGTGCCTCACCTGTTGCTCAATCTGGCAGGAGATCTGATGTTCTGCCTGCTCAAATACATCTCGTTTACTTTCTTCGAGATGACTCATGGCAGCCTCCTCTGTGGGCCTGCACCAACATGCCCACGAACCCCACCTCCCCATCCTGTCTCAAGAGCAACAGCCAACGTGCCAACCACCAAGTTGGCACCAATGGCTCTTCCCACCACAGTTAACTGGCATGCTGTTGGAGGTGCGCCTCCTCTCGGGGACCCACAACTCTTGGCCCCACGGACGCCATTGGAGAAACTGCCCTGGACGTCTCACCAAGCCCCACGGACAACGCTCTGAACAATCCAGCAAGAGAGTTTCTAGCAAACAAGCGTGCCACTTCTGTTCCATTCAGTCCTGGAGGCTGGGAGGTGCGAGGCGGGCGAGCTCTGGGGATGGCAAACCCTTCCTAAAGCCACACAGTGTCTGCCTGACAGCCCAGTCAGTTGTATGCATGTCTGCTCAGAAGGAAGCCCCACGGAGCTCCACAGGGTCTGCTCCCAGGGAAGCACATACAGAATTGCAGTCTAAATGCACAACAGTCACTACTGTGGGCCTTTCTAGCATGCTAGAGAGGGGATTCTAATGGCCTGAAGGGGCTGCCAAGTTATTCAAGGACAGGCGCAGCAATTGCTCTGTTTGTTTGTTTGTTTATTTTATAGAATTTCTATCCCACCTTTCCCATGCTGAAGCATATGTCCAAGGTGGATTACAAAGATTCCATAACAAGATGAACAGAGTCTGAAAAACAATGAGTAAAATCACTTCACAAAACAAAGAAACCATTTAGGGGCAACTATTTGGTACAGGGTGAGGCAGCAGAACAAACAGCAACAGCTATCATTTGAGCATCTTCTTCCCCAACTGACTGAGAAACAGAAGGACCTGGCTTCGGGACCGTTCCGGGGACCACAAAGCCCACCTGGTTCTCCCAAGTGGGAAACCAAGACGACACCCCACCCCTGCCTGACTCATGCCTCCAGGGTGTAAGAAGGGGGGGTCACGCACACCCCACCTGCGCATTTGGCCCAGGTCCGATGCTAGAAGCACCTGCTGCTTCACGGGGCTCACCTCCTCACCTTGTTGCAAGTGTGGGTCACTGGGTGCCAGGACAGGAACCCCCAACAGGCATGGAGAGTAACCAGAGACACTGTCGTTGCCACTTGCCTGTTAACATCTTGGCCAACCTCTTTTCCTCTCCTTTCACTACCTGGCTGGATCAGTGCCTTGTTTTTATCCCTCATGAACTTTCCTGCCACCATTTTGATTTTTCAGCCTTTTAATACAACCCCCCCACACACACACACACACACTTTTACTGTTTACCTGCTTCCTCTTGGCTCATGTGGGTTGCCACATCTATCCGACTACCCACATTTTGCTACCAGTTGGGCTTCAGGGGGGACACAACCTCCCCCCTGAATTTTGGGGCTGCTAACCTGGAAAGGTTTTCCTTCCTTCCGTCTGGGCTCTCTAGTTTCGGGTGGTGGCAGCAAGAACTCTTTTCCCAGCCCAAGCCCAGTTTACACAGTAAAGGCTGAAGCGGAACAGGGAAGGGAGTGCCACCGCTAACCACTGCACCCATTTTGTTCTCCACCTTTCCCTTACAGTAAATGAATCATACTTTAAAAGTGCAGGAATCAGTGAGAAAGCCGACAAGGATGCTGTAGGGACCCTTGGACAGGGGCCACAGCTTAATGGGGAGAACACCTGCTTTGCAGGCAGCAAACCCAAGTTTCAATCCCTGATAGCTGGAGATGGGAAAAGCCTGAGAAAGAGCTGCTGCCAGTCAGAGTCAACAATCCTTGGCTAGATGGATCAAGCGCCTGACTCTGCTAGCAGCAGTTTCATACATTCCTATGCTAAAAGCTCTACCTTAATAAAATACGCACAGGACAGTTGAATTCCACAAGTCTACACAAGCACAACTAAACACAGGGTCAAAAGGTGCAGCACATTAAGAATTTCTGCTTTAAAAACAAACCAACCTCAGAAACCGGGGTTGGGTGCACGCACCACCACCAGCCAAGGATTCAGTATTCCGTGCAATTCCTTGCCCACCCCACCTCAAATGACTAGGCAGGGACAAGATTATACACAGTGGGCAAATTCTTAGTTTGCATACACTTCCCAGAATTTAAACTTGTCTGGTGCAGAGTTCTGGTTACCTAGAAGCAGCGTTTTGAGTTACACCTCCAAGTATGCTGCATCCCCTTTACTACCTTTGTCATGAGAGAAAATTATGTCATAAACAGGATCTATTTAACATTCAGTCAACAGTCAGTGCTTGATAGGTGAGGGGGTGAGGTGAGCGGAGAAACCGCTGCAAATAACTGCAATAAGTAACTCATGTGCAAGATTCTGTTTATATTAAGACTCTTCAAGTTTATTCCAAGGACACAGCATTTTAGCCTCCAAGCGTCTTGGGTTCCTAGTGAAACACAAAATTAAATGCTTACTGAACAGCATCACACAAACTGTTTTCATTTTTTAAAAATGGGAAGATCTGATTCCATTAAGACCTGGCTCAAATGCAACAGCAATCCCAAGTGAAGCTGTCCAGGGCTTGCAGCTCGGAAATGACAGCCTGCCTCCTGTTTCTCCCACCGCACAGAACCTCCTGCAAAAGAATGGATCAGGCTGCTTGTATTTGTGTTCCCCTTTATTCATTTGGGGAGGAGAAGAGACAGAGGCTGCTCCCCATTCTAAAGTTTGCTGCTACACGTCTTCAAGTCCATTTCCTGTTCCTATATCCTTGCTAATTATGCCCCCAAATGGAAATGCAACTCTTTCTTTTCATCAGGAGAAGCAGCAAGAGATTTCATGGGCATGGCATGTACACGTTAGAACAATGGGAATGCCTGGGAGGTGAGCTAGTCCCTTGTAAGCACAGAGTCATTATGCATGGTGATTAAGTTCACCTGCAAAGAAAAAGACGCAATGCACACACCCAGCGTGCGCGCACACAGAGCATTCATTCCAAGCTTTATAACAGCAAATCTCCTCCATATTTAAGTTTACACAAGAGCTACTTTCAGGAATGTGCTGGATGGTGGTTCTGGCTGCATTCTTCAAAAGCGCTGCCTTACTTTGAGCAGTGCACACCCCATTATACAGCTCCTGTGCAGGATTTGCAACTAATTAAAAATATTTCAGCCCAGTGTGGTCAAATATGCATTGGTGCTACGCACCAGCTACCACTACAAAAATCTCCCTTGGTGAAAAACAAGGAACCCCCCTGAAATCAGAGCTGGGATATTTTTGTCCCAGCCTGCCCCACACACTCACCAGCCCAGATTCTGCCAGTACAATGGGAGCGAGGTGCCATTGCTCATCACTTCCCAGAAACAATTCCAACATGCTCTTTGCCATGGATCCTGGAGCATATAATTAGTATTCCAAACATTAAACTATGGCCATCAGAGGGCCTTACTTACACAGGCACCACCCTGGACGGCTCTGGCTCAATAGCAGCCATCTGATCAGACTGACATATGGCAATACCAAGTCTGCTTATGTCATAACAAGGCATAGGCGGGATAAACTTTGAATGAATGAATAAAGGAGGGCATGGATGCAGGAGAAGACCACCCACCTACCTGACCAGGATTCACGTTTGAAGTTCCAATTTTTAACCTCTATAGACTAGGGGTAGGCATGCATAGGACAAGGGGAATCAACTGCTTTAGTAGATAACCCACCCACATCCATCAAATCCACCAATCCAGAGCTAGGCATCAAAGCTAGGTTCAGGGAGATGAGCATATCCTTGAAGCGAAGCAATAAGGGCGCCTCTGAGCACATGCTCAGCCCAGGACCTTGTTTCCAGTCCCAGAGTTGAGGTCACAGTCCTGTCACACAAAGGTCCGCTCCTGTTTTAGCCCAAGTTCTCCTCATTTCAGCAGCCTGAGAAGAGCCTTTTTACCCTGATGAACAACACAGAGCCAGACAGCCTTGCAGACCCATAGCAAGTTGCCCAGAGATTCACCAATGGGGGCTTCTGCCTGCCCCGGGCATCATGTGCTCCTTGCAAAACCACCCTCCTGAGACACACGACTAAAAAGGCCACACTGTAAGGAGGCCCACTCCAAAAATTTTGGTAATCCCAAGGGATGGACAGTTTAACTGCATTGGCTCGCAGAACACAACCAACTTATTTTGAAGATACCAGCAAAATGGGCTCACCCTTCACAAGAGGGACTGAGCCTTTCTGTACCTAAACATGCCTTGGCAAAAAGGGATACAAGCTATCCAAGTCTAAGATGAAGTAACAGGGAAAAAAACTCTGCTTACTTAGTAGCATGAAAGAAGAACAAAGCATGTTTTCAACAAGGAGTTATCTCAAAGTTGCCAAAGAGTGAACAAATGCGTCTGAATCACCTCTCCGACGTCTGCTGAAGGACATGCCGAGGCAGTGGAGCGCCACCACGAGGCCCTTTGACCTCCAGATTCGCCAGAAGGGAACTGAATTCAGGATGGGCAGGAAAATCGCCACCAGAACAAGCCAAGATCGAGAGCAGCTGTTGCCTCAGCAAATTGTCCCAAATCTGGCCCAACAGTACATGTTTGGTGCGGTACTAATGGATAAACCATTAAGGCAACCTGCCTTAAGAACGGCTATAAACTCCTCTGCTTGTGTCTGCAAAGAGATTTATAGGAGGCGGTGGATTGCAGTCAGTTCCACAGAGTAGACTTTTCATTTCCCCATAAACACCTTTTTAAAAAAACCTCTTACACAGAAACTACCTTCCAATATACCTTTGATTGTATATTGAGAATGTCAAGCAAGGCAGTTTATCTGGGCAAGGCTGGATTTTTTGCCGTTCAAAAAGCTTCTCATTATCAGGGAGAATAGTATTTTCCTCTTGGAAATGTGTATGACAGTTTCCTCTCCATATAAGGTGCCTCCCCCCATATGAACGTGGCCACCAAGGCCCCGCCAGTACAATGCATTATGCCAGCTCCTCTGCAAGAGCCTCCTTTTACAGACTCAGTCTACCCTACATGGATATGTAGTGGTGAACGCCAGCCCCCATCTGACCCAAACTGGCTTCAGAAGTTGCAGCAAAGCCCTTCTTTCAACAGACTAATTGTGTGGCAAATTTTTTTATTCCAAAAATATCCCTCAGCAAACTGAATGTTAACTGCTCTCATATGATCCGAATCCTCCTGGAAAAACAATTAGCAGCAAAGCTTGTGAAACATCTGTGGCAAAAAAAGGGGGGGCATTCTTGGCTTTCTGCAGAACTGTAGTTACGATAACTGGAGGTAAAAACAGGGTTCTTTTGGCTCACTTTTGAAAGAGGCAATTATTTTGGCAATCTGAAGAGCAGAGGATTAGCTGACTGAAAAGAGCTCCGGGGTGCAAGATAATTGAATACAGAACTTATGTTTCAGAGAGCATTTTCTTGCCTGAGCAATATCTATATCGCCACATTGTAAACTACCTGTCAGACTAGCTGCGTTACATTAATGCTCAAGCATCTATTGAATGTTAAGTAGCATTCCAGCACGTTGGGAGAAAAACCAATGCGGCAAGAGATTCACATACTACATACATGTTACTGGCAAGTGTGACGATTTGAAGATGACCTGGGGAGGAACGGGCAGAATAAGCCTTTTGAGCAATTTAGCAAGCACAACTTGAATATTTGTTTGACTGTCACAGAACGTTAGAATTGGAGAGCCTTGGAGGCCATCTAGTCCAACCCCCTGGGGTCAGCACAGGCGACTGCTACAGCATCCCTGACAGGTAGCCATCCAGCCTCTGCTTGAAAACCTCCAACAAGGGAGAGCCCACGACTGCACGAGACAGGCTGATCCAGTGCCAGGCAGCGGTTACAGTCATGACATTCTAGGAAACTCGTACGGTCCAGCCTAAATCTACGTCTCTGTAATTTCAGCCCATTGGTTCTAGCTCTGTCCTGGGAGCCACAAAGAGGAAGCCCTCCCCTTCTCCTGCATGGCAGCCCTTCAGATACTTGCAGACGGCTCCCATATCTCCCCACAGACCTTTCTTCTCTAAGCAAAACATAGCCAGCTCTTTTAAGCGTTCCTCATAGGACCCGACTGCCAGACCTCCTCTTATCAACATTCTTCTTAAATCGTGGAGGGGCCACAGTTTGGTTGTAGGGGACATCTTTGGCATGCAGAGGGTTGCAGCTTCAATCCCTGGCAGCATCTCCAGTTGAAAGAATCAGGCAGTCAATGACAGGAAATATCTCTACCTTGGACCCTGGAGAACTTCTGGGGGTCAGACTAGGCTAAATGAATCACTGGTCTGATTTGGTACAAGGCAGCTTCAAATCTTCAGGCAGATTCCAGGAAAAGCAGAATGGCGGAGTGGTCACCAATGCTTTGTTTGCCTGAAATGTAACAACCTCTCACCCAAGTTAGTCACCAGCACTGGGGGGTGGGGGTGGGAGGACAGCAAGCAAGGGTTTCAAGAACAAGGGGGAAAATGGTCAACAGGATGCCATCACAACAGACAGGCCCATATATAGTGCATTTCCCCTCTTCAATGACGACTTGTGCATGTTACGATTGTCTTGGAAGCATGACAAATAGTTTCTTAATGAAATCTTTGCTTTTGAAAACCGTGGGAGCTTATTTTGGTGCGGCAAGTAGGTGCCAGGGAACCAATGCAAACAGAGCCGGGAGCAGCACGGCAAGGCTTTGTGGGAGAGAGAAGAGGCAGCAGGTGGAAGAAGAACAAGCTGGCCCCCAACCAGAAGGGAGCTTCCCTCCCCACAGGTCCTGGAACAAAGATCTTACCTGCTGGAGAAAGCAGCCCTAAACTGACACCACCACCACCACCACCACCCCGGGATTGGCAGGCACAATCTTCAGCTCACTGGCTCTCTTCAATTTGCTCCTGGAACCCCCAGGGCAATGCACTCCTTTCCCTTTTTATTTTTTTATAGAATTTATAACCCGCCTTTCTCCCACAAGGGCAACCAAGGCGGCTTACAATAAAAAACATTAAAATCCATATATACATGTAAAATCAGGAATTAAAACAATTAAAACAAACAGCCCCAGTGGGTCATCCACATTTACATTTGTTAAAAGTGATTTGTTTAAAAAAAAAGTACTGGTAGCATATTGAGAAGGGAGCTCTCTCATATTTCCTCCCTACTCCCCAGCCAACTTTTCAAATATTGGGCAGAGCTTACATGAAACACAAGGAACACCACCACCACCACCCCAAGGCGAGTCACTCACAGGAACCACTTCCCACATGCCATCCATTTAGCATCCAAACCAGTTTCTCCATTGCCGACTTCATTTCCACTAGGAATAATGGCCATTTAACTTACAGGCTTGCAAAAGCATGGGAATGCAGGAGGAATTAAAAACCTGCCAAGCATTACAGTCCAGGTGCTGTTTGTTTTCATACAAAGAACCTAGTCACAGGGAACAGGCTGGCAGACACCATGACCCTATTCCCGTGTCTTCAGAGCCACAAACAAATCTGGGGCATGCCATAGATCCACATCCCCTTTGTATCACACGAGAAGGCCCAGCAAACAGGACAGCCAAGCTATCAAAGCAAGGAATAAATCTATCCAGCCATCTCTGCAGCAGGAGGAGAAAAGCAGCATAAATCTTTCCCTCCTGATTCCTGGGAATATTTTAAAAAGCCTGATGAGGATCCAACAGGGGAGAAGAAGTTTTTAATTATTAAAAGCCTGCGAGTTTCATTCATGGAGGGGTGACATAACCAGACGACCTTCTGACAGAAGAGGAAACAAGCCTCTAGAAGTCAGCATACATCTTTCATCAAGACAACATAAGGAACTGCTGGTAAAATGGCTGCATTGCTAGAGCCACCTACACATATATTTCAAATATTAAAACACTGCACTGGCAAGGCAGAGAAACAGCTAGGGAAGCCAGGATGGTCGACATGGCATTGAGTTTGGGCTTTTCGCAAGACAGCCAAGAGAAGAATGTATCAAGACAGAAAAAGCTGTTCTAGCCAGAAACAGTTATAAAGAACTTAAAAATAGCTGTGAGAGATAGACTAGTATCTACGGTCACAGAGCTAAACCTCTCAACAGCTTTGAAATGGTTTTGTTTATGGAGATCCGGGCAGCCAGGCACTGTGAAAGCATGATTGCATATTAGACCCTTGTGCTAACAGGAACAGATTCAGCTTTGTGGTCGATTTGAAACTGAATCCATAGGAGATCACCCTTCAGTAACATTCAGATTTCCGTCAGCAGCAGGCTGGAGAAGGCAGCCCAGTTACACCGCGCGCTGCTGCAGTTTCACCATCTACGGAGCATATTCCAAACTTCTCTCACACTCGCACAGACACAGCCCTCAGATGAGTCAACAGCCCTGGGGAAAAATAAAACTGCACAGGAGTCAAAAGGCAAAATGCTGGCAGGCAGTGTCCCCACGAAGCCTGAACCACAGTAGTAAAAAAAGCAGCTGCTGACTTCGACATCAGCCTCAGTCTTACTTTAGCTACAGACACTTGGCTGGCGTTATGCAGCCATTTAAGCCTATGATTACGCATAATGAAGAGCTCAAAATATCTTGCGCCCAAGTGTTTATTTTCACCAGAGACTTCCACGCTCATGCCTTCAGATGCTATCGGAGCTGGAGATTTTAAAATCCGCCTCATTTGCGGGTGTCCAAACTTTTAAAAAAAACAAAGTAGAAATCAGAACAGAGCTTGCTTGAAGGAAGGACCATTTCAACATCCAAATGGCAGATACACCAAGCATTTAAGGGGTGCATCAACCACACGCAGGCAGACATAAAACACAACTGATTTATGTATCTAGCACCATCGCCCATGTATATGGCATATTGCAACAGATGAGTGAAAAGGTCCCTGCCCTGAGGGGATGACAATCCAGAAATAGACACAATGGAGGGAAGCGGAGGCAGGGTAGACAGGGAATACCTACCGCAGCTCTCTCTACTAACCGTCTCTCATCCAGAGAGTCCGGTGGCACCTGAAATTACTGCGCCAGCTTGTTTTGCCAGCTTCCTGAAAGGAAAAGAAACCTTGTCTACATGGGTGCCACCTGTCAAGCGATGCAACCCTCCCTTTCCTGAAGGCTGATTCACACTACAGTACTCCAGGCGCGTTACGGAGATGCACAGAGCTCTTTGACAGCATTTCGGATGCAAGCGGAGCAGCTGTGAGCTCCGCAATGCAGAGGCTGGAAAAATGGCTTCCCCTCATCTTTTGAGGGGGCGGGCTTCGCGGAGCTGGGCGGGTTCGCGGAGCTACTGCAGCCTACCAATCGGATAAGAGGGGGGGGAGAGTGGCTGCATGCCAATCAGAACTACCTCCAATCACCTTCATAAGAAGGCGGGATAGCAGGAGGGCTTCCGGCCACCTCGCCTGGAAAAGTGTAGTGTGAATCAGCCCTGAGTCTTGGCTCACTCCACAGAGCTTATCTGCATCATCACACCTTTAAAGCAAGTCTATCTTTGCAACTACCGATTACTACCTTCCTGCAGATAAGCCCCAATGCAGATAAGACCCAACTGAAATGAGGAAGACGAACCCTGGTAAGCCACCACTGAAGGCCGATTCACACTACAGTTTTCCCGGCGCAGATGGCCCTGCCCCTGCCTCTGCGTATGCGCTTGTCTATTGCGGTTGGAGCTGGGGGAGTGTCTTGCCGCCTGTTGTCCCTCCTTCTGTCCCGCCTTCTTAAGAAAGCGCAGCTGTGATTTGGTGAACAGAAGTGCGCTCCTCCAATTGGTGGGCTGCTGTAGCTCCGTGAACATCCCCAGCTCCGCAAGCACAACCGCCTCAAAAGTTGAGGGGAAACCATCTTGCCTGCCTCTGCGTTTCTGCTCCGCAAGCATAAAAACAGCTCCGCGCTACCCTCCGCAGATCCGCAACGACCCTGGAAAACTGTGGTGTGAATCGGCCTTGAAGCAGCAAGCCAGAGGAGGGTCAGAACACGTCTTCTGGGTTCTGTCCAGTCATGGCCACTTTTCAAGCTTCCTAAGGCAGCTGAGCTCACCCAATCTTGACCTAGATCTTGATGACAATGCCACAAGCCAATGTGTGCAGAGTGGGGGAGAAAGGAAAATTGCCTGTATACAGCAGAGTCTCCTTAGCTTATCAGCATCACTGAGCTACTTCACCTTAAAGACCCACATTCACTACATATCCTTTTCCCACAACCCTGGGAGCAGGATCCCACTTTGCAAATACTGTACCAGCAATTCAGAACCAATTCAGAACCACTGCGCACCAAGGGGCTTGCTTCCTAGTAAGCACACATAGGGCCGCAGTCTTAAGCTTTCAAAGACATTTTCTCCATGCTGAATGTCAAGGCTTAGTTGGGACTCCACAACTGGTGGCATCCCCTCCTAAAATGAAAATGCTTAATATTTTTTTTTGGGGGGGGGAAGCTAGGAAGTGGTTATGATAAAACATTTTCTCCAAGGGGGACAATCCGAAATGCAAGGCAGCTGCAAAGAACTGCAAGTTCCTGCTAGGAGTCGGGAAACCCAAACCGTGGGCAGGCAAGAGTTACTGCTGCGCTGCCAGAATTCCTTCCCATATCCAAAATCATTTGTTTTCGATTGGCCTCTGCTAGTATAACATTTGCATCTTGTTACCATGATATTTTAACTTAAAAGTTGATTTAGACATTCCTCCCAGATTGCTTTTAAGCACATTTTTATTAAGTTCTTTATTTTTGAAAAACAAGAGTTTGTTAGTTTTGTCACGCTTTCCCTTTGGCAATCAAACCTTTACCCTTCCCAGCTGCAGCAAATTTGAAATAATCCCTATCCTCAACTGGACTTTATTAATCTGCCAAATCAAAGACCAACCTGAGGAAAAGCAATTATTTCCAGCTCAACCATTATTAACAGTTAGTTTCTCTCCGCTGGTGCAAGGAAGACCCAACCGCCTGATAAACACTCAACGTCTGGACCAATTAAAGACAGTTTTGGAACCATAATATACAAATCTATTCAAGTGGTGGAACTAAAGTTCCAGACAGACTGATCAATGGGCTCTCTGCAGAAAACTTTGAAAAGAAAAAAGCGTTTTCAGAAATGAGAAGGCAGAACACTCCAAAAGGGATTTCCACCAACTAAGCAGACTTTTGCTGGGCCACACAGAGCTATAATTCAAACCACATACCAGGCTCTTATTGCAATATTTACCAACACACTTTGCAACACCACAAAGACGAGAAGCCAGGCAGTTTTACAAAAGGCACATGAGCCACATACCACTCACAGGGCAATCCTATGCATGTCTACTCAGATGCAAGTCCCACCAAGCTTTAAATGCACTTGGGACAGCAGCCTTCCACACCTTTCTCAACATGCAGGCACAACTTATCCTGGCCAAAGACCAATTACTACTTGAAGCAGAGTTCAGCATGGCAAGAATTCTTTGTCAGGAGTAAGTGGTCAAGACAAAGAATAAGAAAGGGTGGTTACATTAAATTGCACTTTGAACCATTAAACCTCACCAAGCAAGCACATTCCAATTCCAAATCTTAAATGTTGGGACTCGCCAGCTGGTCTTCTAAGAGATATTTGATCTTTGCATCATTCCTTACGACAGTTTAGAAGCAAGTCCCCCAAATATCTATGCTTAAATTTCCACAATGGGATCACAGGACTGCACGGGCAAGAGAAACGCTGGGCCCTCCGAGTGTCGGCTGCAGCCACCTCTGTCAAAAGCCTCGATGGGACCTAGGATGTGTCCTTAGGATTTCAGCCCTAAGTCTATGTCTCCCTGGGCCCAGCCTGACTCTCTTCTAGAGCAAACATGCACAGGATCGGACTGAAGGGTTTTAACAGACTTACACGATGATCATGTCAAATAAAAGCCAGGTTGGACTGCAATAGTGGGTAGCTCGGTTTTATGCCCTGGCCTTGAGCATCTTTCTGAAATGGGATGCCAACGCTCCTCAAGGCCTTCCTCTAAAGCTGAGCTGCAGACAGTCTCGTACTAGGCAGGATGCTTAACCCATTTACAGACATATCCTTTTTCTTGATCAAGGAGGCAGGGTTTTTTAATTGATAGCTATAAAACCTTCAGAAAACTATTTGAACCATGATTTCATTTTGCTCCTTCTATGTGCCTGTGCAGGATCAAAGAAGCGGCTTCAGGAACTCCCAGAGGTCTGCGGGCACTCACTGAGAGCAGTCCTCCTCTCGCCCAGCACCAAACTGCTTCTGAAACTGCCCCCAGTGTCACACGCCATCCTCCTGGAAGCAGAGGCAGCTGCTTATTCAAGCCTGGAGCTCTCTTGGGCACACTGAAAGAGTTACCACCATTCCGGGGGGGCTGGCTGGCACGCAGCCAGGTTCTCTTGGTTGGTGGGGGAAGGTACAGCTGCAGGAGTCAGCAGACAAGATCAGAGAAGTGATAAAAAATTAAGTCAGCTATATTCAGGTTCCCGATTTCAAAACTGTACAATTTGAGGCTGATGTTGTCCTAAGACTCCACCACTTGCTCAGCGGAGATCACAGAATCAGTGCTGCACATTAGACTTGTTCCGACTACTTGTTTCCATGATACCAGGACAAAGAGAGCCTGCTAAAATACCCAAGCAGCTTGTTGCTTCAGCCCATCCTCACCCAACATGTCAGCTTCCTAGGCCTGATCACATACTGGGCAGCCACACAAAGAAGCCCACAAAAGTTACTAGCCTGTCTTCACACACACTTATCAATCATTTGTGGACCACTGGTGGCCTAAAAAAGGGAGAAGAAAAACAAACTCCCACTTTGCAAAAACATCATGACCTGTTGCCAGTTCCTACCCACCCAGAGGCAGGCTGGTATAATGGACAGGCCAGGAAGAGCCAGGATCAGTTAGCGATGAAGCTTCCCGAGTGGCTTTTGGCCAATCGCCACATCTCAGTCTAATCCACTATGCAGGGTTGTTGTGAAAGTAAAAAGGTGGGGGTGACCATGTACCCATGAGCCTGGGCTCCTTGGAGGAAGGCTGGGACTGACATTTATTGTTAAAAGATGATCAGGCAAGTGGTAGTTTGCAAGCCAATACCAAGAAGAAATCTCTCACATGACAGCATTAAAATGTTACACTGCAACGCTAAATGAACAGTAAAAACAGTTTGCGCACACACACACACACACACACACACACACACGGCCTGGTATAGAACAGACCAAAAGGTGGCTGAAGACTCTCAAGGCACATTAAAACATTGCTTAAACAGAATTTTAGAGCAGTTCTTTGATTTTACCTCTTTATTATGAATGTTGACCTCAGAAGCATCCATTTAGAAACACACGTGGTATAAGCTTCATGTTTCTTCCCATGAATACTGGGCAGGATGCAATTTTCCTCCCAGCAGGAGTTACCCTGTGGTTACCCAGGAATTCCATCAAGAAGAGGCTGCATTTCAGAAACCTATACTGCCTGCAGAGACCTTTTTTAAGTTCTGTAGTAAAGCTGACAGCAAGAGACAGGATTTTTATTAGGAGGCCAGTAAAAGACGCCAAGCCTTGGCAACAAATATCTGTGACTGTGTTACTAGAAAAAGGGGCCACGTAGTTGCTGCTATTACCCATGGGGGGCACTAGTAATGAGGATTTTTCCCAAGTCTCAGATTTCAGTGCAAGTTCCACAGTTGCATCAGAGATACACTCTACAGGGCAAGGTTTTTAAAAAAAACCATAGTTCTAATTTATTGTTTTTGAGAAAGACTCCTCTAAAGTCAGCCTGGCAACAGGGAATTCTCACTGGCTAACAGGATTCTGAACTCATTGTTCAGTTTTTGCAGGAATCAAGCTTTGCTGACATGCAGTTGGCATGAGTTTCCTATTTGCAATAGCTCTGCTGTTACCTGCCAGCCCCCAAAAATCTTATCAGGTCTTTAAAACGATCAGATTGTAGTCTTTCAGGATAGTTGGGAGGAAGATGGGAGCTCTCGTTTCCTCCAGCTACTGGGACTCTCTCTGGCTGCCTTTCTGGATCAATGTGCTGTTACTAGCCAGGCCTCAAAAACCCTTGTCTTGACACAGTAGGCCACTCAAGAACTCTTCCATGTGTAAATGGGTGCATGGCAGCCTCTCTCTTTGTTGGGAAAGCAGGGAACCATGCCCAATGTCCGAGTGCTGAAAGAACTGAACAGTGACATCATAATCCTGTCAGCCAATGGGAGGCATCTTCAGTCTCTGGTCTGCATTTTTTCAGACAACTCCAAGTGCTAGACTAAAGCAACAATTCTTTCTTCCATATGTTTTGACCGAGACACTCTTCACAACACATTCAATTCTGAAATTTGGCAAAAATCCCTACTACACTGTCAATTCAGTTCCCAGTCCAATCATGTAAGAATTTTCCTTTATTTAAAAAAAGGAAATGTGTATATGCTTTGGGGTAAAAGACCACCAATATAGGCCATATCACCTAGTGGACACCTTCAGAAGCTCTTACCCCGCAATGGCACCTTCAGGGCCAGCAAGTGCTGGAACATGTTTTAAGCAGCCCCCAGTAATCCAGTGAATACTCCCCCCCCCATGTACAGCCAAGGGAAGCTAGTTTCCACATCCAGTGTTGGGTAGGCAACTTTAGAATGAAGAATCCATGGTACCTAGAAAGCAGGTACACTACCCCCTTTTTTACTGAAAATAAATATGTCAGAGATTGAGCCCCTTATGATGAAACACTGAAAAATTGAAATACAGGGCATTATCTCGGTCCTTTATTTGACAAAGATAAATACTTCCAATGGGACAGAATCCCATTTGGCAGTGGTCAAAGGGATATTAAGGATTAGTTGGGAAGGGTGGGCATTTTCACAAGTGGTCCCCTGGGGGAACAAATTTTGCAGAGGCAGAGAAGTTCTTGGAGGGACAATGGTTAGCAACTTTCCAGAACCTAGAGTCACTCTGGCCTTTTTCTTGACTGCAGAACTGACAACAGCATGCTCTCGGTTATCATTTTATAATCACAAATTATTCTCACAAGCCTTACAGCTGGGTGCAAAATTGTCCTTACTGGAATGAGAAAGGTTAACGATAGAGTTTCGGGATTGTTGCGAGAAGAATAAGCAAGATCCTTTAAAATGTTTGCGATTCTCACTGCATTACCAGTGTCAAGCCAACCTGGACTTGGAAGAGAATTCATGCAATCATTTTCCAACACTGACATTTCTGTACATTTCATAGGAAATTGACTATTTAAGGTCAGAAGGAAACTGACCAAACTATTTGTTGGAGATCAACAGAAGCACAGGCTATGGTGGGGGTCGAGGTTGTATGCAATATTTTCACCTCAAAACTAGCTTCTACTAAATGCTATAAAACCAAATATTTTCAGAAGGAAGTCACATGTTTAGAGGCCCTCCAGCCTGGCACAGAATGCTCGGTCAAAATCTCCAGGAGGGGGAAATGTCTACCAGCCTGAAAAGCTGAACCCTCCCATAAAGGCAATGGAAGACTTGTTTTAACAAAGGCTGCCCCTCGCAACACAGCAGTTAGCGGCAGATGCAGCCATTTCCCCTCAGACTCCCTGTGCACCTTCTTCACACAGATGAATATATAAATGTTTGAAGAGGAGAAGTGACAGCAGATCCAATCAACTCAAAAGTTACTTTGGTGCAAAGAATAAGGCTGCCTAGGTGAGATTTCGAACCATGACAAGCACAGGCCTGACATGAAAGCCGCTTTGTTTGGACGCTTGCAATCCTTCCCCTGCAGTGCTCCCTCAGCCCAAATACTGCACCACCGCACGAACGCACCAGAGCCAGAAAGCAGGAGCGGCGGAGAAATCCCTCGACGGCTTTTGCTACCAATGGTAAACAGGCAGCAAGAAAGCAGATGTCTCTGAAGTGTCCTTGCCGGGGTTGTCTTTCTAATCAGACACGGCAATCCCCCCAAAAAAAACACAGTCTGCTGACTCTCTCGCATTCCAAGTGGACCGATGGAGGCACCAGATTGCTGTGACCCACTTCCCCATCCCGACGCCAGCTGTACCCCAAATCCTGCACAGGCACACATTTTTTCCCCCACCCTCTCTTTGGCATGGACAACACAAATGCCCAGATGTTTCTGTCTACATGACAAGTAGCCTGTTGGTTACTCATTCCAGTGGGCCATCAGGAAACCCTTGCAATAACTATACCCCACCACTCCCTCGCGACTGATAATCAGGAAACCCATACATCCCCCGACTTACACACCCCCTAACATCTCGTGCTGCGCAGGGGAAGGGGTACTTTAGCTACAACATCCAAACATCCACCCCATAGAGATTGTTCTCCCTGCCAGTCTTCAAGTCTCGTAAATTCAACTCCCACAGCCTTCATGCTGCACTGATGTATGTAGTTCATCTCCCAGGATTCCCACATGACTAGTGCCGTCAGCAGTCAGCCACTTGGTTTTAACCACCATATGTGCCCCCCATCAGACCAGCACACAATCTCGTCCCTTCCACCTGCAGGCCCTATACAGAAGAGAGAAGAACATGACCAGAACCAACCGTCTATTACTTGCCCAACTAGCAGTTCCCAGAGAGCCAGAGCTGCTTAGTACCAATTCCTGGGGAATGCAGCATCCCATCCACAGCGCCTTTTGGCTCTCGCTGCCCCCTTACGAGTGCCAGGTCGCAATGCGCGGTCAGGGCAAAAGTCACAGCTGACGGAATTTCCTGTCTATGAAACTCAGAGACTGAAGCAGGCAAACCCATTCTACCTCACCCTCCCAGCCTCTTCTTTCCTCAGGCCTCTTTCCTCTTCTATCCACTGGTTATTCTCCTCCTTCCTACCAGCAACCCCCCCCCGCCACCTTCTAGTCTCTGCTTCCTGTCCTAAGCCTACCCCACAGAACTCATCTTTCCACAAGGGCCTGTGACGGGTTTTCATCTCAGCCTGACAACTATCCCCTCCCACAGAACCTGGACTGTGAACATTTGTGGTCTATGCTGGGTGGAATCCCTCTGGACCCCAGCTCAACAAGCTTCACTACCGCAAGCACAAGACAATGCAGATGCCCCAACCAAATGGAATCTCCCCCTTGCCCCAACCTGATACGAACATCTAACCCCCCTCCCTCCCCCCCCAAAAGTCATCAACTTCGCTTTGTGAGGAAGAGCAATTCAAATTCCAGCACCCCACTGTTGTTGCCACTGCCTTGGTCCTTCATGATGCAGGGTGACCTGCTCCCTCCTTCCTCAGGCAATTCCTCTATCAAGGGCAGAAAGGTGTTATACCCGACAGTCCATCTTTCGAGGCTTGCACCAGGCCCTAGGAAGCGAGTGCCTGGATACTTTGAGGAGGACAGGGCTATACCATTCTTCTAGCCCACTCTTAGTCCCCTTCCCCACCTAATGCACTCCTCCTCCCCCCCCCTACTGGGGGGAGGGGAGAGAAGGAACAGAGAGGAGGAGATTTACATACCAAAACGCCAGGCTGCCATCTGCCAAGACCTTCCATTCCACACTGTGTCCAGCCCAGCCCATGACTGGCTCTTCCACACCCCCTCAATTCTCCTAAAATAATCCAGCAAACAAAGCGCTGACAAGGATAACTATCCAGCATGGCCTGACAAAGAGGAGTTTGCCGAAGGTCCACAGTGAATCTCCGCTTCCTCTCTTCGAGCCCAGGAGGGAGCATGGTCATCACATGCAAGCTCCAGGCCTCTGCAACAGCCACCTGGGCCATCAACTCCCCACAGCCAATTATTTCTTTGCTCCCTCTCCATCATTTATTCACTCACCTCCAAGTCCTACTCACCAAGGTGCCTCTGAATATCAGGTGCACATCTTGCCATAGCATGTGGTTGGCATTAATGGGACTACATGAAATCCCCCAAAGGTAGTCGCGCTTGCCCACTTGTGGAGACGAGAGCCCTGGACTAGGGGGCCTTGGGCAGTTCTTGTGATTTCACCTTTACACATGCCCCATCCATCCCCACCCCCCCCAGCACACCTTTCTACCACTAGTTCCCCCTCCTTTCTTCCTCATTCTCACTCAATTGTAATCACTGCCCCTGCAAACGTCTAGCCTTCTCCCCCTCACCACCATTCATTAATTTCCTTCCTACCTTCTCTCCTTCTAAACAATTCAAACCCACCTTACCAGCAGCACCCCCTATCACCCCTTCCTCTCCCACACGTCATGATTTCCTCTTCTCCAGCCCTCTTTCACCGCCCTGCTTTCTCACCCCCCCATTCCTATTCTCCTTCTTTCAATTACTCACTTCCTGTCCTGAACATTCCTATCCTTTTTTCCCCCACCATTCGTTTCCTCCTCCCTTTTCAGCAATTCTCTTACATTTATTCATTTCCTCTTCCGTAAACCCCTATCCTTCTCCCTTCACAACCATCTTTCTTCCCCCACATTCTTCCTGTCTCCCCTTTCCATTCATTCCCTTCCCCTTGCAGATCCCTCTTTCAATTCACCCCTTCCCCTTCCTCATGCAGCCCCTCTTTTCAACTCCCCTTGTTTAACAATTCCCTTCCCATTCCCCAGTCCATCCCATGTCTTCTTTCATACATCACCACTGCCCCCCCCCAATCCTACCATCTGACAGAGAAGGCAAAGATTCTCTCCCACATCCGCCCAATGTCATCCCCCCCCCCACAACTCCAGAACTCTGTCAGTAGAGGAAACGAACAACCCACTTCCTTTTCCTCTGCCCAACAGACAGCCATGTTGGTGGTTGCCTTGAGCATGGCAACGGCATGGGAGAATAAACATCTAGCAAACAAGCTGTCCCCAGCACACGCTTGGTGTGTCAGGCAGGCCAAAGGACTCCCTCCCTTCCCCTACTCATTCATCCTCTTGTAATAGCGCAATCCTAGGCATGTCTACTCAGTAAGCCCCACCGATATCAACAGGACTTACCCCCAGATGTGGACCACAGCCCTAGCCGCCTTGAGATCATCAATGGAAAGATGAGGCATAAATGTAATTAATGGATTTACCTCATTTTCTTCCCCAGCCTCATCATCATTTGGGAGCTTTTTAGCTTAGAAAAAAATAAGGGGAGGACATGATTGATGCTTATAAAATTATGCATGGTGCAGAAAGAGACATTCTTCTCCCAAGACCAGAATCAGAGTCATTCAATGAACCATGCAGTGGGAGATTCAGAATGGACAAAATGAGGTTCTTCTTCATTTATTTGTTTATAGAATTTATACCCCACCTTTCTCCCACAAGGGCAACCAAGGCGGCTTCATGCAGCACATCAGTCTGTGGGATTCACTGCCACAAGGTGTGGTGCCGGCCAATACTACTTTGGATAGGTTTCAGAAGAGATCGGACAAACTCATGAAGAACAAGGCGTCTATCAATGGTTACTAGCGCAAATCTAGCCCACCAATCCCATTCAACAACCTCCTTCTCTCCTCCCCTTTCAGTAGCTGTTTTGCCAGTTCCCTCAAGCACAGCAATAAAAAGGAAGCACGGAAATCTAGCCACCCCTGCAAGTTCTCACCCCCTTCCCCTATCGATTTTGTCACTGGCCCCGACGTGCAAATAGGGTCTCCGAGAGGAATGTTATCAGGGGGGGTACAAAGTTTCTTTGGGGCCCCTTTTCAAAGGAGAGGGGGCAAAACAGAGCAAGGAGAGGGCAACAACAGGAGGAAAACTCTCCGGAGCCCAGGTCTACCAGACTGCCCAATGTGGCACCCAGGTCTACTACTTGCCTGGTAGACCTGGCCTCCCGGTTGGTCTGGCCTCCGTCTTTCACTCTCCATGTGGCCAGCTGAGATCCCAGGACATGATGTCTGGGCCCCTTCTTTGGCTTCTGGACCCCCTTTTTGACCCTGGGCCCGGGTACAATTTACCCCCATCTTAGGGCCCCCCCCTGCTATCAATCCCCCAGCCAGACTCATCCTTCCGTCCCGTTTCCAGCAGGACTTTTGACAGCCGCCTGGAGCGAGCCAATAGAAAGGCGGTATGCAAATCGGCCTCAAGCGCGCGCGCGCGCCCCCCGCAACTGCGTCTTTGACAGCAGCGACTCCTGCGCGCCCCTCCTCACCTCCGCTTGTAGTCGTCCCTCTCCCGCTTGACTTTGGCCAGGACGTTGTAGAGAGCGCGGATCTCGGGGGTGATGGTATCGATCTGGACGCCGACGCCGTCCGGGTGGACCCAGGAGACGCCGGGCCCTTGCAGGGTCTCCAGGCCGCCGCCGCCGGTGCGCCGCACCTGCGTGTAGCTCCAGATGGTGCCGGGCAGGCGGCTGTAGTGCTGCTGGGAGGAGGCCTGCGAGTGCGACGGCGGGTGCGAGTGCGAGTGCGGCAGCTGCGGGGCGGCGGGCGCCGCGGCGGGGAAGGCCCCGAGCGAGGCGGAGGAGGGCGGCGGCGGCGGCGGGGGCGGCAGGCCGGGCGCGGTGGTCCCCGGCGCGGCGAAGGGCGGCATGGCGGGCGGCTCGGGGTCGGTCTGCACGGCCTGGTGCCGCGGGAAGTGCTTGTAGCGGAGGCGCCGCTCGCGCTCGCTCAGCTGCTGCGCCTGCAGCTGCTTCTCCAGCAGGCGGTTGCGGCGCTCCAGCTCGTGCACCTTGGCCAGGAAGCAGCGGAAGCGCACGTTCAGCCCCTTCAGCAGGTGCAGGTTGGAGCCCAGCTCGTTGCGCAGCGCCGCCGTCGCCGGGGGGGGCCCATCGCCCCCGCCCTGCTGGGGCGACGGCGGCCCCGGGGAGAAGGCGCGCGCCGCCATCTCGCCGAAGAGCATCGAGTGGAGCATCATCGGCAGCCTGCTGCTGTCGCCGCCGCCAGGTAGAGCCAACCGAAGACCGGGTCCTCCGCCTCCTTCTCCTCCTCCGCGCTTCCTCTGAGGTAAAATTTGAGTCGTCGCTGCTGCTGCTGCTGCTGCTGCTGCTGCTGCTCAGCCCAGCGGCCGTTAAGATGCGGCCGTTGAAGAATAACGGCCGCCGCCGCCGAGGTGAAATTCAAGCGCCCGGACGTTCGAGGCGGCCATCCTGTCAGGTCCCCGAAGCGGCTGGGAGGGGGGGAGGGGAAGATGCGTCGCTGCTGCTGCTGCTGCCGTCGCCTCTGCAGTGCTGGCCGGCTAATGCCCCCGAAGGCGGCCACTGAGCGGCTCTGGCTTGGCTCGGGGCGGGGCTTGGCGATAAGCCACGCCCACCTCAACGCCGCCTTTCGTTCCTCGCCTCATTCTTGGATTATTCGCCCTCTTGCCACGCCCTCGTTTCCTTAGCCGCGCCTCTTCATTTTTTGCACCGCTTCCCATTGGCTGCTGCTCCTCTGTTCGTCTCGCGGCGCCCAGGCCATCCTACCTCCGCGGGACAGCCGCGCCTTCGCCGTCACATTGAGCCCCGCCCTCTCCGTCTGTGCAGCCGAGCTCGCGTTCTAATCCCACCCTCTGGCTCCGCCCAACTCCCGGCCCTCTGCGCTGCGGGCCCTCACTTTTTCAGCAGTGGCCACGCCCCCTCCTGCGTTTCTGCGAGCACGCGTCGCTCCACGTGGGCCACGCCCACGCCTGCCTGCCTGCCTGCCTCCCTCGTGTGCTCGTGGCGACCGGCCTACCTTGTCGGGGTCTTCGCTCTGCGCGGTGCTCGTTTCAGCCTGCTAAGGGCTGAGATGTCTAGGGAGAATTAGCAGGCCCGCTCAGCTGTGGCAAATAAATGCACTTTGCACGTGCTCAGAGGCGCCCTTCACTGCCACTCAGCCTCTGCATGACTTGAACACCAGCGTGCCTCAAGGCAACCAGCCCTCTCAGTGCTAGCCTCCCCTTGGATGAAGCTAATTAAAGAAGGCTGACTATTTTTTGTCTGTCTAGCTCAGGGGTTCTCATCCGGTGTGGTACTTTGGTGGCAGAGCAGCGCCGCCGCCGCTGGGGGTGGTACACCGCCAAGGAGGGGTTGCGAACCCTGAGCAGGGGCTCGTTCAGGAGTGGAGAGTGGCTTGTAGCTGCGAACCCTTTGCAGTGTCTGGGGGGGGGGGTCACTTAGGTCACAGCCCATTTCACTGGCGCCTCAAAAGCGTCGCCCCGGCTGTGGGGTGACGCAGCAGGACCAGACTCCGTGCGAGTGTGCAGCCACGACGGCATGAGAAATGAAGGCGCACCGTTTGCATATAATACGGTTATAGCCCCGTAACAAAGTTTCCATGTTCTGCTAACATTAAAGAAGGCATCGTGGCGACAACTGGACAACGTAGCAGCCTCTCACCGCTGGAGGAGAAGTCGAGCATTTCAAGCAAGCAGGCGGCCACCCTCACGCCTGCCTGCCACCCTCGTAGTGCAGCAAACCTGTGCGGATTGGGGGGCATCAGAAGAACCTCAGCTCTTATGCTGCCATCTAGGCCCAGCTGCTTCCTGTATCTCACCGTGGCCCCACCAGTGGCCTCTCGTGTCCTTGCGCTCCCGGGCAGGCTGCCAAGCGGGGTTTTGTTTTCACTTGCCACCGAATGGCTGCTGGTGGGTGGCAAGGAGGAAGCCTGCGCTACAGCCACCAGCAGGCCGTCTTCAGCGGGGAGCAGCGCTTTGCCCCCCAGCCTGTGGGCCATCCGATCCGACCGTCTCCACAGTCGTGGCTGGCTTCCCTTTCCCCCCGTTGCACAGAGGGAGCATTGTGCTCAGTGGAGAGCCCCCCTCCTTGCTGCTGGCCGTTCGGAAGTCTCTCGCAGGGACCACGGCTAGCTGACGTAGGGAGAGTCAGACAGCTTGGGTATTGTGAGGCTAGCACAGGATGTCGCTGGGTGGAGGGCGGGACGGGGGGGGGGCTGAAAAGGGCACTTGTTTTGCTGCTGCTTGAAAGGTGCCCCGCCTGGTACGGTTCACTGCAAAAGAGTCTCTGAAGTTGATCTGACCCCTGTTAAGAGGGTGCTTTGACGCTCATTAAAATCCCTCCAGCTGCAGACACACACATTAGCCTTGCTCACAAAATAAACATTGCCCCCCCTCCTCCATTTTTTGCTAGCTTGTTGCTTCACTAATAATAGCCGCCCTTGCCTCTCCCATATGCCACTTTTGAGGGATGTTCTAACTACAGCTTGTATATAAATGGGGTGGCAAAGCACTAAATCGTGCTGCCTTCCATGAGGCTCTTGATCCATAGAAGATCACAAAAACATTTTGTCAGTTAAGCATTTGCTTTTTGCATGTAAGACGACAATAAAATTGGCCGAGAGAGCCCCTACCCCTAGTCATTGGCTGAGCAACTGTGATGTCACAGAATGCTCAGAAAGGTTCTCACTATTCAGGATGAAGGCGTAAGCCAGTGTTTCCCAAACGTTTTTGACTGGCGGCTCCCTTGACCATTGGCGAGCGTTGGCCGTGGCTCCCTATTTACATTATGTTGCTGCCTGCCAATTGGCATGGCACTGTTTTCTGAGAAGATTCCCCTGGGAGCCACGCCTCCCAGTTTGGGAACTACTGGCGTAAGCAAGAAAACTTTGGTGTGGACAGTGTGCGGAAGTGAGAGCGGCTTTGGTTAGGCAAAAGAAGTCAAGGTGGATCTCCTGATAGGAAGGTGTGTGTGCTGTGGGTAGTGGGGGGGGGGGTGTTGGTCAGGAAGCCAAAAGAAATGGCACTGTGGATGGTTGCTAATCAATCGAGACCCCTGCAGCATCATGCATTTCTTGGAAGGCGGTGGGGGGGGGGCATCACCCTGTTCACAGTTTTCCCTCCTTCAACGTGAGCACTTTCCCTCACCCCGCCGGTCTTCAAAAGCGAGGCATGTGTGAGTGCTCTGGCAGGCATTTGGGGCGTGGCCTTTTGGAGGCATGGCCCTTTCCCTCAGGTGGCCCAGGCTGAGGTTTGCCTCCTGTGTGCTCCGCATCCCGCAGGCAGGCACGTTTTTGTCATTGCAGGGCTTGTCCCATCTACTTGCTCAAATAATTATCCAGGGCGGGTGCGCTAATCGGAGCGAGAGGCCGGCGGCGGCCTTACATGGGTTCCCTAACGCAACAGAGTCCTGGAAGGGCTATGTGCCAACAGCAGCAGCAGCAGCATCGGGCTTTGCGGCAGCAGGGGTGTCCCTAGGGTTGCTGACTCCCCGGGCGAGAGCTCGTGGTGCCACCCCCTCCCGTACCAGACCACCCAATGTGGAAATGCGATTCCGGCCCCAGAGGCCAAACCCACAGGACGGCAAATCAGTTGGGGCGCTGAAGCCTGGCTGTTCTCCCCTGGAAGCGAGGACTACTTCTCAGGTGAGAGAGTGCCCCCCCCCCCCGTGGCTCTTGACTCTGTTCCAAAGGACAGCACAGGCAGGGAGACAAGTGGGTCCGGCCGTTTTGCGTCCAGTCCCAACTGCACTGGTCTGCCAATTCATCCCCTGAGACCGAGTGCCGCAGGATCCAGCCCCTCTGCTTCATTTCAGGGGCTCCGAGGACCCGGAAAGCCTTGTTTAATTGGACCGGTCCATGGAACCTCCAGAATTGGGAAGGGGACCCTTCCTTCCACGCGTTCTTGTTTACCGATACCCACCTTGAGCATTCTTTATTGCATTTGCATTGGATTTACCTAAATCGCCTGGAATCAGGTTTGGGCTATAGACAAGTCATGTGAGAGTTTCTGGAATGGAAAGCTTCAGGACCTGTCCTGTTTTAACTTAAACGGCTCAAAAACCCAGACCTTTTGATTGTAAATTCTTGAAGCTTCAGAATGCGAACGATGCTTCATTTCTCCCATGCATGCAGGGTTCATCTGGGCCACCTCCTACCTACCCATCCTAGTCCTAAATACCTCGTGAACCCTTCTGACCGACATCAAGAGTTGGAAACATCTGCAGCAGGAAACGGGACACCACGCAGGCAGGCAGGCGGTGGCTGGAGAGGGGTGCCCCCCCTGGGTGATGGACAAGAACCTGCATGTTAGGGAAGGAAGGCACCCCAGGTAACCCCACCGCTGGTGACTCAGAGCCCGGGGCCCACAAAAGAGTGACTTCATCCGATGATAAGCCCCAAAGGCTGCACCCAAATTCTTTCCTCTTTTGAACAGGCAAAGTGGGAAGAAACAGGGAAGGTGGTTGAGTCATACAGGTGCTCGCCGCGCTGCGCTGTCCAAGGAACAGGGCTGGCCAGCTTGCTTGGTACTTCTCTGGAAGCATCACCCCACCTGGCTAGGAGAAGGAGAAGTGACGACGTCACCCTTTGACTCATGGCTCACCTGGCTACCAGCAGCACCTGACATCCCTATTCAGCCAGGATCTGTGAACGGGAGATGAAGGAACGGACCAGGCCCAGCTCTCCAAGAACGGCCGGCAAGGTCTGGGGGCTCAGCAGCGCTGCCTGCATGACAGCCCCCCTACTGTAGAGGCGGAGGTGGGCCACGGCTATTCTTCAGCGGCGCTGCTGGAGAGGCGGGGTGGAGACCTTCGCAGCAGCCAGCCCTAGCTAAGCCGCTGCTGGGAAGCGCAGGTGTCAGCAGAGGGAGTCAGCCAGGCTGCGCCATGGCTCCTGCAGAGCGTTGGCTAACAGCTAAGTGTTTTAGGGCGGCGGCCCAGGGCGGAGCAGTCCTGCCACCACACAGCCGCTCCCTCCCGGCATCACTTGGCAGGCTGCAAAACAACCCCGGTGCCATCGCCTGGCCCCTTGCGTCAGATGGCACCGTCGAGGGACGCAGATCTGCCCTTGCATGGAAGACGGGGCGCGAAAGCGTCTCCTTCGTTGACCCCTCGCAGATACAGAATCGGTCCTGAGGAGGTGGGGCTTCTCAAGCAAGACACCGCGGCAGGCCAAAGCCGGACTTTCCATTCCTCCTCACTGAACGCACACAGTTAGTTCGAGGGTTGGCAGGCTGGGATTCGGCAGCCCCCCCCAACTGCGCGTTCTGAGCCTGCTTCCGCCCCCAGCTGTCCCAGGGCCCGCCTGACAGCCTGTTTCCACGGGGCAGTAAGGAGGAAGTCAGGGTCGCATTTGCAAGGCGGATGACTTTCCAAGAGTGCCACGTCCAGGGCTGGTCAAAACAGAAGCCGCAGCAGGCCCACCAGAGTGAGAGGGTCTTTAACACAGCGCCCCTCTACCCAGTGCCCCCCTCCACTGCCAAGCCAGGGGCTGCCCTGCCCCAGAGACCGGGAAGCTTCCAGTGGGGTGGCCACGCCATTCCCTGGCCTCCCCCTCAGGCCCCATAAGGGCAGCAGCAGAACCAGCTCCTGCCAGGTTGCATCTGAGGCCCTTTGACTGAAAGGGAGGGTCTTCCCTGGAAGAAAAGCATGCTAGTCATGAAAACACAGCGCCATTGCCCTCAAGACCGATCCAGTCCCTCACCTGTCCTCCCCCCCTGCCCCGAGCAGGCCGTTCTGGGTGTGGCATCCCTCTGCGACCAAGTGCCAACTAGGCACAAACTCTGCGTGGGAAAAAATCTGCTTCTGCTGCCTTCCCTTTGGCATCTGTTGCTCTTAGGAGACCGAAGGGCCGCTGCTGACTGCCAAGCTGTTGTGCACAGTTCACTTACTCATGTACAAAAATCATTAGGGTGACCTTCCTGTCAAGACGGCTTACCGATGACTTGCTGTAATAAAGCAACCACCTTTCATAAGGAGGAGGCTGGGGATTAAGCACACCAGGAAGACACTCCCAAGAAAACTCCAACGAATGCCCAACTGGAGCCAGAGCCGAACCCTGCCCTGTTGGAGCCCCCCCCCTCCCCGAAGTAGGACATTCGAGCCAGGGGACGGGAGCTCAACTGCACTCGAGCCCCGCACCACAGCACAGGGCAGAGCACTGGGGCAGGCCGGGTATCAGCAGCACGCCAAGGGAAGCACAGGCCCCAAGGGTGGGCGGCATGTCCTCTCCCCTCCACTACTGCCTGCATTGCCCTGCCCAGTCCAATCTCTCCCCCCCCCCTTGCCTTGTGCTCACTTTGGAGAGAGAAGCACCGTTGGGGTGCAAGGACTGAACGGCACCCGCCCTACATCCAGGGTATCTATAGAGCTGCTACCGTCTTCTACTGACGCAGCCAGTTGGTCTGTCCGTGCTGTGCTCGGACTGGCAGCAGCTCCCCCAGATCTTCCGCAGTCCTGGCTAGCGCCAGTGGAGATTGAACCCAGGCCCTTCCACTCGCAAAAGCTCCAGCCCCTCCCGTCGTCTCTTGCAAGGTAGGCACGTTTCTGTCTCTGCCCAGGTTCTGTGTGAAGTTGGAGTATGATTTGGAGAAGGGGAGAGTTGGGTTGCCAACGTTGCTGTGGGGTTAACCAGAACAAACACCTCACTGCCCATTAAACAAGTCCTTGTAATGAGCTGACATGTTTGTGTTGTGGTTCCTGCTCTTAAGTGCACCTTCTTACGCCTGTGTGTGCTTCAGGGTGCGTCACAATCTCCAGGTCCTCACTTGCCTCGGTAATGAAAAGCCCAATAATAACTCTTGGATCTTAATTACTCCTACACCAGGATCAAAAGACATCCATGGACGCCAACTCCCTGCGATGTGCCCAGGTTCAAATGGGGAAATGGGAAAAACAGCCAGCGTAAGACGCAAGACAGACGGGGGGGGGGGGCATTAAAATACCACGAGGCCCAATTGGGTATGGGGCTTGGCCAGTTGAGGCCACAGTCGTCCCTATGGCTGCTGCTAGGAGTGGATTGCTGACAAAGTTCAGACCTATTGTGTTCAGTTTTGCAACTATCCTGAACAATTGTGTCGTCTTGCAATGGCCTACATTGTGTTGCCTCTTCAGGCAAACGGCGCAGGACCAAACTTGCTGGATCGAAGCCTCTCAGGTTGTTGGTCAAGGTTCGAATCTCAGCAGTTGAGCTTCCTCAACTCAAGCTCTGTTGAAAGGCAGCGGGCAGCCCAATCCGAAACACCAGCACGGGGCATGCTGCATACCGTGGGGGAGGTGTGCGTGCTGGAGGTCCGCTCAGGGTAAGGGGACGGAAGCCCCAGCAGGCGCAATGGATCAACTTGGACCTGCGCCAGCTCTACAGCTGTCTGCGGATCAGGCCCGGGAAGGGGGATAGGATATGGCATGTGATCCTACCTCCTGGGCCCAAACCACCCACCCCCTGCCCTGTTTCACCCCCTGCGCATGACTCATCTGCTCTGGCGGGCATCATGCTCTCTCCGGCACGCCCGGAAGCAACGCTGCTGCTAAGCGCTTTATGGCACTGTTGCAATGGCATACGCCAGCAGAACAATAGGCCTACCATCGGATCGGGCCATCGGCAGCAACTGAGCCAGGGCAACGGTACCGACTCGGAACAGCTCTGGCACTTGGCATCTCTGGCCTTGCAAGCAGACCTCCCTGCGGCAGTTGGCCTGAGGATGGGAGCAAGCCGCCTGGTCTGTCTTTCTTGGGAAAGTATTTATTTTGCCAGCAAGGTAAGCAGGAGATGTGACTGTAGTACGGAGCAGAAGAGACTGATCAGGCTACCAGTGAAATCTCATTCACGCTTCCTAGTCTAAATGCAATCTGAGCCAATGCAAATATTGAAGTCTAGTTTTTGTGACTTGGGGTTGAGGATTTCAAGGCCATACGGTACTTTGCTCTTGCTAGCTCTCATTTATTTATTGGGGGGGGGCTGTGCAAGAGAACCTCCCAGTGGATTATGCCCCATAGCCCCCCCTCAGATTTTCAAAAGTTGAACAATGGGCACTTGCACTCCTGCAAGGTCAGCATTGCACCCAGCTGGTCTCCCCCCTCCATCCTTAGGAGAGGATCCACAGCACCATTTACCTCTCCATGCAGGTGGGGCCAGAGGAGACTTCGCCCCCTGGGAGGGAGAAGGCGCCGCCTTCAATCCCTGAACAGCCAAGCTGGCAGAGAGGGAAGGGAGCGGGGCTTATAGAACCCCCCGCCCTCCTGTTTCATCTGTTTCATCTCCTCCTGCCCTCAGCAGGATAATTGGAAGCATTAAGCACATGTGGAAATCTCCCTGGCTGCTATGTCAGCACCACTCCCCAGCCCCCCTCGCCATTGGTCCTCCACACCCACCCTTGAGGCTCCCCAAGGAAAAAGGGCCAGACCCAAAAAAGGCTGCACATGATGAGGGAGGAGGGTGGCTGCTGCTTCAGCCCATTCTCAGAGGCTCAGCACCTTAGCAGACTTCTCAGTGCCAGGCGGAGGGAGGGAGGGAGGGGGGCCAGCGATGGAGAAGCAGCAGCTTACAGCTCCCGCCATCAAGCGTGGGGCCTGCACAAAAAGTGTGCCATGTCAAGGTGGGCGTGTGGAAAACAAGACAGCATTTGCATTTACCGTGATGACATCAACCGAATATCATCAAGGAACTCCTCTGCTAAAACCGGCTGCATTCCCCTGCAAAGCAAAGCAGGCCGTCCGTCCCGTGCCCCCAGCATCGCTGCAAAGGGCCTCCCTGCCTGTCCTGACCACAGCCCCGGAAGAACAAGGTTTCACACGCTCCCGCGAGAGACACCCAAGCTGCTGCTGCTGCTGGTCTCAGGCCTGCCCAGGTGGGTGTTCCGGCTCCCACTTTGCTCTTCCAGGATCAGGAGGATTCATTGCGCAGAGTCGGTCCCTGCCCGGGAAGGCGGTCTGTGCTGGGGCACAGGGGGGTTATGTTCAGAGCGCAGCACACAACGGGGCGCCTGGCCTGGTTGCAGGGTGCCACCAGTTTGCAAGCGGCTCTCTCTGCGAGAGTCAGTCCATTGGACTCCTCTACAGGGAAAGGCAGGCTTGTCTGGGGCTTCTTTGTCCAGGGGAAAAACTAACATCCCTTGTTAATTTTCTCAACGCCCGGAGCCCAGGAAGCAGGGCAAGCCAGGATGAACGGGGGGTGGGGGCGGGGGGGCGGTGCAGTGCTCCACTTCCAGCCCTGGCCCTTCCTGTTGCTTCCTCTTTCAAATCCAGTGAGCAAAGGTGGTCACCGTTGGACGCGACCAGGCAATAGCTTCCAACTACCAACCAATAGTCGGGCTCTGCCCTACCCCGATTCCTCCTCCTCTTCCATCATTTGCAGCAGTCTCTGTTCAAAATGTCTGCATTGCATTGCTCTTCTTCCTCAGCCCCCAGCTCACTGCCCCAACACCACCGTTCAAACAGACTCGTCATCTCCCACCTTCCACACTTCACATGGGTGAAAACCAAATGCTGGATTAAGACAGACCCTGGGTGCCATTTTGAAAGGCAGTTCTCAGTGGCAGGCATAATAGTGAGGAATGGAACCTCCTCCCTGCTCTAAGCTGGCACTGGGGACAAGCCGGGCAGGGCTGTTGTCGTCTTCTTCAGTGTCCTGCCCTGGAAACAGGGGCTTTGGCCAACGCCAGCAGAGCTCTTTGGATGTTCTTACAAACACTGCCTCGCCTCTGGTGACATCACTACCCAAGTCTTTGGTTTGATCACCCCAGCAGGGCCAGCCTGGCCTCAGGCAAAAGCTGCCTGTAGGGGCCGAGGAGGCAACGGCAGGGTCTAGAAGCCACGCAACGTTTCTGTGTGTCTGGCAAACGTGATCCCACTGGGAAAGAGCCAGCGATCCCTTGGAGGCAACTTGCGTAGGCGCACGTGGAGCTGCTCAAAAGCGCCGCCAAAAGCCAGCGCCCCGCCTGCCGTTGGGAGCCATGCTCTGAAAAGGTGTGTCTGAGGGAAGAGCACGATCCGCTGGAGGCAAAAGGAGGGGTTGCCTTCAGAGGAGGAAGTGGAGGAGGCAAAGAAGGGAGAGCTGGCCGGGGAACAAGGAGCGTTGGCACCCTGGCCTGTGCCTGGCTGGCCGGGCATGTCTGCCGATTCCCACTCCAGCACGATCCACACCGGTGGAGATGCACACGTGTTGTGTGCATAGTTACAGCATCTGACTGGCACATGCATAGCTGTTGTGCTCCTACCTGTGCAAAGCTGCCTTGCACCATCCCTTGTGCCCTGGCAAGACAAAGATGGTAAAGCGCTTTCACGCCTGCGTCAGGACTCAGATCTGTCCCGAGCCAAATGTTTTAACTGCTTGGCACACTGAGTTCTGTTTTTCCTCTGGTGCTCGACTTAAAAGACAGCAGCAGGCAGGCTTACAAACCGGGCTCTGAACGGAGAGCCTGCCATTCTTAAACGTGCTAATGAAGGCAATGAAAAGTCACCCAGAGAAGAGGCACATTCCGTTTGCTGCAGAAGACCTCGTTGCTAGGCCCCCCCCAAACGGGAGCCTCGGGGTCTGGGCCAATTTCTCTCAGGCGTCACTTTTGTGGCTGCCACAGAGTGAAGGGCCCCGATAGCTGGCAAAGGCAGCGGTCCCTTGGCCTGAGATGAGAGGTAAGGGGACGACTGCCGGGAGCCCCCAGACCAGGCCAGTCACGTGAGTCTCTGTCTCTGTGAAGGCACGAATGGTGCCAATAATACACCCTGTGTTTGGCGGGCCTCGTTCTGAGTGCCCATTGTGCGCCCTACTTCAGAGAGGGGTTGGTGGAAAAGGCCTGTCCGTACCCAAGAGGGAAACTGAAGCGCCAATGACAAAATGTTCCCAGCAGGGCTTGGCCCAGCGCATGACAGTGTGTGATCAGCGTCTCGTTAGTTCCGGGGGGGGGGGGGGGAGAAGAGCATTTCATGACACGCATGGTCCTGCCTTCAAATCCCTCCTCCAATCCCATCTTTAGCACACACCCCCGTCCCCAGACACTGCCGCATGCAAGCCAAAGTCCTCGTCACTGAAACCACGGCGCATCTTTGCCCTGCGCTCTCCAGCCCCACTTCCTTCTCCCTTGTGTCTATTTGCTACATAAATTGTGAGCCCCTTGGGGCAAGGACCTCCTCTTGTGCATCCTAAAGTGCCACGCACAGAGATGGCCCGATAATATTGCCTATCAGCTGCTTGGCAGATCTCATGCGGGGTCAAGACCCTCAGTGCTTCACCAGCAGGGTTTCACCCCCACCTGCCCGCCATGCTGGTCGTCCTGCTTCACCCCACTTGCCTGGGCGCCTTCCTCCAGCCCGTCACCACAGCAGCGGCTCGGAAAGGGAGAGCTGCAAGTGTCAGTGAGTGATTGTCTAGCGCCCCCCCCCCCCGGTTTTGGATAATGCGCTCCTTGCAGTCTTTGGAGAAGCAAACCAGACCTGAGCTACGGCCACACCTCATGCTGGCTTTAGGTACATGGCTGAAGCGGTTTCGAAGGAGGAGCCAGCCCAGCAAAACAAGCAGCGAGACACCGGCCACTCTGCGAGTTAGCAGAGTCGCAGGGAACCTGCCTCCCCTGTTCCAAAGGCAGCGCAGCCGTCACACCAGGCGGGGCTGCCCCGTGCGTGCAGCAGGACCTGGTGGCGGGAACACGTGACAAAGAGACTACCACAGAGTCATGCGAAAGTTTGTTTAACAAGCAGGGAGAGCACTCTGCAATTCACCTGCCTGCTCAGCCAAACCACATCAAGGCTCTACCTTGCGGACTTGCCAAGAGCTACAAACACCTGAAGAAGTCGAGCTGCAGGGTTGGTGTTGCCGGGACACTCCCACACACCGATTCCTGGCTAGGCGGGCCACGTTTCTCCTTCTGGTGGAAAACATGGTCAAGGGTTACAGGACTGACCGAGAGGAGCTCACAGGTGCCGACAGTGGCAGACACGACCACTTTCCAGGTCACGTTCCCGCAGCAGTGACAACACGGCTGGGATGGAGAGGAGTTAGAGAGTCGGGGCAGGCAGGACCCCTGTCTGTTCCTTGGCTCTCCACATACCACAAGGGGATTCTAAAATCCCACCCCCTTTAGTCACAGGTAAGGGACTCTTAAATCTCCCCCTTGCTTCCCCACTAACCACCTGCTGCAACCACATACTTAAAACCTCCCTCCCCCCAGTAAGGGATCACACAACTCAATATTAAGTTGAACCAACACACTATGAAAATAAATATTGGCTTAGATGCAAACTTATTTGCTTAAGAAGTTCCTCTCATACCAGCCTCCCCAGAATGACTACAGCCTGTGCCTGGTGCAAGTCCCCAAGTAGTTGAGTGTGCCAGTTTCCTCGCAGCAGCTCAGCATAAGCCTCAACCCAAGATTCTCTCTACCTACCAACCCAATGGCCTCTGAGCCCTCGTTTCCTCCTGAAGTGCCATCAGTCAGGCATATTTCCAGAGACACCTGCCTGCCGCGTCTCCGGGTGGGAGTGGGGAGGACAGAGGGTCCCACCGGGCAAAACAGGCCTGCTGAGAGCACAACCAGAAGGTCTTCGGTTTGGCCTCTCTAGCGTGTGAACATGTGCACAGGCAGCTAATTAATTTAATCAGGTTAACGAGGACACCGGAACGGGAGCCTCCAGAAACCTCCCAAGGAGAGCAGCAAGCCAAGCGGGGTGCCCACACCAGGCGTGCCCACTGGCCAGGCCCTTGACGAGCGGCTTGCAACACGCAGCAGACCCATTGCAAAAGTGGTGTGTCGTCCTACTTTTCTAGATAGGGCAGGGAAAGGTGAGAGAAAGCCTTCTGGAGGCCAGACGGTGGCTCAGCTCAGAAATCACCACACCTTAGAAAGCCGGGGGAGCGTTTTTGAAACAGGCGTGATGTGGTGACAAGAAAAGGCCTCGCCTGGGCAAATATTCCACCACCCCAATCACTGGCACAGTCCTGGCACACCTTTGGCACATGCCAGAACCAGTCCAGGTGCCATATGAAGGGGGCTAACAGCTCAACCCCCTTTCCCCCCCACGAGAAATGCATCCGGTCGAGTCCCACCTGAACAGGTTGCCCAACAAGACTAAAATGTGACTCCCTTCCTCTCTCAGTGGGGGCCATAGACTCTGCCCATACACAGAGCTCAGGGGGAATGAAAGGGAGAGTTGACCCAAGTCATTTGCTCCAACCCTGTCCTGCAGCGACCCCTCCGTGGTGCTCCGAAGCGAGGCTGCTCGGTTTGCAGCTAAGAGGGCAACTCGCAAGTCTCCCAGAGAGACGACAACAGGACAAGGGTACCGATCTTCCCCCCCCCCCCCCCGCTGGCCACCCAGAACTGGCTCACACCACCAGCCAAGCCTTGTCCTCCCGGTTCTATTTAACTTATTTATTGACTGGTAAAATGGTCACACACACAGAAGCAGTAAAACGGGCCTGGGCTGGCTTGGCTTCCTCAAGTCCTGACGCATCCCGGCTTGAGCGGCTTGGTGCACACGAGGCAGAACATCGAGAAGCAAAGAGGGGCCCCGCAAAACAAGCCAAACTCCAACAGCACTCCAAGAACAGGGCCGGAGGTGGGGTGGGGGGGAGAGAACGTCGCTGTGACACTCCTGGGGGGCAGAATGCAGAGGGAGGCGATCTCAGGGCGGTCTCTTTGCACAGTCACTCCGGGCCGCAGGTTCAGGGGATGGCGTTGAGGAGGTCTCGGAGGAAGCCGTCGGGGTCGCTGATTTCCGACAATAGTCCTGGAAGCAGAACAGGCAGGTCAGCAGTCCGGCAGAGCCACGAGGCAAGCGAGGGAACAGGAGGCTCTCCGAGGAGGACACTCGAGGCCCCTCGCTTGGGACTCAGGCCTGAAAGGCAGCCAAAGAAAAAAAGCCCCCGGCCCGGCCTGGCCCTTCAGGCCAGGCTGTCCAAGCCACCGGGTAACACAGACAGCAGGCGGGAGGCAGAGTCGCCAATGCCCTCAACTCTGCTCCGAGAGACCTTGTGCACTGCAGTTGGGGGCGGGGGTTGCGCCTTAGACCAATGTGCAACAGGCAAAGCCCTTTGTTTGCAGGGGGCTTAGGGGGGTAAATATATGCAGGTGACTCGAGAAAGTGAGCCAAGCTGCATGCTACAGGGAGAGGTCAAGGAAGAAAAATCAGGTGAGTGGAATATTCCAGAGTAATTTCTCCATGTACATTTGCTGGAATTATCACCTGAGTTTACAACATCATATCTGAATTGGCATACTTGCACTCTCTTCTCTCTCACACACAGTGCAGCCCAGGCACCCAATAAGCTGGAGGTTACACACACACACACACACACACACGGGCCGCCCTCGGCACTAACCAGCCACGTCCAGAAATTCCGAGAAGGTCTCCACTGGCATGAACTCCTCCTGGAAGGTTTTCAGGGCTTTGTCTGCTGCCTCGTGGATGGGCATGTCGTTGTGTCGGATGTATTCGGCCAGAGAGCAGGACCAGCCCCCCTCCGTGTTACTCGTAGGCACCTTCTGAATGGGGGGAAGGGAGGGTTAGGGCGGAGCCTGGAGGGGAACAGTCAGCTTTAAGAGGCACATTTTGGACGTGGGCCTGGATGGATGGAACCTCCATGTTCAGGAACTCTCTCTCTCTCTGTGTGGACTGTAAACAGTAGAAAAGGGCTATTTGCCCACCTTGGCGGAGTCCAGCAGACTTCTTCAGAGGTTCTTATTCAGAGGATGCAGAACTTATTTCGCAGGTTTGCAAGGAAGGGCTTCTAGAAGACACCGCCTATCACTCTACTGCGGTGGGGAAGCCAGACTGCACTGGCCAATTCTCTGACTGCCAACCGTTATGCAGCGTTTCAAGCAACTCTCAACGGGGGTCTTTCCCCCCACATCCAGCCCTCTGTTCAGTAAGCTGGGCACACGCAAGGCAGGCGGGCAGGCCTGGTGGGACGACCAAAGGGGACCCCGGAGAAAGGGGCGCTGAGAGGTGTGCTCAGAGCCAAAGGCCTTACTTTGAACATGTTGTAGATGAGATCAACGAGGGCCCAGAAGAGGAGGCCGGAGCGATAGGCGGAGTAGTCCTTCACGGCTTTGTCGGTGAGCCTGTTGGGAAGACAACACGATCAAGCCCCAGAGCTCCAGCACTTTGTTTCGCTGTGTTCAGGACGGGCACACCTGGGAGGACCATAGGCCTCCGCCAGGACTGCAAGCCCTCGACCTGCAGGCAACCAGCTCCGTAGGAAACAGCTCCCTCGGGAGCCTTTTCCCTGAACTCCAGAGCAGGCGTCCATTGGAGGCAGAAACCCGCAAAGCGATCAATACTTCAGTCTGCAGCCCCCTCAGAAGGCCAGAAGCACCAGGCGCTTCTTTCCACTCGCCTGCTCGCTCCCCCCGGCGACACCACCCGGGCGTGGGAGGTCACCAGCAGCCGCCGCAGGATGTCGATGCGCATGGCCTTCCACTTCTCCGGGGGCAGGATGTGGAGTGCCAGGACCGTGTAGTAATGCGGCCCGTCCACCTCGAAGGCCCCTTCCACCCACTTCTCCTTCGGATGCTCCAGAAAGCTCTGAAGGTTCTTCTCCTCCCGGGAGGTGGCGCGCGTCCTAGAAGGAGGAGGAGGAGGCAACCAGAGAGAAGAATCATCATAATACCAGCATTGATATACTACCGCCTTTCTGGGTCATTGGATTTCTCCTCTGACTCAAGTCGGCCAAACCTTGCCCACTCCTGCAGCGAGGTCGTCGAAGAGCTCAGAGCTGATGCCGGCTATTCTGCCCGCGAAGCTGGCCTCCCACCTCAGCCCCCCCCCCCGGAAGAGGCTTCCCAGATACTGACGTGTTCAGGACGTAGAGCACCGTGTGAATGATGTAGGGGATGAGGTGGACGTTGCTCTCCCGCCCTCCGCCGCCCGTGTCCACGCTGAACGACTGCTCCATGGCGAAGCGGAGGAACAGCAGCTTGGTGTCGTGGACATTCAGCTGGTAGGTGGGCTCCCGCTGGCCCGTGCACTCCTGCAGGTAGGTGTTGTGCCTGGGGGAAACCCGCAACGGCTCAGCCTGCAGTGAGGGGGCTTTACGGAAGTACTCCAGGGCATTTCAGGGGCACCGGAAGAGATGGAGACATGGGGGTGGCCGCGCAACCGTGGGATTGGACACTCCATGGCCAAAGGCTTCTCCTCTGCCTGCCCCCCCTGGCAAAATGATACTTACGAGAGAATACGCCTGCTGCCCCCGCACACAAACGCACCTCCCCCACCCAGAGAGACGAGGTAGGAGGCAGGTGCTTACTGGGCTCCCCAGATAGACTCACCTGGCTAAGCAGGTCGCAAACGCCGATTCCGGAACGTGTGGCCCCCACACCGGCAAGAGGCCGTTGCATTTCGTGTTGGCGTTCTGCAGGGCTGCACTTTCCCATTCCTCCCGGCCACGTGCCAACCTGTGTGGGCAAAGCGATACTCACCCCATCAGGAAGACCCCCAACGAAGGAAGGGCAGGGACTCTTGCCAGGGGTGACGTGGTGGCCCCAAGACAGAGCCACGGCCCATGAGCCGGGGCCTTACCTGACCGCTGCCAAGTGGCAGTCGTAGTGGACAATGTTGAAATGAGAGACGGTGCTGTAGCCCTGTTGCTTCCGGGGCTTGTTCTCAAACTCCTCCAAGGCCACCCGCTTGGTGAAGGTGTAAATGCCCAGGACTTTGGTCGGCTGCAGCAAAGCACAGAAGCGACGCTAGAGGAGAGCTCCGCCAGACCTGCTCTCTGGCGGGACGGGGCGGGACAGACCGGCCTCGCTCTGCTCTGTGCTCCTATTTAGACCCCACCGTTAAGCTGGCAAGAAGCGGGTGGGCCAGCCGTCTTGTCTTGGGGAGGGGGCTCCACAGCCCAGGCGCTCCCATGTCCCATTGACGGTGGTTCCGCAGGCAATGGGGCCCCTGGAATGCCAAGGTCAGGGCTGGGTCCAGGGGCAGCCCCTGACCGTGAGGCTGGTGCTTCTAGAGTGAGCCCCCCCACCCCCCCGTTGAGCCAAGGACCCCGTTCAGCTGCCTGCTCCATCAGAAATGCTGCCAAGACTCACCCACGCCTGGGGAAGAGGCAGGAAAGGGCCCCTGGGTTGGACTCCTACCTGGAACTTGTAGCCCTCCCTGCAGATGCAGCAGGTCAGGCCCGGCTCTTCGATCAGCTCCTCCATCTGCTTCAGCAGCGCCGTCTTCGTGACGACTTGGCCCTTCTCGTTTGTCTGGCACATGGCAGGCCCGTGGGAGAGAGAAAGGCAGGGCAGGGTGAACAGTCACTCAAGAGCCTCTGAAGCCCCCCCCCCCAGCTCGAAGCATCAGGGAGACTGTGCCAGGGTCTGTGGGCAAAGCCACCGCTGCCTTCCACTGCTCCCCCCCTCTTGCTCAAGGAGCTGCTCCCCCTCTCCCGTGGGGGGGAAGGAGAGCCTCGGCCAAAAGAGCCGCAGCCTGTTACCGTCATGCCCAGGGTGCCCAAGGCCTTCTGGCGCATCGCCATGGCCATGCGCTTCTTCTCGGCTCGCGTCTCCCTCCGGGCAGCATCGATCTTCTTGTTCACGTCCGGGTGCTCTCGCAGCGCCTCCAGGAGGTTCTCGGCCAGCGTCCCGATCCCTTCGTCGCTGGAGACTTGCTCCAGCTTGTGCAGATTGGTGATGGAGTCTGTTCCGATCAGTACCTGTTTGGGGATTGCAAAGCACACAGCTGGGGTGGAACTGGAAAGTCCATCCAGCGGAAGATCGTCCACCTCCACGGGATAAAAACTGGGCTGCTCTCAAGCTTTGGAAAAGCCAAGGGAACGCTTCCCCTGGAAGGACCGTCCCAGGCGGGAAGCCTTTGGCCGCCAACTCTCCCCTGCACAGTAGGGCTGCTCTGCGTCCTCAAGTTGGCAGAGCCAGAACAAGCAGCTGCTGCTGGTGACGGACGGTGGAGCCCTGGCTGGGGACGACACTAGGCTGCTTTTGCATGATCACAGGACTGTGAGGGGCTCCTGCCCCGAGGGGGGTCTTGCATGGAAGGCCGACCCCCTCTGCCTCCCATGACCTCTGGGCCTGGCGCTGGCGCTCACAGGAGATGCCAGCAGAAGGCTCTCAGCACAAGCAGCCCTGGCGGAGGTCCCCTCTCTCACCTCTCAGGCACAGAAGCACCTGGGGAGGGCCCTGCGGCAGCCCCAGCAGAGAGAGCCTGGCCTGACAGGGAGGGGGACCAGCTGAAGGCCACAGGGGCTGGGCGGGGCAGGGCCTATGGCCACTTGGGCACGGTCCAGGCCGTTGCCCCTCACCTGGGTGGCGCAGTGCTGCGTGGCGAGCCCTCGGAGCAGCCTCAGGATGAAGGGAAGGGCCGGCCGAGATAAGAACTTCTTCCACACGTCCGCGTCCAGGCTGCAGCGGGGAGGCAAAAGAGAGCGCCAGTCAGTCAGTCCCCAGGGAGTGGCATGCCCCCCCCCGGCAGGCCTCAGACAGGGTCCCAAGCAGCCCGAGGCCCCTGCCCCCCCGCTGGCCCCTGGGCGGCCCTCACTTCTTGGCGCTGGGGATGTGCTTCTTCATGTAGTCCAAGGCGTTCTGCGTGATGCCCCTCTGCAGGATCAGGTCCTTCAGCAGGTGGCCGTTGCTGTTGTTCTTGATGCCGGCCGCGATTTTGCAGAAGCAGTCCAGGAAGACCTTGTCGTCCCCGCTGTGATCCTCGTCGTACCTGAGAAGAAGGGACATGCATGGGGGGGGGGCCTCACAAACACAATTGGGGCGGCTCACATCCTGCCCCCGCCCCCAACTTTGAGGGTCAAGATGAGCCAGCTTCTCCTTTTCCAACCAGGAACGCCAGCGGCCGGATTTCGGTGAATGCGCGGCCAACCCACACTGCCCAGCACTGCAGATTTGGGCTTCACCTTCAGTGGCCAAGAGTCATTTCTGGAGACCCGCCGTTCCTCCCCAGCCCCTTCTGCTAGGAGTGACAAGATGCTCAAGGGAACAGCCTGGCTGGCAGTACCTGCTTTGCCCGGGGCAGGAAGCGCCCGTTAGACAGGCTGGCCTCCGCCCTGAAGAGGGGGCGCGGTGACCAGGGCCATGGGCATGCCAGAACTCTGCAGGAAGGCAAAGGAGGTGCAGAGCGCCCAGGAAGCGGGGCTCTTGACGGAAACCATGCCAGGCAGGCCAGCCAGAGCCCCAGGAACGTTCCCCAGGAGGGCTGGAGGCTGAGCTTTGGGGCTCCTGCTCCTCCCAGGACGAGCACAGCAGGCTGGCTGGCTGGCTTCTGGTGTCACGTGCAGACCAACCATCCTGGACATCACCCAAGTGTTGCAAAGGGGGTGACCCATGCCCCCCCTATCTGATGGAGAGACACCCTGCTGGCTTGCAGGGGGGGAGGGCCTACTTGTCAAAGCTGCAGCAGGGCTTGAAGCGGTCCACCAGGATCTGCATCTTCTCCGTCTCCCCGAAGGACAGGTAGGGGATGATCCGCAGGAGCCCCTGCAGGACGCTGGGGTTTGAGCGCACGAAGGTGCTGTTGATCTGGTCCAGCAGCATGACCAGCTGGTCCTTGTCCCCGGTCAGCAGCAAGTTCCCCTGCAGGGACACACACACCAGTGAGGCTGCGCTCTGGATTCCGCCCGCCTCCTGCGGCTCTCCTCCTCTGCACAAGCTGGAGGTCTGCCTGGCAGCCGCAGAGGCCCTGGACGCGTCCAGCCCTCCCGTGCCCCCCTCTGCAGTGGTCACCCCGTCGCCTCCCTTCTGGCTGCCAATCATCCCCACCAGCCACCTTCCTGTCCTCGCTTTTTAGCCACCTTTGGGCAGCCAATGAGTGGTGCCGGATCACTGGCTCAGTCTTCCTCAACAGTCTTCTGCATGGATGTTTTGCTGCCACCAACAACACTTTCCCCACATTTATTTTCCCTCTAGATTAGGTGATGGGGTGGGGTGGGGTGGGGGGGGGAAGAGCCAGATTTGACCCGGGGTGGGGACTCTCACTACCTGTGTTAGCTGGTCTGAAAGGGAGGTTTTGAGGATAAGAATTGCCTGTCACCAGGTGTGCCCCTGCATGAGTCCCTGTTCTGCACATGCCTCCTTATCAAAAGGAGATGTAGCCTCCTGTAAGGGCTGGACATTGCATGACTCCTTTATATCAGGAGTGACTGTATGATGCAATCACAGCGATTAGACAGACTCACAGATGCCCCACGGGCCAAGCCAGATCAGCAACTCCTACTGAGGCACAATGGGAGGCCTCCTCTGTACTTTGGGCTCTAATTCTGATCTCTCGGCACATTAGCCCTGTTTCTGGCAGCACATCAGAAGTCGCCCTTCTGGCTTTAGGGCAGTGGAGCTCCTCCCCCCTCCCCCCCCAGAGGCCCACGCGAAAGGCTCGATCAATCCATCCAGTGATGGACGCCCAACTTCCTGTGCCTGCCATTAAAACCCCCTTGGGGTCAGACCTCAACCCCCAGCCCCCGAGGCAGGAATGGCTCCCGGCTATTAGTGATCCCAACAGAGCTGGCAATGTAATGAGACGGGGGGGGGGGGGGGAAATGGAAGGCAAGGTCCTTGCGGAGCCCTGTCTGGCGATTGCAGGCATGACGCGGACTGGTGGTCCGCCTGGCTTCCCGCTGCCGAGGCTCACGAGCAAAACACCAGGCAGGCAACGGGAGCGGAGACGCCCGTGCAGGAGGGGGGCACCTGCTCCCCTGGCCAGAAGGCGCCAGCAAGGCCCCTCCCCGAGGGAGAGAGGGAGGGAGGGAGGCACGCACCTTGTCCTCGCTCAGGAGCTCCGCATTGGACTCGTCCAGGATGATCTCCATGATGCTGAGCACCTGCTCCGCCACAGCCGCTCCCCCGCTGTCTTTGCTCTCCTGCTCGGCCACCAGCGCCTGCAGACAAGACGGCAGCAACGGAGGCTCAGCTGCAGCCTGTCCCCCCCCCCCCCCGCAAACTGCTAGGCAGCGCCTGGCGCCCTTACCAGGTTCAGCGTCCCCAGCATGACGTTGAGGGTGTTCATCTCCAGCTTGACCAGCTGCTGCCGGTTGACCTTCACTTTGACGCAGTAGCTGAAGAGCTTCAGCAGCACCTGCACAGGGAGGGGAGGAAGCGGAGGCCGTGGAGGAGCCCACCACAAGCAGGCGCCCGCCAGAGGCCTCTTCAGACCCAGCACTCCTCCCGCCACCACCAGGGCTGCTGCAGAGGCAGGTCCAGCTGGGCCCCTTCTACCACCACCCAGAAGCCTCCCGGGGACCCTGGCGCACCGCTGACTTTCCCAGGAGCCGCTGCCTCCCTCTGGACCACCAACCTGTCAGCCGCCCTCCTTGCCTGCCCCCTTTCCCCAGCACTAAGGCCCCAACGAAGAAGAACAGGGTGGCAGCACTGGTGCCACTGACGCGAGCGGCCACAAGGCTAGGAGGGAAACACGCAGCATTGCAAACCTGGGTTTTGCAACCCCTTCCTGGCCAGTGATGAGCAGGTTTTTTAAAGCGATACCCTTGCAAACAGCCCTTGGGCGCCTCTCGGGTTCAGTCTCTATGAACCAGAAGAGGACCCCGGGGGGGGGGGGGGGCCTGGGGGGGGCAGAACAGGCACTCACAGTCAAGAGGTGTCGGCCCTGCTTGAAATCCTTGATGCCTGTCAAGCGGTTCAGCATGCAGCCCAGGCCGCCACACTGCGCCATCACGCCCGCCATCTTGTACACCTCCTCTTCATCCTCCTCTTCGTCTGTGGAAAAGAAAGAGGCTGACAGGAGAGAGGCAACGGCATCAACAGAGCTTGGAGGAACCACAGCAGCCTCGGGTGGTGACAAGGCCCTCAGTGCCGCCCCTCCCCCGCCTGCCCACCCAACGCCTCGCTTGCCCTCGAGGGGTCAGCGGCCCACTGAAAACAGGTAAGTTGACCAGCTCAGGCGCTACTGGTCCAAGGCCCCAGAAATCTGAATCCAACCCCCAGAACCAATTCAAGGGCTTTGGGGGGGGAGGGGTGAGAACCAGAACTGACCCAATTATCCTGAGGTCTCTTGGGTACCTTGAACCAGAACTGAACCCCAAACACAAAAAGTGCTGAGAGCAAAACCAGTTCAAAAGCAGATGCACTCGCCAGCACTCGGCTTTCTGCTGTACGGTTCAGGGATTGTCTGCCCCCCCCCATTCATTTCTATCTTATGTATGTTGTGACATTTATTGTAAAACCCCTTAAACATTCAGCAATTTTAAAAAATAAATTCTCATGTTCCTAAGTACTTATTATCGTGGCACTCGTGTTATGCACACTGCAAGCCAAAGCGTTGGCCCGCACTCCTCTCAACAGGTTCCACAAACCACGTTGCAGCAAAAGTGCGAATCAGCAAGCGAGAGCCTGACCCAGAAGCAAAGCCCAATGTTGCGTGGCTCGTTCCCTGGGGAAGGGGCTGGCTTGCGTGTCGCTTCCTCACACGACGGGGGTCCAGCTAAGGGAGGGAGCTGCTCCACAGCTCCTGAGGGCGAGATCCAACGGAGGAGCCCTGCCTAGGAAGCCAGCCAGAGGCGCCAGCCTGCTACGGACAGCCTCCTGCGCCGAGGGAGAAGCAGGCACCGTACCTGTCGTGGAGTCCAGGGACTCGATGAACTCTTCCGTGGCGTCTCCCAGCAGCCCTCGCATGCGGTAAATTATCCTCATTGGCTCTCCCTGCGAAGGAAGAGAACAAAAACATGGTTCCTTTGCCACAGGCAGGTCGGGGAGAGGAGACACTGGCGGCCTCTCTACATTCCGGGACCGCCAACTCTCCTGCTCGCTGATGACCGCCGCTCCATTCACTGCCTGGCTTGCCCCCGAGTTCAATCCCCAGGCAGGAGAGCTGGGGAAGAGCTCAGGCCTGCCACTTGGAAACAAACATCATGTGGGCAGAAGTTGCAGGATACATTCTTAACAACTAAGAAACCCAACAAACAGAATAGGAAGCACTGTTAATGAGATGGGTGCTTTAAGGGGAAAAAAAGACACAAATCTCCCACTGACGAAAAGATGCTGGCGGGCATGCGGGGGGGGGGGGGAGAAAGAGAGAGTGGCAGTTTAATAAGCTTTTAAGTAGAACAGGGTATTAGGGGAGAAGTGGCTAAGCAGAGCAGGGACTTGTTACAACTTCCCCTGTGGGGAGGGAGCTTGTTTCGAGCCAGAAGCCTGGCTGCTTCTCTCGCGCGCGCTCGCTGAACTTTCTATTTTAATACTGTTTAAGTCTGAATACAGAGTGGAGAAGAAAGGAGGGTGGAGAGAAATCCCAGCTTTGGAGAAGGGGGCTTTATTTGGGGGAGGGGGGACCTGTCAGAGAGCCTGGTGCTAAGCCTACTGTGGAATCAGCAGCGCTTACTGTCAGAAGATCTCGAAAGCGCTGGGGAAACCCTCGGGGGAAGAGCGGCTCAAAGGCTGCGCCAGAGCCCCGCAATTAGCGCCATGGGGGGCGCTGGTAAAATGGCAGGCGAACAAAGGGGGCGCTGGTGAAAGAGAGACAAGGGGAACAAATACAGCCCCGAGGTTTGCTCCTTGTGAGCCTGTCTATTTCCTAGGGAACCGGAGAAGGGGGCTCCAGGAGGGGGGAGGGGGGAGGCATCACAAAAAGGGAGACAGATGAAAGCCGGGCTGATGACAGTCATGCCGACAAACTCCAAGCCTCTCAAAAGCAGCGGGGCGTCCTGGGAAGCCGCAGCGAGATGCAACAGGCGCCCGGGCGCGATCCGCGGCCCCTTCCAAGCTCCCAGGCCTGGCGGGACTGCGGGCGGACCCAGGACCCTTTCAAGCCGAGGAGCAGGGGGCCAAAGGATGCGTCCTGCTCACACAGATACGGCCCACTTGGTTCAGTCTACGGTCTGACACCTAGTTTTATGTCGGTTGTAACCCTCACACTGTAGGCTGCCTTGAGAACCCAGCTGTGTAGGAAAAGGTAGGCTATAAACTAAAACACAACGCATTTGTTAAACCATCCAGCCACCTCTCCCCTTGCTCATCACAGTAGGGATGGGCCTCACTGCCAACATTCAGAATGGTAAGGACACCACCAGGTGAGTCTTGCCATGTTGGTTTTCCCTAAACACACACCCTCATGTGGCGAGAGCTGGTATTGCACTGGTGAAAACCATCTCTACCAAGCTAGACACAAGCTGCACGCACTCAGAAGTGGTCTCCCTCAAACAACCTGGCAGGGAAAACAAACTGAAAGGCGAGGACAGGAGCATGTTCAAGGAAGGGTGCTCCGGCTCCCGCCTCAAGCCCGCCACGTGCGCGCAGAGTCCTAGGGCGCGCTTTACTTTCCCAGGTCTTCTCTCAGCCTGCCACGGTTAATGCTCCTTCTGTTGCTTCAAAGCACTGCAGATACTAACACACCGAGCTGGAGCAGTCGCTCTGCACCCTGGCCTTCTTCACCAATGCTCTGCAATATCCCCCCGCCCCCCGCAATGCAGGCCCCTGTTCAACAACTGACAGCCTCTGCCAAGACAAGGGCCGCTCGGATCCAGTCATCGGGGCGTGTTAATCTCCCGACTGCTTCTCCACAAACATGAGATTCTTTTGAACTGGGATGACAAGGCAGGGGTATTTTAACATATTCATTCCTAGCGGCGTTTTGAGAGGATAATACCCAAAGTTTGGCACTGATATAGTCAAAGCAAAGATGTCAAAGACTTCCCAAAATGCCCCCTGTGCACAGAAAAAACCCTCCCAAGTTTCCCTGCCTTCAGAAGAGCGCCGGCATTTTGTGCCCCTGCTGGCCGCCATCGATGCGCATCTTTCCCCATGAAGCCTTTGTGACGCAACCCTTAAGTTACAGGAAGAGCTGGGAACCCAGGACAAATGCACATACTGCAAGCACTGCAGATCCCCCGCCCCCCACACCAAGCCTTGAGTCTCTTTCTAGACTGCCCCCCCCCCCTCAGAACGGGCCCTGTCCTCCCATTCTCACCAGCTGGTGGCTTTTGGGACAGACACCGCCCTCCTCTGAGAACGATTCTGCTAGGAAGGGCCACAGGAACACGACACGGCAGCCCCTCCACAGCCGCCTGGATCATCATCTTAGCCGTCATTTGCCCACTTTATGCCAGACTGCAGTTGGCAGAACCAACTCCAGTTTCACAAGCTCAGCACTGCCTGGTCTCTACACCTTCTCTTCTTCCTCCTCCTCCTCCAACCTGACCTCTGCAACCCTAGGGACTAGAAACGTGCTCATTTTGCTCCACAAGAGCCTCATCAGCCACTAAATTGTCTCTGGGCGACTGGCAGTCCTCAGTGCAACTCCCCAGCACAGCCAGGAGCCAGAACGCAGAAGGCACCTTTCTCTACACGAACAGAGGCTTCCGGCACCTGGCCATCTCTCTGCAAGAACCCCTTCTGCCTGCCTGCCTGCCTGCCTGCCAGGATCAAGATCTCGGAGACCCATGCCGAACTGTCAGAGGACTATTTGGCCCCGCAAGCAGGGAGAGTGGGTGCAAGTGTGAGAGGGGGGAGGAGAACCCTCTTGATGGAAGGAGGCCACGCCCACCAGGACAAACATCAGGAGCTAATCCTGAACCCCAAAGCGCTGTCCTCTTGGGGAGGTGCTCCAAGCCCCCCCCCGTACCTCGTTGGTGGGACACCAGACCTTCTTGTACACCTCTGCCACAGGGAGGTCCAGGCTGATGATCTTGTTGTTCACCAACAGCTAAGAGCAAGGGGAGAGAAGCCAAAGATGAGCGCCAGAGGCCTTTGTGGCGACCCTGTCTCGGCAGCAGCTTCCAACTGGGCCTTGGCAACTCCAGCCGAGGCCACCCAGAGAATCCCAGGCTGCGTTGGTGGAACTGGAACTCGGACCACCCAGCGTTTGAGGCCTGCCCTCTTACCCTCACATACCCCACATGCGAGGCAAGGAGGGGCTGGGGACAGCTCGACCTCTGTGCAGGCCCGTCAAGGGCTGCCGCTTGCCCAGCGGACGCCCCCCCCCCCCCGCACAAAGAGCTGCTCGCCTCCATGCCGCTGTCGTCCTCCAGCAGCGCCACCAGGTCGCAGTCCTGGCAGATCTTGTTCTTGATGTCGCGCATGAGGGGCCCAATGCCCGGCTCGTTGCTGCTGTAGGGGTTGCCCGGCATCCGGCCCTGCAGGAAGTCCTCCTGCTGGGGGTCCTTCTCCAGCGTCACAAAGAACTCCGTCACCTCGTTCTCCTCCTGAAACGCAGCCAAGGCAGTGGGTGAAGCGCCAGCCAGGGGCGGAAGACCAGGAGCATCGGGGGGGGGGGGCCCACAACAGGCCCATTCAGCCTTGCAAATTCACCACCACCACCAGGCCTCCCCCTCTGCCCGCAATGCTGTGCCAGGAGAAATGAAGCTGAAGTCACCGGGAAAGGCCCAAGGTGCCCAAGCTCAGCCTCGCCCCCTCCCATCACCACCTCTGCTGTGAGACCCACTGCTCCCCTGGCGGCAGAACTATTCCCAGAGGAGGGTGCCCGCTGCGGAGTCACCGTTCCGGGCTGCCCTCCTGCCCACCAAGAGGCAGCACCAGAACAGCGAGGGGAGCAGGCTCTGGGGAGGGCGAGCCCTTCTCCCACTCGATTCCTGTCATTCAGGCGGGGAAAAAGCCTCAGCTCTCCAAGAGGTGGCTGCGAAGCCTGACCCAGGAGACGGCCTGCTCCTGCTCCCGGGGAGCCTCCCCTAGGTTCCCTCCCCCCGGCCCTTCAAGCCGTCACTGTGGAGGTCAGAGAGCTCTCAGGCCTGCTCTGCCCCCCCCCCCCCCCCGGACAGCCAAGCAGATGGCGTCTCTGGCTGGGGCAGCCCTCTGGCTGGGGCAGCCCTCCTCGCTGTCCCTACCGGGTAGATAATGCTGCAAAGCCGCTCGAAAATGAAGACAGGCGTCCGGTAGTCGTCCAGGCTGTAGCGCTTGGCTGTCTCGATGCACACGGCCATGAAGGCTTTCGTTTCTGATTCGGTGCCTGCCAAAAGAGGCGAGGGGAGGGGAGAGTCGGCCTCACAGGGGCGAGGGCCGAGGGGGAGGCGACACAACGCCTCCCCCTTCGCAACACAGAGTCTCTGCTGGGGAAGGGGACCTGAACCAGCCCCCGGAGAGCGCTGCCTGCTCTGCCCCCCCCCCACTCACACCAGGCCTGGCTCCCTCCCCCCCCGCCTGGCCCTCTTACCTGTCGTCATGTCCTCCAGCATCTCCAGCAGCATGTCCTGCGTCTCGTCAATCAGCTTGGTCCGCTGCACCACCAGCTTCCGCAGGCACAGGTAGCCATTCAGCACCGTCCCCACCAGCCGGCTCTTGAAGTGCCTCTTGATGGACTCCACCTCCACGAAGGAGGAGAGCAGGCCTGCCGAGGGAGGAGGGAGAGCAGGCTCAGCCGGAGGACTGGGAGGAGCCGGCGGCGGTGGCGGCAGGACAACGTACCTGTGATGCTCTTCAAGGCGTAGCCCTGCTGCAGGTCCGTGCTGAGCGTGGCCTCCTCCAAGGCCAGCAGACGGGCAATTTCCTACAGACAGAAGCAAGAGCTGTGAGCGCAGCTCAGGGGAAGGTGGGAGAGGCAAAGGGCTAGCGACTGTCAAGTAACCCCCCCCCCGCGTGAAGCGCAAACTCTGGGTGCTGGGACTGGGGGGGGGGAGTTTCACTCCTCCTCTGCAGCGGCCGCAAGGAAGGCACCCTGCTCCCTACCTTGGTGATGAGGTTGCCGACGTACGGCAGGACCCCCCTCGCGGCCAGGTAGACCTTCCAGCGGGCAGGCTTGATCAACTTCTGGTAGAGCGCCAGGTACTCCGCTGCGCACTCCCCGGCCACGCTCAGCTCGTCCAGGTAACTAGTGGGAGGAGAACACAGCCGGAAGCCACCGGCTCAGATCCAGCCACTTCTGTGCAACACTTGTTCCTTCCTTTTCTAGAACTCAGTTACTTCAGAGTACTTCTCTTCTCCCAAGATTGAGGGTGGCTGACCCATCAAGCATGCGAGAGGAAGTGGGAATGGGTGGATACACTGGGCGGGTGACGTGGTCCCCACGGGGAGGAGCTGCCACGCCGTACCTGGTGAGCAAGTCCAGGACCTGCTGCTTCCGGCTGGGGATGGTCGCCAGAGCTTCGACAATGGTGCAGGCAGCTTGCCGGGCAGCCTGGGTGGCCGGCGTGAACAGGACCTGCAAGCAAGGAGACAGGCGGGAAGCCGGATGCCCGAGAGGTTGCGGAGGCAGGAGCCCACCGCCCACTGGGGGGGGGGCTTGCTCACCTGCCGCAGCCAGTTATTGTGGCCCAGCTTGAGATCCAGGGGGCAGGTCCTCTTCCCCCGCCGGCTCATGAACTGCTTCCACTTCCAGGTGTACTTCTCGGTCAAGTAAAGGTGGCGAAGCTCCGCCTTGCTGGGTGACTTCCCATTGGCGTCGATGCCTGGAGCATGGGGGGCAAGAGAGCAAGCGGCAGTGAGAGGAGGGCCTGGTCTGGCACTCAGGCGAGCAGTCCTGCTCCTTGCTGCGCCAAAGAGGAAGCAGACCTGCCCCCTCCTGCCGGGGTGTCAGGGTGGGAGACAGAGCAGCAGCAGGGCGGGACTTGCGCTGCCCAGCTCTTCCCCACTTCTGCAAGCACAGGCCGCCAAGGGTCGGCTTCCCTGTGGCTGTCTGTCAACCCGCTTCGACAGGGGGACGACAACTCCTGTGCGTGGCAGAGGAGACACCGCCGTGCCTGGAGGAGCCAGGCAGCCCCGGCCCTCAGAAGCCTTTCAACCTTCTGCAGACGATGGCTGCGGAACCCCCCCCCCCCCGGCTAGGCAGCGGAAAAGGGCTCCAGCCAGGTGTCATTTCCGGCACGAGCTGGAATCCCCCTTGGGGACGGACACCGGGGCCCCCGGGAAGAGGCTCGGCCTACCGACAAGGTGCCAGGTTCTGAGGTGCTACAGCCAGAAAGGCCGTCCTGCCGGTCAGCTCACAGAGGGGCAACGTGGCCCTGGGCTCAGCCACCCTCAAGGAGGACCAAGTTCGGGCCGGGGGTGGCGGACTCAAGAGGAGAGCCTCCTTTCCGAGCTGCCAGGTGTGGCACAGACACAAGACAACACCACCAAGAGCAAGAGAGAAGGAGAAGAGATCGCCCCCTGCCCCGAGGCTCCCCGTACCTCTGGCCGGCAGACATTTCTTCCAAGCCTCATAGGAAGCTTTGGGGTCCCTCTTGAGCCACAGCTGGGCCTGCGCGTGGATTTCGTTGCTGTACGGTTTGACCGTAGTCAGGGAGTCAACAGGGATGTCCTGGGAAGCCAAGGGAAAGGGCATGAGAGCCACTGGGAGTCGAGACAGGCTGCCCACCACAAGCCTCAGCCACGCCCCAGCCATTCAGATCACCGGCATACACCTCTGTCTCTCGGTTTTGGATCGCAAGTCCCTTTGGGTCAAGACCCCACCACCCCATTATTCTGCTCTGTGGACGTTTTGTCCTGGAAAAGCAGCAAGTAAATATTATGAATCCTAGTTACAGACCTGAACTCTGGCAAAACTTCTATGTTTCATCCTCAAATGTCAGCCCACAAACCCCAGTGCAAGCCTGTGTGTTGAGCTGGGCCTGAGCCCAACTGCCTTCCGAGTCGAGGAGCTGCACAGGGCCTGCTCCCCCCCCCCCGACAGCCAAACCCACCAGCATCCACCGCCAGACCCGGCGACAAGGCTGGGGCGATTCCTCCCCGCAGCCCAGTGTGGGTTTGCTCGAATGGCCCGGGATTCACAAGCAGGTGGTTTTGCTGGGGTGGGAAGCAAGGAGGTACCTTGTTCTTCTTGCTGGTGGGAGCAGGGGGCTTGATCAGCTTCTGCAGGATGCGCAGGCACATCAGCGTGATGTTCTCCACCACCACGGGGGTCGTGATGTTCACCGCCATCAAGAAGAGACTGAGAGCTGGAGAAAAAAGGACCGGGGGGAAGGGAGTGGGGACGCCACGGAGAGTCACAACCAAGAAGCCCCCGAAGCCCACAGCAGTGGCAAACGCGAGGGGAACGACCCAGTACTGGCACTGGGGACAGAAGCCGGAGAAAGGGAGGGGTTGACAAGTGACCGGGGGGGGGCTTTTAGCATTGAGAAAATACGCTTTTGGGGGGGGTCTCTCTTGGCTTAGCCAGAACCAACTGCAGGGGTGAATGCGCCAGTTGTGTTGAAGAAACAGATTGATCTGGGCAGTCCTACTGCTGGGTCTCTCTGAATCTGCAAGAGGCCACAGAGCTCCAGCCAGCCAGGCCCCCTCCTCCTCTCTGGGGCAATCGGCGGAGGGGAAGCCAACACCCCTGGGCAGGCAGGCAGGCAGGCAGCCTCGGCAGGGACTCACCGCAGCGCAGCCGCAGCTCCCAGCAGCTGTCCTCTTTCGAGATGGAGTCCGTCAACAGCAGCATCTCGTACTGGAGGCTACTGGCCTGCAAATGGGGGACAGGGTGCAAGTGGGTCAGGGGGACCTGAGGGAAGGGCCAACCGGAAATATTGCTGCCCAGCTCCATGTGGGAGTTTATTAGGAGTCCTCCACAAGTCTCCATTAGGCTGGATGTTATGCAAACCCCTTGGGTGGGCAGGACGGGGAGAAAAAAAAGGGTGCTGCTGCTGCTGCTGCTGGGCACGGCGAGAGCTGTGATCTTTCCAAACTGGAGTGAGGGAGACGTTGTGCAGCCGAGTTCGAAATACAGCTTTGCAGCCAAGGCTGCAGGGACGCTGCTCGCCAGAGTCAGGCCAGGACTGCAGCTCGCTGTGGAGACTGGCACCCAGCTGCCCCCCCCCCCCACCTCGGAGCTTCAGCAGGGAAGCCAACCCCGCTAGCTGGCTCCAGGTGTAGAGCTGCCTCAACCCAACAGGGGCCGAAGCCCCGATTCTCCTCACCAGGTCGGGGTTTGCCCAGTGGCCCTTCAGAGCGGCAGACACCTTGCCGATGATGAGGTCGTTCATCTGCTGGGTGGCCTCAGGGTTGTCTCTGTTCCAGACACGGAGAAGAAAAAGGCCAGCTGAGAAACTCCCCAGGCCCCGAGCACAGGGAGAAGCCGACAATCCGATCTGGGGAGGCGGCGCTTTTCGGGCCAACGCAGCTCCCTTCCTTTCCCTGCCCAAACACTCCGGATGCCTCTCCCTTTGGCCAGGTGGTGGCGGCGGCAGCAGCGGCAGCAGCAGGGACTGACACAGCCCCCAGCAGTCATGACAACGACATGGAACCTCCAGAGTCCGAGGCAGTGTACCTCTGCATGCCAGTTGCTGGGGGACAGCTCTTGCCTCCACGCCCACCCAGTGCCCGGAGAGCCCGTGGGGTGTGTTCCTCAGTCTGCACAGAGACCTGGTGGGGCATTCGGGCAGCTGCCCTATGACGAGCTCGTCGTCCTGGTAGCCCAGCTCCCACCCTGCCTGCCAAGGGGCAAAACGACCAAGTGCCTCCCCCCACCTGGTGAGAAGACACATCAGCTGCCGGACTTCCTCCCGCATGGAGGCGGCCCCGCGGCGCAGGTTGTAGTCGAAGAGCTCCCGGATGAGGCCCTGGGAGACCAGGATGTGGCGGATGGCGGCGTTGGTGGCCAGGGCCCGCAGCAGGGTGATGCAGTGCTCCGTGACGGCGGAGGCGCAGCCGTAGCACTTGGTGGAAGAGGTGTGCCCACAGCCCAAGACCGAGAGAGCCCGGTACTGGCTGGCGGTGAAGGTGGGCTGCACGGCGGTGCGCGAGGACTTGCTGGCCGCTTCTCGCTGCTGCAGGTCGTATTCCAGCAGCTCCTTCCGGGAAGCAAAGACTTTCTGCGGAGGGGCAGAGGAGGGAAGGCCTGAGGCAGGCTGCTCTCCCCCTCCCGCACAACTGAGCCTGTCCAAGCCAAGGTCACGGGAGGGGCACTTGGGGGAGGCAGGACCCCCCCCCCCGGTTACACTCAGCCACAAAACCACCAAGTGCCAAGCCAGACACACCAACGCGAGGGCCACTTTGGGTAGCAGATTCTGGAAAGGGCGGTGCCGAGTAGGAACAGGGCGAGGCCAGCTGCGAGGCCACGGGCAAAATGGCCATCGGGATTGAACCCTGCTGTCTTTCTTACACTCCGGTTTGTGGCCAGAGGGTGGCTTCCCCAGCGAGGGGTCCTGTCGCCCCAGGAGGCTGGGTTTTCCAAGCAGCTGCCTCCCCCCCCCCCCCGCTGACTCTGCTGCAATGGCAGCGCTGGGGGCCGTTTACCTGGATGATCTTGGAAAGCTCATCGAAAGAGTTCTTGCAGTCGCCACAATACTCCTGAGCGAGCTGCAGGATGTATCTGTTCACGCTGGCTGAGGTGGAGCTCATCCCTCCGCTGCCCCCAGAGTCATCCTGGAAACGCAAGGAGGGAGAGGGCGCTCGAGCGGCCGAAGCCCAGAGCCAGCAGGAGGCGCGGCGGCCCCTTTCGGCTCCAGCAGGGAAGCGGAGCAGGTGGCCTGGCCAGCACAACAGGGGCTGCCAAGGGTGGAGAGCTTCTCCAGGAGGGCAGGCTGGGTGCAGAGTTCAGCGGATTGACTTGGCAAGCGCTGGAAAAGCGCAGGAGCCGAGGGAGCTCACTCTCAGGCACCAGAGACTGCAGCTCACGGTCTCCTGGGTCTCCAGCGCCTCACAGGTGACCCCCCTCCTCCGCCACTCCTTACCTGCGGCTTTTCGGGCGCGGCCTCGTTCACTTTACAGAGCAGGTTCTCCAGCTGGGGCCTGTGCCCCATGAGCTGATGATACACTCGGTCGGCCTTGTCCAGAAGGGTGTTGATGTTGGTGACGGCCTTCAGAGCAGAAACAGAACACAGAACAAGGTCAACATTCTTTCCCAACGGATTTTCATTCCGTCCCTGAAAGGCCCAGTTCAGGCAAGCAGCAGACAGCTCTTTGCTGCTGCCGCCACCACCTTGTCACTGCCCTTTTTAAACCCCATGTTTTCTGGCGTGCTCGTTTTCCCAGCCGACCTTCTTCCTGTCCTCCTCGTTCTCGATGGGGTCCACCGCACAGCAGGGCTTGGCGTACAACATGAAGTCAAAGCGGGCGTACTTGCAGAAGCCACAGGCGTTGCACAGGAAGGGGTCTTTCTCGTCGTAGTTGATGGACCTGGGAAGCAACGGCAGAAGAGAAGCAGCCTGCTGAGCCTGCCCTGGCCCGGCGGCTGCTGCTGCTGCTGCTGCTGCTACTTATGGTTATTCCCCAGCAACGGCCAACTCTCATTTTTGCCGCCATTATGTTTTCTATCCTGCTTGGGGGTTTTTTAAATCAGTTTTTACAGCACTTCAAATCTTGTGGAGAAAGTGAAATGTGTGTCTTCAAACAAGTTTGCGTCTGTTGCAGGGTCTGCCATGGTCAGCCACGAGCCCTGGAAGGCTTTCCGCCCAAGGGCGCGCTGCTGTCACTGCGGCTACCAACTCATCCGCCCCCCAAGGGCCAGCCCACCTGCACTTGTGGCACTGGTAGACGTTCTCCCCGCAGTTCCCGCACACCCCGGGGTTGGCTGGGACGGAGGCGCTGCACCGCGGGCACTGCAGGGTCTCTGTGGAGGCCTGGTAGTTCTCGTAGAAGTCGGCAAACTCAATCATCAGGTTGGAGGCCACGATGGGCAAGGGCAGGTCGATCTTCACCTCCGTCTGGCCCGGGGTGAGCTGCGCCTTCTTGGCTCTGTGCCACCGGGCTGGCCTGGACAGAGGAACATCGTTTGGGAAAAGCAAAGCAAACCCAAAGAGCCTCGCTGGGTCCCGCCGCCCCCTGCCCCAGCCAAGTGCTGCTGCTGCTGCCGCCTCCGTTGAAAATCTCCTTTACTGGAGGGGGGCTCTCGGCAACGTGACAGGGAGCCAGAAATACACTGGAAGCCATTATCCTCTCTGTTGCAAGGATGTTTCGGAGTAAAGGGCTGTGGATGCCTCATGGAAACAACATTATATACCTTTAATTCTTCTGAAATACTCCTCCCCTCCCCCGGGATTTTAACCGCTTTTTCTCACTGGCAAGGCTGTTCAGCATGAAAAAGCTGGTCTCTGCCGAGTGGAGCCCCTCCCCAAAACCCAGCAAGAGGCTCTACAGCCAAGTGATCAGCAAGGTCCAGGGACTGTTGAGGGGGGGCCTGCAGCTCTACGCGTCCTGTCGCCGCCGCCCCCCCCGCGCACACGAGGGCTGCGTACTTGTTCTTCAGCTCCACAATCGCCTGCACCGTCCGGTTGTTGTAGTAGAGGTTGATGGTGCGGACCATCTTGGTGCGCTTCAGGTCCCCGATCTTCACCGTCACCTTGCTGATGGTGTGGCTGCCGATCAGCTTCACCACCTGCTGGGTGGTGGTGTAACGGGTGTCCACTTTGACGGAGGAGAGCTTGATGTACTGCAGAGGAGAAGCCAAGGAAGAAAAGGGGGGCTGAGCGCCCAGACTGTGAGGGGCCAGCGCGCCCAGAGACCCAGAACCAAGCAGCGCGCAAAGCCGTGTCGCACAGCGGCCACTTACGCAGAACGGCACTTCGGGGTTGTTGCAGACAAGGCACGGGTCACTCTCTAGGTAGTAGCCATCAAATTCAACCAGGCCAGAGAGGGTGCTGGGGGGGGGGGAGAAAGGGACATTGGGAAAAGCAGGCCGGCCATGGAGGTCACGCTCGCAGAAGGAAGGAGTCCTCCACGCTCCCCCCTTCAGGGCAGTGCTCTGCTTTCCAGAGCGGCCAGCCGGGTGCCTTGGGGAAGCCCGCAGCCCTCTCCTGCTAGGCTTGGAAGGCAGGAGGCGGCTCCGTCCGGCCGTGGCAGCCACGCGGAGGCCACATAGGCAGACCACGAAGAAGACACTCACTTGTAAATGTTTGAGTTGGGGTGGTTGGTCAGGATGTGGTTTTGCATCCGGAGGATCTCCACAGCCTTCTGGGAATACTCCTTTAACTGAAACAGGAAGTTTCGAAGAGCGGTTGCCACAACATCCAAGCAATTCTTGGTCATAGTCCCAACAGGTTTGCAGGGTAGGCCAGTATCATTTATGGCTAAAGCACTGAACCAGGGTCCAATCCAAGCTTGTCACTCGCTCTCATCCAGCCTAAGCTCTCTCACAGGCTTGTTGTGAGGACAAAGGTCATACGCCCCACCCAAGCTCCTCGGGGGAAGGCTTGCGCTCTGGCCACACCTGCCACCGTGTCACAGAGGGTTCCTGCAAGTGGAGGCACTCCTCCCTCCCTCCCCCCCCCTGGGTTTTCCTACCTTTTTCTCCGTCTGCTGCGTTTTCAAGGAGAAGTAGCCCAGCAGATCCACAAACTGGGCGGCCTTCCGCCCGTATGCCGGGAGCTCTGGCCATATCGACCACATGAGGTCCAGCAGCAGCTCTTGCTGGGACTTGCTGGAGTTCCTGCAGGACGGACGACAAACAGGAGCCGATCAACACGGGCGCCTGCGCCAGGCTGGCTGCCACCGCCCCTCCTGCGCGTTCCCTGCCCCCGGACGCTGGGGGCTCAAACCACAGCTGGACCCCAGAAACGGCTCAGGGAGGGGTCTCCACGCATGCACTGGAACCAGCGCTCAGACCGCCTGGGTTGCCTCCAACAATTCCCACTGTCCTGCTTCCCTGACACTGACCTGTAGATGTGGAGGGTCAGGCAGTGTGCCTGCCACCGGACGGAGGAGGAGTTGGACTCCAGCAGGAAGCAGCGCAGGAACTGGACCAGGGTCTCCTTGTCAGCAAACTTGTTCAGCTGGTTCACCAGAGCCGTGCACAGCTGGTCCTCCTGGCTGCTGGAGCCCTCGCCTGCAAGGCGGCCGGAGCCAGAGAGAGGCATTCAGGGACGAGCCGGGAAGGACGGACAAGGGGCAGCCCGAAGACTCTGGGTGCGCCTTCCGGAGGGGCCCCCCCCATCACAAGCACACTCGTCTGCTCGTAGGCTTTGCACAGCCTCTCACAGAAGCTCCAGGGTCAGGAGAGAGAGGTTGGCGGTGCCCATCACACCCTGGGAGCCAGCTGCTCTGGCGGCCAGGACTGGGCTGGGCCCCCCAGCGGCTCACCTTCTCGGTCTTTCTCCTTCTCTTCCTTCTTGCTCTTCTTGGCGGAAGACTTGCTCTGCCCGGCTGGCTGCCCACCCCCAGAGCTGGCAGAGGCCGAGGTCGATGTGCTGGATGAGCCCGAGGAAGTGGCAGCTGACAGGACCTTGCTGCCGCACAGGGCGCAGGAGAGCAGCTGCAGGAGGACAGGGGAGACGCCCTCGTCGACCAGGAAGCTGACTTGCAGCAGGAAGCAGAGGACGGCTGGGGAGGAGAAAGAGGCAGAGGCCCATGAATGGCGCCACAGCCTCTGCACCAAGTCACACTAGGAGCAAAGGGGGAGGGGGTTCTGCCCCATTCCAACCCCCCAAGGTAGGGACTCACAATCATCTTTGATGCAGAACTTCTGCCAGTTCACCGTTCGCTGGGTGGCGATTTCCGCACAAGCCTTCAGGTGCTCCATCTGAAAGGTACAGCAGGGTCAGGGGACACCTGTGGCAGCACTTCTCAGCACCAGGCTCCACGTCAGCTTGCTGCAACAAATGCAGGCGGTTTCCTGGCCTGCACCTCTCTCCGTTGCCTCCCCAGTGCTCCAGTTCCCGATTGTAAGCTCCTTGGGGCCAGAACCCGTCCTCTTGTGGCTGCGAGGACCGCCATGCAGGCTGGAGGTGCTCCCGCAGCCACAAGAAGTCCGGCATGGCCACCTGCTTCTCTTACCAGGTTGATGAGTGTGTCGTACTGCAGGGCAGAGCCGGAGCTGGCCGTCACCACGCTGGCCCGTAGGAAGATCCCCTGTTCTTCCAAGAGCTTTTTGATCCCTCGGACGTGGGAATCCAGAGTGTGCAGGTCCCGCAGCTGGCGGTATTTCTCCTTCGAGCCGCAGATGAAGAGCAAGAGTTTGCGGACCTGACGGCGGACGAAGGGTGTCTGCTGAATCATCAGGTACTAGGCAGGGGGAGGGAGGAGAGAAAGGAAGGAAGGAAGGAAGGAAGGAAGAGCATTAATGCAAGCCACCTTTCCACAAGCTGCTTGCCATCACTGACTGCGAAAGGCAGGACCAAAGTGGGGGGCGTCTCCTAGCCCAGCCCTCGGCCGAGTCTGCTCCTCTTTTGGACGGAGGGAAGCACACCGCTGCCTGGGTGGCAAGGAGGGAGGAGCTCCTGAAACGGCAGGGCTCGGTGTCACCCGGTGCGGTAACTCATGGTGTCACCCCCATTAACTTTCTATAGAAGTGCAGGTCACCCAACAAATCAGTCGTCAACAAAAAACATCAGGGTTTTGAGATATCAAATATTGCATTTGATAAAATCAATGAAAAACAGCAAATTTACACTGCCCTACAATTTTTTTTTTTCTGGCCTGGACGTTTGCAGCTGTTTTAGACTAATTTCAGGGTGCTGATTCCAAATCTGATCTCAGATTTGCTTTATCACATCTCGTTTTTATGCTATCGGCATACCCCATTTTCATGATGCCAAACCTGATGCCAGATTTGGAATCAGCGCCCCAAAATTACCTTAAAACCACTGGAATACCTTATGCCAGAAAAAGTGTTGACTGGGTACCCCCTTATCACGGTCCAATTTTCTGAAGTACCCCCTGCTAATTAATTGGATTAATAAATTAATTGATTAGGTAATTAATCGTTAAGTAAAACAGTACTAACACAATTTTAAATGTGAAAAAATGTCTAACTCTGTGTGTGTGTGTGTGTGTGTGTGTGTGTGTGTGTGTGTGTCAGCACCATATTTTAACACTAAAGCAGTCACTGACTCGCAACAACTTGCAATCATAAGTGACGAAGAGTTAATTTCGGGTAAAATCAATTAAAATGGGGTATGCCGATGTTTGTTTGTTTATACACACACACACACACACACACACACACACACACACACACCCCTCATGGTATTATTCCTAAATACAAATTTTCCAAACGTTGTCTCAATGTTGCCCCCTAGCGGTGTCACCAGGTGCGGTCCGCACCCCCCCCCCCATTGATGCAACTGGGGTCAAGACTCCTTCCCGCCACAAAGGCTGCCCTCTTTGCCAGGGACGTCCCCCTACCCTACCTCCGACAGGAAGTAGAACCAGGAATGGTCGAAGACTGGGGGCGGGATGCGGGAGTTGGTGTCGGCGATCTTCTTGATCTGGTACGGCAAGCGCAGCACCATCTCCGTCAGGAGCTGTGTGTAGGCCTCGAACACGTCCGCAGCGTGGCCCTGCAGGAGAGGAAACCAAGTCTCGGCCTCCAACCAAGCCAGGCCACTCTCCACTTAGCCCAGCCTGGTCCTCTCTGGCGTCCCTTTGTTCAAACAGCTGGGGCATTTCCTGGCCCTGCTAGCCTAAACTCTAGCTGGAGACACCTGGGACTGAACCTGGGACCTGCCTTGGGGGCGGGGGGGGGCAGGGTCTACCGAATAAAGGGCAGTGTGAACGCCAGCCTGCCTTACGCTGCCAGACCCCGGGGCTGTCTATTCCAGTTCTGTCTCCTCTGACCCGCAGCTGTTCCCCAAGGTCTGCCTCAAGAGCAACCACCCCATGTGGTCCCAACAGATCACAAGGGCCAAAGGACCCAAACTGGGCAGTCCAGCAGCAGGACCCAGGAGACCGACACCCTGCATCATCGGGGCAGCTCTGCTGGCCTGCCCTCTAGTGGGCAGACAGTGGCATTGCGGTTTCCAACAAGGCAGGGGCCAGGTGACTTTCAAAGGGCCAATAGGGTGCCACTTGGCTCCCTATAAAGCTGAGCTCCATCCTGCCTCCTCAGTCTCAGCCTTTCCCAGGCTTATGACCAGTCTCTCAATTGGAGATGCAAGGGATGGGGCCCAGCCACCGCACCCCACAGCCTTCACCGACAGTTGTGCCCCCACCCTTGAGAAGAGTTTGACAAAAACCTGGATGATGGAAGACCTCAAAACTCAGGGGGCCAGGATAGAGCATGAGGCTGCTGCTCCGCACTGAATCCGACCCTTAGAACAACTAGCTCAGTAGTGTCTGCACTGACTGGCAGCGGCTCTCCAAAAGGGTCAGGCGGAGGAGGTCCTTCCCAGTTCTACCTGGAGAGGCTGCCAGGGACAGAGCCTGGGCGTTCTGCAGGAAAAGCAGGGGCTCGACCCACTGAGCTACAGCCCAACCCCCCTACACAACTCTAGTGCTTTGGACTGCCTTGGCAGGGGACACCCGGGCCCCATTTGTGAGGCAGAAGAAAGCCCCTGTTTATTCCCAGTTCTGCATGTCACTCCTATTGGCCTCGCCCCCTCCTGCAGACGTGGGGCCTACGCTGCAGACCCACAAGCCTCTCTGACGTAGTACGACTGGGAAACAAACAGATAGTTCCCAAACTGTCCAGAATAGGAACCAAACACCTGCTGTGTGGCATCCCTGCCGATCCTGACAAGGGAGCCTCTTTTCCCTGCTCCGGAGGGGGAAAAAAAAAAGCCGCATCGCTTTGACTGACAAGAGTAATATGGAAACAGCAGGGCCCTTGGAGGAGCGAAACAACAGGCAGAGATTAAAACTGCAGCCCTCGCCACAGGCCTGAAGAATGTCTGCACGTTCCATTCTTCAGCAAGGGGCACCTCACGCTTAATTCGGCTTATTCTATTGTGCCGCGCCGGGACACAAAATAAAATGAGAGCTGCGCCACCAGAGGCCTCGAACAAAGGAGGTGCCGTGGCAGCTGCAGTGGCTGCAAGAAGCCACGAGGGGTCCGTGCAGCGGCACCTGACAGCCGCTTCCTCCTCCAGCCCCTGGAAGGGGGCCTGTTCCTCTCCCAAGGCATCTCAGCTGCCGGTCTGGCTCTCACCTTGACGTACTGGCGCAGGAAGAAGGGGCTCATGTCGGGCGGGGAAGAGGTGGTGTGTGGCTTCAGCAACTGGCTGGTGGCCACGGGCTCCTCGTCATTCTGCTGGCTCTTCCAGTAGTCCAGCAGGGATTTCAAGACGTGCAGGCAGTAGTCCACGGCACCAGAGCTCAACAAAGCCGCAGCCGTGGCACTGGAGATCAGGGAGGAAGACTGCAGAGGGCAGACAGACAGACACACCGAGCTGCCTTCCACCGGCCGTCTTCCTTGCGCGCACTCAGAGTCGGCCACTTGGACAAGTCCACATCCCAACCCCCGAGAACAACGAGCGCCACCCTCTGCGTCACCTGCCCCGAGCTCGGATTCAAGAACCCCCTCTGCAGGAGGCAAGCACGGCTGAGGCAGAAAGCCCCCGGACCCGTTTCCCACCCAGCGCAGTCTTCTTCAGAGGGGGGGGGCTCTTCTCCAGCCCCACCTGCCAGGGATGGGGCCTGGACCTTTGCATGCAAAGCGGGCGCTCAACCACGGAGCTCGCACCCCTCCACTCTCCCGAGAAAGCAAGGTGGACGGACACAAGGGCCGGGACGTCAGGCTGCCAGAAGCCATTAGCAGTCTGCGTGGGGTGTGAGCCTGGACTTGTCACGGAGGCGGCAGAGCCTGTGCTGGGCATTCAGGAGGTCCCAGGCTCGACCTCCCACTCCATCAGCCACCCCTCCTTCGGGGCTTGCCGGAAAGGAGCTGATGGGCCAGTTTTCAAGTCTGGGGAGGGGAGGAGGACTTGCTCATTCCCTTATCTGCAGCCACTGAAGGAGTCCCCCTCCCTAAGAACCGTTCTTTGGAGTGAGCACTTTGCAAAAAGAGGATGGGCAGGCAGGACGAAAACAGCAATCTGCTCAAAAGTCTAATCTTCCCTCGACACACATGTGCCAGAGGGCACCGAGCCGGGGATTAGGAGCAGGAGTGAGAGATGCCAGGCACACCCTCTCTCCCCCTCTCTCTTTAAGAAAAAAGTGGTAAAAGTTCCCGGGTTGCTGGCATCTGGCCAGGGCTCTCGCAGGGAGAAGGGGTCACTGCTCAACACTCCCATGGCCCCTGCAGTCCTTGGAGGGCCAAAGCTGGGCTTCCGAGATCGTGTCACCCCTGCCTGCCCCCCTTCTTCTGGGGAGCTTGGATGTCACAACAAAAGGCTGCGGAAGAAAGGGACTGTAAATAACGCTATTACAGCAGCCCGGCTAAATCCAAACAAACCCCACAGCTCATAAGCTCATTAAAATTCGACGCACTTCGGTCTCCATTTTTAACCTCTGTGCTTTTGTTATTAATCTCCTTCCCTCTGCATCCAACACGCGCACACACTTTCTGGCTGCCTCCGTGGGTTTTTTTTTTTTTAAGCCCTTATTACTGCACCTTTAGCAACAAAATATCGACAGAATCCTCTTAGTGACTCTGAACCACTAATGCTGCAGCGACTTGGCTTCCCAATAATCACATTTGCAAATCCCGCCCCCTTTATAACCCGCTTCTCTGCCGAGCAAGAGAGGGCAAGGGAGAAACTGAGGCGGCTGCCTCTCGAAGGGGGCCTTCCTGTTAGGGAGAGACAGCGCTGTGAAAAACCGCGCGTGATGATTCCCAGAGTAACAACAAGACAGTTCCCTGCCCCAAAGAACTCGCAGTCTCAAATGTGAACTTGGAAGGTGACAGAGGGGCGGGAGGAAGTCTTCTTCTCTCACGGTGGCGACACGGAACGCCAAAGTTTTTTCATACCTCGCAAATGGAAGTTTTGGACCCCGACTTGGTCCGGGACATGAAGACGCTCAGCAGCCGCATGATCACCAAGTGGACTTCGTTGAGGGGGGAGCGCTCGTTTTTCTTGGACACGTCCTGGAGGGAGGGGGGAAGAAAGGAACGGTCAGCCCTCCCTCCAAGGCGCACAGGGATAGCCTGACTGGTACTGTCCAACACTTGAGAACTGAGGGGGTGAAATAAACCAACCGCCAGAAACTTCCCACAGTGAAGGATCTCAGCGCCAAGCAGGGCGTTTTCCTCGAGGGTGGAGTACAGGCGGCCCGGAGAAGGAGCCCAGTCAGCCCTGGGAACATCTGCTCAAACTCTCCCGAGGCAGAAGAAGCTGCCACTCCACCAAGTTGAGCCATATTTGGGAGACACGCACGCACGCACACACACACACACAGGTACCTTCTTATCCATGCACAGTTCCGCAATGAGCTGGGCAAGGAGGTTATCGAGAGCACCCTTGTCCTTCTCGTCATCGCCATCTAGGTCTGTCGTAAGCATCAGGATCACCTAAGAGCAGAGGTTTGCAGGGCATGAAGTCAAAGGCGAGGGAAAGGGGGGCTTGTGGGGCCCGGGACAGGCTGCTCTTCAGAAGCTCACAACTGAGCCTCCGCCTCGCACGGCTGCCAGCGACTGCGCCCTCAGACACCGGAACTGCTACCACAAGAGACTCCCGCTTGCCTTACCTGCATGTAAGGGATGGCGCGGACCCCTCCCACGTTCCGCAGCTGGGGAAGGGTCTGCAGCAACCTCTCCAGCAGCATCAAACGGACCATGTGCAGTCTGAGGGGTGGAAGAGAAGAGGAGATGGTCAAAAGACAAGGCGCTTAAAGACTTCAGGATATCAAAACGAGGAGGGGGCTGCCTCAGAGACCCTCAGGTATGTCTGGAAAAAGGCAGCGCTAGAAGCCCACGGGTTCCTCTCGTCCCCACTCTTCCCCCCCCCCCCCCCGAGCAGCAGAGACAAGATGTGCAGGCCCGCTGGGTCCCAGTTGAACTGCCGGTAGCACAAGGAATAAGGGCCACATTCCCCTGGGGCCACTTCCAGCCCTAGGACTCTATGGCCTTTCAGCCCGGACGGAGGCCTTGCCTGTTGCTGGCGTGGACGTCTCCTTCCACCTCGCCTTCCCCCTCGCCTTCCGACCCCTCGCCTTCCTGCTGGCCTGTGGTGGTGCTGATGGCGCCTGTGCTGGAACTGACACTCCCTGGCCCAGCAGGGTGGCCCTCGGCCGTCGTGTCGCCGTATGCGCTGCTGCGGCCGGACACTGAAAGCAAAGCAATGGCCGTGGAGGGACACGTGTGGATTGCACTTCCCTGAAATTCACACGTGTCTGGCAGGGGAGAGGAAGAGCTGCCTGCAAGGACCCTCCAAAGCTCCCAGGTTATTCTTTCAGATCCCCTCGGACATCACTCCCAGTTCCCAGTAGGGCCCACAGAAAGGCCAGCTGCACCGAGGGAGGGGGGGAGGGCCCACTGCTCAGTGGAACAGCTCCTGCCCGCGTACGGAAGGCTGAGGTTCAGTAGGGAGGAGGCGGCCCACATGGGTCTTGGACCTGATCCAGCAGGGCGCCTCTTACATTCCTTCTACCACAGGGGAAATGGCTCCGGCGGAATTAACTCAGCTATTACCACTGTGCTCGCCTGCCACAGAATCCACTGCGCTACCGCCACTCTCAGAACCCACGCTGCCGCCGTGGTCGGCTGGGGAGGTCCGCAAGGTGGAGCCGTCCGTCGCCGCTGTGCTGCCTTCATCATCAGAAGCTGGAGCTAAGAGAGTAAGGAGAGCTGTTACAAGTAAAAACACAGTCTTTGACCAACTCAAACGTGGAACCGGCAGAGAAGGAATTTTGCACGCTCTCAAAAACGTTGCACTTCTATTTATTTATTTATTTATTTATACATACCCCGCCTTTTCCTATGCCAAGGCAAATGCCCAAGGCGGCTTACAACAAGTTAAAATACATAATTTAAACACAATACATAAAGTAAATTAAGAAACAATAAAATCCACTGGGGGGTGACAATGTAGAGCAGAACAACAACAAGGCAGAACATACTGAGGCACAGGAGGCAGACCACAACCCATCACCCAAACGCTAGACGAAACAGAAACGTTTTGAGCCCCCGCTGAAAAGTCATGAGGGAGGGGGTTGTTCTCAAATCCCCTGGCAAGGAGTTCCACAATTGTGGTGCCACAGCAGAGAAGGCTCGCCCACGAGCTGCCATTCCACTAACTTGAGACAGAGGTGGCACTTGCAGGAGAGCCCCCTCAGATGACGTAAGAGAGCGGGCCGGAATGTATGGGAGAAGGCGGTCCCTCAGATATCCTGGACCCGAACCGTGAAGGGCTTTAAAGGTCATTACCAGCACCTTGAATTGGGCTCGGAAACGAATGGGCAGCCAGTGCAGCCGCTGAAGCAGCGGTTCAACAGAGTCAAACCGCCTAGCTCCTGCGACGACCCGGGCCGCCGCATTCTGCACTAATTGCAGCTTCTGAACTGTCTTCAAGGGCAGCCCCACGTAGAGTGCATTACAGTAATCCAGTCTGGAATTCACTAAGGCGTGGACCACCATCTACACCTGCACAAACTAGAACAGCACCATTCAGCTGGTTTATCAGATGAGCGAAACACATGGCCCCAACTAACTGGCCAGAAGATTCAAAGAATGTATGTCTGCATAAAAACTGCAGAGAGGAAGCATCTCCTCAGAAGAGTCATCCCCCTCCCCCGGGGGCAAGCGAAGAGGGAAGTGCCTCTTCCAAGACGATGCAGCTGCAACATGTTGGCACCACTGAAAAATAACCGTCACTGTTCCCCCCCCCCCCCCGGAGCCACTTGTATGCAAATTTATATAGGTTTGGTTGACTAAACCAGAAACAGCATGATCCTATGCGTGCTTACCTGGAAGTAAGTCCCAGTCTATTCAGTGGGGCCTACTCAAAGGTAACTGTGTATATAGGACTGCAGCCTAAGACTACACCCTGGCACGCTGCACCCAGCGTTTGAAGCTTATCTCCACATGACCCTACCAGAACAAGTGACAGGATCTCTCTCACACACACACACACACACACACACACACACACACACAATGTTTGATTTGCATCATTTATCAAGTTGCAGAATTTCTCTGCAAGGAGAGGAGGCACAGCCTGGCTGCAGAGGCTGCATATCACAGCGGGGGGGGGGGGGGGACAGAAATCCACAGACTCTTCCTCATGGTTTATGCTACTAAGGGACAACCTGAGGCCGAGAGACTGAGCGGAAGGTCACCAGCAGAATGCAGGATCTGAACCCACATCTTCCAGGTGCAGCATGTCCCAGAGACCATCTCCTGCCCCTGTGCTTCACCACAGTCTCTCACTCATATCAAGTAAACACATCTTCCTTCCCCCCACCCCACTGATGTCACATGTTAAAAAAATTGTGCTGTAATGCTCACTTTTTACCACTAGGGGCTGCTGTAGCACAGTCATGTATGAACTGATAGCCCTGCAGCACCACCTGGTGACTAAGAGAGGCATCCCTTGAAAACAGTCCTTCCTTCGCTATGGGAGGGAGGGAAATTCACACTATCCTCCCAAAGCTGGGAAAGGGCCGGCTGCCGTGGAACCCTGGGAGCACCGCTGTCGGCCAGAGCAGCCGTCCTGGGGATGATCTGGCTCCTAGAAGGGAGTTCAACGCTCCTGCTGCGAACAGTTACCTGACGCGGTGGTGTCTGAAAGAGTCCCGGCGTCGAGAGAGGACGAGCTGGGGGCTTGGCCAGACAGTCCCAGGCTCTGCAGGCCGAGCGCGCTGCTGCTGCTCCCTGCAAAGGCGGGGGGGGGGGGGCACAAGCGCCGCAGATTAGCAGCAGCAGGAGCTCCGCAAGGCACTGACCCAGCACCCCCCCCCCCCGTGCTGCTGAGGCAAGCGCAACCTGCCCAAGAAAGGCAGAGGCGGGTGCCAACACGGTCCCGCTCCACCAGCCCCCGCCGACGCTTCTCACCTTGCTGGTCTTGCTGCAGGCTCAGAGCGATCGCCAGCTCCACCATGGTCTCGTCATCCGCGTCTGGAGGGATGTCCAGCATTGGCGGGAATCCCTCGGCCCCGGCCAGGAGAGCCTCCAGCGGGGAGGGGTTGCCGTTGTTCACATTCTCGGCCGTCTCCAGCACCATCGACTCAGACTAGCGGGAGGGAAAGGACCAGCCGGGGTTGGCTGTTTCTGCCAAAATGTCGCCACCCAACACAGTACAATCAACCAGAACCTTGGTCTAAGCCAGTGGTTCTCAGTGTGGGCTACATGGCCCCCCAGGAGACCACACGGGAAAAACCGGAACATTAGGGGGCCACAGGAAGTTTCTGAGGAGTCATGAGCCAACCTGGTCTCCCCAAGCAGGCCTGGGCTTTTCTGAGAAGACCGGCCAGGAGAACTCACCACCATCTCAAAGTCCCCGTGGTCCACCTCGCTTTGCTCCTGGCTTTCCTGCCGGATATGCTCGCCATTGGGGATCCCCGCGCTCTGCAGCTTATCCTCCGCATCATCGTCATCGTAATCGTCTTTATCTCCTGGGTCACAAAAAGTACTGCTTACACAGAGGCACGGAGGTGCAGGATCAGGCTGCAGCTGGGAAAGGGTCTCTGGCACAAGATCAATACGCCATCCGTAGCAACTGGATGATGGTGCTTTTGACTGCGCAAAGTGTTTCACATGCACTATCTTGCTGCGAACCTAACTCCCACCCTGGGCAAGGCAAGGATTATTCTCCCCATGCTGCAGACGGGGAAGACTGAGGCTGAGAGGGAGTGGCTTGCCCAAGGCAGTTCAGGGCAGAGGCAGGATTCATGCCACGGAAACCCCACTGCTCACAACAAGGCCCCCCCACGTCCCTCGAACCCACTGGGTGGCACAATGCCCTGCATCGGACTATACTGTGGCAGAGCAGATGCAGGAAGCGGGTAGGGGTGGAGATGCACACTGCCCACCCGCTGGTCGGGCCCAGAGCCTCCGCGGGAAGCTGGGCTGCTCCTTTGGTCTCTCTGCCAGACGTTCCAGGAGCAGGTGGCGCTGGCGGTCAGCTGGGGCAAGACTTGCTCTTGACCTGACTCAGCACCGACTCACAGCGCAACCCCTGTAGCCAAAAGCTAAACTTGGGGGCCCCTCTTTACCCATTGGGGTGTTGCTCCGAGGAGACGACGGGAGCGTCACGTGCCTCCGCTTGTTCCTCGGCCTCAGCACGCGGATCAAAGCTTGCTTGCAGGAAAAGCTCACAGCAGGATCCTGGAAGGCAAGCAGAGCTGGTCGCATCAAGGTCTGAAGACGACTGGTTGCCCACACCAGCTACTTCTGTTCTACTGTCCAACCGAAGGCACGGGGCCCTGGCAAGGCCCTCCCTTCCCTCCTGTTCAGATGCCTCCTCAACTGTCCTACACACACTAAGACAGGGGAGCAGCTACGGGCAGAGCTCTGCCCACGGGGCCCCCACAGCTGGGGCCCTTGGCCTCCCCCCTCTCTGGCTCGACAGGGCATTGCCAGCCTCGCCTGCCTTTTCGTCCTTGCCCAGCAGGGACTCCAAATCCGCCTCCTTCCAGCAACGAGGTCTTGTGACCCCGATGAGTAAGCCTGGCTCACACCTGACGCCACCTGTGAAGAACCTTCCCAACGTACCGGGCAGAGCAACATCTGCATGTAAATTTTGGAGGCCGTGTTGATACAGTCCAGCTCACAGGTGCAGTAGCCATGGATAATATCCACCAGAGCGTTGACAGTTGCTTCGACGTGGGTCAGGCCTGAGGCAGGAGGGAGGAAGAGAGGACAAACAGGATGAAGAAGAGCTCACCCTGAGGAATCCCCCAGCCGGCGAGAAGAGGCGCCTGCAAGTCGAACCGTTTCAAGCAGCTCATCCCAAGAGACAGAGGGCTCTGCCTTCAAAGAGACCCACAGGTGTTTTGTGGGCTGAGGCCCAGGTCCAGCAAGAGAGAAGGAGAGAGGAGGTCCTGGGGGTGGGGAGTAGCTGACGGCGGTGCTGTCAGGCAGGAGCGCCTGGGAGCGAATGGTGGTGGTGGTGGAGGAGAATCCCTCACACAGTACCTGGCAAGCAAGCAGGAGCCAAGAAGGCATTTTTGGGCTTGGAGGCATGCAGCTTCCAGAAATGGTTGACCAGCTGAGTAATAAAACTGCACCCTTCTCCTTCCGCAGTCTTCTGGGCCTCTTGCCCTTCATCGATGCCTTCTGAAAGGTCAACAACAAAGAGCCGTTTAGGGAGTGCCTCTCCCCACACAAGTCAGCCTTTGCGCTTCGCTCCCACTCTGTCCTTGTGTCCTTCCACAAACGCAAGCAGAAGGTGCAGCAAGTGGGGGATGAAGGCGGGGCCTTCTCAGTAGTGGCATCATCTAGTCTGTGGAATTCACTGCCCCAGGAAATCTCACGGATCCCCCCTCTTCCTGCCTTCTGGAAACAGGTTAAAAAAACCCTGTACTTTTTAGACTTGCTTTGGCAATAAAGCTCCCTGGACACTTGTGGCTCAGGGGAACCATTGTTTCTGCTGCTGTGCTTGGTTTTTAATTGTGCGAGATTGTTCTCAGTCATTATTTGACTCTGACTTGTATGCCATCGTTTGCAGGCCCCTTAAAGTCAGGCTATGCATAATTCCACAAGCAAACAAGGTACTGCAGCTCCTCTGCCAACACTGCAACCACCAAGGCAAAAGGCGCTGATCCGCCCCCATCCGCTGGAGCACATCAGACACGTGCGGGAGAAGCAGAGGGGAATTTGGCCCACCTGCTTCCAGCTGCGGCAGTTTCGACTCTGTGAAATGGACCAGGTTATTGGGCCTCATAATGGCAATGGAGCGGGCCGTGATGACCAATCTCTGGAAGACTTCCGGGTCAAGGTCCTTCCCCTCTTTGCTCGAGGTTGTCAGATACTGGATGGCTTTGCTCAGCAAGGCCTGATCCTGAAAGACAGGGAGGATTGTGGAGGAGCACATTCCCCCCCCCACGTGATCCCCCCCACAAGAGCAGAGACTCCCGGGTCCCTCGGAAACGGATCAGGAGCTCCTTGACAGAGACAGCTGGGAATGGCAGATCAGCTCCTTGCAAGACCGCTTGCCCACCAACTCATCATCCCCTGTAGGGGAGGCACATCCTGGGGCACATGCACTCAGCCAGACAGGGGAGTGGGGAGGCCTGGGGGGCGGAGGGGGTCTAGCTAGCACTGCATATGAACCAGGATTACAGCCCGGAAACGTTCCTCACAACGTATGCAGAGTCACAATGGGGAGGCGATTCACAAGGACAAGGGACTAGAAAGAAACAGCGCTGCATACTCAGGTATCCACCTGCCTCGGAGACGTGCAGCTCCTCTGCGGCGACTTACCTTGTGGTTGTGGTACGCTGAGCGGCTGGTGTGGAGACTGGCCAGGAGGCTCTTGGTCTGCTGCTGGACGCTGGAGGGGGCCGGCGTGGAGAGAAGCATGGTCGCCAGCTCCTGAGTGGCCGCCTTGCTCTTCTCCTGCAATTTGTGCGATGGGGCACAAGCGGAGCTGTGAGCGCCCATTCCACCCCACCCCCCCAGCAAGTCACAAAGGCTTGCTTGGGACAGGGAGTAGCGGCCACAAGCTCAACGTCCCAAGAAGCCCCATTGTAGACACCAGTCAACAACTGGTAGGCTTCCCGCCAGACCAGGCCGGGAGTCCTGTTTCCACAAACGGAGCCCCCCTGTCGGCAGCCAGCAGAAATGCCAACATTCCACGCTGGCTCCTTCGCTCCTCCTCAGCTCTCTGGCTGATGCTGCTTAGAGCAGAAACCGAAGCAAGGCAGGAAAGGCAAGAAGGGGCCTTTCCTCGGGGATCGGGTCCCTCCAGGCCTGCTGCAGAAGCTGCTGAGCCCTGGCAGCACATCCCCTCCCGCCTCCAACCCCCCGATGTCCCCAAAACCTCAAGGAAAGTTACTTGCCTTCTCATTGACTGGTCCGATGGCAAAGCAGCTTTCCAGCGCTTCTAAAGAACTCACCACTAGCCTGGAGGGAAAAGAAGAGCGGAGAAAGCCGGTTCTCAGAACAGGCAGCCTCCTCCTCCTTAAGACTCTGCTGCATGGCAGTTCTGGGTGGCTCAGAGAGAGAAAAAGAGACAGCAAACAGATGCCAAGCCCCCCCGCCACCGCACCACCACCACCATCAGAAAATAATTTTTAAAAAATGTATCAAAGCGGGATAAAAACTGCCACAGGCGCCATGCATATCTCGCGCATTGTGCAGCTGCAGACCCAAAGAGTTAAACCTGGCTCGTGCTCACAGACAAACTTAGGGCTCTTTGCGCAAATCCATGGCTGAAAGGCAACGGGTGGGGGCAGGGGGGAGAACGGCAGCCTTTTCTCTCCCCAAAGAGGATAAAAACGATGCCTTACACCGCCTGCAGCAGGGATAACTTGGATTGTCTTGACAGGCCTGATTCACCACGCCCCCCACCCCCGCCCTTCCCTCCCTGAGATGCGCATGTGGTGGGGAGATCAAGGGGCGGCACGAAAGCCTGAAGCAGCTCCTTGCGCTGAGGCATGTAGGTCATTCCCCAAAGAGGTGGCTTTTGCCCCCCAAACGCCCCAGTGGGACAAAAGGCATTTTTAGCAAACTTGCATCGCAGCAGCAGCAGCAAGTGGGGAACGCTCAGCAGAGGTGACCCGCAGCCCTTGCTGCTGCCTGCGCCTGCTCACCAGTGGCTGCGACACGCCTCCTCCCGGCCACCAAAAAGACGTTCCTGTTCATCACTAAGAAGCACCCCCGGTCGAGCCACCAAACGTGACACAAACAAACAGCTCTGAGCGCCTCCAGGTCCAAAGAGGGAACTGGAAACAGGGAGAAATGTGGGGGCAGTGTGTCCCCCCCCATTTTATCCACATGGCACTCCTGTGAGGAAGACCCTCTGAGCAGTCCCAGATCACTCCAGCAGATGCTCAGCCTCCCAGGCTCTTGGCCCCAGACCAGCCTCCACCTCTCCTGAGGACGAGGACGGCCACCCACCCATCCACGCCGATGCCACAAAACTGGGGACCCCTCCCCCAAAGAGCCAGGTGAATGTACACAGCGCCATCTGCATGTCACGAGTACAGAGAAGATGCCAAGGTGTTCAACGTGGAAGGGGCTGGGAAGCCCCAAAGGGCTCCAACCCACCACGCACCCCTCCATGCCCAAGTCACCCTGGGCCGACCATCGCACGCGTCGTCACCACCACCCGCCCCCTCCAACGTGGACCGAGCATTCGCAGGGCACAGAAGCAAAGGCCTGGATGCAGCCATCGGCTTGTCTGCCTGTGGCAAAGGGACTCTCTCTCTCTCTCTCTCCCCCCCCCCCCACAGGCTTCAAACACGTCCCACCTACTTCTGCACAGGACGGACCGAGGTGGCCGACATTCAAAGCGCAGGTCGGTCAGTCGGTGGGGTCTTTGCCAGCCCAAGGACTGGCCCGGGAAAGGCTGCAGCTAGGCAGCACCTGCTTTCCATGCACGAGGGTCCCAGTGCCAGGAGGAAGAGGCGGTGAGCCTGGGGAAGGGCACTAGGGCCACCCCATCCCCCGGCCGACTGCGGTGGTTGGTCGCAGCAGGAAGCAGACTGTTGGGGGCCCCCTTCTCTGCTCGCCCACCCGCCACCACTGCTCCCTCTCCTGGGGTGGAGGGTCACCAGCCCCTCCGACACTTGAGCCCACCACTCTCCTCTCCTCCAAGCCTCACGGCCCCTCTTCCGTTCCCAACTCAGGCAATTCGTTCCCAACTCACGGCCCCTCTTCTGTTCCCAACCCAATCACCAGCTAAGGGGGGCAGAATTCGGCTGCTGCCTCTGGTGACAGGGGGTTCAGGGCCGGCCCCAAAGGCGTCCCCCCTGGGAATGTTGCCACCAAAGGGAGAGGACAGGCTCAGACGGAAGCGGCCAAGAACGCAAGCTCATACGTCTGTGTATGTGGGGGGGGGGGGCCCTCAGCCAGTGGCATAGCGAAGGTCCCAGGCTGCCTCTCCAGTTCCAAGAACAGCACCGAGCAGGGGGTTGGACTAGATGACCCTCAAGCCCCTTCCAACTTGGAGTCTACACCTACGCGAGAGCACGGCTCTGCCCGAGACCCTGTCAGCCGGAACAGGCCACCCTACGCTCCATGGAATCACACCATACAGGGCAGCCCCCCTCTGCTCCCTCCTGCGGAGGCCAAGAGAACAGCAGCCAGATGCCGCTCCGACTACCACGGCTGCCGTTAGTCAGAGAGCAGCCTAAGAGGGCCGAGCAACTTCATGGCAGAAGCGGGAATACAACCGGGGGCTCCCAGGCCTGGCAACATGACCCTTCTTCGGCTTCGCAGAAGACACGCACCAAGCAGGTCCCAAAAATCACTCCCGCCCGACCGGCAGCAAGAGGAGCAGAGGGAAAGCCAAGCCGGGGGGGGGGGGGGGGGGAAGCAGAGCAGCAGGATTCTCAGCCAGATCTCTCTCATGTTTCCGATCTATCGGCCATGCAAGGGACCCCCCCATGTAAAGCAGGGTGGATCTCTGCAAGATATACATATATTACACACACCAAAACAGCCAACGGAAGTAAAAAAACAAACAAACCAAAAAAAAAAAGCTGTGTGCAGTGATCTCTGACACACAACCATTCGTGCAGAGAAAGAGACAAGTATACTAACCGGTCCAGCGTGGTTAAGGACTCAGTTTCAGGACTTTGGGGGAGCAAAGGAAAGGGGAAATAAATAAATAAATAAATAAATAAAAAAGATACGAAGCTCACACACACACACACACACACAAAAAAACACCCCAAAAACACATCCTAAAAAAAAAAAAAAGGAAACGGCAAATTAAACGACGGAGTTGGGAAAGAGAGGAAGAGCCAAGAGATCAAGAATGACTCTGAGCCAGGGTTACTAAGTGCCAACTGAATGCCACAAGCCAATTCTTCACTTGCACAAGGAATTCCACACAGGCCAAGAAGCAGGCCAACAGGAGCGGCCAGCTGAGACCCGAGAGCTCTCTGCAGGCATCCGACAGGGACGGGTCTTGCTCAGTAGTGTGGGCAAAGACTGAGCCTGGCACACTGCTGGCACTCACTCCCCCAGTGGGCAGCGACTAGGTGGCAATCAGGACTGAGTGGGAGTCACAGTTCTGCAAGAGCACAGAAGGCCGGCAGAGTGAATTTGCTTCTTGGGAACCTCAGACCTGATCATCCTTTCCAAGGTTCTAGTCCTTCTGGTTGCAAAGGTGTGTCTGAAAGCGGGCAAGCAAGGAGAGAAGGGCAAGCGCAGGCCTTTGGGCGCTTACAAACTCAGAACTATGCAGTGTGAGAGCAATTCTGCAAATCGACGCGATTTCCAAAACGGTCGGAGAAGAGGGCTTTCCCTGCTGCCCGACTTCAACTGCAACTCCTTGGTGCAGTGGAAATGCACCCCTGAGCCATCGCTCCCGCCGCAGGCAAGGGATTGCTACCCTGCTGGTCTCCGTGAGCCGCAGTGGTGTGCTGTGTGTGCTGAATGGCTGCTGCGCCTCCACAACCGCACAGGGCTCTGCCTCACCTACTGTGGCCAAAGGATTCTCACAGCCAATCCTGTGCAGGGCCAACTGCATCCGACCAAGTGCCCTCTCTATTGCAAGGGAGCATTTGGGGAGGGGTTGCAGTGTGGATCTCTGGCATGCATACACACACACACACGTCAGGCCGTTCAGGAAGTCAAAGATGGCAGGCGGTGCTTTACACAACCAATTCGACAGCACCAAAACGACTGCCGAAGTTGTACCTACAGAAAGACGAGAGCAGTGGCGGGGAGGGGGGGGGTCACGACCAGGCAGACCTACCTCTCGAGAACGGTGCCGCCGGCAGTTGCTGGGGCAGCCGACTCTGCGTCCCCGGTGCCGTTGCCCTGATTCAGGTTGGGGGGGCAGACATTGCTCACGGATGCGGACGGGAACTCCTCCGGGGGCTCGTCTGGCCAGCCAAACTGCTCCTTGGTCTTGCCGTAGATCTTGATGGCGTCCAGCATGGTGACCCCAGCGGGATCCACCGACGCCCCGACTGCAAGACGAGAGCAGCAGGCCAGTCAAGGGCAACCCAGGCAGACGCCACCACCCTGCGCCCGAGCCGACCAGCGCAGAGTCTTACCAAAGACGGTCAGCTTTTTGTCGGCCTGCAGCGCCTCCTCGCGGGTGAAGGGGAAGTCAAACCAGCGGGGCCGGGTCAGGTTGAGTTGCATGGTGCGGCCAAAGACCTCCAGGTAGGAAGGGGCTCGCTCGATGGCCTGTGTGCCAATCTGGACCCTCATACCAGTGATCACCATGGCGCTGCTGTTGTTGGTCACCTCGATGGTGAAGCCGCCGGGCTGCAGGCGAGACGGGGCAACCCGTGAAGAACAGGCCGGGGAGGGCGGAGAGCGCCTCCACCGCAGGCATGGCAGCGCTTCCAGGGAGGTGCCTGGCAGCAGCACTGACCTTGGTGTTGGCCACATACATGCCGGTGGAGTTCAGCCGGTGCTTGATCTGCTGGGCGTTGTAGACCTGCAGGAGGTCGTTCCCTCCAAACTCCACGTCCGTCAGCTGCTGGTTGTGCTCAAAGAAGTCGATGGGGAAGCTCACCTGGGTGGAGGTGCGGGTGGCTGCAGGAAGAGAGGGGCGGGCAGGCAGCGTGTTCAGCCAGGGAGCAGGTGCGAGATGAGGGCTTCCATCCCCCATCCACCACAGCACTGGCTTTCCCCTCCCCAGCCTGCCTGCCTGCCTGCCTCTTTGGCCTTCTGCTCTACAGCTAGCGATAGACTTGTGAGGCCCCAGCAGGGACCTGCCTGGTCCTCGAGTTAAGGGGCACCTTGAAGACGGAGGTTCTCCTGAATCCAGGAGAGGAAGTGCAGGCCACTGCTGCTTGCTAGGGCCTCTCTTGGACTGCAGGTCTCTTTGGACCAGGACCCATCTTTTCACTTATTCTGCTACGTATACCAATGTGTGAATTTTTTGTAATCGAAAAACACTATATAAATAGGAATAATAAACTGTGTTTCTGAAACTCTACAAAAGAACCCTGGGCACTGATAGTAATGCCAACACATACACATACACACACACACACACACACCAGACTACTCACACAAGCAAGTCGCTTCCCAGTCACTAGCCAATCTGACCTGTGAGACACCCCCCCCCCCCGAAACCTCAGGCTTACTGATGGCTGCTGCTTTGCGCTTGCGGACTGGTTTCATGATGCTAATGACGCTGCTGGGCTGGAGCGAGGGCTGGAGCCAGTAGGATGTGTTCTCCACGTTCGCCATGTAGATCCGCAGGCTGCCGTCCTCGCATAGGAGGATCATGGTGGTCCGCTGCTGCTCGTTGCAGGCCGTGTGGCGGATGGCCACCATATCCTGGATCTGGGTCCAAAAGGCACACGAAGACGTTGCTTGGAAAATAGCCGAGGGAAACACAATTCTGGACAAGGCAGGTAATGCTGGTTCCTCAGCATTGCGGAAAGAGCCAGGTTGAAACGATGGAACGGCCTTGTGCCAGAGGTCACCTCTGACTGGCAGCAGCTGCTTCTCAGGCGGAGGAGGGGGTTTCACAGTCCCCCCCCCCAACCTTCCTTAAACGACAGACTGCATTTTGGACCCTCTTTAACCAAGCACCGGGTTCTGGCTGCCTCCCCAACGTTAAGCCCTGAAGCTCAACCCCTCCAGCTTACTGGGTGCCCTTTGTTCTTGCCCCTGAGCACCTCTCTCCCCTCCACTAACCTTCGCTTTTGCCGGCAAGGTTTTGATCTCCTGGATGAGGAAGGTGTCTGGCTTGACCATCACCACCAGAGGAACCCCAGAGGCCTGCTGGACACAGCACACCAAGCCCGGGTGGTTCATCACCTCCGACCACTGGCAGAGCGCTGGGGGGGTCTTGCTGGCACCATTGCAACTGCGAGAGGAGGAGGAGATGGAGATGGGGGAGGCATGGGGGAGGCAGGCGCCGCACACCGCGGCAACCCCTCCCTCCCTCCGGCCAGGAGAAGGCGAATCCCGCCCGGGGCTTCTGCACTCAAGGAAGCCACCCTTCCAGGAGGCGGAGCTAGCAGAAGAGGCACCGCCTCACCTCTTGACGTGGATGGGGAAGAGGCGCATCACCTCCAGCGTGGCTCGGCTGACCGTGGCTGCGAAGGACTTGCCTTGGCAGTAACTGAAGAAGAGCATCTGCAGGACGTGGGAGTAATATGCAGACACCCCCCCTCCGGCCACCTGCCCATTACTGTCCTGCAGGAAACACAGAAAGAGAGAGACACTCATTAGGGCTTGAGCAGCAGCTAACTGCATGGGTCAGGTACGCAGACAAAGGGGGGGGGGTCGTAGCTCAGCCCAAAGCCCCCGTCCCAGGCTCAATCAGCACCAGCAGCTGAGGCAGAGAAAAATTCCTCACCGAAAGGCAACTGCCAGTCCGAGTAGGCACTGACTCAGGAGGAGGCAGCTTGCTCTGACAAGCTCATTGCGAACCCGTTTTAACCACACAGCTTGACCATTTCTGCCTGCAAACTCAGGATATTGTGAGCTGCCTGGAGTTTGTCCAGCCACAACCAGATCCTGGCCCAGGAGGGACATCCCTCAGGGAGGAGGCCGAGTCACCAGGGCCTTCACACCCCGAGGGAAGCTGGCCGGTGCCAGGGACCCTCCGCTTGGCCTCTGGACAGGCGAGGCTGCCTGGAGCCCAGTCAGGCCCTTGGTTGTTGGCTCGTCCAATGCAGCATCGTCTGCACCGACAACGTTCCCCACCGGACGTCTTTCTCAGCCCTGTTGAGACATGCTGCTGGGCACGGAGCCGGGCACTTCCTGCGGACACAGCAGGGGCTCTACCGCCGAGCTACAGTCCTTTCCCACAGAGGCAGAGCATGACAGCCTCCGCACCAGGCAGGCAGGCAGCCCCCTGGACTTTCACAGCACGCTCTGCAGAGCCAAGCGGCTGGCGATAAACGAAGCAAGTTGTACCTTGAGGTCCTCGTGAGCAATTTCAAGCACGTTGGTGACGTAGAAAGGGCCGTGCTGGGCACTGCTGGCTTCCTCCATGAGCTGCGTGTAGATGTAGCCAGCTGAAGACATGATGACGACGATGTTCTTGCCCTCCTCGTTGAACAGGAAGGTGATGTCCCTAATCTTGGAGCTGGGCAGCAGGAAGTAGAACGTTGGGCTCAAGGCATCCACAGAGAGGTCGTAAATCTGCCCGAGGAGAAAGAAGAGAGTCAGTCAACAACCTGCAAAGACCAAAATGGCCTTATATCCTTAGTTCCACAGGCTGAGTGTCACTGTAGAGAAAAACATACGGCTTCTGAGTATGGAAGTTCCGTTCAAGCATCATAGCTAAGAGGCAACGATACCCCTTCTCCCTCCTCTTTGAGTTCATCTAACCCCCTGCTTTAGAAGCAGCGAAGCCAGTGAACTCCAAAAGTTAATTTTGCATCGTATGATGAACTCCCTTTTGTCTCTCCTGAATCCACTTTGCACCACTGAATGTCCCCAATTCCTGGTGCTATGACTTTTTTCCCCTCCCTCTCTTATAGCCTATAAGAGAGGGAGGGGGAAAAAAAGCCTCTCCATTCACTTTTTCTAAACCACTCACGATTTTATCCATGCCCCATCCTCCCGCTTGTTTTTCATGAAAACCACCAACACCACGAGAACACGACCACACCTTGACAAAGTCTGCGGTGACAATGGCAAGCTCTGTCTGGGATCCAGGCAGCCACACGGCCTTAATGATGAAGTTGCCCGTGGCGAGCTGAGGGTGAAGGACCAAGTGATCGGAGACGGAGCCAGAGCTGCTGAACGTGAGGACGTGGCAGTCCTGCAAAGGCAAGAGGGCAGCGCTGAATCCTTTCCAGTTGGGGGGGGGAGGGGACAGACCATGGATTAAATAAATACCAACAAATAATCTTGAGAACTTATTCAGAATGTGAGCCTTTAGAAACCTCTTGACAATGCAGGGATCGTATCAGGAATCAACACGTGTTTCCTTAAAAATGGGGGGGGCTGTATTCAGTCGCTCCGCAGCCTTACTTTCAATCCGCAAACCGCCAAGTAGTCCTCTTTGCAGGGGTTCCCCGTGAGGCTCAGCACGGTGAAGGGAACAGGGGCGGAGGCCAGGCGGGTCAGCGTCAGCTTCCTCTTGCTGGAATCGGCTTGTTTTAGCAAAGCCGAGAGCTGCAATACGGTGATCTGCATGCGAAAAAGTAATAAAATAAAAAATGGAAAGTCAGATCACTTGGCTTTGGCCCCCAGGAAGTCATCCAGGCCAGCAAGGTACAGGAGTGAGTCAGAACGACTCCAAAGACTGCAGCAAGTTTTCAGCACACTGCAAGGCCTCAAGGGAAACCGAATTGGCAGGGATCGTGGGCTTCAACCTGGAGCAGCACAGAGCTGGGTCCCTAACAGCAGACCTGGCCACAGTGACCCATGCCCTAGTGACATCTAGACTAGATTACTGCAATGTGCTCTACTTGGGGCTGCCTTTGAAGACTGTTCGGAAACTGCAATTAGTGCAGAATGCGGCGGGCCAGGTGGTTGCCGGGGCCTGTCGGTTCGACTCAGTTGGACCGTTGCTTCGGCGGCTACACTGGCTGCCAGTTCGTTTCCGGGCACAATTCAAAGTGCTAGTTTTGACTTTTAGAGCCCTTAACAGCTCGGGTCCAGGGTATTTGAGGGACCGCCTCCTTCCTTATAATCCGACCCGTACTCTGAGGTCATCGGGAGGGGCCCTGTTAACCGTGACACCATTGACGGCAGTGAGGGGGATGGCGGCACGAAATAGGGCCTTCTCGGCTGTGGCGCCCCAATTATGGAATTCCCTCCCCCTGGAATTAAGAACGGCTCCCTCTTTAGGGACCTTTCGGCGGGGCTTTAAGACGTTTTTATTTAGGATAGCTTTTGATGTCTGACATGGTGGGCTGACTTTTTAACAAATGGCTTTTAACAAATGTAAATTCAGGTGACCCACTGGGGTTGTTTATTTTAAATTGTTTTAATTAATTGTTTTTAATTATTTTAATGTGTATATATGTATTTTAATGTTGTGTAGTAAGCCGCCTTGAGTGACCTTGTTGGGAGAAAGGCGGAGTATAAATTCTTTAGACAAACAAACAAACAAACAAACAGAGCAGCGAAAGGCTTTGCCTGAACTTCTTCATATGCAGCCTGAGAAGCCCCTGGCCTAAGAACAAGAAGAGCCTGTCTGCTGGATCAGGCCAAAGGGGGCCCATCTAGTCCAGCTGCTTCCTGTATCTCACAGTGGCCCCACCAGATGCCTCAGGGAGCACCCAGCCAACACGATACAAGCCAACAACAGCACCCAGCCCGTTTCCTGCTGCCACTCCCCTGCACCTGGCACAGAGAAAACCTACTGAACACTCTACCCCCTTCCAGTGCTTTACAGAGGATGGGACTAGTTCATGTGTACTAGTTGCAGGTCACATGAAGCCAGCTGGTTGCAAAACAGGTGCTGGTCTGCTCAGCTGACCCTAGCATGTCATCCTCCAACACGGTACTCCTGAAGATTTCCTAGACACGCATGGCCTCTCGCCTGCCCCACACAAGTCGAGGCCTCAAGCCCCAGGGCCAGGCTCACCTTCCCCTTTTCGTGGCTGACGGCCAGATGCTGGCGCCGTCCGTGAGGTGAAGAAAGCACGCACATGGCCACGCGCCGCAGGACGTGGGCGCTGATCAGCTGCCGGATGGTCTGGCCTTGGTCCCCGCTGTAGTTCATGCGGACGTTTTCGAAGGCACCTTCTTGGGAGCCGAGAGTCGGTACCTGGGCAGGAGAAGCAAGGCATCAAAAGCGAGAGGCTGGCTGCACGCTGCTCTCTCCACCACCCAGGGAAGCCAGCCGCTACCCCTGCCCAGAAGGAGGGAGGGGGGGAGGGGGGGGGGGAAAACGCCAGCACGCTGCTCACCATCAACTGATCGGTCATTTCCACCGTCTTATCCAGGGTGTGGAGCTCATTGAGGGCCTGCTGGGCCCGGCTGCTGCTGCCCATGGCCGAGGCCTGCTGGAAGTTGACCTGGATGGCTTCCATGAGGAAGTTCAGCATGTCCAACACAAGAGGAGCAAAGGAGAAGTTGGCCTGCAGGGCAAACGTGGTTGCAAGAGGAAGGAAGGAAGGAAGGAAGGAAGGGAGGAAGGAAGGCAGGCAGTCAGCTAAGTGAAGGCGCTGGGGAAGCCAAGCCAAGCCGATCCATGCCCCGCCCCGCCCCGCCCCACGGCTGCCCGCGATTCCGTCCGCGTCCCAGCGGGCCCCACCTGGGACTGCAGCTGCTCCCGGCAGCCTTCCACATTCCTGCACAAGCTGCTCTTCTTGGGCTTCTCCTCGTCAGGGACTCGCCCATCACCGATGGAGACCTTGGATTTGTCTGTGGGAGAGGTGCTGGAGTGCCGGATGACGCTCTCGGGCACGCGGGGCTCGCTCTGGAAGGCGGACTCCTTCATGGTGGAGCTCATGCCGCTGCTGGGCGTCCTCTTCACCAAGGCCTGGGGAAAGCAGAAGAAACCGTCGGCGGGAGTGCGGCAGGCCCCGCCTTGTCTGTGCAGTGCTGGGGAGCGGCAGGAGCCACACTGCTCATGCCTGCCTGCCAGCGGCGTGGAGTCTTCCGGCACCCGACCCCCATTTTGCACCAGCCATTCCTGCCCTGTACCGTAAGGCACGTTACACGTGAGCGTCAGGTATGCTTATCCATGTTGCGAGGTCACAGTGTGTGCCTCCTTGTCTTCGCCAGCAGCAGCCACCCCCAACGGAGGAAAAACACCACAAAACAAGGGGACTAAGCACAGCAGCCTCTTTCAGAGGTGGCCTTGCTGCCCTCACAGGGCTACCGTACCAGGCAGCTGCCATCTTCCTTGGCACCACAATCGCAGAAGAAGGAGCCGTATTTGGCATACGAGATCTCGTGGTCTTTGTGGCAGACTTTGGCACACACAGTGCAAACACCAACACCATCGACCATCTTACAAGTGTGGCAGTGGTACCTGCACAGCAAAGAACAGAGATGCACTGGTGAGGTTCCAGTCGTAAACTGCGGCTGGCACGACAATGCCAACAAATGTCCAAATCCCCCAACACAGAGAGGCGCTCAGGCTGAATTTCCCTTAGCGGCAACTCACCAGTGCTGGTTCATGAATTCTTTCTGTGTGATGGTAAACGTGCAGAGCTTATTGCAGAGGGAGTCTTCATCCTAACCGCACACAGAGACCTTTTAGTTGGAAAACTACACAACATCTGCTGAATCAACAAACTAGAGGCCTAGGTGCTGCCAACACCAGGGTAAAGCCTGTGTCTGGACTGTACTACTTGAGATGGGGGGAGGATAGCACAGCCAAATGCAAATCCGCTACAAAGAATCCCCCACAAAGAGATCAAGCATTTTAGAGAGAAGACTGGGCGAGAACCTTCCGAAGTATGGGGAACGGTCCTGTGTGGAGAACTCGGACGCCGACCCTCACATTTCTTTAAAAGGGTGTGCTTTCTTTCAACAGCATTTTGGAGCCTCTTTTGTATGGCTGCTCTAAACCAGCGTTTCTCAATGTGTGCACCTCAGAGCCCTGGGGCTCCCCAAGGAGGGGAAAGGGCTCTGGAGAACAAACAAAGAGTTTGCGACCTGCTGCTCTGAACCCACCCACCACATTTCCGCTACTTCACACTCAAGATGTTCCTGACACTTGGTACTTGCATTACATTCAGGTTTAAGCATCCACGACAGAACCAATCACCTTCGCTCTTCTTGCTTACCCCCGCCTTCCTTGTGCCAATCTCTCTAGAGATCCTAAGATATTCAATCTCAGGACAGGGGGGCAGGCAGCACCGATTGTGCTCAGTACGTGCCTACGTGGCCCTTTTGTCTACAAAATATACGCCATACGCGTTCTGTCAACAAGCCCTGCAAGACAGGCCAGTTCGTCCCCACTAGAGTGGGCAGGAGAAGAGAGGAAGGCAGTGACTGAAGCCAAGATTGGACCAAGGCTACCTAGGAAATGTGTTTCCAAGACGGGATTTGGACCGGGGCTTTGCCAAGTCACAGGCTCTCAGTCTCGGCTAGCTCTCTCTCGGTTTTGCTTACCGAATCTTCTGCTTGCGAGTCCTCCTCCTCCACGGCCAGCTCTTCCACCCAATCAGAGTCCACTTCGATGGCCCGCTCCTCGCCATCGACAGAGAGGTGGCTGGGGCCCAGGCCGCCGGTCTGACTCAGTGCGTTGGTGACGTCGGCCAGGTAGGAGACAATATGACACGTGCACTCCAAAATAGTCATGTGCTGCGAGAGACAAAGAGAACCAACTTTATTCGCCAGCTTTGACGATGCACACTTCTTCCTCACGTGGCCCCCTGGCTCCAGTTTCATTTCTCTGCAGGGCTGCCATTCAATTAGCCAAGCAATCATGAGAGTTCTCACTAATTAATCAATCAAATCTGCATATGTAGCATGGATATTTTCATGGCCAGACATACTGACAAACAAGATAGAATTTATAGGTTTGAAAGCCATGTATAGGATAATAAGATCACGTGAAAAGTTCCGACGTTTTAAAAATACATATAAAAATACACACGCGTGGACTTTTTGATGATTTTAATTGTGTGTATTTTTATATGTATTTTTAAAACGTCGGAACTTTTCACGTGATCTTATTATCCTTTCAAACCTATAAATGCTAATCTGCATATATGCGAACAAGACTCAAAGAGAAAATCTGAACAGACCAGAAACATTTCCCATCTCAGGGTGCTGGGGTGGGTCTTCACGGCTAAAGACTGCCCTGCCCTGGAACAGCTGGAGAACAAATGGCACTGAAGCAAGGAGCACTCTTCCTCAATTCTGAAGTGATGCATGTGGCACGCACCATCGCAGAAGAGGCATTCCCTCCTGAGCGAGAGGAGGAGAAATGCCTCTTCCACCACATGGAGTTGCAAATAATGGCCGTCAAAATAATTCACAATCTTCACTAAACAGCAGCTTTTCCTTGTTAATCGAAGGTACCTTTTAAAATTCACTGGGCTGGATTTTAAACCGATTAATCCGAACGGACTGTGCTCATTTTGTCTGGCTACGTAAAGTCACCCAAAACACACCCACACCCACCCACCCACCCACCCACACACACCCACCCCACAACTGGGTTTTGCCACCTTGAAGTGAACACATTCCTTTGAAGGCACCCTCCTGCGGCAACCACCAGCTCTCCCTCCCCAGGAGGCGGCAGTCAGAAATAAACTCCCCAGGCACACTGGTCCACCCAGGTGCGAAGCAAGCGGGGGACGGGGGGGGGCAGGGAGAAGGCGGCCACTCCTGGATAGCTTTCACCCACCCAGCCCCTCCTGGCTCCCCCATTTGTCCCGCAGACGAGAGGGGTCTTGAGACACAGGCGCAGCACCCAGTCTTACCTTTCCATGCATGACGTTGGCAGTCATTTTCTCAATGACGTTCTTCTGGGACAAGTATTGCTTGCTAGGAGGAGACAGAAGAGGGGAGGGGGGATTTGTAGGAAAACCCGGACACCCGACAAGGGGCACTGGCTTCAGAATCCATATGTTCTGAGCAGGTATCAACTCTACTTCATGCATCTCTCTCCCCGCTTTCTGGGCTGAGACCCACACCTCTAGCTGAGCCATGGGGAATCCTCCTTGGCCAGCTACCTCTCTGCAGGAAGTGCAGCCCTGCAAGCTGCACACGCTCATCCATGATGTGGAGCAAAGCTGCCACGTGCAGTTGACAATTTCAGCCACGAGGGGGCGCTAGTTTGCCCCGAGTCAGATCTTAAGCCATAACTGGCCTTTGGTGAGCAGTCTGGCTCAACCCTAAGTGACACACACACACACACACACACACACACACACACACACACACACACACACACACACACACTCTGTTCCATCGCATTTCTTACCATCTCCCCAGCCAATCCAGAGCGGCACTGTGAAGCTGGAGATGCCCTGCCCCTTGCCCAGCACTGGCCAAGGTTGCCATGACCACCATGAGCTCGGGAAAGCCGGTTCCGTCGCCGTTGGCCAGCATCTCGGTGGCCATGGGGATGAGGGTGCTCAGGAGGACAGTGCAGGCTCCCTCGCCCACTTGACTGGGGACAGAGAGAGCGACACACAAGACAGGTTTTCGTCACACAACATCTCGAGCAATGCTTTTTGGCTTGGTTTTCCCTCTCTGCAGATGGGGTTTCTAGCTAGGTGAAGAGGAACCACTCAGAGTGGAGGACGGGGGAGGGCAGCACAGTGTCCCTCTAGGGCTGTTGCTGGCCTCTCTCTTGGGTCTCTGGATACTGTGAGGGCCCCCCCCCTCCCCGGACAGGGAACCATCTTCTCCTTTTTGCTATGGAAGCCTGGGGTGAATAAGCATTCTGCATCATACGGCTCCTGAAGAGGATCAGCCTCTTGCACTTCAGAGTCTGCAAAGTTTGCTTTCTCCTGAAAGGAGACCCATTGCCCAAGGGAGCACTTGGGGCTGGAAGATCCATTCAGATGAGATCTCATCACTCCCAGAGCAAAGGGGAGCAGCGACCCCTGCCTGCAGCCTCCCTGTTCCCCAACTCTTGCCTCCTGGCCAAAGGGCCGCCCGCCCGCCTACCTGTTCTCCCGAACGATGTACGTCGTCAGCAGCTGGAGCAGCTGCCGGTTCTCCTGCACCACGTCCAGCTGGTCGGACTCTTTGGGAGGGGAGGTGGTCATCCTCGTTAGCCAGGCCTGCAGGCGTGCTGGCTCCACACAGGCCAGCTGGGCCAAGGAGCCGCACAGGTGCAAGAGGCTGGGGTTAGGGCTCTTCTCGGCTGCAGGGGCGGGAAAAGAGCAGCAGCTGGCACGCTGGGCATCCTCTCAGGCAGGCCCAGGAGCCTCAGACTGTGTCATTTCGTACATACAAAAAATCAGGAGGCAGGCAGGATCGCAGGCATTCTGCATCCAAGACCGCCAGGTTCCATTACTAGTTAGGCAGGTTGGGTAAAATACGTAAAATATGTGGCTTATTGGAAATACGTCATCTATCACTAGACACAAGGAAGCTCTGGGGCTTTCAAACATCATGATTGCCCTCTTCTTTCCCAGAAAAAAATGCCCAAATATCGCATGCCTCACGCGAGGGCCTTTCCAGCCAGAGATGGGTGGGGCCTTCCTAGCTGTGGTTCCCCCCCCCCCCAGAACGCCCTCCTCAAGGAGGCTCTCTTGGCATTATATCTTTCCAAGTCAGTCAAAAACTTTGCTGCGCCCAGGTTTTTCAGCACCTCATCTAGCTATTTTTAATGTGTTTTTACCATTTCTACATTTATTTATTGAGTATTGCAACTGCATTTTATTAATGCTGTAAAAAGCCTCTGCTAAAGAAAGACGAGCATATATAGAAAATAAGTTTTGTAATAAATGACATATTAAACACCTGAAAGCTCAGTTTCAAAAGACGTTTTTGCACAGAACAGGGTCCGTGCAAACATATTAAACAATTATCCGACGTGCGCTTAATGCTAGTTGCCAGGTACAAAATAGCAGTAACCAAATGCTTCATGGGCATCAAACAGTCCAATGTATATAGCGCAGAGCTGGGTTAAACAGGGCTACTCACTCAGTTGGAATAGCTTGGTGAAAAACTTCAGAACTCTGTTGCAGAACTTGGCAGAGAGGCTCTCGTTGGCTGTCGCCATCATGATCTGAACCAGTTCTCCACTAGTCAGGAGAAGGGAGAGGGGGGAAAAAAGGAAAGCATGAAGTGAAAACGAGCAGGATCCACAGATGTAGTACAGAAGTTGTTCCAGGTGAAGCTTAAGGTGGCTTTGGAAGGGGAGGGACATTCCAAAGCCTCTGCCTGCATTTGCACTGGGGACAAAAGCGTTGGAGCCTTTTGCTGCGTGTCTCCGGCAAAGGGCTCCCTGAACCAGGGCTCCTGCAACGTGACCCTCGGGAGCCCTTGGGCCTTGTGAAGCAGCCCTGCCAAGCCAAGCCAGAAGCAAGCAAAGTTGCAAAAAGACAGGGCCTCCTGCTGCTCCTCACACCACAGCAGGGGACCGATGAGCCCTTTGCCGCCATCTCAGCTTGTAAGAGGGAGCCAGTGGGTGGAGCCAACGCTGCTGGCCCCCTAGTCCTCCCAGAGTTTATTTTAGTTAAAAAGTTATACCCTGCCTTATCCCACGCCGGAGCAAATGCCCAAGACGGCTTACAGTTCAAAACTCGGCCAACGAAGGGGCTGGAGGCGCAACACTAGGATGTGGAAAGGCCCCAATTCAGAAGCTCACGAGGCAGCCTTGGGCAGATCGCTCTCTCTCCTCATCCAGAGGGCAGCAAACATCTACCAATGGCTATGAGCTCCATGAGGCTACACAGAAGGAGAGAGGGGGCTCCTGCCTTCGTGGCTGTGGGCATCCTAAAGGCATCCTGGGAGCCACTGTCCAACTGGTGAGTTTGACCCGGTCACGGTCCTTGCGCCCCCCCCCCACTCTGTTAGCGCTCATCAGCTCGGAAATCTCAAGTTGGAGGAACAAAGGTGGCGGCGGGAGGCAGCTCACCTCTCGGAGAAAAACTCTTCCATCGCTTTCCGGGCCTGGCTGCTTTCCAGCTGCTTCTCCAGGTGCTGCAGACACTCCTCCAAGATGGATTCATCAAGCCCACTGGAGAACGAGAAGGTTCTGTCAATGGTTTGCGTCTTTAAGAAACACACATATGTCTCAATGCTGCAGGAGCCAAGGGAGGGAGACTCTCTGGTCTCTGCTGCTGGTCAGAGACTTAAGGGCCGCTGGGCTTTCCTGCAAACGGACACCCTGAGAATCGGTCTATCAAGAGGCAGGTTGAAAGGCTCCATTTCAGGACTGAAGCACACAGGGAGATGTCCCAAGCCGACGAGGGCATGAAAGAGACCAAAGGGGGGCACCTGTTGGGATCCGAGTGATTCGCCAGGATGTTGTAGCAGCCCATGATCAGCTTCTCGTAGACGCGCGACAGGAACTCGTCCGACTCCGCCGGTCCCAGGATCCTCTCCAGGGAGTTGCTGCTCATCTCCGCCACGCTCTCCGTGCCGGTCTCCAAGAGGAGAGGCAGCAGCGTGCGGATCACCTGCGGCGGGTTCAGTTCATCCGACCAGCTGGAAGGGAGAGAGTAGAATCCTCAGAAAGCTTCTCCAGGAAGACGGGCCAGGAGGCGGGGACCCAAGCGCAGAGAACGTCGACACTCACACAATGAGGTCCCCGGTGAGTCGGACCAAGGAGAGGAGGGTGCGCTTCAGAGAGGCGGCAAGAGGGAGGCTCTGGCTGCAGAGGGTGCCGAGGTGGGCGGCCTGCACCACACTGATGTAGCTCTCTGCCGGGATCGTGTCATTCGCAAAGGCATTGCGCTAGAAGGGACCAGACAGGTCGTGGGTTAAGAGGGGGAGCAGAGCGAACGAGGCACTAGATCTGCACCATGGTGGTTGGCTGTTAGGAACATAAGCATCCGTACTGCGCTTTTGGAGCTAGCAAACCTCCCTGGGGTCAGTACTATTGTCCCCATGCTGCAGATGAGAACGACTGAGGCTGAGGGAGAGGATATGAGAGCAGAGAGGTGGGGAGGACGGAGAGGGCTTTGAGGCAAGGACTGGGACTGGTGCTGGATCCAGGAGTGGGCAGGAAGCCAGTCAGCCAATTCAAGGGGCTTCGTCATCCTGACTAGGGAGGGGGAAACACCCCCAGACTCACCCAGGAACCGATGTTTGGGAACTCGTTGGTGTGGACGCTGTTCCAGGATTCGCACAGCGACTGCACTGCAGAAGGCAGGTTCTGAACAAGGAGGGGTCCTGTGCCAGAGAGAGGGGACAGGTGGTCAAAGGTCGGCACACAAACCCTCGCGCCTCCAGCGACTGGATGAAGCGCCACCCCGGAAGCCAGACCCCCAGCTGTCTACACGGGCAGAGGCTTCCCAGGGACGGAGGTGGGCCTCTCTCAGGCCTGCTGCGCAGGTGGCCTGGCACCAACGGTGCTGAGGGCTGGACAGGGGTGGGTGGGGGGCTTCTGTACACAAAGCTTGCTCTTCCATCGAGTTCCCCAAAAGACGTGCCCCCTCCCCCGTCCACGTGCGTGCCAATGAGCTGAACTCAGGACCTCTCGCTTGTGTCCCCAGGCCAGTAGTCGGCTTTGACTGGATGAGAGGCAGGACCCACATCAAGCCCCAACCTGCGACATGAGACCCACTTCCAGAAGTCAGCACGGGAGACGGGTGGGAGTGCCAGCGGACACGTTCCTCTTTCGCTGCCCAAGGGCAGCCAATCAGCATGCGCTGCTGTGGCGCCATCCTGCCCTCTCCCCCCCCCCCCACAGGCCAAGGGCAAGGAGAGAAGGGGCAGAGAGTGGCATGGCCACCACACGCACTCAGGTGTGAGAGCAGGAATGAGGAAGCGGAGCAGGGCCGAGCAGAGGGAGTGTCGTGGCGGGGGAAGCAGGGAGGGGGCGCAAGACCAAAGGGCCTGGCCAAAGCACCCAGACCTGGGCTACCACAGTTCAAACTGTGCAGACCTAGAAGCAAAAGGTCAGGTCTCGACCCAGCTGCTGAAGACCCCTGCCCTAGACCAACAAGCCCCCCCCCACATGCGTGCCCGATACACAGCACAACGGACTGGTGGTGCTGCCCTCACTGCGAGGAGCTGCAGCCCGATTCATCTGCTCACCAAGGGTGTTGGCTTTGCAGCGGCTGGACCCAATGGCCAGGACAGCCGCGTAGCCCTGCAGCTTCTCTTCCGTCGGCTTGTTCTCGGCAGAGCCCTCCTCAAACAGACTCTGCAGCAAGTAGGACCTGTGGGGAGGAGCGAGAGGACGCCATCAGTCAGGGGGAAGAGGGCCTGGCAGCTCCAGGCGCAGACCCCCTCCCCCAAGGCAAGCAACGGGCAGAAGCCAGCCTTGCCAACTCCGACTTGCCCACCTGGTGAACGTGGCATAGGTGTCAATCAACTGCAACGTGGCCGGCAGCAGGTTCTTGGTGATCTCGGATGACTTGTGTGGGTCAGTCTCGGCCGCCAGCTTGGAGAAGTGCTCATCGAGGGAGACCTGGACTTTGGAGATGGCGGCATCCAGGGTGTAGATCGACTGCAGGCTGGGGATCTCGTGGAGCCTCAGGATTGTGGTGCAGTCGATCCCGCAGAAAGAGGAAATCTGGGAACAGCAATCATGACGTGCCAGTCACGAGAATATCCCATCCTTCCTCCAGTTTTGGGAGGGCAGCCGCATGTTATTAAAAAAGAACCCTCAACCTCCCCCCCCCCCCGGTGAAGTAGATTAAGGCGAGAGGAGGAAAAGACCTGCCTACAAGACAACAAACTCCATGGCTGAGCCAGAATCTGAACCCAGGCCTGCTTACGTCCTCCTCCAAGCCTGAACTCAGCTAGGACTGGAGCAGCAACGCTGGCTCCACTCACAGACTCCCACAGACACTAAGACAAAGGCAGAAGGCTCCCCCCCCTTTCTGCCCCTCTCCTCCCATGCGAGCAGTGAGAGGGGCTTTGGCAAGAGTCCTTCCCCCACGCCCCTCAGCGGCTCACTACCACCACCCCGTGCTCGGACTTGAGAATCACTCCGTCGCAAAACGGATAAAAGACAGAGCCTGAGACACAGCTCCCCGTCGCGACGTGAGCCAAGGCTTCCTTCAGGCGCCTCGGCTGCCCACTTTCGCTTCCCCGGGTCCAGGCGAGACAAAGAATCAGGGCAAGGGGCTCTGCCAGGGCCTCTTGAGAGTCATCTTGAGAGTCACACTGCAGCAGAGGTGGCACAGAGAGCCTTTTGGCCCCCACTCCACTTGGGAGAAAGTGTTCGAGATGTATAATTGGGGCGTGTGTGGCAAGAAATACGTGAGGGAGGGAGGGAGGGAGGGGCCAGATACAAAGCCCATGTGGTTCCTGGCTCTCTGGCTGGCCTCCTCTCCTCCAGCCACTACCCCCAACAGGAAGCCCCCCGGGGCTGCCACTCCTCTCGGCTCCAAGCAGATCCACACACCTGTCTGGCAAAGTACTCCTCGGCTATTTCCACGTCGTACTTCACCGAGCTGCACTTGATGGACGTCAGCGAAACGAGAGACGCGGCGTGCTCAGCCTTCATGCCCTGCTTGATGAGGTGGTCCTAAGCGAGGAGCCAGAGGGAAAACGCACCAAAAAAGACAACACGCAGCGTGTCAGAGAACTGTGAAGGCTGGTGAGACTTTGCGTTCAAGGACAACTTTGACACACCTGCGCAGCTTTTTAGCGACGCTTCCCACACCAGCTCTCGTGTCCCATCCCGTCTTACTGCATTACATACCTTCTCAGCAGCGGGTGGCGGAAGTTATCCCTGCAAGGGTCGTCCTCTGTACCCCCTCCTGGAGTCAGGGCTACGCAAAAGGTTCTCTGGGGTGGCCAGCCCCCGTTTCAGTCCCATCATGTAGCCCTGTCCCCAGGAGCAAGTGGGAGGGGGGGGAGGGAGGGACCGAGCTGTGCAGGAATGCCCTCCCACCCCCTGCTGAAGAGTTCGCAATACCCTCCGTGCACAATGTAGGACCGAAGCAGCAGGCAGAGCACGGGCGGTGCCTGTCCGGCCTAGAAAAGCCTCTGTCCTCCTTCATCTGCCTCCGGTTCTTACGTGCCCGCACACAGGACAGTACTGGCACGCCTTTGTGGGAGGCTGGCTCGGTCCACAGGGCCCCCCTTCCAGGAACCCAGCTGGGTAGCGTCCATCAAGCCCCACCGCCCAACCATCTCCAGCCAGCCACGGCAGGTACCTTGATCCAAGTGACGTAGGAGCTGATGCGCAGGCGGGAAGACCAGCGCAGGGTGTGGAGGATGTCGCACTCGCTCATCTCGGGGCTGTTCATGGCCAGCTGGTTCATGTAGTTCTTCGAGGGGGGCAAGATGCCCAGGATGCGCCAGACAATCAGGAAATAGTACTGAAGCGCACAGGCCTCCTGGAGGGGGGAGACGAGCTGGTGTGGGTTCATGCCGTTCCGGCTGCCGCAATGCTCGCGGGACGGTCCGTTTTGTAGAGCTGTACACGCGTGTCCCAAACTGCAGAGTTATACTGCAGTCATCTCCAGTTAGGAGTGTGCAAAGCTTGTTGCCTACAGAGTTAGGTCACTGGTCCATCTACCCCATACTACCCACTCTGACCAGCAGCCACTCTCCAAGGTCTTTCCCAGCCCTGCTACCAGAGAGCCATTTAACTGGAGAGGTTACCAGGGCTGGAGTCTGGGGCCATCGGCATGCAAGCCAGGGGTTCGACCACGAAGCCACGGGCCCTCATGAGTGAACGATGGAGCACCAGAAGCTGCTCAAGCGATCCGTTCATTTCAGTCCACCCTGACAGCAGCAGCTCTTAAGCCTCTTCCCCCTCTCTGCTTTCAGTAATGCAACAAGCATTTCTCCAAACCCCAGGTGACTGAACGTAAACCCCCCCCCCATGTCTGAACAGAGGCGCAGGCAGCTCTCTGAAAATGCCGCTCAACGCGGTCACAAGCATAAGCAGTTACGCTAGGCACACATCCACATTTGGGAGCTGGGGTGCGGTCTGGGAGCCGCACTTACCAGTGCAGTGACGTTTTTATTCTCCTTCCTGCGGAGGGTGTCGAACTGGGAGCCGGCTGCCAGCAGCGAGATGAGGGCGGAGTAAAGGTCGTCGTATTTCACGGTCTTGGAGAACAGGACCTCACACACCTGCAAGGGGAGCAGAATGCCACTTGTCTAACCAAGGAAGGGTAAAGCCCTTGATAATCAGCCAGGCCTGGGGAGCAGGCCTGCACCCCCCTCCCCACAGGCCTGCATCCAATAGTACCCTCCCCGCCCCACGCTGAAAACTCTGACAGCGACGGTCCCACAGGCCTGCCCCAGGCAACTCCTCGCCCAGTGCAAAAGACGCCGCCGTGTCCTGTGAAAGCAGGGCTGGAAAGAGAGAGAAGCCAGAAGTACCGTGCTGTCTAGGCGATTCAAGTCGTCTTCGGAGGCTTCCGGTGAGAGGATGCAGTAGAATCTGGGTTGGGGAACCGAATCTGAAAGGGAAAGGAAGAGCCATTCACAGGGCTGGATCTGAGAAGCACCGAAGACAGAGCCAAACTGCCTCTCGGCTTCCCATTTCAGGAGGACAAGATCCCAGAGAGGCTAGACGTTCACATGCATAACTGCAAGTGGACACATCTCTCTCAAAGGCAATGTGAACTGTGGAAGGAAATGGATATCAGAATAAGGACAGCCCGACAGGTATACTGTGCTTTTCCTAAATGCTTCATGTCTGTTTTCTAAATGACTCTCACAACCACCTTGTAGGGCAGGGCAGCCCGATATCTTGCTTTTCTTAGTGACTCCGTTATCCCCATTTTTGCAGATTTGGTAGATGGACTTGGGATAAGGCCAGGAAATTCCTAGCAGGGACCTTCTAGCTCACAGCTCGCCCCTTGAACGGATCCATAAGCTAGCTCTCAGTAGTGACTGGAGCCCGCCAGCCCACCCTCTCGAAGGGCCCCGAGAACGTGCAAGAGAGAGGTGGGCTCTCCTTGCATCGCTGCCAGCCCCACAGAGCAGATTCCAGGTCAGTCTCGCCCAGGGTTACCTCCCACCTCCAACAGAGGCCAGGCAGATGCTCCCAAAGCAGAGCACAAAGGCTGTAGCGGTAGCAGCAGCCCCACCCCACCCCCCCGTTGCTGCCAGATCTGGTGTTCAGAGGAGCCTGCCCCTGGATATGGAGGTTCCCCTTAGCTACTGCAGCCCATCCCCCATCCCAGGGAGTTCCTAAGACACACACACACACCCCGTACCAGAGGAGCAGTGCTTGGTCCAGTTTTCTTCCACTTCCTTGAACCCGTGGTAGAGTGGGGAGGAGGTTCGCCGGCCGCCATCCTGGGACCCGCTGGCCCACACAATGGGTGGGGTCAACAGGTTGTACTGCACCTAAATGCCACAGAGAAAGCAGAAGTCGGGTGGGCGGCGAGTGCAGGTTTTGGGATCCATAGGGGAAAGGTCACCAGGAAGGAGCCGCAGCTGTTCGGCAGGTGCACCTGGGTCTGCTAGAATGGCCAAGAGACTCTTCCTCCCACAATGGAGGCCTTGACTGGAGCTAAGCAGGGTGGGTCTGGCGAGAGGCAGCAATCTCTCTCCCCCTCCCCCCGGTCTTCTTGGGCACAGACCACTCTCATTCCCCACCACCAGCTACCTGTTCCTTGCGGGAGATGCCAGGGATGGAGTCTGGGACCTCCAGCACACAAAGCAAAGTTCTGCCACTCCCCTAAATTCTACCCAGTTGCCAGAGGCAAAAATATGTCCCCATCCCATGCTGGTTTGGACAGTCCCAGTTGCAAAAATGCCAGCTGCCCAGGATGACCTGCACATTAGGCACTGCTGCCCATTGGGAGGCTGGAAGGTGTGCTACTGAGCCCAGGCAGAGCGGTTCTTGGCCCACACAGCAGAACTCCCACTGCACAGGCAAGGTGTGTGTGTGGGGGGTGTCCCTCCCTGCCTGCCGAGTGGGGTCCAAACGGGTTGCTCCCAGGAACAGGAGAAGAGAGAGACCCGCAAAAGACACACGTGTGGAAAAACACACAACACACTCAAACCGGCCTGGGAGGCTTTTACCTGCTCAAATAAATACATGGGGACCTTCGAATATTGGTGGAGCAGGTAGTCCAAGACCAAGAGGAGGCGGGCCAGAAGCAGAGGGACGCAGCGCAGCTGAGAGTCCAGGTTGGCCGTCAGCTCCAGGATGGTCTGGATGCAGAGGGTCAAGACCGAGCGCCGGCCCTTCTCGGAGAAGTTGTGGAAGAGCAGCAAGAGCAGCTGGAGGTGCTCGACGTTCAGGTCCTCGCTGTCGCCAGGGAGAGTCCCCTGCATGGCGCTCTGCTTCAAGGTGCCCACGAACCTGCCAGCCGAGGGGAGAGGGCTGAGGCAGCCGGACGGCCACTGCCAGAGGGAGGAGGAGGAGGAGGGGACTGTCCTGCCACCAGGCGTCTGAGGACACCAACGTTAAGGACTACCATCGCAGCAAACGAGGCCCACGTCTAGACAGGCGAGGGACCCCGAAGACCTTAACTGGGTCCGAAGCCTTGGCTCCCGGCAGCCCAGATAGCCAAACGCTCCTCCCCAAGTCGAAGGGGGAGACGTCCTGCTCGCTCCCAGCCACGTCCCACCACCAGGCCAGGGGCTTGGCTGCAGCTCGCAGTCGGCCCTCTCACCTCTCCCAAACTTTCAGGCATTCCGGCACGTCCGGGTCGCCCTGGGCATTGGCTTTATGCTGCCAGATGAGGAGGAGCCGGGACAACACAGACAAGCTCTGGGGGTGGATGTAGAGAGGCCAGGGCCCTTCCGAGAAAGGCGCCACCCCGAGCTGCTGCAGGAGCGTGTTCTGGCAAGAGAAGAGAAGGACACATTCGGGGTGCCAAGTCCTGAATCATCGAAAGGGCCATTTCTAAGCAGCAGGCACAATTGGGGCTTTGCTCCTTCTTCGAAAAAGTAGCTTTGCCCCTTCCTTATCGAGCGGCCTTTCAGCCAAGGCAGAGGCTCTATACAAAGGGAGGATCCCTCCTCATCTGGGGCAGAGCTACAACAGAGGCGCACGCTCTAAGCACTCGGAGAACACAATCCAAAACAGGGTTTGGAAACTTGCTGCTGGTAGCTTCAAGGGATACTCCTGAGCTACGCCTTAGGCCAGAAACCCCCCCCCCCATCTGCCCTACCTGCTTCTTTTTGCCCCTAACAAACATCCCAGGCAAATGCAGCCCCATATTTCCAGCACTAGAAGAAGTGGCCATTTTCTTGGCACTGCAGACTCACCTGTAAGGTAGGGGACTGGAGGTCAGAGGTCACCAAAGAGTGATTGAAGTGGTACAGCACAGCAGCAAACTCCTCCTCCTCCGAAGTACCTACGACACAGCGCAGTGAGCAGATTAGACTTTGGGAAGAGCCAGAATCTGCACCTTGACAACCAGACCCCCCCCCACACACACACACACACACTGCTAAATTAAACCTCTTGACCTAGGAAGCAGTGATGCTTCAGCCTCAGAACAGTCTGGCTGAGTGAGTGAGAGACCAACGAGGGGTCTTGCCCCGACCTTTGAGCCCATCCTTGTCCACTTCCTTGATGATGCCGGCCAGCGTGGCCATGTGCTGCTCCGTGAGAGAGACGCTCAGGTAGTTTCGGATGAAGTTGTTCCTGGAGTCCAGCATGGAGGAGGTGACGAAGTTCAGGATATTAGACGCCAGGCTTAAGAACTGCAAGCAAGGAGGAGGGAAAGGGGGCGCAGAGAGAGAGAGAGAGAGAGAGAGAGAGAGAGAGGTCCACGTAAGCAGAACAAGGAGGAAACTTGTCAGATGTGCTTCCTTGGTCAGCTGAAGAGGGCTCTGGTCCACTCCAGCCCTGCCAACAGGAACACTCATGGCTACAAACCCACTTTGCAGAATTCATACCACTCCCAGGTACCTCCCCCATAGAGTGCACCCATATCCCACAAGTCACCAGTTCTACATGTCCAGTCTGCAAACGCTAAGCACCTGCACGCAAACCAGCACAGTCTTGATTCTGGCCCGAGGTGAGCACAAACCTCGTTCTGAGCCACGACTCAAAATGGAGCTGGCCTTGAGAACACAGGGAAACAAGCGGCAGGGAGAAACGGAAGTCGCTTTGGGGTCCAGGCATCAAGCTTGGAGGAGCCCATAGGCCTTGGGGGACCTATCCATCACCTCGCCCAGCATGCAGCACACGCGCACACAACCGCACCGCACCGCACGCACCAGCTCAGGGTCCTTGCGGCTGGCCAGGATGTTCCCGTTCTCGCCGGCTGTCTGCTTGTTGGGGCTCTTCACACGAGGCGAGCTCTCTAGGGGAGGGGGCGGTGGGGGCGGTGGAGGGGCCACCTTCTCTTTACTTGGCGAGATGGTCTCTTCAAACCACTGCCCAAGGATGGGCTCGCTGTCATCATCTAGGAGGAGCAAACAAAATAAAATTACAGCCGGACCAGAGCTGGACCCTGGAGCACCGAACTCTCTTGTTGCTCCAGCAAAAATGCAGCTGGTGGTGCCTGAGCAATTTGGAGGCCCGATTCTTACATATGCACACGGCCGTCCTTCTGCTGGATATTTGGGCCCAAAAAGAACCTTGGGCCGTTTGCCATCTGTTCTGGAACATTTTAGAAGCCGTCTCGTCATCAGGGAGCCCTTTGCAGAAATGTGCATGATAGTCATGTGCATGACTTTGCTGAGGGAGAACTGGGAGGGCAAGCTGGACGCTGCACTTGCTGCTGGTTAGGGATACTTTGAGAGGCTCCAGAGCACTCTGTCCGTGATTTTGCAACTGGGATTGGTTTTGGGCTGACCCGCAAGAGGCCCACCTCTGCCTGCCTGCCTCCAGAAACCCACCCTGGCTGCTGTCTTCGGTGCTGCTGAAGTCATCCTCGTAGTACGTGTTGGAGTCCGTGGAGGCACTCACGTCGCTGCTCATGGAGCCCTTGCGCTGCCGCTGCAGGACGCAGGCCTGGCCGGGGGGGGGGGGAAGCAGAACAAGTTAGCCCCCGCCCAACTTTATCTTGTGGAGCTAAGCTCAAAAGACATTTTTTTAAAAGTCATGTTTCTAAACCTTAAGATTACAAAAATAAGCTTGAAAGATCACGGCTAATACCCTATGGGGGAAAAAAAATCTCAAAAGAGTGCGCATTTAGTGATCGTGCCCAAGAAGAAAAGCTCTTCTCTTCTGTGAAAGTGGCTGACCTTCCGGTACGAGGTGGACAGCAGGGTCAGCAGCAGGTTGGTGAGGGGCACCGAGTCAATCAGCCTCTGAATCCGCTGAATGGACGTACTCTGGGCCATGACGCTCAGCACTGCCGGGGGCCCGTCGGTCTCCCAGCCCTGGAGCAGGCAGGCAAGGCAAAAGGAACAGTGGTTAGTGCTTCCTTTAAAAAATAAAACATTAAAAGTGGAACGGATGGAGAAGGGACTCTCCAGAGCTCGCCCTCGCTCACCTTGTGAAGAGCCTCGACTTGCAGATCTTGGAAGAGCGAGGTCAGCAGCTTAATGGCATGGTTGGCCAGCACCACGGATAACACGCCAAACCCCTGATGCCTGGAAGGGGGAACGAGAAGAAAACCACAACACCTGAAACAGGTTCCTGCTGATACCGATTTGTTCACACCAGGATCAAACCGGGAACCAGCGGCGTCGCTGTGGGGGGGGGGCGGAGCTCTAAGTTCTGCCGCGGTCTGACCCTCCGTTACACGGGTGCACAAAGCGGCCCCACCCCCTCGCCTTCGGAACCATTCAAGTCGGTGAAAGCAAGTCGGACTGCGGCCGAACTTAGAGCTCCACCCCCCCCCTGCAGCGACGCTAGTGCCGGGAACCCTCTCAACGCTTGCTTGTTCAGGTCATTCGGAACCCATCCGGGCAATACAAACGGCAACTTCACACACCCATGAGAAAAGATGGAGGGAGAGAGACCAAAACTTACCCTTTCCCAGGTCCCAGCTTGGGAGATCCTACTCCCTCTTTGGATCGAGCAATGATATCCCGGACCCGAAGGGCGGCCAGGGGGTCCTTCTCCTTCCCCTTATCAGCCAGGGCTGTGGGGCTGAGGTTCAAGATGAGGAACAGGCTGTTCAGCAAACACCAGGCCCCCAGCAGCTGGAAATTCTGGTAGTGCTGCATTTCCAGAAACAAAATCAAAATGCAGCAACGTTCAGGTGCAGGTGCTCACATGACGACAAGGGGCACACAGGAGAACTAATTCCTCAAAGAGAGACTGTTCTTACCTCTCCGCCTGCCCGGCGCGAGTGGCTAATGGCCTGGCCGATCATGTCGTAGATTTCAAGCTGTAAAGACACCCCAAAGACGTCTTTCAGAGCTTCACGGAATGCTGTCACCCAACACACACGAGCGCCAAGTTGCAATTCCACCACCACATTGTCCTTCTTGGGCAGCACAAAAATGGATACGCCCCCACACACACACACACACGCAGCCAACTCACACATTTCTGCACAATGGTGGCTGCATCGTTCTCATAATCTTCTTCTTTGGAACTCGTGGAGCCGGTGCGGACTTGCTGGGTGCTGCCCACATGGAGGATGGCCATGCAGGTTGCCACGCTCACCCCTGAGAGGAAATAGGAGGAGCCCCAGCGTCACTCAGAGCCTAGCGGGCAACGCCAAGCGCACTGCCGCAGCCCACCAGGCCGCCAGACTCTCTGTCTCCCCAGCACAGTACTGTCCACGCTGAATGGAGAGATGAAGCCAGGGACCTTCCCTGAGCAAGGGAAGCAGGTGTCCGAGCAGCACACGCACCTGCGTAGAGACAGCTGAGAGCCAGAACGGTGACGTCCTGCAGCCTGGTGGGAGTGAGAGGCTCCAGGACGGGGAGGGAGAGGGTGTCCAGAGCCATGGTCACGTCGATCACCAGCGAATGGAACCTGCAGAGGAGGCGGAAGAGGCACCGTCAGCAGGAAGCCACTACGCCCCAAAGGGAACGGGGGGGGGGGCTAGCAGGGACTTTCTGCAAATGCCTGGTCCAGGCCGGGGCGGAGGGAAGCGCGAGCTCTCTCACCCGTTACGGACTGCAGTGGCATCCGCTACCGTGGCCGGCATGATGAAAAAGGAGTTGGCGGACACGGCATCTTGGAAGCGGTTTATGTAGCGGAGGAAGTAGGGGAGGTTCAGGCAGACCCGCAGCAGCTTCTCAGAGCCACCTGTTGGACAGAGGGACAAAAGCATCAGGTCTGAGCAGCCCTGCAGGATCGGGATGCCACCGATTCGTCAACTGCAGCATCCTGTTTCCCCACAGTGAGTCGGCCAGATGCCTGGGGGAAGTTCAAGCAGGTTCAGAAGGCAGCCGTCCCCCACTGTAGTTAATTCAGAGGCAGCCTTCGAACATGGAGGCCCCTATCTACCTCTCCCAGCTAATGCGGACTGGTGGCCCCACCTAAGCACATCAGGAGAGCCCTGCTGGAGGATGCCAAAGGTCTATGTCGGCAGCCAGAATCCTGCTTTCCACAGGAGCTGGCCAGATGCTGCCAGGAAATGGAGAAGCAAAGCATGAAGGCAATCCCACCCCTCGGTGCACCGTGGCAGATAGGAAGTTCTTAAACTGAAAGGTCAGCTATCGGGAAGACCCAACCGTCTCCTTTCTTCCTCTCCCACCATCACTCCCTCCCTTTGAAAGGAGCAGGAAGAGCCACAAGGGACGCCCCCCCCCCCCCCCGTCCTACCAAGCTCTTGCAGGCTGGCCACGTTCTGAGCAATGAAGATGCTTTTGGTCTTGGCAACAGAGGCCTGATCTGTGGACACCTGGTCATCACCATCACCTTCCCCCTAAAAACAAATTAAATACTATTATTCACTTTTATATCCCACCATTCTTCCAAAGAACTCAGGACAACATATGGGGACAACCCCGCCTTTGTCCTCACAACAGCCCTGTGAGGTAGGGATAGGCCAAGGGGTGGCAAACAGCCCCAAGGTCTCCCAGCTGAATGGGGATTTTAACCTAGTGCTCCTCGGTCTGGGCCAGCAAACACCACACGGAGTCTATGCACAACAGAGCTAATTGTGCAGAATGTTCCAGGAGGTGGGTGGACTGGTCTAACTAAGGTCTGTCAATTCAGACATGATGACATCAAACCCAAAACAGCACGGACATACAAATCCACTCCGGTTTCCGATTCTGGATTGTAGGCTGCTGGCCAGCCACTCTTGGTCAGTCCTTTCACTGTTTTGGCCCGATGCCTCAACAATGTCCAGCTGCCCCTCAATTTTGCCGCATACCGAAAGCCCGACATTTGCACACTTGCGCACCTGGGTCTGTGGTGTGATCGATGAGCACGTGGCCACTCTAGGGTTGAAGACGGACGTCAGCTGGTTCAGGAAGTTCATCTGCACCTCTTTCTGCCGCAGCTCCGGGCTGACTGGAGAAGCCAGCTCCTTCTGATCCTCCACTGAGCAGGCAAAGCAACAAACACACGAGTCAGTGGGCCCCAGGGGGACGAAAGCGCACAGGCGACAGACACGCAGCGAGCGCTTACCATCAGAGAGGGTCTTCACGGTCTGGGGCAGTTTGGCTGACTTCATCATCGCCGTGAAGGTGATGATTTCAGTTCTGTCCAGGCGGCTGCAGCCAGTGCAGAGGCCCTTAATCAGCAGGATCAAGTGTTTCTATGGAGGAGGAAAGTCGAGATGTGAACGCTCCTGCAGGCGCGGTGCTGGGTGCTCCGCTACTGAACCACAGCCCTGCCCAGAAGAACCTGCTTCCAAAAGAGTCAGGCTATTGTCTGTCTAACCCAGGACGACCTGCTCTGACTGGAAGCTGCTTCCCAGGCAAAGATCTTTTCCAGCCCTGCCACCCAAGATCCTTCCTTCAGTTGGTGATGCCAGGGACTGGGGGGGGGGGGAGAAGAAGAGAGAGGCCACAGCTCAGCTGTGCAAGCAGAAGGGCCCAGGTTCAAGCCCTGGCATCTCCAGACAGGGCTGGAATCCTGGAGAGCCGCTGCCAGGCACCGTGCTGGGGGGGGGGGGGTAGGAGGGCCCGACTCAGCTTTCTATCAAGCCTGCGAACCCAGGACCTTCCGCATTCAAAGCTGGGCATTCTGCCCTCGAGTCATTCCCGTCCCCACCGCCACCCTCCAGCAACTCACCTGTGAAACGGCACAAGCCTCATCTGGGTTCTCAAGTCGCAGCAGGGAGAATTCAATCAGGACTTTGCAGGCGGCTGCCACCGACTGCAGCTGATTTCTAGGTACTGGAAAGCCAGAAGGACACGTCCATCAAACAGAGGCCCAGAGGAACGCAAGATGCTCTTAGCGCATCCTCCGCGTCTTTATCCCGCAACATCAGTTGCCTTCCTACGCTTACGATTCTCTTTCCCTCAAATGCAGCTCTCCCACTCCCCTCTCTGCAAAGCAACGGTGGGGTCTGCTGCTGTCTCCCCTTCACAAAGTTCATTTCTGGCCCAGAGGCCTCCATCCCCTGTACTCAGTCTTCGGGACTGGAAGCCACCTAGATCTCAGTGAGGAAGAGCCCCTTCTGCTGGGAAGAACCAGCAGAGCGGCAGCCTAGCCCCCCCCCCCCCGCCCCAAACCGCCGCCCAGCACTCACCCAGCCCACACACGGTGGTGATGTAGTGCGTCGAGAGTGCAACAAAAGACGAGTAGAAAGGCTCATACTGCTTGTCGTGGTGCAATATTTCAGACTCACTGTGGAAAGAAGAAAAAGAATCACAAACCAGTCAGTCCCATGCTGCAAAAAGTCACAGTGCAACCCTGGGCACACTTACCTGGGAGTAAGCGCCACTGAACAAGTGGGACTGGCTTCTGGGTAAACATGCCTAGGGTTGCACTGTCAGTGACTGCCCTGAGCTTCAGCCTCCTACGGTAGGGATCGTCCCCACGCAGCACAATTTCTGTATACCACTAAAGCAAGTTTCAGTCTTTCCCTTTTAGCTGTCAAGAGAGCAGCCAGGGCATCGTTCTTGCAATTGCGCTGCAGTTCCAAGAGGCCCTGGGGACTATCCCTGCCTGGCCCCTTCCCCAGCTGAAGCTGGGGGAGAGGAGCAGAGGATTGTTCCTGACCTTGTATGAAGTCGCAGGACTGAGGGTGCCATCCTATGCATGCTTATCGGGGAGTAAATCCCACTGCGCACAGCGGGGCTGACCTCAGAACCAAATGCACAGGATGGCACTGGGGGGGGGGAGCAGAGCCACAAGGCCACAGAGGCGGCTGCCGGTCCCTCAACGTGACCTCGAAACTCACAAACGAGAAGGGATCAGCAAAACTCTCAGGACTCTAACAAGAAGCCTCCTGCGAGCGGACAGACGAAACCCAGCCGACACAGATTCACAGAGAAGTCAAGGGCACCACACTGCAGGATCCAGTCAGGCTAATGGGCAATAAGCGGCTCACGAGAAGTTTGCACAAACATAAGCACGCAGGAGTCCTCCCTTTGAGCAAAAACGCTAATTGGGCCCCAGCACCCTTCCGTGCTAGCTGCCAGACATTGTTTTTCCTCTCTGCTGCCTCAACAAGGTCCCTGCTGTTTGCCTTTTCAACACCCCGCAGCAGGCAGCACCAGAACCGGTGAAACATTTGCATTCATCACTCTCTGCAAAAAGCACACACAGGGCTTGCTAAATTTTGTGCAACTCTGCACAATGCAGGGCTCCAAACAGCCAGCTGCCTGGTGCCAAGGGAGAGGGGCATTTGGGCAGCAGTCTCTCTGTTCAGTCTGGGAAGAGCAAGCTCTGGGCTCAACAAGTTTCAAACACGGTAATGAGCTGCTTTGGAGGAGGAACCCAGCCTGTTGTCAACAGAAGCGCAGTTGAGCAACACCCATTTGGAGATAAGCCCAAAAGCATCTGACCGAGAAGCAAAACTGAAAGTCATTATCTCCTAGATAAAGCTGGGCAGGAATGTGCAGAACATTCGTGTATATATACATATACCATATGAAACTGCTACAAACTGAGTCGGTCTGGCTACTGCCACACTGTCTACACTGACTGGCAGCACCTCTCCAGAAGCTCAGAGAGGGATTTTCTTTCCCAGTTCCAACTGGAGATGCTGCCAGGAACTAACCCTGGAACCTTCTGGGTGCAAAGAGAGGGCTCCGACACTAAGCTGCAGCCCCATCCCATATAAAAAGGGGAGCCAATGAGAGGCTCAAGTGCTTTGCACATGACAGGTACCAGTTCAATCCCTGGAAGGTTTGCGGATAGTTGGCCAGCGGAAGACCTCAACAAGGAACTCCTGAGGAGCTGCTGCTGGCTGTACACCTAACCCCCACCCATCAGAAACCTGAAGGAGTGGGGGGGGGCATCAGCGCAGGCTCAAAAACGGCCTCTAGCTACATTATCTGGGGTGGGTGGGAATCACTTCCAAGTGACCAAAAATATCACTGTCTTAGCTGAATGAGAAACATCACCTCTGCGCTTGCCCCTTATCTTACAAGAACCTGAGCCACAGGGAAGGACAGCGCTCCCTCCCTCCCACTGTACCGCGTTTAGCACACTTCAGGGCGGCAATTGCTAGCTGCAATGGCCACCAACTAAGTAAAGGGCTGCATCTCTGTGCCGGTGAACATTCATTTCCTCTGCAGTCCTATCTAAGCTAGCAGGGCCATCATTGCATCTTGTAAGGTCCTCAGTGCTGGACTGCAGGAGGGGGCAGGAGAAAAGATCTGCCTTTTCTGTTTACCACCGTTTAATATTTGTTGTTTCTTTTTTAAAAAAAGTAAAAGGCTGCTTCCCAGTTAATACCTCCCAAAGCACTTCCTTCCAAGCATATGCAGAACAACAAATACACGCAGTAGAGCGCTGCATAAATACAGTACTGTATATGACAACCACCATTTCCTTATTCACGTCTGTTATTAACTCACTATTTGACATGTGACTTTTCAAACAGTTACTCCTACTAATAGTTGCTGTAGCCATCAAATACTTATTCATTTAATATTTACTTATGCTGTACTATTCATGTATACAGCAATTTACAAGGAGAGGACAGGTCCTTGCCGGTACAAAAATAAAGGAATTGGTTTGGAGGATCAATTATTTTTTTAAAACCAGTGAATCAATAAAACGTTATGACAATAATATCTTATTAACTGGTTTGGGGGCTCAAACATTTAAAAAGTAATTTTATTAATTGGTTTGGGGGCTCAAATGTATTTTAAGCAGCAGCAAATCAACAGAACATAATGGCAATAACAACATGACATCCACATTGCATCCCCCACGGGCCACTCTCTACCCCTTCCAAAGGGCGGGGCCAGGCCGCCGGGCCGCCCCGCCCACCCGCCGAGGCCACGCCCTCACCCCTCCCTTTCTACCTCTCAATGACCGAGGCCAGCAGCTGCGGCAGCTCCCGCATCTCGAAGGCCGAGTAGGAAGCGGAGAGCAGCGGCCGCACCGCCACCTCCCAGCCGGGTTCGCGCTCTGCTGCTGCCGCCGCCGCCACCGCTGCGGGGGACGAAGAGCCGCCGCCGCTTCCCTCGCCAGTGCTGCTGCCGCCCCCAGAGGCCGCCATCTTGCTGCTGCCGCCGCCTCACTCCAGGAGCGTTTTGAGTTGCTGAGGCGAGGAAACGACGGCCTGAGGGGCACTTCCGGGCGTGGGGCGGAAGTGACGCACTGACGTCGCCCTTTTACGCCTACCCGACGGCTCTTCGGCCGCTGAGGCGACGCTTCCGGGTCCCAATGCAGCGGCCATAGAGGCCGAGGGACGACGGACAATAAGCACTTCCGGACTCAAATTGAAGCGCCTTTCCACTCTGATTTCCAATGCAAAATAAATGGGCACATTTCACCAAAGAGCTGCCAAGGTATAAAGCGACACCAATAGGAGATCGATCAAAGTTCAGAAAGTCTTTTTTGCCCTCTAAGAAACAAGCACACGAAAGAGATACAGCGAACTCCTTATTCTCTTGCCTTTACTATCCTAACCCCTCATTGGGGGACGTCGAATGAAAACCGGTAGTGAGTGGTGGCTCAGTTTTTTCTACCTCTAGGTCGCCCTTTCAGAAGAGCGCATGTGCAGAAAAGTGAGTCAGCTAGTTTCTTTCTCAGCAACAGCCTGCGCATGTGTCCTGCGGGCTTCTTTGTATATCAATTGTCAAGACCAGCACTTCAAATTAAGCCCAGAAACATACCGGGATGTGACCTGATCACAACCCCTGGCACTAGCCTGGTGGCTGTATTCTGCACCAGTTGCAGATTTTGAACAGTCTCCATGGGCAGCCCCATGCAGTAGTCCAGTCCCTGTCCTATGTCACTATAGATTTGACTGATCCTTGGACAGTTTGTGCACCAGCCTACGCTGGATAAAGGCACACTTAGGCCACAGCCATCACCTGGGCATCTAGGTTCAAAGCTGAGTCCAGGAGCACCCCCAAACTGCGAACCTGGTCCCACAAGGGGAGTGCAACCCCATCCAGAATAGGGTGACAATTCAATCCCCTGCTTTGCAAACCTGAAGGCTAATCGCACCTCTATCTTGTCTGGATTTCAGGTTGTTAGTCTTATGCAGTCCAGAACTAGATTCAGGACTCCCACAGCCTATGTGGTTAATGATGAAACAGAGAGATGGAACTGGGGGGTCATCTGGTGACAGCCAACCCTCAGATGACCGCCCCCTGCAGCTTCATGGAGATGAAAAAAGCACGGGGATAGACAGAAACCCTGCGGAATATCAGTGGCCAAGATGCCCCCCCCTCCCCATGTTAGATTTAACTGTCAGGCATATGTTTACGAAACCCTGGGCTGCATAACCTGCCGTTGGGTGGAATAAGAGCCCTTGCTTAATTCAACCTTCTTTGCCCTCTGCCAGCGTCTGGCCTCAGAGCAACAGCCCCTGAGCTGCACCCTTTGCCTCTGTTTTCAGTTTTTAAAATCCAGATCACCCTCCCCACCCCTTTTGTTGTCTTCCAAACAAGGTCCCCTGGCTGCAGCTGGGTCCCAGATTTGTCTCTTCTTTGCTTTCTAAAGGGCTGTCTTCTGCCCTCCTGTGGTGACAAAGAGGTATAGCTACACATCTTATCTACGAAAGGTTTTCAGGATTGGGGGGGGGCACCAGCAGTGGAAGCAGAAGCAGAGATGATCCAGGATCAGGGAATGCTTTTCTCCAAGGACTGGGCCTTCAGGAGGGGCCTGGAAAAGAGGAGGGCAGGGGTGAGGCTGAGGCAGGCTCCAGCCCAGAGCGACCCCCCTTTCCTGCCTTCTAGCCTGGTTGAAAGACCAACAGCAAGATCATGCATGCGGGGCTATGTGCACATCAGAAAACATTCAGCGGTGGGTGGCTTTGGGAAATGGGAAAGCAGCACCATACAGGCTTAGATGGAGGGCCCTTTGGGGACAGGAGCCATTGCATTATTTGGTTTTCTCTGTAAACAGCTTTGTGAACTTGTTGAGAAGCAGTGTCTAAATATCCTTAATCATATGATGTATTAGAAGGCACAGAGAGGGGCGTTTGACCAAGGAACCCAGAGCTGGTGGGCGCTCAACAAGCTGCGGATGTTCTCGGTAGCCAGTTCAAACTGGAGCTTTCCCCCCCACACACACACACACACAGGGGTGGGGCAGGGTCCTCATTGTGACATCATGCCGTGCAGGCTTCCAGAATTCCATTCACGACCCTTGGCACACTGAGTGTTCTAGCGCCCCCTGGCCAGGGCAAGGAATGGAACCTGACCAGCTTGGAGCTAGAGGGGAAACATTCCCTTCAGTTGCATTTCGTGACACCTTCCAGTACCCAACACAACAGCAGAGATAGGGCCGGCCCAACCTTGAGGCCAACTGAGGCGATTGCCTCAGGCAGCAGACTGGTGGAGGGCGCTCCTCTCCGTCTGCCTACTTACCTCCAATGCTTCTCCTTGCAGTCAGGACTGCACTGAAGGGGAAGGACAAGTGTTTTCTGGCAACCGGAAATGGTGGCTTGTCTACCAAGCGCCTGCCCTCCCCTTCTGCCTGGACCCCCACTCACGCACCCTGCCTAGCACACCTGCTCGCCCCACCCCCACCCCCAGCAGTCAGGAATTTGAAGCTCTACCCAGCTTCCACAGTTTGACTCCTCTGTTTGCATATTCCGTCCCAGGGTGTTTTCAGCCACGAGAGCCCCGAAGGAATCCCTCGGTTTTCCCACCTCCTCACAACTGAATGCCACCATTCTAGAACTGGGAGGGCTGCGGCATTCCAGGGGACGTGGCTTCTTTCCTTCAGCTCTAAGCAGAGCCCCCCAGTGAAACCGGACCTCCGCTGCCTGTCCCGCCTATACTACGGCCACCCCCCTGATGTACCCCGCTACCCAGGGAGCGCCAGCGTTTCTGCCATGCTCTTCTCTAAAATGTAGCAGCTGCCTGTTCTGTCAAGGGCCAAAGCGCAGAAGAGGTCAGGCAGCCAGAAGCGGCGCTGTGGATCCATCAGTCTGTAAGTGGAAAACAAAGTAGCGCTGTGCGAAGACTGGCGTGAAGAGGAGATGCTGAAGTGGGCTTAGAGGGTCCTGGTGGTGGGTCAGGCCCAAGGCCCATCCAGTCCAGCCTCTTGAGTCCCACAGGGGCCCACCAGCTACCTGGGGGAAGCCGACATCCAGGAGACGAAGGCAGACCCTCCGCCCCCCCCAATTGCTCTCCAGTCACCAGCAGTCTCGCTAACCAATATGCACATGAAAAGACACAAAGCAAATCTGATTTAGGGCTTAAAAGATGTTTATGTTTGAAGAGGCTTCACGTGCTCCTGCCGCCCCAAATGTGGGACATGTTTTTAAGATTCTAGCAGTCACATTGACTACCACGGTTCAGGACCAGTGGTTGGGAAGCCAAGTTTTGCAAGAGCAAGGAGGGCAGAACAGTCAACAACCGGAAATGCCCAAACCAGGTTGGCAGCAGGAAGACAGAAGAGGAGGAACCCCCAGGGCCGATTCCCCCCCCCCTTCACAAGATCTCTTTTCCAACCACCCGGAATTCCCAGAGGCTTGTTGAGAAATGGTTGGCGAGGGAGAAGGGGACTTGCCAAGGGAAGAGCCCCCCTCTCCCCCCAAAAGACACTCTGCCTGACTTCAAGGCCACCCAGAGAGGGCCGCAGAGATGCCACGTGACAGTTTGCAGATCAGCTCTCCGTCGTTTCAGCACAAGCCCACAGAGGAAAAGCTTCACATTTGCTTGAGGCTCCATCCAACGTCTTTCTTCCTGGGCTTCCTCACACTTCCCATGGGAGAGTCAGCTTCACGTTCCCTGCAGGCAGCAGCACAAGACTCTCCCTCCCCCCAACCCGCAGTCCTCTTTTGCAGCACGGCACAACCCACAGCACCCGTTTCACCAGAATCCCCCCAGCCCCCCGCAGGCTCCGGTTATCGCCAGGCCCGGTTCAGCAGCTTGACCTGGGCCAGCCGCTTGGTGATCATGGTGGCAAAGACCAGCCCGAAGAGGACGCTGCTAATCAAGACATAGTCGTAGTCATCCTTCAGGACGTCGAACTGCTTGGATGGGTAGACGCGGGTCTGGTAGATGTCCAGCCCATATGCCACGACCTGGGAAAGGAAAGGACAGCGAGAAGCCGAGAGCGGCTGAGCAAGTCTCTCCTTCTTGCCTCCGGGCGGCTCTCCTGCTCCACGCCCCCCCCTCTGCTCACCAGGCACGTAGACTCCAGGCCCGAGGGGGCCGTGTAGATGCCCCTCATTCGGGAGATGGTCTGGTTGTAGTTGATGAATCTCTCGGCATGGATCTGCACGTCAGGGGAGTAGGGGATCAGGTTCTCTTCCCTGGAGAGGAAAGAAGCAGGTAAGGCAGGACATCCGGGGGGGGGGGGCTGGCAGGCTGGCGACTTCTTCCCCAGACACGCGGTCACTTGGCAGCCTCATGCGCCAGCCGCCGGACTGCACAAGCACACGAAGCCTCTTCCTCCCGCGCCTGGCCTGTCGAGGCAGACTGTGCTGGGCTAGGCTTCGTAGAAGATCGCTTCTTAAGGGTACAGCTTTCCTCAAGATCTGGGACTTACCGCCAAACCCCATTTTCTTACCTAGTTTGCTCGGTGGGGATTTCTGGCCGCCGTGGGTCCAACAAGGCCTTGGGGAGGGAAAGAATCGCCCCAGAGGGAAGCCCAACTGGAGAGTTACAACAAAAGATTAAAACACAAGTCAACCAACGTCTTTCGGAAATCATGGCGCCCGCCTTGTTACCCAGCATGCCCTGCTTACAGAGAGAGAGTCTCCTGGACACCCCTCCTCAAAAGGGCAAAGGTGGGAGTTCAACGTTTTAAATTTTAAAAGGCACGAGAGACACATCTTGGGTGAGCAACTCAGACTTCCTGGCCCTGCTCTCTTAAGTGCCGGCATTCCACGGCTCATGCACACACCTCCGCCAGCAGCCCACAAGGCCCCCCTTTCCCCCGTGCTGCTTCTTAACTGAGCAAGTGGCGGCTGGTGATGCCCCGCTCGGTGATGGTGACCTCCATGGCGCTGATGGCGGAGGGGAAGATGTAGGCCTGCTGCAGGACCTGGGGCAAGAGGGGCCGGTCCAGGGAGCTGAAGGCCGTGGCGTTGTACTGCTCCGTCCCCTCGTACAGCTCCAGGACGGTGAACTCATTCCGGCGGGCCTTGGCGTTCCAGTACTGGTACTAAAAAGGGGAGGGGGACGCCAGCATTGAGCGGCAAGGAAGAGAGGCTGCAGGGGAAAACTAGGGGGCAGGTGCCAAAGTCGGCCTCTGTTCTGTGTGGGGAGCACAAAAACTACACAAAGTACGCAACATTGTGAGCAAGGGCACACTTCCTCTTTGTCAGTGGAACCCTCACACGCCACCCTGGCCAAGGCCCCCCTCCCGCCACAGCGCCTCCATGATGCTCTGGCGAAGACTAACGGTTCCTTGAGCAATCAGAGACGCAGGGGAACCCTCCCCCCGGCCCCCTCTCCTCACCACCACCCAGTTCTCCGAATGGACAACGTGGACCGGTCCCTTCGCCTTCTTCTGCACCGAGGAGTGGATGATCCGGCCAGTGACGCCGTCGATCAAGTGGATCCCGATGAAGGTGCGTTCCTGGTGCGTGTCCACGCTCTCTGTCACCACCGCCAGCAGGTTGGGGTTCAGCGACTGCAGCGAGACAAAGGCTACGGTCCAACGGCTGGCCCACCGCGTCTTCCCAGGCTCCTGCATTTTCGTTGCAGCGGGGTTGTTTCAAGGCCTCCACCCACCCACCTTGTACAGCACACTGCGGTCCCCCATCACGCGGCCCTGCGAGTGGACGTGTTCGTTGGCGCGCTTCCCCTTCACGGTCACAATCCGCTGCATGTCGGGAGGGATGATGATCTCCCAAGTCTCTTCTGTTGTCAGGTCCTGCAAGAGAACCCAGACAGACAGGCAGGCTGCAGGCAGGCTTCCCAGCAGCCGAATGAGGAGCGAGCGCCTGGACCCCCACCTTCCGACCTCAGCCTGGACGGAGGGATTTTACGTGGCTACCAGAAGAGGCTCAAGCGCCCTGTGAGGCCCCGTTCCAGATCTGTCCCGCCCCCCCCCCCAAGAAGGACAGCCTGTACCTTCCGCAGCCTCCGCCCAGTCAGTCTGCCCCGTTCGGAGTCCACTAAGTAAAACGAGATGGAAGGAGCCATTTCCGCCAACTGCCGGAGGACGTTTCTCGATGCGGGGAAAGCCGTGACCTGCCCGGATGTCGAGAGAAAAGGGGTCGAGGCCTTCCAGAGAGCCCCATTTCTGCCAATCCAGAAGACCAGCGCCAGACACCCCACGCCCCCCCCCCCCCGGCCGCTGCGGAGCACAGGCCGCACCTTGTATTCGTCATCAATCAGCAGCAAAACCTTGGCGTAATCTTGGTCCATGATAGGCAAGAGCAGCGACTGGAGGAGGGGGCGCTGCGGCACTGGGGGGGCCACCTGACTCTGCCTCCCAAAGATGGGGTTGAAGACGTAGAGAGCAGTCAGGCCAGTCTCCTGAAACAGCACAACAGGGGGGGGGGAGTAACCTCCCTCAGCCACATGCAGACACCGGACTCCCTGCGGAGCAGCAACATCCCGCCCACTTCTGTGCGCCACCCTGAAGAACCAACCTTGTCCTTGACCAGCAGGGTGCACTGCGGGGGGTGGGGGAAGTGAGCGGTGGTCCGCTGCACCACCAGCTGGAAGGCGGAGCCTGGCCTCACGTCCTGCAGGAACTGCTTCCAGAGGACGGTCCCCGACCGGCTCTCGATTCCAAAAAGCTGAGGAGAAGTCACAAAGGCAGCCAGGTCAATCATCAGGGCGACACATTTCCTCTTCTTCCTTGAGGCTGGGAAAAGGCTCGGGGTTCTATACAAACCCTTCACACACACACACACACACACACACACACATTCCTGGACCCAAAGAGTGAGAGAAGCTGCATTTCACCCACTTCTCACCTTCCCAGAGGCCGTCACCACCACAATCATCTTCTGAAGGTTGAACTCGTCCCGGGCCAGGTTGTCCACATTGATCTCATTCTTGATCTGGCTCCGGGGCTTCCGGGCGTCATAGAACATCTTCCAGAGGTGAGCGGTCCAGGCCTGCAGGAGGATGAGCTGGGAGGACAGGCGCTTGAGCACCATGCCCAGCAGGCCGTCTGGAAGGCAGGAAGGGGAAGCCCCAGGTGACCGCGGGGAAGCAGGGGGTGGGACCCGGACACCTGGCTGCTTCCGAAGCCTCTCCAAGAGGTAGTGCAAGGTGGCCTGGGAGATTCCCCCCCCCCTTTCTCTGGCTCTGGAGGAGGAGAGGGGCCTCAACCCCTCGGCACTGGGGCTCAGGAAGAGTCTGGAAGCAGGAAGACGCAAGACCTGGGAGCACAGCCTTGTCTGTCTCGCGGCTCCAGGGGAATCCCACACGCCCACATGCGGTCACCACGGCAAGCACAATGGAATGGGAGCAAAGAATCACACGGATACAGAGAGTGCCAGAGCCAGGAGGAGCAGCCACAGATCTCTCTCTCACACACACACACACACACACACACACACACACACACACACACACACACACAGCAAAAGTGTCAGAGACACAAGCAGAAAAGAAATGCCGTTACCTTGAATGGCTGGTTCCGGGCAGCAAAAAACATAACGCAGGAAGACACCATTCAAAACTTACTCTTGGGAGCAAGAACCCCATTGTGTTACGAAATAACTTTTTAAAACTGTTTATTGCCATGAGACTTTTTGAAAAGGATTGAGAGCAAAACTGAAACGTGTGCATGACCAGGACTGTAACAAGGAACACCAGGAGCCATGCTGTAAGGACTTCCCCAAGGCCAGAAGGTGAAGGCATGCCTGAGCAGCAGACTCCATTTTAACATGTCTCCAAGCCGCAAACCTGAGCAGCCTCCATGTGGCCAAAAAGCTCTCACAAACAACTCTGCATTTCCCCCCCCCCCCACTGTGATGCTAAATATCTTCCAGACAGAAGACAAATACCTTGCTACCTGAGATGACTCCACCCAGCCTTTGCTTTTGTCTCCTAAGTACCGGATGATCAAACCATCTCCCCTCATCCTCCCTCCTGTGTGTGTATGTCCCCTCCCACAGATCTACCTCCAGCCCAAACAAGGTATTTCTTTTTGCAGCGTAAGACCCCAAAACTCCTCCCCTGTGTGTAGGCTTAAAACGCAGGCTGCCAGCCCCTCTCTTCTTTCTTACACAGGCACAAGGGTGAGCTCTTGGCTTCTCTCTCTGCTTCCCTCCCTTTTCCCCCTTCCCTCCCCCCCATCTTGACTTGACTTCGTTCTCAGTCATTCTACAGACTGCTAGTCTGACCAGACCCAATTTGTTTCTTCCTCCTTTTTCATTCACTGTTGTGCCAGAACTACAGCATTTGCAGCATCAGAGGAGAGCTCTCCAGGTGATTATAACCCCAGTAAATTCTTTGTACTTCTACCTAAGTTCCTAGCTCTGTATGCTTTGAAGTATGATTGAAGTGATGCATATTGAACTGTATTTTCTTTTTGTATGAATCTGCCTGAACTATTTAGTAAATATTGGAAAGCAACCACGTGTGTTCTCAATATTATTTAAAACGGAATTCTGTGAAGCTGGACTCTGGTATACACAGGTAAAGATCCCAAAACATGCCAACTTGCCTTATTTAGAGCTATTCCCCAAATTAACTGGCATTTTGGCTAACAATTGGAAAAGGTCAGAGGTGTCACAGGACGCAGCGAGGGCTCGCTGCCCTCCCCTTGCCCACCCTCGGTCTCTGGGCAGAGCTCCCAAAGGGCGGTGGGGAACCGGTCATGTACAGAGCCCTCCAAAAGACAGTCAGGACAGTTCAAGGTCCGGTCAACATCTGCTCTTGCTGGCCATGGGGAAAAGACCCCTTCATTCAAGCGCCGCTAGGAACAGCCCGGTCTGGAGAGAGCAGCCCCGGCCGCCGTTTGGACAGGAAAGGTGGCGGCGTTGGATCATGAGGACTGGGCAAAACAGCTGCACGGCTTGCAACTGGACACTTGCTCCATACGCTTCAGGAGCAAGCCACGGCTCTGCCGAGCGGTTCTCTCCAGACGCTGCCGGCTTACCTGCTTTCTTGCCAAACTCGCCCTCCAGCTCCGCCTGGGCGCCCGTCAGAGGGAGGTCCACCATCTGCAAACTGACCACCTCGGCCAAGGACTCCTCCCTGCTCCACAGAACTTTCCCTTCACAGAGACAGACGCAGAAACCGTCAGCTCACCAGTTCCTGGCAGCCTGGCCTCCCGCTTTCCCCTGCAACGCTCCGAAACAACAACAACAACACTTCCGAGGGATTGTGGGAAACCAAGATGGCAGCTGCCAACTGACCAGCACCAGGATCCAGCACTGCCTGTCGCCAACGTCAGGCCCCTCCCCCCAGGGCCACTGCCGATGTCGGGGGTTGCCAAGGGTCCCTCAGCCCTGGTGCTGAGCGACACTCTGCCCCCTTCCGTCGCTTTGATGAGGCAGTTGGGGCTTCTTTGTCGCTCCTTTAGCAAACCCAGTTCCCCGTCACTGCCACAAGGAACCGCTCCCAGGCAGGGTTTCGAACCAAGCTTGCAAAATTACCCGGTTGCTGAAGGAACAAGAGCAGGTGGTCGGCCGTCTGCACCAGCGCCCGGTAGCCCACGGAGTCATCTTTCTTCAAAAAGACCTGAATGTAGAGCTGGGGGGGGGGGGGGAGCCAGAGGGAAAGAAGCCTGTCAGAAGAGGCTAGCAGACGCCTGGAAAAATCTGCAGCCATCGTTCCGGCAGGTCCGCTGCTGTGTCCAACGGACGGAGGCGGCTCCCCTTACCTGCTCGGGCCTGGTGCTGCTTTTCTCCAGCGTGAAGGTGATGGCGGTATCCAGCAAGCGCTGGCCGGTTTCCGCCAAGTACAAGTTAATGGCGTAGGACTGGTTGTGGCAGGAGAAGGGTCCCTGCAGCATCGTGCAAAAAGAAGAAGAAGCGCCATGATTTGCGCCCCTGCTTTTCTAACAAACAAACACAAAACAGTTTACGTGGCAAGATGAATAAGAAGGGAGGCTGGAGGGGTCTAAAGTGGGGGCTGCTTCATCCCTGGCAGCTCCTCACCCCTAAACTAGCCATGGTTTGAGCTGCCAAGCGTACAGCAGACAAGTCACAGAAGTTGGTGTCCCATTTGCTCAGCCCCCCGTTTTGTAAAGCAGAGGGTCAAACCAAGAACATCTGCGTCTCTGGTTCCAGCAGAGATTCATCCTTTCTGAGCTTTGTTCTGTTTCTAAACACCCCAGTTCGGACACTCACTTTAAAAACAAAGGGGTTTGGTAATTGATGCAGATCGTCTGAACTGCTTTAGATCTCTTCCATGCAAAATAACGTCAAGCTCTCTTGCTTGTGGTGCAACTCCGTAAAATGAATAATAGTTACTTTGCTTAAGGGGGAAAAAAAAACCTAACTTAAAAAAAAAAAGATTTTAACAAGAGACATACAAAGGGATAAATAAACAAACACAAAACATTAATCTTCCACTCGACAGCTGAATGCCTGATTATTAGGAAGGTGCTGAGTACCAAGTCAGAGCTCAGTATTGCCATCCCAGACTGGCAGCAGCTCATCAGAATTTCAGACTGGTCTTTCCCAGGCAAACCTGGAGACACTGCCAGAGACTGACCCTGGGACCTTCTGAATACAAAGCAGAGGCCCGACTACTGAAACAACAGGGGGAGAGAGAGAGACCCCAGAGTTGGCGGGGATGATGGCTAGAGGCCATACCTGCTTCTGGGCTGGTCCGACTGGGGTGGCAGCCTGGGGTTCAAGGGGGCGTCCGGCCTTCTGCAGAGAACACAAGACAGAGCACCAGGTCAGGTTTGCGCCTTTTGCACTAAACCGGCTTGGGCGCCACAGAGATGCAGACAGACAGGCGCCAGTGCGAATTGCACCCCACATGAAGACATGCCGGCGGCACTCACCGTTTCGCTCTTGCAGGTGAGGATGGCAGTGACTGTCTTCTCGTTGGTTGTCGCAAAGGTCACAAGGCCAGCCTGTCAGAGACAACAACAACGGGAAATGAACAGAGTGCGCTTAGGCCTGTCTGCTCAAAAGGAAGTCCACTGAATTCCGCTGGACCGCAGAGGCGTCGTCTGATATGGGGTGGTGGGCCCCAGGGCGTAGGGGCGCTGAGGCTCTGGGGGGGCGCGGGCCTCCTTAGATTTCGATTTTTTTCCCCGTTTTTTTCTTTTTTCGGGCGATTTTAAGTGTAAAAACGGGATTTTTAACGTGTATGTATGCTTTGCAGGCACTTATCTTGCATATGGGGCGTTCCAGGACGTTCCCGCAACGACCTTCTTCCTGCGCCCGGGCACAGCTTCTCCCTGCACCCGGGTGCGGACTCTGTAACGCCCCCAGCAGCGCTTTCCGGAGTTTGCGCATGCCCAGAACGTCCCTGGAAACTCCGTGGGTCTGCGCATGCGCAAACTCCGGAAAGCGCTGCTGGGGGCGTTACAGAGTCCGCACCCGGGTGCAGGGAGAAGCTGTGCCCGGGCGCAGGAAGAAGATCGTCGCGGGAACGCCCCATATGCAAGGTAAGTGCCTGCAAAGCATACATACACGTTAAAAATCCCGTTTTTAACACTTAAAATTGCCCGAAAAAGAAAAAACCCCAAAAAACTGTCAAAAATAGGTTTCGAAACCGAAACCTAAAATTTTGACAGTTTTATTGGAGGGTGTCGGGGGGGCGGCCCCCCATTGGGGGGCGCCTCGCAACGCCTCTGCTGGACCAACTTCTAGCCAAGCGACTATAAGGTTGCAGCCTCCGAGAAATGCTTCCACAAGACTTCCGCACTGGGGATTTTGGCTGTGTGTTCAAATCAGGCCCTAGTCCCGCGAATGACTCCAGCTTCGTAAGCTTGTGCCTGTCTTGCCCCACTGGGGAGGAAATCCTGCACCGCCAGCAGCTCCCTTCCTCCCCAGAGCACATCCACTCCGTTACCTGCGGGAAGTCCCGGAGGAGGCTCAGCAGGCCGTTGCGATACTGCAGCAGCGCAAAGCGGCTCGGGGACAGGCGCAGGAAGAACTGAGCCCGGGAAGCCGCAGCAGGATTTGGCTGAGAGGCCAAGACTCGGGGCCTGGCGTCATCTTCAAATTCGAGGCCGAGGGGCTGCGGGAAAAAGAGAGGAGACGCTCAGCCAAGCGGGCCGAGGAGACCAAGGCTGAAGCGGAGACGGGCTGGTTAATTCGCAGGCAGGGGGGATGAGGTGGGGGGACCAGAGGCCTGGCGCTTTCGCCTCCTCCACCCCCTGGGCGGAAGCCGCGGGCCGCAGCAAGCGGTCCGTCCCTGAACCAGACTGCCTGGCAGCGGCTCCCCAGAGAAAGGGTTCTCCGGCCCTAGCGGAAGATGCTGCCAGGACCGATTTCCAGCCCCCTCACCTGCAAGGGGAGCTGCTTCATCTCTTCCTCGGTGTCCAGGGCCAGGGTGTACAGGGACTGCCTGGCCGTTTCCACACAGACAAGCCTGGCCTCTCCAACCACGCCACAAGCCCCATTCAGGCTCCTCATCCAGGGGGCCGCCGCCCTAACCTGTAGGGGGCAGAAAGGGAATGCGTCAGCCAATAGCGTCACCCCCCCGACCAGATATTTGGCGGGGGGGGATCCACACCAACAGACTGCTCTGAAGACGAGCTGAGGCCACCACTTGCTTCCTGCTAGGAAAGATCACTCTGCAGTCATCGTCAGGATGGACAAAACATTAACGGGTTTTTTAAACCCAGGTTTTTTCTTTATGGTTTTCAGCAATAAGTTTCTCTTTTTTTAAAATAGCCTGGTTTTGAAGCCTGAAACACAAGCGATGTCTTTGAGACCTCTGGCAGGATACAAATATTTTTGTAAATATTTTTGTAAATTTAGAAAATAAACACATTGCTCCAAGGCAAAAACATTGCCCCACCTGTTTTGTGATTTCTCCGTCTTCTACGTTGAAGGTTACAATGCTTAAGTGGCTTTGAGGAACAATTCCGAGAACGTGCACCACCCCTGTGCCATGCGAATAAACCAGCTGATACTGGACGACCTCGCTGGGGCGGGGGAAGAAACCAGAAGCGAATTAATACCACCAATCGTCACTACAACAGCAGTCAAAAGGGTTCCAGGCGCTTTCCGCCCCAGGCATAGGCAGACCTGGGATGTACTAGAATCCCAAGGACCACTAACTGGGGCCAAATGCAAAATGGTGGCTGGAATAGGCGGAGCTAGTGACAAAATGGTATCAGAGATGGGTGGAGCCAATTATCTCCCACAGCCCATGAGATGAGCTGCATCTGCACATCTAACACACCTCTCACTTATTATAGATCAGCAAGTCCAACAATCTATCATGAGACAGGATGCGGACGTCGTTTAGCTGGCGCTATTACCAGCTGGCAATCAGAAACTCTTGCCCATCTGGAAATCGACCAAGAGGCCCCACCCGATTCGTTTGCCCCGCAGCTTAAGGTTCTGCCAAGGTGTCCCATGTCTTCCCACAATCCTCCTCTTGCTAAGCGAAAGCTTCCTGCTCCTGAAGCCTCTCAGAGGCAGAGGAGGGTCCTCCCCACCCCATTCCAGCTGGAGGGGAGCTGGCCGTGCGGACAGAGAGACCTGCTGCTGTGACTGGCCATCAACTGAGCACCTGTGGCTGGCGACTCAGCGGCGCCAGCGCTCAAGGGAGACCCCGGGAACGGCACAGCGCAGCCGGCTCAGCACCCTACCTTTCGGGTAAATGCTCCACCCATTTCTGGTGGCCGTTGGAGAGGTAGTGGAGGGAGAGCACATTCTTCTTCAGAACGGCCAGGTACTTGACCGCATCCTGCAGCCCCACCAAGCTGGCCATCTGGAAACTGGCGTGAAAAAACAAAGAAGGTGGTCAGCGAGACTCTTCCCCAGACTGACAAGTCCGTCATCACCAACAACTAGCTTCCATTCTCACCTGCCGCCATCCATCGATATTTCCCAGTTCAAGCCCCCGACGTTTGTATCCCAGGAACGGCGGATGCGGCCCCCGTTGGAGATGGTGATTGCATCTAGGGATGGGCAAAAGAGCCATTAAGGTGCAGCCACCGCCTACGCAAACCTGAACAAATACAGCCTTTCTCCATCTCAAGAGCTGGGGGGGGGGCACCTCAGGACAAAGGCGTGTTCTTGCGAGGCGAATTAACACGGCTAGGAGGCAACGTTATGATCAGGCCGTTGGCTGATCTAAGCCCATACTCTGACTGGTACCTTGCCCATGGATCAGCATAGCATCTATGGCCCCTTCTGGAGTCCCTTTGTCCACGTGGCGCCACACTGAAAAAACAACAAGCAAACAGGCATCAAGTGAACGTAAGAAGCTGCTTTTTACTGAGTCAGATCAGCAATCTATCGACTTGTAATGAAGCAGGCATTATGGGTTTTCTAGCCATGTTTATTATTTGAGAAATAAAACTAAAATCGTACTGTCTTCTTAAGAGATTTCTCTCACACACACACTCTGGAGATGTGCGTAGAGGCGAAGATGAGTCTTTATTTCTCCTACGTAGGAGAAATAAAGACTCATCTTCGCCTCTACGCACATCTCCAGAGTGTGTGTGTGAGAGAAATCTCTTAAGAAGACAGTACGATTTTAGTTTTATTTCTCAAATAATAAAACATGGCTAGAAAACCCATAATGCCTGCTTCATTACAAATTGTACCAAGCCATGAAAGTTTCCATACTACAATCTATCGACTGTCTACTCTGACCGGCAGCTGCTCTCCAAAGCCTCAAGCAGAGAAGAGTTTTTCCCAACATCTGCTGCCCGAGATCCTTTTAGCGTGAGACTGAGCCTGGGATCCAGCATAGGACGTGGCCCTGCATCTGAGCCGCGGACCCTCCCCAAAGGGACTGCCGAACATCAGGTCAGACCATTGGCGCATCTAAGCCCATACTGTCTACTCTGATTGGCAGTAGCTTCCCAGGCCGGCCTCAGGCAGAAATCATTCCCAGCATCAACAACTAGTGACTCTTTCTAACTGGAGAGACTTGGAACGTAAACTGGGTTTCAGGGGTGGCCTCTCCCAAATACTGCCAGATCAGTGACCCTTCTAGGCTGAATGGGACCAGACCAGCTCTCCAAAACCACAGCCAAAGGCCTTTCCCAGCTATTCCTTTACATAAAAATGCGATGACCCAAACCTGGAGCTCTATGCGTGCAAAACACCGGCTCTGCACCCAACGCCGAGCAAGCAAGAGTCCGAAGCGATCCCCGCACGTGCCCTTGCCCTCACGTCTCTTCTCGCCAGTGTTCCCAGCGCTTCCCACGTGAACAGGGCACCACGGAACAGATACTCACGGATATCTCCTGTCCTGGAATTCAAAGCGGCCATCACATTCTTTTCCGTGGCCACAATGAGTTTCTTGGAGCCCTGGGAGGCCTCCAAAGAGGCAAACTTCAACTTCCCCACATACTGCTGCCTCCTGGGAGAAAAGCAGAGAGAAGAAGCCTGTGTGACGCTCCAGTCTGGGGCAGTCAAGACAGGGAAATGACCAAGCTAGAGAAAAGGAGGTTGAATGAACTGTATGCGCGGATATGTGTGCATCACACAAATGTATACAATACAAGTATAAACATCCATTCATGTGCATCAAGTCAAGTACAAGCCTGAGGTGGTCTGGATCTGGACCTAGGGGCAAGGTGAGAGGTGGCCAAGTTCACAGGTGACCCCAAACTATTCAGGGTGGTTAAAAGTCAAAGCATATTGCCAAGTGCTTCAAGGGGACCTCTCCAAAATGGGTGAGTTGGCAACCAAGGGCGGATCAATGTCAATGAAGGGTGAAGCGATGCACATTGGGGCAAAACCAGCCCCATTTCATGTGGGAGCTGAGCTGTCAGCGATGAACAAGGGAAGAGATCTGGGAAGCCCATAATAAGCTGAAGGTGAGGGGGGGGCACTTGATGCTTGTGCTCAGCACTGAAAGGAATCCAGCTTCTGCCCCAAAGGGATACACAGCACTCTATAAATATGGCAGCCACCCATAGCCTCCTTGCCTTCCTTTGATATTTCAGTCTAACTAAGCCTCTATTTCTAAGAACACCCCGAGCTTGCGAGTCTCGTGATTGGCATCGTGTAGCCGCGAGTTCCACAAGCCAACAGAGTCAAGCAGGCGGCGCAGCATCACCCACCAGTCGAATTTGCCCACTTGGTCCTCGTAAACGGCGCCTGTCGGAGGAGGAGGGAAGAGGAGAAGCAGCTGCAGCAAGACGGAGGCCGGCCAGGCCCAGGGCGCAGCCATGATAGCCGCAGAAAGAAGGAAGAGGAGGACTCTGCTATCCCATCAGGCACCGCGCGACCATAAAGTCGCGCTCCTAGGCCATTCATGCTATAGAGACAGGAAACGTCTAGAGTCGAGAATGCAAGTTTCTGGAGTCGAACTCTTTCCAGGCGCTTCCATTTTTCCCTGCCTAGTTAGCGCTATACTTACAGTATGGATTTGTGGATTAATTTTATGTACAGTCTCGTTTAAGCACGGGGGGGGAACGCAACAAATGGCATTCAAAGCAACGTAGAAGCTTTTTGTGAGTCTACCATTTTTATCTATGTGCGAGAAGCCGCAGAGACACCATCATCCCGGAAGTGGCCGTGGGGGCCTTTCTCTCTGGCGCGCCAGGGCCCCAGTTCGATCTTGGGGCTGTCCGCCGCTGCAGCCTGACTGGAATTAAAACAAATGTCCCTCCTCCCTCCGCGGGGCCAACACAACTAAAAGTCTGGAGGGGGAGCTCTGATTGGGGATTCTGCGCAGAATCAGGCAGCTCTCACGACTCCTAACTCTTTCCCATCAGCCCGTGCGGCAGGAGATGCCCCTGCAGCAGTGGAAGGGGAGACACGTGCTCGTGCGACATGCCTAAGTCCAAGAGGGACAAGAAGGGTGAGTGGCGGCGCTAGTCCTCAAGGTGCCGAGCTTGGGAGGCTTCAGCATGCCTGTACCTTGAAGCTGGCTTTGCCTGCGCTTGCTGGGCAGAACCTAAGAGATGCTGCCCGCCCCATACTGCTATGATTGTAACGTCTGTCAGTCCCAGCGCTGCAAAGTTCCCTGCTGGTGTTTTATTTCAGCGCTTATTTGTTGGTCATGTTGTCAGATTGTCCTTAGCATGCTCCTCTGCCAAGGAAGGGCTCCCTGCCTTTTGCCTGCAGTATGTCCAGGAATTCTCTCCCTGGTGGTAAGCCCTGCTGAAATCTCCCAGAACTGCTACCGGCCAGTGTAGACAATTCTGAAGTAGGTGGATTAGTGGTCGGACTCGGTATTGGAAGGTAGCTTTCTTCCTTGCCAAGCCAAATATCAGGTGTGAAAGGTTTTTCTTTCTCGGAGCGGTAAGACTTTCTGAGCAAACTTCCTCTTTCCATTTTTGTGCTGCTAATTCTTTTGGTTGGTTGGTTTCAGTAGTGTATCTCATGTAAAATTGAATTTTTTTCCTTTCTTCCCCCAGTTTCCTTGACGAAAACCGCAAAGAAAGGCTTAGAAGCTAAACAGAAATTGATAGAAGAGGTAAGGGTGGCTATTGTTTATTTACCATCATCCCCCTACAAAGCATTTTACAATTGAGAAGACTGAGGCACGCACACAATACGTGTAGCGGACATGGATCCTGTGACATTATTTAGAAAAGAAAGGTGCTTCTTTAAAAACGGACTCATGTTGTAAATGTTAAACTGTAAAGATCTTGAAGGAATTCTTTGTTTTCTTACTTCTTGATGGCTCAAAGAAAGGTTCACAATTGGAGCTCCAATGGGGTGGAATAGATACAGAGAGTAGAGAGATGCTTTGTTGTGGAACTGAAGGCATAACATTGGCGGCGGCAGCAGATTTATAGAGCATTCAAAGGGTTTCACATACACAAGAGGCACTGTATCTCAGTGGCCAAGCACTTTAAGGTCCCGGGTTCAATCCCTGACAGCAGTTCCAGGTAGGACTGAGGTGCCCAAGTCATCTACACTGAACTAGATGAATCAGTGGCTTCTACCGTCGTCTCAGTTTTACGGAGACCTCTGTGTGTGTGTGTGTGTGTGCGCGCGCGCGCTTCGTCAGGAGCCTCCAAAGCCTTTTCTTTTCAGGCTTATTTCTTTTCTGGAATTCTAACTTGCGAAACTTTCTTGCCTCTAGCTCCGGAAGTGCGTGGACACCTACAAACGGCTCTTTATTTTTTCCGTCATCAACTCAAGAAACAAGCAGCTGAAAGATGTTCGCAGTGCCTGGAAGCACAGCAGGTGAGCAGAAATCTTGACTGCCTGCCTGCCTCTTTGCACATGAGATGTGGGTACAGCTCGTTCCCAAACCCTCCCTTAACCTGTAAAGGGATGCAGCAGTTGTAGCCATCTCAGGGGGAAAAGGCTCTGTTCTTAGAAGCTTTTGTTTGTTTATTTATTTAATCACATTTTTATACCGCCCTTCCTCCAAGGAGCTCAGAGTGGTGTACATATTTCCTCCCCTCCTTTTTGTCCTCACAACAACCCTGTGAGGTAGATGGGGCTGAGAGATAGTGACTGGCCCAAGGTCACCCAGGAAGCTTCGTGGCTGAGCGGGGATTTGAACCTGGATCTTCCAGGTCTAAGTCCGACTCCCAAACCACTACACCATCCTGGCTGACATCAGCTGATCCATTTGTTTAGCAATGGCCCACAATTTGTTTCAGTGCTTTTGGCTGCAATTCTGTACACACTTACCTGGGAGTAAGTTCCATTAAACTCAGTGGGGCTCACTTCTGAGCAGACCTGGATAGGATTGTGCTGTTTGTCACTAAAAGGTTATCGCTTTCTGTTTTCTTTGTTGTGTGTTTAGTGTCTTGTAGTCATAACAGCTGCTTGGAGAGTTCATTAGCAGAAAAATGAAACAAAAATGTGGCCAGGGGAGGAAGAAGAGCACTCATTAATTTAATTGATAGGCTAATCAGTTAGCTGGTTGCGCAAGTGTTTTAACCAAGAGAAATGAGACTGAAGGGTGCATGCATTTTGAAATTATTTCTGGACCTGTCCTTTACGCCAGATTTGATGTTCTTGCAGAATATTCTTTGGCAAAAACAAAGTCATGATGGTGGCCCTGGGACGAAGCTCGGCCGAGGAGTATAAAGACAATTTGCACCAGGTGAGGAGGCATGGCAGGCTGGTGGCACTGGCAGGGTGACTTCGGTGAAGAGGGGTGTGTGTGTGTCAGTGTCATTACCCCAGAGCAGGCCTCCTCACGCTTGTCTGCCTCTTTGTCCTGCCCAGGTCAGTCGGCACTTGCGGGGAGAGGTGGGTCTCCTCTTTACCAGCCGCACCAAAGAAGAGGTCCTTGAGTGAGTATTTGTGAGAGCAGCTGCACAAGTGGCAGGCAGGGCGTTCAGCCAGGACTGACACCTCGTGGCGGTTAGGGCTTTGCTGGCGTCGATGCCCGTCAGCCGTGGGACGCGGCGCTCAAAAGCAAAAGCCTCCCTCGCAGTGCTGGTTGCTTGGGAGCAGCAACAGCAGGGGGAAGGCAGGCTATGCGGACCCTCGACATGACCCAGCAGGGCTCTTCTTGGGTTGATCCGGGGTGGGACGAACCCTCCATGTTTAAGAGCAGTCTACTCTGCATACAGTTGCTGCGCGTGACTTCTGGATGGTATCATGGGCAGCCGTTCTGGAAAACCAGATGCTGGACTGAATGTGCTGTGGCATCTTAGATGAGCCATGTGCAAACACGCCCAATTTGGCACCTGGTCACTGCCTGCCTGCCTGCCTGCCTGCCTGGGCAGTCCACGAAAGGTGCCGGGCCAGAGGGCCTCCCGTTTGCCAGTCTGGGTGACCCAGAAGCTCTGCGGACCTTTTCTGTTTGTGGCCGAAGGGAGAGCCAACACTGTTGCTTGTTCTGAAACGCAGCAGCCTGGAACTCTGTGGCTTCCTTTCCTTCCTAGCTGGTTCTCGCAGTTTAAGGAGTCCGACTTTGCCCGGGCCGGGAACAAGGCCACGCTCACGGTCAGCCTGGACACAGGGCCACTGGAGCAGTTTCCCCACTCCATGGAGCCTCAGCTGCGGCAGCTGGGGCTGCCCACAGCGCTGAAAAAAGGTCTGTGATGCATCTCGGGTGGGGGGAGGGGTGTCGGTGAGACTGCATGGCTGCTATTGCATAGGGTGCAGTTCAAAACTGCATATTACAGGACTCGCCTCTTGGAGAGAAACTGGTGGACTGGCGCTGTTGCTCTCCTGATCAGTCCTGGCATCTCGAGACCATGTCTGCCAGGCACCCCCTGCCCCAAGGCTGAAACTTGCCCCTTCTCCTGCCACGGCAGCCAATGACGCCAAATGACCCCCGAGCCTCCTGTTCTGGTCAGCTGCGGGCTACTCGGGAGGGAGGGGCTCCCCTCTGCGCTAAGTCCACTTCCGCTTTGCTCTGCCACAGTCGTGACCCAGCCTCCAACCTGGCTTTCCTTTTTGCAGGAGTGGTGACCCTAATCTCCGATTACGAGGTCTGCAGGGAGGGGGACGTCCTGACCCCCGAACAAGCTCGCATTCTGGTGAGTGCCTTAAAAAAGGCCCAGTGGAGGGGCCCCCAAGTCACTTCTGTGGCTCTTCGGATTGGGATCCCGCTGTACAAGGGGTCACCTTGGTGTGCTGCTTTCTGAGGGTCATTGGAAGGGTTACCTGGGAGGGAGACGGTGCACACTGGCCCTTACCTGTCCACATGCGGACACAGGTGACTCTGCCCTGATGCCCCCTCCGTCTTCTGTTTCAGAAACTGCTGGGCTACAAGATGGCGGAGTTCAAAGTGACGATCAGGAGCGTGTGGGATGCCGAGACGGGAGACTTTGAACAGCTGGCAGAAGAAGATACTGAGGACGTCCCAGAAGGGATGGAGGAGGAGGAAGAGAAAGAGGAGGAGGAAGAGGTGTGATGTAGCAAATGAAGGAGGACGGATGTGCTCCGCTTGGGTGTATAACAAACGCTGCGGCTCTCACCCTCCTCATTAATACAGGACTCAGCCCCCCAAAATGGACTTTATTTATCAGAGGACAAACTTTTTTTCAAAATGCATAAAATAAGCTTAGCATTTCTCTGGTCTCCTGTTCCGTTTCCTTTACCTGTGATCCAAGAAGCAGTTTGGAAAATTTCAAGAACGAGGTGAGGACTGAGGAAGGGTTCGCTTCAGGCTTTGCGTACTGCTAGGCGCCCCCCCCCCCGGTTCCAAATTGCTTGCCTCTTCCCACCCAAAGCAGCACCAAATGTCTCTCTTGGGGAGGCGAAGGGAACTAGCGCCTGCTTCAGAAGACCCCAGCCTCCCTGAGCATGCAGCCGGCTGCTGCCAGTCCAAGCAAGGCAGCTCTAGGGTCCGTGTAGCAGCAGCCTGACTCAGTATGAAGCAGCTTTGTATGTTCTGCAGCGATCCCTGCAAGCAGCCTGAGCTTGGAAGCAAGAATCTTTGGGTAGCGGTTGCCGAGAAATAAGATTTGGAGAGCTCCTGGCCTGTTCTAAAACCTGAACAGGTTTTTTAAAATCTAAAGCATTAAAACACTGCAAGGCTATTTCTCAGTTTCGTCCCGAGTTGTCCGATGTCCCCTCCCAAGCCCTCTATGTTAGTGGCTATTGCGGCAGCTTGTAGCTGCGAGTTCCATAAGCTTATTATGTATGGTGTGACGAAGTCTTTCCTTGTGCCTGTCCCGAATCTGCATTTACACAAGGGGTGGTTAATGCCTCCCCCAATTCATACACCCTGTTCTGATGGCAGAACGATTTCCTTTCTACTGTCAAGAGGAGGGGATATGTATGCATTTGTGGAGCCCGTTGGTGAAAGTGTGTCTGTAATGGAAAACGGCACAGACGGACATGGAAAACTGTCACACTCTTACCTGGTGTAAGCGTGCCTAAGACTCCTACTCAACCCTTTGCAGAAGAAAGAGCCTTGTTTAGAAAACTATTCTGGCACCGTGTCTGGCAAATAGAAGACTAAGACAGAAAAAGTCCAGTCATAAGAAAAAGTAGCTAATTCCATTTCTCACCATCTGCTTTAATTTCTCCTTCTACATGGAAAAAACAGACGGACAAGATAAGGGCTCTAATGAGTCCAGTTTTAATGAAGGGGGGGGGGGGGGCAGAATCAAGGAGAATAACCTGGTGTCTGGATTTAAGGCAACTGGTAGCAGTTCGGTATTCACAAGGATAAACTCCCAGCTAGAGGGTTCAGTGGAGGGGCAGGGTGGGTGCCTCTCGGCTCCCCCTGATAGCTCCGGCCGGCGTTCAACGAAAATAGCTGGGGCAGTCGTGGGCCGTGAGGTGCCAGGCCCTCTCGAAGGCGTCCACCACGGCGGGCTGCAGGGGCCCCTCCTCGCTGCACCGAAGGTTCTCCTGCAGCTGCTCCATGCAGGACATCCCGATGATCACGGCATCGCCCTGGTCAGCCTGGGGAAGGGGAAAGAGGGCCGGTCTTCGCCACTTGCGCTCCCCAGGTGGGTTCAGGGAGACAGACTGAGGGTGCCTGCTCTGCTCAAGATGCCCGTCGCGGACACCCCTGAATGGCAGTAGTGAACTCCCTCACTCCTTGGCAAAGGACTAATCCTTGGTGAAGGGGGCTGCGCTCGGGGGTGGAGCCGAGCCCGCTCTGCCTGCGGGCGCGCCCAGGGTCAGTGTGGCGGTATCGATCTCTGCCAGGGGGCCCCTGCTTCCCACCAGCATCATCACCACTGAGCCCGATGGAGCTGCAGAAGACGGCTTCCTGTGGCCTGCAGAGGCCCTGGCTGCCCAGGCTCCCCTTCTCGCAGGCCCTGCAGGGCCCACTTACCTGAAGCTGGGAGTGATGGTAGATCCAGCGCAAAGCAGCCGAGGTCAAGCTAGGACAGTCGGAGCCGTACACCTCTCGGAGCACACTTTCCACCAGGGCCACCCCTTGGAAATGGTGCAGCTTCCAGTACCTGCAGAGAGGGCGCGTTCAAAACAAGCATTGCCTGTTACCCGTTTCTTATTTGTCGACGGGCACAATGGCGGAGTCACAAATCATAGCGTGTTCCGCTTCCGGTCACACAGGGAAACCAGCCTCCGCTGCTGAGCATCCCGCTCAGATCTCCCTCGGCATTGTTTCGACGGCCCCTAGTCGCTGCTCACCTACTTTCAATGCTGCCTTAAGGACTAGGGACTTGCTCTGGTTGCTAAAATGAGATTTCGGATGCAAAAGGGGATTAGCCTTGTGTCCCCAACCTTTGACCCAGGGAAGATTTGGGAACAGGCAGCTATTCTTGCCTCTCTGGGAGTAGTACTCTCTATCCCGCCTGCAGCCCTGCTGAATCGGATCAAGGCAAATCTAGCATCTTGTTTCCACGATGGACAACCAGGTGGCTCCCAGGGCAGACCGTATGAAGAAGCCAACAACCGTCCCTGGTTGCCCAGGGTGCAGCGTTTCAGGGGTAGACTGCCCCTGAACATGGAGTTTTTATTTAGCTCTCACGACTACAAGCACTTGATAGAATTACCCTCCATGACCGTCCCCTTCCCCCAGAAAGACAGTTCCAGCAGTCTCCCCATCCAACCGGGGGTGGGTGGGGGGTGTCCACCTTCCTCCCCAAGCAGCCAGCCTCTTCTGCTGCAGACCCACCTGTCCCTGTAGGTTTTGGCCCAGTCGTTGCCAAAAAACCTGCTGGCGGGCTGCTGGCTCGAGTCCTTGTCTTCGTATTTGTACTTCCCGGTCAGAAGGCCGCCTGCAGAAGGTCAGGAACATCTCTAGTGACCGGAGCTTGGGGCTGGGCAGGGATCAATCCAATGGGGGGGGCAAACTGCCCTCCAGTCCCCCTGCCCACCCAGCCCGTACCAGCCAGAGGGTTGTAGGCGTAGAACCGGATGCCGAAGTGTCGGAGGCAGGGCAGCAGCTCGGTCTCCACCTGGCGCGTGGTGGCATTGTACATGCCCTGAGGGGGAAAGAGGGGGGCACGTCAGGAAGCGCCTCTGAAGGGCCACACCTCATGCCATGGGGCCCCGATGCCCTTGCGGCAGCCGGGTTGCCAACAGACCAGAAAAAGACTGGCTGGCTCTGCTGCTTGCTAGGCAGTGCCTTTGTGGCACGGGAGAAACACAACTACCAGCTAATCTCTGCAGCTCACACTGCTAGGAGCGCAAGAGCACGGGCCAGTTAAAGAGGTTGGCAACCCGACACCTGTTTATTAAACTCTGATGCAGGGGAACCTTGAACAAAATATCGGGAAGCAGACCTCAAATCAGTTCACGTTCTTCACCTGATACACAGTTGGTAGCAGCCAGTTGTTGGATTTACAGATGGTACAGATCTCCGCTACCTCCCAAGCGGCGTAGTTGGAGAGACCGAGTTCCTTAAACTTTCCCTGTCAGACAACAAAAAGGTCTCATTTCCAAATTTACCTTCATAGAAACATCATGGATCAAAACAGCGCCCCCCCCCCCCCCCGTTTCTGACAACTGAAGGCTTCTGGGAAGTTCACAATCAAGGCATGAAGGATACAGCCCACCCTTGTTGTTTATCCCCAGCAACTGGTATTCAGAGGTAGACTGCCACTGCACATGGAGGTTTCACCTCTGGTTTATTTATCCCTGGCTTGACTTGCAACTCTGGTTTCCAAACGCCCCCCTCCGCGGGGTTTCCAAACCTCTTTGTGCAGCTGGTTGCAGGCCTGCAGCGTCTCTTGCACGGGCGTCCCGTGATCGGGCGCGTGAAGGTAGAAGAGGTCCACAGTCTCCAGCCGCAGCCTCTGGAGGGACGTCTCCAGCTGGGAGCGGAGGCCCTCGGCCTTCAGGGTGTTGCCTTCCCAGGGGTTGGCTTTTGTGGCGACTCTGACTGGCAGGAAAAGACAGGGTGACGATAAGACACCAAGCCGCCTTTCATCCCTGGAGCAAAGGTGAAGATGTTGATGTGACCGAGCGCAGCCCTCTGAGTTGCTGAGTAACCAGAGTTATCAGGCCATCGGGCCAAAACAGTGTGCTGGAGGACAAAGAGTGAAGCTTATGGAGCGAGACAAGCAAGAGCCTCCGCTGCTGCTGGTGGAGGAGCCAAATCGGAGGAAGCAGAGTCCGTTTCATGGCTTCACACAACCTCAGTCTCCTGCAGACATGTGGGGGGGGGGGAGGCCCTCTCTCCATGCCCAGAGGCACCCTCACAGGGTAGCTAGGAACAGCCCAGCCCCTCCTCATCTCCTTTTAAAACTCTCTCACAATAAGGCTAAACGGGGCTCTGCTAGAAAGGACAGCAGGCACTCTGCACACGCTCAGAGCGTGCCTCTTTGTTGCCTCTAGGGCATCCACACACAGACACCAATTCTCCGGCATTCTGCTTCCGGATTCAGTGTGGGCGGCTGGAACTGGCCTCTGAGGAAGAAGGAAAAATCACTCTGCACATGGCCAGAGGGAACTGGTGCTCAGCCGCGCAGGCTGGGCTAGATGCCCCCCTGTCCTCCTCGCCTCCCCACTCACTCACCTGTCCCGGCGGCAGCTTTGGGTTCGGCGGCCAGGAGGGCGCCCAGGATGCGCTCCGACTCGCCCCCCGCGTACATGTGCGCGGTGTCCAGCTCGCAGTGCCCGCGGGCCAGGAAGGCGCGCAGCATGGCCCCGCTGGCCTCCTGATCGGCCCGCCGCCCGAACTCCATGGTGCCCAGCACCGAGCGCACGCCGCGCCCCTGCCCGCATTGCACCGACATCGCGGCAGCTGCTGCAGGCAGAACTCGGACGCGCAACGCACCGCAAAGACTCCGGACCCAGCGCACAGGCGGTCGCATTGCCCCTTTCTGCGCACGCGCGACTCCTTCCCTTTCCTCCCCCCCTCCCGACTTTCAAGGGGCCGTCTGGAAATTCCTGACTTCAAAGAATTAGAAAAGCTCTGTATGGTAAGAACCAAAAAGGACCATAAAACCAGCATATTGTTTCCAACAAGACGCCTCTAGGAAGTCTTTCGAGCCAGGCTGGATGGAAGGAAACAGCCAGAGCCAGCTATTCGGAGGTAGGCTGCCTCTGAAGCTGGAGGTTCTTCTATTCCCAACTTTCAAGGCTTATAAAAGCGTATAAACAGAGCCCTGCTGCTGCATCAGACTGGAGGCCCTTCTCTCCCAGCATCCTGTTTCCAACAGCGGCTGGCCAGATGTGCCTGGGACAAAGGGAAAAAAGGCGGGAGTAAAAATAATTCGATTAAAGCGAATACAGTATTTGTTTGAATAAAAATCAAATAAAATCTACTTGCATCTCCTGTTTCTTTTCAGTTGCAACAAGACAGGAGATGCAAGTAGATTTAATTTGATTTTTATTCAAGTCTGTTTTTTACATGGCTGAGATGCCCGTAACAATTAAATCTGTGAAATTGATTGCTGGCCATGAAAGCTTTCGTGCAAAAACAGTATTTGTTTATTTTGCTCTGTAAACCGCTGTGTGAACTTTTTGGTTGAAAAGCGGAACAACAACCTGGTCAATACAGGCATTGACAAGATAAGAGCTGAACAACTGCAACGAGCCTCACTATGAGAGGTGGTGTGTTGACCATAAGCATACAACAACATTATACGGCAATAATATCTCATCAGTTCTTAGGCGCTTGGGTAGAGCACCCCAAAAAAAGCCCAGTCCAAACATCTGGGGGGCTGTGACACCACTGATGATGATAATGATGAGGATGATACGTAATAAATAACATAAGCAAAGAAGCCAGCAGAGCCACAATAGCTTACCATTTATTTATTTATTTATTTTAAATTGGCAAAAGGCACGCGCGCACACACACACACACACACACACACAAGATAAGCCTGTAGGGCGTCTTCCATTTTTGCGATTCCCCCCTTTCTCTTTTTTGTTTTTCCTTCAACCAGAAAGACTAGGCTGACATCTGCATACGATCAGAGGCCTTTCGCCCTTAGGCCCTTAAACATAAGTAAATAAAAAATTGCAGTGTCCATTGGGATAATTGTTTTTAAAAACATCCTGCACATGTTCAGAGGCACCGGAATGGATTTGCCAGAATTTCTGGAAGACAAAAACTGGCAGTTTGACCTTCTCCTCCTGGGTAATCCTAGCCCCGCTAGGGCAGAGACTGAGCCCTGGGGGTGGGACAAGCACTCCGTTCCTCCCTCTCTCCCTCCTTCTGTGGGGCGGGCTCCCCAAACCAGCTGACTTGCCTGCATCAGCGAACAAAAGCCCGACCCTCGACCGGCAACGTAGAGGCGGAGTCGTGGCCGGGTTGGATCGAGAGAAAACATTCGCACAAAGGCGCGCTTCGCTTATTTTTCTTTGCCCCGGATTAGAGTCTAAACAGCTGGGAGGAATTTCGATTTGTCAGGAGTGTTGTCAGCTGAAGTAGGCGATAACCGGCAGCTGAAATAAGGTCTACTGGTAAGTTTACTATTTTTTTTCCTTTGGAAGGAGGGAAAGTGACCCGGGGTTTCTCCCCCCCGTGGTAGGACAAGAAATATATGGGGGTGGGAATTGCCTCTTGTATCAACCCAAAGCAGGTTATTACCTGCTGCTGCTGCCGCCGCCCTTCTTCTCCCAGCCTAGGATTTTGTTGCTGGGTGGAGCTCCCTAACCTATTTCCTTGTTGATCCTGGAAAGTGAAAAGGGAGGGGGGCTTAAGCTCTTTTTTTTTGGGGGGGGGGGAATGTCAGTTGACCATAAGCTGCCCTTCCCAGAAATTCTGAAACCTGGGGTGTGGTTTCTCCAGTGTGGCAAAGGGCAATGCACTCTGCTTATGTTCAGAGGTGGTGTTGATCACATTTTGATTTTTTTTATTCTTTAATTGATGATTCTGACTTATGCTCTTTGCATAATCTTTTAAAAGGGTATTGATAACAGGTAACCTACTTCACCTTCCAGCTAGCCCCTGCTCTTCCTCCCTGCACACAATCTGGAATTGGGGTTTAGACAAATAGACAGATACCCACATCTTTTTCTTTCTTTCTTTTAATCTGGCTTTGTATTCAAATCCTGGTCCTCGTAACTCCAGCTTGGTGTCTTTTTTTTTGGTCCTCTTTCCTTTTGTACAAGACATCCAGCTTATTTGTCAATCTCCATCGAAGTCTTGGGGGAAAAAGAGTGGGCCATGGGGAGACCCCTCAGGCGGCCTGACCCCTTTGCACACCCCATGTCGGGGGGGGGGGGTCGGCGGTCACATCCTAGTTTTCTCTTGCCTCAGTCAGGAGTTCAGCTGTCCAAATTTTTGCCTTGCTAAGGAAAAAAAAATCTGTTTTGAATGGCCTCAGAGGATTTGCTGCTGACATGTCATTTCCTCCTGCTCTTGTTTGGAGATTGGAGAGCTGTTTGGCCCCCTTCAAGGCCCACGTCTCCGTCTCCTCTCGGTTCCCATATCATTGGCTGGTGGGAATTGCAGCCCTTCCTCATGAATCCCTCGATCCCTGGCGGCCTGCAGTTTTGAAAAGGCTCTGCAAACTGCTGACGGGGTTCAGATTTAGGAGGGTTGCCCAGTCAGCTGACCGGGTCCAGGTCAGCAGCCTGGATGAAATGTGCAGAGCTGCCCGGCTGGGTCGGACGACGGCTTCCACCCCATCCAGCACCTTCAGTCCCACCGCAGCCGGCCAGCTGTTGCTAGGAAGCTGGGAAACAGTGAATCGGCCTGCTTGCCTCCAGCGTCTGGTAAACTGCCTCTGAACGTGGAGGCTCAGCCGTGGCCCACGCATTTGTGCACTTTTGTCAAAGAAGCCATCGCTGCCTCTTGTGTCAGAGCCCCCCCCCCCAGTTGCTCTTGGCGCTGGAGGAGCCGGGTTGGGTCCGGGACGGAGTGTAGCACTATCGGGGGGAGGGGATTGGGTGTCTTGGTGACGGGGGAATTCCCTGTCGCCAAACTTGCAATTCTTGGGGGGTGGGACAAGTGATTAATGTTCAAACTGGTTTGAAACCAGCTGAAGTCTACACGAGTGACCATTCTAAGTCCTGCCACGAGGCCATAGCAGAGGTTGGACTCTTAACCGGGGTCCATTCAAAATCCTGTGCCGTGGATTTTCAGATCTTTGTCTTCCTCATCGACAGATCCGCAGTTGCGCTATGGACGAATCCTTCCTCTTGCTTCTCGTGTGACTCCCGGCGTTGCCCCCCCCCCGCTGCGTCGTCCCGGGACGGCTCCTGCCTCGGCACTCCCGATGGCTGCCACCGCTCCGAAGACGGGCGCCTTGAGTCGGAATTTCTCGTTCTGCCCCAATGGCTCCCAGTGGATATGGGACGTGTTCCAGGAATGTGCTCGAGATAGCAGGGATGTATCCAGCGTGGTGCTGGGGTTGGTCTCCATCTTGTGCTTTGCTGCAGCTTCTTTTCCGTAAGTAAAAACCCGTCGCTTCCTCTTTGGGTCTCTCGAGCAGTTAGGTGGCCCTGCTTCTCTGTGGAAGACCCTGAGCGCCGTGACTCCAATGTCGGATTGGGCTGACAAAATGACTTGGGCGGGTCCTGTGGTTCCTCTCCAGCAATTACAAAACTTTTGGGGAGATGAATCATTTCCTGGTCTAGGGATGTAGCGAATGTGGCCGCTCCAATGAGCTGGAGATTGCTTTGTTTCCTCTTGCAAACAGCCATAAAACTATCAGGATAACAATGTAAGAAGATCCCGGCTGGATCAGGCCCAGGGATAATCTCTTCCCGTACCCTCTTGCCTGTAGCGTAAACCCAGAAGCAGGAGGAAAAGACATAACTCTCTCTCTCTCTCTCTCTCTCACACACACACACACACACACACACACACAACTGCTCCCTTGCAACTGGTATGTGGAGGGTAGACTGCCTCTGAACATGGAAGTTTCATATATATATGAATCATGAATCAATCCCCTTTTAAAAGCCTTTCTCTAGCAGCTGTTGCTGCATCTTGTGGCAGCAAGTTCCACAGACAATCATGTGCTGTGTAAAGGAGTCCGTCCTCCTCTCCTGCTAGGCCAATTCGTTGGATGGCTCTCTGTTCTAGTGTTCTCCATGCCATGGATCGTTTTAGAAGTCTCCATCATGCCCTCCCCCTGGCTGCTTTCTCCCCCTGAACTGAATAAGGCCCAAACGTTTTCGCCTCTCCTCCTAGGATGGTGCTCCAGCCCTGGGGTCTGCTGTCCTAGGAGAACTAACTAGCCCTTAAATTTCTCCGTTCCTTGGAGCCGTTGCAAAGAAGGCCCCGCTCCTTCCTCATCCCCCTGGGCTACAGGGCTTTGGAGCAGGTCCAACTCAGCACTGGCTCTCAAATCAAGTCCAAGGCTGCAATCCTGTACACACTTACCTGGAAGTAAGTTCCATTGAACTCAGTGGGACTTCTGAGGAGGCTCTGCTGCCCGTGTGCCTCTTTGAACTGTTGATGGCCTCAAAAAGAGAGTAACTTTGTTTTAAGCATGCGTGTGTTTGGCCTAGTCCCTTGGAGAGCAAATGGACTCGCCCTAGGCGACCAAGTTGCCTTGGACAACTACCAAGCCTACTCCTAACCATTCTTTTCCTCCAACCTTCCTTGCAGCCAGTGCTGGCAGGCCTGCAGAACCGGCATTATGGATCAGGCCCTGTCTGTCTATTTCCTCTTGGGATGGTTGGGAGGAGACACCTTAAATCTTATCGGATCTTTCTTGGCCGACCAGCTGCCATTACAGGTATTTCCCGCCGCCGTCCCCTTCTCTCTCTGTCTTCATTGATCCAAAGTGGCCTGCAGAGAAAGTAATGTGGTTTGCCCAGTTTAGGGTGGCTTCTTCCCTTTTTATTTTTATTTTTTACCACATTGCAAAATCTCAGCCTTTTCTGGCTTTGAATGTCAATTGCTGCCTAGTGCTTGTTAATATTTCTTGTGCAGAGGATGCTGTACTCAATAGCTTAATACTGTACGCTTAATACTTAATAGCTGCCCTTCCCTCTCCTAGGTGTACACTGCGATCTATTATGTTGTGGCTGACTTGTTGATGCTGTCCCTGTACTTCTATTACAAAATCAAGAACCGGAACAGAGGCTGTAAGTTGCGTCTGAGAGAGATTCCTTTGACATGACAAATGTGTGTATCTTTATTCAATGTTCCTAACCTGCTTCTGTTTCCAAGAATTCCCGGGGGCTTAATAACCCGAGTTGAAACTTAGCTCCAGAACCCGTTTCAGTGCTCGTCCTTGGAATATATAACTTAAAAAGCTGATGCTTCTCTGTGCATGTCCAGAGTGTATGTTTTTTTGTTTTGTTTTTAGTTTATCATCCCCTTGCAGGGTTAACTACTAAGAGAAATTCCAGGATTGTGAAGCCAGGGCAGTCATCCTAATTTATTAGGTGTAGAAGAGGAAGTAGGAGTTGGGGGGGGGGGGATGCACTCTGCACATGGTTTAGGCAGTTTAAGATTCAGGCCTCAATGTGAACTTTGCCTCAAGTAACCACATAGAAGCCACCCTGTGGTCATACATTTGACCAGAGAAGCCACGAGGAAAGATAACGATAACGGTTGATTGTTTGCATCGGACTCAGTGTTGTAGAACCACTTCCTGTCTGCAGATAACCAAATCCCCCCCTCCTTTCTTGTGCCTCTTAACAATGGGCTAGATTTTGATGATACACTCAGCTCCTTCTAAGCTGCAGAGCAAAGCAGACATGAAATTGTGTTTTGTTGCTTGTTGGAATCCTAAACCCTTCTCTCTTCCTTCTCCTCAGTCTCTGCCCCGATTAACACCGTTTTTGTGTTCATCTTCGTGGGGACGGTATCGGCAGTGTCCTTGCTGGGCAAACCCACATCTCGCGTCAGTGACGCTGGAATGACGGTGGTAAAAGGCCGGCTGCTCCTCTCTGTCTCGGCTGAGCCCCCCAAATGGGAGGTGAGCTCATTCTTGAAAGGGGTGTGTTGGTTGTGATCTAACTTGTTGCAAACCCTGACATGGCGACTGTGGCCACGTTGTGCTCCAGAGTGGTGGTGTGACCGTCCCTCTTCACCGCCTCAGGGCGTGTGAGCCACAGTCTGCAGGGCAACTTCAGCACAGGGCGATCCATCCTGCAAGGCTTTTGTGATCCTACAATGGCCCCCTGCCCCCTCCCATGATGGAGGAAAGAAGTATTTCGTATTGCATCTGTGCTGAATATATTTCAGGGAAGAGCAAAAACAGAGGTGCCCTGTAGATGTTGGAGGTGCCCAGATTTGAGAGGAGCGGGCTTCGTGGTAAACCACGTGTATTCTAGAAAACTCGAAGCAGCAAATCTGTATCCCTATCAAAACCCTGTCTGGGCACTGCTTTGAGTCAAACATAGTTATCAGTAAGCCTACTCACTCCTCTCAAATCTGCTCATCTCAGACATCTGGATGCATGTCTGCATTTTCTCTTCTTTACTGTGCAGATGCAATAAACTCTTTTGGCAGCATTGACTGCGGTTTGTTTTTTTGACCACAAGGTGGCAGCACTTTAATATTGCTATAAGCAGGGCCCACAGACAGGGATTCTATTAATGTGCTGCCACCTCCTGCCCCCCCCCCCCCAAAAAAAAACCCAGCAGACCATGCTATCAACATAAGCAGGGCTCCCAGGAAGGGATTCTAGTATATAGCTATAATATAGATCTACTGCCACCTCGTGGCCAAAAATATAAACTAGAGAGATTTTCCTTTCTATGAGAGATTGATGTAGACTTGCCTCTTTCCGCCTTCTCTTGTAACTGCCGGTGTCCTCCGCAGCCTTTCACGGAGAAGGAAGTTGTTGGTTTTGTTATCGGCTCCATTTCATCTGTGCTGTACCTGCTTTCCCGAGTCCCGCAGATCTACATGAATGTAAGTGTGGCCTGTCGTGGTGGAAGGACGTCATTCCAAGCCGGGGGGGGGGGGGGGGAGAGAGAGAGAGAGGCTCTTGGTGTTGACCTGGCTAAGAACGGTTTTCCTGGCCATCTACGGACCTTGAATCGGGGAGCAGAGCCAGTGGTGAAATTCAGACTTCCAGACTTCCTTATGAGGAAAGGCTACAGCGTTTGGGGCTTTTCAGTCTGGAAAAAAGGCACCTGAGGGGGGACATGATTGAGACGTATAAAATTATGCACGGGATGGAGAGAGTGGATAGAGGGAAATTCTTCTCCCTCTCGCACAACACCAGAACCAGGGGACATGCACTAAAATGGAGTGGAGGGAGAGTTAGAACGGATAAAAGAAAATATTTGTTTACCTAGCGTGTAATTCATCTGTGGAACTCCTTGCCACAGGATGTGGTGATGGCACCTGGCCTAGATGCCTTTAAAAGGGGTTTGGACAGATTCATGGAGGAAAAGACCATCACACGTTACAAGCCATAAGCAACCTCCTGGTTTTAGAAGTAGGTTTTCTTTGTGCCAGGTGCAGGGGGAGTGGCGACAGGATACAAGTATCTTGTTGTCTTGTGCTTCCTGAGGCATCTGGTGGGGCCGCTGTGTGATACAGGAAGCTGGACTAGATGGGCCTTTGGCCTGATCCAGCAGCCGGGCTCTTCTTATGTTCAGAGTCCCATTTCCAGCACTTCAAGATGCCCACAAGTGGGTCTGAAGGCAACAGCGCTTCCCCACTGTGGCCTGCCAGTGTCTTTTTTTTCCCCCAGAGGTAGACTGCCTCTATATGTGGAGGTTTCAGTTAGCTCTTGTGGCAAAGGGCCATTCACAGACCAGTCTTCTAGGACTTCACCTATATTTTTTTAATTAAAAAGCTGTCTTGAGCCAGGGCTGCGAATCCCAGGTTACCCATGTGCAGTTCTGAAGTGGACTCCAATGTGGCAAGGGGCAAGGGTGGCTTATTCAACAGGTGCCGTTTTTCAGCATGGTGGAACTCTCCCCTCTGCCAGCAAAACCTTAATTGTCCACTTGGCCGGCCCACCTCTGGCGGCTCTTGTCAGCCCCCCCCCCCAGGCAAGGCTTGAGAGGGGACAGGGACAGCCCTGTTATCTCCAATCGTCCGGTCTTTCTGGTGCTAATGACCTCTTGAAGCCCAACATGGTTTGGGCCCGAGATTCCTGAAGGTTTGCCTCCCTCCATGGATCTACCCATCTGCTGTGAACAGAGTAGGAGGTTCTCCTGCCCTCTAAGTTTCTCTTGGCAGTGATGCACGAGAGGACCTACTCGGTGGTAGCCCCCAAAAGGTGGAACACACACACACACACACACACACACACACACACACACACACACACACACACACACACACACACACACACACACACTCACTCTACCTTTGCAAATTGAACTGGGGGCATTTTTTAATCATTTGCCTCCTGCATGTGCCATTTATGAGGAGGGGAACTCAGCCCACCAAGGCCAGTGGCATGACTGAAATGTCTAGTCTGGTTCCGTGTCAAGCAAAAGGCTTTTCAGTTGCTGAATCAACCCGTTCTTCAAGTCTCGAGCGTGCAGCCAGGGTCCTGCCTGCTTGACTGAACGTGTCCTTGTGTTGCCTTTTGCAGTTCAAGAGGAAATCCACAACTGGCATCTCTTATTCCCTCTTTGCTCTGGTGATGCTTGGGAACACTCTGTACGGCGTGAGCGTCCTCTTGAAAAACCCGGATCCGGGCCAAGCCGAAGGCAGCTACGTTATCCATCACCTCCCTTGGCTGATTGGCAGCTTGGGAGTGCTCTCCCTTGATGTGATTGTATCCTCCTTGCTGTCAGAGAGCCCAGTGCGCTCTGGCTCATTGTGGGCAGCTACTATTTGGTTTCCAGGATTCCTAGGCTGTCTTCTTCCCGTGTCCCTTTCCCTTCCTTGTGTCAATATCTTGATTGTAAACCTCTTGGGGCAGAGAACTCTACATGGTGCTTTACAAATTCCATGCATGGGGCTTTATTAACAATTTGAGTGTACAAAGTGCTTCATGTATTAGTAATGCAGTATTGCCTTTTGTGCTCATTTAGTAAGGATGATGTCAAGATATGCAAGTATTATCCCCATATTATATTTATAAGTATATGTATTATAACAGTTGGGAAGACAGAGGCTGAAGGAGTGGCCCAAGGACACCTAGGAAGTTTGTAGCAGAGATGAGAGTCAGATGGAGGAAGCCCTGATTTGCAACTCTGTCTCAACTGCTCTTGGTAAAAGCCAACATTTTTTAAATTGTAATTGTATATGGAAACCACTTGCCAATGTCAATCTCTGAGACTTCACGCTTATGTAGCAAACAAATCTCGGTTTTGTGGCACTGCCCAAAAGCAGGAGGATGTCATCCAGCTGCTCTTTGTTAAAGAAACAGACCTTAACTCCCTGCTCCAGATTTCCTTCCAGTTCCTTGTCTACCGACGGAGGCGGCTTCCCCTGCTGGAGGAGAGGGACGCTCTCCTGGGAAAGGAGGACGACGACTCTTTGGAAAGCTGACCAGCCGCAATCTCAAGGGCCTGTTGAAGGATGGGGACGACGAGGTGACGGGCGTGGAGGAACTTTGACAAGTGGGACTCTGCCCCTGTCTTGCCTGGTCTCCCCTGGGTGCAAGAGAGACTCCCCACCTCCTCATATGCAACTTCCCTAGGCGAAAAGGAGAGCCAAGCGGAAGCCTGAGAATGGGGAGGGGGGGCGTTTCCCTTTGCGACGGCCTCAAGACTGAAACCGAGTGGCTCGATTTCCCCTTTGCAAAAAGGAGAATTTGGCCACAGTGGTAGGTCAAACATTTCACAAACACGATCGATCGATTGTGTACAACAGAATTCACGGCCTACAGTGGCGTGCTCGCTACCTCCTGGAGGGAACCTTTTGCCGTCTGGCTCCCGCCACCAATCACTTTGCACCTCTTACTACAGGCTGGAAAGGGACACGGGTCAGTGTGTGTGCTCAGGTGTGGCGCATTCCTTTAAGTGGGGTTTTAGTGGCACTTGTGGACAGCTGGAAAAAAAAATAAAAGGACCCCCTTAGTGAATGTGTCTTTGTCTGTCCTGTTCACTCTTGGTGTGGACCCTCTTGCTGCCCCCTGAACAATCTGCCTGCCTCGCTTCCCATGTTGCCCCCCCTCCACCAGGAGTAAAACTCCAAAGTCAAACAACAACCCTGCCATACTATTTCAAGGGGAGCCCAAATGCTTGGCTGGAATTCTACCTCTCAATGGTGCTCAAAATGGATGAAGTCGTCTGTCTCCTGCCTAAGTGTCAACTTGAAGACAGGGGAAGGGGCACGGCCCTCGGCAGGAGTGGCTACTTTGCATGGGGGGGGGGGGCAGCTCTCCATCCCAGGGCCCAAGTGTTGCTTTTGAGATGCAATGTCCTTTTGAAACTGCCAGCGAACTGCTTTTCCTGTTTCTTTGGCTCCATCAACCACTTTGAGTATGGTGGTTCTGCCTTCCCTTCCCTGGGGGGGGGGGGAGAGAGTTGGGGGTGTCTGTGGCAGGAGGTTGGGGCCCTGCTGCACTCTGTTGCCAACCAGAACCCATCCACGTGAAGGAGGCCAGTGGCGGTCCGAGGCTCCTGCTGCACCAGCACAGGCTCGTTTCACAGCCCAAAACCAAGGCTGGCAGGGAGTCATTCCTCAGCCACCAAGGCCAGAGAACTCTGTGTCGAACTGGAATTGGACGATGGCTCAACTTGCAAGTCCATTCCAGCAGGAGGGGGGGGGGAGGGAGGGAACAGCCAGATTTTGGCTGGCTTCCTTTTTTTTAAGCATTCCTATTTTGCAGGCTGTTGGGGGAACCTACACCCCCCTTCACCCCTTGCATTCTGTAGGACTTAAAGTTTGCTAACTTTTTGGGCTGGACGAGTCTTCAGGCCCCCTCAAGGCTGCTCTGCCAGCCCCTGCTCCTTGGACCCGGGGGGGGGGGGCAGAGCTGCCAAGGCTTCCTCTCCACCCCAAGGATGAAGGGGGGCACCGTGCCAAGCTGCTGCCACCATTGACTGCCTTGGGGGGAGAGCAGCCCCCCTAACTGGGAGTCAGAGCCCCCTTTTCACTCTAGTGTGTCTCCACCCTACACATGGCAGGGCAAAAATGGCAAACTATTCAGGACTATTTTCATTTTTTTGCAATTTATTTTTTCTTTTAGGTATGGAGGCTCAAGTATAAGATGTAGATTCCAATTTAAGCATTACAAATAAAAAAAACCAAACTGGAAAAAAATAACCAATCTTTTGCATTCTGTAGAAATCAAAGAAGAAACCACAAAAAAAACACTTCTCCATCCTGCTATGAAGAGCCAAACTTTCAGCCGCCCATCCCCAACACACAGATGCTGGCAGGAGGGAGTTTGCTCCTGCCCCCCCCCCCCCCGTACATGGAACATGTTTCCCAAGACCTTCTTTTCCTTTCACACACCACAGTATTTAATAAAGTTTTTTTGTTTTGTTTTACATTTTTTACACCAATATAACAAAAGATGGGAAAAGGAGCAGAGGAAGGAGATCGAACAGAATGAGCAGGGAAGGAACAGAAGGCGGCGACAGAAACGCGTCCTGATCATAAGAGGGGATGCAAATGAAGCAGCGAGAGACTGGGAAAAGGTGATACTGCTTTATTTATGGGGGGAGGGAGGGGGGGTCTCGTGTGCAGGAAGTGATGTGGTGAAGAAAAGAAAATGGCGGCGAGTGAAGGGTGCGAGGGGAGAGAGAAAAAATGTGTTCTAAGAAAAAGGGTCTACTGAGTGCCTGGCCTGTAGTCTGGCGAGCCGGGCGCTGCGCTTAACTCTGCTGCTTTCTCTTCAGCGCCTCCACCAGGTCGTTCTTGAGAGCTTCTTGCTTGGATTTGTCCGCAAACGTCTGCACAGACCTACAGGAGGAGGAGGAGGAGGAGAAGAGGGGGGGCGTTAGGACGGCAACAAGCACCGCCTGCCCTCCAGGGCAGAGCCGCCCCAGGTGCACTGGCGGTCCAGTCAGGGCCTTGCCCCCCCCCCTGCAGTGCGCTGACGGTCTACAGCAGGCTCCGAGCCGTGGCCACCAGGAGCCCGACAAAAAGCCACTGGGACTGTGCTCCTCTCAAGTGGGCAGGATTTGCTTCGCCTTCCAACAGCCCCTGGACAAAGCCCGGTGGGGTCGGAGGCCTCCCTAGCACTGCTACCCAGTATCCTGCCAGGATCTGAACCTGGGGGAGCCCCACACCTCTGGCCTGGGGGGGGGCTGTCAGGGCCCTGCTGCAAACTGTCACGCAAAGGGGGAGATGGCTGGTGGCCACCTCTAGTGCCCAACCACACCTCCTTGGGGCAAAGTCCACAAATGGGGGCAGAGGCCAGAGTCCCCCCCCCTCACTGGGCTGCCCCCCCCCCCCCGCTGGCACTCAAAGGGCTCCTGCCTTTAACCATGGAGCAGACGACACACCGGCTAACAGACCGAACTGGGGGCGGCTCCTCTTTCAGAGCCTGGCCGGACAGCAGGGGCCGAGGGGGCATCTGCTCCCTCCTTAGTTCCCTTGACCCAACCAAACCCCTCAGCCCTGGCGCTTCCGGCAGAGGCAGCCTCGCCAGCAATATGGTCGAGAGGCAGAACCCAACCCTCCCCGCAGCCCCCCCGTCCCAAAAGGTGCCTGCAGCGCATTGTGGAGGGTTAGTGTCATCTGCATGCAGCCAAAGCTGTTAAGAGCAGGGAAGAGACGCCTCTCCCTCCCGCCTCTCGGGGGGGTTCCAAGGGGGGGGGCTGCGCAGAGCAGAGCAGAGCTCCCAAGGCAGCTGGACGACGGAGCTGCTGTCTGGCCCTGGGAAGGACCGGAACCAGCCTCAAGGGAAAGGACCACAGAACGGGGACGGAGCCACACACCTGCTGGAGGCCCCCTCCCCACTCCTCTGGGCCAATCACGGCCCCCTCCCTGCCTCTGCCGACAGGGCTGCGTTTGTGCCAAGAGATGCGGGCAGCATGGAAACGCCGCAGGATTCAGCTTCCGCTTGGAAAGAACCACCACCACCGCATACCTCAACGCAGGTTTCTAGACCTCATGGAGGCCGAGATTCACAGGCTTTCCAGGGTAAGTCACCTGCCAAATAGCCTCCCCCACACAGCTGTTGTGCCCCTCTCCAACCTTGTGCCACCCTGAGCACACACACACTCCGGACCCTTTGTGGGGCAGCCCTGGCAGCAGCAGCAGCACAAATTCCGCCCCAGCTAGTTGGCAGGAGGCTGGCACTTGCTTTCTGTTGGGAACGGCCCTCCGTGGCCGGCTGCCAGGGGTCAAGCCCAGGCCCTGCTGCATGCAGACCGACAGCCATGCCCCCACTCCGGCTTGGCAGACTTGCGGGAGGGTCCACCCTGCAGCACACGCAGCCCTCCCGCTCTGCTCCCCGCCAGTATCCAAACCGGCAACAAAACCACACCAGGCACACACACAATCCAGGCTGCAAGTGCAAAGAACTCCACACAGCGGGCCAGAAGAGACCCCGGGGACCAAGGGTGCCGAGTTCATCGCTTAGAAACTGGTCAGCAGAGAGTTAAAGATTAGTCGGTGTGACGCATGCCGAGGTCAGGCCGGGGTCAGTGTCACGGGTTTAGTGTGGGGTGGCGCACCTCACAGGCCAGTGGGGGGCCAGGTACCTGGGCCGGTTTAGTTATCCGGCTGAATGTACATCTGACGCTGGGTCAAGACTTGGGAGAGCTCCCTCTGCAACTGCTTATACTTTTGGTTGTCGGGAATAGCGTCAATAGATCTAGAGAGAGCAGGGGCGGAAAGGGGGGGGAGCAAAGGAGGGGAGAGAGCAGGTCAGAAAGAGACACCCAAGGAGGGGAAGCCACAGTGGGGGGGGGGGAGGAGGAACAGCAGCGGCGGCGGCAGGTCCGGGGGGCCAGGGCCCCAATCCTGGGGGTAGCAGAGAGCAAACAGGTCCAGTCACAAGGCAGACCTGCTCAGCTTACAAGGCAATCAAGAGGCAGAAGTGGCAAGTTAGCGAGTCACACAGAGTACTTCTTCTGACAAGCGTTCTGCCTAAGCTGAGGGCTGGCTCCCTTGCCAGCAGTGGAATTCTCTGGCATCATACCTTAACTTGGGGGGGGGGGGGGGGGAGAAAAGAAAGAGCAAACAGAGATACACACACTGAATCTGAAGAGAGAATCTGACAGGTTAACAGCCATAAAAGGGGGGGGGGCTATGGAAACGCCACCTAAGACTTGTACAGACTCCGAATAAATCCTGAGAGACTCCATGGGGAGTGGGCAATTCCAGCACAGGCTGCCAATGGGGTGGGGGTTAGGGGGGGAGAGAAAGGTGGAGCCGCAGCCCACAAGACGGGGGCCCAACCCTTACCTCAGGCCGTTAACAATGTCCTTTGTCTTTCCAAAATAAATCTCGTTCAGGGTACTTCGGATTTTATTCTCCATGTCCTGGAAGAGAGAGAAAGGGGAGCCCCCCCCCCCCCCGGTCAGTTTAAAATGCTGGTTTCTCAGAATCTCTCAAGCAACCCCCCCCCCCCATGTCCACCACCCGAGAACCAGGCGGGGGGAGAGAGGGAAGGCCCTTCACAGCTGGCCACCAAAAGGTTCTCATCTTCGCCAGAAGAGGGCAGCATCTCTCCATGGACAAACCCACCCACCCCCACTTCGCTGGGCTTTCCTAGAATCCTCACAGCCCACCGATGCACTTGACTATGTAAAACTTCATGAATTCAGGACCCCTCCGCAGCCACGGCAGGAGCGATGGAGCAGTCCGTGAACCTGAATCACTGGATCAAACCAAGGCCCACCTAATCCAGCTTCTTTCTTGGGCACAAAAGCCCGGCCTTGAGCTCAGGCGGCACGAGCAGCACAGAGACAGCCACAACCAACCAACTGGGGAACTGAACCCATGAAAAGTCTTCTGAGCAACTAAGGGAGTTGCAACAGGACACAGGTTATCTTGTTGTCTCATGTGCTCCCTGAAGCATGTGGTGGGGCCACTGTGAGATACAGGAAGCTGGACTAGATTCAGGGTCTGTGGCCTGATCCAGCAGAGCTCTTCTTATGTTCTTATGAAAGAGACACAATTAATTGGGCAAGACTTTTTTTTAAGGCTAAAATACCTTTTTAACTACCTAAAAACTGCAAGTGTTGGGTGCCATCTTATAAGAGGCATTCCCTTCCCTCACACAGAAGGGCATGCCTCTAACACTGCACTTGCCGAGACATACACATGCTCAGTCACAGCGCCTTCCCTCCTCGAGGAGGCATTCACCCTTCTCTCACACATGGGAGGGAGTGCCTCTATCCAGAGGATATGAGCAGAGGGGTTTGCGTTCCCTCACAGGTAGGCGAGAGAGAGAAGGGGGGGATGCCTCTTAAGGTGGTGTCTTCTACACACACCACCCAAAAGCAAGGCACAGTTCCCCCTTCAAAACTACTGCTTTATTCATAAACATGCAGATTTACGTAATAGGTTAAACTTCATACCCTCAACCAACTAAGGTCACTTTAATCAGAGGAGAGCCCTAAAAAAAGCCCCACCCTCGATGGGGCGGCTGCCAGGCACACATGCCCATTGACGAGATTCTCTTCTCTCTGCACCAGACCAGGGATGCGGAGAGAGGCTCTGCAACGCAGTTCAACGGCGCACTTGCGCAAGAAAGGAGACCGTTTGGTGCGACGTCACAACTTCAAGACAGCTGCCAAGACGCAGGCGGGCACAGGAGGAGGACCACATTTCTCCAAGGGAGGACGGGCAACTCGGCTGTGCTCCGCCCAGACAGTCCCTCCGGCTAGAAGAGAAGCTCCCCGTTCTCTTGAAGCCAACTAAGCTGGCCGAGTGCGAATTCTCCGCAGGCCGATCTGGCCTCTGACTGCGAGAGTGCAACTGCCTGGGTAGGAGGATGGACACCCCAGAGAGCTGGCGGGACTTTCCATTGGCCCAGAGGGGGAAACTGAGGCCCCTGGGCAATGGGGAAGGGCCCTGCCCGGCCGGCAGACCTACCTCTACCAAGCGGCCGATGTTGGCTATGTGCGGGGACGAGTCGCTCACAGTCTCGTCTTTTTCCATCTGGGACAGAGAGGGGAAAAGGGGCAGCTGGTTAGGAGGAGCAAGAGGCCGAGGAGGAGAAGGAGAAACAGACACCTTTGGGAGGACCAGCAGCAGGGCGAGCGAGCGGGACTGGGGCAGCTGGACCCCCTCCCCTGAAGCAGCCCCCCCCCCCGTTTCCAGAGCCTGGCAACCTGGCCATGCCCCGGGGCACCTCTGCCAAGAGAGAAAGGACGGTCCAGGCAGCCGGGCGGCTCTTCCACAGGTTTGCAAGCCCCGTCCAGCTGTTTGGAGCTGCTCCAACCCCACAGGATGTCTTTAAGGCCTGGAACTCCAAGGCAGCGGGGGGGGGGGGGGGGGAGAGGAACTGGCAGATTCTCCCCCCCCCCCCCAAGCATGTCAAGTGCGCCTGGCGAGGCCGACAGGGCATGTAAAGTCAGAGCCTCGGAGGCAAGATGTGACCCGCGCCGTGGCCAGGTGCCAGCCCCCATTCATCGGCCCTCGTCATCTTTAAAACATACAAAAGGAGAGAGACGAGGGCCTCCGGGGGTCTGTTTGCGCACCGGGAGAGACGGGGGGAGAAAGACACCCAGCCCCTGGGGCACTGCAGCTTCCCCACCGCTCAACCTCCCCCCACTTCACCCCCCTGCAACCTCCACACCTGGACAGCCCCCTGGCAAATCCCCCCCCCCCCAGCACTGAGAAGAGAATCCCTGCTCACATAAAAGCGCAGGTATTATTATCCCACTGCCGGACGGGCCGCTGCCAAAAGACAAACACATTTTTATGCGCCCTGAGCAGTCCAGATGTTCCGAGGGTTTAAAAAAAAGGGAAAGAAAAAGAAAGAGGTGGGGAGACGGAAGGCAGCCGCTTGTGGGGGGGATGGAGGGCAGCCTGTTCTCCCCCTCCCGCCCATCGCCTTCTGCAAGGTTTCAAGCCTGCACTGGCTGAGGAAGGGGGGGGGGGCTCACGTATTCCAGCGTTTCCCAGATTTTGTATTAAGAGAGGCACAATTCCCTCGCATTAAAACTGGAGCCACACTTATCTCCCTGATCTCCCCCCTCCCACCTTCTCGGAACCCTGTGGCTGAAGCTTCTCCCTCCCCTCAGTCCCCACCCACTCCCAGGAGGAGGTTAATTGCAGGCAGCGAGTGCCCCCCCCCCATTGAGACTGGGCAGCCCAGACAAATGCCCGACACTTGCACCTTTTCAGTCCCCCTGGTGGAAATGCCCCCTCCCCACACCTCCCCCTTCCTTTGCACTTCATTTCATCCCAAAAAGACAACATCTGGATTCCTGTGGGACAAGCCTGGACAGGACAGCAAACCCCACTGCAGATATACAGCTGGCCTAGTTGGGGAGAGCAAGCCGGGGGGGGGGGAGCTTCTCCTATTAGGATGAGTGACAGGAAGTCTCTGGAAGTGTTTTACTGCCGGCGTGGCGGGGGGGGGGGGGGAGAGCAGCCCAGTCCGCCCCCTGCAGTCCCACTCACCTCTGCTTCTGCGTGGAGGAACACCCAAAGCTCAGGCCTACAAGAAAAGGCTGCCATGTTCCGCGGGGGAGAACCTGGCCGGAGTTTCCACCTAGGCTACCTTAGGGAAGCTGCCATCTACCGAGCCCGACCCATGCTCCATTTAGCTTCATAGTGTCAGGCACTGACTGGCAGCGTCTCTCCAGGGTCTCAGAGAGGCGTCTTTCCCAGCCCTGACTGGCGATGCTGCCAGGGACGGAATCAGCCGCCTCCAGCAGGCAAAGCAGCGACTCCATCCAGGTCGGGTTGCACGGCCCCGCCCCCGGCAGTCACCCACTCAGGCACTGACCAGACGAGGGTGGCCTGCAACAGGGGCTCCCAGACCTGCCCCGGGGCCAAAAGACAGCCAGCCTCTCTTCTGCAGAGGGAGGGAGGTCGTTGCCACAAGGCACAGGCTGGCAGATAACCTTAGAGATAGGAGCCCACTTCACGGGGGGGGGGGGGAGTTGTGTGTGTGTGTCTCCCAACGGTTAGATGGACCGTTCATGGTCAGAGGCTGCTGCAAGCAGGGGGGAGAAGGGGCTGTTGGCTCCATTCCTCAGAGACAAACCGGCCCTTGGAAGTCTTCTGTTTTGGGAGGCAGTTGTACCGTTTCTCGGTCACAACGCCTGGGTTGCGGTGATCTGTAGAAATACTTGGACCTCGGGACCGACATTCTACATTGCGACTATGAAACAGAGGCCAGGGGGCCAGCCGCGGAGCGCGGGCCAAGGAAAACACGGCGGGGCCTTCTGGGACCCGTTGTCCTCGAGGCACCTCGGCTCCCCCCCCCCCCCCCGGCCTGACTTGGCCGGACTCTCGCTTCCTCTCCAGCCTCTTCCAGCGCAAGGGGATTCTCTGGCGGCTGGCGGCATTCCGATGGCAGGTCGTGCGGCCCACATGCGAGGAGTCAGGAAGCGTTGGGGGAACGTTTAAAAAGCCGCGAGCGGAAGCCCCCGGCTCGTGCCCCCCCCCCCCCGCGTTTCCCTACCTGTCTGGTGAGGCTGCCTCCGAGGTTCATCGTGCCGGAGCCGGTTTTGTTCGTCTGCAGCCACAGCATCACCGTGGAGGTCAGCTTGTAATGGGCGGTGCGGCCACTCGACTTCTCCTGCAAGGGCGGCAGCAGCCGTCAAGGGAGGCCAGTCCCTATGGGGACCAAGGATCTATGGGCTGGCTCCCCTCCCTCCCTCCCTCCCAGAGCAGTTTGTTCCTCTTCGCCTCCCTCCTTTTCTATCACGTCTACGTATTAAACCGTTCAGCCAGCTTGAGCCCAGGGGCAGAAAGGCGAGGCTATTATTTAATCGCACAGCACCATCCATGCACAAAAGTCTTCATGCACAGGTCCCTGCCCCAAAGAGCTTACAATCTCTAGCACCTGACAGAAGGCTCATTTCCAGGTCCTGTGTATGACCTTGAACACCCTAAACAATTGGGGGCCGTTTTGGGACCCTACTGCAAGCCTCTTCAGGTCCACAGACGGGGTGTCCTTGCAACGGGACTGCATTCGATGGCGGTCCAAGAGGAGAGCGGCCCAACTCTGTGGACCCCCTTGCCCAGGAGGCCAGGTCAACTCCCGCCACTTGACACGTGCTTCGACCATGGCTACGCCACTGACGCTGCCCGCCGCCACGCCAGCATATTCACTGGCCCGTCTTTTCAGAAGAGCCTCAAGGCGGAAGCACACCAGCCGCATTCTGCATGTGGCGCGGGAAACGCAGCCAAAGTTGAGAATTCTCCAGGGGAAGCGTCAAACGCAAACGGGCCTCTCTGCGGCTCACGGCGTTCAGCGGGACTTGCCTCCGCCCGGCCGCGCCCAGTGCACTTCAGCCGTCACGCGGCAGAGGCAGCCCCGCAGACTCAAATCCCGGAGGAGGGAAGGGGAGGCAGCCCTAATTCTGCAGGCCCCCTTGGAGGGACTCGGACTTATTTCTCCAAACGTCTGGAACGGAAGCCGGGGTGGGGGGGGAAGAGGCTCGGAGCCCTGGCAGGCTGTTCGGCGGCAGCGCCCCTGCGCTCGTTAGCCGCCTGGCATTTCACAGGGTGTCTGTGGGCGTCTGCTGCCCCCGGAGGCTGAGCCGTACCTGAACTTCCACCACGTGGATGGAATCCCAGCAGCCCTTGATCTTCTTGGATCCGTCGCCAGCTTTCTTGATGAGGATCACACCAGCAAAGCCGTGATCCAGATCCCAGAGGTAGACGGAGGAGACGCCCCCTTCAAAATACCTGCAGCCGAGCCGAGAGGGAGGGAACCAAGGTCAGCTGCCGGCTGGAGCAGCGCAGGACAAAGCGCTCCGCCACGGACTCTAATGGAGTATTGCTGCTGGGGCGGGGGGGGGGGGAGATGTAAAAATGCCCCAGAGGAGACAGGGCTGTGCACATATGGGGGGGGGGGATTTGTAGGCACTGCGTGGAGAATTCAGGTTCCTGAGAACCCCAGCTTTCGCTTTTTTACCATTTTAAAAAGAAAACAAGTTTCTAGCCCCTATGATTGATGCGCTTGAAAGCGTGTGGGCAGTGCTAGCAGAAGCCTGCAAAGCGGAAGTTATTTATTTTTGGATTTATCTCATCTTATTGCCACGTCTCAAGGCAGCTAACAATAATTAAAAAAAAAAAAACCACCACTAAACACGTCCCATTCAAAACAGTTAAAATACATCCAACAGGGCGACGCAAAGCCAGAAAACCACCAGGTTGCCCCTCCCTCCCAGGGCAGCCTCCACTCACACAGGCATGGGAGGGAGCGACCTGGAACGGGGGGGGGGGGTGTCTGAAGGACGTCAGGAGACTTCCAGCTCCACAACCCCCTCGACTGTCCGAGGAGCCCCCATGCGGCTCCCTGAAACGAATCCACCCCTTCCCCCCTGGCTGTCCAGCATGCTTGCAACTGGCCCCCCAACACCCAAGGACGCTTCCTCCAAACCCCTTCTTAACCCCCCCCCACCTTTTACACAAGTTCTTCAGCAGTCCCCACATCCCCCTTTGGCCTTTCCGGGTCACCGAAACAAGTCACATATTCTTCCCATTCGCCCCAACCTCCCTCCGTTGTCTCCGCGGTGTCAATATTGATGTAGTGAAGTCAATTTTTATCCTTCTTCCCCTCCCCCCCCCGCAACGGAGCACCCAAGGTGGCTTACAAACACAAAAACATATACAACCAACCCTATTAAAGACACCACAATTATAAAGTTTTAAAACACGGTGTATATACACACACTAGCAGTACAGTAAGCCAAATTGTAAGCGCCTCGGGGACAGGGACCAGCTCTTTGGGCGCTACGCAAAGCGCCCTGTATGTGAAGGGCCATCATACCAGACAACGGTTTGAGTTGGATCCTGCCCTTTGGCATCTTACGCTGGGTGCTTACTGCAGCAAAATGCCTCCCCCCCCCCAGGGCTGCCAGCACAAGGGGGGGCTTGGGAGCCTGGGGGGACAGGACGGAACGAGAAGCCGAATTCAGCCAAGAAACACAGCTGAAGAAGCTGCTGGTCTCTCTTTCGGGGGGCGACCCTGTCATTCCCCACACGCTGGCCACAGAAAGCTGCCTCAGCCTTGCGCAAGCCCATTGACTCCAATTAATGGCAACAAGCTGTGAAAAGCACGCAAGGGCCTTGGCTGAAACTGAAAACCACATTTTTATAGCTCGGTTCCTCCCAAGCCCCTTCTCTCAGCGCTGCTAAAAATTGTGGCTGGGAGATTTATTCCCCCCTCCCCTCCCCCCGTTTTATAGTGAAGTTGCCTAATTAAGACTTAAGGGAACAGAGGGATGTGGCTCTGCGGTCTCTCTTTGCGCAGGGAGACAGAAAGAGGGAGGGAGGGGCGCCGATAGCCTGACTCACGGCAGGCGCACCAGAGTGGGAAGCCCACCGCCTGCAGAACAGGGGGTCCCTCCCGCGCCTGGTTTCCCCGCCTGCTGCCAACGCGCTGCTGCAGGGGTCTCCTCTCGAGCCTGGCCTTTCCTGCACACAACTACTGCGCACTGCAGGGCACCCTTGCCCCTGCCGACCTGCTCGACTCCAGGGCTACAAGGCCTGGCGCGCACTGCACGAAAGCAGCCGCTGGTGCAAGGTGCTGAGGGCAGCGGCGTCCAGAGCCTGGCACGTGCGGGTTGGCACCCTTGGCAGAACTCTACGTGCCCCAGTCTGGGGGCTAAACAGGGGCAGGGGGGCAGCCTGTCTGAACCAAGTCACAGAGACCGGTACGATACACCCACAGGTGGGCTTCAAGAGAAGGAACCGTTGACTGGAAAGTCGTGTCTGGATCGGGACCGACTGCTCCATCACCTCCCTTCTGCTCTAGCCCAAAAGATTCGAGAGGTGCAACCCACAACCGCTTCTGCAACAATAAATGTGGTGGTCTTTAAAACGTGCCACAAGACCTGGACTGTTCTTTTCTGAAACAGATGTGTTTCCTGTTTCGGAAACAACCCAATACGTCCAAACTACCCCTGGAGGAGGCTGCCTGCTACTCCTCTGCATGACTCACTGACCCAAACTCACCTTCACTCAACAGGCGGCCAATTGCCACCTCTCAGCAATGGGGGCGATTCAAATCTTGTCCAATGAGTGGGCCTGTTGCCCCTCTGCCTGAGTCACTGCTCTGAGACCGAGACACTGCTCTTCTGGGGAAAGAGGCACTTCCTTCATACTAAACTTTTAAAATCATGCCTCTGATTTCAATTCAGGATCGGGAAGGAGGGAGAGAAGTTAATCAGAAATTTAGCAAAATGTGCATGGTCTCCCCCCCCCCCACACACACACCACCAAAAACAAATCCAGGGTCTTCCAATTACACATTTTACCAGCTTGCTTGGAGCACGAAACATTAATTAGACGAGGGGGGGGGCAGCAAGGGCTTAAAAAAATTATTCTTACCTTCTGTACTTTGATCCCAAGGACATGAAAGGGGGGGTGAGGAAAGCAGCCCTAATTTTATGCGCTTCACGTTTATGAGATTTTACATAAAGGCTTTTGCGGGTATATTTTAAAAACGTGCTAAAATGTGGTCCGAGGCCACATCAAGCCGTCCGAGACGCACAAGAGCACAGGTGGAAACAATCAGGCCGCCTTTGTACCTCTAATGGATCCAATCGAGAAGGAATATTGGGTTTAAATACTAACAGGCTCTTTCAAGGCGGTTTCGAGGGGGGCCTCAGGTGCTTTTGTGGTGTAGGGGGGGCGCAACTGGCAAACACACAACCTGCTCCCTCCCTCCTCCGGGGGGGTGCTCAGTGGTGGAGCCCCGGCTTTGCATGGAGAAACTCTCAGGCCCCGTTATGAGCCTGGTCCTCTCTAGGTCTTGCAAGACAGACAGACAGACAAGCAGGCAATGCCACACAGGCAGCACCGAGCTAGGCCAGCTCCATTTTTGCAGGAGGTCGCGGTGCTCATAAGCGGGGCAGGAAGGCAATTACCTTCTGTCGCTCCCTGTTACTAAGAGGTAGGCTGCTGCCTTCTACACAACCATCATTACAAGCAGCCAGTCACAGGCCTCGTCTCCCTCCCTAGCCCACTTCCTCTTCAAGGCATCGTGGCCATCACCAAACCCCAGGGCAGCCAGCTCTATCCACTCACATGACCCACTGCGTCGTTCTCCAGGAGGGAAGAGGCACACAGTGCGTCAAGGAGGACTAGCTTGGGTGCGTGTCCCGAATCCCCGGTTTGGGGGGAGGTCCAGGATATACGATGCCCAGGACACACTGCAAGCCAGGAAATGGAGGAAGTGCGTTCTGGTGGCCTGAGTAGGGCCGTAGACTAGAGGACTCTGGATGGCGAAAGCTTCGGGGGGGGGGAGGACGGACGGGGGGAGCAGCAGCCCCCCTTGCCCAGCTGCTGCTCACCACAGCGCAGGCAACTCTGTCCGGAACAGCGGCTCTGGTTCTGCACAGGTATTTGGAAATTCTTTCCCGCACGCACACAGGTGCAAGGCGGCCCTCAGGCAAACATGCCAATCGGGTTAGGTATGCCCCCCCTCCGTGCCAGGTATGCGTAAAAAGCCCACATCTGGCCGGCAGCTGGACCACTGCGACGGCGGGGAGCAGCAGCCAGGCCTGGGAGAACAAAGGGCCGATTCAAGCGCAGCGCTCAGCACTCCACACACCGCCTGACAGCGTCCAAGGGCTACAAGTCGGGAGAAAGAGCACATGAGACCCAACTGAGGCGCACCAAAGCCCTGTGCTCCGGTCCCCACAGTGGCCAACGCAGAACCCCCCAGAAGCAGAGGGCCGAGAGAGAGGAGATGTAAACCGGCCTCCCCTCGACTGCCTGGCCACCCGGGGCGATGCGACAGCGATGAGGCCCTTTCGCCTCCAGGGTGGCCACAGGGGCAGAGCCTAGGGCCGAGCTGGGCAGAGCTCTCCTCACCAACCGGGATCCCCTTTGCTACGGTCAAATTCTCCCCATCTTGCACAGGCACTTTGCTGGTCAAGAGAGAGGAAAAACCACCCGAAAGCAACCCTTGGACACCAGCAGCAGGGGCCTGGAGGACAGCCACCATCTGGCCAGCCACGGACAGTAGTCCTGCAAGCGCCATCCGGGGGGGCTCTACATAGAAGGAGGGCTGACAGTCGAGGAAGCAGACACCAGGATCCGTAGTCTCCGCTGCCCTAGCTGAAGGCCACTTTGGCTGCAGAGGGGAAAGGCAGGGGGCAAATACGTAAACACCAAGACAGCCTCCACACCGCCGGTCTCGGCTTCCTCTGCTGGCTGACCTGCCTCAAGGCGAAGCAGCACAGGAAGCCGCCAGGAAACGAAGGGCCAAGGAAACGCCTGGCACAGCCTGAGCAAAACCAGGGTGAGACCCCACTGCGGAACCCACAACATGAACCACCGGGGCCCGGGGGGGGGGAGCAGACACAGGAATCTGGCCAGCTGGAGTTTCCCACGGTGGACGTCCCAGTCCCCTCTCCTGACCTTGAGAGCACATGTGCCGCTCACCCATTCCATGGCTTTTTTTCCTCGTTTGCAGTTGCTCTTCTTTAGGGACACGCCTGTCACCCCTCTGACATAAACAGAACAGCACACACACAAAAACCAACCCCAAAGCCTCTTTTGGGGAAGCTCTTTCAAGCACTGCTTATAAACACAGCCTGCAAAGCTCCAGGATGTTTAGACAGGACAGTTGCTGGGCAATTTAGACACACACAGCACCTGCACCAGGAAAATGGCGGCGGCAGCGGTGGCAGCGGCGGCAGCGGGGTGTGTGTGTGTTGTCCCTGCAGTGGGGTCCAGCGCCTGCGTGGCCCCCATCCTCAGCCTAGTCCCCAACAGCCACCCTGGAGAGCCGGTCAGCACAGACCAGCAGCTTCTTCCAGGGACTGAACTTGGGACTGTCCTGCAGGCAGGAGAAAGACCCCCCTCCCTCGCCCCACACCCTGGAGAATCTTCTGCCGACCTGGGCGCAGCAGCGGGGAGGGCAAGCGCTTGAGTGCCTGCTGTTAAAAACAAGGCTTGCGACCTCTGGAGTTTGGAAGTTAGACACAGCTACCGCAGCCGACAGTCACTAAACCACACAGCCCAAGGCCGGGCTTATAGGAGAACGAGGCAGCAGGCCGAACGAGAGCGTCAGGCTGCAGGTGGGAGGATGCCGGGACTGAATGCTGCTGCCACATGAAGAGCAAAAAAAAACCCGGCCACCGGCAGGCACCAGGCCTCGGCCACTTCCTCACTCTCCTAACAGACCCCCCCCCCACTCTTGCCTCCCCAGGGAGCGTTAGACAGGTGCAGGACAGGCAGATGCAGGTCAACGTACAAGTCTCTGTACTGGTCGAAGGCGTTGTTCGCTTCCACCTCCAGTTTCCGCAGGCGAGCGGACGGCATGGCCCCGTCTTCCAGAGGGGGGTCGTATTTGTTGCTCCACGGTGATCTGGGGGGGGGGGGGAGGAGAGAAAATGGTCACTTGGAAGGAACACGCAACACAAACAGGTGCTCCAAAAGCAGCGGTGGGAGTCTGTGAGTAAAAGGGCCTTCTCGGCGTTGGCACCCAAGCTATGGAAAAGCCTCCCTAGAGAAGCCCACCTGGCCTCCTCACTGTTAGCGAGTCATGTTTCTTGCTAAGCTTTCTAGGTCTATTAAAGTGGACTGACTGGAATGCTTTTTCTCCTGGTACACCTGCGCAGAAAGGCAGGATAGAGATTTTTAAAAAACACTGCAAGCTCTTTAAGGTCGCTTTTAAACTGCAGTAAATCTCAACCTCTTCTTGTCATTGTCTTTCAGTTCCTTGCTCACTCTACCATACCGAGTGCAATTTCATTTGTATCTATGTTAGTCAGCTGTGGGCAGGCAGACTAACAAGGAGGGCTGCTACGCTTTTAAAAAGCGGCCAATTAATTGGGCGATCTGGTTTTCACTCTGAGGCAATGCTTCTTCTCGGATGTTGCCTGCAGCGACGGACAAATGCACGGTAACAGCAGTCTGAGAGGCATCCCCTCCTGTGTGAGAGTGGGGAGAATGCTTCTTCTAAGACCTACAGGCACTGTGTGACGTACGCATGTGCCGCTACCACGAGAACGTCTCAGAAGAGGCATTCTCTTGTGCATGCAAACTGCCACCTGCTGCTACAGAACCACGCACTACCCAAAGCATGACGAACAACAGGACACGTGCTTTGTTTTTCAGATGTCCATGCTCAAATGCAGTTTTAAACAGAATTTATTGAGTAAATTTTTCTTTAATTCAGTAAGAGGCAAAATAAGCAGTAAGAGGCAAAATAAGTCTATTGATGCTTGCAGACGTTTGTGCAAGATGGCAGAGAAGGGGGAAAACCTCACAACATCCCGCTTTCCTCGATGGAACCAGTCCTGTTGTGTTTTTGGGGTCTGCCGCTCGAGAACACCCGCTTGCCATTTGGAGCAGGTAACCGCTGTTCTAGGTTCCCGCCCCCCTTTTCCTATTTTAACAAGGTGGGCTTGATTTAATTGTGGTTAGCAGATCTCTTCCGCAGAGCACAGGGAATGGAATCTCGGAGCAGCACAGCCATGAGTTAACGCTTTCCTGGCCCGCAGAACGAACGTGCCCCCTCAGGAGGGAAAGCTGGCTGCAGCAGTAATTTTATCCACCAGAAATTCCTAACTTTACCCCCCCCCCCTCCAATGTTTTCATAGCAGACAAGCACTCAAAACACATTGAAGGGCTTAGATGGGAGGCTGCTTTGAAGGAAGACAGAGCGGGCTTCTTGCTCGCCTAACGCAAGCGGATGATTTCTGCTTCAGCTAACAGGTTTCCAGCCGGGCTGCTGGCAGCAACATCGCCCCATAAGGATCCCATTTAAAGAAAAAAGCGAGTGAGCAGAAGGATAGGGGCGTGTGGAGGCGGTCAAAGGGCTGTTTGGAAAGAAAAAAAGGAAGGTTGCCTTTCGTTCTCTGGATACCGTGGACGGCTGGGGTGGGTCTCTGAGATACGCGGGTTCATGCGTGCTCCCCACTAACTGGCCTGGTTGCCCCGTTGCCAGTCTGCCTGCAGTCGCTAGGATCAGGCCTCAGCCACGATGGCACAAAACTCTGGCAGAACTCCGGCCTTTCAGAGTACCTGGCTCTGGAGGAATTGCGAGACAAGGGTCAAGAGATCCACAACAGGCGGACGTATTTTGGAGCAGAGAACGCTGCTGCTGCCTGTGGAGTCAGACCACTCTGTCCAGGCCCTTTCCCAGCCCTACCCGGAGGTGCTGCCAGGTACGGAGCCACGTGCACTCCCACTGAGCCCAGCGAGGAAGTCTCCCTGCGACTCAGCCTGGACAGCCGCAGCACACAGCGCCAGCTCTCACGGTTTCCCAGAAGGCGCAAAACGTGACCTATCTAGAATTACGACACGGGTCACAAAACCTCTCTTTCCAATAGGACCGAAAAGCCACTGTCGCTGGGGGGAGGCGACTCTCCTCTTAGGCATACAAGAAAATTCCAGGGGGCCAAAAGATGGGATAGAAATCCCTGGATTCATACAAACTGCTAGCACATTTGCAGGTGTGTTCTCGGCTAGACGCTAGTGAACAAACTCAAAAGTCAAAATGACATTGGCCAAAGAGCATCTAAATGTCTCGCTAGGGAGGGGGGGGGGAACCCAGTCACCTGTATGAGTCTCCATCTCTGTTGTAGTCACACAGTAGATAATCTTTCCCCACCACTTTGTCACGAGCAATTTTCAAGGGCTGGTCAACTGAAGACAGAAGATCTTCACAGAGGCTTGGGACCTGGGAAGGAGAAACACAAAACACAAAGAAGATCAGATTAACTGGCCTGGATGACAACACTCCAGGGAAAGAGAAACACAGATTTAATTTAAACGTCTCAGCTATAGCGTCTCTTAAAATAAAACCTGGTTTTACACAAGTGTATAACCTCCTTTTAAAAAAGCCCTGAATTTATGACCCTCCCCCAATAGGTTGCTTTTCTTTATCAAGGGAGAACTAGCCGGGGGGGGGGGGGGAGGGAAGCATCTTCCTGCAGCACAAGAGCTTATGCTTTACATTGTGGCTTGACACGGGGGGGGGGGGGGGGGTGAGTCGCCACAGGTGGCATCCACCGATTCGGCTGGGTGGCCCCTCTCTTACCCGTTTTATGCCTGGCCCTTGCAACTGGCGCAGAGTCTGCAAGTTAGGCAGGGAGGACAGAGGGAAGCTGCCTTATACCGAGTCTGTCAGTCCGCCCACCTGCCTGACTCAGTGCGTCTTCCCGGACTGGCAGCGTTCAGGCAGAGGAGGCGCTTTCCAAGGCCAAGGAATAATCTACAGGAATTTTTCAGTGAGCTAAAACCCCTCCCCTGCCCACCTCAAAAATAAGGCCCACCCAGGAACTCGACCCCCCCCCGACCCCAAGCACCCGATTCTACTGAGTCATAATATTATTTCTTTAGGTGCCCACAAAACGTGACGTATCAAAACAACAGTAAGTTCCCGGTTGCAAACTTACAATCTAAATACGCAAACACATAAAGGAAAATGGGAGGTTGGAGAGAGAGAGAGAGAGAGAGAGAGAGAGAGAGAGGCAGGGGAGGAAGGGGGCTCAAAAGGTTTTGCACTAAAACCACAGCAGATTAGGGAAGGCCTCAAAGAAAGAATGAAGGGGGGGGGAAAACAGGCTTCAAGGAGCTTCTTAAAGTGTGGGGCTGAGTCATATGGATATCTCGGGGCAGTGAGTTCCACAGACTGGGGCCCCCCACATGACTTGCCCGGGCTTCCGTCTTTTCTGCACCGCAACATGCCAACAGCCCCTGTCCCACTCCTTGCTCCAAAAGCACACTGCGCATGCACAGAGGTCTAAACCAATTCAGATCTCATCCCCACCACAGCCACTCGTGTGGTCTCGTAAAGCTAAACACAGATAGAGTCGGGTGTCTGTTTCTTGCCAACCGCGGCCTATAAAGCAACTGCTGAAGAAAAAAAGAAGTTTTTAAGGAGTGGGGGGGGGGAGAGAGAGATGGGGGGGGGGAAATATTTATAATGAAGTGGAAATCCAAGAGCTGCTAAGAGAATAAGCTACCCGCGAACAGTCAACTTAACTTTTTCCACTAGCTCATGCTCTGGGTGGAGTTTAATATACTTTCCAGGCTGCCTGCCAAGCACTACCCATGCTGGTTCACTTTGTATTTTATTTTTTAAAAAGGTCCATATCTACCAGATACATATGGAGATTCTTTCGAGGACTGCAGGAACACTGTGGGGGGACGTGTCTCAACAGACCCGCACGAGGAGTGCAGGAGAAACGAATCAATTGCTTCGTGCCTTTTGAGCATGAAAAGCCCCCTTTGCATGTATTGCCCCGATGTGGTCCTCACAACAACCTTGCCGTTGAATAAGTACCACTCTCCCCATATTGCAGACGGGGAAGACTGATGCCGAGAGGGCGCAGCTGGCCCAAGGGGAGAGTCAAACCAGGGAGGTCTGTCTACTGGCTGCTACGCCACACCAGCCTTCTCAATAAAGCCGCTGGACACAAAAACCTCACCAGCCCTTCCTGCCAGGAGATGCCTGCCACGGTCCTTCCAGGCACAAGGCAGGGACTCTCCCCCGAGCTGTGGCCCTGGCCTTCCTCCTACCAGGAGACCCAAAGGAACACCGGGGGGGGGGGGTTGTCTCCCACCTGGACCCTGACCAGCCCCACCCGTGCTTAGCTGCAGCCGTCTAGCAGCAGGTTCTATCAGGCCTCTGAAGTGCTGCTCCCCCTTCCCTCCCCAGGCAGGCCGAGATTTCCACTCTGCTTCGCTTCAGAACTGCAGGTCCAGCAGGAGAGTCACATGGACGGATGTGGCCCGGTGGGAAGCCAACCGTAACCCAAGAACAAGCCACAAATCGGCAGCTTTGTGGTCGCTCTCTAGGTCGCAGAAAGGCACCCTTTGCTGAACAAGCGGGCGAGGGGGGGGGAGAGGCAGTGGATTCATGGGGCACACATCTGGACGCAGACCACCCCCAAATACAACAGAGGGAAGTCTCTCAAAGACTGGAAGGTTTGTTCTTTGGGACAGGGAATGAATGGGGCCACTATCTGGAGCTGGGCCGCCAAGGCGTGGCCCAGATCCGTGGGGGCACGGAGATCAGCAGCGGACAAAGAGGGGACAAATTGAAGGAACGGCCCCTCCGCACCACAGCGGATGTCAAACAAGGATTCTGTTGTCCTGCCGAAATGTTCGTCTGGCTGGGAGTCAGCGAAGCAGGTACTGGCACAAAGTTTTAATTAAAAAATAAACCATCTTTCCAGCCAGCGGGACAAGTGGTCACCTGTGTGGTGGCAGAAACCGGACACCCCTCGGAGCAGCTGGCCAAACCTTTACTTCCTGCTTGAAAGCCGGACGCCGCTGGACTGGAGCTAGCATTTAAAAAACCGGCTGCGTCAAGATTAGATTTGTGGGGGGGGGGGGGGGGCGTGTTGAGCAAGTGGTGTTGGGAAGTGGCGTTGAAATGGGAACGCACTGAATAGCTGGCTTCCTGAACTTTTAGTTTCTGAAAAAAGGTGGACCTTCCTGGGGGTGGAGAGGGTGCGTGTATGCACCCACCCACCCACCCACCCCTCTCTCTTGCTGGTGGGCTTCCTATTGGGCCATGGTGAGAAACAGGGTGCTGGGCTGGATGGGTCCCCTTTAGCCTGAGCCAGCAGGGCTTCTCTCAGGCTGGACTGGCCAGAACGCCAAACCAATGCGACAGGAAGCTCGGGCGTCCAACTGCACCCCCTTCCTCCACCTCATGGGAGGAGCCTGCCAGCCTCTGGGGGGGGCATCACTGCCTGGATTCCAAGTTCAGGTTTACCGCGGGAATATTAGAAACCCTCATAGTTCCCGGATGAGGGAAAAGGGCTTTGGACACCAGAGCATCTTGAACAGATTAAGGTGCATCGTGGAGACTCTTGAGCTCAACGACTTCCCTGGCTTTAAAAGTTGTTTGCAGCCCGAGTTAAACAGAGTCGTCTGTCCCCCGTTCCCCCCCCCCCCCCGGCGGCTGCCTGCACAAAGAAGAGGAGGTCTTAAAGCGAGTTCCGAATGCCTTGACGGTAATCTGTTCTAAGCTGAAGACGTTTCCATTGACAGCCACGCTGGCTCGCGCCAAGGGGCACTGCGTTAATTGTGCCAAGTCCCCCTTAGTTCAGCCAATAATCCTCCATTTGGCATTTCGGCAGCTGCCTGAAGCATTAAGGGCCGCGGACTGCCCCGTGCCCGACGCACTCCGCATCCTTCTGAAGGAACGCCAAGGCCGCCCTTTGGAACGCCCGGAGCTGCTGCTGCTGCTGCTGCTGGCGGCACCTGCCTTCCGATGGAGGGGGTGGACCAAGCTGGACAGACAGGGGGGCACAGTCTCCCTGGGCCGCCTGCTGGAAGCCAGACCATCCAGCCGCCTCAGAGGCTGCTTCCTCCTGCACAAGCCCCACTGAAACAGACGGGAGCTGGGCGAGAGTCAAGGGGCCTCCTGGGACGACTCTGTAGCGACAGCAACCTTACGGGACGCCCGCCTGACCCAGCACTGCGCGCCAAGCCAAAAACCACGGCTCCTGGAGGCCGCCTTCGGGGCTTGTCGTTTCCGCGACCTGCTCGGCTGATTTGTTAAAATGGTGTCGCCGTTTGCTATCTCCTGGTCTTGCTCTCTTATTACGCAGTTGGTTTCTTACATTGCTTTCATTATTCTGTAAAGCTACGCGCAGAGTTGATAAGAAAAGTGGGGTATGAATTTTTAAAACCAGTTTCACAACGTGTGGCTCACCGTGCTGGAGAACGTCCCAGTGGACTGTCCCTGTGGGTCAGAGCTCTCTTTCTCCCACCCAACACCTGCCGCAGCACTGACTCTCAAGAGCCCACAACGGCAGGGAGTCTACGGACAGAAAGAAGTCTCAAGGTTTTCCTGGCACAATGCCCACGGCTTTTGATGTCCTTCACGCTTCGGGGGGGGGGGGGGCAGCAGCATAAGTGAGACCAAACCAAGTTCTCAAGGGGGTCCACATGACTCCTGAAGCAGGTGACTGCGTGGTTTCTGCAGCATCGCATTCAGATGAAGTGGTGCCTTTTTGCAAAAAAAAATAAAATAAAATCCACAGGCGAGTCTCCAAGACAACATTTTCTTGGGACGAAGCTGTGGAGTAATGACTCAGATAGTATCTGTTTCCAGCTGTCGAGAAACCCGAAGTTGCTTTGATGCCCATACTGCTGGGGGGGGGGGGGGGGGATTGCACCGAATACACCAACAGAGTTCCTGAGAGAGTTTCTCTCACCCCTTTCACCTCCCAGAATTTCCCATCTCATCAAGGAGTTCTTTTCCTTCCACCACTTCCCACCAAGAGACAAGACTGAGACTGATGAGAGAGGTTTACCTCCCTCTCTCATCGTACTGGAACCAGACTCAGCAATCCAGTGAAACTGATTAGTGCATAGTTAGCCTATGGAATTCATTGCCACAAGAAGTAATGATATAACCACTAGCTTGGATGGCTTTCAAAGGGGACAGCACAAACTCCCAGAGGACGGCCTATCAATGGCGACCGGTCACCATGGCTGTGAGCGACCTCAGGTTCCAGAGGCATGCTGGCTGCAAGGGAGCAATGGCGGGAGAGGGGTTGCCGTCGCCACCTGCCTGTGGGATTCCACGGGGCATCCGGTGGGCCACGGCGAGGATGCGCGGCTGGCTGGGCCTTCGGCCTCATCCAGCAAGGCTCTGCTTACATATTCTTGCAAAGCAATTTCCACTGAGGAAATAGCACCGGGGGGGGGGAGGAGAAGGGTTAATCACCCCCCATGCTGCAGCCCCCATCTCATGCGACAGCTACTCCCCACCAAGGCTTTTTAGCCAAGGGGGGGGGGGGGAAGCCACCAGGAGACCGTGACAAAGGAATGCCGAGAAGTGGTGCAGGCAGATTCCACAGACACAGCAGGCACCCCCCCTCTTCACACGGACGGGGTGGCACCTCCAGCCAGCCAGGCCAGGGCTTCGGTCTGACTTGCAGAAAACTCTTCCTATTCCGCCAGTTCTCTCCCCCAAGCAGAGGCCCTCCAGAGAGCCAAAATAACTTGCTCTCGCGCCCTACCCCCAGCACAACCTCTCTCCACCAGCAAGGCTCCAAGCATCCCATTTCGGAATAATTAGCAATGAGATTCCGAGCACAGCGGGTCCCTGCCAAGGCGGATTACCGGCATCCGCGGCCCGCTTCTTTCAGGCAGGGCTTCAGGGCGGCCTGTGACTGACAAGGGCTCTAATGAACTCTAATTACAGGCTCGGCAGCTGGAGGAAGCAACAACAGACGGGGCGGGAGGGTCGGCCGCTCTGCTAATGAACAGGGAAGCGTTTGGGGCCGATGAGGGGCAGTGACCCAGAAAGGGCCTCCACCTGCCTGCCTGCCCATCAGGGACTTGCGTTCCAGGTTCAAGTTGGGCCTTTTCCCTTCTGTCAGCACAACTGCACAGAGCAAGCAGGTCTCCTTGCTGGACAACAGCGTCAAGGGCCTGGGGCAAAGGCAACACAAGGCCACTACGCACCTCGGACAGCGTGCTGCCTGCCTGACGGGGAAGGGGTGGGGGTGCCACTGGTGGCCCCAGTGCCCCATGCAAAGAAGAGCTGGGGAGAGTCCAAGCCAGCACCCCGACCCCAGAGCAGTGCTTTCTCCACCAACGGTCCCTCAGGGCATGGCAGGCAGTCCTTGGCCCCACGGAGAGGTGCCGCCTACGCTGAAACCCCGGACAGCCGCTGCCAGTCCCCGGGGGGGGGGCTTCCCTCAGCCCAACGGGAGATGCTGCCAGGCCCCGAGACGAGCACAGCAGGGGGCCCTTCATGCAGCCACCGTTTTCCCCCCCAGCCCTTTTGTACCTGGAGCGGCCACAGACCCAGCCTGGGACCCTCCTGTCTCCAGGACACGCCGCTTCTCACCTTGCAGCCTGGCCCAGAAAGAGCTGAGTGGAGCCCAGCAGCACAGAAACAAGGAGCGCAGGTGTGCCCTGCTGTGCCCCCAACAGCGATTTCCAGGGTTGCCAGACCAGGAAACCACAGGCACCGTCCCGGGGGGGGGGGGGGAACCACCAAGTCTGCTCACCCTGCTTAGGGTGTCTGTCTGAACTCTTCTCTGCAACGAGGGGCGCCGGGGGCCTGGTTACAGCACCACCAGTCCACCAAGGTCTCCTGCTTGGAAGGGGGCTCCTCGCATCTTGGCCAACGATTTGCAGTCCCTGCTTCGCCTCCGGAGGCCCCCAGGCCTGGAGACAAAAACTGCTGAGCACACGCTCTGGTTTGGCACAGGAGCCAAAGCAACCCAGCAAGTGAGCGCAGGAGAAAGCCTGTCCCGTTCCAGGGTGAAGTGCCCCATACTCACCAAATCAATCAGGTCGCTGAGGTTTTTCTCAATCTGCTGGGGAGGCAGACGCCTCATCAAATCCAAGGCACAATCGAGCTGCTGGTCACTCTGCGGGGGGGGGGGGGGGGAGAGAAAACACACACCATTAATTGAGCCACTCGCAAGAAGCGCTTTCAAAGCCTGCCAAGCCTGCCTGCCGCCACCTCAGGCTGACCCAGGGCTGCTGCCTGACTCGGACTGGCCGAGGGTCCTAGCTCATGTCCCTGGGTCAGAAAGACCAGCCCTGGACCCTGCCCCAGGCTGCCCCTGTCAGCCTGGGCCCCAAAGCTCCTCCAGGAACCGGCCTCGCCAGCGCCCGGAACCTCCCCCACCCCGTCAGCAACAGGCCACGAAGGGGGCAGTGGGGCAGGACAGAGACTGCGCCTTGAAACATCTCTCGGCTCTCCAGGCAGGGAGGTCTTCAGGCCTCCTCTGTGGGAACCAGCCAAGCCCTCCAGCATTCTGCCACCCCAGCCAAACCACCAGAGAGCCCCACTGCCAGCAGGGACACGGCAGCACCGGCTGCCTCCAACAGGCCGGCACCACGACTACCCTGACTGGCTCCAAACCCAAGCAGGTGATCCTGGATAGAAACCATTTGTAGGACCCCAAAACGGTTGCCAGTGGCCATTTCTGGGTCACCTCTCTCTCCCCCCCCCCCTCTCTCTCTGGGGCCAATCTGGAAACGTTTTGTAACCAGAGTCCGTGCGAACACACGCAGAAAGCAGAGGACTTCTGTTCGCTTTTGCTGGAGACTGCTGGAGTCGTGTCCCGCTTCCCTCCTACACGGAGGAACACCGTGACCCATCGAGAAGGTTCTTTCGGCTCATTCCTGGGAGGTGCTGAGCACTCCCAGTGCTTTGCCCGTCACTAGCAAGGGGTGTCAGCGCTTCCTCCTCTGCAGGAGGCCAAAGCGCCTGGGAACAGCCTCCCAGGAATGAATTCTTGGGAGGTCACAGCACCCCACTGCGCCAGGTTCCAGACTCCCCACACAGACAGATGGGAGGCCCATCCTGCTGGGGCTCCTTCAGCCAAAGGAAGAGGCTCTCTCACAGAACTGGCTACCATATCTTTGCAAATAAGTTACTAGCCCACAAGCACTTTCATTGGGCTGGCCAAACGCAGTCACTTGCATCCCCCCCCCCCCCCCGAGACTTTACAGGTTGATCAAGACTTTGAGAGTGCAGGTCAAATGTCACCGTGGCGCACACGTTTTTCAGCCAATCCTCTAAGAACGAACCACGGGGTCACACGTTCCTTCTTGGCTCCGCACACGGCTTCACATTGGTCTCCTGTTTTGCGCAAGCCACGGCTTGCCGCAGCATCCAAATCCGCAAGCTATGGTTCGAGGCTGCCCATCCAAACCAGAATTTCAAACCACGATTTGAAGAGACCCAAAGCAAGACAGAACTGCAAGCCCAATCCAATATCATTTGCGGCAAGCTACCACTTGCGCTAAACAAGACACTTGAAAGTGTTTCGTGAAAAGGGTTAGGGGGCACAGCTCCTCTCCAACCCTGCAGGCTATGAAATCTGGGGTGCTCTTAATTGAGAGCGAGTCTCGTTTAGGGCTGGTTGCAAAACGAGGTCGTTCCCCCACCACCAAGGAATGCAGGCTAGTACGAGGAGCCATTTTCAGGACAGAAGGCCAATTCTTTTGCTCAGCACAAAGGTAGAAATCCACTTCTCTCTCTCCTCTTCACCCCTCAGCCCCAGAGGAAAACGCTGTTTAAGTTGGCTGCAGAACACGCAACTCAAGCAGCCAGTCCAGAAAAGAGATCCCTCGGACCACATATTGTCATTGCCTCCTGCCGCTTCTTACGCATCGTTTCAAAAACCAAGCGCGCAGTTCCGAGGTCAAGGTCTTAACTTCAGGGTCGTGGGAACCCCTGCTCTAGGAGACCCTCGCCACAGAAGCGCCAGCTGGAATCGCTTCAAAGGAGAGCGGGGAGGAGACCAAAACGCTCCCTGGCGACTTCCGTCAGCACTTTCCTATCACCCAGGTTTGGGAAGAAAAACAAGAGAGAGAGAGAGAGAGAGAGAGAGAACGGCCCAGCCCCAAAGAGTTACGATTTGTCACTACGGGGCTGGACCCCTGGCGAGTCGACCTCCAGCCCGTTTGAAGCCAGAACACAGCTTCCGTCCTTGCTACACAGAGTGACCTGAAGGCTCCTGGAACGCCCAGCTTTCAAGGTACCCCCTGCACTGCCCAGCACACCAGATGCAATGGCAATACCCAAGAGTAAGGAACAAGGGAATGTGCGCGCACACACACACGCGCACGCACACACCTCTCGGCTCATGACCTTCCAAATAAGACGTCTTTTTTTCAGAGGGTCAGAGTGGAACAGCACAGGCAGCAAAGACTGGACATGGAAACCCAAGTTCCTAGTCCTCACGGCTCCAGAGATACCCGCAGCAGCGCACAGCAGTGCCTGAAGACTACTCAGGAGGCCGAAGAGGACTGCAAAGCTTGGCGTCTAGCGCCTCGCAGAAAAGGCCAACAAAGGCAGGCAAGCTTAGCTGGTACAGGGTGCGGAAACCAGTTTTTCTTGGCACAAAGTTTTGGATGATCTCAGCCTTGCGAGCGAGTGGCCAAAGTGACTAGCCCTCTTAACTATGCACCTAAAGCAGTCATGTGCGGCACATCGAAGGCCTGACAGCGCAACACTAACCACTCTCTCTCAGCTGACAAAAGCTTCCCTGGGCCAGGCAGGGATACAGCTGCCATTTATTTTCTTAGGGCTACACCTGGCAGAGGGCATCTTTGCAGACACAACCCTTAGTCTACACAGTGCACGGATCGGGGCCTTTCCATGGGCAGCAGTGGCACTGCCATGCTGGTTAAGCTGTCTCATGTGGCCACGCGTCCAACTCTCCCCCCCCCCCCCCGGTCACTGGAGCAGTTCCTCGTGCCCCAAAGGAAGGGGGAAGTGAAAGAAAACACAACTGGAAGGCAGCTGCTGGGCCCAGCATACCAACCCCAGTGTGGGCTCCTGGGTGAGCCAAGATCTCAAGGCTTCGGGACTTTAAGCACACGTGGCCATTCTCCATCGCTCGCATCTTCGCTCCAGGAGCACAGAGCAGAGGGGGGAGTTCTAAAGGAACTGTTTATTACAATTCCAGTCTCTCCAGGACAGAAAGATCGGAAGAGCCCGGGAGTCGCTGGCAGCTGCCTTCGCCAAGGCAAAGCCCCTGTAATGCGTCTCCCGCAAAGACGCTTTTGGTTCACAGGGCCTTCGCTTCGGCCTCCACTCTGTTATGGCGCAGCAGTCCTGGTGAGCCCCCCCCCCCCCGTCATTTCCCTTCCTCTTCATACACCCTGTAAGCCTGCCATAAACTGGGTTAGCAGCGTTCCGTTGCCCCCCATGAATTTTGAAAGCGGGTGGGGAGAAGATCCACTGAGTGCTTCCAGGCCACAGCACGACAACGCAAAAAGAGCATCTTCGTGATTGGAGAGAGGAGTCTGTTTGCCCCAGAAGTCAGAACGCTTCCGAGGGGCACAGAGGCAGAAGAGAGTGCAAAAAAAGGGCCCGTTTTGTAGGGTCATCGGGAACAGAAACTCTGCTGATGAGCCGGCTGCAAACCTAGGCTGAGAGTGCTTGAAATTCTCAAGAGGGAACGTTATCCCCGCTCTAGAAAAGAGATAGAAGGGGGGGGGGAAGCAGAGAACTCTGGGATGCCGACACAGCTTCGGTGAACCCAATCCTGGCTTGCTCTGCTTCTCTTCCAGATAAGAGGCGGGATACAGAAAATTCGCAGGACATCTCATGAACCATAACGGTGTAATTGGGACATTTGTATGCACTGCAAGACTGTAAACTTAACAAGGGGGGGGAATTTCTCTTCCCAAAAGAGGGGCCTCAGAGGTGCCATCACTTAACGGGGGGCGGGGGCGACGCACACACACACACGACACTTTCCTACACACGTTTCCGTGTCCCAGTTACTCAGGGGTGTGCAATGCTGCTCCAGCCTACAGCAATCACGCACTCACAAATAAAAGACTGGGAGGTTTTGATTTTAAATTTGCGGATGCAGGTCACCAAGGGAGGTGGTCCTGCTTTTTTTTTCTCCCCAACGTTCCTTCTTCTGCATTACCCAGTCCAAGTGGCAGCAGCGGGTGAGCGCAGGCGCCAGGAATTCATGCATGACGCAACCCTCATTTGAAAACATCCTTTTTGTGCAGAGGGGGCCACTGGTTCACCCCAGATAGATTCTGTGGCGTTTACAAACAAATCAAGAAAATTGAGCTGTGATTGAGCAAGAGTCGGAATGTGGCACAACACACACTCTGCGTTCACAGAGCTTGTGGTGGTACATAAGAACATAAGAAGAGCCCTGCTGGATCAGGCCAAAAGCCCATCTAGTCCAGCTTCCTGTATCACACAGTGGCCCCACCAGGTGCCTTAGGGAGCACAAGACAACAAGATAACCTGTTTCCCGTTGTCACTCCCTTGCACCTGGCACAGAGAAAACCCACTTCTAAAAACCAGGAGGTTGCTTATGGCTTGTAACCTGTGATGGTCTTTTCCTCCATGAATCTGTCCAAACCCCTTTTAAAGGCATCTAGGCCAGATGCCATCACCACATCCTGTGGCAAGGAGTTCCACAGATGAATTACACGCTGGGTAAAGAAATATTTTCTTTTGTCCGTTCTAACTCTCCCTCCATTCAATTTTAGTGCACGTCCCCTGGTTCTGGTGTTGTGCGAGAGGGAGAAGAATTTCCCTCTATCCACTCTCTCCATCCCATGCATAATTTTATAAGTCTCAATCATGTCCCCCCTCAGGCGCCTTTTTTCTAGGCTGAAAAGCCCCAGACGCTGTAGCCTTTCCTCATAAGGGAGCTGCTCCAGCCCCCGAATCAATCTGGTCGCTCTTTTCTGCACCTTTTCCAATTCAACTATATCCTTTTTGAGGTGTGGTGACCAGAACTGGACACAATACTCCACACACAAACACACACACAAACACACACACCAGCGATTGTGGTTTGTGGTGTATGTTGACACTCCATATGCACAGTGACAGTGCAGTCCTAGGCATGGGAAACTCAGAAACCAGACTCAGAAACAAGTCCCATTCATTTCAGTGGGGCTTTACTTCCAGGTAAATACGCAGACAGGCCGCCATCCTCCCCGTTTCTGGACATCCAAGAGTACAATGACCTGAGGCCACTCAGTCGCGGTCAGAGACCAACCACTGAGGCTGCAATCCAGGAGGACGGACATACCTAGGAGCAAGCGCCACTTAACTCCGTGGGTCTTACTTTTGAGTATGCCTAAGACTGTGCTGCCAGAATACTTTTTCTTGCACAAAAAAAATAGCACGGCTGGGGTGGAGAAATGAAACTCGGCCAGAAATGGAAATCCAGTCCATTTCTGGGTTCAAACACTGTGCTGCAGAGGTGCTGCTTTGCTCAGGGCAATTTGTGTTTCCTTGAGGATGTCAAGTTAGGGTACTTAGGTCCCCGAAAGAAAGGAAAACGTTACACGGGGGGGGAGAGAGACCCCCCTGCTTTGGAGGCACAATGTCCCAGGTTCAAACTCCGGCATCCACTGCAAGTCAGCACAGGCCATGACTGGCTGAGGAGGACCAGCAGCTGCCCCAGAATAAGGCCGGTGTTATTTCCAGGCAGACATGGAGCTAATCACACTTTTTAGCAGGGGGGAAATTCCCAGACAGCATTGGCAACTTTCAAAAAACAGAATATTAGTCGTCGTCTCCCCAAAAACCGCACAGTTCTACCCTTGGATATATACAGAATATACCGAGACTGATGTGTCAAGGGAATTTGGGGGGGGGGGGGGGAGAGAGAGAGAGAGAGAGAGAGAGAGAGAGAGAGAGAAGGGAAGAGTACAGTGACCTAGAAACTTGGAGGATTAAAAAAAGGCAGGAAAAAGTCTGGTTCCTTCACCAATTAGAGGGCCTCAGTGTGCTCTCTGCTTCAAACAACCAAAGCTCTCCTCCTGCGTAGAGGAAGCCAGAATATCGTGCTCTGAATAAGCGAGAAAGAACTGCGTGCAGTTCATCATAACGGCATTTTGCAGGAGCCAGAACCATTTTTGCAGCCAATAAGGCAGGCAGGTAGGCAGGCAGGAAGGAACTAGCGGCGGCGGCAGCAGCAGCAGCGACATGTAGGCTGCAGGCCCAGAGAAGAGCGGGGACAGCACAACATTCGGTTTCTGGAGAGTCTCAGCTTTAATGTCATTTCTAACCGTCAGTTTGGGCTCATTATGGTGGCGAAGTCAGGTTGTTTTCAATGTGCAGATAATCCTCGCTGAATTTTCAGAAGCCAGCCAGAAAAGCAACTGAACAAGATTCCTAGTAGCGGACATCCCAGGGACCCCCAGGGTCTTGCCTATTTCCCAGTCCAGCCTGGAGACACGAGGGTCTCAACTTGGGACCTCCTGCAGGCAAAGCAGGCGCTTTATCAGGGCGCCAACCCTTCCTGTTTGTTCTGGGCCAGGTGCACTGTCATGAAGGCCTTGATGTTCAGCACAGGTGGGATTCTGGTTCACCTGTAGTCCAAAAAGGGCAGGAAACGGGACACCTGGGAACGCATAAATCAGGCAAGAGTGACAGCACTGCGTGTGTATGTGTGTGTGTGGGGGGGGAGATAGCATAAAAAAGACATGGTCTTCTCAGGGGGGCTTCTGCCAAGGCCCGAGAACTGGCCACAAAAGGCAGTCCATTCATTCTACAGAGAAACTCTCTGCCCACACCTAGCCAGCAGCCTCACCCCTCCAAAAGAGCTGCTCTGCAGAGCAACACAAAAGTGGGGGGGGGGGGGGGCCTCTCACCAGTCCCTTGAATCTTGACAGAGGAAGTTAGCATTCACTTCCGGTTGGCCTGGCCTTCTTACAAAGCCCCGGCAGTTTTACGATCCCTGCAGGCCCTCAAGTCTTGGAGATATGTCATAAGTGAACTTGGGGTGGCCCAGGGAAGTTAGCCAACATCGGCCGGCTTGGCCTGCTGCTGTGGCAGCGCTTTCTCCCCCCCCCCCCCCAAGCTGTCCAAAAGTGGAAGCCGCTCCTTAATTAGAGCTCACCCACCGGAATGGATGTGAAGCAATACTGTTCCTCCTAAACACAAGTGCCCTTGTAAGTCTGTTTTCCAAGTGGCGAGTCTTACCCAAAGAAACAGTCATTGCTGCTGGACTGAAACTGCCAGGAGAAAGGGTGGCTCCCTTCTGAAGTCTGCACACACAACCAGATTCTTCGCTCTCATTTCCATCTGAAGCCCGGTTTCCTGCCAGACTGCCTGTTGGTGGCCTGCGTGTTCCCCTCTGACCTGGGCAGCTGAGCCAGACCTATTTGGCTCCATTCGACGGCCCTGGCATTACTAGACAGTTGCGCAGGGCTCCATTTTCTCCCCGGTGCTACTTAACCTCTGTGTGAAGCCTCTGGGGACCCGGGGGGAGGGGGGGAAGAGATCACCTGAGGATTTGGGGCAAGGCGACGTCCGTGACTTCCCAACTCCACTCTTCCCCCGTCCTCAAAGCCAGATGGGGCAGTCAAAATAAAAAGCCAAACTGGCTGCACGCCATTTCCTGCATCCTGGGCATGTCACCTGCCAAAAAGAGGACATGGGCTGGGCCCTGCCGTCCAAGTCGCTCCCAGAGGAGGAAAAGGTACGGGGCCCTCGGAATCCAGTCAGAGAGCCCAGGGCAAGCAAGCCTCTCCTGCTTTTGCCACACTAAGTGGCAATGGAGCCTTTGGGTCTCTTGTTTGGGATGTTCTCCACAAAGAGTCTCCAAATACCAGCAAGGCTGACTAGTCCTTAACCCAAAAAGCGGGGAGGGGACACAGAAGCAACGGCTGCATCTTTCGTCTTCTCCAACCCCCACCCACCTGGCATTTTAGTAATCTACACACGGGGCACAGTTTCACTCTTCCCTTGGCGTGCAAACAAGCAAAACGAAATGCAGAGAGGAGGGAAAGAGAAAAGGAAAACTAGCACAAAACAATGCCTGTCACCTGGGCAGCTGCCAAGGAGCTTTTAGCACAAAATCCTTCCCTGACCCGCCCTCCCAAGCAAACAGAAGGTTCCTGGCGCAGACGACACCAAAACATTACAACACCGAGCCCAAGGTCCCATTTCCGCACTCAAGAGGCCTGCCTGGAAACGACTGCGATGCCATCTTGGCGCCAGGCCAAGGCCTCTTCCTTGTCTGAAGAGTGTTCAGGTGCCACTTGGGTTTTTACCTGCCATGTTACCGTTTACACTGCTTACTGTCTACGATTTTATTGTTTTTGTTAATCGCTCCGAGAGGGCGGTACGGAAATGCAAGGGATACAATTTCTACCCTTCCATTCTTACAACGGTCCGATGCTGGGAGGCCAACTACATGGCAGGCTGATTTTAAAATCTAGCTAGGTTGCAGCGCAGGCATACAGAAACAGGGGGAGAGAAGGGTCAAGGGACAGCAGCCGAGGAACCAGAGGGGGGAGCTTTGAGGGGCCAGATACAGGCCAATGCTGCCCGGACAAGTCCCCCCCTCGTCACCACCTCTCTCCAGAATGCCAGAAAACGAAGGGGAGTTTATGGAGAATGGCTAAGCAGTCTGTCGCCGCCAGCAGGTCCACTCTCCCTGCGGACAGCCGAGGAAGGTTTCCCATTCCGCCAAATCTTATTACTCGGCCTGCAGCTCCTTTTGCCCCTGGCTCCTCGGCTTCCATTAAGGCTCAGGTTAGGTTTCCGGAGAGGCAGCAAGACGAGAGCACAAAGCCCCAGACATCGGTGGTCCTCCAGATATACTTTCTATTCCTGGTATGCACCAATGCAAAAAATAAACTGGGGAAGGCAGGTAGCTGGGGATCGATTTCAAACTCAGTAATGGTGTCAGCTTGAAAAAAAAAAAAGGAGGAGGGGGGGGGAAATGGCAGCAGATACTCTAGAGAAGTACCAGGAAGGGTTTTTATTTACAGTGCCTTTTAAAAGTCACTCACAGCAAGTTTCTAAACCGGCAAGGAGGAAGCAGGGATGAGTGAGTCAGGCCGAGCGTGTCCACCACAGAACAGGAACTGCCTTGCCTCTCTTCAACTGAAAGGCATTTCGGAGATGGCCCCGCCAATAGCAGCTCTGGAGATAGCAGCCCCGAACCCCCGCGCAGTGTGCTCTCAGGGCTGGGCACCTTGAAGAACGGAAGAAAGGCCTCTCTAACAATACGGGCCTATGTATGCCTACTCAGGCACGGGTTCAAGGGGGCTTACTCCCAGGGAAGTGTGTTTGGACGGCAGCCTTGCCTACAGCACCTCAGAAACTGGGAGGTTCCATGGCTATCATGGCCAACCGCTACAGACAGTCCTCTCCTCTTCTCCTCCCACATGGAAGGGGCTGCAGCTCAGTGATTAAGCACTTGCTTGGCAAGTGGAAGGCCCCGGGTTCAGGGCCCAGCAGGGAGAGGAAATCCTGAAACGCCACTGCTCGACAGCCCAACTGTCGGAGTCAGCATGCAGACGGCCTCCTATGCTGCTCCTGGGTCAGCCCCCTGCAAACGGCAGGTCAGGGAAGGGCGGAGGGGCTGCCATCACCTCCAAACACCGTCGACATCTTCTCAGCAACCACCTGGACCGCAACCCAGGGCTCCAACAAAGGGCAAACATGCAGAACGGAGGAGCAACCACTCCAAAGGCCCAGAAGGCCGCTCAGTCAGGCTCTCCACTTCTCCCCACACTGCTTTTCCTAAACAGACCATCTGGCTGCCTTGAAGAGGGACGCTGCTAACCTGTCGACTAGGAAACCAAAAGCAAATGGTCCAATCACAGTCAACTGGGAGGCGCGAGCACACCGCAGGGTGCAGAGAAGCACACGAGGCAGGTCCCCAAGATCCGTCCCCTGAAAAGCCCGCTAAGAGAACACGTGCATGCAGAGGGGCGACACACACAGCCAGGGCCAGCCCAGTCATGTGGCCAACTGAGGCAGTCGCCTCAGGCAGCAGATTGGCAGGGACACCCACCTCCTGCTCTCTGGACAGGTAAGGAAGAGGATCTGTCAAGGATAGGAGGGGGGTAGCCCTGCCTAGAGACACTGTCAGAGACTGAACCAGAAACCGCCTGCATGCAAAGCAGGGGCTCTACCACACAGCTACAGTCCTTCCCACCAGAGATCTTACATTCCTCAAAGCTGCAAGCTTCTATTCCATTTAAAAAGCGGCTTGCATCCTTTTTCATTTGCTCAGCATGACGGCTAGATGGTTTCCACCTACATTTTATTCACTCTGTTGGTTTTTCCATCAGCCCTTCAAATTTTATGGCTGCCTCCAATTCCTGTCATCTCTATCGCTCGTTTGTTTATTGTGTCGTAGTCCATTAATATTTACCCCACTCCGAGAGTTGCAATATTGAAGGCTGAACTCATAGTAACACTGCAACCTGTGTGCGAATCCAATGGCTGGCAGGTAGACAACCCTGTGCCGTATTCACACATTCATCAGTGCCGGCCCAGACACTGCTTTCCAAGATAGGGTTGCTGCGACTCTCTCGCCTGGAGTGTGCTCCCAAGGGGGAAGTGGCCGAGACCACTTCAACAGTGACTGACAGATCTCTGAATCAGCGCCTCACTATTTCAGAACCGCCGCTAAGTGTCCTCAGGACCTTTTGCAGGTGTATTACCACTCTGGGAACCCTACAAGCCTCCGTTTGGACCTTTAGGGCTTTCCCAACCGCCCCGGCAGTTAGAGGACAGGCACCCTTGCTGCCCCAGAAAAAGCCTCACCACTTCTCCCACCTTCACAGTAGTAACACACGTGGTGATGTCAGCCCCCAGGCTTGCAAGGTAGGGCCCCTCTAAGGACCGATATTCCTTCTTTCTCAAAGAGACCCGGCACAAGTCAATAAGAGCCCGGAGGGTCCATGGAACCCAACACCCCATTTCCAAACAGCAACAAGCCAGACGTTTTGAGCAGGGCCCGAGAGCACAGACCTCCCCTGCCGGGCTGCCCCCCAAGCCTGCTATTCCGAGATAGCACCTCAGCGTACAGAGCTAGTCTCCTCCTAACTAGCCACTCTACTCTGGAGTGTTCAGGGCCATATTAGGGCACGTTAAGGGCAGCCGTGATGAACCGGATGAGAGACCCACATAGTCCAGCACCCCCACAGTGGCCAAAGAGAGGCCTCCAGAAATCCCATGGGGTGTCCCCCCCCCCATTTGCAACTGATATTTAGATGAATGTGATCTCTGAACATCGAGGCTCCGTGTTCTGATCCTGCCAAGCAAACCCACCTCCTCCACTCATTTCTCTTGCGACCTTTTAAAGCTGTCTTGTGGCAGTGAATTCCATCAATCATGCATTCTGTGAGGACGCGGGGTTTTTTTTTGTCTGCCCCAATTCTAACGCCATCAGTTTCATTCTAGCATTAGGCATGAAGAAGAAAACACTTCTATGCACCTTCAACAGGTGCACCCCTCTCTGCTCTACTCCTGCCATAAATAAATAGGACAGACCCGGGAGGCTGGCAAGATCCAAACACACAGCACAGGCCCAAACAGGAACCGTAGGGCTGCCCCCTGCCACAGACGGCCCTTTCTACAAGCACCCTCCACTTCTGGTTTCATGCACAGTGCTAAGTCAGCTGGGAGATGGGGAGGGGAAGAGAGAGGTCTGGCTTAGCCACAGCCTTTACCTCCTCCAAAAGGAGTTACCCTTATGGGCAAGTACAGTACCAAGCAGTCTAAAAATAAACAAGGGCTACATTATACTGTATGCTGAGGCTTTTACTGCTGGGCGACAGATACCGTAATATCCCTACTGGAAATGCATACCAAACTAGGAACAAGACATGCCGGAGACTTATCCTGCTCACTTGGAACGAAGCCTACAGGCTAGAGCTGCGGAACTAGCACAGCCGCGGCTCCCACACAAAGAGAAAGATGGTAAACCTGAAATGTGCAGCGGTGTTTGCCACCTACTAAGCATTTAATAAAAAGATACACTCATCGTCCCAAGCCCTCATGAACAATAATTAAAATTTTAAAAAACGCCAATGCCTCAATTTGAGGTGGGAGTTGATTGACACTTCCTTGGCCCCCTTCATTTCTCACATCCATGTGCAATTTGAAGCAGTCTTTCCCAAAATGCCAGATGCAGAGAGAGAGAGAGAGAGAGAGAGAGAGAGAGAACTAACTAGAGGGCATGGTAGGGACATTAAAATGAGCAGGCCTTGAATAAAAGCAGGCTTGGTTCAGGAGGCCTAGTGAGCCCTTTTATTCCCCTGAACGGACAAGTTCAGAAGGGAGCTTCCCACCACAGGCACATTTTTCAAAATTGGAGACGTTAGGATGGTCGTTCACGTCAAATTATACGATTACGCTGATTTGCCTGCTCTACCCTGAAATCTCAAAATCCAAACTGCTCACCGGAACAGCATTTTTCACCTGCCTTCAGCTACCCTTCACAAAATTCACATTTCATTCACTCTGAGGCATGACAAAACGCTTCGCGATTCTTGCATCTCCCTCAGAGCAGCTGTGCACTCCTGCACGCTGTGCACTCCTGCACGCTGCACAGCTCTACAGACCAGGGTAAACATAAGCCTGGGCATGTTCAGCCCCTGCTTTGCACCACGCACATGGTCCTGGTTCAGTCCCTGGCAGCATCTCCAGGTAGGGCTGGGACAAGACCTCCAGTCAGAAACCCTGGAGAGCTGCTGCCGGTCCGGTCTGTGCCGCCAATACTGCGCTACACAGGCCAAGGGTCAGGCAGCAGCTTGATGCATTCATGGCGTGCAAAACAACCACTCAGGCCAATTCAATAACATAATGCGCAACTGAACACCACAGCTCAAGTTTCCATCTGATGCCTGGTTCTGCATGCTTTGTGCAGGAGAAGCACCCTGTATTAGGACATAAACTGAATGCCCTGAGTTTGGGTTGTTAAGTGTGTTTTTAAGTCTAATTTCCAGACTCGTAATCAGGGTTGCTTGGGCCGTGTGAGGATCAACTGTCAGTTCTGACAGCGTAGGACTAACTAGCCAATCTGGAGTACACCGTCTCCCTCTGCTTTGGGGGAAAAGAGGTTCAAAATGTTCAGCTTTAAGTCACACGAGTGATGTGTACCAAGTTTTAGCAAAGTTATACAAAAGTACTCTAACTAGTTTGATACTCCTGTGATTGAGTCCCACCAAGCATCTTCATCTACGCAATATCACAACTAATGTGGAATATTTAAACCTGCAGATAATTATCCTAAACCTCTGGTTCCTTCCTGCCCCCCTCCCCAGCTACGAGGCAGGAATACTGAGAAATCTAACCCCAGAGGGGTTCAGAGGGAATGGTCCATAATGGCTCAGTAAAAGAGAACATGCTTCAGAGAGTCCCAAGTTTAGTTCCCAGGGTATAACGCAGAGGAAGCCCCAAGCTATCTCAATTAAGAGCTTAATTACTTCCCTGTTTTATTGGTCTTACAGTCACAACAATGACCGAGGGCAAGTAATAATTCATCCTGGGCAAGCAGAGGAAAAGATTCACCACTCAGACTGCCCTCGTAATTACACAGGCGTGAGCTAGTACAGGCCTGTACCAATCCACAAGCAAGACTTCAATGCTTCGTTCACACCACCCCAGATTCTCACTTGATTTACAGCAGACAGTCAGACAGACACACACACCCCTACACAAACAGCCTGTGAAACAGAGAAGCCCCAACACCAGCTGAATGCCCCAAGAAGTGCCTGGCACGGCACCTTCCCACCATCTTTCAGGCCCATGACGACAGCTGCCACCACACCACAATGCAACAATCACTGCAGAACTGCCCCACCTTCATGACTCACTAAGGCAACCCATCCTGGAGTCTTCTGCCAACATCCCTTCAGCTGAACCTCGCAGACTACATGGCGAAGGCCTTTCGAACTCAGCAACACACTTTCATTGTCTGCAGCCAAACCACAGCACACACACCCACACACACACACCAAGCTAATGGCTCTCTCCTAGCCACTGCCAGATTTCCCCCTCCGCAAAGCAACCCACAGCCCTTGTCCTCCACTATATTCCTAAACTCACAGCATCACCAACCCACCTCCTAACCCCCAGGCTTCTTCCCCAACAACTTCCCCCTTTTCCCTCCACAACCCAAGACCTCCTTCTCATAGGCCTTTCCCTGCCTCCTCCCAACCTCCAAGCATAATCTGTTCCTATTGTGCCCACTCACTTGAAGGATCAAACTCCTTCACAGGCAAGACACATGACCTGTGGTTCCACCCCCAATGAACAGACCAGACTGTAAGCTCTGTGGGGCAGGGATCTGTCCCTTCTTTGCTCTTTTTTTAGTTGTTTTGGATGACATTCAGCAACATCACATATGAACACAGGAAGATGCTTTCTGCCAAGTCAGACCCTTGTCTACACCAGTTTGTAGACAATCCAGGCAGAAAGGGGTCTTTCTCAGCCCACTGGCAACGCCAAGCTCCCCCACTTAGCTGAGAACGCTGCTCTCCAGATGACCCACAAAGCTGCCTTAGCCGATCAGATCCTTGGTCCTTCTAGAGAAGTATTGCCTGCACTGACTGACTGGCAGCAACCTGAGTGGTTTCAGGCAAGGCTGCCTTTCTTTCCCAGCTCTACCCAGAGACGCTGCCAGGAACTGAATCTCAGACCTCCTGCATTCGAAGCTGAGGATTTACCATTTCTTTATTTGGGCCCAGCCCCACAGACAATGCTGCATTCGACTGAGTCAGATCCGTACGGCGCAACATTTCCATCACTGACTGGCAGCAGCTCTACAGGGGTGTCTTTCTGTCTCTCTTTCCCAGGCCTACCTGGAGCTGCTGCCAGGGCCTGAACCCAGGGCCTCCTGCCTACGGGGAGGGGCTCGACCCCCTGACCCACAACCCTCATTCCCCTACAAGAGAACCCTCATGCCCTGGTGGCCCACCCACCTCCCAACCAGGTGTACCCCATAACTGACACATACCCCAACCACGACTGACACATACCCCAACCACCCATCAAAGAGGGAGGAGCTTCTCACAGGCTTTGCCCCGCCCACCCGCGCCAGGCCCCGCCCCTCCTCAGGCCCCGCCCTCGCCTCCTCCCTGAGGCGCCCAGCCAGCCCGACAGGAAGCGCGAGGGCTCTTCCCCCTCCTCACCATGTTGTCTCCGTGGGGCTGGACTCTGGGGCGGGGGGGCAGCAGCGGCGGCGGGGTCGGCGGCGGCGGGGTCGGCGACTCCTCTTCGTCCCTCCGTCCGGCCTGTCCGAGCTCTGAGCCAGGCCGCAGCCCTCCTCCTCCTCCGCTACCTCCTTCTTTTTTTTGCCTCCACTTCCGCCGTTGCCTAGGAGTTCCACATCCGGGTCAGCGGCGAGGAGGAAGGGAGGGGGAAGAGGCCACGCCCCCTTCTCCGCCTGGCCGCCGGCGCGCCTCAGCCAATCGGAGCGCGGCTCGCCGGCCATAGCCAAGTATGGAGCGACAGGCGCGCGCATGTTGTGGCGGGAGGGAGAGGAGCGGGAGAAACCACTTGGGCAGGCGCAGAGGGGTAGGAGAGACGAGGCAGGGAAGAAACCATTGCGTGAAGGAAGGGGGAACGGAGAAACGCCTGAGAGGAACTGAAGTCAGGCGGAGAGGAGAGAAGGAAGGGACCGAGTGGTGGGTGGGAGGGGCCTGTCTTGTATAAAACTACGTTTATTAGTATTAGTATGTACCGCTTTTCCACAAAAAAGTTCCCAAAGTAGTTTACATAGCCAAATAAATGAAAAAATGGCTTCTTAGCTAAAAAATGCGAGAGGAGGAGAACAGCAAATTTCTTTGCACAGCACTTGACAAAAGCACAAGAGGAACAGATCTCTGCCCCCAGGTGGATGCAATCTGGGAAAGAGACACCAGCAAGCGGCCATTAGAAGAGAGATTGGGCTGGGATGAAAGCAGGTCAGTTGCAGGGCCCCAGGAGAGCCACGGCCCAAGAAATCCGCAATCTGAAATAGAAACACCAGTGAACAGTGCTGGGTGGGTGGGATGCTGTGCCCTGGAGTTAACAGGGACAGTCGCTCTCCCCGTGCTAAATATAGGCTACCAACTGCCTTCAGTTAGCATAGCACTTAACAAGGCACAAGGGGACAGGTCTCTGCCCCAAGGAATTTGCAATCTGAACAAGAGAGAAAAGGGAGATAACGGCAAACAGCCACTGGGAGGGATATTTGCGCATGCACGCAGGCACGTACGCACAATATCAGGGTTACTGACTCTGACTGAAGGTTTTCCAGGAAATGTCTTTCCAGCCTGTTGTAATGTTGGAAACTCCCAGTTAAAATCTCCAGGTTTGCTTTCAAACCAAAAGAGACGGATGATGCTGGGGACTCCAGGACAATCTTGGAGGGTTGGCAACCCTACACAGTTTCCGGCCCTACCTGTGGATGCTGCCAGAGATTGAGCCTGGACCTTCCTGGTGCAAAGCAGGGGCTGGATGGCTGAGCTACAGCCCCATGGCTTCAAGGCAGTACATCATGTCAGCATTCCCTGCTCCCAAGAGCCAGTAGCAGCGCGGTTAAGCAAGTGAGCTGCTAAGCAAGACTTTGTTCAACTCTCACCTCTATCACAAACTCACTAGGTGGCCTCCTTAACCAAGCCTCCGTCTTCCCCGTCTGCAAGATGGAGATACTACTGTGAAGATGAAATCAAGATACAGTGAACCCTCAGAAACAAGGGAAGTTTTCTGCTTCATTAAGGCTGCAATCCTATGCTAACTTTCCTGGAAGTAAGCCCCATTGGACATAATGGGACTTACTTCTGAGTAGACATTGTGCTGCCAGTCTAGTCACACCTGCATTTTGTGCCAGCGTATCTCAACTGACTTCAGATTTGAAGGGCATTTGCCTCACCACCCCTAGAAGTCCATTAAATCGAGGGTTACCTGTAATTCACGTGAAGCATTTTGCACATTCAAATTATAAGCCCACCCCCCACCCCAGGTGAAAAAACTAAAACAGCCTCCCTAGGCTAGGGACTACTGCTGCTGCTAATATTTATACTTTTCGCTGCCTTACATTTATGAACATCTCCATGCTGCTGTTATGTCCTTTTGCTTGTCAACTGCCCTGGGGCTGGTGCGAAAAGGTGGGATGGAAGCTTCAGCCTGTCAACTGCGATTCCAGGAATGTTTGTGTAGTATCACACTTACATCGTCGTCCTTTTTTGAAGGGTTTAACAGGGACCTACAGCAGATGCAAATAAACTCACCCAGCGGAACAGTTAAAAATTCTTCGCTGGGGCGTGCCAACAGACTCCCTGGTGGTAACTTGTTTATTTGATTTACAGTATTTGCAATCAGGCTGTGAATCCCTTTCGGGTGTGGGTGGGTGTTTTTAAGGAGCGGTCCCAGTCGGCGGCGAAAGTTAGGTTGTGCGGCCAGGTAACAAAACTGCTAGCATAAAGTTGTGTGGTGTGGGAGTAATAAGGCCAGAGGTGTTCCGACAACCACTGCTGGGCACTGTACAAAAGACAAAAATAAACAGCCACATTTTGCTGTCTAAGTGCTTTTTAAACATTCTTTTGCGGAGCTGTTCTCAGTAGGGCACCCAGGAGATCAAAGCAAGGGTTGGGGGGTCAGCCCAACCCCAAAGGCAGCAGAATTGAAGGGGCTCCAGGCTAATGCAGACAAACCCTGCTGGAGTGGGTCGGAGGGCTGGGGGTCCATCTAATCCCGCATTGTTTTTTTCTCACAGTGGCTGACCAGATTCTTTTGGAGATCCCCAAGCCATTCTTGCAGGCAGCTCCTCTCTCCCACTGTTGCCCTTCAAAAGCAAAACACAGTATTCCGAGATAGACTGCCTCTCAGCCTGGAGGTTTTATTTACCTATTATGGCTAAACAGCTGTTGACAGGCATGAATGTGTCTAATCCCCTTTTAAGCCACTTAAGCTACAAGTTAATTGTGTGTTTTCTTTGTCTGGCCCAAATTCACTGCCAATCTATTTCACAGGAATAGAATATTATTTCATAGCTGTTTCTTTAACAGCCTGGGGTGGGGGCTTGGCCACAGATGTGAGGTGCTAAATACGTGTGATTAAATGTGCTTCAAGCATAGGTAGGGCTGTAAGACTGAGAGTACCCGCAAGAGTGTTGTTCTTTTTTATGATTTACACCAGCTGACTCAGTTGTCAGCATTGCAGCCAGCCCCTGTAGCTGTATATTTAAAAGCAACCTGACATGCAATTCTGTTTGCTGCAGGCATCAGAGGTGTGGCTGGCAGTGACACGGGAAAGGGCTTCTTCTGTGCTGGCACCCTGCATGTGGAACTCCCTGCCACAAGAGATCGGATCCGCTCCCTCTCTGTATGTTTTCCAGCTGCAGCTTGAAGACCCTCTTCTTCTCTCCAGCCTTTTCTTGTGCTGCATTGCTGGGCTCCCGTTTGTTGTCCTCCAGCTGGATTTCTTGTGCTGTGTTCTTTTTTTTTAGCTTCATTGAATTTGGTTTTTGCTGTTATATTTTCAAATAAGCCACCAAACAAGCTGCCTTGGATGCCTCCCTCTGGGAGGGGAAAGACAGGGTAGAAATATTTTAAACAAATAAATAAAATCATGCCAACATCCACAGATATTTATCTCCATGTTGTGAAAAACGTCCTCTGCCAATTTCCCTTAATAGCACAAGAGCAGGCCAGGTTATTTTTTCCTCTGTGAGTTGGCAACCATTAAAACCACCCGAGTGCACCTGATCCACAGAATTGGCTCTGGTTTTAAATTTGACTCTCTTCCCCGCTCCTTTTTTGCTGCATCAGCTTTTCCCAAGCCAAGAAGCGAGGTGAGCATCGTGGAAGCCGCACAGTGCTTTCAATGGGACAACTTGCCATTTAAAATTGTTTCCTGGACAAAAATAACAGCTTGTTACACGTTCTGTGAGACGGATAGGACAGCAAGCTCCGTTCACGTTGGAGCTGTGCAGGAACCGCAGATCCCATGGGGGGGCGGGGCTGCAAGCTGGAGGGTGCCTTTGATCTTGCGGTGATTTGTGTTATGGGATCTGGTTCACGGCTCTAAGCAGAAACTCTTCATTAGCACAAGAGCTGTCACTGGGAACCAGCTGTGCCCCGTGTCCTGCTCCGTCAGCCTCCATTGCTCTTCCCGGGAGAAATGTCTGAAATCACTTTCGGAATGAGTTCATGCGCTCCATGCCCCATTCGTACATTCCGGCTGTTTTAAACATTCCTCACAGGTCACTGATGTGCAACCGCGCATGTGTACATTGATTAAAGGAGCACAACGCCCGAATGGATCTTGATGCAATTGCCCTGCTCTTGTGCTGTGTTTTAGTTTTGCATTGTTTCATGATGATGTTACATACTGACATTAATTTATGTGTTTAGGGGAGAAGAGGTGATATGGCTCTGTGGGAGGGCACCTATCTAGACCCCATCCAAAATCCTGGAGACCCCCCCCACCAGCCAGCGCAGGCAATACCAACCAAGGGAGCCCAATGCTCTGGTTCTGTTGATGGCAGCTTGGGCTTGATATGTTCTGTATTTGTAATGACCTGCACATTTTTGCATCAATTGTAAGCCATTCACAGCCCATTCCAACCCAAGGGCCAAGCAGCCCAAGTCAGACCTAAAGTCAGCCTAAGTCGTTTAGGGCGACTTTAGGTCTGGAACGCAACCATTTAGGGCAAAGTTAGGTCAAAGTTACGACCGATGGACTAAGAACAGCCCATTCCAACCCAAGGGCTAAGCAGCACAAGTCAGACCTAAAGTTGACCTAAAAGTGGGCGGACCGTGGGTGTAACAGGGGCGGCAACCAATTAACGTTGGATTCCAGACCCTGGCAAGCACAGACACGCCCCCTCCAACACAAATGCTGACACAAATTTTAGGTCGACCAAAAAGGTGGACCCAAATTCGAGGAGACCCATAGGAGCCATTTTACCTTACCCAAGCCAGCCCTCTCCTGAAAATTTCTAACACCCTACTCCTGAGTTAGGTCAGAGTTAGGACGGAGTTGGGCCTGCTAGGTCTGGAAACCGACAGAGTTATGCCTAAGATAGGGAGCCTATCAGCACCCAGCCCCACCCAGCCTCTTTCCCACAAAAGCCCAGCCCCAGGCCCCCAGTCTCTCTCTCTCTCTCTCTCTCTGAGCACATGGTGTGGGGTTCTGTCCCCCACAGCCACAAAGTGGGACTTTGTCAGTGGAGGGCAAAATTCACAAACACCCCACTTCTCTCTTCTCTTCTCCTCTCTGCCCCCCTCAAGGGCAGAGAGGGCTGTTCTGGCTTTGGCCAAACTGTTTACAACTGTGCCTGGTCAGCCGTCTCCATGCTACCTTTGGCTAACCCATGTCTTTCTCCCAGCCTCTCCCCCACACACACAGGTAACAACACCAGCAGGTAAGAGCAGGGGTTGTGCTGACATGTGTTCTGACATCTGCCTCTTTGCATATAGAAATATAGGTAGGATACATGCCTCTATACCAATGTCTTGTCTCATAGCTGCCTGCATAGCCTGCCATGATATGCCTCTTTACCAATGTCTTGTCTCATGTCTGCCTGCATAGCCTGCCATGATATGCCTCTTTACCAATGTGCCCTCTCATGTCTGCCTGCAATGCCTTCTCTGAAATGCCTCTTTACCAATGAGTAGTCAGATGCCTGCCTGCAATGCCTGCTATGATATATAGGATACATGCTGCTTTACCACAATTGTGTCAGATTGCCACCTGTTGTCATGTGAGCATACAACACCATGAGTGTGGTGGTGCTGTTAACCGTCTGTAGACACCAGCTGTTCCCCCCCCCCTTTTTCTCCACAGGGTCAACTGACAGGTCAGTATTGCTAGGATTGCCATGGTTGTGACCCAATATATGTGTTGTCTTCTCTCTCTTTGACCCTTTCCCCTTACAGGATCATGCTCGCCTTACACCTGGGTAAGCAGCTCAGACCATGCTATGTGTGTCACACCTATCACCTGTGTTATTTCTCTCCCTGCAGGCTTTTGCAACCGACACACTGGCTTGTCTTCACTGGCGATTGCTACCACACACCAGCTGCCATGTAACACCCCCTTGTTTTTTGTCTCCCCAGGAACGTCCACTACCACCTACCTTCCTGGGAGCACCCCTGGGCCTGCAGTCTGGTTGCCCCCCCTCTGGTCCTCTGCCTCGCTGCTGCCAGAGGTCAGAGAGCCAGCCCTGCAACCCTCCTCAGCTGCCGGCGCTGCTGCTGCTCCACCTCCCTGGCTGTCGTTCTTGCTGTCCCTCCCCTTTCTATGGAGCAGGCTGTGGTTCCACAGGGGGAGAGCCTGCATCTCTAGGTCCATGGGGCATGTGTGCTGCTGCTGCTTTCAGATTGGCTACTGTGACTACCCCTGGCAGCCTTGCCTGGCCATCTCTGCTAATGTTCCAGAACAATAAAGATGCCCCTCGGGCAGAGCCTCCTTGAAACATATGTGCCCAGTGTTACACAAGCATTGCCCTCCACACACAGACAGCCCCCAGCACTGAAGCCCCTGCATGAATCCCTTCCAGGGACTGCCACTTCCTTCCCAGGGAGAACACAGCAGGGAGGCTGCCAGACCCCCATGGGACAGAGGGGAGGGGGAGTTGGGGGGGGGGCCTCTCAGGTAGGCAAACAGTGACAGGCGCCACGGAGCCCATCTGTGTAGTGGCCACTCAGCAACCGGGGATCTCGCCAGCCAGGGCGTCCTCCCGTAATGCAGCCGCTTCCGTCGAAGGTCTGCCCGTAATGCAGCCGCTTCCGCCCACAGTCCGTCTGCATAAGAGGCGCCTATTTCTGCATTGCCTTCATCTGCGGAGCAGCCCCTGTGTCCCTATTGGTCTCTGCAGACCCCTCTCTCGGAATCTCTCTCCCACCAGCCTTGTTGTCTGTCTGTCTGTCTGTCTGTCTCTGACCCACCCGTGCCCCTCCCCAGCACCCACTGTCTGCCTGCCTGTGTGTCTGCCTCCCCTCCCACTCCCTGATGATGGCTGCTGGCCACCCCCCACCCTGCCAGAGCGCCTGCCGAGAGGCGCTGTCGTCGCCCCATCTGGGGGTGTGATGAGCTGCGTGAGCCCTTCACGCTCGCAGCAGACAAGCCCGAGGCATCTCTCGGTCTTGGCCGGGGCACAGAGCAGAACGCACGCCGGGATGCCTTCTTTGTGCGCATTGCCCCGGCCCTGGAGGTCCAGGGCTTCAGGCAGCGCACAGGCAAGTCATGTCAGAGGCAGTTCCAGACATCATGAGCCCCCCCTTGTGTGTGACGTTCCCACCCCCCTCCTTCCCTTCCCTCCCCCGCTCCCCCCCATGACTCCCACGTGCAGCCTCAACGTGGCATGGGGGTGGCATTGCCTTCTGCAGGAGGGGGGACTGCCACTCTCCCCTGCAGCAGGTGGCTGATGCACAGGGTGCCCTGTGGCAGCTGGCTCGGGCACCTCGCTCACCTGTCACCTGCCCTGCGTCCACCACATGACTGGCGCAACCCCCCTGCCTGCGGTCAGCCCCTTTGCGACTGGGCTGAGACAGACACTGCAGCAGCTGCCATGGATGGACGCTGACACGTGCAGACACACAGGCCTGCACATGCCCGAGCCAGACACCAAGCCTGGAGAGCCTGCCTGCCTGGGAGGTAAGTGTTGCCTGGATCCTGGGGTGGTGCTGGGCCACAGAAACTGCAGCCTGCCTAACTCAGGCATACCTCTGACCTAACTCAGACATAACTTCTGCCTAACTTAGGCTGCACTTAGGCCACACTTATGCCTGACTTGGAGAGGAGTTGGGTTGGAATGGGCTGTTAGAGTGTTCTGTCTGGAGGGGAAAGAGCAGAGAGACAGGGTGGTGTAGCAGTGAAAGTGCTGGTATGGAGCCAGGAAGACCTGTGTTCAAATCCCTGCTCAGCCATGAAGCTTCTTGGGTGACCTTGGGCCAGTCACCATCTCTCACTCCAGCCTACCTCACAAGGCTGTCATGAGGAGGAGGAGGAAGAAGAGGCTCATACAACTTCTCTGAGCTCCTTGGGAGAAAGATAGCATGTTACTTAGGCCCTAGAAGAAACTCCTAGGTTCATATCCTCCAGCAGATGAAAATACACACTATCACCGCTGACTTAAAAATAATAAAAACATTTATCTCCTGTTTGGCTTTTTGTTTGCTGAATTATTGCTGTCTTTTTCTTCTCAGTGGTTATTAATCGTTGTATTTCTGCTTTGTGTTGGTGTTTTTGCTTTATTTTGGCTGGTGTTTATTGTTTAAAATTCCGTCTGTCTGTACGTCTGTGTGTTTAAAGCCATAAGCCGCCTTGGTGATCCTTTTAACTGGACCAAAGGTGGTGAATAAATATCTGAAACAAACAAGACAAATACATTAATACCTCCTCCTTCACTTTAGGAACTACACATGGGGACATTCTGCATAGACAAGTACTAACCGACATCTGATTCACGACAGCTCCGAGATCTGCACGCAGAATTGGCCAGCAGATGTGCAACCAGTGAACGTTCCCCTTTTACAAGTGAGGAACAAGAGAGCAGCCATTTGCACTATGGCAAAGAATATTGTTGGCTTGCAATTGTCAAACAATTTGGAGTCAGAAACGCTGGTGGATCTTCTGGAAACCACCCAAGGATCCTTGAGGAGATCCCAACCGACCCTACTGGCTTAGCTGCCCATGATTCCACTAATACCGTCGTCGTCCTCCCATTCTTTTCTGCACATACCAGAAATACCAGGTTTCCATTTGCCTGGACATGAAACAAAACTCATTCGACTTTTGCTCTGAGTGCTTTTGGCTGATGAGTAAACCACAGGGTTCGGGTCCACATGTGTTCAAAAGCTGGACGATTTGTTGGTTCTCGTCTCATGTCTTTTGTTAATCATCCTCTTTTTTTTTCCTTTTAACAAACTCAGAGTTCAAGGAAAGGATGTTTTCCTTTCTGGCCCAGCGACAAGGATGGAATAGGTCTCTGTTTGCTCTTAAGGGGTATAAAGCTGGCAAAAACAGCTGCTTTCATTTGTCCCCTAAATATTTGCACAAAGTTCGCCAGCCAAAAATTGCTCGCTTGCTCAGCCTGCAAGAACATGGTTGGAAATGAGGACCAGCTGCATGCTCTTGAACATTTATCGACGGCCATGTTTGAAAAGAACCTTTTGACATGTGGAGCTGCTGCACTTTGCCCTGAGGAGGAGAGGAAGCCTCCAGACAGGGGAATTCTCAGGCAGGTAGGGCGGTGTTCAGACAGGTGAACCTGCCTTATCCTGGGTCAGATCTGTTGGTCCATCGAGGCTGGGATTTTATATGTTCCAAAAAGCGATTGAAAACCTTTCCTTGGAGGTGGGAAATAGATTCAGGGTTGTTAATGGAAAACATCTTCCAGACCCCTCTTTGATTGCCTGGCAACTCCCAGATTAAAAAGAAGCAGACAGAATTCGCAAAAAGAGACCGCGGATTTTGGGAACAATTATAGTCAGGGCGATGGTGTTCCCAGTAGCAATGTATGGTTGCGAGAGTTGGACCATAAGGAAGGCTGAGCGCCGAAGAATAGATGCTTTCAAACTGTGGTGCTGGAGAAGACTCCTGAGAGTCCCTTGGACTGCTAGGAGATCAAATCAGTCAATCCTAAATGAAATCAACCCTGACTGTTCCCTGGAAGGACAGGTACTAAGGCTGAAACTCAAATATTTTGGCCACCTAATGCGAAGAGAGGAGTCTCTGGAGAAGACTCTGATGCTGGGAAAGATTGAAGGCCAAAGGAGAAGGGGAAGGCAAAGGATGAGATGGTTAGACAGCATCGCCGATGCAACGAACATGAAAATGAGCGAACTCAGGAAGATAGTGGAGGATAGGAAGGCCTGGCGGGATATGGTTCATGGGATCACGAAGGGTCGGACACGACTTAACGACTGAACAGCAACAACTTTCCATATCTTGCAAAGAGAAGTCTGAACCTCAGGGATCTAGCACAGGACTGTCAAAGACAAGGGGAGCAGGTTGGCGTAATGGAAGCCACATGAAAGACTTGACGTGGCGCTAAATGGAAGGCTACCCGCGGGTGGCAACTGACTGTAAGCTGAAGTATGTTCAGCTGTGTTCAGTGGGGCTTACTCCCAAGGAAGTAGGCTTGGCAGCTTCATTCTGCCATATGGTGACAGAGGCCAAGAGATTGTGCCGGGCTTTTAAAACCTGAAACATTTCCCACTTCGTAATGGACATATGGAGGGCTGGTTGTAGTTACCCAGGAGTGAGGGGAATGTACTCTGCACATGCTCAGAGTTGCTTTCTTTCACCCGTTTTTGAGGGATGAGCTTCTCACCTTCAGTCCTCAGTGCAGCATCATTTTGACTACACCGCAGATTGCATTCTGTTGTTTATTTGTTAGTCGCTTCCGACTCTTCATTGCGTAGGAAAGCGAAATGAGCATTATACATGTCCACAATGGTGCTTCTGAATATCGTTTGTTGGAGCAAGGGAGAGCAATGGCAGAAGAGGGCTATTGCCTTCCTGGGTCCTTTGGTTATAAAGAGAACGCTGGACAAAAGGGCTCCTCTCTGCAAAGCCGCCTGCCTGTATCATCAACCTCCCTACGGTGGCCTACAATGGTCATTCATTGCAGACCCCTGCTCTCCCATCTGCCACTAATGCAAAGTCAAAGATGGAGGTGCCCTGCCTCTGCCGACCCACTCGCCTCCAGGGCTGTTTTGCTCACTGTGCTTGGGTTGGAGAAGGAAGAAGGGGACGGAGTGTGTAGGAGTTTCATTCAGTTAAAGGGTTAATGTTTGTTAGGACCAGAGGGAAGACTGAACCCAGGAAGGACCAGAAAGAAGCCTGCATGTAGAGGGCTGTGTGCAGAGACATCAGGGCGGCATACAAAAAGGTCTATGTAAAAAGCGGGTGGCGCAGTGGGTTAAACCGCTGAACCATGAGCTGTCGATCGAAAGGTCGGCAGTTCGAATCCGCGACGGGGTGAGCTCTCGTTGCTTGGCCAGCTCCTGCCAAACTAGCAGTTCCAAAGCATGTTAATGCGAGTAGATAAATAGGTACCGCTTGCGGGAAGGTAAACAGCGCTCCGTGTTCCAGCCACATGCTACGCACTGCGGCAAGGAGAGTCATGCCGGCCACATGACCACGGAGGCGTCTTCGGACAACGCTGGCTCTTCGGCTTTGAAATGGGGATGAGCACCACACCCTAGAGTCGGACACGACTGGACTTAATTGTCAGGGGTCACCTTTACCTTTACCTAAAAAGGGTAGATGACAGGACCAGGTGTGGTGAGTTCAGCACAGCTCAGGAGGGGATAGATTGTCACCATTTCTACTGGAACAGCCCAGCCCGGTTGCTGTGAGACAGAGAGTCCCCTTTTCAACCCCCTGCGTGCCTTTGTTGTGCCATATTCCTACCTGTCAGCGCTGCGTTGTTGTTGACACCTGCTGAGCCTGAGGAAAGATTAGCGTTAGGAAGGTATAATTGGGCGGTCTTCCAGGGACGTACTTCAAATCCTGGTTATCTTGGTCAGGTTTTTGCCATAAACAAAAATAAAGATCATTTGTATCACTTACCTTGCCTCCTGGGGTCTCTCTGGCTACCTAGCTCAGGCCATGCCCATAACAGAGCAAAAAAGGAAATGTGGAGGAAAAGAGGGTGGTGGGTGTCTCCTCTCTCCTCCACACTTCCTGTTCCAGTCCAGGGATTGGGAGGAGGTGCCGGGGATGGCACATCACCAGGAAAGAGGGTGAGGGGGGCAGCATTTTTTGGCATGCATGCCACCCGACACATCAGTTTGATAGATAGCTACTATATACTGTAGCTATGCATGCGGTTGTGCTTTTATTTCCACCTTCTGCACTGCCTCGGGCATTTAGGAATTAATTGTTATTATTTGGAAAGGCAGCTAAAAAATGCTGCAAAGAAAAGATACACCCTATGGGGTTTTATATTTCTTTATTTGAAGCGTGCGTGCGTCGGGGTGGAGAGGAGGATGCCCGTGGATCGGGATGAGTCACACGCCCGCGGATGCATTCACAGCCACCCCTCATTTCCCTTTCAGGCCCAGCGCGCAGAGGACCTAAGGTCGAGCCTCTAGGCCAGGTTGCTAAGGTTGCCCTTGGTTACCCTTGGCAACAGGAGCCTAGAGGGCGGGGAGGGTCAGAGGAAAAAAAGCACGGAAGCGGAAAGGCTGTTTTTCCCTATACCCCGCCCCATAAACTCTCGCGATGGTGGCCTCATGCTGTTGAATCAGCGGCAGGTCTCGCGAGATTTGAGTATTAAAGGGCGGGCGAAAGGGTGAGTGGCAGCTGTGGAAGGCACTGGTGGAGGAGGTGGCTAAGATGGCGTCGGAGGGAGAGCTGGGCAGGAAGTGGGACCGGTGTCTGGCGGACTCCGCCGTCAAGCTGGGTGAGGAGGCTGGGAGGGGAAGAAGGAAGGGGGGACGAGGGCTGTGGGAAATAGGGGAGGGGCTGTGCTGGGTTTGGGGGAGCAGCGCCCGGGTAGACCACGCCTGGGTGGGCGGCTCTGTGCCTGTAAGTAACAGCTGTGGCCAAAGTGGCTCAGGAGGAGATCGTGCTGCAAAAACTTATTTGCTATTATTTAATACTGTTGTTAGCGCGCCTTCTACGTGCGTGGCTCTTTGCATGGAATAAGAACGCAAGAAGAGCCCTGCTGGACCAAGCCCAGGGCCCACCTGGTCCAGCTTCTTGTATCTCGCAGTGGTCCACTGGATGCCACAGGAGCACTCAGGACAACAAGATATCTGTATCCTGCGGCCAACTCCCTTGCACATGGCATGAGAGACTACCTCTAAAACCCGGAGGTTGCATACAGTTATCATGGCTTGTCACTTGTGAAGCTTTTCCTCCATCAGTCTATGCTGCCCCCCTTTTAAAGGTGTCTAGGCCAGGTGCCATCACAACATCCTGTGGCAAGGAGTTCCACAGATTAATTACTTGCAGGCCCCTGCCCTGAAGGGTTTACAGTGTAGAGATGGTTAGAAGAAGGGAGGTGGGAAGGGAAGAGTGTTGGAGGAAGCAATACACGGGGAAAGACTCTGCATTTATCTTTTGCAAGAGATGTAGGTCCCTGCCCTGAGTGGCTTACACTCTGTCAGTGGACCCAAGGGTGGGGGTTGCCAACCCTCCAGGACAGTCTCGGTGCTGCACAAATTGGCATTGGTTTCTGGGTGACTACTGAAAGCAATCCTGGAGATTTCAACAGGGCATCCCTGGCTGAATGGCATCACACCTTCTTGGAAGCAGAATATCTCTAGGCATAGTTTTGGTCAGAGCTGGCAACTCCACAGTGGGGGAGAGGGGAATAGAAATGGAATTGGGGGACATAGTGGAAGAACTTCCAGTTGTTTCAGTAGGATGTACTTAGGCTTTCGGACTGCTTCGTTCCGTGTGCTCTCATTCTTTTCCAGGCGAAAAGCTGTGCTCAGACAGCCGTCGGCTTCAACCTGCCATGAACTCCACAATTCTTGTGTGCCAAACTCTTTGAAATGAACGTTGTGTAAGAATTCCCAGAATATTGCGCCCCGAGTTGGCTGCAGTTGTGAGGTTTCCGTCTACAGCCAACTCCCATCTTCCTGTACTGGGAACATTGCTTTTAAGTTTCTTGTTATGTTATAAAACTTGTTTATCCCTGGTCGGTGGTAAGAGAACATGACTGACTCTATTTGAATTGCAAAAGAGTTAATATCTGATTTGTGCTTGTTGTTGCAACTCTATCTCTCACATCTTTCGTGCAGGTATTAATTTGGTTGTAAAGGAATGGCGGTGACAGAATTGGGTTGAGGGAAAACTTGCTCTGTCAGTGGGTTGAGAATATGTGATAAGAGTTGTGCTGGACAAGGAGAGGTCATCCTAGACTTAGCATCCTGTTCCCAGCAACAGGCAGCTAAGTGTCTCCAGTAACTTGCAAGAGGGGCATGAAGGGATCAGCCCTCACCTGTTGCTTGTCCACCATGTGGCATTCGGAGGTAAACTGCCCCTGAACATGGAGGGTCTGTTAAAAGCTGTTGACAGAGGCCACCCTCCATGAATTTCTCACCTTTTCTTACGCCATCTCTATATAAGAATGGCTGTGCTCTCTCTTCCAGAAAGTAGGTTTAGGAACATATTCCATGTTGTTCAGACGACAAGTTTCAAATGCACAGAATATCGCTTTGTGCATGTTGAGAGCTGGGTTTGGTGAGCCTCATGCCCCTGTGCGATGGCTAATTTTGAGGTTATTGAGGCAAGCGGAAACTTAAACTGCCCCGTTTTAAAGTTGCCGTGTGACTGACTTTGGGTCTAGTGCTGCTGTATCCGCCTCTTCTCTGAGGCTCTTTAGCTTAACTCCTTGATCCTTATCCCCCGCTGTAATCGCGGTTAATTGCAGATAACCGCATTTGCTGTCATTCACCCCTTGCTGTGCTCATCTGTCTGCCGTTATTGCCAGCTTCTGGGGTGTGTGTGTGTGTGAGCTTTTTAAGGTGTGTTCATCGATGGAAAAAGTTCATCGATGACCTTTTATAGGTCATAAGCCCACGGAATTTGGTTTGGGTAACTTGATGAGCTTGTACTGAATGTGTGCTGCTGTTGTGTGCGGTTGAGGCAAAAGGTCCCTATTCTTCAAAGAGGGGAGAGGGCTTTATAACAGGTGGCCATTGTGCTTAATCCTGTTTCCTTCCAAGCCTGAAGGGTAGAAAGCTCTGCTGCTGGATCCAATGGCCAAAGGTCAACCCTATTCCGTCTCCTCTTTCCCACTGTGGCCAGTCAGGTGCCTCCAAGATGTCTGCCAGCAGAACCAGAAGATAGCAGCTCTTCCTGGTTTGTCTCCAGCGTCTGGTACTCGGAGGTAAACTGCCTTTGCACATGGAAGTTTCATTCAGCCATGGCGGCCACTATCCTGGAAAGACACGTCCTCCACAAATTACTATTTATTATACTGAAAACATTTGTATCCTGCCCTTCTGTCCCACAGAGGGCTAAAAGCGTATTTAAAACAACATGAAACTGGCACCAGTTAGTGTATATCAAGTCTTTGGAGCTGGATTCTACAAAGAAACGGCTGGAGGGTCCTGCTGCAGCCTCGTTCTCCCCGCCTCCTTGGGCCCCCTTGTGCGTCCATGGGCCGCGGGCAGTTTAAGGCTTAGATCCTCGGGGTATCCTTGCACAAAGAGTTTCTTGGGGTGTGTGGACCTATCGTGCGCAAGCGTGCCCCCACGTCTGATAAATGGATGCACCTCCTTGTTGGCGAGGATCGACCTTCCTCTTGCGCAACGAACGTACGTGATTTTCCCAACCAGAGGCACGCCAGCTTTTCCCAGCAGAGGTTTCTGATCAGCCATGGTGCAGCTGCTGGATCGGGCTGGAGTCGTGTTTAGGCATGGGCCCTTGGCCCAGAGTACAAGGGGGAAATGCACAGTCACGCTACTTTCACGTGTATCAGAAGTTAATAGATGTGCGCAGGGAGCCAGAACTGAAGTTGCAGAGGCAAGCAGAATGCCGAGATCAGAGTTATCTAACTGGCAATTAAATTCTGTACCCACCAGGGCCCCAGAGAATCCTTGAGGCTGCCATAATGCTGATGCTGCAGAGCAGGGAGGAAAGTGCGCCTTCCGTGCCAACCGAGCCTTGTACGACCGCAAGCGGCGTCCGTCCTGTCATGCAACGGAAGTGTCACACCACCCTGTGTTCCCTGCAAGGACCCGGGCTAAAGATCCCGGAAGCGTCCAGCCAAATGCTTCTTTGCCTACAATAGACCCCCAGCATCTGGTACTGGTATAGTGCCTCTGAACCTGGAGGTTCTACACACAAGCATCATGCCTAATCGATCTATCAATCTCCTTTTGAAAGCCATTCAAGTCCGTGACCGTTGGCAGCGCATGGTGTGAGGAAGGACTGCTTTTGGTCTGTCCTGAGCCCCTGCGTGTTAGTTTCTCGGGGTGACCCTGAGTTTTCCATGTTGGGCCAGAGGAGCCTTCCGTAGCCTCGCCAGCACTCGACATGCCTGGGTCTGATCAATGCCTGTCTAGGAGGCCCCTTGGCAACCCTGTGTGTGTGTGCGCGCACCACTTTGTTCCATGATGAAAGAGTTATCAACGTCAGGAGAAAATTAATTTGTAGAACAGGCTGCCATGTGAGGGGGTGCTGGCCCCTGGCTCAGAGGCTTTTCAAGGGCATGGGAGCTGGCAAGGGTGTGAGCAGCGCTGCCTCTGCTTGGATGCCAGAGACAGAGCCCCTGGAGAGGATCTTTGATGTCTGAGTGCAAATGCATTTTAGCGCTCCCTTCTCCCCCCCCCCAAATATTAGCAAAGCAGTTAAAGCCCACTCTCTGCTGTACCACAAGCATTGCCCGCAGCTGGGCTGTGATTCTAACACATCATGTGCCCTTTCCATCTTCTCAATACTAATCCCTGATCTTTGTTCTGAGACCGCTACTGTGTCCTGAGAGAGCTTCTAGGGATAAAGAATGCGGGGAACTTGTCGTGCTCACTCTCGGGAGGTTGCCTTGTGTGTCTCTGGCTGATGACCGTCTCCGGCCTTGCTTCCAATCATTCAGCTTCCGTTGGGATGAGGGAAGTGCTGCTTCTCTGCATCTGGCTCATCTGTTACTTTGGGGATACATACCTTTTGCAGGAGGTTGCCTGTTGTGTGTCTGCATGCTCTGGGCTAGGCTTCTTCCAATCGAGAGACTGACTTCCTCGGGGTGATGCTAAGTCTCTGTGGTGGCACTAGCTGTTGAAGCTGGACTGTCTTTCTCTCTCTCTCTCCCCACTTTCACAAAGGGAGGTACATGTTGGAACAACTGTTCCTCATTGTTCTCACGAAGCATCGACAAGCAAAATTCGGCCGAGATCCCGCTTTGAAATGGTCTCAGCAGTGGATTTTGAAATGATTACGTGAAGGAAATGATTTAAGCTCATTAATCTGTTTGTCATTCGAGGAAAGTGTCTTGTTTCCTCCGTTTGGGAGCAATACTGCCATTTGGAGCGATGCCTGTGCGTGAGCGGGCAGCGGCCTGCCTGGGAGCACAGAAATGGCCCCTTCCTCGCTGAAAAATGTGCCGATTGCTTTGCCTCTAATCCTTTGGTTTGTTTTGACACCAGAAAGGGAAACGCTGAGGAGTATAAAGTCTTTTTCTTTTTTAAAACAGCTCTTTTGATTATCCAGGAAAACATTTCGGTTTTTAGCCTCGTTTCTTTGCGGCTCTTAATGTGGCAGAATTCACAGCCACAGGATGGCTGCTGACTTAAACAGCTCAGTGCAATCTCCGTGTTCAGCGGCAGTCTACCTCGGTGTACTGTGTAAGCTGAAAAACCGGAGAGCTGTTGCTCCCATGTGCTACGTGGGGGCAGGGGGGCAGGGGGGGCAGGATGCTGGAATGGAGAGGCTGTTGCTGGGCCCCAGCAGTGATCTCAAGTGCAGACATTTTTCCTCTTGGTTCTCCTGGGTGGGTTTCTCTGGCTGAGGCGGCAGTGTGCCCCTGCAGCCCTTCGGAGAGAGGGGCTGTAGTTTGCAGTGGAGCACACTGTTTGCATGCCAAAGGTCCTGGGTTCGAACGTCAACATCTTGGGAAGCTGGATCAGGGGAGACTCCTTGGCAAGCCCCAGCCAGCAGCAGATAATAGCAAGCTTGATCTGACTCGGCATTGGACGGTTTCCACCTGCTTCTGTGGCTTGGTGGCATAATGTGTACAGGCTTCAGTGGTTTTTCTTGGTGCAGAATTGTGCAGTGGGGGGGGGATGTTCTTTCCCTGGGCTGTGACTGAATACACCAGCAGCTCGGTGGGGTGGGGTGGAGCAGCGGCCAGTAACCCTTTTGGAAGAAAGGTTTCCCAAGGTGGGCTGCAGAGACCACATTCTACTCAGAGACAGGTGTGCATAAGAAAGGGGGGGCTTTCTTTACGTTGCCCTGTTGTGGTTAGTTCTTTGAAGAGTTTGTTGCCAGCTTTGCCCGCCGTGCGGTTTCCTTTGCAGTCTCGGTGTGAACGAGCGCAGGTGCCATTATTAAAACCAGGAAGTGCGCCCTGGCTAATTTGCTCTGGTGCCCAGAGGGTCTGCATCCCGCTTTAGATGGGCGATGAGGATGTCGGGGGAGAGAGAGAAAGAGAGAGACTCCTGGCTTCGTTCTTGCAATGTAAATATTGTTACTGGGGAGCAAGCTCCCTGAGGGTAGGGACCTGTCTCTCTCTTTTTGTATACCTATGAATCTCTACCGAGTTCCGTATCCATTGGTGGTTCTGTGTTTTGATGATGATCCAGGCAAGTTGCGACTGAGTGGTGGTCGGGCTCTTGTGGGTGCAGGGAAGCAGCCTGGCTTGTAGGCAGGGAGAAGAGAGCGGGAGGAGGAGGCGTAGGACTAGGGGCAGAAAAGAGAGAGAACTAGAGACGGAGGCAGCTGTGTTGTCAAAGGTGGAGAGCTTGGATGACAAGGCCTATTGGAGAGCGAGTTGTCAGCTACCGTCGGAGCTTAATTTTGAGCCAGGACCCCAGTTTAGGGGGAGAAAACGATTCGGTTGTAGGTCTCCTTTGATGAAGAGGAGGGTTCTGAACCTGCACCGACTGTCCTCTGCCAAGTAGCTGCCCTCGTCCTGTACGTCTGGGGGGTGGCAGCACATCTGCCGGAGAGGGGGCCTGAGGCCTGCAGTCTCCCAGCATCTCCTTGGCGATGTGAACTGCAGGAGTTTGCTCCGTTTTCTCCCTTGTGACTGGAAGCGGCTCTCCAGAGTCTGTCTGGGCAGAGGCGTCTCATGGCTGACTCCCTGCGAGAGTTTCTGCTGGGCATGGAGCCTGGGAGCTTTGCCGCGGCCTTGGCAGCAGGCTCCGCCACCTCTCTTGAGACACCGAGCACTGGCAGCAGCCGTTGGGAACGTTCTCAGGGCCTCCGGCGATTTGTCAGGCGCTCCTGAACCAGGTCGCCAGAGAGCCCGTTTCCAAAGTTGGCTCACATGTGCTCTGCCTCTTCTCCCCTGAAGCCCCTCCTGCCGGGGAGGGGGGAGGCTGGAGCAGCCTGGCCCTTGGCACGGATTCTCTTGCGTCTGTTTTCCTTGTAAGTGAGACCCTTCATGTCGTCTTGTGACGAAGTCCACGGCTGGCCCGGAGGTGCCGCTCTCGAGTGGAAACAGCTGCTGCGGCCGTCAAGACCCCTCGGGCAGGCGGGTGGGAGGTGACATGTCGCCCTCTTCACAGGAAACGGAGCATGCGAGGCCCGGGACCTGCAAAAGCCACCCGAGGTCCAGGCCACTGTCCGTCGATCTCTCTGTGAAAGGCCACGCAGGACCACGGCGCACAAGGAATGTCTCCCCTTGCACGAAACGAGGGGAGAACCTTTGTCCTGCAGAGGTTCCTGGTGGGGGTGTGTGCCCCCAATTTTGGTTTCTTCCCCGAGACAGATTGGCTTCTGCTCCCTGTGGCTTTCTCGGAGTCGCTAAGGAGATGGCCATAGGCCCACAAGTGCTTCCTAGTGGGATGAAAAATGAGTCACAGTCACAGTTTCCGAAACCCAGTGGGGTCAAAACTTCCTGTTGCTCAACTGGTTTTTGAAGGCGTTGGGAGCAGATGGGGGAAATCGCAGGTCCCGCCTTCCTTGTGCGTTTCATGGTCTCTGTCTTCAGCTTTTCTGTTGGGCCGGTCAGCCAGCCCTGCGCATTGGTCTTGGCGCCCTGACCGCCTCTTGCTGATGGGATCCCGCCTTGTGGCGCATCCATAGCCCCAGAACAGAAAAGCCAAAACTCTTCTGCTCTCTCCAAACATCTGTCCGCACAGCTGGAAGCTGTTCTGGTTCTCTGATGAGGAAGCAAGTGGCTCTTTCCCAGCCGGCGATAGACTTCACCTGTGAAGCTGTTCCCGGCCTGGATTCCACGACCTTCAAGGCCTGGCAGAGAGTTGGCTTTGGAGCTGGAGACCCAAACCCTGCGCGCACATCCCCAGGGTTTTGTGACCCCCTTGGCCTCTGTTTCCCCCTCTAGCAGCCCTCCTTGCAGGGTGGTTGGAAGGGTGCAAAATGCAGGGTGTCAGTTTGGGTTTCACGACGAGTGTCTCTCTGCTCCTCATCGAGACAGCTCTTCATGTTGCCATGCAGTCTGCACTGTTGTGGTGTTGCTGTATTCCAAGGGGAGTGAGCGTTGTGACTCTGGTGCCAGACAGGGAAACGGGCAGCCGAAGCCGTGAGTCGCCCATATCCCCCAGGTGGTGATGGAAGGCGACTGTTTCCGGAGAGCGTTCTGCTTGCTCTGTCATCCGATGTTGCCCTGTTGTAAATCATGTCTTATTGATCAGCTACCTTGTTTGAGTGGGCAGAGGGAGAGAGGCCAGGAGGTGACTGTCTTTGGGCAGGAAGGCTAAGGCACAACCGCGGCTTTTTCTCGCACAGCTGGATGGCTCCAGCGAGCACATGCGCATTTTCTCTCACCCCGTCCTAGGCTTGTGTTTGAAATAATTATTTTTCACTAAGGCAGCTGGAATTCCAGTGGTGTTACTCGAAAAGGCAGCGCAGCCCCACATAGTGTGGGAAGGAGTTGTTTGAGCTTTGGGTCAAGAGGCCAAACAGTTTGAGCATTTGATGGATCCTTGCAGATGGTAATTTGTTTCTAAATAGCATAAACACACTCTCTTTCTCCCCCCCCCCAAAAAAAAAATCCCAAACCAGCTGCTCTGTGGGGAAGCTGGGGGAGGGAGGGAAGAAATCTGTCATCGCTAATGGATGCTCATGACTGGGCTACAAACTCTCCTTCAATAAGAACTTGCCTTGAATTGAAACTCTGTTTTTTCCTGACCTTAAATGTGTAGGCTCTTTGGGAGCAGAGACTTGCTCTTGTCATTCTGTTGGGCTCCATGTTCACTGACGATGCACTGTAAGCATTAACCTGGGCAGGGACTCTGGGGTGTGGTTTGTGCCAGATTCTAGCGGAGCTTAAGGAGAACCAATTTCATTTTTTTGGTAAAAGAGTGTCTAGGAATAGGTTTTCTTTAAAGCTGGCAGAGCAAACGTCATGTCGTCGGTCTTCCTATGTCGTCAGCGCAGCCTGGCAGCCTCTCTCCAGGGGCTCAGGTGGGCCTTTCCCAGCCCTGCCTGGACACCTGCCTGGCACACAGGGGCTGGCTGGCCTGCCTGGGGGCCTTCTGTGTGCCAAGCAGGGGACGCCACTGACCAAGGGTCTGGGAACAGGTCTTCACTTGGGCCCCACTTGGCTTCTGGAGCATGGGCTGAGTGCAGATCCCCTGCTGTCGACGGGTGAAGTGGTGGATGGCTTTTGCAGGTCCCGGGTCTCGCACGCTCCATTTCCTTTTAAGAGGGCGACACGTTGCTCCGAAGCACCTCCCGCCCGACTGAGGGGGCACCCGCAGCTGTTTCCACCAAAGAGCGGCACCTCCGGGCCGGCCTTTAACTTTGTCACAATAAAACAAGAGAGGTCTCGCTTACAAGGAAAACAAATGGGTGGGGAACGAAAGCAGAGGTTGTGCCGTGCCAGGCCGCTTCGGCCTCCCTCCCCCCCCCCGTGGCAGCTTGAGGGGCGACCACAGGGAGGGGTGGGAGGGAAAGTGTGGCTTTGGTTTTTGCGATGGCTCTGACCGTCCAGCAGCGCTGGTTTGGCGAGCGCCCTGCCATGGTCGGGGCCCCCACAGAGGCCGCTCACAGACCTCAGTCGCTCAAGTGAGAGGTGCTGGGGCTCGTTCCAAAGCTCTTTGCTTAGAGCATGTGTTTGCCTGGGCCCACGTGGACTTCCCAGCCTTCCTTGCTAGAAGGGCCTGGTAATGGGCCTGTCCTAATCGGCAGCTCCGATTCCACGCTTCACAGATGAAAAGCCCCCTGAAAGGAAGGAGGACGGGCTTTTGCAAACCCCGCAAGGGGCTGGGCGGATCTCTAAGGGAGGAGGGCATTCCGCCATGGCAGTGCCACCCTCAAGAAGGACCTGCCAGCTCGATCTCGCACGGAGGTGGGGCAGAGACCTGGCCCTCGGAGGCAGGTGCAGGTGGTGGAGGCCCCAAGCATGGCAAAGGCCAGCGCCTCAGACTGAGCAGGGCTGGATGCGATGGGGCTTTTGGAGCGACCCAGGACGGCTGCTCTGGGGTCATGGCCACTGGCCCTCTCCGCTCACTCTCCTTCCTTCCTTTCTGTGGCAGGTGCTGGTTTCGGGCTGGGCATCGTCTTCTCCGTCATCTTCTTCAAAAGTAAGTGGCTCCTCAGCCTTTCCTTGCCGCTCCCAGGACGCAGCCAGGCTTCAGAGGATGTCCCCTGCTGGCAGTCGCCCAGCATCCTGTCTCTCTCAGTGGCTGCCCCCTGCCTCTGAAAAAAGGCATCCCCCCCCACGCCCCACCCCTGCCTTCATTACTGCCCTACAAATGGTATTCAGAGCCACCTGCCACTGAACCCGGAGGCGCACGTGGTGCTCCTGACAGACGTGTGCTCCAGGAACTGGTCTTGGTGCCTTTTTAGAGCCGCGGAGCTGGTGGCCCTTGCCCCAGGCCGCAGCAGTGAATTCTTTCTCCTGTCCTGAATCGCTTTCCAATTTACAATTGTGTTGTAACAATTAGCACTAGCAGCTGTGAGACAGCCGGTCCGTTGGTGATTACCTCTCCCTCTCGGAGGTGTGGGGGGTGGGGGGACGATTTCCTTTCTCGCCTACTTCCTCCTCACCATTTGATAAACCATCACATTCCCCCTTCTTCCTCTCTTACCTTTTGATGCTTAGACGTGTTGATTGTAAGCGCCTTGGGGCAGGGAGCTGTCTGCTCACTCCTTGTAAGTACCATGGCCGTGAATCGTAAGGCGCCCCACCTGTTTTAGCCTCTCCTGGTGGGCAAGGTCCTCCAGCCCCTGATCACGTCAGCTGCCCCTTTCTGTCCCTCTCCCAAGTCTCCTCCTCCTCTTTCCCCCCTCTTCGCAGTCGTCTTTCCCACAAGCAGGATAAACGTGTTCTGTGCCCTTGTCTGCCTCCGGCACGGGAGCAGGAGCATTGGAAGCTTGTGCTTGTAACGCAGCGTAGCTTTTGGAAGAGGGAGACGTTCGCTATCGATTGACAACGCAGATCCCCTGCCTTACTTTCGAGGCTGCTAAAATGACTGCAAAACTAGTTTTTATAGCGGCAGTTGGAGTAAAACAGCATGAAGCCAGCAGCATAACCATTGCCGTCGGGGGACGGACGAAAGTCTTGACTTGCCCTACGACTGGGACTGCCCTTCTCTCGTGTTGGACATCTCTGATGGGTTGGGACTCTCGGTTTGAAGAGGCCTGTTCTCTTGTTTCCAGGGAAGACGTGGCCTGTGGCGTTTGGATCGGGGACGGGGCTCGGCATGGCCTACTCCAACTGCCAGCATGACTTCCAGGCTCCGTACCTTCTCCACGGGAGGTTTGTCAAGGTGAGTCTCTTGCGGAGGTCGGGAGCTTCCGGCGGGGCCAAGCTGCCTGGCGCAGAGTGGTGTTGTCCGCACTGGTGGCAGCTGCGCTTCAGGGCTTTCGATGGGCCTTTCCCAGCCCTCTCTGGAGGGGCTGCCAGGATCCGAACCTGAGACACCTGGTGTGCAAAGCAGGTGTTCTGCCCACGGCGCCGCTTCTCCTCCCCCTCCCCACCTTTCCCCAAGACTTTGGCTTCTCACCGGGGAATCGCTGCGTAGGGGGAGCTGCCTGGGTGGGAGAGCACCGGACTCTGGCCTGGGGTTCCGTGAAGGGATCGCAGTGGCGCCTGCGCTGAGCTCCGAGCCGTCTCCGCAGGAAGCTGCCTTGGCTGAGCCAGACCCCGGGTTCCCCTAACCGTGTGTTCCCTGCACCGGCTGCCACCTCTGAGAACAGATGTCGCAGCTGTTCCGGACTCTCCGAGCCCACCAGGAAGGGACCAGAGGAGAAGGAAGGGCTGCTGGATGGGAGGCGACTGGCCTTTGCAGGGCCCCGGGGACACCTCAGCTCGGGGTCCTTATTCAGCTGCGGCTCGCTCTGCCCAGCCCTCCTGCCTGGCTCCGGGTTGTCTGCAGCGGCCAGTCGGGGTCCTCCGGGGCCTTTTCCCACCCGACCTCGAGCCGGGGCAGAACCAGCAGCCCTCCGCATGCAAAGCAAGGGGCTCTACCCACTGAGCAAGGACTGCCACGGTTCTGCTCGAAACTGGGCCGCTTCTGTAGGGGAACTGGGCCCAGTGCCTGGATGGCAGACCCCTTGGGACCCCCACGCCTGCCACCCTGAGTTCTGGGATGGGAGGAAGGTGGGGAACGAAGGCAAGAAGCCCAGCTCCCCCCGCCGCACTCCCGGCATAGCAGCGACTGGTCTCTCTCTGACAGGAGCAGTGACGCAGGCCTGGAACACCCCTCTGTGGCGGAGGAGCAGGCCACGCCTCGGTTCTGCCTCGGGAAGATGGCCACAGCCCGGCCTGGAGACGGCGGTCCTCGGCAGCCCCGCCCCCTGGCTCTTTTCGACGGCCCTCTGTCGACGGTCTGCAACCAACTCTCGTGCTCTATCTTTTTCTGGAGACTGCAAGGAAGATGCTATTGCGGGGAAGTGAAATAAAAGGACGCACCCACACCCCTCCGCGTTGCCTTTTGTGTATCGAGGGAGTGAGTGTGGGATCGCTTGGCGTTTGAACGAGCAGCTGCGGCCACCTGGTTAAGCTCCGCTTGGAGCGCCTTTTCTCTGCCCCCCCCCCCTGCAGCTGTCCTCCATTCCTCTCCCACACATGGCCAGGCCCCGCTGAAGTTAACAGTGGGGGGGGGGGAGCATTTCCACCCCACAGATCCGCCGCTTTATCTCTGCTGCTTCTCCTGGGCCAAAGCAACTCCCTTTTAAGAGCTAAGTAAACTCGGTTTTACGAGAGGCTCTGCTCAGATCAGCCCAGCCCCCTGCCTTGGCCAGGCTATCCCAGATGCTGCAAGGCAGGCTCTTTACAGCTGTCTGTCCCTCCTGTTTTCCCTTTCGACGACGACTGGGGTTGCAAACCCTGCCTGGGGCAGTTCATGTCATGCAGAGCTGGGGGGGGGGGAATATGTTTCCAAAGCCTGCCCCAGAATCCAAGAGCAATGAAGTGGGCCTTTCCCTTCCCTGCTCAGTATTTGCTCTCCAGCCCAAGAAGGGAGGTCCTCACTAAAACAGGCAGGAAAAGGTGCAAGCAAAATAGTGCAAAATCACAGGTTACCTTCACTCCAGCAGCCTAAGAGGGAGAAACGTAGGTATGGTGAGTCTTCTTTTAAGAAGGGAAAGTTATAAATAAGAATTTAAGAAGTCTTCCTGAACGAACAAATGAGGCTGCCGTCTGAGTCGGGCCGTTTAGCTTAGGGTTGCCTGCACTGGCTGGCAGCGGCTCTCCAGAGCCTGATGGGGTCCCCTGCCCCTGCCTGGAGAAACAGCCAGGATTTTTTTCTGGGGCTTTGTCCCTGCCAAGCAAATGTTCTGCCACTGAGCCATGGTCACTTCTATGCGACTGGCCAGCCACATGCTTCGGGAAGCTCACAAGCAGGGTGTCATGTCAGCAACCCTCAGAGGCATGCTGCCTTTGAGCATGGAGGTTCTACTTATTTGTTGCAGCTCAGATACGTACCTTGACTTCTGCAACGTCTTGGCAGCGTGGTGTTTTGTAGTGCCAACCAACCTACGCCCGAGTGGAAAATGTCACCCTGTTCTGCCAAGGCTTGGGGTGTGGCAAGGAAACCTTCAGACATCCTACTCGGATGCCTAGTTCACACCGATGGGCATGGTAAACCTGTTTTCTGGATTGTAGCACCACACATGGCGGGGGAGGGGGGGCGACATGATGCATCCATCCAGTGGAGGAATGGGAAGAGGTGTGGAATTCTGTGTGTGTAGAAAACTAGTACGGCGGGAGGCTGCCTGACATGCTAGCTTTATAAATGCAGGGCATTTTGAGCGTTTTTATGCGACTCAGGTGACTTCCCTCCACCTGCGGTCTGAAGTGGGCCAGGGTTGCCATCGAGCATGCTTGGGAAAAGAGAGCGTTGGACTCAGACTTCGAACAAGAGAGTCCATCCATCAGGATTTGGGGAGCTGCTTTGACAAAGGAGACCGTGCAGGGCTGAGTCCTGTGTGTGTGTGCGCGCGCGCTCGGTGCAATACCAAAGATACGTGTTGGGGGTGCGGGCGTGTGTGGGTGTGTATTGGTGGCATCACGCCGTGCGCCCCCTCGGATCCCCATTTGGGAAACATTCTTTCTGAACCTGTCCAAACAAACGGCCATGGAGCACCCTGCAGAAGGGCGGCCTCCTCTTTGTTTGTCTCTGCGCGAGCAGCGCGGTGATGGCGGGACAAAAGCAACGGCATATGTGGGAGCGGCACAGAGGGGTCCTGGAAAAAAAGGATCTCAAGGAATGTTAAGTTTAGTAAATAAGGCTCATCTGGAAGCCATCACCGTCCTCTTTTCTCCCCCCCCCCCTTGTTTTAAGCAGTTTGAAATTACTCGTTCCCCTTAAACTGGAGCGCATGATTTGCTGGGTCGGTGTCAGAAAGGACGGAGGGCGCTTTGTCTGAAAGACACACACACACACACACACACAGAGGTCTGCCACGTTTCTCATGGGAATGGTGTTAGCAAGGTGGCTGCGTCCCGTAGCCTGAGACTGTAGCCCTGGGCTCCTCAGCAGCGTAGGTGGTTTCTGTACCGGGAAGAGAGAACATGATGCAACCCTGAGCTGGCTCAAATGTGTATTTCAGCACCTCTGGGCATTTCCACCGTAGGTGCCTAACACCGTCCTGCTAGGTAGGTGTGTGTGTGTGTGTGTGTGTGTGTGTGAGAGAGAGAGAGAGAGAGAGAGTGAATCTTTCCCACCTGCTTTTCTTGCCCCGGGATTCCAGCCTGTGCCTCTCGAACGACGATGCTTCTGCAAGGGCCCCTTTTGGGTAGACCGAGCCCAGATTAATCCTGGTCTTCCAGAAGCCCATGGGTTTGTTCTTTTCCTGAATCCCAACTGGAAGCATGTGCTAAGCAACTAACCTCCAATCAAGGATCCTGCCACCCTGTGTTTCTGTGTGAGTCACCGAGCTGGGAATGCTGTCTGACTGGAAGCAGAGCAGCCCAGAGCACTGACTCAGGCAGAGAAGCACGGGGAGCCTCCTCTGAAGCGCCTCATGTCCCATAATGCAACGACGCTCCAGAAGGACTTGCCCTCGCCGGGTGCTCGTAAAGTGACTACCTGGCAGCAGGAACTCATACAGAGACAGGAGTAGCCTCCTCTCAGGTCTCCAATCCCGCCTGGACTGCAGCTTGGACTGCGACCTCCTTGGTGAGAGTGATGGGAGTGTCAGTTTTGGTTTCCCGCTTTGAGAATTCTTGCTTGGGTAACTGTGCAGAGGGTGAAGAGGCCAGCCTTGTACGAAGGCTGGGGGGGGGGGGGGGAAGGCCGACTAAGCAGGTTTAACAGACTGAAGCAAGGCAGGGAAAGAAAACCGAACCTTTCCCACGCAAGAACGACGACTCAGCGAGTAGCCGGTGCCAGCCTCTTCCTTAGAATATCTGGCTGGTCTCTCTCTGCCCCGGGGCCTCAGCACCAGCTGGGGAGGAATGTGGCATGGCGGTTTTTGTAGAGCAGCATCGCTCTATCTCGCGGCGCAGCCACATGGCCAGATTTGGCACAGGGATGGAGCTGTGCAAGCGTGCACCGCATACCGAAGTGCTGAGAGACGGGGTCTGCTGGACCACCCACTGTGTGAACTCTGCACTGGAGTCGGATCCAAATAGAAAAAGGGGGGCACCGGGGGGGGGAGACTGGAGCAGTTTATAGTAGGGCTGTAGTGGAGACCTCCCCCGGCTGCTGTCGGCCTGCCTGGCCTCCCCATTTCCTTCGGAGTCGTGGAATGCCCTGTGCGGCGGCTAGACTGGCTGGGAGCTGATGGGCTCTTCCTGGCTAACGTTTGTTCCCGCAGGCCTCCTGCGCTGGTAAGAAGATTAGCGCAGCATCCCGTTTTCCCGCCTGGGCCAAGCAGGTGCCTCCAGGGCATTAACTAGCTGTGCAGGAAGACAACGGTCGTCCCCTGGTGGCAACTCGTACCTGGAGGTAGACTGCCTTGAAAGAGGGAGGCTCTGTCCTTGGAAGCTTGCTGGATCAGCTCAAAATTTCACCTAGCCCCATGTTGGCCAAACGTACTCCTGGCAGTCCTCCGAATGCTGCTTTGGAGCATGGAGGTTCCATTTAAGCCAGGTGGTGAATAGCCATTGATAAGCCCTATTCGTTGGGGATAGAAGCTGTTGATTCAATTGAGCAAGTGGGGGACTTCTGGGATCTACTTCTGTAGAGGTGGGAGCAGCGAGCATCTTTTTCAGAAAAGGAAACGCCTTTCAGAAGACTAACCTCTGCACTTGCAAAGCTGGGAAGGGGGAGAGAAAAAACCCACCCCCTGAATGACCACAGGTAGAAAAGGACTGGGAGCGCTCTCTCTCTCTCTCTCTCTCTCTCTGACCCCGGGCCCCTGCCAAAAGGGGAAAGGTTGATCCGATCATTAGAGGAAGCAGCTGGCTCGGCCCGACCTCCGGAAGCTGCATTCTCGGGCCTCAGGAAGAGCCGTTTGCACCCCGCTGCTGCCAAGCTGCATTCCAGGTTGCGCGCCGGCCAGGCCCAGATGTTTCCGCATGGCTTCTGCTACAGAGACATTCTTGGCCGTAGCGGCCAGCCGGGCCTCTTTGGGCGGCCTGCGTAGCCCTCGGCCGGGCAGCTCAGCAAGGTGCAGGAGCCCCAGAAGAGGGGGAAGGGAACGAAGGACCAAAGGTGGCCAATATCGATGCCCCCAGAAGGAAGCCCCCCGAGCAGTCCGGTCCCTTCGGAATAAACAGTCAGAGCTCCGCTCCCTCCCACAGCACAGGGTGGCTTTTTCGCTGGCAGAGCCATCTGACAACATCCGGCGAGCCCTGCTGGCTGGGTCCAGCCAGCTCTCTCCTGTTGTCGTCTCCAGAATTTGATATGGAGGGGTAGACTTTCTCTGACCATGGGGGTTCCACTTGCCTGTCATAAGACTCTAACCCTGCTGGATCAGACTAATGCTCCGTCTAGACCAGCATCCCCCTCTGACATAGGCCTACTACCAGATGCCTGCAAAAGCCGCCCAGCCCACCACCCAGGCAGGAAGCCCAGCCCTCCCCCTTTTATGCCCCCTGCACCTGGCATAGATGGCCTCATGCAGGTTCAGTTCCTACTGCATTGGACTCTAATCATGTAGCAGTGAGTTCCACAAGTCCACTTGGTTTGGTTTTGCCAGCTCCAAGTCCCCAGATTTAGTCTTTCTCAGCCTCGTCTACCTCACAGGGGCGTTGTGAGGCCAAAATGGGATCACAGCTGTCCACTCCAGTCTCAGCAATTTCGAAGAAGTGTGGAGCATAAATGTGATCGCTAATCTGAAAACAGTGTCTCTGAACCTGTGCCCCATCAGGGGGGAGGGGTTTACGTGGCAGGGCAGGGCCCCAGCGCTATCGATTAAGCCATTACAGTTGGCTTTTTGAAAATCTGATCCCATCTGCGCTACAAATGTACAGTAAATAGTTTAAGTGCTGTGGCTTCCTTTCCAGCAGCAACTCTGTGTACTCCAGGGGAGAATACTTGGAATCCGCACCTTTCACAGAATTCCCCAATGAAAGCGTGTTCAGAGGCACTCTGTATGTGCCCAGAGACACTCTTGGTTGCTTCAGAGCTGGGCTTTGGCTTTGAAAGCGGGCTGTGGGGGCCATGGCTTGTGAGCGCTTGGCTTGTATCCGACAATGCGCCTGAAGGATTGGTGAGTAACGTGCTTGGGAGGGGGGCAGGGAGCAACAGACAGTGCATGCCCCCACCTGTCGAAACATCTAAGGGCAGAACGGAGCACCCGCTTTCTCCCACACCACACCTCTCCCATCTCCCGCTTCTCAGGTGCCGGTCTCCCGAGCAGGTGTTTGTTCTTAAAACCGAACGCGCCTGCTCCCTCCGTAGGCCCTGCGCGGCGCAATCAAGTCCAAACAAAAGTGTTCTTTTCTTGATGATTAGTATTATTCTTTTTTACATATTCCGCTTGTACGACTCCTTTCAACTCTCGAGCCCCACGGCTCCTGGTTGTGTCTTGACCTGTTTGCAGCCCTGGCAGCGATGTGGGTACAGAAGCATGAGCCACGCGGCTGGGTGGAGCGCCAAGCGCATGGCGTGGAAAGAACAGCCCTGCAAGATCGGGTCGGTGGTCCTATCCTGCTTCCTATAGCGGTCTGGTCCGAGAAGCCCTCCTCAGCACCTGGTATTCGGAGGTAGACTGCTGCTGACTGGGGAGGTTCTATTCCACAGGCCTACCTGTCCTCCATGGATTTGTCCACGTCCCCTTTAAAGCTCCCCAAAGCCAGTGACCGTCGCCTCATCCTTTGTCCGTGCGTTCCAAACATAAATCACATGTTGCATGAAGAAGAATCTCACCTGAGAACCGTTTTGCTGATGTAGCCAGATAAGCTGTTGGTGGCATGCCAGGCTAACAAATGCACCATGCGCTCGCCCAAATAATGCGTGTTTCAGATTGCAGGAGAGATTAAAAAACCTGCTTGTTGTTTCGGTAATCCCTTTACGCCAGCCTGGTAAGGCAGGCCAGCGTTATGATCTCCGTACGTCAGACGTTGGGGCTGAGAGGCGGAAAGATTAGCACTTCACCTAGAGCCGCATTTGTGACTGTTTCGAGAAATCAACAAGCTACCTTGCTGTGGGATCAGACCATCCGGTCCCGGAAGCTGCATCCTGCTGAGTCAGACCACTCATCTGTCTAGCTGAGCAGCGTCAACACTGGCTGGCAGCGACTCTCCAAGGTTTCAGGCAGGAGTTTTTCTCTGCCCTCCCTAGCGAAGGAAATCGGGGCCTTGTCCAGACAAAGCAGATATCTGCCCACCGATCCACGGCCCCCTATGCTCCAGCAGCCACGGTCTCCCCAACGGCAGCCATGGAGTTGCTTCTGGGCAGCCCCGAGGCAGGCCTTAACACTGCAACAGCCCTGCCCTCTCCTGTTGTTTTCCCTTCCCTCCCACATTTTCCCCAGAGGTAGACTGCGTCTGCTCGTGGAGGTTCCATTACGGAACAGCTATAGAATGATCCACCCTTCATCAACTTGTCTGTCTGTCTTCCTTCTTCGAGCTGAAAGCCATTGGAAGCAGAGTGCAGCTCATCTTTAGACTTTTCCCCTTCCTGCTTCCCTTGCAGTTGTGACCTCTCTCTCTCTCTCTCTCTCTCTCTCTCTCTCTCTCTGTGCCTCCCCAGCTACTTAGCAGGAGTCGTTGGCCCCGCTCCAGCCTGAGCTGCGGCAAGGAGAGGCATCCAACTCTGCCGGAAAATAGGGTGAGGGCACTTTAAATTTCCTTTCCCCTTGTCCCTGCTCGCTCATTCTTGTCTGTTACAATATAATCAGCTCTACTCAAGAGGCAAAAGACATTTTTCCCCTTACTGAAAGCAGCCAGAGACTGGAGCTGGATTCCCAGGGCGAAAGAAGGCAGAGAAGGGGAGAGAGAAAGGCGGCGGGGGGGGGGGGAGGCTTTGATTTAGGAGAAGCAGAGCGCCGGGCCTCTCCTCCTGAGCCTCGCCAGAAGGAACTGCAATCTCCAATGATCTGTCTTTCCCCGTCCTCCTTTCTCTCTGTGGAGGAGTCTTCTTTGGAAAGATGCGCTGGGAGATGTCCGAACGGCTGTACTGAATGCGACAAAAATCACCCCTCTGATTTCCCCCCTCCGTTTCTCCCAAAACTCTTATGTCTGAATTTTACTTTTTAAGAACATTTTTCCCCTCCGCTTTGAAGAAGCTAATTTCTTTCTTTCGTCGTCCCCCCTCCCGGTTTCTTCGGCTCTTGAGTTGGTGTGTCTCTGGGAAACTTTCAATATTTTTCTTCTTCTTAAATATTGACCCTGTCTGGTTGGATTGCATTGTGAACCGTGACCCCCGGGGGAGACAAAATCCACTTTGACAGAACCACCTTTTTGGAACCTGGTGTCTGGTCTTAGAACAAAAATTTCCACTCCCCTCCTCCTCACACCTGACCTGATCATAGTTTTTGAGGTTTTCAGGCTATAAGGAATTATCTCTCCTCTCTTTTTCCTAGAATGCTGTGAAGCAACCAGAAGTGTTACAAACTTGTGGAGGGGAAAAAGGAGACCACCTTGATTAAACTAACTTCTGACTCCAGACTGCAGAAAGGACAAGTCTAATTTTTCATTCTTCTTTGCTGGATAAGCTATTTTCCTTTTTTTAAAGCGAGCGAGAGAGTGAGCTGCAGTGTGGTGTTGTCATCACCCCCAAAACAAAAATCAATCCGAGAAACTTTATGGAATAGCCTTCCGGTTTATTTAATGGTAAGTAACCATTTTCAGTGCCTTCTCTAACTTGATTTTATACCGTTTCTGGGCTCTTTGCTGATGCTTGAGGTTTGGCTTCCTGACAAACTGTTCTGTGTAACCCAGAAGTTTGCAAATTCCAATACTAACAGAACAAAGTCTGTTAATAGGCAGAAGTGGCCACCTTTTACATTTCATGTTTCATTGGGTGGTGATATTAACAAGGTTTTTAAACCTTTTGATTAAAAGGAAGAAAAAAAGGGTGGTTCTCCACTTTCCCCTATTAAGAGCAGTCGCACACGTTTGCGATGATGAAACGTTCATGCAGTCATAGAAGTGGTGCAAGAGAGAGCGGGTCAAAGATCTGTCGGGATGAAGCATGTGAAGGGACATCAAATGGTCACTTCTGCTGGGTCGCTGAGGGTCCTTGGCGGGCACTATGCAGAAGCAGACGGGTTGCCACCTGTCCTACACTTGACAAAGACTGTGCTCTCTGGTCAGTAAACGCGTAGGATACACACAGTTGGACACTCACAGGTTCAGGTGTACACCGAACAGAAAAAACCGCAACCCGCTCGAGGGTTTTAGGCCTGCATTGGCCTATCAGTTTCAACAGGAGCACGTCTACCTAATTCCGAGCTGGATTGTGGCCAATGCTGTGTGGGAAGATACAGGCCAGCTTCACGGATTCACAGAATGTTTAGTTTAGGCTTGTCAGTAGCCAACATCTACTCTCCTGGGGTGAGTAAATATCTCTTCTAGGTGACCAGAATGGAAGGGGGGGGCATTTCATTAAGAGACGAGGAATTTTTGAAAGCTGGTGGAGTTTGGGGTTGTGGTGGTTGTGAGGCTGTAGTTCAACAGGTAGAGCACAGCATGCTGGGGAAGACCCTAGAGAGGCATACACTGGGAGAGGTGCCTTGGCAGACGATGACTGGTTTGTTTTCTTCATTTAAAACTATCCAAGTGTCCCATTAGCGCATGCACACGCAAGGGGGCTGGCAGTTTTTGTGGGGCGCTTTGCACTTATGATAAACTGACCCTGATGACCCCTCAAGGTGCCAGGCACAGACACCATCGCAACCCTTTCTCCTTCTCCCCCCCCCCCGTCTTCGTTAAAGGCAAGCAAACTCCTTGCCTCTCTTTCTTCTCGATTTATAAAGACCAGATTGTAGTGCAGCCTCTATCCCCCCTCTACCAGTACTTTCCAACCCTTTCCCTGCTGTGATTGATGGTTTGAAAGATGAGAAATCGCTGCAAATTGAAATCACTTACAGATGAACTGGGGCTGGAGTGTGGCGGGGGGGGGGTCGTAGCTTTGGAGCCATTGAAATATTTTCCCCGTTTGTTCTCCCTCCTGCCCTTCTCATTTTACAACAAAAGAGAAGGGACCCATGAAGAATTGTATTTTGGAAATGTCTTTTGTGCCTCGCTTCTCTGATCCAGCCTGCCCCTTCCTTTTGTGCCCGTTTATAAAGAGAGGAATGTCTGAGCCAAAGATCTGCAATTAATTAATTTGGGGTAGGAGGGCAAGGGAGAAAAAGGACTCTCAAACAAAGGGAACTGGAAGGGGAATTTTCCTCTTTCTGAAACAAAAAAGCCCCACAAAGTCAGACGTGTGAAATCAGCATGCTTAGGAATGCAACTTTGCAAACTGAAGAGTGTTTCAACTGTTGACATTATTGCACTTGTTTCCATTAAACAACAAGTGACCGTCGCTGCCATCGACTTCCACGCGCATGGAAATGCACCCAGTGCCCGTGTCTTAAGGCAGCACAAATTGCTTGCTAATAGAAAGTGCTTTAACAGCGTTCAACAATTGACAGCAATTTAGGTTTGCTGTGAGCGGAATTTTTCTCTCTCTGCTGTGTGGCGTGGCCTCTCGCACCAAATCCATAGTTTGCGCTTGGGATCTTCTTTGCCGCATCACCGTTTTTTTTTTAGAAAGGGCTTTGCCATCCACTGGTCTTAAACAAACAAACAAACAGCCACAGTGGATTTGAATGAAAGCTTCATTGCCAGAATGCTTTCTCCCAAATTTGTGGTGGTTCCACCACCGCTTGAACTCCTTGACAATTTGGTGTTTGGTGAAAACCTGTTCCAGGTTCCAGACCATTACGAAGCATCGCTCTCAGAATTTAAGAAATGTGGTTTTAAATTTTCCCTTCCATTACTGCCCAAAGATGGACATTGCGTGTGCCTTTTCTGAGCTCTCTAGCTGGCGTTAGAAGACAGAGTGTCATATCTGTGTTAAGAAGAACCAGCGGTGTTATAGGCAACTGACAGGTCTTTCGGTAAAAGCATTTTTGGGTGATCAGTTGTCCAACCCAATCTTCTGCTTTGAACACACCTGGTTACACGGGCTTCCCAGGGATCCTAGCTTGTTCAGGATCCGCTTTCCAACAGTGGCCAGTCAGGTGCACCAGGAAGCCCACAAGCAAGGCTGCCCTCCCTCCCCAGTTATCTGTCTTCAGATAGTGACTGCCCTCCCTCCCCAGTTGGTATTCAACGGTAACCGATCTCTGAATATGGAGGTTTCGCTTAGCTGTCACGGGTAATAACCATCAACAGACCTATTCTTGACAAATGTGACTAATCCCCCTATAGCCACCGCCACATCTCGTGGGAGCAAATTTCACAAGTTAATTCTGCGTCCTTTTGTCTGTCCGGAACCTACTGTTCTAGGATAGCGGAAGAAGAGAAAATCTCTCTGCTCGCTCTCTCTGTACCCTGAATCATATTCATAACCTCGATCCTCTCTCCCTGTCGCCGCTTTCCGAGCGAAAAAGCCCCCCCAAGGCTTTTCACTTTCCTTCTTGGCAATACCGGCGCCTGTTTCTTTGGGTTCAGAACAGCTGGTCGGTACAGCTGGGGCTGGTTTGGCTGTACCGGTGCGCCTGTCGACAACCCGCCACTCCAGTTCCCGATCGGGGTGAGTGCCTTCTCTTTCCAGCTCTCCCGAGCTCCTGGGGGGGCCACACTTGTGGTTGTGGAGTTAACTGTGATATTCTGGAAGGAACAATGCTGCCCGCTGCCCTCGTCACCACAATTATGGCATAACCACAGCATGCTCCGTGGAAAACACAGATTTCCTCCATCTCGCTCAGAGCTGATTCCAGGGGCATCCACCACTGGAGTCTGAAGGCTGGCAGATGTGGAGAAGATTCTGGCATGCCCGTTCCTCAACAATGAAAGCCAGAGGCTGCCAAGTTTATTCTCCTTCTGTGGGCCTCTTCTCCAAAAGTGGGGTCCCACCAAACAGACCTCATTCAAGGTTCCTCCGAATCCAGCGTACTGTTCCCTGTCCCAAATCTCATCTTCGAGGGGAAATCCACAGAATTCTGAAAAATGTTAAGAATGGATTTTTTTTTGGGGGGGGGGAGGAGGGAAGCAAAGTATTTCCCAAAAATGAGGCTTCCCTGGGTGTAGTGAGGGGCTACGATTTAGTCTGATCTTTAAAGTACTTTTACTTGGGAGTTGGAACTCTTGGGTTTCTATCACATTCTTGCCCAGTTGATATTTGGGAGACTTGTTCAGCATTCGCGTGAGCAAGAGCTGAACTTTTAAGCGGCAGAACTAACAAAAGGAGCTGGTGTGTTTTCACCTGCAATGTATTTTATTTGTTCTCTACATTGGCATATCGCCTTTTAAAATCGATGTTTCCAGGGTGTTTAACAATGCGTAAGACCACCAGCAGTGGTGGAGTTTGTGTCGACTCGGAAGGGTCGAGGGCATGACGCAGATGAAATGTATTTCTTTTGGTGAGCCGACTGAGGGCGATACGAACTATGCAAGGTTTGGGATTTCGCAGAACTCCTTGCTTAGCAGAACAGGGAGGCAGAAGAAGGTGCATGCAGTTTACAAGCAACTAGACACAGTTTTCATGCTTGGTAATAAGGTCTTTGCAAAGTTTGTTAGAAGCAAAGATGCCACAGGATTCCTCCGCCTCTATTTTAAACAAATGTTTTATGGGGTGTGTGATGTCGCTCGATTTTTTTAATTTTTTTTTTTTACAAAGTGATAAATCTTCATTCCCATATGTACGTTTGTTTTTGTTTTTGAGTGTTGTGCCAATTTTTAGATGAGGACAGAGAGATCGGGGAACAGAACAGTCTTCTTGGGGAAGAGCTCACCGACAGGTAGTGTAGCCTTGGCCGTGATCCTCTCTCACTGGTAGGGCCGGCCCATCCTTGAGGCCAACTGAGGCAGTTGCCTCAGGGCACACACCTCCGTCCACCCACTCTCTTCCCACTCCCTGTGTTGGAAAAGGAAGAGGGGGGGGATGGGCCTCTTTTCCTTTTCCAATTCATGGAGTGGGAGGATCAGAGGCTGGCACATCACCAAAGGGGGGCAGCGTTTGGGCACGCCAGCTCAGGCGCCAGGAGGTCTCGGGCCGGCCCTGCTTGGTGGCCAGGATCTCAAAGGTTGTCTGATCTCACCTATATAACTGCCTGTCTAGTGGCAGTCACCCTGAGTGCTTTGGGAATCCTCCAGAGGAAACGTGAGTGTTCCCTCCGCAGTCTTAAACTCTAGTTCACACGGGTGGTTGTCAGAAGGGACCCTAACAGGACCACGCTCCCTGCTGTGACAGAGCCTCTGTGCAAGTAAGTAAAAGAATCGTATCTTCTTTGGCACTTAGCCCTGCCTGCATTTTTCTCCCCTTCCTCTGCCCCCCCTACCAGACTGTAAGCATCTTGGGGCAGGTGCCTGTCCCCTTCCACTGGAATAAATGCATTCTCCTTCCCCTTTTTGGCCTCTGCCTCCATTTCCCACCCTTTGCAGTCTCCCTGGGGTCTAATGTTAAACTGTAGGCTCTTTGAGGCAGCTCTCTAAAGCACCATGCATGTCGATAGCACTATCTTATCTATTTTATGTCATGGAAAGGCAGCTCCTTCAATGCGTTTGGGAAGCTGGACGAACTTATGCACAATTGCTGCTGCAACAAGTGTTCAGTGATTGGTTAAAAAAAAAAAAGGCAGTGTTTGTGCTCCGAGTTCTGTTTTGTTTTTTTGTTTGCAAGCCCAGACAAATATGACAGTTTATGAAGAAGCAATTCCTTGTGCTTACTTAAATCCGGAATAAGTTCACGTTGCCTCTGAATCCAGTAGTCCCAGCAGTCCAAGAAGCGGATTAGACTCCCAGGGTTGCCCCTAACTAAGCATGCCTTGAAAGGCCTGCGGTACTCCTCTGCCCTTCTCTTCTACTGCGACACTGGCAGGGTGTTCAGTCCAACAAGCCTGTCTGCACCTGCTCCAAGTGTCTTGATTGACATTGTGTTGCTTCTTTAGCCAAGCCCAGATGGCCTCAGGATGAGAGAGGCCATGTGAAGAACCGGGAGATGACGACAGCTCAGTTGGCTGTGCAATCGCCTTGCAGGACCTGGTCTCTCCTAGGCCCAGATGGACTAGAGACTTAGTCCACAGACAATGTCTGCTTTTTGCTTTTCCCCGCCGTCAAACTCCGTTTCAGGCACTGAGGTTTTGGAGTGAGTTCTCAGCAGTAAATAGTCAAATTATGAGAAGAGATCTGTGGCCGGTTCACTGTGAGCCTGCTAGAGTTTATTATTGTTATGACAATAACAATGTAGTTTTGTTCTTCAGGGTCCAGCTCCCTCTTCAAGGTCTTTAGGAGTTAAATATCTCAGGTGTGGCTGAAGCCAGTTGTGTGCTGGCGTCGGGCCAGGTTGTCTAGGCTTCGAATCCCTGGTCAGCAATGAAGCTTACTGGGTGACTCTGAGGCAGTCACTTTCAGATTTGTCTACCTCTCAGGGTTGTTGTGAGAATAAAAGGAGCAGGAAGGAGGCCACATCCACTGCCCTGAGTCCCTTGGAGGAAGGGATGCCTGTGCTACAATGTGACAAATAAATAATCAGTGTGTGTCATGTCTCCGGCGTGCGTGTGGGCATGAGAATACGTGGGCACCTGTGGTTTCTCAAGGCTCCCTGATTGGTTGCAGGCTGCAAGGCTACACCTGCTTCTTTGGCAGATCCTCTGCTCAAAGGGGGTAACTCCTTCTAGGCGCTTTGCGCTGAGCAAGGCCAGCAGAGGAAACAAATTCAGCTCCCACTGTAACGGCAAGCTGCGGTTGGGCACGATTCACCCCTGCGAAATGCGTCGTTGGGTGATTTCATCGTCGTGTAAACATCCAGGCTTCCTTACACAAACCCTGACAGTACTAGCCGACGATTAGTCAATACGCAAGCCAGTAACATAGTCGTTGGCTGTCATTATCTAGTGTTATGCGCTGTACATAATTGTATGCGCTTGACTTTTCTACGGCCGGCAACACAGTAGGCTTGTTTACAACCAGCATCAGCGCAAACGCGTCAGTGCTGTAATGCGCTGGGCTATGACGTCCCTAGGCGGTAGGCCTTTTTCAGTACAGTGTAATTTTATGGGAACGCCTTCGCTCGTGTGGTCTGTCATTGACCGAAACGTCGTTATGCGGTGCATGACTGTACTCTGAAGCGTGTACAGAGTTCCGGTGTTGGAGAAAGTCTGACCCGTTCTTGATAAGACCCGAGATCGGACCCCCAGATCGGCCAGGATCGGACCCGCCCAGGTTTTCGTTGCATCTGGTCCGTTAGTGTATCCCTCCTTTGCTGTTTCTCCTGATCTCAGTAGCCCTTCTTTAGCCATGGGCCACAACTTGCCCCACGCAGTCAGGCCCTTAACTCTGTCCTGGGCAGTACCTGTCCGCCCTGTCCAGGGTCTCTTCACAGCCCTGTCTGGAGATGCTGCAACCGTCCGGGATGGAACCTGGGAACTTGTGCATGCCGAGAAGGAGCTATACCACTGCGGTGCCAAAACTGCTGACGAACAGATGACGCGGCTGCCAGGCTGTGTTGGGTCATTAGCTCTAGATTAGCTCTGGATTGCTTGCTCTGACTTGGCAGCAGCATTCTAGAGGTTGAGGCAAAGGTTTTTCTCAGCCTTATCTGGAAATATCAGGGATTGAACCCGGGACCTTCTGCAGGCAAAGAATGTGCCCTACCTGTGACCCATCCCCAATTAAGGGTGCAGAGCAGAGCTACATCGCTCCGGACCAGCGTAATGCAGCAGCCAATGTTGAGCTCAGAGCCCCGTTCAAATTCCTCCCCAGCCACAAAGCAGAGATCAACCTCCTCCTCCTCTCTTGCTTACTCTGTGTCACAGGGTCACAGGGTTGTGAGCATAAAATGTGGGTCATTGTGTAAGCTGTCCTAGACTCCTTGGAGGAAGGGCAGGTTAAAAGGAAATAATAGCTTTTTCCAAACTATCTTTGCAGCAATCAGCACATTTGTAAGAGGAAACCTTGACAGAATGTGGGGTGTTACCTTCGAGAACATGAAACAAAACCACATGAGTGCTTTCGTGTCTGGTTATCCCATGAACATGAGATGGCTGAATGAGAATTTATGAAGAGGTTTGATTGCATCCGCACAGGTTTGAATCAAGATTAGGGGTTCCTGTCACATTAATTACAGTGTTGACTACCTCAAGCTGAGCTGGAAGGATTTTGTTAGCATGAATTACTGCCATTGTGAATCCATTGTCCTTATTAAGGCCAGATGTGATGGTGCCAAGTCTCATTACAAACTTCAAATCAGCTGATTCTCTGTCTATCTCGCTTTGAAGTGTTTTGTTTGTCACCTTACGTCCTGCAGCAGAGAATCCAGGTGTGTCGAAATGCTCTACTAGTGGTTTCTGAATATTACAATTTCTGATGACAGAGTTGCATCTAATTAGACAGCAGTTTGTTATTACAGGGCCCCAGGTTGGAGGTGCAGGTCCAGATTGATTAAAAGATTTCAAATGCTTATTTGCTTAGAAAAAAGATGGCTAAGGATGGGACACACACACACACACACGATCGTTGTTTATAAAATGATGCATGGCATGGAGAAATTGCGGAGAAGGATTCCCCCCCTTTCTCATAATCCTGGCATTTGGGATTAAGTAGGCTTACCAGATCTCCAACCGGGACAGAGTGCTAGACCTTTAGGAGAAGGAATGTGGGCAGGTGTAGCTTGTTAAACCCTTAAACCACAATCCTAGGCATGTCTACTCAGAAGCAAGCCCCACTGAACATAATGGGCCTTGCTTCTGAGTAGACATGCCTAGGATTGTGCTCTAAGGTTTAACAAGCTACACCTGCCCACATTCCTTCTCCTAAAGGTCTAGCTGCTCTCTGTCCCGGTTGGAGATCTGGTAAGCCTAGGATTAAGGTTGGATGTGTCCCATATCCTAAGATTTCGGAGGCTGGGACTGGTGATGTCACAAGGTGGGACGTGGTGATGTGGCAACTGCCACCTCTTGCAAAATGGGAACAAAATCTGGTATTGGGGCAGAACTCGGTGGTGGCCCCCGAATGGCCTGAGATTGCCTGCCTGCCGAGGAAAGCTGGAGAACAGACTCCTTTTGGACCAAGCAGCAGCATCCTGGTCCTGATTTCGGAGAACAGCCTTCAGCTGTTTGCTGGGTGACAGGGGGTCTTGCGAGGAGGGGGAGAGCCTGGTGCGCTGCCCTGTGCTCCTTGCAGGATGGGTGGGATAGAAATGTCCCTAATTGATAATTAATAATTCTAATTAATAATGGTAAGTTGGGGTGTTGCCCGCCACCCTTGCTTCCTGCAAGCCACAGGCTTGCTTCATCCGCCGCGCAGGTCTGAGCTCGCTAAAGAGAATACCCAGGGAGGCTGTAAACAAGATGCAGGGCGCGATTGGGACGCGCTGATTGAGGGCTGCTGCTGCATCTGGCAGCTTGGCTGGGGCGCAGCTGCAGTTGGGCAACCGGCCGTGTCGGGACACGCTCGCCTCGCTGGCTGCCTGGTTCGGTCTTGCTGTCTCGGAGATGGGATCTCTGTAGGCATCGACGACCTGGGTGCCATGCTGCAGTGTGGGGCCACACCCGACCGCCTGCCTCTGCAACTCCACGGGTACGTGGGGGCAGGTGGGGTCCCCACCTGAGACGCATCAGCTCCGAATGTGGCACGACGTTGATAAACAGCAACCACGGGAAGAGGCAGGAAACTCTGGGGGCGGAGGAGGGATCCAGACACACCTGCTGCCAACTCCATCTGGGAGGAACGTCTGCCGACCAGTGAGACCCTGAAGCTTGCACTGTTCAGGTTTTGTTGCCTTTTTCAGCTATGCTACCCAAGTTGTTCGCATCTCTCTGTGTGCTTGCAAATCCCCCCCCCCCCCCGTGATTTTTAAAAATATTTCTTCTTAGTGATATTGCACCACTGAGGCACATGGTCTAGATTAGAAGAGGCCAGAGAGCAAAGGGAGGTAAATGCCGGGGTGGAGGTGGGGTTGCCAAACAGGTGGGGTTGCCAACCCTCCAGAATTGCCCAGGAGTCTCCAGGAATTGGCACCCAGCCCCAGGTGTCTCTTGAAAACGATCCTTGGGATTTTAACAGGGCTTCCAGGAATTTCCAACATTGCATTAGGCTGGGGGGGGGGGGGAATCTCTAGGAATGGCTTCCGTCAAAGTTGGCAACCTTATGAACAGGGGATGAATATGCCTTCGTGGCGGGAACTGAAAGATAACTCCCTGCCCCCAAAGGGCTTACAATCTAGGGAGGGGAAGGAAATGGAAGCCAGGGGAACGGAAAGGAAATGTGGTGTTTTCACTTGGAAGTAACATTAAGATAATGGACAAAGCCGTCCCAGAGAGGAATTTGTTTTTATTTTGTTGCAAAATTCCACGAATGGTAGTGTGAGAAAGAGAAGAATATGAACATGTTATAGATTTCAGCTTTGACAAGATCAGGGGTTCCTGACAGCTGTAAACAGCTGTTGGCCAGGGGAGAAGCAGATTGCCGCTGATGCGGAGGCCAGTGTGCTTCTGTGGCTGGCCTGGCTGGCGCAGGATCCGGGCCCAGGTGGGCCAGGGCGGCCTTGTGGTTTCCCCCTTTTTCTTTCTTGCACCTGGAATGCTGTCAAGCTGTTGGAATTGCTTAGTAGTGAAAATGTCATGCAAAAGCAGCACAAGGGCGGGGGGGGGGGCTTTGAGAATATTTTGTTACACTTTAGGAAAATGAACATGAAGGTTGAAACCCTCATGTTTGGAGAGAGCCGGACCCAGAACGTCTGGGAAACAAAAAAGGCAGCGAGAAAGTGCTTGCTCCCATTGCTCATCGGCTCACCACCGCTGGAAGCAGCAAGCTGGGCCTGGTCCAACAACGTAATTACCTTGTACTGCAAAAGAATCGGGGAAATTCATGGAGGAGAAGCTCATCAGTCGACCTAACTAAACGGAACCTCCATTTTCAGACATAGTATACCTCTAAGTACCAGATGCTGGAGACAAGCAGGGGAGGGCTCTTCCTGTTATGTACTGTTCTTATCCTTCCCAGACGCCCTGGCTGTCCACTGCTGGAAACAGGATGCTGGGTTAGATGGAGATTTGGTCCAATCCAGTAGGGCTGGCTCTATTATAAGAAAACTGGATTCCCCCCCCCCCCCACACACACACACACTCTGCTGGAGAATTATTTCGACGTTAAATCAGATGGCAGTTTACATGACGGTGCTCTAATATTTCTAGAAAAAGTGGAAGCAGCTGTGCTACTAACAATGTGGTTTGGTGCCTCGCGGACAGCAAGCACTGGAACTGGGTTTCGTTTCAACCAGGGCTTGGAACATGTTTTGTAGCGCTGCAAACCGAGATGGCCCTCATTTGAATCTCATCTCTGCCACGAACTGGTTCGATGGCATTAGGGAGGCCTCTCTCTCTCTCTCTCTCCCTCTGCCTCAGGGGTGATGATACTGGCTGACCTTGCAGGATTGTTGTGATGAGTCCCAGAGGTTAGTCTGTGGCAGCAAAAACAACACAGCTTTGTGGCATCTGGAAGGCAAACCAGTTTCTTTGTGAGGATAAAAACTAGACTGGCTGGGAAGTGCTTCAAGGGCATTTGGGTGCCTTACAAATGTTAAGTATGATTACAGCTATACATTTTTTTTGGGGGGGGGATGTTAAATGCCAAGAAGGGAGTGCCTTGGCTGCAGAGCATGTGCAGAGTGCATTCTTCCCCATGCACCTGAGATTTTAGTGGACGGTTTCTGCACCTCCAGGCCGAATTTGTGAGGCGTTCAGGCCTCCTTTTAGCAACACATACAGGGAGAAATGGCCCACTGCGTGGATCCGAGACTTTCTCAGGCAATGACTTTGTTCTATATTTTCTCTTCATTTCTGTAGAGACATCTGGGATTCTTCCCCCTCCCCCTTCTCTGGTCCACTTGTGTCACTATCTGAACTGTAAGGCCTTTGGGGCAGGGACTGTCTGTTCACTTTCTCTGTGCAAAACACGATGCACATGGAGGGCGCAGTATAAAGGAATAAGAATAAAATGATGAAGAACAATGGGGACATGATGCCTCTTTTAGGAATTGGGCTCTTTGGGATAATTTTGCCCTGGAGTGACACCTGCTGGTCATGCGCTCTTCAACGCAGGGACTTCATTCCCTTCCAAGTCCCTGAGCTGAGACTAAACCCAGATCAGGCACTCCTGTTTGTTGGTTTACATTATATCCAGGGAATCTGAGGAATGGAACTGAATTCCACCCCCCCCCCCCCCAAGATTTTGGTTGCTTTGAGTCAGGGCCGGATCATCCATGAGGCCAACTGAAGCAGTTGCCTCAGGCAGGAGCTTAGCGGGGGGGGGGCTGCCTCTATCTGCCCACTCACCTCTGTTGCTCCTGCGCCTCTCACCCTCTGGTTTGGAAAAGGAAGAGGGGGATGGAGAGGAAGAGGAAGTGTGGAGGAGAGCAGCCGGCTAGCTTGCTGACAATGTCCTCTTAATTTGGGGTTTGATTTGTGCACCCCTCCTTTGCCACGGATTCTGAATTATGTCTCTGAATATGGAGGCGATATTTTGGGGTGAAGGTTTGTTTCCTGTTCTGACGCTCCCCCCCCCTTGGACCCCAGTTCTAGGGCTTTAGCGGAAGCGGCAACCATGCTGAGGCTCCTGCTGGCCGCCTTTGCCCCGGCCCTGCTGCTGGCGGCTCCTCCCATCAACAAGCTGGCCCTCTTCCCGGACAAGAGCGCTTGGTGCGAGGCGAAGAACATCACGCAAATCGTCGGCCACAGCGGCTGCGAGTCCAAATCCATCCAGAACAGGTACGGGGGGGGGGCTCTCTGGGCCAGACCTATGTGACACACGGGACACCAAACCTTTGGGGGGGGGGAGCCAAGGAGCTTGTGAGGTTCTCCCACGAGGACCATCAACGGCCACAAGTGCCGTTCAGTGGCGGGAAGCATCCAGAGCTGCAGCCTGGGCAAAGGATCCCGACTGCCCCCGGGGTCTGAGCAGCAGAACGTACCTGTGGAACTCACGGCCACAAGGTGGTGTGACGAGGGCCACTAGCTTGGAGGACGTTAAAAGGGCTTGGGCCTGTCTGCAGTCGATGGCAAGGAGTGGCAAGGAGATGCTCCCCGACGAGACAGCTGGTGGGCTACTGGGGGAGGCGGGGCGCTAGGCCTGCCCCCTCCTGCAAGGCTCTGCTGCGGTTCTTCAAGGCCTCGCCTGCCTGCCTGCCGCCCTCCTCCATACCGACCGGCTGCCCTCTTCCCTCCTCCTCCGCAGGGCCTGCCTGGGCCAGTGCTTCAGCTACAGCGTCCCCAACACCTTTCCGCAGTCCACGGAGTCCCTGGTGCACTGCGACTCCTGCATGCCGGCCCAGTCCTTGTGGGAAATTGTGAGTGACTCCAGCTGGTCCAAGCGGGGGCCTTCAGGGGTGGTGGTGGAGGGATTTGTGGTGGACATGCTGGGCGGGGCGACCGAGAGCCTTGCTGCGGCGCTTCAGCTTCCCTTCTCCTCTGCTCCCCCCCCCCCAGGTGACGCTGGACTGCCCCAGCAATGAGGACATCCCCAGAGTGGACAAGCTGGTGGAGAAGATCCTGCACTGCAGCTGCCAGGCCTGCGGAAAGGAGCAGAGCCAGGAGGGGGCGCTCTTCAACGTCTACCTGAATGCCGACGAGAACCTGCCCGCCGAGGCGCCCAACCCTCACCCCTACAGCCATCACCCCGGCGCAGACGCGCCCTCCAACCACCACCACCGCCAGCGGCGCGTAGAGGAGACGGAGAACTGACCTTTCAGCCGAGGCCAGCACCCCTTTTTTCCTGCCTCTCAGACACCCACCATGCTTTGCTCTTCTTAGCGGCGTTGCTGGGGAAGGGGTCAAGCAGACGCTGGAGCCTTGGCGGGAAGCACGTGGGGCGCAGGGACAAAATGGCAGCCGCTGAGAGAATGAAGGGGCTGGCTGGGGGGGCAGGGCTGTTGAATGTCACGACATTGCACGCGGCGATAATATATGGGGTGGGCCGGGGTGGGGCAGAACGACTCAGCGAGGGAGGGTTTCGTCGTGGGACCGGCGGTGTGGGGCCTGTCTTCTGCGAGGGCAAATGGACACGGAACCAGAGAGCAAGGATGGCCGGATCATGCCCAGCCCCCGTTGACCCTGTACTGGTGTTACTCCATTGAGAAAAGAGAGGCCTCCACGATGGACACATTTCGTTGGGTGTCGTCCACTGGGACAAGCCGAGGCCTAGCACACCCTCCACAGTGTGTCCGGCTGTGGTGTTGCGGTCCTTCTCAAAGTGAATTGTTTGCCAACACTTGAGAGAATTTCTGGCCATCCGCCATGGAGAGAGGAGAAGCGACGCTCTCGGGTGGCATTTTTGAGACCGGGGGGGGGGGGGCTCTGCTTGCCTCTGGGCTTCAGTCGCAACCTGGTTTAGCATGGAGCCCCCCCCCTCAGCCAGGGAAGAGTCTGCCAGGGAGTGAGGGCTTCAGGCCCCTGGGAGGGGTTGGTGGAGCACTTGATGCCTGTAGTCTAGAGCGGCACTTAAAACCTTTTGGGCTTCTTGCCAACTCTCTGGTGGAAATGGGAAAATGCAGTTGGCCCGTACGTACATTTCTGGTTGACGAAAAGGTTCTCTCTGGTTTTCCATCTAGAGTTGAGAAGTGTATCCACACATGAGTCCAAGAGGCTTGCCTAGAGTGTGTGCGAAAATGCCCCAGTCTACAGCGGGGCAAAGCTGGGGCAACCAGAGAGGAGGAGGCGGATCCCCCCCCCATAATTCGGAGCTCCTTGTCTGGGGCGGAGTTTGGCTGGGGCTTCTTGGCGGGGGAGTCCTTTGGACGGAGGCCAGACAGTTAATCCCCTGGCTGACAGATGGGAATACGGAGGTGAAATACTCTTGGCTTTTCTCTGAACATGCTGGAATTGGGGAAGGGGGTTCCAGCTGGGATCTTTGGCCCTGCATTCAGCCGCTACTACCTCGAGAGAGGGCACCATGTCACCGCTTCTGCACCCACCGCCACATTACTGCGGCCAGGCAGCGAGGCCGGCCCATCCATGAGGCCAACTGAAGTGGTTGCCTCAGGCAGCAGATATTGTGTGTGTAGGGGGGGGTCCATCTCTGCCCACCTACTTGCCTCCACTGTTCCTCCTTCTTCCACTCCCTGGACTGAAAAGGAAGAAGGGAACAGGGGAGCAGGTGTGGTGTACGACGGGTCCTGGAATGCCTGGGGGACCCTTGGTCCTTCGGTTGTGCCAGAGCCCAGCCCAGCCAATGCCATCTTCATTTCACACAGGGACGCACGGAAGAGGTGGGTTTGTATGCCTTGGTTTCCGGACAACTTTTGGCGTCCCTGTAGCACTTTAGCGAAATGAGGGCAGGGCAGATGAAATACTTTGGAGAGGGGCGGGGGGGACACACAACAGCAGTGGGTGTGTAGCAGATCGTGGTGTCCTCTTTCCTGCCATTAATTGCCGAGTCTTTGCCATTAACGTGGCACCTCCTGGTTTGCCTCTTGCCAATTCTCCAGGGGGCGTCAAGCCACCCTCCCGGTTGCTGTCACGACAAAGCTTGCAGTCCACACACAGATGTACATGTTCGTCTTTGTAACAGTGTTGTTTTTTTTCACCACCCCTTTTAAATAAATTAGCTCTAACAGCTAGACTGTCCATTGTTTGGGGAGGGGGGGCTTTGCCAATGGATCTGTGCAACCTGGTGGAGGGATCATATTGCGCTCACACAGTGGAAGGGCAGGCAAGTCTTTTCTCTGTCAAGCCACTAGGTGGCGCTCTGGAACCAGCAAGGCCATGGGGGGGGGGGGAAGGATTTCTGATGTGCCAGAGTTGGAGAAGTTCAGCTGAGTCAGGCGTGGGCTGGAGGTCCCTGTCGAACACTCTGTGAAATCACATGGGAAGAACATGAAGCTGCTCCCGTTTCCCTCCCCTGGTTTCTGCATTCAGGCCTATTGGCGCATACAAACAGGTCCCCAAATGTGCCACAAGCCGACCCCTGAAAGAAGTCATGCCCTCAGGAGGCCCCAAGCACCCACCTGCAGAAGAGGCTGCCCGCTGCCTTCTGCACGAGTCACTGCTCTGCTCTGAGCTCCCAAAAGAGCTTGGAAATACAGTGGTCGGTCGGAGCCAGCAGCTGCTGTGTGGGACTCACGAGGAAAGTCGGAGGAGCTACACACACACACAGAGGTGTGCCAGAGGCAGAGGCGGGCTCCTTTGGGGGCTTGCAGGGAGGGAGGGCTGCCGGAGGGGTCCCAGCTCAGTCGGGGGGGGGCTAATCTTGCAGGGATCAAGTCCCAGGGAGAATCTGGGGCAGATACCAGCTAGCAAAGACCTGACTCCGGAAAGGACTTTACTATCCCCGCTTACTGTGAGAAGGAAAGATTTACAAGAGGGCAACGAGCTGGAGGCGGTGGGGTGGGCCGGGCCGGGTGCGAGATTGGAGCTGCAGGCCAAGGCAGCCCATCCATGGCAAAGGAAAAGTGCAGCCGGTTCAAGAGAGAACAAACACTTATAAAGTTGCGCAAAGCCCATTTTCGAAGAACTGTCCTTGGTGGAATTCTGCTCTAGCACCTATTAACGTCTTCTATCAGCTGACAGCAACATCATAAAAGCCCTGCTGCATCCCAGCAAGGCCGTCCTCAGAGCTATCGTCGTGCCCCTGAAACTGGGGGTTGGAGGTAATTGCTAGAACAGGAGCTGGCCCTTTGGGCTCCGTGGCTCCAGCATTTCCCCAAATGGCGAACCGCATGGTTCTCGCAATCAGCACACCAACCACAGGGCTTGTGACTCCAAGGCACGTGCGCCTCTGACTCTGGTCGCTCATTTCGCCAGCATGCCGAATAGCAATACTCTTCCTAGATTGCCTAACAACCCCTTTACAAAGCCATCTAGGCCAGATCGGTCGTGACTTGTGTTCTCCTGCCTTCCATGAAACAGGACAACACATTTGGCGGTCGGCTCCCACCTCTCCGAGGCCCACTCAACCAACACAAAGCCAAATGTAGTTTGCTGAAAGCCAAAAAGGTTGGTGCTCTGTCGGTGGGCACTTTGATACAAAAAGATGTCTCTGGCAAGCAAGCCAAGTTGCATCCAGCTGCAAAGATGAGAGTGCCTCTGTGCCTGCCCTGGGCCCAGCTGACCACAGCTGTGTGGTGGCAAACGTGGTGAAGGGTCAGACCCTAGCAAAGAAAGAAAAAGCCACTCACTGTGTCACTCAGGGAAGCTATACCACTCAGGTGGTATAGCTCCATCCTTACCAGTCACCATTTTGCCTCCCCCTGAAGCAGGCCCCGATGCTCTAAACTGCAGGGGATCCATGCGTCCCCAGGTAGGGGGGGGAAAACTCCTTTGCCGATGCCAAAGGTTCACTGGCATCGCTGCAGGGGGGGCGGAGCACTAAGTTCCGCCACAGCTCCGACCCTCCGTTACAGCGAGCACGAAGCGGCTCCGCCCCCTCGCCTTCGGAACCATTCAAGGCCGTGAAAAACTTAGAGCTCCGCCCTCCCCCTGCAGGGACGCCAGTGCAAAGGTTTATACTTCAGGGCTCTGAACAGAAATGTTCGTACTTTGCATATATACTGAAGGCTTCCAAGCCTTCCATAAACTCGGTAATTATTATATCAGTTCAATCATCCGATAACCCCATTTAATAATAATAAATCCTAAGAACAGCCCTGTAAGGTAGGCTAGTGGTCTTATCCCCAAATCACGGAGGCGGTACAACAATGCTGACTTCAGGCCACACCCACCACTCACAGCTGCACAAGACTTGGCTGAGGTTGGTTGGAGGGTCCCTGCTCCCACCCAAGAGCCTGGGGAGGGGTGCTGCGGAATTCTGCATTCTTAATAATGGGCGGGCGGGGGTGTGTGTCAAGGTTTTTTTTGAGAGCTAATAAAACAGGAGACCTTTAAGTCCATTCAAAACAGGCTGACTCAAGTTGCCTTAACATTTTGTAACGTTGCCTTAACGATGTTTAAACCACATCTTGACACTGTCCCAAGATTGTCGTAACATTCTTGTCTGTTTTTCTTTTCTTATCCAGACCAGGCCTTGGTTTGATTTCCGCGTCTTTACATTTTTAGAACAATGTCCCGATATTGCCTTCTGACTTCCTTCTATCCTTCTGTTCATATTCTGTTTGATCGACACTGTTGTGTCCCGTACAAATTCAGCTGGATTATGTTCAGACTGTCCCGCCTATGACTTGTTTCTCTAAACGGCCAATGTGGTGCTTCTTCCGAGCTGCATCTGGGACGGCGGCCTGCTTGGCAAGGCAGCACTGTCCCAGGGAGAGCCCTCGTTCCGCGACTCCTGGCAGCCGCAGCCACATGCTTCGTGCTGCTTCCTTCTGCTAACCGGCTCTCGTGTGGGAGAACAAACCCACTCTCCCTCGCGTCGGAGTGGGCTTCTGGCTTTCTTCAGAGATGCAGCCACGGACAGAAGCATCGGCAGCGCCTTCAGGCAGAACGCAGAGAGAGGAAGAAGCTCGTTCCGCTTCCTGGCAAGAACAGCAAAAGATTTGGATGGTACAAAGTCGGGGGCTGCAGGGCGGAGGACGAGGAGGGAGAACAGCTCAGGAAATGGGGCGTTTGCCCCCCTCTGTCAGCTGCCAGGCAAAGAAGGGCTGCCGATGACTGGCGGGGATCTCCCTCCTCGCAGGGAGCCGCGTAGAGCACAGAGCGCGGTCCTGGCTCCCAGCACAGAGTGGGAGAAAGAGAGCGGCGGAGAGGAGGAGGAGGAGGAGAGAGAGCAGAATTCCAGCGCTCTGCTCTTTTCATAGCAGGCTCCGGGCGATGATCACCGAGCCCAGACATTTGGGTTCCCTGAGTCGCGCCACCCTCTTCTTCCGCACCAGCCTCCGCCCTGACCCCCGCCCTCCCGCCTCCTCGATGGAAGGGGTGCTTGGGGGCTCCCGCAACGCCAGCCTGACCGGGGAGAGGCCTGCGCTTCGCGGCAGTGCTTGGGTGGCTGCCTTCCTCTGCCTCCTCATCCTCCTGACGATGGTGAGCAACTTCTCCCTCATCCTGCTGATCCTCACCCAGCGGGCGCTGCGCAACACCTCCAATTACTTCCTGGTGTCGCTCTTCATGGCCGACCTGATGGTGGGCGCCGTGGTTATGCCGCCGGCCATGCTGAACCAGCTCTACGGCCGCTGGGTGCTGGACGGCGCCTTCTGCGCCATCTGGTTCGCCTTCGACGTGATGTGCAGCAGCGCCTCCATCCTCAACCTGTGCGTCATCAGCCTGGACCGCTACCTGCTCATCATCTCCCCGCTCCGGTACAAGCTGCGCATGACCTCTTGCCGGGCCGTCCTCCTCCTGGTGGCCACCTGGAGCCTGGCTGCCCTGGTCTCCTTCTGGCCCATCAAGATGGGCTGGCACAAGCTGGAGTTTGACCTCTGGCCGCTCAACGCCACCTCTGCCCCGGAGGAGGAGGAGCAGCAGCAGCAGGAGGAAGAGCAGTGCCGGCTGCTGGTCAGCCTGCCCTACGCCCTGGTGGCCTCCGGCCTGACCTTCTTCCTGCCGGCCATGGCCATCCTCTTCACCTACTGCCGCATCCTCCTGGCGGCCAGGAAGCAAGCCGTCCAGGTGGCCTCGCTCACCAACAACGTGGCCGTCGCGGCCGAGGAACCGACGCAGCAGCAGGTAAGAAAAGGCCACTGCTTGGTGCCAGCTAATCTATTCTTCCTTACACAGCACCACCAAGGCATGTTGCACTTGGTCCCTGCCCCGAGCAGCTTACAGTCTACAAATTGACCCAAGATTGACGACAGAGGTGGGACAGGAAGCGGGATGGAGGAGGGGTAAATACGCAATGGTTTCGCTTAGTTACAGTAGGGATTGGGGCTAAGGCATAGTGTCAAACTGGGCTGGGAAACTGGATTCTGACAGAGTGCAACAGGCACTGAGGCCCAGATCTATGTGCCAGTTGCACTTACCCTCTGCACATGCTCAGAGATGCTCATTCTACAATCTCATTCATGGGACATACCCCCAATGAGTTCTCCTCTGCAGTGTGTCCTAGTACGGAAGTGGGCTTCCTCTTCAGGGTGGGCCATTCATTCCCAAATCATCTGGCACCAAGAGAAAATAAATCAACAATCACTCAAACTACTCTGATGCGAAACCCATCGAACTAAGCCACTCTGCTCTTCGCTTGCGGCCTGCTTGCATGAATCACTGCTCTCTGGCAGACCATCTGCCGTGGATCTGCGCCTTGGGCAACTGCATTGCTCAGTCAGTCATAATGCAGAGAGAGGGAGAGAGAGAGAGAGAGAGAGAGAGAGAGAGAGAGAGAGAGAGAGCACCCACCTGCAGGAGAGGCTGCCTGTTGCACTTCGGTGAGACCCGTTCCAAGGTGCCCAGTTCAGTGACTCATGCTGGAACACATGGGGGGCGGTGGGTGTGCTCCTTCAAAGGGGGCAGCTTCTTACCTTTACATACTCTGAAAATAAAATGGATAAGGGTTATTATTATTATTAATAATAATATTCCGCTTTTTCTGTTAAAAAGGAGGTACAAGGCAGCTCATACCACAATGTCTTTCAATTCACCAGCATATGAAACTCACACACTTTCCCTTTCAACCCTAAACACACTTTCCTCATTGAACATAATAGGACTTACTTCCAAGTAAACATGCCTAGGACCACACAGTGGCAGTGCACACCTATGCAGGTCTCCTGGGATGTAACAGTCCCCTCATGTTCAATGGGTCTGACTCCCAAGAAAGTGCACTTAGGGTCGCAGCGCTCATCTCCTATATCTGGCGTTCTGCACGTTTCTGACAACAGACAGTCGCAGTCTAAAAAGCAATAAAGTTTCACTCATCTAATAAGACGACAATTTTAAAAGGCAGATGAAAAAATCAAAACGACGTTTGCACTCTGGTCACCAGCCCGGTCGGTCACTGGCTCTGGTTCTCAGAAGCTCCTCCCTGTCCTGGAGTCTGGCGGCAGGACAGGAACCCCCCTTCGACTGCCCAGCTTGAAAGAACAAAAAGGAAAAATGCCTCATCTCGGGTGCGGAAGGCGCTGCTAAAACTGCCAAGGAGGGGGGAGCTTCTGGTGCGGGGGGGGGTGCTTTTTGTCCTGCTCCCGGTTAGATGCCGTGTTTGGCTCAGAGGAGGAAGGTCAATTCCTTGTCCATCTGCTTCTCCATCACTCTCTGCATGACTTTTCTGGTGAGGGGGGGGAAGAAACTCTCATTGCAGAAAGAGAACAAGGCGAGTTTTGGGAGGGTCCGGGCAGCGCGAGTGCAACAGCGCGAGGGGGGGCTGCCTCGGAGAACAGTGGTCTGAGCAATCTCTGGCCTCTCACAAGCCATTAGCCTCTGTGCGGTCAAGTGACTTAAGAACACAGGGCCCACCTGACTCTTCGGAATAGGACAAAGGTCCTTCCTTCGCCTCCGGAACCAGGTTTCCAACAATGGCCAGTAGCAAGACTGGGGTGCTCGCAAACAGGACGCGTAGGGGATGGTCTATTTTGGAGATTGGCCCCTCATCAGAGGTAGGCTCATAGGCTGCCCCTGCACATGGAGGTTCTGCTCAACTTTCTTGGCGACTAGCTGTCCTCTGGACCGAGTCTCTATGACTTTGGCAATGCTTTGAAAAAAACAAGCAAGCAACTACTTAGGCTCAGCGCCGGCCCCTTGTGGCAGCTAATTCCAAAGTGAATTTGGCCTCCTGGTTTGTGCGCCCAGGGGAGGAAAAAGGGCCTGGGGCTGTTTGTTGAAACATGGCAAGAAATGTGCTTTTATCCCCATTTCATGAGAGAAGCCATCCTCTCTCTCTCTCTCTCTCTCTTTTGTGTGTGTCTCTCTCTCCCTCTCTCTTTTGTTCGCTTCTGGAGAAGTGAGCTGCAGTCACCAAGACAAAAGCTTGGAGGAGGCAAATCTGTCAAGCTTATTGTTCGAGATTATGGAGGACCTGCTCATCAGGGTGGGGGGAGAAGCAGCTGAGCTCCACTTCCCCCCCCCCCAATATCACGTGCCAGGGGCAGAACAGACGCACAAGAAGGGAGAGAGCAGGAGGTACATGCAGTGAGTGAGGACTCCAAAGATAATTTTATGCGCTCCAACTGTCTCTGTTTCCTGGGGAACAGATTGCCACAAGATGTGGCAATGCCTTGAAAGCACTGGAATTGGACCAAGATAGAATTGGACCAAGGTGCGTTGCTGATCTCCTCTGGGCGGGGCTCATGACGGAAGGCTTTGCGCTGCCAGGGGGGTGATCTGACCTGATCTACTCTCCACTTTGGACTCATTTCAAAGGTCACCGAAGGTTTGGCACAGTAACGGTACAAACCAAACTTGGCCGTCCTGCCATCCGTCAGAGACGCCACTGTGCCAGTTCCACGGCTCTGCGCTTGATAAACTGGCCTGATTAACATGCACTATGTCAACTGTGGGGCGTTGAGTTTGAACCAGTCACCAGCTCAGGTGGCCCGTGAAACTTCATTGCAAGTGCCTTAGAGGTTGCTAGACAGAACCAAAGTGCATTGAAGAGCATCATCCAGGTAGTTCTCTCAGTCATAGAGAGCTCTATGATCTGCTTGATCTTTCTGCTTGAAGAAAGAGAGCATTTTGCCCTTCCATGGTGCCAACATCTCCACACTGCAACTGTGGCGATACAACTATGGCCATCACAGGAAGGGCAAAATGTCTCCCATCGGCCAGGATTGATCTGGCTTCCTCGTTGGCGCTCAGTCACTGCAAAGGCTCTAGCAAGACCAGTCTAGATTTGGGCTCTGCTTGAGCTTTGCCTCCCTTGGAAAAATGAAATTAATCCCAGAGCCCAGCTCTGGCAGCAGGCCAACTAGCAGGAAACTGGACGCGTCTGCAGAGATTTTGGGATTTGCAAGGGTTGGAATGAGTAATGCAACCGTTTGCGAAGCTTTGGGAAGGCTGATACATCTGTACCGCCACCACAACCGCCCTGCAGCCTAATGTCACCCTCTGACAAATGATTAACGTTCCAGGCAAGTGAAATTTAATTTGCCAAGATCATTTAGTCACCAAAGAGCTTGCTACAGGGAAGTAGAGCTCTTCCCAGTGTGGTGTGTGTGCGTGCGCGCGCACACAAGTGCACATGCACAGGCTCCTGCTACAGATCTGCAGGTGTGCAGAACACAATACTGGATGCAGAATTCAACTTCTTGGAAATCTCGGCTATCCTTTCTTCTTAAAAACAACACGTTCCTAATCCTTATGGAGCCTTGTTCCAAGAACCTGGCGTCTCAACAGTCTCAGCTTCCCTTCTTTTATACCCCCGCAACGACAGAAGTTTCCAGATGGATCAACCAATAACAATAGAACAATGATAGGAAGCTGCCAAACCGAGTCAGCTCCTTGATCCATCTCACTTAGTATTGTCAACACTGACCGGCAGTAGCGTTCCAGGGTTTCAGACTGGAATTTTTCTCAGCCCTACCAGAGCCGTCAAGAACTGAACCTGGGACCTTCGGCATGCAAAAAACAGGGGCTCTACCACTGAGCTATGGGACAATGATTAGGCTGTCACAAGCTCAACTCGGCATGCCCATCCTCCAAATAATTATTTGGCTCCCAGATGCAAATTGGAAACACACAGAGCAACCGCAGTTCCACCGAACAACTTGCACTAATGTTCTGGATTAAAGTCAGTCTACTGAAATCCCTGGAACTGGCTTCTGAGTAAACGGCTGAAGTCTCTCCCCCCCCCCACGGTTTTGCAATCTGCGGCTAAAGCAAACACCCCATTGGGTAAAATGGGGGGGGGATAGATCCTTGAGAACCACAGGGTTTGGCCGAGAGATTGCAACTGACCCCCCCCATCTCAAGGGTTTTACAGCTGTGTGGAGAGCGCGACTTGGCTCTCCCCAGCATGTGGCGCACAACAGCCCCCCTCCCCCGGCCTGGTCCTTCCTCCTCTAACGACAGCCCCCCTGCTCAGATGCACTTAGCAAGTCCTGCAAACTTGTGACAAACTTTGCTTCTGAACTTGCCTGTGTTTTGGAGCTGGGGGGGGGCAGCGGCGGTCACTGCAGCAGCGGTGATTCAGTGGCGGTCACCGCAGTTGCCGCCAAAACAGTCACTATTCCTACAAAGCAACATCGCCTTGTTAGGCCTGATGTCTCTCTCTCTCCGGGTGTTTTTGCAAATGTACGCGCATCAGGCCTATGCTTTTCCTTCCCCTTAAAAAGAGGAAGTAATTTATTTTGGAGATTGACAGATTTAACTTGGCCAGACTTTCTCTGGCCTTACATCCTGCAGGAGGAAAACAAACTTAATTGCCTTTAAATGCTTTGATCTAACTTTTTACCAGAAGGTCCCTTTTCTTTGCTGCACCTCAGGGTGTTTGTTGGCAGCCCCACCGGCCATCACATGCCCAGTTGCAAATGCTTAGCATCACTCTAAAGAATACTCTTAAGAGAAGATGCAGAGAAGCTGGAATCCTGTACTCCAATTTAGCTGCAGGGGTGAGGAGGGTGGAGCCCCCCTGCAGGGACTGTTTGGAATGGTTGGAAATACAAAGCACACAACAACAAAAGGCAGTGACTGCTTTGTGCCTTGATTATTTAAAAACACACATACACACACACACACACTAGCTCTCAGCATCACTGAAAATGCGCCTTTCTCTACTTGCCTGTCCTGTTTTGGCTCCATGACTGCATTTTGAACAAGCACACTTCTTGCCCCCACTGACAAACACTGCCAGATATTCGCAGCTAGAAAAAAACACCAGCCAGCCCCAACACCCCGCTTTTGGAAAGAGCAAAGTGAGCTGGAGAGGACAATCACATGCACATGCAAAGTTGCTGCCTGCTGAGCCAGACTGTTGGTCCAACTCAATCAAGTAGTGCCTACAGACACAGACTGGCAGCAGCTCTCCAGGTTTTTAGGAAGAAAGGTTTTAGTCTTCCCAAACACTTTCACTGGAGATTAATTTTAAAATAGAGATGAACCTGCAAGCTCCTGCATGCAAATCAGGGGCTACAGCCCCTCCCAGTAAGAGGAGCCCTGCTGGATCAGGCCCACGGGCCATGTAATTCTGCATCCTGTTTCCAAGAGCGGCCCACTGGATACCTCCAAGAAGCAGATGAAGGCAGACCCCTCCCCCACAACTGTTTCCCTTCCCTGCAATAGGAATTCAGCAGGAGGGAGGTCGATGCTGCTGCTGAGGCGGAGAAAAGCCATCAGGACATAGCCAACGGATGGGTCTGCCCTCTATGAATGTCCATTCCCCTTTTTAAGTCATCTGAATTAACGGTCATCACCACACCTTGTAGCAGTGAGTCCCACAGACTACCCACTGTGCGAAGACACCTCCCACATATTAGCGTCGCTGGAGGATCCTTCGTTCTAGACTTGCGAGACAGGGAGGGAGGGGGGCTCCTCTGTAACCACACCACGCCTAACTTGACACTCCTGACTTATGTCTCCCCCTTAGCGTGTTGGTTCCCCTCTTGGGCACCTTTCCCAGCTCCCTCAGAGACACTGCTAGCAGCCAGTCAAGGAAAACCTCACAACATCCCAGGGCAGGGACAATGGGGGTAGCAGCAGCAGCAGCAGCAGCAGCAGCAGCAGCAGCAGCAGCAGCAGCAGCAGCAGCAGCACTTTCCCCAGGTTCTCCACCGCTGGCCAGAAGCAGTGAAGAAAAGCCCTCCTGGATCAGGCCCCCCCCCCCGGCAGTGTGACCCTCCCTACTGCCTCCGGGAGAGAAAGGCCCCCCTCCTCCTCCTGTGCAGTCAGGATTCAGAGGCCAGTTTCACGCCGCCTCCCAGCAGTGGCCGAGAAAGTCATTTCAGCACCACGGACAGCAGCAACAAGATGGGCCCATGAAAGAATTCCGAGGGAGGCGACTAATGGCCTGCCTTGAAAATTAAACAACGTTTGCCTATGTCCAAGACCTCAACAAAGGTCTGAGATGTCAAAGGCCAAAAGGGGTGTCAGATAGTTCGCAATTTGATACCTGGCAAGAGAAACTGGTTGGCAGGAGAGGCAGAGCAGACAGGGGGAAGTCCTGTTTTGCATGACATGTAATTAACTTATGGAACTACCTGCCACAGGAGGTGGTGATGGGCATTAGTTTCAGTGGCTTTAAAAGGAGAGTAGATAAACTCATGGAGGCATAAAAGTCTATCCGTGGCTATTAGTCATGAGGTCTATGTGGAACCTCCGGGTTCAGAGGTAGTTTACCTGTGAAAACCAGTTTCTGGCGAAGCAGCATCAGAGCTTTTGTCTTCGGACACTGTGGGAAACAGGATTAATGGACCTTTGGTCTCATCCAGCAGGTTCTTATCAGTCTGAAAGGGAAAGTCATGTTTAAGACTACAGCAAGCCAAGAGAATTACAAAGCACCTAAGATTAAACGGGGCGGTCCAAATCTCAGCGCCCTGAGTGAAAATGTGCCCCCATCTGTTAAGCTTTAGTTGATTAAAACAGGATGCAGATATACAGTAACAATTTAATTTACAGCCAGGAGACAAAATGCAGAGCTCATCTTAAGATTTGTCAACTAAAATATTCAAGGCTTCAAATCTAATTAAGCAGCTTCGGCAATCAATAGTAAGATCTCATATTGTAGAGACGAGCTGAAAGGTACAATATCATAATTAGATTTCATATGCCTGGAGAGCTCCCCAATTAGTTTCTCCAGTTGGTAAAATATATACATATGTTTTTGTTTTTCATGAGCTTTTCTGCTTATCCTGTTTTTCATGAGTCGAGGTTCCTTCTCCTCACATGAAGGGCACCGACTGCCTGCCTGGAGGAACGTTCCATACAGACATGGTGACAAACACTGGGTCAATCGTGCGGAGAATGGCAGCCAATCCGTAGCCAAGTTGGCTCTATGGAGCCTCCATCTCCATCATCTCTGATCACCAAATGCTGAGGTCAAACGAACAATGCAGGGTGTGTGCGTGCTGTCTTCCTGCCCAGCTGGAGGGTGCTGTTGGAAACAGGATACTGGGGTAGATGGAGCTGCAGGCCGATTTGGCCAGGCTCTACTTTTGTACTTGTAGCCAAATGGAACCTCCGTTTTTAGAAGCAGTCTACCTTTTCAAATATGACACTCCGGTGACAATCAACAGGGATGGGGGCTGTCGCCTTCCTGCCCTGCTTGGGAGCATTTTGGAAGATTCTGGCTGACCATTGTCGGTAGGACAACACTGAGCAGCTAGGTGACGTTTTGGTCTCAGCTAGTGGCATCGCTCTCATTCATGCAGCATGCTCCCATGTTCTGCGTAAGCTCAGTTGGAGAAGTGCCTCATCTAGGCTGTGGCTCATGAGTCTTTCTGGTCGCTGGGACGAGAGGCAGGTCGATGCGTCTCTCTCTCTCTCTCTCTCTCATATGCACCTTTTTCTCCTCCTCAGGTTCACAGGGCGCACAGCCAATTGACGGCCGCAAGTGACAACCGCAAGTTTGCCAACAAGCACAGCAAGAGGGCCCTGAAAGCCAGCCTGACTCTGGGCATCCTCCTGGGCATGTTCTTCGTGGCCTGGCTCCCCTTCTTCGTGTGCAACATGGTGCAGGTAAGCCACGCTAACGTGCGCGGATGCTGAAGATCTGTAGAATGTCCTGCTTAACATTCGGACAGCATATTTCAAGCATGCAAAGCACGTATCATCCTGATGTTATCCTTACAACAACCGTGTAGGGTAAAGCAGTATCCCCATTTTGCAGATCTGCAAGACTGAGGCTGAGAGGGAGCGGCTTGCCCAAGGCCATCTAGTGATAACACTGGGTGTGATTGAATGCTGCAATCACACGCAAAACAGATACACAAAGGTATTACTCACCCCAGCAGATGGCAAGCCCAGACTATGGCTTGTGATAAGACACCTCTGGAACTGGTGGGTCAACTGCACTTGATGCAGAGAGAGAGAGAGAGAGAGAGAGAGAGAGAGATTCCCCCTTCCTCCTCTAGCAGAGGCAAGGCCAGGACAGGTTATCAGGGAGATGCAACAGGCAGGCAGGCAGACTCTTCTTCAGGGCCACAGCTGCTGTGTAGTGTTTTCTGCCAGGCACACCCCATTTCAGGCTCGGATTTCTCTCTTCCAGGCAGCGTGCAATTGTGTGTCTGCAGACTTTTTCGACATGCTGACGTGGCTGGGCTACTGCAACAGCACCATGAACCCCATCATTTACCCCCTCTTCATGCGGGACTTCAAGCGCGCCATGGCCAAATACCTGCCGTGCTGCCGGCGCGCCTGGGAGCACCGGCCCACGCCCGTCTCGCTCTCCATGAGGAACTCCAACAGCGGCCCCCGGCCAGGCCTGTCCCTCAAGAACGTCCTGACCCTGCAGGGGGACACGGACTCTGCCGATTCCATCAGCCACCTCGACGCCGGGCACCACAGCCAGCGCCTGGGGTCCCTGCCGGCCACGGGCGCAGACTCCGTGAACCTGTTCAGCCCGGAGCACCCGGACCAGGAGCCTCCCCTGCTGAACACCCCCATGGACTGAGCCCCTCTCTCTGGGAAGCTGCCCAGCAGCAGGTCGGTGGTCCGCCAGCCCTCCAAGCAGATCCCTGCCCCGCCATCTCCACAGGAGTGCTTGCAGCAGCCAGCCCGGCCTGGTTCATGTGGCCTCCTGGGGAAGCCCCCAAACCCTTCACTCTGCACTGCAGAGTGGAAACAAGACGAGGGAAGTTGAAGGACACAGAGGCAGGCAAGGGAGGAGAATTCAACGAGGCACACACATGGCGTGCGCACAGGAGAACCTCCGCCCAGCGCCACAAGTTACTTCACATTCTCCTCTCTCTTCCTCCCGCCGAACCATTCCCAGGGCGCATCGATCTCCTGATTGAAGAAGGCAGAGACAGGAGGAAGGTCTGCTTGTCTCCTCCCTCCTAAGCCGCCTGCATCGGTCACAGCTCCTTACCATGAAGTGCCAACCCTCCCCGCCTCGTCTCCTTTCTATGGCCCGCTTGCTCGCTCCCGCCCCCCCCCCACAAACTTCTCCCACTTGCCTGTGTATGCCTGAAACAGCTGGGCACCATCTGTTTTTTCGTGAGAAAAGAACATATTCAGATGAGGTCACTGCTGCCTGTCAAGAGTTTGTGCGTCAGAATTTCTTCACTCGGTTGTTGACCTGCCTTCTGTGGATTTGTGGCACGGGCTCAAAATGCAACAAACGCATGCAAACCAAACAGTTTCCTCCCCTCTTCTCTCCCACACAGCCAAATCTGAATTCAAGCCCTCCTAAACTGCTGTCGCCCCCCCCCCCCGCCTGGAGCAATTGCAATAGAGCCATGTACCTCTGGCGCATTCTGGCTGGACTGGCCTAACTTGTTTTAAGTTGGAGCCAACCTCTCGCCCTGCAGCCTCCCAGCAAGCGCTTGCCACAGCTCCGGCCACAAAGGCCTTTCACACCGACTGTCCGCTCCAGAGGGAACTGTGTAGCTAACTGGGACGTGTCCTTCTTTGGCTCTCATTTCCCCCTGCAAAGAGCATGAAAATCCTGGCCTGGGGGACACGCAGAACTGGCTGACACACGCTGGGGCTGAGGAGGACGACAACATCTGACTCAAGCTGAAGGGGACGGACTCTGTTGCTTTATTTCCCAACAGGCACACGATCCACACACCGCCTCTTGCAAACTTCCATAATGCCCAACATTTCACAGTTTCGTTACAAGTCAGGAAAGAAACCTTTTTCTAGACCAGGGAACGGCTGGGAGCCCCACGGCCCACAACTGGAAGAACTGCTTCCAAGAGAGGTCAGGGCCCACATGAGTCATTTGTGCTGAAAAAGGGCTGCAGGGCTGGCCTGGAGGAGGGTGGTGAGTGGGGGTCTCCCTGTGGTAGGCGGGGCCTGCTGCTGACCAAGTCGACCTCTGAGCTTCTGTGGGGTGCAACATGATTTGTCGTTTTGTTCAGCTCCACAATCCAGGCTGATCTCTGCTGCGGAGCCGACACCCTGCCTGTCTTCCCCGGCGGGTTCCCACAGGTCTCCCATCCAGGCACCAATGAGACTGAAGCCTGCTTAGCTCCAGCAAGGGGGCTGCACCCCCTGCCTGCAGATCACGCCCTGGGAGGGACTGCACGGGGGTCCTTTTGCCTTGGTCATTCGCCTTGCCCAGCCTTGGACCCTGGTGGACCAGATCAGAGGTTTCCAAAGGCCCCCCAGGCGGCAACACTGACAAGTCCAGGCACTTGGGGAGCCCCTCTGGGGCAACCCCCCCTTGAAATGAATGGGCCTTTCCAGTGGATTGTGCTCTAATTTTTGCTACCGGGAAGCGACGCTCGCGAGAAGCACCCTCGTGAGGGAGCCCAGAGTCGGGGGGATTCTGGCCCCTGCGCCGATTCTGCCCTGGATCCATCCCTTCCTGATCTTGGCTGCTCTTTCCTTCTGTTCCTTTCCAACCTGTGCACTTGTAAATAAATAGATTTTGCTAAACACACACAAACACACACACAGATCTCATTGAGTCTCTGGTGTGCTCTCTTGTGCTCTCCTCCAAAAGAAAAAATAATCACTCTTTGGCGGTTGCCCTGAACTTAATGTAAGGAACTCATTGGCACAAGGTATGCCAATTGGCCGTTGGCCAACAGGGAGGGGCCACTGTTCACCGGTGGGGAGTACGTGCTTTGCAGGCCGAAGGTCCCAGGTTCTATCCCTCACATCTGCAGTGCAAAAGGCTTCTAATCTTGGAGAGCCGCCACCTGTCAGAGTAGACAGCACTAGGCTAGGCAAACAAATGACCAGACTCTGCAGGGCAGCTTCTTCATATGCTAGAATGATCAATAGCCATTAGAGCAACAATAGCTAAGAACGCAGCCTCCATATTCAGAGACAAATACCTCTCTTCGAATTCAGACACACCCAACAGAGCAGGCTGGGAGTTGATCCTGAGCCAACAAGAGGAAGCATTTTGTTCCCTACAACATGGAATTCCTGCCATAAGTTGTGGTCAAAGGCTTTGATGACTCTTCAAGAGAGATTACAGACACTCGCAGAGGAGGCAAGATAGCGAACAATGGAGCCTCCATGTTCAGAACCAGTCTACCTCCCATTACAACATTGGCAGGGGAAACAAGTACGGGAGGCTACGAGGCTCTTGGGGGCATCCGACTGTTGCAGGGTGGGGAGAACATGGAAGCGGACAGACTTCTGGCCCGATCCTGCGAAGCCATTTATTGTGTTCTTAACTTCCTGCTGTGAAACACTCCAGAGGTGTCGATGCCACGGTTGCCCATTTCTGGAAAGAGGACCACCCTCCTCGGGCCAAGTCACCTCTGATGCTACCGGGGCATCGGACTCCTTGCAGAACAAGAAGAGCTGGTGGCCAACGATGAGTCTCCTTGGCCTGGCTGTCTCTGGTTCCTCTCGGCATCGGAGAGACTTCTCTGTTCAGAATCCGCCTCCTGCGGTGGGCCTTGAGGGCAAGATCCAGGACGGGAGACTGGTTCCCATGACCAGTGGTTGTCGCCATTCTCTTCCCCTCCCAGCATGCTTTGCTCCTCCTGGGCGTGTGGCGTCACTTCCTGCCTTTCCTTGGGCTCGATGGAGAGAGCGGCAAGACTTCCCTGCTCCTCCAGGCGACACTCCTTGGTCCTGACGCCCACGGCCTTCAGGATCGTGTCCATCTGCTTCATGTAGTCCAGGTGGCCACTGACCTGGGAAGAGCCACAAAAAGTGTTCTGAGAGGCACAGAGCTAGCTACGACGAGAGTTCCAGGCCACAAAAACAGGCGGCCCTGGAGGGGAAAGATGGCACAATGGTGCTGTGCGATTGTGGGCACAGTGCAAGGCCAGTCCGTGCAGGCAATACTGATTGAGATGGGCCAAGGGTCTGACTCAGCAGGCAGCAGCTTGCTAGATTACTTACAATGGAAGAGAGATCCACGTTGACCATCCTCCGGTCATCCAGGCTAACTGGCTGGAGTCCGGCCACATTGCGCTGAACGGAGGACGTCCGATAGACAAAGCTCAGCAGCCAGTCTCCCCTGCAAGAGACAGGAACCAAGAACACTGAGCAGCCCCGAAGAAACCCACAGGCCGCGTCAGTGCCTAACCCAGTCTTCCGGTCCCACTCCGGGCTTCATAGCGACTGACAATCCGGCCTGCTCACACCTTGGCACCGTCGTAAGGGTGCGGCTGGAATGACAACCCAGGCAGAAGTACAGAGGCTTAGCTGGGGGGCAGAGGGGGCACCCTCTTGGCCCCAGGCCAGGCTTTCCCCTCCAGGCCGGTGGCAGAAGCGCCAACAGAGGCGAAGCCCCGCCCTCCAATGGCCTGCACTGACAAGTGTGCCTAAGCCAGGGGACGAGGGAGGAAACCCTGCTCCGGATGCTGCCAACCGTCTCTTAGAGGTACAGACCTACAGTAGCCGTTGATGATCTTGCCGGACACAACCTTGGCGAGCGGCTTCCAGCACTTGGCGTCTCCTTCCACTGGGGCCCCCAACAGAACCACGTCTTCAACGATTCCTCTGCAGTCTGAAAAGAGAGGTCAGGCCATCGTGGAAGAACATCTGATGCAGAGATGCTCGGGAAATGTCCGTTGCTGCATTGACTGTACACCTAAGCAAAGACACTATCATCTGCATGCCACTTCTAGGTTGTTTTGAGGATAATGAGGAGGGGGCCCCCAACCCCGTACACTACCTTCAGCTCCTGGGAGAAACGGCAAAGTATTTACTACATTCGTTTCAAGACCAAGACAACAGATCCTCCACTACGGAGCTACCGATCTAAAATCTGACACAAGTGAAACCACAGGAAGATCTGGCTGGGTTGCTTTTTGCTGTAGTATGAAGGGTGTTGGTTGCTAAGCAGGCAAATGGGTCTGAGAGGAAGGTCGAGATTGGTGTCATGGCTCCTGGTGTCATGTAAATCAGAGATATTTTTTGTTGGATATCTGCTAGACACACACTGGCTATTCACTTCTCCTGATAATCCCTGGAGGAAAAGCAGCCAGATCAAGATGCCCCACACCCCCAAGCTCAGTGGAAGGGATGCTAATTTTGTCTTCATTATGCTTCCTATTGGGGGCACAACTAGTAGTGCCTGGAGGGCGAGGAGACCATGTTTCTTTAAACGATTGCAAATAATACAAGAGCTGCGAGCCTGGGCCAGCCTCCCGCAGGATTAATGCGATTTGCAGGCCGGGTTGTAGTAACTGGTGGAGGATGTGCGTGACAAATGAACAAGAAGGGAAGTGGGGGGGGCAGGGGGGAGACGTGCATTTTTCATTCTGAAGGATCCAATTTTGGAAGATGATGACGCTGGTTGAGCATGCTCTGGAGAAAAGGCGGATGCGCACAGAGGCCGTCTCCACCGCCTGAAACAAATTCATCAGCCGGGTTTGACTTATCTAATTTAGGCACAGCGGGATTCCTTATTGCCTGAGTTTCAGACTTTCCAGGCAGCTTGAAGTCGGCTTTAATCCTAGCGATCTGTGTGCAACTTAAGCTTCTGGTCCTGAAATGACCCCCTAACAGCACCCCCCCTGCACACACACACACCCACTTCACTGCCGCCGTTGCTGGTTCAGCATCAGCGCTGGAAAACAGTAGTGCCCGTGTTGCCTGGCAACGGCATCATCCCTGCTTCCTCTGGCCCTTGAGCCGCAGCCAAATCAAGGCTGGAGCAAGACACAGCGGCAGCGAGTGGGATCGTAGTAGGGGCAGCCATGACGGGGAGGGAGCCGTGGCACCGTGGGAGAGCCACCGCCTTGCACGCAGAAGGTCCCAGGTTCAAATCCCTGGCAGCATCTCCAGGGAGGGCAGAGAAAAAAAATCCTTCACTGAAGCCCTGGACAACCGCTGCCCGTCAGTGCTGACAATACCAGGCTAGTTGGATCAAGGACCTGGCTCAGTTTGGCAGCTTCCTATACTCCGAAATTTCTTTTTTTTCCCCACACTCCTGATCACTGAAATGCTCTACTCTCGACATTAAAGCTCACAAGAGCCTTTAAGTTAATTGCGCCATTCATTTCTTGCAAAATGCTGTTTTTCAAATGACTGATATTTTGTGTGTGTCTGTGTGCGACGAGTGTGGGTACGTGCATCCGCATGGAAGTGGGGGAGAGAGGAGACTGCCGTGAGGGTGGGGGAGCCCACAGGTAATCACGGGGAGCCTCTGCCTTGAAGGGATCCGGTGCTGAAATCTTATCCTTTGCTCCTCCGGGACCTGGGAACGAGACTGCGGCTCCGTGTCAAAGCGTCTGCTTGCAGAAAGCTCGGCCACGTAGGGCTGCCAAAGGCCTTCCTCTGCCTGAAGCCCTTGGAGAGCCGCTGCCAGTCTGTGTAGCCAACACTGAGCTGGGGGAGCCAGGCCTTGGCCCAGGCAGGAAGCCCCTGCATGTGGACCGCCTATCCTGGAGAACGGAGAGAAAGCTCACCCAGGGCCAGGAGGGGCTGGCGCTGGCAGGGAGAGAGCGGTGGGGGCGGAGCCGCCACACAGGGGGAAGCCAACTCAACCTGAAGCGTCTCATCGCGCAGCTCTTGGATGACGCAGCCAAGCCCTTTGGCGGAGAGCCCCTCGTTCTCTTAATTGGTACAAATTGTCCCCGGCGCAGCCGTCTGCGGCCAAGAGGAGAGCAGCCTCCTCACTAATGACTCAAACGGTATAATTTTCTTTCCCCGGCGAACATGATGACTTGATTCCTTTTTGTCACCCAAACCAAGGAAAGGGAACTATTAATACTAAAGATCAGAGCTCGCAGCAAACTGACAGATGGTTTGCTGCTTGGGCTCAAGTGGGGGGTGGGGGGGAGAAATCGCTGCGAAAAAACAGCAGCCGAAAACAGCAACTTTAGGATTGGTCATTGGTTTTGTGGTGGTTGTTTTTAAAAGGGACCGTGTGTATTCCGAGGCCGACACAAGAAGTTTGGCCGGGGAGCTGCTAAGACAGCTCTGCAGGGGGCTCGGCAAGAGGGCTGCCAGACGGACATCATGGCATGTGTTGAAGCTTGGGAACGAGAAGTGATTAGAGCAGCACCTCTACTGCAATTCTGTGGACGTGCAGAAAATCCAGAGAATGCGCATTTCTAAGAATCTCCATTTAAAAAGAAAACCAAGTTTCTAGGCCTTATGGGGGTGAAGCTACAGTATGTCTGAAAGCACGGCAGCAATGCCTGCTGGAATTGCAGTTACCAGAAGGGCAGCTTCCAACAGGGTATTCATAATGTCATCGTGCCGAGATCAGCGTACGTGGTGCTTGACATAGAGCATAAAAGGACAGGTCCCCGCCCTCAAAGGGCTTACAATCTAGATGTTAACACAGGGGAGACAACAGAGGGAGGAGGGAGACGAGGGAAGCACAATCTGATTGTGTAACAGAAGCTGACTTTCACTTAGCTACGGTGGGGGGGGGGGAGGAGGACTAAGCGGTGGTGCCAAAGGCTTCTGGGAAAGGTGGGCTTTAAGGAGGGGCAGAAGGTCGCGTGCAGAAGCCCCCCGGAGGTGTTCCAGGCACCAGAGGCGCCCCGGGAGAAAGGATGGCTCTCTCCAGGGTTCTTCCCAGCCCTGCTCTCGAGATCAGTGTAACCAAAGGTGCTGGGGGGTGAATACATGCAGGTGCCATTTGCAGAGTCAGGCCCTTGGTGCAGCCACCCCAGGGTTGGCCACTCTGACTGGCAGCGTCCCTCCAGGGAAGAAGACAGGGCAGGGTCTTTCCAAGGGGTGGAACCCGGGGCCACCTGCAGACACTGTTGGGCTGGTGCCCAGAACCATGACGACGTAAGGCCACAAAAAGATGCAAACCCCACTGAGAAGCCCGCCTGCCTCTCTTGCTGCATACCTGCCTCCTGGGCCATCTCCTGGAGGCAGAAGTAGATGACTCTGGCGCCGAGGCTGAAACCGATCAAGGAAACCGGGCGCTTACCCTGGGGGGAGAGACCAACACAGACACATGAACCAGCCTCTGGAGAACGCCCAGCTTTGTAGCATGGGTGCAACATTTCATGCTGGTTCTTGAAGGAGGAATTCAAAGTCTCTAGTCCTCATGGCTCTGCTGGACACGACTGCTCCTCCAACAAGCCCGTCAGCGACAAGCGCCCTGCTGGACCCTCCGCGACAACCCCCAAAGAAACCTCACATGATCTCATCCTGCATCCCGTGAGTCAGTTTAGAGATCTGACTCCCGTTCCCCCTTGATTGCCTTTTTCTGAGCTTCGGAGGAGTTTGGCTTCCCTCTGCTGCACCTTCCCAACCAAAGCGGCCTTCTTCTACCTGCTGCCTGCTGAGCAGGAGCTGCGCCAGGTGCTTGCCGACTTCCGCCGAGCGATGGAGACACACGCCCCAGGGGTTGTCGATCACGCTGGCGACTGTCAGCAGGGAGGCGGGCCAGGTCAGGGCTGTGACGATCCCTGGGGGCAAACGGGGAACAGGGCAGACAAGAATCAGGGTCCCCAGCTGGCCCAGGGAAAGCCGGATCGACAGGCCAAAGGACTGTTGCGAGGCGCCAACTGTCTCTGCGCCCCCGCCAGAGAGGAGCCTGCTGGATCAGGCCACGCAGTCAGCACCCCGCCGTGGCCAACCAAGCCCCGACTTGTCTCCTTCCCCCCCCCGAAAGGGCAAGAGAAGGAGGACGAGGAGGAAAGTGGTAGCGGCAAGGGGGGAGGCTTGGGGGGTGTCAGGAGAGATGCAAAGGCTCAGGGGGGTTCGCTCTGCTGGGGACGCTGCACGCCAGACTGTGCCCGAGCCACAGAGCTTCTGCTGCCAGGGTTTGGAAGGGAGACCGGTTGGAGTGGCACAAGAGGGGCGGAGCCTACTGGCAGCCCTCCCACCCGCGATGCCCTGCACCGGGACACTCACCCGATAACACGGTGTACTTCAGGGCTTCCTGCGCCACCATGTTCACCAAGCCGTTCAGTAGGGAGTCGAGTGCGCTGCCCAGCTCCAGCAGGTATTTGGACTCCCAGGCCAGGCAGTACTGCTCTTGGGACTGCAGCAGGCTGCTCCAGGGGCCGGTGAAGCTGCCTGGGGTGGGGCGAAAGGGGCGCCAGGGCAGTCAGCAGGGGAGGTGCCGCGCCGCCGGGCAAGTCTCGCAGGATTCCCCAGAGGCCTTTGCTCAGATCCCAGAGGCGGGGTGGTGGTGGTGGTGGTGGTGTTCATTAATTAATTAATTAATTGTACGTACTCTTTTCTTAGAATTTGTTTTTGTCCTGGCATTTCTCTCAGGAGATCAGGACCGTGTCCGTGACTTCTTTGCCCTCCTTCTACCCTCACAACCACCCTGTGAGATGAGCAACTCCTGATTATCCCCTTGCTGCAGATGGGTGGAGGGGGGGGGGGAGAAGGAGTCGCTGGCCGAAGTCCACTTGGGAAGTCCTTGGCAGAGGCTAGACTGGAGCGGAGAAGTCCCAGCCCCAGATTCCCCACCACGGGGCCACACCAGCCCTACGGCTTTGCCTCGCCCTCATCGGAAGCCACCCAAGCAAGCCGCCATCAGCCTATCATTGATTTACAGCTTGAGAGGACGAGAGCTGGCTCACGGCTTCAGCCTTTCACCCAGAAGTCCCCGACACCCGGGACGTCAGTCGTGATGCACAAGAAGGGGCATAAAAAGAAAAACACACACAACTGGCAGTGTGAAAGACAAACAAAAGGGCTTGTTTTCAAATTCCTGCTTTTAACAGGGTGAGCCGGTTTAAACGAGCCGACAACAACGCACTAGTGGTTGTCCTGGGCATAGGAGCTGCAATGCCAAGGACGCTCCAGGAGAGAAAAATCGGCTGCCTGCCGGCCGCCCACTTGGCACGCCAGAGTCCCCAGCAGCAGCAGCAGATGGGAAGCACATTTGCTGCGACAGGAACGGGCCGTGGGTTGAGGGCTTCTGCGAGGAGGGTACAGGACTAAACATATTCAGGACTGTGTGTACTCTCTGCCCAAAACAATTCCATCTTCTGCACCCAAGAAGCCTCAGTTCTGTTGTCAGAATCGGGCCAATTAGATACACTAAAAAAAATCCCCCCCCCCCCACTAGAGCTCTTCCTGTTACTGGCTGAGCTGATGTGATGTCATGGAACTTTCATGCCCATCCCAACTTCTCAGGTGATGGTGTCAAATACAGGGAACCACTATCTTGATCTCTCTCCCCCCCCCCCCAACCTTTTAACACATTTGGACAGATACCAAAAGAACTGCCCCCTGTCATATTTCCACTCTGCTATTGGCCAAGCGGCTGAGATGTCACGGAATGTTCCCAATATTCTAACTGCTCAAGGGTGATGATGCCAAGCACAAAGTTTCTATTTCCTCTCCCTGACTCTCTTACCATATTTGCCAGTAGAAAGCCAGCCAGTGATGGCTACAGTGATATGGAGCCGCTTCCCATCGGTTAGCGAAAGAAACTCAAACTCTTCGATGGCTCCTACGCGCTTCTTCATCTTGTATCCTAAATGAACCAAAACAACATACTCTACGATCAATCTTTCTTTTGGAGAACAATAGGAATTTGTACAGTGGGAAGCCTAAGCCTTTAAAAAAAGAACACAAGAACATGGTTTTGTGGAGCAAAAATTCCCTCGGATTAAAGTCCTGTACACAAAGGAAGACATCTGACAGTTTCCCAAAGCAAAGGAATAGCAGGAAGCAGAAGGATTGCGAATTTGCTGCTGAAAACAATCCAGAAGCTTCAACAGGTTTTCTTAAAGGATTAGACACATCTCTGGGACGACAGGTTGATCAGTGGCCGCGATACCTCATTTAAAACCTCTGTATTCCCAGTAGATGCTGGGGGCAGCAGGGGCACATGGAACCGAAAATGTAACGGGATTACAGACTGACATTTTGGCAAGACAACGTACAGAAGCCACGGCGGGAAGAAACACAGTCCAGGCTGCTCTCGACACGGCAATTTTACGCTTAGTAATCCTTGGCCCTTTTTTGGTCTTGAAATAGCCTGCATTTGTTTGGCAGTAAGCATACGAGGACTGCGTTGTGACTTCGCCTGGGAGTTTTTAACACTGAATTCACAACGACACGTTCGGCACGAACATAAATAGATTCTTGCATGGTCGCTCTCGCTCGGCCGCGAATCCTGCTCGCGTGCTGGTCGAGGCATCACGATTCCGTCGTGTCGTTTTACTGGCCAATGCTGCTGCTGGGTGTTAAACTGTTTTCTTTTGGAGGAGAAAAGCAGTCTACGAACATGAGCAAGATTTCTTTTTTTAGCTCCACGTAAAAAGAAGAAACACATTAACAGCAAACCCAAACACCAGCTGAAACAGCGGCTGGAGATTCAAATCCCAAATTAACTGTGCCCTGGGTATCTTTCGGAAGGAGAAAGACAGAAAACAATTCCCGTTGCAAGGGATATAATTCCAGAAAGAGAACAAGTTAGAGCCAGGTTACAATTCTATTTTTAAAAGGATATATTGTGCTTCTCAATTGCACGGGGGCCAGCCCCAACACCACCAAAGGCACCTCACCCAGTGGGATATGGGACGTGGGTGGGTTCCGTGCCTGCATCGAGAGAGGAGGAGGAGGAGGAGGAGGAGGAGGAGGAAGCTGGGATCACAGGGAGGGGCCAGATGGAGGAGGGTGGATTCCAGGTCACTGCCAGTTCCAGGACTTCTCACTCATCCTGAAGCCAAACGCTCTCGGACGAGCAGCCCTCCGTTACCCTCTCCAGCCTGCCCCCAGACTAGACGCCACTTCTTACCCGTGAGGCCTGCTCCCGCGGCTCCAAAAAGCGAGGCCATGACAGCAATCCCAGCGGTCGAACACAGGGCAGCTGCTCCGGCACTTCCAATGACTGTGGCAGCGCCGGCGGCCACCAGAGGGGCGGCAAAGCCTCCTGTCAGACCTAAGCAGAGGAAACGCCGTTTTGGTTCCTAGTGCAATGCCGAGAGGAGGCGAGAACAGCAGTAGCAGCAGCGTCTGCATGTCGATTTCAGGCGCACGGGGGGGGGGGGGGAACGACACACGAGGTCGAACTAGGCGCCCTTTTCCTGCGGCCGACGCACGTGGTGTTTGAGAAACAGGGGCGATGATGATGATCGTGTCAAGGATGGACTCGGCAACCACAAGCCAACCGCGGAGCCTCACTCACCGATCACCGTCCCGCCTCCGACGGTGGCCAAGCCGATCAACAAGTATCTCTTCAACCTTTTCTTTTTCTCTTTCCTCTTCCGTGAAGCCTCCGCAGTTCTAAGTCGGAGGGGGAAAAGAAAACGGGGTGTGAACATTTTGACGCGACACCGCTTCACCCCCCCACCGATACGTTCACCCTGCATGGGATTATCACCTAAGGAAGCCCCCGACTCTTGCACAGACACCGCCCCACGGCCACCACACACAGGGACCCAGAGCGCACGGAGGTGTTTCGATTCGGGCGGAGAAAACCAAAATGGCCGACAGCCCCAGCGCAGGCTACTTACCCGGAACGTCCTTCCTACCCCAGGCGGCAGCTTGCGCAACAAAAACAAAACATATTTTAAAGAGGTACAAGTAGTTTATAAGCAGCAGGACTCCAGTCCACACGTCTCGCTCTGTCTCGGAGCCACTGTGCGACCGGGGCTCTCGGAGGCTGGATTCATGTCTCGGCCCCCATGGCGGCTGCTCCAACAGAGCTTTCGTTGGGGAGGAGAAGGAAGGGGTTGAAGAGCCCTCAGTTTGGGGTGTGTGGGAGTGAGGGGCTGGCAGGGCGGGGGCTCTGCCACGACATCTGTTCCTATTCATACTAAGGAAGAAGGGTTTGATTCACAGATACCGAGGAAGGGCATGTGCCCCCCCCCCCATATCTCTTCTGGTGCTAGAAGACAGCTGGGCTGTACTTTTACAACTAAGCAAAACTTTGGTCCCATTTTTCTACAGAAACCTAAGAACATCAGAAGAGCCCTGCTGGATCAGGCCAAAGGCCCATCTAGTCCAGCTTCCTGTATCACACAGTGGCCCCACCAGATGCCTCAGGGAGCACACAAGACAACAAGATACCTGTGTCCAGTTGCCACTCCCTACTCCTACAACCAGGTAGTTGTTTATGGCTTGTAACCTGTGATGATCTTTTCCTCCATGAATCTGTCCAAACCCCTTTTAAAGGCATCCAGGCCAGGTGCCACCACCACATCCTGTGGCAAGGAGTTCCACAGATGAATTACACGCTGGGTAAAGAAATATTTTCTTTTGTCTGTTTTAATACTCCCTCCACTCAATTTTAGTGGATGTCCCCTAGTTCTAGTGTTGTGTGACAGGGAAAAGAACTTCTCTCTATCCACTCTCTCCATCCCATGCATAATTTTATATGTCTCAATCATGTCCCCCCTCAGCCACCTTTTTTCTAGACTGAAGAGCCCCAAATGCTGTAGCCTTTCCTCATAAGGGAGATGCCCCAGCCCACTAATCATTTTGGTCGCTCTCCTCTGCACCTTTTCCAGTTCCACTATATACTTTTTGAGATGCGGCGACCAGAACTGGACACAATACTCCAGATGTGGCCTTACCATCGATTTGTACAACGGCATAATAATATTGGCCGTTTTATTCTCATTCCCTTTTTTAATGATCCCGAGCATGGAATTGGCCTTCTTCACAGCCGTCGCACACTGGGTCGACACTTTCATCGACCTGTCCACCAGTACCCCAAGATCTCTCTCCTGATCTGTCACAGACAGCTCAGAACCCATGAGCGTATATGTGAAGTTTTGATTTCTTGCCCCAATGTGCATCACTTTGCACTTACTTACATTGAAGCGCATCTCCCATTTCGCTGCCCATTCTCCCAGCTTGGAGAGATCCTTCTGGAGCTCTTCACAATCCCTGCTGGTCTTCACCACCCGGAAAAGTTTAGTGTCATCTGCAAACTTGGCCACCTCGCTGCTTATCCCCAACTCCAGGTCATTTATGAACAAGTTGAAAAGCAACGGTCCCAAGACCGATCCTTGGGGCACACCGCTTTTCACCTCTCGCCATTGTGAAAATTGCCCATTGACACCCACTCTCTGTTTCCTAGTCTTCAAAACCCATTCAAAGGGGCTAAGAGGATATCTAAATGATCATAAAACATACATTTTATGCCTGTACGATATTAATGCCTTTGCCACTGGTGCAGACACGAAAGTGTGTGTGTGTGTGTGTGTGTTGTGTTGTGTGCCTTAAAAGATGACAGTGTTTCTAGAGAGAAGGGCCTTACTCTGATTCCTCCTCTTCTTTGTCCTCCTTCAGGCATTCCAAGAGACGCTCCTCCGCGGCCTCCAGCGTCACCAAGGGGATCCGCAGCAGCCAGGTGACGTGCGAGAGAAGCACCCTTGCCCGGGCATCGTAGTAGCCTGAAACGCCGGGCGGGAGCACAAAAGCAGGAGACTGAAAACCGAGCGGACCAGGCGCCACCTGCACTCAGCAAGAGGCCGGGAAATCTTTTTGCCCTGCAGTGCTCTGTGGCCAGTTGGCCAAACTCCCAACTTTTAGGCCTTCCCTAGCTGGCTGGTCTACCCTGCCTTCCTCCGTGATCTGATCAGCTCAGCCAATGGCAGCCAAGGCATGCTTCGGGTCAGAGCAACACGGCCAATGACAGCCAAAGAAGCCCTTCACCTACACAGGTGTAGGTTCGAAAAGAAGGACTCTTGGAAACGCGTACATTGGGGAGGATATAACTACAGGGCACCACACTTGAAGTTGGGCAATATTTATTTTTCGATTTACACCTGGCCCTTTGATCCAAACGCTCCCCAAGGTAGCTTACAAGAACAGAACGATCAACCCTTTGCTCCTCTGCCTGAGGCAAAGGCCACACAAGACTGTACTGACCTTTCCAGTCCCCAAGGAAAGAGCAGTGAGGCAGAAGCATTTCAGGCAGAGGGAGGAAGGCAGGTCCTCGCCAACGGCTTTATTCTCGAGCTGCTGGTGGGTGCTAGACTGATCTTACAGACTGAGCGAGGCGTTTGCCCAGGCCAAGGCGACCCTCAAGGGAGCCGCCTCCAGCAGAGACCTGTGCGTTACAAGGCAGAAACCATTCCTGCACTGGGGGAAGGGCGTAGTGGGAAAGAACACACACATCAAACCCACTTACCATCCTTCAGGGAAAAGGCCACAAGGTCCTGAAAGATAAGGGGGGAAAACATGGAGGAAATACGAAGAGGAGCACTTCAAAAGCACACGCCCCAGCAGGGAGGCTCCTGAGCATACAGAGAGTTCCATGTGAACAGCAGCTCCTCTTTTCTCTGCCACAGCGACGCATCACACAAAATGGAGACGGTGCTTGCCAGAGGCATCTCTCTGGGCACAGTCAATGCTTTGCCCCCAAACCACAAAGGCAGTCCCTGGGTTCAGCAATTTCAGCTTCTCACCCACCGACCTCCCACAAAAATTTCCTGGGCCTCTTTTTTATCGTTTACTTGACCACATATCTGCAGCCTCGGGCTGTTATTCCTCTCTGGAATACGATGGTGGATTTATTGTCCCTGCTGCAGGATGTTCTTTTAAAAAGGGGGGTGGGGCTTGTTTGAAGTGCAGGCCCAGATTCTGGAGTTACGGGGTGGAGGCGGTGCTGGGAATACACTCAAGGGCGCTGAGGAGCGGGGCGTAAATTCTTGCACGCCTGGAGCTGCGATTTAGTGCAGCAGATGAAAAAAGGCAAGCTAAATTTGGAGAGAGAAATGTCCCCTTCATAATCTCCTCCTTACTAGGGCTGTGCAATTATCCTGAAAATGCTGCCTGTTATTTTTGCAGAATTTGTTCTGCAATAAAAACAGGGTGGAATTAAAGTAAACGGGACCCAAAAGAAAATCCAGTTGTTTTTCATTCATTTTTATAGGAACCATGATTTCTGAGGGTATTGTCTTTCATCCTGTTGCTAGCAGGAGCCCTGTGAGGGAATCACAAACCCCATACTGCAGACGAGGAAAGCTGAGGCTGAGAGGGAGAGGCCTGCCCAAGGGCATCTGGGGGGCTTGGGGCAGATGCAAGATTCAAATCGGGGAAGCCTTTGTCCAGAGCTCAGCTCAGCCTCTGACCCGATATTCTACACTTTTGTTTGCCTCTTGTGAGAACGAAGCCAGGATGGCGCCAGCTCACCTGGGTGATGATGCTGCCAGCGTCGTCCTTCAAGGCGGGGTCCTTCAAGAGGATTTGCGCAAACGTTTCCGTCCCTTCGCCTCCTAAGCCTCTGGCGAAGGCCATCATGGCAGGCAAAACAGCCTCAGGGAGCTGGAGCCACTGCACCAGGCCCTCGACAAATCCCGTCCGGTAGGAGCTTCGCAGGGGGCACAAGGGAGAGGAGAACCATCACAATCAATTGCGCGTTGGAGAAACTCTGCCCCCCTCCGCCCTCCTGTCTGATAGCACTGCAGGTGGTCGCGGAAAAGAGACCTTGGCAAAAATACCGGTGCATGGCGACTGGGAAACCAACGGAGGAGGCGAGACCTAAACACTTCTAAGACCTTGGAACTCTACCCCCCCCCCCAGCTGAACATATAAACATAGAAGTTGCCTTAAGTCAGGTCAGACTATTGGCCCATTTAGGTCATTGTTATCTGCATTGTTGGCAGCGGCTCTCCAGGGGTCCAGACGGCCCTTCCTTGCCCTATCTGGAGACGATGCCAGGACCGAGCCTGGAACCTTGATTGCGCAAGGCAGGGGGTGCCCCCACCCACCCACCCACCCACCCACCCACCGAACCGCAGCCCCTTCCCGAGCGGCACGTACCTTTCCTCTTGCTCCGGAAACAATGCCGCCAACGAGACGGCGCAGAGAGCCACGTAGGCAAACTTGCCTGGCTCACCCAGCTGCCTGGCAACGTGGTCGCCCGGCTCCTCTCTCTCCGGCTGCCCCGTCTGCCCTCTCCAGGGCCGCCAGCGCTGCTGGGGTCGGGCAGCCATTTTTACCAGCTGCTGCAATGGAGTAGCGCCTTGTGAACAGTTGGGAGTGCCCTGCTGGAGGAGACCAGAGCAACACCTAGTCTAGCGTTCCGTGGTCTCAGATGCTTCCAGAAAGCTCAAAGGCATTAAGAGCACAGCTTTCCCTGGCATGTCCCCCAGCAACTGGCGTTCAGAGGTAGACTGCCTTGAAACCTGGAGGTTCTATTTAGTTCGTCATGGCTAACAGCAGTTGCTACATCTATACGTTTGTCTAATCCCCTTTCAAAGCCACGTAAGTTGGTTGTCATTATCAGACATCTCAGACGGCACTGAGAAGGGGCTCCCCCAAATTCACAGGGGGGCAGTCTGGCAAAAGCTGTCGACGGCCATGTTACTCAAGTAGAGACTCCAGACCACGGCGGACAAGTGGCCCAGAAAGTCTTTGCTCTGATGCCAATCATCTCTTGCAATGCGCAGTCACAGAGGCTGGGGTGGGGGGGTGGGGGGGTTTCAGGTTGTTTTAGAGGGAGCTCTCAGTTCACACAGGGCGATGGATGGCCCAAGTGATCCAAGATTGGGCCCAACAATGCTACCCAGAATCCTTTGCAGCACACGGAACTTCCACAGCAGATGCCCAGAGTGCCTCGGCAGACAAGCCAAGATGGCATCAGGCCCTTAAAGGCAGAGAGTCTGAAAATTCACTGGTGTGGAGCTCTGTAGGTGTGGAGCACCCTTAGCCCAGTCCAGCCTCTCTTTCCTTTTTGTCTGCACATGAACAGGAACAGGTGGGTCTTTCTTTCTGGTTACAGCGCTCTACAAGTAGGACGACGGGGTCTCCTTGCAGGCAAACGGCCGGGCCTATCCCCTAAGCCAGCCAGCACATGAGCTCCAATGACCGGACGGGTAGTGCACCCTTGCGTGAAGGTTCACTCACGAGCGTGCGTTGCAGGGCCCATTGCCATGGAAACAACACTTTTCACAAACACAAGAGCACAGAAAGTGCACAGCGGCAAAACAGTCATAAAAACGAATTACTCCCTAGATGACGGAAAAACGGGAGAAGGTGATGCTATTTCCAGCATGTGGGGCGGGTGGCCTCCTCGGGAGCTGGGTGGCTCCAGTTCGCTTCTTGGGTGGAGCAGAACGGGGTCACTGGCCTGGCCCCAGCCCGGTTCCCAGGCTGCAAACGGCCTCCCCACAGCAGCCACCTCCCCAGCCGTAAGCTGGAGGTTTATAGGAACCCATTTGCCTTCTAGGGCAGCTGAATCTTCTGCACCAGAGGATGCCCTCCGCCACCTTTGCTAACGTGACGGCCGTGTTTTTACTGACTTTGCTCTTTCCCTTACGGGACAGCCTCACAGCTGGATTTCTGCTTGCCCTGCAACAGCTGGTGCCATGCGTGCCACATTTCTGATCTTCTACATATTCAAATATTCTGAATTTTCATTGCAGTCGCTTTCATTTCAAAGGCTATTTTATGAAACAGTGAACATAAGAAGAGCCCTGCCGGGGGAGGAGACCAAAGAAGACCCATCTGTCCGGGTTTGTGTTTTCCACAGTGCCAACCAGAGTCACCAGCGTGGCGCCCCCAAGAAGGGCAAGCAGGCGAAAGCTTTCTCTGGCAGGGGTACAGCCACTGGCAGCAGTGGCTACTATTCTTTCCTGCTAATATTTCCTTAACCTCAAGGGAGCTGATTTTCTTTTAATCTGCAGTTACATTTTATTGTGGAGTTCCCCCCCCCCTTGACATTTGTATTATCAAAATCAAAATGTCATAGAAAACAAAATTTAAAAAGATGTGGGCCCTGGCGAAACTGATTGGGCTTTCCGCCAACCTTGTCAGTTTCAATGGAGACTGAGGAGAAAGGCAAAGGAAATAGAGGAGGAAGAGGTGGCAGGTCAGGAACACAGAAAAGGGGACTCTGCGCCATCACAAACCACATCAGGACGGATTTGGACCCGTGTCTAATCGCAGAGCTGTACGGGGCGGCAGGCAGCAACACTTGGATTTGCGCTTTTGCTTTTTTAACTGAAAGGCAAGGGAAAAGGGGTTTTATCATTATCAATAATTACCGTACTTATGCCATCCACATTCACAGCCCTTTGCAAAGGACACGGGGACAGGTCCCTGCCCCGAGAGCCATACAATCGATATTAGCACAAAGAAGGTGAGGGAAGCGGAGACAGAGGGTAAACAGGGAGGAACACGTAATTATTTCAGTAAGACGTACTAAGATTTATTTAAAAGTAGTGCAGAGAAGTTTAATTAGAAATGTAACTAAGCACGGCACAGAAATGAACATGTTTTTCTCACGAGCTTGGGAGAGGGCCAGGGTGACATTTAAAATCAGGGGAAGCGTAATTTGTGAGCGGCAGTAATAAGCATTATTTAGTTGAAGCAGGAGCAGCGCCTTGGAGTCATGACGGCGTTTTAAATGCAGCATGTCTGATTTCTGTTTAACTTTTACAGCAATGTGCAAGGAGGCTGGGGTACGGGGGGGGGGAGGGAGAGAGCGCTCTGACAGGCACAATCCTTGATGAGAAATGACGGATGCTGCAAGTACACCACCGAATACGCCCATTTTCATTTTGGAAGCTACACAAACAAGTGCAGTTCTATGAATACAGGTAGTTCCTTCTTCTATTTGAAGTCCCTTTATTTCAACTGGTACATTCTGAGCGGCTCTGTGCCATGCCGTCAGCAGTGAAAAGCAAAGCAGGATATCAAGGGGGAGTGACTGCCTCCATAAGGACTACTCCCATCATTTGGAGTTTTAAATTTGGATTTAGGGGAAGAAGAAGAAGAAAAATCAGTAATACCTGCTGGACCTTGCAGGCTCTTATTGCTTGTGCATAGATAGAAGCCCTTGCCTTGCACCACCGTAGCCCCCCCCCCCCAGTGTATGCCTTTGCATCAACAACTCACAAGTAGTACTGAAATGGTGCAAGAAGGGGGGGCGACTTAAATGTTCCTATTCCAAAATGGCACAAAAGCCTCCACCCCAAAATAAATGCAATGTGTGCAGATGTAGTGTGAAGAGAGCCCACTTCCCTGTTGCCACACACTCCAACTGCCCACGAGCGCAGGGAGAGAAAACGCCTGCAACTGCCCCCCCCCCTATTTGGGATGGGGGGACGCCAAATAGCTCCACCCCCACAGCTTAAACTTACATTTAAGGGGCGCCCCCTCGAAACTCCCTTTCCTTCACTCCCACACGACAAAGTCTCACCACCTGGCCGTCCTTGAGTTGGAAAAGGGCCCCATCGGGCCTCCGACTCCTCCCCGCCTTCCCTTCTCTCTGCGTCGGCTCAGCGCTCACTCCAGTCCGAGGCTCTGAAAAGCCGGCTAGGCCCCGGAGTGCGCCTACACTACAGTCTCGGGAGGGCCAATTCTGGAAAGGGAGTTACGGCGCCAGAAGGCCAGTGTCGGCGAAGGACAGGGTACGCAAACGTCGTAGCAAGTGACGGTGAAGTCTGATCTGGGACTGTACAGGGCGCGTGGGTGGGGCAAGCAAGAACAGAAGCGTGCAAAAATGTGCATCTCATGGAGTGTAGGCAGGGGGCGTGTGTGTGCGCGTGTGTGTGTGTGTGTGTTTAGGACTTCAAGAGGCTGGATAAGTTTTGTGATCGTTTCACTGTTACTTGGTTTTTAAGCACTGGGTGCCAATTTCCTCCAGCAGATTAAAAACAGTACTGTACATAAAACAATGTGTGACCTGCAAATCAAGAGGGGGGGGGGCTTAAATTTCCAGGAAAGCACCTGAAGGATGAGGAGTGGTCCTTGACTTACTTGGGAGGCCTCCTTCACCGCTGCCACAGCCCCTGATCTTTCTTAAAAGTAGTACGGGAAACATTGCTTTGCTCCACATTACACACGGAGCCAGACCAGTCGGTAGCACCCGGACCTCCTAGCTGTAGTTGCTGCTCTCCCCAAAAAAGTGGGGCTGGTTTTGAAAACGCTGCTTCTGAGCTTCTTCAACGGGTGCAGCAGAATGCCCTTGCCAAGTTACCGGCGGCGGGTGTATAACATAATGGGAGCATATAATGCCTGGTTTGTACGATGGATGCTTGTTGCCAATTTGTTTCTGGGCCAAATTCACTGGTCTTGCCCTACAATCTGGAATCACATCTCCCAAAGGGCTGCCTCCCTCCTCCATACCATAGCAGCCTGCCCTGAGATCTGCCCCCAAAGCTCTCTGACCTTCCACTGACAGAGGCCTGGTTGGTGGGTACAGGAGTCGGGACCTTTCCGTTGCCTGCCCCATCACGGTCATTGTTGAGCTCCTTGCCAGGGAGGCTCTTGCAGGTCCTCCGCTGACCTTTTTTAGGCAACGGTTTTATTTGGCAACAACGCCTTCCTCGATTCAAAATTGTTTCTTGGGTGTTTTTAGCATTTACAGATATTGTGTTAATTTGTGCGTTTATGATTATTCCCATCAGTTTTCCATAAACCACGTAGCATCTCAGCCTTAGATTTCTTGGAAAAGCCTTCGAAAGACTGAGCAAGTCAAAGTAAGCCTTTTCTCTAGCCCTCCTATGCAAGATCCTCTTAACTGGAGATACACTGGGGTTTCCTAGAATCCTAGAATGTGAGAGTGGGATGGTGCCTTGGAGGTCATCTAGTCTAGTCCAACCCCCTACTTGGCACATGGGAACCATTTTGCGGAAGCTTCAGTGTGTCCTGCAAATCTATAGCCAGCACAACACAGCCGCCAGTCCCTTGCTAACTGGGCAAGAGGCACCTTTTCAACTGGTGCTCCTCTTATATTTAGCAGGGGGAGAGTAACCACCCCCCTTTCACCCCAGCACAGTGTCTTTTCTTGGTGGCTGTTTGCTCGTGTTCTTCTGCATCTTTTTTAGACTGTGAGCCCTTTTGGGACAGGGAGCCATTTAATCATTTGGTTTTGTCTGTAAACCGCTTAGTGAACTTTTTGTTCAAAGTTTGAAGCCTGCAAGGCATTGTGGGAATGGACCTAGTTATTTTCAGGGTGCACCTATCACTGCCAGGTAACTGACATTCTTCCCGGCCTCCTCAGAAGCTCTATTTTTAGTCCCCTTTTCAGTGTGTGCGTGCGTGGGAGAGATTGTCTCCTGCGTGAACCCTACAGTATCACCAAGGAACGACTTCTGCCTTTGAAACCGTGCACAGGATATATTTAGGATATTCTGGAAGAACAAGGCACGTTTTTCCTCTTGATGTGTTCAAGGCTCTCCGTTGGCCAAGGGAGAAAAGAGAGAAATTCACACCTAGTTCTGTTCTCGCCCCCTGTGTCTGTACTGCAAATCTCAGGGCAGCTTTTTACATCAAGGGCAACCTCGATGGCATTTCTAGATATCACACAATGGTCTGTCTTTGTTCAGTGTGTTCTCTTAGGTCTGCATTCTGGAATTTTAAAACCAGCAAGGAGCTGAAATCTCAACTCTCTGCAAGCAAAAGGCAGTCAAGACAATTGGTTTGTGGATTTTGTGCTGGAAAATTATCTCTAGGAATTGTGCCGTGGGGGTGGGTGGGGTGGCTCCTGTGCTTGCTGCGTAGGAGTCCTGTTAGGACAAAGAAAAGGTCCATCTGAGACCATAAGAAGAACACAAGAATAAAAAAAAGAATAAAAAGGGCAGGGAAGAATTAAAAAAAAGACACAGGCAGAAATCTCAAGAAGAAATATCTTTATGCAAGGTTTCCCACATCAAAACTTATCACATGTACATATTCCTCTGTTGAATAATACCATTATTTCGCAATGCCGTGTGTTTCAGTCGTCCTTATTCCAGGAAACAAACCCCTGAGCTATGTTTGTTGTGAATTTATGGCTGCGAACCTTTGTTCAACAAAATTGCGGTCCCAAACATATGCACAAGACAAACCCTTTGCACTTTGCATGAAGTAAATCATTCCGCAAAAACTACCACTGCCTGGGCTGTCGGTCACTAAAGGTGGATTCAAGCCCCCACTTTGTCCACGAATTGTGTGTTGCAAAAGAACTTCTGTCACCCTGACTGTGGGTGCAATAGGGGGAGGAGCTAATCTGTAGGCAGCAGGACCCAATCCTGTCACCCTGGAGACTCAGTCTCTGGACTCCGGGACTTTAAAAAGAAGATAATAAAAGCCCTGCTGGATCAAACCAAAAAGACCATTTAATCCGGCCTCATGTTTCCCACCAGCTACCACTGGACAGCCCACGAACAGGACATGAAGGCAAAAGCTGCCTCCCGCTATTTGTCCTCAGAACCTGACATTGAGAGGTAGACTGTTTCTGAACATGGAGGTTCCATTCAGTGATCATGAGACACCCCCCCCCTACCCTCTGGACCCGAGCAAAGAAGGCCAACTTAGTCCAGCACCCTGCTTTCCTCAGTGGCTCACCAGATGCCCACCAGGCAGCCCACGAGCAGCGCGTGAAGGCAAACGAACAACTCGGGTGTGACATGACAAGGGGACTCAGAGATGCCCCAACAGGCTCCTGCTTAGCCCCCGCTCAATCGGACCGGCTTCGCCCCCTTTGAAAGCCACGTCAGCCACCAGTCCTGACGGCCACGTCCTGGAGCAGCAAGAAGCCATTGGGGGCACCGATGCCATGTCCTTAAACATTTGGGTGTCCTGGTCTGTGTCGCGGCGGCCCGGAGCCAGGCGGAGTTTGCAGGTGAGCTCAGCAGAGCCTCCTCCTGGCATGGAACAACGGCCCCCGCGTGGCTGATCTGGCGCCGTGGCTGGGACTGGCCCGTCCCCAGCAGCTGCTTCCGGTGTTCCTGCTTGGAGTCTCCCTCCGTCCCCCAAGAGCCTGGGCAACCCTGGCAGGACGCTTGATGCACGGGGAGCGCACGACAGCCGCAGCCCTCTCGACAAGAAAGCAGGCGCCACGGTCTCCTCCTCAGGCCACCGAGGCCACGTGGGTCTCCTTTGTCCTCCAGGGAGGCCTGAGCCGGAGGTCTGAGCAGTTCCAGGTGGGGTTGCAACACAGCACCGCCGACATGATCAGCCCCAAGGCGACTACAAAACAGAGTGCCCACCTGAGCAGGCCGGTGTACATGAACGGGAGAACAAGGACAATGAGCATGGCCACCAGCAGCACCAGCGAGACCAGTCTCTTGGCAGCGACCCGGTTGGTCTGGTCGGCACTGGGGTGTTCTTGGCTTTGGGGGTCAACGTGGCGCAGGCGAGGAGGATCGGGCCCCTCGGGGGCGGTGCCTGGGTCCGGCTCCTCCAGCCGTCCCAGGACGTCCTCTTTGTCGCGAAGGCTGCAGATGAGGCCCCCGAAGACCAGCGTGGTTTTGCGGCAGAGCGGGCAGCTGATGCTCCAGGCGTGGTCCTCCACCCGCAAGATGAGCTTCAGGCAGACGGCGCAGAAGGCGTGCTGGCAGGCCAGCAGTTTGGGCAGCCTGCAGGCGCTGTACCGGTTGAAGCAGACGAGGCAGTCCAGGTCGGCAATCGAGCGTTTGGACGGACGCGCTGAACTTGGATCCGTGGAACCCAGGGTTACCGGCGAGACGGCTGGTGCCAGGGAGGCTGACCGCTCCATTTCGGCATCTCCTGGCGGAGGAGCGGCTGCAGCCGGACCTGCTGCCCAGGGGGAACATGGGCAGCTGCCCTCCTCTGCAGAAGAATCGGGGAATTCTGCACCAGGCTCCGCTTTAGGAGTGGCCGCCTCTGCCGGTACCTCCAACTGGTCCCTTTGCACCGCAGCCCCCTTCGCCGTTCCCTGCTTGTCTGCAGCAGAAACAGCTTCGTTCTCGACATGCAAAGTGTCCTCGGAGCCCTCCATGGAGGAAGCCGTTGCCTGACGGACACTGAGCAGCACTCTGCAAGTCGCACCCGTGCATTGGACAGCTTTATAAAGGCTCTTTGTCCAAAGACAGAGCGATGGTTTTGTTTGCACTGGAGCATCCCAGCCCCCAGGGAAAGAAATGACGTTTGCATTGCTTTTATTTTTTTTACAAGACGGATCAGCGTTAATCAGTAACTCCAACGGCCTCAGCTTTTTATGGCCCCTGATGATATCGCCAGCAGGCTGCTCTGCCCCAAAGAGCAAACCTTTCTTTATAATTTGCAAACAAAACTTAAGAAGGCCGCTTAAGGTTGTCATAGGAGGAGTCTGTGTCAACGGTTGAGAAACTCAGGGCACCCCGGAAACAACTGCAGAGGCTCACGGGTGTTGGAGGGAGCCCCCCCCCCCCCCCCGTAATAACAATTTGGCACAAGTTCAGGATTTCCATTTGGAATGTGTTATTTTTAGATTGAGATTTTAGTGCTGAAATGCAGCATTCAGGGATAGTTTCAATGTCTAGTCAATGAATTCCAAGGTGGAAATGGGACTTGTGAAATTCAAAGAAATACCAGGGTAGGGTCCCTTTTACTGAAAAGCCTTGGGCCTCACAGTGTTGTAAACTGGCAATGCTGGAGGGGGGAGGGATCAAATCTATTTAAATATGGAAATACTGTATAGTCTGATATAAATAGGAAAATAAACACTTGAATTTTCGCAAGCAAGTTCTCCGAGATGAGAGGAACAACGTGGTCATCTTCATCCGGCCCTGTTTTGTTTCCAGGTGTTCGAGTCTGTCATTTCCAGCCACCTGCAGAAGAGTCACTGAATGCATCTTTTTGTAAAGGACTTCCATTAAAAAAAGCAAAAACCGAAGTTGGTCCGATCATCTCCTGCTTTTAAATCTGGAGCAAAATATATCCATCTCCTAAATATCCATCTCCTAGCGGCTGTTGTGAGGGCAAAACTCAACCATGTATGTGCAACACTTTGCACAATTGAAAGTGCGGAGTAGGCACCACCGAAACCTTCCTGCTAGATCGCCAAAGCCTTCTCACTGGAAGGGTGGAATTCCCACTCTTCCTCCACAGGAGTCGTGACGTTGCTGGCGGGACAGAATTCCGTTTCCTGTTCTGGATAGTGTGCCACCAGTTCCTGTTTCTCGACTTCCTCCTGGGTACCAGAGCTCCCTTCCTCATTGCGAGCGGAGCAGATCTTTCCAGCAGGCACTTCCGAAACGGACCCCACGATCACCGTGTTGGCTCTCATGATATATATTTTTTCTAGGGGAGGAAGCAATGAACTTTTATGAACTTTTTTTTTCCTAGCCTGACAGGAAGTGAAACGTCACACAAAATGAGTGACGGGCTCAAATTTCCCCCTCCCTGAACATTTTTAGCCAACGTCCTCTTTCGTATGCTGCGACCAGAACGCGGAGCGTGGTGACGGCGTTGTGTCCAGGGCAGGGGATTCCGCACAGGTGCAGAATGATTTGGCAGACATGGAACCTGGTATCTGACAAACTGTTTCGCGGCTCTGAATACCTGGAGGCGTCAACCGGGCAGTGACCCTGGGATGCAAAGCAGATGCTGGACCCTTGCGGCATAGCTCTGGGACTGCAGGAACGCCAGCCAGGGTCTGGCCTTTGTCCGAGAATTGTGGCCTCGGCAGAGGGGCCGCCCACACCCCACCTGCAACTTGGGCTTCGTGACGCTTCCAGCGGTCCTCTGCAGTGTCCTGCTCCATGTTGATTCCCTCTCCCAGGCTCTCTCCACCCCTAGGCTGCGCGCTCAGCTCTGGTGCTTGAATTCAAGCTCACCGAGGGCCAAGCCAGGCCGGCCACCTGAGCGACTCTGAACACGTGCAGAGTTTATTTCCTCCCAGCCATGGATGTGCAACGGGCCCTCCCCTCCTGCGACAACCCACAGACCCACCGATACAGTTGCTTGTGTGGCTCGGATACAGGGGCTCTGCAAGGGCTCCGCTGCCAGTCTGACCCAGCTCGGCCCGCTCAGGATCCAGGCCGGGAGTAGCGTCCGTTTCCAAAAGGGAGCTCCCACCGGGGGAGTCCGCCAGAGACTCCCGGAGCGTCAGGTCCCCCTTTCCTTCCCCTTCCTCTTCAAGGCTCAGCCTCCTGATCCTCGTCTTGCAAAGAGAAAAAACCAGCACAGCTGTTATCAAACATTCCATTTATAAACCCGACTTTTCTGTAAGGTATTCTACTCAGAGCGACTTCAAACAAAAACAGAATAAAAGCAAAATAGAATAAAGACAATCATTTGGAAGAGTTAATACACACCCAGAAATATAAATTCGCAAGACCAACAACTAGAACCAAAAAATGACCACGCCGGAGAAATGCAATCTTAACAACTGTGAAACATTCGATGTTTAAAGGGCTGATTGCTGATCAGTTCTGCCCCTGTGTGAAAGTAGGGTAGGAAAACCCTGCCACAAAGCCCCTGCACCCTTTATCTGCACCCTTTATCCCTGCACCCTTTATCTTCTCAGTTCCTGGCCCCGGATCTGAGCTTTGGGGACCACTAGAGGCGCCCGGGTCCCAACGGATGGAAAGCAGGTTGCTAAGCTGTTAAGTGTGGAGATCTAACCCCTTTGCCTGTAGTAAATCCTTTATCTTCACAGGTAGACTGTCCTTGAACATGGAGGTTCCATTTGGCCTTCTCCATGGCTCGATTAACTGATTCTATTGTGTGACTAGACACACACACACACACACACACTTTTTCTCCATCCCTGCTCTTGTCTTGCCTTCATCATTCCCTGGCCTGTGGATGCCCAGATAGCCTCTCCAATACCCTTAGACCCCCATGTGAGTTTTCCTCTCTGTAGCAAAGACACACATACGCTCATTTCCCTACGTGCCAGGAAGTTTTCCTCCTGGGACAAAGAGCAGCCCTGGGAGGCTTGATCCGGATTGGAACCATAACAGGAGCACGGGCCACCTCACCTACACCAGTCCTGACCTAGATCTTTCCAACCTTACGCAAAGTCTAGCCTGCATTTTGGCCATTGGGGCAGTTAGTAGTAACTCATCAGAAGAGAACATTTAAAAATGTATTTAACTCTGTGGGACGATGATGAGAGTGATTTGCAAGACGGGGTTCATACTTACGGAACAAATGTTTGCTTGGTTAGAGACTGCAACACAGAGAGAGAGAGAGAGAGAGAGATTAAAAAACATATCACTCAACTTTTACGACAGTATCTAAGGCTGATTCCTGCCTCTTCCCATGATGTGCTGTAATTCATTTCAGGAGCCCACTGCTGACCTCAGAAGTGGGAACGGCTTCTGGCTCTAAGATAGCTTTAAAAGGCAGATAAATTCACAGAAGAGGAGAGGCCTGCCAAATGCTTGTCAGCTCTAAGTGTCAAACAGAACCTCCAGCTTCTGAGGCAGTCTACCTTAGAACACCAGTCGCTGGGTGGGCAAAGAGCATGGAAGGGTTATTGCCTTCATGTCTTACTCATGGGTTTCCTGGCAGCATCTAACAACTGACTGCCGTTGGACCAAGAGTCCGATCCTGCAAAGCTTTTCCGACGTTCTTAAATGTACCGTATGGATGCTGATTCTGACTCTCAGCTATTCTTCTGAGCTCTTCTCAGTTCCTGGCCCCTGATCTGAGCTTTGGGGCCCACTAGAGGTGCCCGGGTCCCAACGGATGGAAAGCAGGTTGCTAAGCTGTAAGGCCGGATTCACATTACACGAATCCAGCCGCGGATGCCTCTGCGCTTGGAGCTGGGGAGTGTCTTCCCTCCTGCTGTCCCGCCTGCTTAAGAAAGCGCAGCTTACAGATTGGAAGTAGTTCTGATTGGCATGCAACCACTCTCCCCCCCCCTCTCATCCGATTGGTGGCTGCAGTAGCTCCGCGAACCCGCCCCCTCAAAAGATGGGTTTCCCCAACTTGTACAAGGGAGAGCGCAGCTGCTCCGCTTGCTTCCGAAATGCTGTCAAAGAGCTCCGCGCATCTCCGTAACGCGCCGGGATTTGTGTAGTGTGAATCCAGCCTGTGTGGAGATCTAACCGCTTTGCCTGTAGTAAACTGTCCAGGCTACCAATATAAAGCGGAGAGCGCCACCTGCTGGCTTCCTGAAGTCACACAACAAAGACCGCCAAAGGTGGGGGAGTCCCGTCACTGTGACTGAAACTCCAACCTGCTTCGTGTGCAGAAGGTCTCGGGTTCAATGCTTGGTGCATTTTCAGATATTTCTGAGAAATACAGTTAAGCCTGAAACTCCAGAGAACTGCTGCCAGTCAGAGCAGGAACAACAGAGTCTCCAGTAGCACCACCCAAGCAAGCAGCACATTAATTCCACCAAGAAGCCATCATCGCCAAGCCTCGGAGGTGCTACAAGAGTCCTTGTAGTGTTTTGCTGCTGCGAGAGACCAACGTGAGCCGAGGAGACAGAACACAGAACCGCCTCCGCCACACAGGGTCTCTTCCTACAGGGACGCAGCATTCTAGCAGGGTCCATAGCGCGGTTTTGTGGGCAGAACACCCCAGGTTCAATTTCTGGCAGTTCTCTCAGTGGTGCTCGGAAAAACCAGCCCCCCTGAAACCCCAGAGAGCCACTGCCAGTCGGTGCAGGCAGACTAAGAGAGATTAACCGACTGTCTGACTCAGTGAAGGCAGCTTCGTGAGATCTCTCTTTTCAAAAAGGAGCCGTGAGATGGGGCCTGCAGTCCGGGAGAGGAAGGGCATAGCCCTCCCAAAGCAGATCCCTCCATTCAACCCCCCCCCCCCAGAAGCTGCTATAAGCTGCAGAGGGGAAACTGACAGGCTACGTTTCCCCCGCCGGAGGTCAGCTTCCCCTCTGCACCTTGGATTAGTTGTGGGTTGGAGCTGCAGGATTGGGGGGAAGGGGGAGCGCCCCCTCCTCCCTCTACACACTGTAGCCCTGATCCAAATCCTTCCCCCCCCCCTCCCCGTGGCTGCTTTTCAAGAACGGAAACGACCCCAGGAGTTTTCAGTCATGGAACCTCCACATCATCACGATTGCCTGGGCCCAAAGCCCTTAAAAAGTCACAGGTGTGTCATCATGGCAGGAGTTTTTGTGGCCTCCAGGGGGGCTCCGCACTGCAGACTCACTCTCAGCTTTCTGGGGGACGATCCACTTCTTGCAGGTTTTCCTCTGCCCCAAGGTGAACAAGGCAGCAAACAGCACGAGGAAGCAGAGGATAGTGGCTCCCACCAGGGCGAAATCGTGGCCGTCTGGAACATGGAGAAGCCAAGCGGGGTCAGGCAGGAAGCATCGCCAACGGCCAAAAGAGCATTGCTACCAAACCACATCGGAGATGGTCACCACTGGCTCCTTTTCGTCGGCCAGATGCAGAAGAAGGACAAGGGAACCTTTGAGAACTATGTCGGGGAGGGAAACTTTGGAGGGGGAAACTTGTTGCCATTCTAGAACTGCAGGAATGAGAAAGTGCGTGGCAAAATTCTCCCTCTGAACTGTTTGCCAGATGAGAGAGACTGAAACAAGATTGTCATGGCAGCCATTGAATCAGGAGAGAACTTTTCCTCTAGTTTAAGTGACTGGTTTCCTCTCCAGGGTAACAAAGAAGGAGACGGGACAATTCATGCCAATAGGGTGGGAAACCCAAAAGCTGGGAGGAGCCCAAAGGCAGCTGCGTCACTCGGCAACATCCAGGGGAAAGTTATACTTTTGTGTGCCTTTTGATACGAATGGCCTATAATAAAACAGGTCTTCAATCTCAGAAAATGGTCAGATATGACGATGCCTAAGAGATAGCACAATGGGAAGCCCCCAAATTATAGGCCTCGGAAGACAGGGCAGGGGCTTAGCGGAAATCCACGCAATAGGGATTTTCCCTTTGTGGAAACACAAAACCCTCGGATTTGTTGCAAGGCTGTCACCCATGTCCCCTCACCCTGCAAAAAATTATACGTAGCGTTGCAATTTTTTGCAGATGGCAACATTCACGGTTTTGGGCACCGTGTTTTCCAGCGAATGACAGAAAAGGCTGAAGGATTTCTCGTGAGGAAGCAGCCTTGGGAAGGAAACCGACGTTTCACAAAACCACAGAAAGTCTGCATGACTCTCAAGGAAAGTGGCCTGGGCCCATAAACGTCCTACCTTGGGGGGGGGGGGAAGTGGGGGAGTTGCAGATAGCAGGAAAGAGGAACACGTGGCCCCTTCCTCCACCCCACCCCCCCGAACCGATGCAACCTGTTCACCTGTCCTTGAAGGTTTCTCGACAGGCAAAATACCAGCAGGGGGGCTGGTGCTGACTTCATCCAGGCAGTCTCCGGTGGTCACGCCCAGGGCGCCAGCTGGCCCTGTGTCCAGGAGAAGGCTCGATGCAGCCGTTGATCTCATGGCGACGGACTGCAGGGCGGCCGGCGTACTCAGAAGGTGGTCCTCCTCGCAACGCTCGTCGTGTGTGGCATTTCCTATTTGGGAAGTGCGCTTGTTCATCTTGCTACAACTGGGGAAACGGCAAGAAGAAGGCGTGACAACAGGCTTGTAAGGTAGTCCACTGCTAGCAGCATCGCTATCCCAATCTTCCTCCAAGGAGGAGCTTAGGGTGGTGTAGACAAGGGACAACCTCTTATCCTCTGAGATAGTTTGGCGAAAGGAGAGCATAAGAACATAAGAAGAGCCTGTCTGCTGGATCAGGCCAAAAGCCCATCTAGTCCAGCCTCCTGTATCACACAGTGGCCCCACCAGAGCGACCAGCCCAAGGTCATCTAGCGAGTTTTATGACCCTCTAACTCTAACCACTCCACATCACTCGCATCCTGGAGATGGGGTTTTTTTTTTCCAGGCTCTGAACGGCGTACGACAACCCTGCCCTGCAGTCCAGTGCTGTTAACACCAGAAGGAAGTATTTTCAAGCGTTCAGAGCACTTCCAACCTATAACCGTGTTGCAATCTGTACGGCAGCAGCCCTGTCGTCCCTGTCCTATGAAATCCCCACGGCTCGCCCTACGTCTGTGCGACAGGGCGGGCTACAAGAAGGCCCTGAGTCCATCAACGCAAAGGAAGGAACGCTCACTCAGTGTGGGGCTTGCAGGCTTCGGTGCTCGACTCCCGATCAGAGAAGGTCCCCGGAGGACATCTGTTACAGACAATTTCACCATCAGAGTTACCTGGTAGGGGAACGAAGGATGCGTTTTTTAACAACTAGACTTGGACGAGCAAAGTGCGGGATCCCGTTTCCCAACCAGATGGCACAAAGGCATCATTCCCCCCCCTTGCTGTTTGCCCCCCCAGTGATGGGTATTTGGAGGCAGACTGCCCCTCTAGAGGGGGCTTTTTATTGACTCCACTCTGCGGCTGCTTTTCTAAGAGACCAAAGTGGTTTACAAAAAAACTGATGAGAATTAAAAATTAAAAAAAAGCTCAGACACACAACATTAACGCAGTAGCTCAATGCTAAAACTTTAAAATCAATAAACAATTCTGGAGCCGGAAAGGCCTTGCCAAATCCAAACGTTTTCAGCTTCTTCCAAAAGACCACAAGTGTAGGAGCTGGGCTGGCCTCTCTGGGAAGGGATTTTCACAGCAGTAGGGCCAGCACTGAAAAGGCCCTGCTTCTTGAGTCCACCAACCCGGTCAACTCTGTCAATGGTGGGCCATCAGGGATGCTGCAGCAGTTGCCTGCACAGAGCAGGGGGTTGAACTAGATTACCTCTAAGGAACCTTCTACCTTTACCATTCTATGAGTTGCAGAACTGGGAGTCCCCTTGGCATGGGATTTTGATCAACTGCTGAAGAGCCACATCCAACACAGCTGAAGTTCTTTGCTCCTACCTCCAGTTTTGACACCAAAGCCCGGCTTGCAGGTGGTCAGGGGGGCCACAGTTATGCACAAAGCACATGCACTGGGCAACGGGTTCATACAGCGCATCCCAGGCTGGCACATACACACCCGGTTGGAAAAGTTGGTGCAAGGAGCTTTCTCCACCTGATCCCGCTCTGCAAGGGAGGAAGGGAGGGTCGGAGAGGAGAAGGGAGGAATGTCTTTCTCCGCAGGCTGCAGCAGCGCCTGACGAAACGGGGGCGTCCAAGGGGATTGTTCCGTGGTGGGTGGGAGGCCACCAGGGGGTAGAGGAGAGGGGCACAGAGCGCCCAGACTGGAAACCCAAGCGTGCCCCCCCCCCCGGCAAATACCTGGCTTGCAGGACGTACAGGCCTCGCACCGCGGTGTCCGGACCTCCCGGTTCAGGAACTGATTTGGAGGGCAAGGCTCTCGGCAGTCGCTGTGGGGATCCATGGGGCACAGTTTCTTCGGAATGTATCCTACGGAGAAGGGGGGCGCTGTCTTTACATAGCCCAGGGGGAGGAAGGAGGACCCCACACCTGCTGCAGCTCCCATCGCCGCAGTGTCGGCTCCAGTATGCCTGTTGCTGTTGTGTGTGTGCAAATAGTCAGCACAGGGAAGCTCGCTCTGGGTCGGGACCATAGCAAGAGGAGGGGGGCTTTCCAAGCTGCATCGCCCCTCCCACGCCCATCGCGGTCAGTGCTGCAGCTCTGGTGTCCCCCCCCCCCCCGGCTTTCTCCCGGCCATCTCCATATTTTTCCACCGACTCCTGGCCCAGTGCAGCACTACTGGCATCACTGCCCCCCCTCCTCCTCCTCCCGTCTTGCTCCTTGGATTGGAAAAGTAGGAGGGGAACAGAGAGGAAGTGTGGAGGAAAGGAGAGTGGCGGGCACTGTGGCCCCTTCTTCCTCGCTCCCAATCCCACTCTGAGCAGTGGAGGCAGGAAAGCAGACTGAGGCTGAGACAGGCACAACACTGTCAATCGGACCCCTGAGGCAGCTGGTTCAGTTGGCCTCATGAATGGACCGGCCCAGGCTGCCTCAGTCAGCAAAGACATCTATGCAGAACCCTTTTTGTCGCAGTGGGGAGCCTTGTCCTGTGCGAGCCTCCGCCCACAGCCCAAAACGGTCCAGTCCAGGCACAGGCCAATTGTCTGTCCTGCCATTTGTGCAGAGAGGCTGGCGGTGAAGAACAGATCCTATCACGCTGACAGAGTTTGCACAGACAAAAAGCCCCAGCGTGTCTTGCCACCAATAACATGTTCTTCAAATGTCAGAAATTTCCTCTCCAAAAGAAAACAAAAACATTCCCACCCACAGAGTTCTTTTAAACCAAGGAGGGTTTTTTTGGGGCTTTGTTTGGTGAGTCACTGGCCAGCCTCAGATGGTATCCATAGGCACGACTTTCAGAGGGGAAGCCCCCCGCCCTTCCCGTGCTGCAGACCACATGCTAGTGAAACGCCTCCGTCTCTGGTTACTATGAAGGAACCACAAGAAAGGGCACTGCAATAAATAGGCTGGGTTTGGGCAGGTTAATCATCTTACGTTTAAGTATCCTCTAGCCCTGAAAACCGGCTATTTCTTGCCCTCTTCCTACTGTGATCTCTTTGCCGGGCCGCCGCCCCCCCCATTTGAACTGGCATGTCTGACAGTTTTCTCCCCGTCCAAAAAAGCTGACACAAAAGCTGGACAGGGCAGATGCCCTTTCGCTGGCGGGGAATGCCTCTACGGCAAGCAGCCTGCCTGCGCCACACCGGGTGGACCAACAGGTCAGTTTTCCTCTCTGCGGAGCTCGGAGAGGGGGGCTCTCAAGGGGCTCTTCCCAAACTGTAGCAAGAGGCTCACCTGGCTGGCACTGGTAGCAGCATTTTCGAGACGTGGCGTCGTAGTACCGGTTCTGGAGGGCGTTACAAGCCTGGGGTGAGAGAGCCAATCCCTAAAAGGGCAGAGAAGCCAGAAAGTCACTGTTAAAAAAGCGCAACTGATTGCAAGACAGGATTCCTCTTCCCAAAGGCGCAGAGCTGCCACCCACTAAAGGACAAGGGTTCACAGTGATTCCGAAAGCCACACCTGATTTTTTTTTGGGGGGGGGGGGTTAACCCTTTCCCTCTGCACCAGTTCCCTCCCTTAAATCTCCCTCCCGGCAGCTATTAATTGCAGAGGGACACAATTTGTGACTGTCAGGCGTTGCTTCCATAGTTAGCAGCAGCTGGAGGAGGGAGCGGACAGGGCTGTGGCACAGGGGACACTGAGCATGGTGTAGGGAAAGTGTTTGTAAAGGAAGCTGCTAGAGTCTGACGTTGGTCCAGCTAGGCCAGTGTGGTCAACACTGACTGGCAGTGGTTTTAAGAGAGCGTTTTCTCTCTTTCCCTCTGGCCCTAACTGGAAATGTGTCTATGAAAATACATCACTGGACTATGGTGACGCCCTTTAAGCAGACTGAGTTTTTTCTCCTTCTCTCCTCATCATGTTACGTCTCCCAATTAAGCCAAGAGGCAATATGTTGTGAAAACTCTTTGATTACAGGTAGAGACCCTCCCTTAGGGGAGGCAGCCCGACAAGGTCGGAACAGTTGCCAACTGATCCGAAAAACCAACCCGATGTGCTTTTCTGCACTTCACACACATTTGATCAGCCAAAAACGGCAGGTGGAGTTTTTCCTGGCACAGAGCTCACCACAACCCCCTCCTCATCCTGGCAGGTTAAACGGCCCTGCGCAGGATGCAGTCCGGCCTGCACATCTCGGGACCCACCCAAACAAATCACAGCCCTCCCACTTTGGGCACAAGGAGATGGTCTGGACCCCCACTTGTGCGACTGACAGTTTGCCTGGTATTGGGGGTCCCATGCGATGGGCTGCTTGCACAAAGGAGCAGGGGGCACTGAGAGTGGGGGGAAGCGTTGAGAAAAGGGGAACGAGCGGGGGACTTGCTTCCGTCCTGACAAGGGTTAACTGCCCACCCCGACACTGACGTGGCTATTCATAGCTCTGGTGGCCGGTTCTCATTTCGAATCGAGGTCACACCTGGTTAATAATAACAGGCTTACAGAACGTAAGCATGAGGTCAACATTGGCCTCCAAGAGCATAATTTGTAGATCTGGAAATGAGGCAGAGCTTCAGGGGGCGGAAAGTCCCCTGTGGGCAGGACAAAAGGGGGGGGGAGGTCCTGTCCCTTGTGGCCAGCCAGGCAGTTTGCATGCAGCAAGCTGGCACCTCCCGTTTTCAAGGAGGAGATCAGGCGGCCAGCCCGGACTTGTGGGGGCCGCCTCCAATCAGGGGAGCCCAAGCTGGGCTGGTGGACGGACTGATGCTGCTGCTGTCTGACTCACTGTCGCGTAACTTCCAACGAAAAAGCAAAAGGGGGGGGGGAACGACAGTCTCTTTCAAACAAGCTGCAGTTTGAGGGTTGAAGTGCCCACGGATATTCATTTTTAGTCTGGGTTCAATGCTTACTCTATTTTGAATGGGACACGGGGAATGTTTCTTAAAACCCGTGAGCATGTACAGAGAGCTTAGCTTGCACTGTTGAATGACTTTTCCCACTCCACCACCAAATCTGAGTTGAGAGAGAAGGGCTTCTTCCAGGAATTTGATTTCTTATGTTTCAGTACCTGTCTCGGTAGAAATTAAACCCTGACAATAATGGCGTAGTAGACATGGAAAACGGCAGGTTCCGAGTAGAGAGGGCCACACATTTTGAAAATTTACCAATGCCTTGTGACTTTTTAACATTTTGACAGCAACTGCCTACACGTTTTAAGCTTTTGTTCTTTGACTTATTGGTAATGAGAACTAGTAACTTAGTGTTCTAGCAAAACTGATTTTATTTTAAACAAGGTTCTAGGTTTTGTGACTGGTGGTAAAATAAAAACCAGGCAATGCCTAGCCATGCCCCTGCACGTATTTGGCAGGGAACCATCCTGTGAACCAGAGAGTTTGTTTTGTTTTTCGGCAGAGAGCTCTCCTTCTTCCAAATTTGCTCTTGTATTGACACATTGACCTGGCTCCAGACTGAAAGATTAGCGTTTGGGTGTCCTTTTCCCCCCTAAAGTGCCTGTATGGTTATCTGATCAAAAGTTTTAACTCTTTGTAACTCTTTAGCATTTTAAACAGTGTGCAACCTGCTCTGAGAAGGCTTCATGACACAAGCGCTGGCCAATCGGCACTGCTCACAACCCTGCATTGAGAAGTGGGGAAGCAGCTTCATGACTGACACCACAGCGGGCCAATCAACACTGTACAAATCAGGCTGAACTGCAGGTTCTCCGTGAACTGGATCCAGAGAAGAAGACGGCGGTACGTGTGTCGTGGAGCACAGTTGCTGGCTGCTGAAATGTCTGGATTCAGAAGGGAGTGACAGTCACTTGGATGATGAAAAGCTGCCCGTAAGGGCCCAGAAAGCCCCCCTCCCTCCAGGAAAGAAGACCCCATGGGTTTGCAAAGCACACTTGCAGACAGAGAGACCTCAGTATGCAAACAAGCCCTGGGTTCGTCTGTGGCTAACAGGCCCGAAAACTTCTTCTGAAATTTCAGTCTGTTTTCCCCCCTTCATTTCTCGACTGCATTTCTTGTTTCGACTCACATCGGAACTTCTCTAGTCATCCAGAAAAATCCGACTCAGCGCCTTGGGTCTGATGAATCCAGGAGATATCTAGCCCCTGCCTGCCTCGGCTGTGAGGGCTGGCTGCAGCATCTGGCCCAAATGAATGGCGGGAACCGGGTGCCACAAGACACCACAGACGTCTATACTTTCAAAGGGGAGGAGATGGAACCAGTTTACAGAGGAGGAGGAGGAGGAGGGGTCCGATGAGCAGCTGTTAGCAAAGCAGACCTTTCACCTGCTCTAACCGTTCGTTGAAACTCTGGCAGGTCCCACCCTTTGTAGAGACTCAAGTCAGCTGTATCCTTATTGAAGAATAACCAGTTACCTGGGAGGAGCTGTAGCCCATGCGACACACTCTGTATGCCGCCGGAGGTCCCAGGTTCCATCTCCAGATAGAGCAGAGAAAGATTCCTGCCTTAAACCCCTGCCTAGTGGGATGCTGCCTGCCTGTGCTGAGAATACGGAGCTGGAGAAACCAAGAGCCTGACTCGGCGTGGCAGCTTCCTCTATTTTTATTTTCCTGCATGTGTTACCAGGCCTCCATCACTGCTGAATCCTACAGACCCTCCTGGATTCTGGGAAGGCTCCATCCCTCCCTGCATGATTTCACAAGCCGTGGATGGAAGGAACCCGCTCACTCATGCGCCCTCCACTTCCCAGCATGCAAACAAGCCGGCTGCCAATGTCACACAAGGACATAATCGAGGTGTGGTTTGCCCAGGGTGGGACCTTCTCACCAGAAGCATTTTCGGTGCAGGAAATAGGCCACGGTTCTCATTCAGCCACATCAAAATGACTCATTCATGAGTATCCTTTTGAGGCCCCTGAAAACCAGGGTTGCTGATTCAGAAAAGCTGTTTGCTCGAGATGAGTGGCAAGACCCAGAAAAGGAGCCCATCATTCACACCATTCTGGGGTCAGGTGCTGCATGTAGGAATTGACTGGACCAGCCCATGGAGACTTGCGATCGGTGCTCGTCTGATCAGGTCTGGCATTGGTGGCACATGTGTATGTGTGTGCGTGTGCATGTGCGCGCCAACCAAACAGCAGCTCATTGGCTCTTTGAGACGGGGAAGGGGAAATAGTGTCTGAACTAGATTTTTCAAAATTGTCACCAGACAGGATCCAGTTATGGGGACCCAAAAGCAGTTCTTTCAGGCCTCGGTTGCAATTGAATTCTTGAGTGGTTTAAACCATCCCAATCACATCCTGCATGCAGGGTAGCTGACCACAGGGGAAGATCCGTGTTTCTTATGGAAGAAAGAACGAAAACAAGAAAACCCAAGGGAAACGTCCCAAACAGCTGCCAACAACAGTCTCATCGAATCAGCTGTGCTGGACCGCTTCTGAAACACCCCCCCCCCGGGGCCCCGATCCATACTGAGGGCGCCTTGACAATGCATCTCATCTTCATGAAATACAATCTGGCACCACTTTCGGTGGGGGGGGGGGGAAGAGAACAGGGGATCCTACCTTTCCTCAAGTATTAGAATAAGAGTACATAAGAACATACACTTGGGCTGCAATCCTCAGTCTACACACTGACCTGAGAGCAAGCTCCATTGCACACAATGAGACTTACCTCTGAGTAAACATGTATACAGCAGGGCTGGCCCAAGGCCTCCTGACCCCTGAAAGGGCCTGCCAAATGCTCCCCCCTCCCTGACCCGATGACCTGCCAGCCTCTGCGCCTCCCGCTCCCCACTCTCCTCCCCCCACATTTCTTCCTCTTCCTCTCTGTCCCCCTCCTCCTTTTCCAATCCAGGGAATGGGGGGGGGAGGAGGAGGGAGGCAAGTAGGTGGACAGAGATGGGGCGGCCCCCCCCACTATCTGCTGCCTGAGGCAGCCGCTTCAGTTGGCCTCATGGATGGGCCAGCTCTCCAGGTACAGGATTGTGCTGTTGGTTTCTCTAGCTGAGTATTGTCAGCACAGGCTGGCAGCATCTCCCCAAGGTTCCAGGTGAGATCTATCCCAGCCCTACCTGATTGAACCGGCCGGGACCATTTTGCATGCAAATCAGGGGTGCTTCTACTGAGCTACAGCCCTTCCCTAATTCGGGTCATTGTTAGCTTTGTCTCTCTTTCTCCCCTTTTTGATACCCCACAGGTTTGGGATTTGGCAACCGCAATTGGCAGCATGTCTCCTGCATGTCTCGAAGTCTCATTCTGTGTCTCCTCGGCTCTTAGGAATCCAAATGCCTAATTCCAGATGTGTGAGGGCTGCTGGTTGCTGCTCAGTGGCAATGGAAACTCTGTGCATGCTCAAAGGCACTCTTCTCCACAGGATCCTGGTCTAAGCAACCAAGTTCACATTACAGTAGTGACTCATAGGGTTGCCATATATTTTTCCCCAGCAGGGCTCTTGTGCCTTTAACAGCTGCATGGCAGGAAGGCAAAACCTTTCCTGTCACTGGCTTTACATCCTGGGAGAAGCTCTACCACTCAGATTCCTGCCTGTCACAGCTGCTAAAGCAAAAGGGGGGGGGATTAAGAAGGGCTGCAGGCTGCAGCCTTAGAAAAACATAAAACCAATGGAGGTTTATCAGCTTTTACTCATTTGCTCTGCAGCGGGCTAGCGAGGTTTTCACGGAAACTCACTCACTCATGAATCGGGGTCAATGGATCATTTATGTTGCATCATGCTGATAGTCCACCAGATCAGGCCCAAGATTGTTCCCAGGAATTGCCAATGGCTCATCAGGGCCGGAGGCCTCTCCTACCCCTGCTACTTAACTAAGATCCTCTTAACTGGCTGAGTAGCTATGAGCCATATTGGCTAAATAGAGCCTCCATGTTCAGTGACACTTTACCGCGGTCGGAACGCCGGCTGGGCAGGGCTGCTACAGGGCGGGAGAGCCTTCGTGTTCTGATTGGCCACGGCGGGGAACAGACCTTGGCCCAGATGCAGCAGGGCATGCGAAAGAGCAGGTCCTCTCCAGCCTGCTCACGCACCACGGTCCAAGTTCCGCGCGCGGCTGCCCGCAGCCGTGCGCCCCCCGCGCGCCCTGGAAAGGGTGCTCACCTGAGACGGGGCGGCGGCGGAGACCCGCGACAGAAGCAGCAGCAAGAGCAGCGACTCCGGGGGAGGGCTGCTCCGGGCCCCCATGGCCGACGGACGCGCTCTTCTCTCCCCCGGAGGGGCCGGAGCCTGGCTGGGCGGGCGCGGCGCGGGATCCTCTCCTTGCCCAAGCAGCTCGCCAACTCCTCCGACGACTCTCCTCCCCGAAGCGCCGCGAGTTCTGAGTGCCGAGCGAGCGCCTGCTGCCTGAGAAACCCCACTCAAACCGAGAGAGCGGGGCGGGCGGGGGGGTCTGTGAACTGAAGGCACAGCCGCCACCGAGCTGTGGAAACCACAGGGGGCCGCCTGCGCGCACTCCAGAAACCCCAACCCAGTAATAACCGGAGAGCGCTGTGCCCGGAAACGACAGCAGCCCCTCTTCCCTTCCACGGACGCTGCATTTGCATGACCGGTAGTAGTATCCTATCCCTGCTCCTCTTCCACCTTTCCCACGACCCTGTCTGCCTTTTCTAAAACAAGCGTGTCAGGTCAGGGTTGCCAAGGCTGCCCCTGCTCCTGTGCCTTCTTTGCCTGCTGCAGACGCCAGCGTGGCTTTCCTCAGCTGCGTTCTGCAAACTGAGCTGCTGCTAGTAAAAGGCACAAGAACAAACCAGGCCTATGTTGTTTGGTCAGTTGGCAACCCCATGTCAGACAGCTTTTTCCACTGCAGGGCTGCAAGGTTTACACGTCGTCCTGATATCTCTGTGGGAGTGAAATAGTTTGTGCCTACTTTTCTTTTCTGTCAGTGGGGGAAACACCAACAACACCCCACCCCTTTAAAAAAAAGAGCGATTTTTATATCATGGTTCTGTTTTGTTTGTAACTTCAGGACATGGGCCAGTGAGCTCATTCATCGCTGCAGGAGGGGGGATTTGAAAGCGGCTCTGTCTGCCCCACGACAGCTCCGGCACCAAACCGACTCACAAAGAGAAGAACGGAGAGATGATGAATGTCGTGGCCCCCATCAAACGCTGCTGCTGCTGCTTTCCAAGAATCTTCGCTATTTCCTGAGACGAGGATCAAGACTGGTGGCTGTTGCGTCATCAAGCCATACTCCTCCTGCATCATGTTTCCAGCAAGGGCCAAGTGGATGCCTCTGAGAAGCCTGCCAGCAGCAACCCCACAGCCCTCTTCCCTGAGTGCACCTGGTATTGCGAGATATGCTTCCTCTGTACATGGAGGGTCCACTAACTGCCATGGCTGCCAGTCAGCCACTGAACATTGCCCCCCCCCCTAACGTCTACGCTTTTAAAATGCTGTAAGCAAATGGTTGAACATGTGTACTGTATCTTTCTTTCAGGAGCCTAAAGGGGTTTTTTTGTTTTTGTTTTTGGCTTCACACCATCCCTGTAAGGTAGGTTGGGCCGATAGAGTAAAAAGCAGGCAAGCAGACTTCTTTGTCCCAAGCTACGCAGTGGGTTTTCTGGGTGAGCGGTGGCAGTGCTGTCATCATTAATGTACAAGCTATGTACAATGTACAGTTTCAGTCTGGTTTTAAACCGTGTTTTGGAGCTTTTAATTCAGGTTTTAGACTTCTTAGCTGAATGTTTACTTTTATTTTAACTTTTAAGTGTTTTAGGTGATTTTATCCTGTGACAATGCCCTCAACTTGGGGGGGGGGAACGTTAGGACAAACCAACATTGTTGACCGTGGTCTTTATACCCAGCAGAATACGAGACACCACCACCATCATCATCATCATCAATATTCACAAACTGCTTTTATGCCTGTGAGCAGGCGCAGTGGTTGGGTGTCAGTCTAGGGCCGCCAGGGTGTCTCGGGTTTGTATCCTCGCTCAGCCATGAAGCTCTCTGGCCAGTGACTCTCTCAGCCTAGCCTACCTCGCCGGGTCGTTGAGAGGATAAAAGGGGGAGAATCTGCTCTGCTGCTGCAAACTCTCTGGAAGAAGAAGGCCGGACAGACCCTGGAGGCATCACAGTCTGAAAAACCGGCCCTGAGTTGGGTTGCCAAATGCTCCCTCTCTATCTGGTAGGTAAGCACCACCCCCTCTGCTTCCCCTGTGGCCCAGGTTGGAAAAGGCAGAGGGGGTCAGAGAGGAAGAGGAAGTGTGGAGGGCAGGAGTCAGAGATGCTAGTCTAGCCCACCACTCTTCCTCTCCTCTGCACTCCCTTTTCCACTCTGTCCCCCCCCCTTTTTTCTGATCTAGGGGTGGGAGTAGAAGGAAGAGCAGTGGAGGTGAATGGGTGGATGGAGGTGGGCGGCCCCCCCCCCCTCGCCTTGGCTGTCCTTCAACAGTAGGGAACATATTTTGCAATTTACCCACCCACCCACCCAACACACAAACAAACAAAGCTTGCTGGGTGACACGCCCGTGATTTCCTCTGCCACATTTGGTCATAGAATGAAAGGGAGTGGAATTCTCCAAAACTGACACCAGAAGGAGACAAAAGGTCGCTTCGGGCTCCCTCCCTTCCGAGGAACCATGGGGAGGGAGGGGTTTGGCGTGGCTGCCTCCCCCAGAATCCTCAGCAAGACCTCTCACTCTGATTCACCTTCATGTGTGCCCAAAGGGCGGATTAGACATGAAACGTGCCCCCCCATGGGTGGGGGACTTCATTTATAACAGCCAGTGGGGGGGGGGAGAGGGGTGCAGCAGTTGCAGAACCACAGCAGGAGGAAGTGGGGGGAATACTCACCCCCGTGGTGCAGTTCTGACCCTGATTCCCCCCCCACAACTTTAAGCAGCAGGGGGGAAAGTTTCCATTGGCAACTCGGGGAGCAATTTCATGCGCAACGACAGATCTGTAGTAGCCAAAGGCAAAAGAATTTATTTCCAAGAATGCCGCATCATCGCTGTGCCTTCAGCAAGCTGCTTTCTCTCTAGTCTTGTGACTGATTGGATCTGAGAAACACGGGGAGTTCTGAGCGGTGACCTGTTGTCCGTCCTTGACCGATTTTAACGACTGATGTAGCTTGCGAGTTGGTAAGTTGGCGCCCAGACTTGAGACTTGACTTGAGATTTGGAGACAAAGACTTGACTACATCACTGGTAGCAGCAGGATCCCACGAAGAGAGACCCACGCCGTGACGCCACAGTGCGAGCGCCGAGCTGGAGTCGAACCAGGACGACCGACTGGGACACCAGACAGACACCAGGAACGAAGCCCACAGCCAGGACCAGGAAGCGAGCTGGGAATCAGCATGGAGGGAAGCCAGGAGTCGAGCCGGAAGCCAGGAGTCGAGCCGGAAGCCAGCACCGGGAGCAGAGCCAGGCGTTGGGGAGGAAGCCGCCAGCCGAAGCAGCTGAAGCAGGTGCCGCCGGAAGACCTCGGGGAGGAAGTTGGGAGGAGGAGGGAGGAGTCCAGCCGGGTGTCGGGAGCCAGGCTCCTCCTAGCCATCCTGGAACCCTGCCCCCAGCTGGAGCAGCCCACCGGTGAGTGACACAAGGAAGAGCCAGTGGTAGCAGGAGGACTTGCAGAAGACCTGGTTGAGTTGAGGCAGGAGAGACGATCCGCCAGGCAAGGGGCTGGGAGATGAGGGGGGGCGACATTTGGGGGGCGACATTCAGGTCCCAGAATCTTGGGCTGCTCCCCCCTGCGCACCCCCTCCCTCATGTCGGTCTTCTGCTGCTGCTTCTCCTGCCACCATTGTCTGCTTTCCAAGTCTTCCTTTTCCCTTTCCACCTCTGCCTCTCTGTCCCCTTTCTTTTTCTTTTTCCCATTCTTCCGTTCTCTTTCTCTGCCCAGCCCTTTCCAGGCTTGGTCTTTTTTTTTCTGAACTCTTGGTTTTCTCTTTCCTCCTTGTTCTTCTCCTTCCAGCCACTTAGTCTCCTCCATCTGCCTGCTTCTTGCCTCTTGTTTCCCCACCTTCTCTTCCTTCCCGTTTTTCGTCCTCCTGGCTGTCTGCATTTTCCACTCATTTTCCTCTGCATTTTTGACAGTCTCTGGCAAGGTGGGGAAGGGGCTGCCGAACCATCTTCTCCGGCCAGGGCGGGCCTCTAGCCAAGCCAGTGTTTGACGCTCCCTCTGGCCTGGGCCCCTCTTCTGGCTTGGGGGCTGCAGAGGGCTGCTGCTTTCTGGGACAGAGAGGGAGGAGAGCAGGGCCTGATCCTGCCGGCCGCACCAGGTCTGAGGTCCTCCTGCAGCTTCCCTGCTGGAAGCAGCAACTCCTTCCTTGTGTCACTTGTGACGAGGCAAATGGTAGTAAGTCAGGGCTGCAGCTGGCGGATTGGCTAGCAAATGGGGGGGGGCAACAACTTTGACTTTAGTCATTCTCCTCCTCCTCCTCCTCCTCCAGATCTTCCACAAGGAGATCATCTGGATGGAAGAGAAGAGAAAGGAGAGTTAATCTGACTGGACTTTGGAAAGGGGTCGGAGCCAGGGTGTGCCCCCTGTATTGAGTATTGGGGAAGGTCATCATGGCGGGGCTTCAGGCCTGGGGGGGTGTCCTAGTGGGCCCTGCTACTGGCTGCTTCCCAGGTTGGGTTGCGAGGACTGGACTCAGAAATCCCAACTTCCCACAACATCATCCCCTAAGGAGGCAGGTTCTGGGTTTTGAGACCTTCCCCCCCCCCAGCTCTGCCTCAGAAATGAGAGAGCAAACTTGCAGGCTCCTTGGACAAGGGAGGGGGTGGCCCTGCCCTCCCCTTTTCCTTGGAAATGGAACATACCATCCGGAGAGGAGGAGGAGGGGCCCGCTTCCTCTCTGATCCAGATGACTTTGATCTCCGGGGGCACCAGCTCTTCGACTGCTTGGAGCTGTAGGGGTAACATCATCACCTGTCATTGAGTCCCCATCTCCATCCCGCCTCTATGTGACACACGTGATGCTCAGGTGGTCAACAACAACAGGACCAGAGGGTCCCACTCAGGGCCAAGCGGGGGAGTCCAAAGGGTGGGACCCGGCTAATGGGGAGGCTGAGAGTGGGGCGGGTGCTGCAACAGCCTCTCCCCTGCTCTCTGGTGTCCCTGCCCTTGTTGCCGTCCTTGGGGGCCCTTCATGTGCCCCACTGGAAAGACCCCCCCTCCAGGAAGTGTGCTGGCAGGCAGACCAACTGCCATTCCGAGCTCTTCTTCATTTCTTCCCGGCGGGGACAGGAGGGGGCAGATGCAGCCGTGGCAGCAGCAGCAGCAGCAGGTGAGAGACTTACGTTCACGTGTGGTAGGCTGGCGGCCAAGGTGAGCACCTCCGTGCAACTGGCCACAGCTTGCTCCCGGTTGCAACTCCAGAGCGCCCTGAGTTCCTGCGGGACAAAGTGACATCTCACCCTGCTGGTCCTGGGCTGCAGCCTGTCTTCATTCCCGACGCCCCTCCGAGTCGTGCAGCTGGCAGTGGGGGCCAGCCAGAAGGATACCAGCAGCGGCACCCCCTGAAACTGTCCGCCAGTCCAGCCTCGAGCCCAGGTGGGCCAGGCAGCGGGCATCTCCCCTGCCAGCCTCTCCATTCGCCAGCCAGCATTTCGACAAGACACTCACCCCCAGAAGCTGCAGCAGCCGGGCCGTGGTGGGCATCTCTGCCAGACGCTGACAGCAGCTGGCCCAGGGTCATTCCTAGGGAGACAAGCCGCTGGGTCCCCAGCGCAGAAGGAAGGAGGGAGCTCAGCACAGCCCCAGCAGCAGGCCACTGGCCGCCAGAGGGAGATGTCCTGAAGTTACCTGGGTCGGGGCGTCCAGCCAGCTGTAGGATTCAGAGTCATCTGGGAGGGGAGAAGGAAGAGAGGCAAACCCTTGGTTGGACCTCACCGGGCTTGGGGGCAGAGAAGAGGCCTGGCACCCGTTCTCGGGGGGGGGGTTCCACATGCTCTTAACTGTGGGTCCAGCCTCATGATGAGCTCCAAGCACAACCAGACTCTGTGGTTGTGACATGGGCAGGAAGCTGGTTGTGCAGAACTTAGAAACTGGGCGCAGAAAAGCGCCTTTCAGAGCCCCTTCTTCTTGCCCTGGCTGTGCCCAGTCAACCCTCCTTCCTCCCAAATGCACCTTGTCCTCCTCCCTCGCTGCCTTTCTTTGAAGGCCCCCTGAGGAGCCTGGGGCACCTCTTTACCTTTGGACGGCGCTGGGGGTGCCACAGCAAGCTGTGGCGCTGGTGTTGCTGCAGCAGCAGCAGCACTGCGTGTCCACTGCGCACGGCAGGCTGGGAGGCGGCGACTCTGACGCTTTGCCCCTGTGGAGCCAACGGGGGAGCCTCTTCCACCCCCTGACGCGTGGGGCTCCCCCTGCTGGAGCAATGCGCCCCCTGCTAGGCACAGGGCAAAGCCTGGAGGAGAGAGGAGGGAAGAAGCTGGTGGGAAAGGTGGAGGCGACTCTGGATTCACCCCCGTTTCTAGACAGTCTCCACCCCAAATGACGGGTGACCACTCAAACGGGCTGCCCCCCATCAGTTTCCATTGAGTGGAAGAGTGCCCCCCCTTGCAGGATCCCTTCCTCCCTCGATTGGGAGGAGATTGGACCGGCGCGTCACTAGGGGTGTCAGTGAGGGGGGGGCTGGGGTGGAGGGCAGCGCCTGGACTTCTCCCAGAGCAGGAGCGAAGACGTCATTACCAGGAGGGCCCAGCCCTGGCTGTGGAGGGGAGGGGGGGGCCCTGGGGTCTGTCCTGAGGTCTTATGGGGGGGCTGCAAAAAACCCAACTTACACTTTTACAGTTTTCCAGCACTGTATCGTACCCTCCCTCAAGCTATTCCTAGCCATCCTAATCTCTGTCCCCTCCCAAAGAGTGTCCCTCCCCCAAGGCCCCTAAATAAAAGAAAGAACAGAAAAGAAAAAAGAAACCTCACTCTCTAACCCTCAGAAAAAAGTCCCTCCCCAAAAGCCCCAAATAAAATGAAAAGAGGAAAAGCCCAAAAGAAGTGTATCAAAAATAAAAACCAAAAATAAATAAAATAAGTATACACACACACACAAATAAATCAAAGAAAATAAAGAGATTAAAAAAGAAAACCAAAAAGGTAAAACTGCACTCATTCTACCCACACCTTTCACACCACGCGCCTCACTCGTCCACCTTTCGCTCGGCCTCTCACTCCTCCTTTCACGCACAATCAGAAATCACACGAAATAAAACCTCCTCCGCTCCGACCGCCACTACAACTCCAACCACCACTACTACACCCATACGGAGCCTCTCCAGGTCCCTGCTATTTATACAGCCCCCAGCAACTGTCAGATGATGTCACTAACTGTAACTGAGGCCGTGTCACCCACCAACTGACTGTGGCCTGGGCTCCTCTGGGGTCTTCAAGGTTCTGCTGTCTGGAGGGCAGCAGCTCCTCACCTGTCAGGAGCTTCCTCCTCCTTGAATAAACCGGATGACCTCCCCCCCCCCCGAGTTTCTACTGGGTCCCTTCCCACATCCCTCATAACTTGTGACGCCTCCACCTGCTGGAATTGGGGCAGGTCGATAGCTCCATCTGTGACCAAGGAGCGCATGTTCCTTGCCAGGCCACCGACACTTCCTTCTTGGGAGATTCCCCCGGAAGGTGGAAAGGCCAACAGGACTTCTTTAGGGGAAGGTTCTACCCCCTCCCCACAAGAGGTGGGTGGATGTGCTAGGTGGCCACCCCTCCGGTATCACTCCACTCCGGAATCGGACCTAGCAGCGAGTAACCATTGGAGCTGCAGGCTCCTTGCCCAGGCTGCGCCCACTCCCCAAACATGCTCCTCGGTCGCTCCTGCCTCTTCTGAAGCGTCTTGCTCCAAATCCCCTCCAGCCCTTGTCACCTTTTGGATTGGTTCTGGTGCTGGGTCTTTTGAGAGTCCGGTTCTGCTCCGGTTCCATCCATCACTGACTTTTACCAAGTGGTTTCAGAACTGGTTCCGACATGGTTTGCACTGCATGTGACCGGCCTCTTTCATGCACAATGTTGCTCCCTCAACGGAGAACTATTTAACACAAGGAAAAGGGCAGGGAGCATTCAGCAGTTCTCCAAGAAGGGTTTTTGAGTGTTGTCAAGGTTTGCAAAGCAAAGCGCCTTGCTTGTGGCCACGGAATCCTTCCAAATCCTCAGTACTTGCAGGCCAACCAATGGGAGGAGGAGCAGGAAAAGTGAGGGTGGGAAGGGCTGTCGCTAACCACTAGGCTTTGCACCTCTTCTGGCAGTTGCCTCTTTTGCCCATCCCCTCTCCCACCTCAGGGACACAGTGGCAATCCTGGGGGTCATCAAGTGTGTAGGGAGCAAAGGAGGGGTAGAGTAGGAAGGGGGCCTTGGAGTGAACATTTGGCACTTCCCTCCCATTTCCCCGGGTGCCGCAGAGCACTTTGGCTCTTACTCTCATGGCAAAGGGTCTTCAGCACACACCAGAACTTTACTGTTTCCACTCTGGTAGCCAGAGAGGAAGCTCCTACATCATCACAAGTTTCGGGCAAGAAGAGACACCCAAACGAGGTCCACCGTGATAAAAAGCTTTGTTGCGCTTGCGTTGCATCGACTCACCACACCATAGGGTCGGCTCCTCATTGCTGCTGAAGAACTTTCTGTGAACCAATTGCTTTCTCTGGAGGAGGAAGGGGGGGCCATTCGGAACAGAATGGGTTAATCCCTCCAATGTCAGAGGCAGGATCGGTAGAGTTGAGTTGACTCCTCCTCCTTGGCTCGCTCCCACCCAGTCCGATCCTGCCTCTGATAGAGATAGGTCGGTAGTATTGTGCTCTTAGCGATTTTGATTCTTGGACCAGGATTCAATTCATTTTTCATTCGTGATTGGTGAAGAGCCCTGCATGAGTCAAAAGCTTGCATAATTGTACACCAACCATCTTTTTGACCCAAGGGCTAAAGCTGATGGGGCTTTTTGTATGTTTAATTACCTGTAGTCACTGATCCACAGGCACTCTGACTGATGCCTTGCTTAAATTAGACTATTCATTACACACTGGTCCTGTATGGGAGGCAATGTCCGTGAATTTGCCTGTCTAGCACAATACTTTGGAAAAGTAGTGTTGGCTAGTTTGTAGTGCTGTTGTCCTGACATCTGGTGGCCAGTGAGTGTATTGCTGCTGCAAAGACCTAGCCTTGGAACTTGAGATGCTGGTTTGCCCATCCATTGGCCATGGCTTAATGACTGCCGCATCACAGGCTGGCAAGACTGTCATCCCAGTAGGCTACTACAGCATACTCTGCACGGGGCTGCCCTTGAAGAGTGTTCAGAAACTGTCACAGGTACAAAACGCTACCAAAGCATTCTTTCTTGTCTTGTCCAAGTCGGTCTGGAACGACGCACCTAAGCTGGGATCCAGGGCCCCAGAGTGTTCCAAGTGATCAACCTGCCCCAATAGGGGACTGAACGCCTCCCAGGCTCCCCCTCTACTGCAAAGGGAATCTCCTTAAAGGAGCAGTCTCCGGCGGCGTTCCCTCTAAGCTCCGCAGGAACACAGCCCCAAACCGAGCTCCTCCTCACGGCTCAGAGCTTGGCTTTCCTGGAAACCCAGTGACGGCGGGACTGATTCTCCCATCTGGCTACCACCACAGAACTGGTCCAGGCAAGCAAGCAAGAAGACGACTGCGTTGCGATTCACCTTTATTGTGTCAAGCTGGAGCCCCTGGCCAGAGGCCAGACAGCCGGCCTCCCTCCTGGACTGACATAGCAACCCCGGCGGTGGCAGCAGGCTCCTCGTCTCCCCTCAGTGTCCTTTTCGCTCTTTGGAACTCGGCCGTGTTCATCGCCCCGTCGGACCGTCGTCCTCGCTGCCCAGACGCCTCCGCAGCCGCAGCAGGCTCAGTTCTCTCCAGCATCCTCCAGCACGGGACGGAAGCGGGATCTTGAGAGTGGGGGGCACAGGGGGTGGCAAGAGTTTCTTCAAGCTGGACGTCTTCTGGGCCTTGCCTGCTGGGCACTCCTCGGGCATGCACACCACGCCACAGTCCTCCAGCGAGCAGGCCTGCTCCTGCCAGTAGTCGCTGGCCTTCAAATCCAAGGAGACATTCGCTGCCCAGACCACAAAGTGCCGGATCCGGGCCTGCTTGTGCAAGTCGCACATGCAAACCCAGGGCTGCCAGCTGTTCCAGTGGAAACCCGCTTCGCCTGCAGAGAGTAAGACACAGAGGTGGGGGGCCCCTATCCGCCAGCCTACTCCCCCCCAACGCACCGCCCTACCTTTGTGGACCTTGCCAGCCTCCCAATTGGGATAATGGGGAGGATTTGCAGGGCAATGCATATGCAGAAGTTTGTGCCACTGTTCTCAGCTGGCTTTACTCCCAGGTAGGTGCGCGTAGGATTGCAGGCAGGGAGAAGAGCACGGAGCAGGATAAGATTGCCCAGCAACTGGCCAAGGTCCATGAATCACACTAAGGTGCTGCTTCCTACTGAGTCAGGCTCTGGAGCCGTCTATCTCAGCACTGTCAACACGGACCGGCAGCAGCTGTCCAGAGCTTCAGTGGGGTCCTACCTGGCAATGCTGGTAGAGATCGAACCTGGGACCTTCTGCATGCAGTGCAGCGGTTGTTGGCAACTGCGCTGGTCTCCCTCTAGTCAAACTACCCCATCCTCGTTGTCTTCTCCTACCCTTTCCCCAAGGAGCTCCAGATGGCCTCCAAGGCTCTCTCTCCCCTCCATTGTCCTTACAACAACCCCAAAGGGTAGGTTAGTCCCAGAGGTCGCAACTGGCACTACAGTCACCTACTGCACTTTGTGGCAGAGTGGGGGATTTGAACCCATCTCTCTGCTCCAGGTCTGACACATTAACCACTACACCAGGGCAAAAGTTAACTCTCATGCTACTGGTAACTCCGACCGTGAGCTAAGTAACTCCAAAACGTTCTGCCCCTTAGTTTGAATTTTTGGTGTGTCCAATTCCTTGGTTCCAGGTTCAAATCCCAGCCTTGTTTGCAGCATGGACAGAACGTTAACCAGAGTACTTACTGACACAGAGTATAAATAACAAAAAAAAAAAAGTAAATTGAAGGAGAATTTGTCATTTTACACTGGCTGCGCCTCCCTAAATCTCCATTTCGCACAGGCCCTGACCGAAAGAAAGAAGGGGAGATTGTGGAAGCTTAATTTCAGGACCCCGCACTGACAAGCACAGGCAGCTGCAGGTTTTTACCAGTATCCCGCCACAAAGTGGCACTGCTGACGTATCCCAGAAACCAGAGTTCATAACTGAAGAATAAAAGCATGGCCAACCTCCTCTTCTTCTGCTGCTGCTGCGGGACAGAGAAAGAACCCAGCAAGGTCTGTGTCACGGAGTTCTGCAGGGCCAAGAAGCCGACATCACTGGGAAAGATGTTGCATATTTGCTGCCATGGCAACAAGCAGGGAGCCAATCAGCAGCCAGCACTCCAGAGATTCCATCCAGAGCATCTTTTAGCTTCCCTTGCCCAGCATCACGGCTTCATATTTTGGTTCAGAGAATATTCCTGCTGAGATATTTCAGATCCCGCCTCTGCATGTGGGTTTTAGGGCAGTCCTTTGCCCATGCCAAACATCATCTACAGAAGCAGGCCCTTCTCAACGCAACCCTGGTTCTACTGAACTCCCTCCCACAAGAAACACTTTCCAGGGACAAGTCAAAGCATTTTTTTAATTCAAAAGAGACAGTTTGTAAGATTCCCCCCCCCCCCATTTTAAAAACAATTAAAAGATGTTACACATTTTAAAAATAGTGGTCTTCTGTGTGTGTAGGACCCACCTTGGGTGGAAGATGAAGAACTTGGTGGGGTTAAAAAAATAAATCAAAATGAATCCATTTCGTAATTTCTTGCATTGTCCAATTGCAGGATGCATCTTCCCCGTGAGGTGCGATTTCACACGGGGTTGGGTGGGAGTCCCAGTCTTTAAAATGCACCACACCCTATTTACCCACCCAGGACTAAAAGCAACAGGCAGGGGAGAAGATAGAAGCATTTTAATTGGACTTTTTTTTGCAGCACGGCTTCTTACGGTGGTCCCACAGCCGACAAGCATTGGCGAGTTCGAATTCCGTCGCGTGGGAAAGATCGAGTAGTTCGTCAGTCCTGGTTCCGCCCGACACTCTTGACCTGGAAGTCTGGGGGCCGGAATGCAAGACGTGAGTCCTGGGATCACAGAGGCAGGGCTGGGCTGTATCATTATTCGCCTTTAAGGTCAGGCATGAAAAGGCTTTCTGTGAAGCCTCCCTGCTCAGAGACAGTCTATCTCTGAATACCAGTTGGCGGCAGGAGGGGAAAACGTGCTCTAATGCTCAGCTTGTGGGTTTCCCAGAGGCCACGGAGGGAAGCAGGAGGCGGGATGAGAGAACCTGCTGTGCCCCAATCCAGGAGGGCTATTCCCCCCCCCCCTTTAAAGTCTTGTTCTGGTAAAATGCTTTATTATATAGGAGGCTTGCAAATACTGGAGTCTAGTGCAGGGAAGAATACTGGAGTCTAGTGCAGGGAAGAATCCTAGATCCACGCCCCCCCCCCCCCACCGAATCCCACCATTGTATTAATCGTGCGCAGTTCCTAATTCCCCGTCTCCGTTGTTCATCCTGCGCATTTACCCTGTCCAGGCGGCGGCCGGGAGACTTGGAGGCCAGAGATGAGCGCAGGTCCAGGCTGCTGAGCGTGGGGCTGAAGGGCTGCACAGGGTTCTCCCACCCAGCCAGGCAATGCTGTGGGGAGAGGGGGGGCAGTGGGGGCAGAAGCGTGAGCGGGGTTTGGGGCCGATCAGATCCTCATTGGTTGTAACAAGGGTGGGGAGCCTCAGGACTGTACCCCGTCACTCACTCACACCGTGACCCATTGCAACTCCTCTCACCCCCCTCTGTGGATCCGGCCCCACGCCACTTTCACGGCCTCTGCCAGGGAGTCGTGGACTTTTCTATCGGATCAGACAGCAAGGAGGGGAGGGTCTTGCCTTCCACCGCCTTGAACTCCGGTCCTCCGACAAACGAGAAGCTGGTCACTCACCGTGGACAACGCCAGGTCATCCGCCGGCTCGTAGCTTTTCCTGCGATGGATTTTGTGCTTGTAGGCCGGGAGGAGGGTGGACCGGGGAATGCTGACCCTGCAAGAAAAAGATCCCATCCAAGCAGAGTCCGGAGAGGCCCTGGAGACGCAGTTTCTCAGGACCCACTGGCAGGACCCCCAAGAAGCACATCCCACCCCTCCTCAAACGCAGCAAAGATTCACATATTTCTGAAATAAATGCCAGCTGCTTCCTCCTCCCCCTTGACTCTCCTCCCTCTGTTGCCCCCCATGTTGAGCTCTGTAAGTCCCTTGGGGCAGGGACTGTCCTCCTCTCGTAGTTTTGTATCCATGCCATCCACATACTTGCTAGAGATGGTGCTGCATAAGCAAGAGCCCAGATTTCAGAGCTGCCCACGACTTGTGTGCCACAACTTAGCAGAGGGCAGAAGCACAAAGATCGTCGGACTCCCTTGGATCCCTCTCCAGGCTCCGTTGAGGAACGTGCAGCTCCTACGGAAGTCAGTGCAGGACAGCAGGACTCTGACATGCTCACCTGACAAAGGCTGGCTCCACCAGGGTCTCTGGAGGCTGCCTGGCCCGGGGGGTTTTGCAGATGGGACAGGCAGACTCGGAGTCAACGGGCTCCGTAAACAGGCGCTGGTTCAGCCGGTAGCAGAAGACACCTGCGAGACAGACCAGAAACTGCTGCTGCAGCGAGCTGCTGGGTGTGTGGGGTCGCTTGGTGCATCTACAGTGCCATTTTCAGCACTAAGTTGCTAGTCCTCATGGCTGAGGAATTCAGCTTGAAACCATGCAAAGTCTCATGAGCCAGGAATGGATGGACGGAGCAGGGAATATGGTGGCCAGGAGAGGTACCTGCCGCTCAGCAAAAGCCACGATCCTTCCTCAGGGGCAATGGAATAATAAACGATATAAAATTCATTCAGGAAATAGAATTCATTTCCACAGAGAGGCACAAAGCCTCGTCTCTTGTGAATTCTCCATGCAGCCAGGCTGACATGCCTTCCTTTGTCAGGATGTGCCCCCTCTGCACCGCCCCCATGACAAATCTCTTGCTATTCCGGATCTTGTACCACTGGGAAACCCCCCCACCCCCGGGGAAGCATCCAATAATTTCTGGAAGGCAGCATGAAAATGCCTGCCCCAGAGGAGTCCTTGCAGATGGATTAGAAGAGGGAGTTTCATCGTACACTGATGGGAAGCCAAATCTGCCGCCGATTCTTCATCGAGAGTCAAGGGCCCCGACATTGCCGACCTGCACAAAAACGAACATGGCACACAGAGAGGATCTTCAGGAATCTCAAGGATCAAATCAAGAATTTACACAAACAAAAACAAGCAGGTTTCTAGACCTCGTGAGCATGTGAAAATAGGCTTGAAAGCACGTGGACCATCGCTGCCAAAATCTTAAAAGCCAGAGGCAGCGGAGGAACGAGGACCTGGGCCCCCCTGTGAGGAACAAAACCAGACTAGGTTCTGCAAGCTGGCCAAAAGTTGTGCAAGATAAACAAATGTCCGCCCAATGTTTCATAACTGAATCAAACGGCAGAATATCTAGCTTGCCTCGACACAGAATTTTAAATGTCTTCCTGAAGTATCCACACAACCCCTGCTTACTGTATGATCGACATTTTGGTTGGGGAAGGGGAGGAAGCTCATGGCTCCGACACAAAGACGGAGACTTACCCTTAACCCGGCAGCTCCTGGCTCGTCCATCGTTCAAATGCCATCCCCACCTCCTCCCCTTACACTCTTCCCGGCGACACCAGACCCACCCACAGGTTCTATGCTTGCGCCTCGCCCTCACTGTGTATGCCGGTCAGAGATGCAAGCCTCTCTGTTCACCCGCCGAAAGTCTTGCAGCTCGGAGAAGTACTGAGCGGGTTTCTCCGACACGGAGGAATCCATGTCCAGCAGACCTGAGAAAACAAGGGAAAGGTCAGGACAAAATAGCGGCCCTGTGTGTCCTCAGAATCTGGTACACTGTCTTTGGACATGGAAGCTCCACTCCCCCTGCCCCCCCCCCGGCCTCAAATTATCAGCATTTATCTTTCACCTCGCACACAAGAATAGCCCAACCTGGCCAACAAGATAAATACAAAAATTGCAGCTTATAACGTGATATAAAATTAACCAACGAATGCTGGTCTGGAGACATGGTCGGACTGAGTTTGTTGCAAACAGATGAGACCGACACACCTGCGATCCAATCGTAGCCCAAGAAAGGGCGAGCTGACCAGTCATCCGCTGGGATAGTATACTCCTCAGGGTCAGACATAAACGTCACCCGTCCGGCCTCCTTCTGCAACAGAAAACATCGTCCCATTTCCAGCAAGAACCTGCAGAGTCCAGAGCCCAGGGATTGTTGCCAGTGGCCTTCAGAGAAAGCTCAAAACCCACCTTCATCTTCTCTTTGGAGTCCTTGCCTCCAGGGGTGAGCAAGATGGACTTGGGGGTCTGCAGCACACAAGCAGATACTCCCGGCCTGTGGCTCCCTTTGGCCCGTGTCTGGCTCGGTTCCACCCCGGTCTTTGGCCGATCCTTCTCCCTCGATCCCTCGCCGCAGAGATTGGCAGAATGCTTTTTAGCAGCCTCTCGGTGGCCTGCAGGCACACGCTTCCTCGGGCTCCTGGGGGGGCCGCCATCTTTCACCGCTTTGCAGGTCTCCCTGGCAGATCCCCCTCCTGCGGCTGCGAAGCTCATCCTGCCCCCAGGAGCCTCCGTGCATGGATGCCCCTGCTGGTGGGTGTCCCTGGCCGGCTCGTTGCGGGGTGTGGTGGGTTTTGCAGGGTGTCCAAGGCCTGATCTCGCCACCCAGGGCCCTGCCTCCACGGACGTCATTATATCGGTTTTATCTTTAGGAAACTGCCCTTGGTTCTCTTTCTGGAACAAGAACACCATCATTAACATAGTGCTGGTAAGGTCCCTGCCCAGAGGAGCTTACAGTCAAAATTAGACACAGCAAGTGGGAGACAGAGGCAAAGGTAAACAGAAGGACCCTGTATCCCAGAGTCTGCCTCCACTGGGAGAAACTGACCACAGATTCCAGCATGCAATCGCAGAATTCCACGTACCCCGTTCCTGGCATCTGGAACCTGCTGGTTCTTGGGAGCAGCTCCTTTGGGTAGCAACGATGGGGACTGAGGTTTGATGGGAATCCGCTTTCTGAATTCCTCCTGGTTTGCTTTTAGCCTCTGCAGCAGATCTTGGTTCATGTGACGGAGCCTCTCTAGTTGCTTCTGGTCCATTTTCTTTATCTCTTGTTTAGGACAAGAGAGAGATTAAAATAAATAAAATCTAACACCAGAGCTTTCAGGGTTCAGATCTGTCTAGAAGAGTCACATCCTCCAGCCTACAACCACTGAATCCCCAGGAAAGGTGAGCATGGTTGCGATAAGGAAAATCCACTCTGCACATGCTCAGAGATGCTCCGTTATGGCTTCCTATGCACCGGGACTAAACAAAGGTTTAAGTCTCATTGAAAGTCATGGAACGAATGCATTTTAGGAGCAGAGATCAGCAAAACCACTGCAGGACTAGAAACTTGTCTAATCCTAAACACAGTATTAAAAAGTGATGCTTTGGACTGGAGAAAACGCCTACTGATATAATGAGAGTTTTTGAGGAGGAGCCTTGCCAGGCCATCTCCATGAAACTTTGAAGCTGGACATATTCCTTTTGACAAACACAGTAAATGGTTGACATTTGTATTTCTAGAGCTGGTCTTCGCAAGACAAAGCTCCTGTGCGATTAATTCAGCTTGACGCGCTGCGCTGTCTGCTGTGCCAGTTCCCTTAGTACCCAGAGGAAGCAGAAATCAAAATACCTACGAACAGAGCTGCATCCTTCAGGAAACTGGAGTTTGCCCCACCTACTTTGCATTCACACCGATAAAGCAAACAACGGGGATTCTGCCCCCCCCCCCCCTGTACATGATCTGAAGGATGTTTCCACCTTCCATCCTGGGGGTAGCTCTGTTTTTAAACAACATTGAAAAAAAATAACTCCATGCATTAATTCACCTAATCAGGAGACTGATGAACAAAAGCTTTACATTTATTAAATCAGAGGGTGGGCTTAATTCACACACAGGTCCAGTCCGAGCGTCTGTTTTCAATGCTACCTCTGAGCCAGGGAGTGCATGAAATCTCTTTTGCACAAGATGCTACAGAGAAAAACATATTTAGCTTTCCGGATTTCTAAAAGTTACAAAAAGAATAGGAAGCAGACTTCCTGAGCACAGGCAGAGCGCATTTGACTTATCCTCGAGTAGTTAGGAGGGCCTCCATCAGACTCAGATAGGCAAGTCTTGGCACGATAAGGTTTTTTTGGCTGTGAAATTAAGCACCAGTCAGAAGGGGTAGACTTTAAATCTGTGGGGTTGTTGGGGGTGTGTGTGCAAGCAACAAGAAGCTGGTGATCATTTCCCCATCCAGTGTGTGTGTCTGTGGGGTGGTGGTGGAGGGGTGTGTGTGTTGAGCTGCTAGGTAGATTCGCTTGCCTTGCTCCCTCCCTGCCCCATAGACTGCCAGAAACCCCCCTAGCCTGCAGCCAAGCCCCATTGATTCCATTCCAAGCACCAGAGAGCTTATCTTCTCCCCCAGCCTGTGCAACCCTGAACCCCACATCCAACTAATCTAACCCTCCCCTTTTAACTACCCCAGATCAAAGCCCCCCTTCTACTCACTCATTCAACTTTTGTCGGTTGCTTACTATGTAGCAAAAGAGAAGCTTCCGAACGCGCCCTGATTGGCCAGCGCGGCTTTCGTACCCAGCATGCAACGCACCAACCGCCGCCCACTTTCACGGCTTAAAGGGGCCCCGTCCCATCCCGCCTCGCCCCGCCCCCCCGCTCTTTGACCCGGGAAAGATCGACCTCTCTTGCTTGCATCGGAGGTGTGCACAGCCCTGCACCCCGATCCAATGCACGCTTGCTAAGAAATCCTATTGCGTTTCAAGGGTTTTACTTACTCCCAAGTAAGACGCACAGAATAATTCGGTTGCAATGCCATACAGAGAAGAGTGTTGCATAGTGACGATGTCCAGAGAAAGAGAGAGGTGACACACACACCCCGTCAGCCTTTTGCTGCAGCAGGCTTACTCCCAAGCAAGCACCTGCAAGGAGGCGGTTGCAATCCTGGACAGTGTATATAGTGGTTAGAGCAAGTTGGGCTGAACCTGCATTGGCTACACCCCCCCACCAATAAAATTACATTCAACATGACACTTTTTGTTTCTTTTTTAATTCTGGTTTCCAATAGTACTAACTGCACCGATACAGCAGCAAACAGAAATTCATGCAGAATGAAAAACCAGACGCCGTAAACACAGCAGAGAAGGACACAGCCTGTAGCCGGGATATTCAAAGAGCCCCCACTTCATATTCAATCAAAGAGGAAAACTAGGTAACTGTGAAGGTAGGAGCAATTAAAAAAATAAAGTGCATTTGATTAAACTTATTTTCTCTTTAAAAGTGAGCTTTTTGTTCTATGGCATGTGGCAGATTTGCTAGTCAAAGCCAGAAACTACGATCTCCCTGCAGTGCATCAGTCAAAAAGTGAAAAATATTCAGTCGAGGAGGTGGTGGTGGTGGTGGTATCTAGCTCCTTTGCAACTAAGCTGAGTTTGGGGATCACTCACAAAAACGATGGGAAGCCAGCCTTAGTGAGGGTCCAGACATTTTGTTAGCTTAATGGCTGTACCTGTGGTTTATCAGGACAAGTTTCCAAGCTCCTACAAAAAACATGGTTGTGCCAGAAATAGTACACAATTGCCTGGAACAAATCAAAGCTTGTCCTGTGTGTACCACAAATGCTGCAAGCTCAGTCACATGTGTGGTGGATCCAGTGCCAATCTACACACAGCAAGTTGATGGAGAAGCTGTGACTGGCACATGGATATGACACACGCAATCGTCACGAGTACGATACACGGAAGCTGCATGTTCCCTCCGACATAGAATGCCGTCCATGTATGAATACATGAAATTGTCCTTGTGAGATAGTCTCCCCTGCAAAAGCTTATGCTGTATAGGAAGATTAATGTAAAAAAAAACTGGGGGGGGGGGAATACCTTCTAGAAACTGACCAGCGGCCACTTCCTCCCCCTTTCACAAAACACTATTTTTAAATTGATTAAAAAGGAAAGAAAAGAGAGAAAATCAAGTAGATCAAAAGAATATAACCAAACTTGCTCTGAAGATACCACAACACATAAGGACTTTTTCCCCCCCAGCACTCTGAAATGGTAGCCAAGCCTCATCAGTGCGCCCCCCCCAAAATAAATAAACTTGACATGAAACGGGCAACTGTAAAAGGGATCAAAATCCGCTACAGGCTGCAGTCTTTTTGCGCTGTCTTAGAAGTGCTAAAAGGAGTATATTCTGGAAAAAAAAATCTCTCAGAGGAGTGGGTGTGTCTTCCCACCTCCCATTTCATTATGTCGCTATACGTTGGCAGCCAGGCTCTTAAGAAATTCATCAAGGGTTGTGTAGTTTTGCCGACTCCATGAGGACTGGTGGCACAAGGGGACAAGCAACTACGAAAAAACTTTAAGGGCAGAGCTAAGGGGAATGGAGCTGCGAGGAAGAACGAGAAGGAATTTATTCAAGAACAAGGGAGGGTGAGCCATCAACTGCACCAGCTGACATGAACATGACCTCTAGGGTGAGACCATACAGTGTGAGGCATCCTAGACTGGGGATCTATGCAAATCTCCCCCCCCCCCAGATGTGGGCATTCCTCCTTTCAAATCTTTGGCCACCCTCCACTACACATCAACCCAGCTGCGGGGCACAAAGAAGGCTTTGGCGGGCCGCTGGGCAACCAGGAAGGGGTTCTTGTATACCAGTCCAGAAGGGGGCGCTGCCCATTCTCTGGGGTTGGAAACTTCGGATGGCAGGTGGGTGGGTTTCTGGGGAGGGTCGGCGTAGAATTGCTTGGACCTCTGTACAGATTGTGTGCAGGTTGGTGCAGAGGAAGGCCACAACCTGCCTGAACGGGTGTCTCTCGTACACACGCTCCATCCACACTTAAATGAAGCGCATCCCTTCCATTTCAACAGGGAGAGAAGAGAGAGCAGGACTCGGCTCCTCCTGCTAAACCAACAAGACTTAAAAGTGCGCAAGTGTGGCTGGATCGTGCCCATCGTGTCCGAGAAGAGAAGGGACGACCCCTTTGCATGAATGGGAGCAAGTTCATTCATCGAGAGAGAGAGAGAGAACTTCCGAGGAGATTTCAAGCCAAACCACCAGAAGGAAGGGATTAATGCAGAATGGATACAGGCTGCTCTTGGTAGGTCCTTCTTGGTTGAAAAAGATTTGCCATCCCGCTGTGCATAAACATAGGTATTTCTCCTGCTAAAGTATTAGCTTAAAATCACGGCTGGGAAGAGAGAGGATTCTAAGATCAAAGAGCATCGGGGGGGGGGGGGGACGGGACAGAACCATGCAGAGCCAGAGTGGGATCGCTGCCACCGCCCCCCCTGCCGCCATGGGAGACGCAGCCACGAGCTTCTGGGGGCGGGACCAAGAAGGTGTCCCCCCCCGCTTGGAACAGCTTTCCCCAGAGGGTGCAAGGAAGGCAGCTCTCCTCCTGCTCTTTGTCTTCCGCCCTTATCTGCTCTGTTGTAGGTACTGGTGTGTGAACATGTTCAGTTCGCTGTCCAGCCAACCGGCTTTATTCCTGGAGAGAAAACACAAATCATGGTTTGCTCTGATTGCAACTGACCAATCCTTAAAGAAATGTACGTCTGATTTGAGAAAACAAGTCCCTACATGCACAGGCAGGTGGCAGTTTCAGAACAGGCAATTCCCTACTGGGCGAGAGAGACACAGAAAAGAGGGTGAAGACAATGCCTGCTACACACAGAGGCATCTAAAAATCTATCCACACACACACACACACACACACACACTTTTTCCTAGTGCTTTTACTCACCTGCCCATTTAAGTCACTTAATTAACCGACCAACCCACTACCGCTTGTTCAGTTTAATCAGTTGTGACCGGATTTATTTGGGCAACAATTGCACAATATTTTTATTTGTTTCGGCTATTCGCGTGTTGCTTTTGGACCATCATGGTTCCTCAAAAGCAGTTCACAACCATGTAAATAAAACCATTAGGGATTCCCAACAAGAAGGAAGCCAGCAGGTGAGCACAGGGCCCCAACACGGCCAGGTCTAAGGCACGTCCTGCCTGCCAGAAATTATTTCGGAAGGAGAAGATTGTGTTTGAAGGTAGACGGTATGCCCCACGCTAAAGAAGCAAACCTCTGCCCCACCACCAGTCAAGGCTTTTAGGCCAAGAGCATAGCAAGAACAGAACTTCCTCCCCCCCACCAGGACTGCGAAGGAAATTCCCTACCGGAGCAACTTGGCTTTGCTCTGCAGGGAGTCCAGGATCTCAATCTTTTGATTCAGGGCAGTGATTTCCTTCTCCAGGTCGTCCCGCGTGACGTCGACTTGCTGGCAGAGCTGAGCGAAGGTTCCAGCCAGCTCCCTTTTTATTTCCAATGACAGACAGACAGACAGGCAAAAGGAGGAAAAAAAGGGACCAGACATTGAGCTCAAACAGCAGTGGTTGGCAACTAGCAGCCCTCGAGTTAAAACTGGCCCACAGCTGATCACTGCTTGCCCTGTGACACACTGCGGCTCGACTGGGGAATTTCAGCCCCAGTGAACAGGTCTCAACATCCCCTATTGTACTGGTCTAAAGGACTGGTTTGGAGCTTTTAGTCTTTGTGAAACACTCTACAAATTTTGCACCATAAAACGGGAAATTTGTGAGTTTTGTAGGAATGATGCAGAATAAGGAAAAGTTGTATTAATAGGTGTGTTCTGTGCATGTGAAAGGGACCATGCAGTTATGTTGGGCACTGTCTCCAAAAGGGACTGGAAGAAGACAGCTACGCAGGTTTAAAAACCGCCATAAGCACTCAGAGAAGTACAAATGCTGATCAACATTCTGTGATGTCATGGCAGCTCAACCAATGGCATAAGGGCTGTAACTACGCTGAGCTTTTTCCAGGTAATTTTTGGCCCTCTTAGCTTTTTCCAGGTAATTTTTGGCCCTCTTATAGGCCTGGCACCTCTTAACAGCCTTCTGTCAACAAGCCACAATGGTCGACTCAAGTGGATTTGAAACCAGCTGGAGACGTGGGCCATGTAAATCCATTCTCAACCCCATTCAATGCAGAACATGAGCAAAGGAACTCACTGTTGGACTTGATGGCTGCAGTTAGAGCCGGTGTAACTGATGATGAGCTGGAGCTTCTCGCCGGCATAATCCACAAATTGCCGCTTGAAGGCCCTCTCCTTGGCTTTTGTGGTCCAGGTGAGGCGCTCGTAAACATACAGGAGCCCATAAAGGCCGAAGGAAAGAGCTATCAGCCGCCAGCCCACCGCTTTCCACACCTGCAAGTTACGGAACACCGGAGAGAAGAGACAAAGCTGCAAGGGTTACAAATGACACGTTTCTTATCCTAGACTCGAGGAAAGACGGATGCATGTGGCCTACAACTGCCCTCCCAGCCCTCTGACTGGCCGAGTTGCTGTGATGTCATGGAATGTTCACAAACACACACTTAAATGAAACTGAATTACTGCAATCACTAACTATAAAACCTAACCTCCCTTTCTGAAAGCACTGGAGTGTATTTTTTGATCGTGGAAAGGGGGGGGCACAGCCCTCAACCTTAAGATTATCTTTCAAACCTACCACTCCACCAACCACAAGAATGCCCATAGAAGTCCTTGATGTCAGAGAGGCCAACCCTGTCACCATGGAGACCATCAGCTCCTCCTGAGTCAAGGATCCCTGAGGTAGGGGAGGGAGGCTTGGGTTTGCAGGCGTCAAAGGCAAAGGACGCGGAGCCTAATGAGGAAGGGGGGGCAAGGGAAGGAGACAGAGAAGTGCAAAAAAAAAAAAATTGAAATAAAAACGGAGGACATTTTGCACCCCCTCGTCATCACAATGCAAAGACTATTTCATTCATTCAAATAACAAAACCAAGAGGGTTGTGTTATACCCATTTTAGAGACTGGGCAAATTGAGGGCCAAGGGCAACTTGCTTGTGGGTAGGCGGATACTGGACCAGTTGAGTGTTGGCCTGATCCATCAGGGCTCTTCTTACCTGGTCATTGTACCCCATTAAGGCTCGGCGGGTGTTCTTTGGTCCCAGAAAGCGGTTCACGAGCATCGTCCACCCGAGAGAGAAGTGGAACTGAATGTCTTCTTGGAAGTCGGCACAGAGCTTGTCGCAGTTCAGGTCATAGCTCAGGGTGAAACGTTGCCGGGGGATCAGCATGTCTATCTGACTCCGGATTGAGACCGGAAGGAGGGGCTTTAAGCCATCTTAGTGGGAGGGAAAGAGAGGAGTCCTGTAAGGGAGCAGCAGGAAACCTGGGCAAGAGTTCCAGAAATAAGCCAGAGGAAGGAGGGAGCGTCACGTCGCCGATCTCGCTTTGCAACGCCCTTAACCCAAACGCACCTCCTCTGTCCTGCTTGCGCACCCTGTGAGGTGGGAGGAGACGCCGGCTCAGGTACCCAGCCGCAAGCCATTTGACGCAGCCGCTCACCTATCATTTCCTGCTGCACCGTCTGCAAGGAGGTCGTGATGGAGCTGGAGCAGCGATCCGACATGTTCCGGCCCAAACCCTCCTCAATGTGCCGGTGCAGTTCCTGGAAGACAGACAAAGGCAACTTCAGTTTGGGGAGCGAGAAAGCCTCGTTTCGTTAGGAGCATCTGCACAGGATGAAACCGACAGCTGCCCTAAACCAGCCATTAAGAACAGATGTATAAATAGGCAGATTTCAAAGTCAGCGATCATCACATGAAAGCAGGTAACAACCCTAGATCAGCCCTTTAGCTTAGTGCCGAATGATCAACCAACTAAGGTTTCCGGAACCGGAAAGCAGCCCTCCGGCCTACTTACGATTTTTTACTTTGCCCCTACAGTATCTTTAAAACTTCTTGGTGAAGCTCAGAAGGCTTTTCAAAATCACTTACTACCCATTAAACAAAACTCACGTTCTTGTAAACTTTCATGACGACTTGAGACGGGTGGAAATCTAGCTGGAAGTCGTCCACCAGCACCGAAAGCCGCCTGATCTCCTCCGCCATCGCGTTGGACACCTGGAAGCACAACCGCGGTTCAGGCAGAGGCGAAATCACCTCTCTGCGCAACGCTGAGGTCTCCTCTCCTTTTGCGCCTGCAATTTGGAGCCCTCTCTCCTTTGCCCAGGTGGGCAGGGAACACCAGCGGATCGGGGCCAGGGTTGCACAGCTTCTGTGCTCCGTCACACACACACACCACACAGCCCTCGGCGAAAGTGTCCACCTCAATTCTGCTCCACAGAATGGAACACATTCTGGATTTTTACTCCCTCTCCTGCCCACTGATCACCTGCCGTTCCACTTCTTCCGTGATCTGTTTGATTTTCAGCTTGTAGTCGTGACTGAGTAGCTCCAGCTGTTTGTCAATGAAACCTAAGCGCTCTTGCTTATCCTCTCTCATCTCCAGGCAGTAAATCCTAGAGGAGGAGAAGGACAACACGTACATTAGGACGGCACGCACGCACGCCTACCAACCAGAGTCCCGGAGACCCACAGGCAAAGAAAGAAATGCCAGCAAGTCTAAGCAAGGATACAAGGGTCTTTCTTGTAACAGCTTTGAAGGATGGACAAGGGGATGACCACTGAACAGGGAACCGCAACAACAACAACGGTTTTTGAAGAGCTTAGGAGGATACTCCTGTTCTTATGCGATGAAGCACATGGGTGAAATAGGCATCAGCCTTAAGTCAGCCCTTTAGCTCTAAGTCAGCCCTTTAGCATCCAAAAGTTTCATTTCATTCAACGCTTGTATGTGTTCAACCATGGTTTTGTTGACACCCCCTATTACTCATACTAGAATCGAGCTCCGAAACTTGCTGTCTCTCTGTTTCTGTCCACAGCTTCTCTAGGAAACCCAAAATACACCTGGCCTCCTCTTGCCCACCTGCAGGCAAGACTCCCAACGCCACTCACCTCTGCTCCTGGGCAGCGACATGGACTGAGTCCATGATGTGGCGGACCTCTTCCGCAATTTGCTTGGCTCTGACCGTGTGCTGCTCAAACTTGGTCTTCACCGCAGACTGCGAGATGCATTCCTGCACCAGTGGAGGTGGGAAAAGAACATTAAGACTCTGCAGCCTGCATTAAAACTGAGAGATGGGACCCAGCAAGGAGAAGAGTCCCACTCTGCAAATTCTACAATCGTTCAGGGACGAGGACATCCATCCAGCTGCCCTGGCCAGGAGCCAGGTTTCAACCCCCTGACGGCCTCACTCCCTCCAAGGGGCACGACTCAACAGATCATGGCACTCACCTCAAATCTTCGCTCAAAGTTCTGGAACTCAAACATCCTCACTTGGAACCCTTCCGCCAGCGCGCCGCCTAGAAGGGTGAGCATCGAGAACAAGGTCTTCAGGGAATTGCCGACAATCAAGTCCCACTTCAGCTGCTAATTTAGGCAGACGCACAGCTGGCCTCCCCCAGAAACTATAGCCGCCAGATGTAGGGAAGCCAAGACCCAGGGGGAAACGAGCTGCTTCCTGACCTCCTTGCAGAGGGCGGAACTGTGCTTGGACATGTAAAAAGGTTGGCTTGGCGCCAGACAGGGGGGGAGAGAGAGGGCTACAGCTGGATGCTGAGGGGAGAAGCAGTCACTACCCCACGCTACACCTGAAGGGCTGGCAAAGAGCCAGGCAGTTCACCTCCTTCAGGCATCCCTTGAGCCTTCTGGATCCTGGCGCTCAGGACCTCTTTGGCGGAGATGAAGAAGATCCGGTCTCCGGCTTGCGCCCGGTCCACCACTCCCAGCTCCTCCACCAAGAAGCTGGTGCAGCGCTCCATGTGTTGGCGCCGGACCTAAAAGGAAGGACACCGCATAGATGTAGGAGGTCAGGGTTCTATTAGTGCTGGGTAAGCGTCTACCCCACCCCTTGAAGCATTGGGGGCTTGAAGCATTGTACACGGCCCTCCTCTCCACCCCCACTCCCAAACCACAAATAATCCAGGGTCCTTAAGTAGAGAAGACACAGGCGTCCCACCCACTGCCATTTCTACAAGGACTCCATCCAACTTGTGACAAACGTTCCCATTTTACAGAAAGAGGACAGTCACGTTCCTTCCCCAGAACGGCTCACCTCTTCCATGTACTCTGGTTCGGAGGCTGAAGCATCCCAACGGTTGTTCAAGATGAAAATGTTGGGCCGGGACAGGCGTGCGTTCACTTTGTGGAAGAACTGCTTCTCCTGAAAACGGGAGGGACCAAAACCGTGGCTTTGGCGTGGAAGGAGACAGTGGAGTGTCGAATCCTGGGCCCCACTTCCACCTCCACCTTTTCACCCCTGCGCAGGCCGTCAAGAGTTGTGTCCCACAGACGCAAATTATGGCCATCCCCCAAGGCCAGAAAAGGCAGGGTGGGGTTACTGGTGCTGTCTGGCTGGCAACTCAGGAGTTAAAGGCAGGAGAGGCAGCCCTGCCCACAGCCGACGCGATTGGATGGGGAGAAGGGGTGTGGCCAAGAGGGCGCATAAACGTGGCTGCCTTGGAGACTTGAGACAGTGCTCAGGCAGGCAGGCTTCTGCACAAGAACATATTCGTGAGTGATGGATTATTCTTGGACATACTGCAAGGCTCTAAAACATGGGCTTTAGGTCGGCCTGCCTCTTCGAGGGTCCGTAACCAGAAGAAGGGCAAGCGAGCACAGGGGAAGCGCGTTACCGTTTGCATCAGTGTGGATTCCGAGTTGGCCACCAAAACAAACACATCAGCGTCCAAGCAAAACTTGTCGATCCAGCTGTCCAGTTCGGTGGTCACATCGATCCCGGGGCTAAAGGCACACAGGGAAATCAAGGGTCATTAAAACAGCTGCCCTCTCAATTCAGCAGTCTCCTTCCCCATGTCTCTTTAACTGAAGCTCTGCTTTCAAAACAGAGCATAACTGAAGCTCTGCTTTCAAAACAGAGCAAAACAAAAAAGTGGAGCCGGGCCTGCCGCCTCAGACTGCAAGCTCCATCTAGCCCCTGTATTTTCTTTCCAGTAGCGGTTAAAGAGATGCTTCCGGGAAGCCAACAAGCAAGGCTCTCCTGTGGCTGTCCCACTTAGCAACTTGCATTCAGAGGTAGACTGCCTCTAAGGATGGAGGTTCAAGTTAGCAGCCATTGATAAACAGCCATCGACAGACCTCGTCCTGCTCAGTGGGATTTTTGCCTCATCGCACCCACCACACCCTGGGGCAGCAAATCCCAAACATGACCTATAAGTTATGGGCAAGACTCCTTCTTTGCATCTGCTCCGAATCTCCTGCCGAGCAATCAAGTTCATGGGGTGGCTCCAAATTCTAATATTATATAAGAGAGAGACCGTCTCCCTGCTTTCTCCATTAAATGCATATTTTTATAACCCCCCCACCCCGCCCACTTATTTCTAAGCTAAGAAGTCCCAACCAATGTTGCCTTTTCTGACAGGGAAGGGTGTTTTCCTCCAACAAACTGAACAAAAAACAAAACAAGAAGTTTGGGGGAGGAAGACGCAGCCCTTAAAGGTGGTAGCAGCAGACTAAAAAGCAGAAAGGAGATAAAGCAATTAGCTAAAATCATGCCACCTCAGATGGCTAAGCTGGCTGCAATTAGCATCCTGGAGAATTTCGCATCCGCTTACAAATTAATTCCTGCTAAGCCGCACAAACGCCAAATGCAGGTGGCATTTCCAAAAACGGTGGAATTGCTCCGTCATGAGGCTGGAGGTCTCCCAAGTACAGCATGACCCACAGCTGGTTTCCAGTGCCTAGACCATTCCCCAGGAAAATAGGGATGTGGGATCTCTCACCTGTCCATCAAAACCAGGTCGTCTTTGAGGAGGGGGCACTTGGAGTTCGGCCACATAACGCTAACGAGGCCGCCGGCTGTTAAGACTTCATCCTGGTGAAGCGCGTGAGCCAGTTGGTTGACCGTCTGACACAGAAAAAGGTGAGAAGTTAGCAGAAGTTTTTGCCCCCCAAACTGCAGATTTCACAACAGCTAAAAGTGATCAAATTGTTGCAATTAGCTGGCTGCTAATCAATACACATTATTACAAACTGCAGCCAGAAATGACAGCAAGAACGGATATTCAGAGGTAGACTGCTGCTGAACATGGAGGTTCCACATAGCCTCTATGGGACTAACAGCCAATCGACAGACCTCTCCACCCCATGAATTTGCCCAATTCCCCTTTTTAATTCGCCTAAACAAAACAACCATCATATCGTCCTATGGCAGGCAGTTCCACAAGTTGACCATGTATTTTGTGAAAAAGTCCATCTCCATACAAAGTACTATGCGAATCCCGTGTTCCGATGCCAACCAGACACACTTACCTTGACGCTCTTCCTCTCCTCGGACCCTTCCGTGAGCAGGAAGGCCTCGTGGCCGTCCGTTCCCTCCACGCGCAGGAAGCAGTTGGTGGTGTGTCCAATGCCCGAGGGGAGGACTTTATCCCACAGCATGGCGTTGATCACGGTACTTTTCCCGTTACTCGTCCTGCAAACGACACACGGATTTGCTTAGCAGAAGGGAAGGGGCTGAACGTTCCCCGGGCCATTTTGGAACTGGGCAAATGTGGGTGGAGCTTTTAGGACCAGAAGAGGGAGGGGCTTAACTGACACTTGTGCCAATGAAGATGAGGGTGCTGTGAGAGGACATAGCTCAGGGGTGGAGCCCCTGCTCTGTACCCAGAAGTGATAGGTTCAATCGTTGCCAATCTATTCTAGACCTCCTTGAGGATCATTTATTCAAAAATGGGTATAAGTCTTCTAAATAAATAAATAAATAAATACTGGAGAGACAATATGGTATCGTGGCTGGACTGGAGCATCCGACTAGAAGTGACAAGATCCAGGTTCGGATTCTGGTTCAGCCACAAAGCTCAGTGGGTACCCCTGGGTTGGTTGTTGTCTCTCAGTCTAATCTGCCTCACAGGGTTGTTGTGAGCATAAAAAGGAAGGGGAGACGCTGTACGGCATCCTGAGCTTCTTGGAGGAAGGGCATGCACCCCAAAAAGTGTCACTATTTATTTATATGGTGCTTAACAAGGAACGAGAGGACAGGTCCCTTGCCCCGAGGGGCATACAATCTAGACACAAGGAAGACAAAGGAAATGGAGGCAGGACACAATTCGCAATTGTTTCCGTTACCCAGACTTAAGCTCTCTTGCCGAAGAGGGAGAAATTATGAGCAGCATTAAAAATACAAATCTCTGCGTTTGTTTCCGGAATAAGGCCAGTGCTTTCAAGATCCCTGACAATCTTTGGAGGCCATTTGACGCCAGCCTCCAGGAGGCGAGGACTTGGCAGTTTGCCCGACGGCTGGGCAGTGTCTCCCCACACCAGCTCCTGGGCTCTGCCCACTGGCAGGTTGCTGTTCCGGCCGAGAGCAAGCAGAGGGTGACGAAACCCACCCGGCATTTGCTGGCAGACACAATGGCTGCAGGCCAGACAAGGAAGGGCCTGCCCGCCCACAAGCAGCTGCCGTTACCCCCCCCCCCCCCGTTCTTCCTTCTCAGACCCGCCCAGCATCTGACTCACCGGCCAAAGAATGCCACCTTCATGTGCCGCCGTGCCAGGACCTCGCTGATGCCGCTGACCTTGGACAGATAGCCCTGGACTTCCAGCACCTGCTCCTCCGTGGTGATGGGGTCCAGCTCCCCGTTCTTGTGCGTTTCTGAAACCAGAGGCCAAGCAAGTGAGGCTGCGGCTCAGTGGGGAGAGCAGCTGCTTTCGCAGGCAGAAGAGCAGCAATTGCCAGGGGAAACCACCCCAGGCAACGGGGCGGAGAGAGCCTTGGGGAGCCAGTCAGAGTCCTGCATGAGGCAGGCGACAGAATCACTCACCTTCCAGGAAGGTAGCGCTCTCCTGGACATAGGCTGCCAGCTGCTCAAAGATGCCATTGATCTTCTTCTTGGCGGTGACAAAGTGCTTGAGTGGGGAGGCGTTGACTTCGGCCATGTGTCTCTTGTCCTTCTTGCTGGCGACGATGGACTTGGAGCGGGAGAACAACAGGGACATTTCGCTAGAGGGCAGGGGGAGAGACAGAAGCAGTCGGGCAACTCCAAAAACAGGCACAGGTAGAAATGTTATGCACACACACAACAGAATCCTCAGCCATTTCTGGTCAGGAGAGGTCTATCAATGTCTACAAGACAGGATAGCTCAATGGAGCCTCCATGGGCAGGGCAGTATACCCCTAAATACAGATGCTCAGGACAAAAAATAAGGAAAAGCCACTGTTTCCGCCCCCTGCCTGGGAAGCGTCTCAGAGGATCTTGGTTAGATGGACCCTGGTGTGATTCTTTAAAAAAGCAGTTATGTTCAGCTGGTGACAGAACCTCCATGCACAGTGGCAGTTTACCTCTGAACGCCAGGTGCAGGGTAAAACCAACCAGCAAGGCAGGACTCGTGTCCCAGAGGCACACTACCGGTGACACGCAAAAGGTGGGAACTGCAGGGAAGGCCATCATCAACACCACGCGGGGACGGACGGACACACACACACCCCTGGCCACTGCTGGAAACAGGATGCTAATTCACAGAGGAAGGTTACAAAACAGACAGCCTGGAGCTTGAGTCCAGCTCAGCATATTCCCTTTTCCCCCCAGATTTCTTCCCCTGAAGCCCTGCATTGCATTGCATTCCTGGACTCCACACAGGTTCAAGCCTGATGCGGACACGGTTGCCCCAGCTCCCCGCCCCACACTCCCAGTGAGGAGACACCTCAAACCTGGTCTTCACCCACCTGACTAGCAACCATGAAGCCTGCCGAGGCAGGACCGCGACCGGCTCAGGGTTACGGTGCCAGGCCTGGCAGGCTGCTGTAATCTCTCCCGTCTCTGGCACGGCCCGAGCTCAGCCAAAGGCGACAAAAAAAACAGAGCCTCTTTGTACAGAGCGGCCGTGTTCGTCAGGGAGGGGGCAGGAGCTTAAGGTGGAGCCGCGTGCGCACAGGGCCCTTCAAATAAATCAGGATTAGTGCTTTAAAAGTTAATGTCTCCTAACACACTTGCGGGCTTGAGATCTTTTTCCAGCTCTGGTCTTCATCCTCCTCTCCTCTTAAACCCCCAGGTTCAGGGGCAGTCTATCCCTGAATATCCGCAGGGGAAGGCAGCTAGGAGGGGGTATCTCAGAGGCATCTGGTGGGGAGTAAGACCAGGGGCGTAGGCTGATATGGGGCCCTGGGGCAGTGGGCCCCAGGGCGTAAGGGCGGAGAGGCTCCTGGGGGGGCGTAGAGGGCCTCTGGAGGGGCGGGAGACATCCTAGGTTTCGGTTTTTTCTTTTGTTTTTTCCCGTTTTTTCCCGGGTTTTTTAAAGGTTTTTTTTAAGAAGTAACGGGGCTTTGTAGTTCCCCCCCCCTTGCATTGCAGCCTTGCCTAGCAGCCCAGGAGTCCTGATTCAACCCCCCCCCCAGAGGGCATTAAGGGGCAATACACTTTCAAGTTTATTCTGCAGAGCAAAATTCACATCATTATGAATGCCTCATCATGTGTGCTGCTGGAAATGGAGACAGGAGGTACAAAGTGGACAAGGAGGCTTCCAAACTGAAATCAAAAAATCCCAAAAATTTGCTGCGCGGCTGCGCTGTGGGGCGTAAAGGATTACGGCCGCGCGTTTTTATGGGGGGGGCGTCAAGGGTTTGGGCCCTGGATCAAAAATGGTCTGGCTCCTCCTCTGAGTAAGACACTGGACTCGACGGGAGAGGCTGCCACATGCAGTTGTGGAAAGGTTTCCAAGCAGAGGTGGGACAGCCAGCTGTCAAGGATGTACCAAGCAGGGAGCTGGTCTAGATGACCTCCAACATCCCCCTCTAATTCTTGCGTTCTAGGACTTTTGAGGGTGAGCCAGTGGGGCTCTTATGTTCTTAATCCCACTTCTGAACCCACCGACTTCTGGAACTCAGTACCACAAGATGCAACGGCATTAGAAAAGAATTACACGAAGTCACAGAGGACAAACTGACCAACGGCTACTGGCCACGAGAGTTAAATTGAACTTCCATGTGCAGTGGCAGTATACCACTGAATAGCAGGTGCTGTGGATAAAAGAACAAGGGCAGACCATCACATCTACAGCTAGCTTCTGGGAAGAGAACGCTGGGCTCGACGGAGCTTTGCCGAGACTCTCTCTCTCTACGCCCCACACAAGCGCTCCTACTTACTTTTTAAGATGCAGGCTGGATTTTCACAACCCGAGCTTAGGAAGCATCTTCTCTCCTAAACGGCTGGAAGTGATTCACAACAGTCACTTCCCCCCTGTTGCTACAAGGAGAAAGAAAGGGACCAGGTTAGGCCAGCCACGTGCCTGCTCCAGCAGCCACGCATTTCTGCTCTACAAGTGCCGTCAACCGCAAATATGGTTTGTCTGCCATGCCCAACGCCCCCTGCACATCTCTGCAGCCAGCTGTCGCGCGCACCCACCGCAAATCACACCCGGCCCATTTCATTGTCTTCTCTCTCTTGGTAGTTTTTCCTAGGCATCCTGTGCACTGCTTTGCACCACACAGACCTGACTACCGGTATACTTGGCTGTCGCAGGTCCACAGAACTTGTTCAGGCACCCTGTTCCACTACTCTACCTGCACAGGCAGCCACAAAGCCTGTGGGAGTCCCAGGCACCTGCGAGCTTTGCCTGTGTGTGAATGCACACTTTGCACCCCCAACAGGGTGGCATTGGGCAGAAAACACCCTCCCTGCACAACGAAACAAGTGCCCATCCTTCCCCCTCTCAGTCTTCCCATCCTCAGCCATCTCCCTTGTATTTAAATGCATATTACTGTATTTCTACATTGTGAGGCCCTCAGGGCAGAGACTTCCCTTCTCTAACCTGAGCCATCATGCTTGCATGCTAATGGGGCTCTATAAAAATATTATAAGAAGCCGCAATCTTAGACCTAGACACACACACACCAGTGCATTCCATCGAAGTCAATGGAGCCTGTTCCCAAGGCTTTGGGCTGGGGTGTGGCGAGTCACACACCTTGCACAGGTGCCTAAACCCACCTGGCCGGGAGTGCAACACATTAAACACACACTTAAACATGTGACAAAAACCGACACGCCTTCCTCCACTTCCCCTCTCCACGTGCATTGCACACGTGAGTGAACACCCCCCCAAGGGCCCAAACTGACGGAGAAGTGCAAAAGAAGGAAGAAATAAGCACATAAGACGCTGCTTGTCACGTCTGTGCCCGCTGACACGCGTCTGTACCTTCCTTTCCTCCAAGACGCTTCTCTCTCACCTTCACCTTCTTTCTTTCTGCCTGCGCTGCTGCAAGCAGGAGCCAAGCCCCGGCTGTCGTCAGAAGAGAGCGCCGGTTCGTTACGTCACCACGCCCGCGACGGATGCGCCCCGCTGCCTGATGGAAGTTGTAGTTGGTTTGCGACACTCCAAGAAAGGCTTTATTTTTGGGAAATGGCACGGGGGAAAGTGAGAAGTGCCAGCTTGCCTTGGATTGGAAGGACAACCAAAGTTTCTCTTTGAGAGGAGCTGCGACGCTGAGGGGCTGGCTCCCCGTTGAAGAAAAAAAAAACTCTGCAGATGCTCATTGCAATTTCACAGATGAAACTAAAGACGTTTTCATACTTAGTAGAGCACACCCCGTCTTATTGCTGTATAAAATTGCTAGTGTTTGTATCGCTTTCCTCTTAGGCATCTTTACAAAAAGGCATTTTACTGCATTACAAGACACAAGTTTTATGGGTGAAATAGCCATGTAATTAAATATGAAAAATATGAAAGCTTTCGTTCCAAGCATTTTACTGCCTTTAAATTAAAATTATTATATTGTTTTATAGTTGTAAGTTGCTTTGAGGCCTCTTAGGAGGTGGAAAACAGGGACAGAAATCCTTGGGATGGATAAATTACTAAATATCATTAAAATTGTTTTTATTTTTCCTAGGGTGCACAAGCAATAGTCCCCCCCCCCCAAAAAAAAAGACCAGACGGATTTGCCAGGTGGCAGGAGAAAATGCACTCTGCAGCTGCTCAGAGGCTGAAAAGAAAGACTCTTTCTCCAAGGAGCGTAAAGCGGCACAAGTGGCACCCTAACCTCTTCCTTTTCTCTTCACAACAACTCTGTGAGGTTGGCTAGGCTAGGAGGGAGAGAGGGCCTGGACCTTGAATACTCATCATGTTTGAAGTCTGCCCACCCCAAGGGTCTCCCTTCACATTTCCAAGGTGAAGGAAAACCCAGACAGAATCTGCAATCCTTTCTTGTAAGGCTTAATATTATTATTATCATCATCACTGGTCCTTGCCCACCCTCCCTGATTACCAGTATGTATGAAACACCTTCCCTTGGAGGTGCTAGGAGACGTTTTGTTGTTTTGGCTGCAACAGATGCACACGGCTCTCTGGAACGTCAGTGCCTGGGCAGGTCTAACTCAGAGCATTTCACAATGCTCTGGTGGCAACAGGAGGGGCGACAAGCCCCACATCTCTAGGGCCCAGGCAGGCAGCAACAATGGCATACTGGGGCACCTCCCCGCACAGGGGGCCACAGTTCAGTGGCCCAAGGTGCCGACTCACTCCACGATCCTCAGCAAGCGCACTAGGCACACTCCAAGAAATCAACGCAGACTTTCATTTCTGTAAAAGGTTTAATGTAAACATCTCTTGCTGAAATCTGTACACCTTGTGCAGAAGTAGATGTCCTAACAGAGGGGCCAAATCTACTGAATAAATACATACAGCTCTTGGACAGCCTCTCACCGCCAGTGCCTGGTTTGGGACATTTCGCCAAAGTTGGCCGCAAAGCTGATGCGCGCCTAACGGGTGGAAGCGTGTTTGCATTCCTGACGACGTTTTAAGTGGACCTAGCCAGACTATCTGGCCCACTTGTTAGAAAAGAAAATGGTGTAGTCAGTGTTTTAATTTTCCTATGAATTGTCTTTTTACAAAAAAAAAAAGGCACTTTGCACATGGTCAAAGGAATCCTATCCTTACATGGACACTTTAAGCCGCTTCCTGGTGGAAGTTAAAGGCACTGATCCCGGTCAGAAATGTTCTGCATGTGGGCCTTGTGTTTTTTTCTTCCAAATAAAAACAACAAAGGAATACTTGTATTCCACTCAGAGGAAAGGCAGCTCTTCAGGATCCTAGAGGCCCTGCACTGCTGTGCATGCTTCTGGACTACTGGCAGCGAAATTACCCCATGTTTCCTCCAGGGGTAAAGGTGGCTCTCATACCTGGCTGCAGGCAGATGTGCGAGGGGTGTTTCCCTCCCCTGGGTCTTCTTCCCCAAGGTGGGAGGATTCATGTGCACATCTGCCTTTGGCAACAAGGAATTCATTGACAAAGGTGAAAGGCGATTGGGCATTCCTGTCCTTGGCAGATCATCCCGTATTCTGGAACCAGAGCGGTGTCTGTGACAAATCCGTCCTCGGTCAAATCCATTTGGTAGGCATCTCAACGATTCCTGGTGGAATTTCCTTGCGGTGTCGTCACCACGGCTAGAAACAACCCCTCCCCACCCCACCCCACCTCGCTTTCTGCCTCCTTTTGAAAGATGCGGCTCTAAGGGTCAAGAAAAGACACGGCGATGTAACGGGTCCCACTGGTGGTGGGGAGGCCCTCGTGGTAGTGCGTCAGGCGGCCTGGGTGCATGAGGGTCCAGCCTTTCCGGGGCGCCCGGATGGAGCAGTTGTAGCGGATAAACCGGCAGCCTCCGCCCTGCAGGGGAAAGGAAGAAGAGAACCGCTTTTGTGGACAGCGACGACAAGCTAACACTGACTGGTGCAACGCTACCTGGTTGGACAACGTTCAGCTCCTGCCCCGACTCTCCTGCTAGCTGTTCCTTCGTTGTATCTTTACCCGGAGGGTCCCCTACCACCGTGGGCATAGCCGAGCGGTGCCAAGGCTGCCTTCCTGCTCTGCCAGGCAAAGCTCTCCTGCCTGCCTGCCTGCCTCCTCTCCCCATGGGGAAAACGGTCCCTTTGGTCAGGAAAGAGCAGCGTGGCCCAAAGAGAAATCGCGCCAGCAGCACTGACTTCGTAATCGATCCCGACGCGGTTCAGGGCGATGTTGATGGTGAAGGTGGAGGCGTCGTGGTGGGGCATCAGGGACGGCTGCTCATCAGGCTTGTACCGGACCACAAAGGCCAACTCAAACTGGGTCTGCACGGGAAGAAAAAACACGGTGAAAGGGACCCCCCCCTTCGTGGCACATCGAGCGTCACAAGGCGACCAGCCACGTGGCACAGCAGCGGGTCGTCAGTGAGGCATGGCCGTGTCCACTATAGGACCACCCCCTGTGCAGCAGAATATGGCGAAGGCCAACGTTGCGTTTCCAGTGGCATCTGTACGCAGGCAGGGAAAGATCCGCCCCGAAGCCTCTCTCGCTTCCCATCAGTTTTGTCCGTCCCCACCCCGTGCCTCAGATGGGGTCTTCTTCTATTCAACGCCACTTTCATTCGATATATACATACTGTATTTATTTATACATAATATACACATTTTTAAAAGGGTTGAAAGCTTGGAGTTGGGAGGAGAGGTGTCACTGTAACACGACAGCCACTAGCCAATCAGTGCTGTGCAAAGCCTGTGTGCTGAGCTCAACCCTGGAGAGGAACAGACATGGCTGTTTAGAGCAGAGCAGCGCACATGCACGCACGCACACGCACGCACGCACCCCAGACTTCAGCGATGACAGCTTCAATGTATGTCTTTGCATATCCCTCCACTCTCTGCAGTTGCTGTCCTTGGCAGCCCTGAATGGTGGCCCAACGGCGAGGAAACTCGGGGTCTTCAGTTCGAATCCAGCTGCATCCAGGTCTGACTCCTGCCAGTGATATTCAGTTCATTCATTCTGCACGTACCTTGGTGTAGTACCCAGGGTACAGCTTCTCCGTGATAGGCGCGATGTAGTCCAGGAGGAACTTGTACCACTCGCGCTCAAAGCTGATCTGATTCATGTGGATATCGATGGTCGGCACATTCTCGTATCCCCCCAGGATTCTCTGGTCCTGCAATTTTCAATTGCGAAAAAGAGAAGACTAAGAGGAGATGCAACAGCCGACACGTGAAGGGCAGAAGAAGGAGAGGACTTGCTCTTGTGGCTCCCGTGGGCAGGACTAGAACCAACGGGTTCAACGACGAGGACGTAGATTTAGGGTACACACGAGGAAGCATTTTGTACCGTTAAGGACTGTCCGGCACCGGAACAGGATATGGAGGGAGGTTGGAGGAAGTAAAGATTTTATTTTATAATCAAACGCAAAGAAAATAGACAGAAACAATTGGACGAAGACAGCAGCTCTCACTCAACGATTGACAGCACACAACTATACCCTGCGCCGTACAGGCTTAGAAACAGCCACTTGCCTAGGGCGAGTCAAAATTGTCTCCAGGCGACCAGGCAAATAAGACTGTGTGAGCGTGCCACATCCGAGGCATGTGTGGAACACAGGTGGCCTAGTCCTAAATTTGTGTGGCCTAGCAACACTTGTGGAGTTGTCTGCAAAGGCGCCTTACCGTGTTGTCTCCCTTGGACCACTGGCCAAAGTTCTCCATCTCTTCTACCAGTTCATCGCAAGCGGTGTCGGTGAATATCGGGAACCAGTACACGTCTGGGCAGGGCTGGCAAGGCAAAGGAGTAGTGAGAGTTCCAGCAGAGAGGGAAGAAGCACATGCAAGTCTTTCAGTTGTAACCACCTTCCCACTTACGCTGCTTTCGAAAAAACAGCAGAAGCCATGTCATAATACATTCAAACCTGCCCCCCTCCATCCCCTTAAAATCAACATGCAAAACATGAATGAGAGCAACCCAGGACAACAGCCCCACAGAATGTCTCTGGGGAGGGAATTCTAGAAATGAGGTGCTGTCACTGATAAGGCCCCGTCGTTGGTCAACCCCCCCAAGTGGTGGCACCTGGAGCAGGCAGCCCTCCGGTCAGTTTAGCTCTCCCTCTCCCCACAGCTACATCCTGCTGTTCTCCAAGCCAACTGTCACTTTCACAAGAGATGAGAGCTATTTACCGTTTCTACCAATTTCCCCTTTAAAGCTGCAGTGTAGTTCTCGTGAATGTATTTCTCTTTCCAGTCCTGCATTGGGAAGAATTTTTTTTTTTAAGTACAATGGAAAAAATGGGGTTGTGGTTGTAGCGAGTGGATTTATTTAATTTCAATGCATTTATTTGCTTAGTTTTTTAGACTGGTTTTCCCAGAGATGTCGTAGCAGCTTATAAAAAATGGATGAGAATTTTAAAAAAATCACAAAGACATCATGAATGCAATATCGATGCATTAATGTTAAAATACCATTAAACTCAATCAGCAGTTACAGAGTCATTGACGGCTTTGCCAAATAGAAACATTTTTAGATGCTTCCTAAAACATGGAATTGTGGGAGGCTGCAGGCTCTCTCTGGAAAAGGAGTCCTTAATTTTTAAAATAGAAAAGGTACAAGCCTGCCAAGAAACCCTGCAGCCTCACTGGAGACGCTCCACTGCTCAGTCAAATGCACACTTGGTCACAGACGCACAGGCGGTCCCTGGGCCAGCCACTAGTTTCCGGTTTCCCAAACACCGGGAGACTAAAGCAGCCAGTGTTTCAGCATGAAACTGGAACTGCCCTGAAGTGGTCCTTAGGTTTTTGAAAAGTGAAGTCTGCTGGTGCCTGGAGTGGGGAGGCCGGGAGGCCAGAACACAGGGTCTCCTCTTACTGGCCCTCTGGGGTCTCCCATCTCCCCTCCTTCCAGGCCCGTAAGCTTTGCAAACGGCGGCGGCGGCAGCAGCAGCATCTGCCTGAAGCACAAGGGACAACCTGACCTCCGGGTTGCTGAAGATCTGCCAGAGGTCGTTGTGCAGGTGGCTGGTCTGGTAGTTCTCCAGGGAGAGGATGTGCCCGAACGGCTGCTGGTTCGTCACAAGCAGGAAGATGCCCTGTGGGACACAAACGCTGTCACCCCCATGATGCAGAGACCAGGCACCTCACGGGACAAGTCCGGCCAGCTGGTCTGCTGCTCACCTCGACTGACTCGTGGGTATGAGCAGGGAGTCGGACGGAACCCAAAAACCCATTTGTAGGGTGGGCGGGGTGTGTTTGGCAAACGGGAACAGAACCCAAACCTACGTTCTCCTGGCTGCCTTGGACCAGACCCAGAAGCGAGCGGAAGGCCAAAGGTGGTTTGTTGCCAAGAGCCACACAGGCAGATGGTGCCACCATCATGCAAGCACACTGCAGCACTGCAGGCAGGATTCCGCCTGTGACGCATCTGCATCTGTTGCTGCAGTGGCGCCACTTCAGGCTATGACTGCCGTGTTTCCAGGGGCCTCTGGGAAAGCGCCACACCAACCTGCTCCCGGATGTTGTGGCAGAAGGCCATGTCTGCGTCGAGTTTGCCGCTGTGGAAAAGGCTGGTCTGAGCAAGCTGCGCTCTCAGAATGCTACCTTTGACTAGGTAGACGCTGGAGATATAGGGGACATTCCAGAGGCCACTGAGAAGGGAGAGAGAGAGAGAGAGAGAACCAGCGTCAGGCACCCAGAGGAGTCGACCCCCAAGCGCACATGTTCGTGGGAAGGTGGCACAGAAAGAGGCCGATCCGGTTGGGAAAAGTCCATTTCCTGGTTACAATGAGCACGGCTGAGCCACTTGGTACAGCCTGTTCAGGGACAGGAGGGGGTGACATGAATTTTCCCAAAGAAAGAAACAACAGAAGAAGAGGAGGGGGAGGAGGGAGCCAGAAGGAAACAGGGAAAGCACAATGCACTCCTTGCAGTTTCACTAACTTCCGTTGCGAATGGAGACCAGGGCACTGCAGTGTTTCATTCAGATTTTTTTGTCTTTTTCAAGGATTCTTAGTGCTTTAGTTCCACTATGGAATGAAGAACAGGGAATTCGAACTGGAAAACGCAGCGGAGAATCTCAGAAGCCTCCCTGTGCGGGGTGTAGGAGAGGACCCCTCCTTGCAGAACAGCCTTCCTAGTCATGTGGTTCCACGCAGTACTCACACCCTCCGCCCTTGTACGATGTCCACGTAATCCTCGGAGCGGGCGTAGTAGCCCTCGGCACTCAAGGCCCCCCAGAAGTTCGACCACAGCTTCCCAAGCCGGCTCACCATCGGGGCAATGACAGACCTGGCAGGAGGAAGGGAAACCTGGGCATTGGTGTGTAGCGCAGGCACGGATCTTGGGGGAAACTCTGTGTTCCACTCAACCACCAAAACGGAATTCCCTGTACGCATCACGCAAACAAAACACGTTTGCATACAGGTCTTCTAGCACGCATGGCTCATTCCGTTTCTGCTAGTCGACAGCCACGGCTCCCCCCCACTGGCCACTTATTCAGCAATTCCCTCCCCTGTAGCAGGCATCGCCCTGCAGTTTCAAGCATACCTCCTCCTCCATAAGAGCTGGAAACTTGCTTCTTTCTATTTAAAACACAGAAGCAGAGATTCTGAGCAACCTAAATTCTGCGAGGGCTCCTCTGGGTTTGTGCAATTGTGGAGCAGGACACAGAAGGCTCAAGCTCAAATATGGAACGGCCCAGAGCCCTTACGGAGTTCCAATCTGTTCAGAACGTAGCTACCTATCAGTGACATTCAGGACGGCTGGCAGTGCCAACTCCTGCAAACTCAGTGGGGCCGATTCCCAGGTCCCTGTCTGTGCACAGGACTGTCGCCTGGGCTTCTCCTTGTCCTCCTGCAGCCGACTCCAGGAAAGGGAAGAACTCACTTGTCCTGCTCCATCAGATTCCGCAACGTGTCCGGGTTCTTCAGCACCACCTCGGCATCCAGGCTGAAATAGTATTCGCAGCTGGGAACCTGCCTGCACAAATCTCTAGAGGGGCGGAAAGCAGAGCAGTCAGGACACGGCTGGTTAAAAAAGGGGAACATTCAACGCACCCACCCGCTTTGAAAGCGGCGCCCTCCGGAAGGGCTGCTGCGGTGCTTACACGGCCATGTTCCGAGCGTCGGCATTCTCCACACGGTCACCGGGCCCGATCACTTTCACAGAGCGATACTTCTGACCCTGCTCGTCCACGAACGACTCCACCTGGGAGAGGTGATGCTCCTCCTGCGGGGGGGGGGGGAGAGCAGCGTGGGCTGCGGTTCACTGGCGCCTCACAGCCAGGGAGCCACCTGCGCACAGCCTGCCCCTGGGGGCCAAACCAGCGCGACAAGCGGCGGGGCTGAGGGCACAGAAGCTCTTCCAGGGCCCACAAGCTGTCGGTCAGCCCCTGGTCACGGGGGAAGCAGCAGCAAAGGCTTCTGGGAAGGCGCACAGGCCGTCCTGACGACGGGCGACGTCACTCACGTGGTTGTGGATAAACAGCTGGATCCTTTGCTTTGGGTAGCGGAGTGCCTGGAGCCTCTGGAAGAACTGGCTGAGGAAAGGGGTGGGCTGCTCAATGAAGACGCCAACCAGAACCAGCGGCAGTGCGTCCTCCTACATTTGGGAAGAAGCGGCAAAACAAAAGGCATATGAGGCACCCTTCTGGATCAGCATCTAGCCCAGCAGCCTGCTTCCAAACAGTAGCTACCAGATGCCTCCAGGAAGCCTGTAAGCTGGGTATAATACAAAAGCAACATCCCTGCCTCTGCTGATTATCCCCAGCAACCCGTGTTCTCAGGTATACTGCCTCTGACCCTGGAGGTTCAGCCACCGTGGCTAATAGCTGCTGGTTGGGTTCTCCGCCACAAATCCCAGGAGTTTTTGCAGGGTTCCCCCCCCCCAAGCCCGAAATGCAGAGCTCACAGCCAGCACGATAAGGAAGCGAGTCTTCTAAGCCCTCCTCTCCCGCTCAGCCTCCTTACTTTCCAGTCCGCGAGGCTCTTCAAGCCTTCCTTGCATATGGTGCAGCCCGACTCAAAGGTCCAGAACTGGGGGACATAGTTTCCCAGGTAGTTCAGCTGCAGCTTTGAGATGAGAAAGATGCACAAATGGGAGGGGGATTATTTGTGAAGAGGCTGAATGCAAACATTTGCTGTTTCCCCCCGTAAACGTGACCCCCCCCTTCACCTGCTGGTCCAACAGCTGCTCTGGAAAGCCACAAGCAGGAGAGGAAGGCAACAGCTCTCCCCACTGATGCCCCCACCCAGCAGCTGGTATTTCAAGGTAGACTGCCTCTGAACAAGGAGGCCGAAGAGGAGATAAGCAGGGAGAGCAGAACTGGAGAAACATCTCAGATCTGGAAGCGTCAGCAATATGTGGACCCGTTTAAGAGTCAATGTGACCTGTTTAGAGCACTCCTGCTGGTGTTCTGAGGGCCCCCCCATCTATGTTCCGCCACAAAGCTGCCGACTGACGGAAACACAGGTCCCTCCAAGAAGCGCTTGGCTCTGGCCTTTGCCCTTCGCTCCCTTCAGGCTGCTCATCATGGCCACAATCGTGAGCAGGTCTACTTGGGAGCCCTTTCTTTCCACCACGGATTTAGAAAGTTCTGAGCCAACCTTAGTGGGGCCATTGCCGTGGATGAGGACCGGGAGGGTGTCGAACATCAGGTTTCGCACCCTGACGCGCTTGTTCTCGAACTTCAGAACCACCTCATCTTCAAAGGGAAAGAGAGAAAGTGAGTTGGGGGAGGGACACATGTCAGCTCTCTGGAGAAGGGATAGAGCTTCTGCTTGGCATAGAGGAGGTCCCAGTTTCAATCCCTGGTTTTTCTCTGTCCAGGTGGGAGGCAGAAAAACACCCCGCCGAAACCCTGGAGAGCTGCTGCCAGTCTGTGTTGACAAGACTGACCTGGATGGACCAAAGGTCTGACTCGGTCTGCCAGCTACGTCTAGACTGCTTTCGCTCTGCATGACAGAACAAGGGCTTTGGGCTGGGCTGGGGCCTTGGCGTGACTGCAAAGGATTCTGGGAACCAGGCTGCTTTGCAGAATGAGCCAGTGTGGCATAGTGCATTCAGCATCAGACGAAGGCCGGAAAAACCGGAGTTCAAACCCCCCCTGAACCGGGAGGCTCACTGGCCAGCAGGGGTCAAGTGCTCTGTCTCATCCTGACCGACCTCACAGGAAACACACAGCCATTTCGATGGCTCCAAGGGTGTGTGTGTGTCTCCTTCCCCCCAGCTCCTTACCGAGAGCTCCATTCAAGTTCTGGAAGATCCGACACCTGTGATCTAAAGTGATGTTGATATTCCCCTGTGGAGGTGAAGAATAAAATAACAGAATCAGAAGAGTTAAAAAGGCACTTGTATGGGGCACAGTGGGTCAGAGCTCCCCCCCCTTCCCTGGCTTCACAGGGTCTCAGGAGAAGAGGCTGTGGCTGCAGCTGTCTCCTCTCCCACATCGGAGCTATAACAGCTGCCCTGGGTGCCGGGGGGGTGGGGGGGTGTCTCCCAACCTAGGCTGTCCTGCCTGCTCTGGTCCTCAGTGCCTCTGCTCCTCCTCGTGAGCCAGTGACAGGGCACTTAGGCCCTGCCGCCCACCGCGCCAGCTCAGCCCCTCCCTCTTCCCCAGTACCCGGCTGTAGCGTCTTTGTCTCCCTGACAATGGAGGCGTGAGCAGGCAGAGCCGGGAGCCGCGTGAGTTGTCCATAGCCTTGAACGAGGCTGAGGCGAGCCGGTGGCAGTGCAGGAGCGGGGCCACCGGGGGTCACCCAGCGAGTAAGATCCCGGACCGGGCCAACCACACAACCGACCTGCAATCCAACCCTGCTCTTACCCTCTTCTCGGGATCTAAGAAGACCTTGGTATAGAACAGCTGGTCACTATCGCTGTCGAGTCCCTCCCAATCCGCCACAAGCTTGCTGAGATGCGTAGCGTAACCCATGAAGGCTGCAAGAAAAAGGGAGGCCTGGCTGGTTCAGACGCAACACCAAACCATGGTTTGCTCTGCCCAGGATTCAGACCCGTGATTTGTGTTCCAGACCTACTAGCAAACAACGACTGGTGTGCTATCCCTCCTTCTCTGCCTTCCCCGAGGATTCCCAGGTTCTAACTGCGGTGAAAATCCCGGCTTTCCCCCTGTTTTTGACTCCCTCAGGAGTTGCATCTATGGAATCCACACCCCAAAGGGCTGCTGCGGAGTCATTTCAGAGTCGCAACCATTTTTCATTGTAACAACAACAACCAAAGTTTTAAAAAAGTACATTTTTAGTCCTCATTATCTGATACCTCCTTTTCCAAGCCTCTGTGTCTGTCGAGAGCTCTCTCTCTCTCTCTTACCGCCAGATCCGAGGAATCGTTTCCCGTCTTGGACCTGGGGGTACTTCACTTCCAACCTTCGGTCAGGGTAGATGAGCGTCTCTGCCGAAAAGACGATTTTGGACTTGGCCTGCTTGAATTTCTTCAGCAGCTCCGCAGGACCGGATGCAAAGAGGACGTCGTAGCTTCAAGGGGGGAAAAGAGAGAACAATAGTTGAGGTGGGGAGGCAAGGGCCAGGGGGCAAGGAAGTGCCTTTGCTGAGAGACGATTTAAGAAGATTCACGTTCTTCACTTGAAGAACCTTGAAGAATCAGAGATTCAAGCCACAGCCACAACAAAGCTAAGAATCTCGATGGACAGGCACCCAACAACACAGCCTGCTGGTTGGAGAGCCTTGCTGGGGACATTTTGCTTATAGGGCTTAATGCCAGGAGCCAAGCCCCAGAACCCATTTGCAGCCTTGAGGTGGTGGTGGGGGAATGCACCCAATCAGTATTAGGTTAGTATTAACCATGGTCTGCGTCAGGGCAGATGAAATGATAAGCTACGGTTAACATTAACAAGGGAGAATTCATTCCAGAAAGGAGAGGGGCGAAAGACCAAGGCAGTGTCCATTATATGGAAGCCGTCTCCTCATTTCCAAACTGATGGGTGGAGAACCAGAGTGACGGCTGCATCAAACCGGAGACACCTGATTTCTGCATCGGAAGCACGTACCTTTCTGTGAAGAGGATGACCACGTTCTCCTTATCTGCATATTCTTCCAAAGCCGACTTCAACAGACTGACCTTCTGCCCGCCTCCTGCCGTTTTCTTGGCGTCGTCACCCCGCCAGTCCCCGCCTAGTCCCAGGACCTAGGGAGTTAAAACAGGTTTGTAACAAAGCCTTCATCCCTATTCTGTCTCAATGGGACGGTGTTGACGTATTTTAAAAGGTCCGGACGCCTAAGTGGCTGTTCTTCTAACAGCAGCAGTTTTCATTCTCCAGTAAGGATAGAAAATAACTGCTGCTAAAACCACCACTTAGCCTTCTATGGATTTTTTAAAAACATATAAGTGAAAACTTAAACCGCCTCTTTCAAGCGCACATTATAAATGGAGCGTTTCCAAGGCAGACAGTCTCAAGGTGTGTTGGTCTGGAATTTGGGACAATGTGTCCCATTTAGCAAAAACATATTTCAGCAAAACTCCCCTTCCGGAGACCACCAGCCAGTATCACCTTGACGTTGTAATTGAAGAACTGGGCAGATCTTCGGAAGCGCCGGAATCCATCTGTCTCCTTGGTTGCCACGGTCAGAACCACTAAGTTATCTGCGTGGAGGAGAAATCACATGAGAAAATTAAGACGAATACAAGAGGATCGCCGACCTCCCAGAACTGCCCTCCTCTTCCTCTGTCACACGTATCCACCATATTCTCCAGCAATTCTCATGCCTCTGAATGGATCATCCAGCAGCTTTTGGCCATGGGAGGTAAGTGGAACCTCCACATCCAGGAGCTGTATACCCCCGAGTTCCAGGTGCAGGAGGACAAATAACAAGGGAACGCTGCTACTTTGACCCCTTACTTAGGAGCTTCCCAGAGCAGCCACTAGAAACAGTGGTTAGCAGCCACTAGAAACAGAACGCTGCAGATGAACCTTTCATCTGATCCAGCAGGTAACCCTCATATTCTCGAGAACAGAGAGAAGAAGGAACATTTGCTTCTCCATCCCTCACCGCTTGGAAAACCTACAGCACACCCAACCATTGGAGCGCCCCCCCCCCCAAAAAAAACGGCTGCCATCCTCCACCGTATGCTCCTCCTGGCTGCACTCGAGAAGAGTTATGTTTAACAATGCTCAGGATATTCAAGAAATAAACAGAGCAGGCAAGCTTTTCCAAGACACAAAGCGAAGCCAGAAACCAGACATTTGAAAGAGCTCAGAGTTATCTGCTCAGCTGTCATGCCCTTGGACCAAAAACAAAACAAGTCCATTGTTGGCTCCGATGTCACGCAGAGAACCTGTTGTTCCCGGCTGCTCTCCTGCCACATGCCAGGGTTGGCCCTTCCCTGACTTTGAAGCGGAGTAACGGACCAGGGACCTTCTTGGCCCCAGACTTGCATATCATGGGGTGGTGTTTTGTCTTTTGCAGCTTGCTCTGATACTCCGTAGCAGACAATCTCTGTGGCCCAGATGTCGCTGGAGCAAAATATAAAGCAGGGACATTACAAAGGGGGCAGGAAACGTTAGGGTTTCCAGGTGCCTCTGATGCTCTTACAGTTTATGAACCGCTGTCGGATTTCTTCCATGTTCCCAAATGAGTTGATTATTGGTAGTTTATAGTACTTGTGTGTGTGTGTGTGTGTGTGTGTGTGTGTGTGTGTGTGTGTGAGAGAGAGAGAGAGAGAGAGAGAGAGAGGAGGGAGGGGGAAGAGAGATGGAACGCCCAGATATTGGTCCCTGTAGATCCAGGAAGGACATCCAGATGTAGCAGCAGCAGAGAACATCTGGTGTGTGCATCAGGAGGCTCAGAGACCGGACATGCCAGGCTGGATGCAAGGAAAAGGCTGCTGGGCTCTGTTTGGGGGGGATGTGTTTGTGTCTGTGTGTTTTTTCCACATCCGCTGTTGTTGCTGTTTGTGCATCGCTTGTGAGCTTCCAAGACGCATCGGGCTGGGCTCGTGGGTGGAAACATCCTGTTCTAAATGGACCTTGGTCTGGTTCAGCCGGGTCATGATGGTCTAGTCGTGTCTTAAACCTCCCGCTTCTCAATCCGGGGCAAGAGAAGGGAGCAGGTATAAAAGAGAAAATTGAAAGCGGCTTGCAGATGAATTGGGAAGGTCTGCCGGCCGCATTTTGGGGGCCGAGCATTCAATGCGACGCTAGAGAGTTCTGCGCCGATAGGCAACGGCCACCTCTCCGGTGACGACGGGCAGATGGGAGTATCGGATTTCGGAGTCAGGGAAAGAAGGTCTCGCTGTGAAGCCTGCCAAACTTGGCTGGAATGAGGAAAAGCTCGAGCAGAGGCAGAATCCACCCTGGCAATAAATCCCGGAGCCAGGGTGGAGAGGACAGGCGAGTGGGAGGGAGGACATTTAGACTCTGAAGAGGAGTCAATCTGTGTGTGTGTGTCGTTCCCCCCCCCAAAAAAAAACCCCCTTGTATGGCAAACCTTTCAGCCATGCAACCTGCTTTTTTCCAAAGCTGAAGCTTTTTCCAAGCGGACGTGCGGAGCGTGATTGCAGAGGAGGTGGAAATGGGTGCCCCACGTTGGCCCTTATCCTGCGCTCACCTGCCCCCCCTCATCTGAAAGGGCACCAGACATGTGTGGACAGGCTCCTCTTCAAAATCTACTGCCCCGGGGCCACAAGCAGGCATGAAATCATCTCTCCAGCCTGACTGAGCTGCCATTTAGCAAAACGCTGAGGCCACGACGCAGCTGGGGAAAAAAGTCAATGTTTAAAAATATCTGTATAGGTTTTAAAGTATTTTTACAGCTTGGCGACTGCGGGCCCCAGGCTCCTTTGTGCCAAGTGGAAGAGTCTGTGGGACAAACCCCCCCCCCCCAATGAATAAAAGGACCGTGGAGGGATGGATCTCTGTCCCATTCTTTGGACAAAATCCCCACCCTGACTCACATCCCATGATGACAGGTCAAGAGCAGGATTCTAGGGTCCACCCATGGCTTTGTATTCTGTGATAATTCACATGGAATAGCTACCTCCCCCTTAGATCTGTACTCCTATTCCAAATAATTGCTCAGCGCATGAATGCACATGGAAAGCATGTGAATCCATCCGTCTTTCCATCACCCCATCCGTGAACACCCCCCAAGTCTTAAGAAGCAACCGTTCTGCGACACCTTCCCAAGAAGAAGACCCCCTAACCCAAACTTGGTCTAAAAGAGAAAATAGTTTAGAGCTCCTCTGAAGGGGTCCCGGCCGGCCACTTTTGCTGAGAACTGTCTGCCAAATAAACAACGTACAGCTTGCAAAGTACAGGGCCACCAGTGGCAGTAGCTACCCCAGGTAACCCGAAAGGAGTCAGAAGGCATAACGGTGATGGATCCCTCCCTCTCGCCAAGGAAGAGGAGGGCGCCTGCCTGCCTGCCCCCTGAGTCCTTTCCTTCTGCCCCCCAGCCTCACCTTCTTGCTGCCTGGCACTGGAGCTCCCCGGGGCCATCAGAAGCAGCAGCAGGAGGAGGCAGAGAGGCATTGTGGAATCGGCTTCCTTCTACAGCAGGACCGTCTTCTTTCTTAGAAACCCAGCTTCTTGGAGAGGCCACAGGCAGCTGGGACGCCAACCCTGCTGTGCTCAAGTCCCTCCCAGGGCTGCTGTGCCACGCAATGAACACGCCCCTCGAGGGGGGCTCCTCCTCCTCTCTCCTGCCCAGGCCCATCCTGTCGCGGCCCCTTCATTCCTTCCCCCTCCTTGCATGCTGCGATTTTCCTAAGGTGTTGCAGCCAGAGAAGGCTGGGCACCGTGCAACTCTGCAAAGGCAGAGCTCTTCTTTCCCCTCTTTACACAGATGTGGGGCTTTTTCTGGCAAAAGGGGATGTCCGGCCTGCATATTCTCAGAGACACTTTGCCCACACAGGGTTTGATTCTTTGATTGTTTTGATTCTTCTGCTCAGGGAAAAATAAAGAAAAAAGCATTTTGCCGATCCTGAGAGGTTGTCGATGCTTGTTGGGTCCTCGCACAGTTCATTCTGCACGAGCACAAAGGTTCACTGCACGCACGCAGGCCCTTAAAAAAGGTTTTGGTCTGCTAAAAAAAGTGGCCATTGGTTCTTTAAAAATGGCTCTCAGGACAAGGCACTCTGTCTGCACCTCCTCAGAAACACTTTGCCCTTAACTTAAGGTCTGAAAACAGCATTTTCTTTTGTCTCATCATGGGAATTTGTCCATAGACCTCCTTTAAAAAAAAAAAGAAAAACTTCTCTTCTGGAGCTGGAACTCTGCTGATATTTAGAGAGGCATTTATTCCACGAGCTCACTTTTTCCGAAACAGAGACTTTTCTTCTGCTCATGAGACAGACTTTGCAGAGATGCTCCGAGACATTTTGTCCACAGGACCCTTTTTCAAGAAAACTTTTGTTCTGCTCAGGAACCGTGAGCTTTGCAGATGCTCCGAGGCAAAGTTATCCACTACAGGCCTTTCTTTAGGAAGAAGAACGTTGGTGCTGCCACCCCCACTCACGGACCAGGCACTCCGTCCGCAGGTGCCCAGGCAACGTTAGTACTGCTCAGGGACTAGGCGCTTTGCATATGCTCAGAGACGTCTTGCCCATACAGAGCCCTCTCTTAAAACAAGAAAGGAGAAGAAGCTTTTCTTCTGCGCAGGGGCCAGGCCAGCCGCCCGCTCTTCCGGAGGACGAAACCGCCGCCCGCCCTCCCTCCCGGCCCAGCCCAGCCGGCGGCCGTCACTCAGCCTCCGCGCCCCGCCTCGCCGAGAGGGACGCGGCCCGGCCAGCCAGCCAGCCGGCAGCGAGCGAGCGAGCGGGAGGCAGGCAGGCAGGCAGGCAGTGACTGCGCAACTGGGCCGCCGTGGAGCCGGGGCCTGGCGTGGCGCGCCGCTGCCGCGGGGCCATGCGCTGAGGCCGGCGCCCGGCGCCCGCCCGCCCGGCCGCCCGATGTGGCTGCAGCAGCGGCTGAAGGGGCTGCCGGGGCTGCTCTCCAGCTCCTGGGCGCGGCGCCTGCTGGGGCTGCTCTGCCTGCTGCTGGTGGCCTGCTGGTACCTGGGCGGCGCCCTGCCGCGCCTGCTGCCCCTTTGGGCCCGCGGCGGCCCCGACGGGAAGGCGGCGGCCGGGCGCTGCCTGCAGGCCGAGACGCGCGCCTGGCTGGCGCTGGCCGAGCGCGGAGAGGCGCGCATGCTGCCGCCGCCAACGCCCCTGCAGGCCGGCCCGGGCCCCGCCGGCCCCCCCGCCCTGGTGGGCAACGGGCACCTGCTGCTGGACCTGGCTGGCGACCGCCTCTGGGTGGCCGCCGCCGGCAGGGGCCCAGCGGCCTCCCCGGAGCATCCCACCGACTACGCGCCCCTGGCACAGCTCCGGGCCCCGGCCGGCACCCTCTCCGAGGTGGGGGCCAGCGTGGCCATGCTGCGGGAAGGGGCCGTCCGGAGAGTCCGCTGTGTCCAGCCCGGGCCGCCACCGGCCAACGGGAAGTGTGTCACCGTCCGGGAGGAGCTGCTGGCGCACCGGGGCCGGCCACACCTCTACCTGCAGCGCCTGGCCGTGGCCAACCCCACAGACCACCTGGTGGCCTTCGAGGTGTCCGGCCTGGTGGCGTCGTCATCGGTGGCCTTCGGCGGCCCGGTGGGACCGCTTGGCGGAAAGTTTGTGACCAGTCTGGAGAAGGCAGGCGAGCACCAGTTCTTCCTCTCCTCGGGACGGGTGCTGCAGCCCAACGGTGGCACCGCAGTGGCGGTAGTGGTGGCGGCGGCTAAGAAGCTGGTCAACCGGGTGCAGGTGGCCCCTCAGTCGCAGTTTGACGAGACCCTGCTGTCTGTGGTGCACACCTCAGAGCCCACTGAGATCTCCCAGCTGGACGAGGCCTTCGGCAGGCTCCGGGAAGCGGCCAGGAAGGAGATCCTGGAGGTGATGAAGATGAGGACGGAGGACCTGGTCCAGGAACACCGACAAGCCTGGGCTGACCTCTTTATCTCAGGTAAGGCACGGGTGACACCTTGGCCTGACTGCACCTGGCCAGGCCAAGGACCCTTGTCAGCAAGATGATGAGGTCAATCTGCTTTGTCAGCTGCACTTTCCCCTTCCTGTAGGCCAGGCGAAAGCCTGCCAATCTGCTTCATGCAGAGTCTGCTCGTCCCTTTATCTAGCTCAGTGGTGTCTACCTAGACTGGCAGCACCTGTCCAAGGTTGGAGGCCTTTGGAGATTGAACCCGGGGCCTTCTGCATGCAGAGGATCTACTGAGCTAGGGGCTGGCAGACTCGGGAGATTTGTTATGCAAACATGGAGGAGGAGTGTTTGCCTCTGCTGATGCAAAAACAACTCGAGGTGTTGTTGGACTGGTTCTCTTCCTCGAGGAGAACCATGGTCAATAAAACCGCTCCGAGGCAGGCAGGCATCCTAGAGTGCTCTGCCGCCTTCTCATCTGGACTTTGGAATGGAACGGAGCATTTCTCATGATGAGCAGGGTCAGCTCAAGGCCTCCTGGTGCCTGTGGGAGTGTCCCAAAAGCCGCCTTCTCCTCCCTGGTGATCTTCCGGTGAATGGGAAGACAGAGGTGGGCACCCCTGCAGAATTTGCTGCCTGATGCGACTGGCTGAGTCAGCCTTGTAGATGGGCCGGCTGGCTCTGATCATACGAAGAAAAGGCTCGGGGGAGGCAGAGGTACATACCAGGGCTGGCCAAACTTGCTTAATGTAAGAGCCACATACGATGAACTTCAGACGTTTGAGAGCCGCACTATTTAAGAAGCCTTTAAATTCTTAAATAGTTCCTCACCTATACTGCTTTGAATTTTAGAAAAGCAGTGTAAAAATCTTTTAAATAAATAAATAACATTAAACTTATGTTTTAATCCAGTGGACTCTCAGTTTATGCCTGGTCAATAATTATAAACCTATTTCCCTTTTTATATTAAATTGTGATGCAAAAAGGAGCTCAGCCAACATATTTCCGAGAGCCGCACATTATACGTCAAAGAGCCGCATGTGGCTCAGGAGCCGCAGTTTGGCCACCCCTGGTATATACAGGACTGCACTTTAAAGACCAAAGGGCCTGCCTCCCTGGAGCAGTGAGAACTGGAAGCTGAACTAAGTGAAGAGAAGTAGGTTGCCATCTGGAACAGAGCTGCAAAAACCCAGCTCTTGATACTGGGCACTCCCATCTCTCTCTACCTCCCTAGCTGCTTCTGATTTAAAACAAGCTTTCAACATGAGAAGAAAAGGGTGTTGTGTTTTCTCCGTTGTCTTTCCCGTTTAATAACCGAAAAGTTGTGGCTTTGTGGAGTCGGAGGGGCACATGGTTGTATCACAAGACGGCTGAAAATGGAAGGTGGCGCCAGGCTGCCTCGAGAGATGCAGCTCTGGGCAGACATTTCTTCTGTTCCCTGTCGTTTCCAGCGCAGCCTCCCCAGCAGTTTCACGACTAAGCTCCCTGAGATCACATGCAAAGACTGTACAGGCATCTTGTCCCCTCACTGGCCTGGTTTTGCAGCTGTCTGGATGAGGAGGGTTCCGGTAGGCAGCAGGGGGGAACTCCGCCCTGAACTTGGCTGTGTGGGCTAGGCAGGTCGCTGCCTGTCAGCCAGAAAAACCTTCCTTGCGGGGTTGTTGTAAAGATAAAAAAGAGGCCCTCCACATCAACCCTGTAAGGCGGGCTAGATTGAGAGGGAGCGACTGGCTCGCCATTGTCTAGTGAGCTTCAAGGCTGAGCAGGGATTTGAACCCAGGTCTCCCCAGGCCCAGTCCAACATGCTAACCGCTACCCCAGACTTATTTAGAATATTCTATATCCAGCTTTTCCCTCCCACGAAGGAGGCGCTTCAGATGGCTGGCAACATAGTATACAATGATGTTGTATTCAGCACTCAACCATCCAAAAACCAAAAACATTGAACAGTACACAAGCTCATTAGGAATGTCAGACAGTCAACGAGGAGAAAAGAAGCAGAGCAAATCAATGTAAACTGAGGCCCTGAAGGCTAAAATGGAGCAAAAATGGTTTCTGCTTCCGTGAGAGCGGCAGGCGTGCTGGAGCCAGGCTTGCATCCAGTGGCAAGGAGTTCCGCAGCCTGGGTACTTCTGCAGAGGAGGCCCTCTTGCGCATCACCACCAAACACGTTCCTGTCAGTGGTGGGACCCGCAAGATGGCCCCCTCAGTTGATCTCAGGGGGCGGGCAGTTTTGTACGGGGGAGGCAATCTGCAGGCATTCTGGTCCCAAACCATTTAGGGCTTGAAAGGGCACCTTGAATCACCCCCAGGAATCGCGTGCGGCTGATGGAGCAAAGGCTTCGTGTTCTTGGGCGAGGAGAGGAAATGGGAAAGACGCGTCAATGGAGGTTCTTTGTGTTGCAGGGGTTGAAATAAAGAAGATCACCGACGCGCACACCCCCTCCAGCGAGACGGTCAACATGACGCTGTATTACATCCTCTCTGCCACGCCGTCTCCCCTCCTCGACCCTCTCATCAGCAGCGCGGAGCGAGAGAAGATGGAGGCCACGCTGAATTACGCCGACCACTGCTTCAGCGGCCACGCCACGATGCACGCGGAGAACCTGTGGCCGGCGCAGCTGTCGAGCGTCCCGCAGACCCTGCAGCTCTCGGACCTGTGGAAGCTGACCCTCCAGAAGCGGGGCTGCAAAGGCCTGCTGGCCGCCGGGGCCCACGGCCTCATGCAGGGGGTGGTGCTGAGCTTTGGGGGGCTGCAGTTCACCGAGAACCACCTCCAGTTCCAGGCAGACCCCGGCGTGCTGCACAACAGCTACCACTTGCGGGGGATCCGCTACAACAAGGACCTGATCCGGCTGGCGGTCCTGCTGGACGCCGAAGGGAGGCCCTTCCTCCACGTCTCCGTCAAGTTCCAGGACACGCCCGTGAAGCTGTACGGCTGCGAGGGGGGCTGCTCCAACGACCCTGTGGAGCTGACCGCCGAGCAGCGGGGCCACACCTTCCCCATCATGGTGACGCAGCCCATCACGCCCCTGCTGTACATCTCCACGGACCTGGTCCACCTGCAGGACCTGCGGCACACCTTGCACCTGAAGGCCATCCTGGCCCACGAGGAGCACATGGCCAAGCAGGACCCCGGCCTGCCCTTCCTCTTCTGGTTCAGCGTGGCTTCCCTCATCACCCTCTTCCACCTCTTCCTCTTCAAGCTCATCTACAATGAGTACTGTGGGCCAGGGGCCAAGCCGCTCTTCCGCAGCAAGGTGTGAGTTGGGCTGCGCCCAGCGGGGGGGGGGCACTTGGTGGACTTGGGTCTGGGATCCTCAAACCCCCCCCCCAAGCTGTGGGTCCTGCGTAAGAGCTCTGAATGTCCTGTGAACAAGCAATGTGCGCCTCTCTCTGTGTGTGTGTGTGCGCGCGCGCGCACTCGCCTGCTTGTGGGTTGTCTGTCTTCATAAGTGACAGCCAGAGCCGGGTAGCCCAGCTGAACAAAGGAGGAGCCCAAGATCAATGTTAGAAAATGCGCTGTCTGTTCCTACACAAAAATACTCAGGAGGGGGTGTTCTTGAGTTCAGTTTCTCCTCGGGGGGGGGGGCGGCCATGACCACCTCTGAAAGGTTGTAGAAGGGTTGCATGTAAAGAAGCCCCCCCCCCCCCCCGGTGTGGAAGGTGATTCTTTGGGGCAGCATTAAAGTTGCTTTCTGGCGGGGTGGCAGAGGTGCATAGTGGGTCTGAAAAGTGTGTGTCTCGGGCAGGGGGGGCACTCGGAAACTGGCCATGGGGGGGGGGTCTGGCCTTTACTGCAGCTCCTGGAGGCAGGAAGACTGACAGTGCTGGGATTCTCCCGAGTGTGGAGTGCGTGCAAGTGTGGAGTGCGTGCTGCGAGTGAGTGAGAGAGGCTGCGAGGGAGACTTGCATTCTTGTCCTTCAGAAGGGAGGGAGGGAGGTTGACTCCTGCGCCAGGGTCCTTGCCTGCCCCTTGGCTGAGAGGATCAGATGCTCAGTGCCTGGTGACAGTTGAATGAACCTGGGACAGAGAACTGCGCCCAGCTCCTCCTTGTGCCCGTCGTTGAGAATGTGTTTCCCCCAAGGCAAACAAGGGAGCGACGCATCTAGAAGTTCCTGGCCTAGAGCAGTGTGCGTGTTCCTGGAAGTCTCCGTGTTTCCGTTGAGTTACTTCCCAATCCCGCTGTTTGGGCGCAGGTGTGCCTGTCCTTTAGCCCCCGAAGAGCTACGCCTCCCCCATGGCCTTCGACACGAAGCAGCGTTTCTCTTGCAAAAGCTTCTGCTTACTTGTTGGGATCAGTTTGCCAACGTTGTGGACATAGTGCAGAGCCACGGGTCTGCGTGTTTTGTGCCCCTCGTCCGAACACAGCCCAGCGAAAAGGCTGCGGAGGGGGGGGAAGGAGTGTCAGCCGGCCGAGGAGGGTCTTTCTGCTGCCACTGATATGAATGGTCTGGAACCATGACGCCTGGTGGCCTCCTGGACCTGCGATGGCCTCTCGCATTCTGTGCGCAAAGTACCAGAGCGCTGAATGAGCCTGTGGCTAGAGAAAGCAACAGAACCCTTTTGTGCCTTGTTGGGAGGGAAGACAGAAACGTTTGGTGGTACAAGAATGTCTACAGCCCTCCATGTCCTTGCCGTCTCTCACTCTCTCTCTTAACCACCTTCTCTCGCCTAAGATCTGTTGGCTTCCATTAAAATTTACTCTCTTTTGGGTGGAGAATACTTGAAAATTGCATTATAGCTTTTTGTTTTTGAGGCTTAATTTTTTTTAATAAGCAAATTCTCCCTCCCCCCCCCCTTTTGTCCTCCGGCTTAGCCTAACTGGAAAATCCTGCTTTATTTTCCCTCCCTTGAATTGAATGTTGCCTCATTTCTTGTGTGTACGTTTAATTTATTGTTGGTGGATTTGGGACGTTGATTCTTTAACTGCAATGCTACTTTGAGTGAATAACAGCCAATGAAAGAATGTATATATCGATCTCACACACACACACTCTCTCTCTCTCTCTCTAATCTAGTGCTGGTTATAATAGGTTTTTCAGCCTTTTTTGTGAGGTTAGTGTACAAAATAGTCAACTTGAATAAAAGTGATTATGAGGGCAGGTTTGACTTTGTTGTTGCTCCAAACTTGTTGCAATGCCTGTTTCTAAGGTTCTGGGTCGTAGGGAAGCAACCCACTTCCTGGTGATTAGAATACAATGGTTTTGATTTTGAAATACCAAAGGTTTTGTTTGTTTTTTAAAAGAAATAAATACCTTTCAAATCGACACCTCCTGGCTCTGTTGATATGATTTTAAGTTTGGTTTCAAGCGTCACTTGGGTCAGACGTGCTCTTCGAATGCACCGGATTTCTGAAACAAAGGGGGAGACAACACCTCCAGCTTACCTGCAGGCCCTTCTCTTTATTCTTTATGTTTATGTCCTGCTTTTCAGCTTGAACAGACTCCCAAATAGTAAGAGGTACAGGTACTGGGTGGAACCGTTTACTGCTGGGCCAGCCCCTAATTCTTATGAGACATCTAGTCAGGAGCACCATTCAGTGAATCGATGTTCTTTAACAGATGAACCTAAAGGATGAATTGACGAAACGTTGAAGCCCTCCTTAAAAGTAATCCCTAAACTGTCACTCTCGACTGGCTTTTAAGGCAATTGTATAGATCAACTTGTCCCATTCAAACATTTTTACACCCCCCCTTCTTTATATTCCTAACTGGGACTGCCGGATGGTAAAAATGTCAACTGGAAGAAGAAGAACACATTCAACATGTTGCAAGCAAACTGGCCTTGGGATGCATTTGCACCAGAATCCCTCCTCCCTGCCATGTATTTGAAGTCTGGCCATCCCTCTTCCCCAGCCCCTTCTGCTTGGTGATTCTGCTTGGACTTATGTAAGCAAAGGGGGTGGAGGTAACCCTGGAAATCTGCAACGGGAGGGGAAGAAGGCTGTAGTGATATTGAAAAAGGGGGGAAACAACAGCAGCACAATTCTTTTACAGGCTTCTAGTTCCACAGCAGCTGGCTGGCTGATCACCATCTCCAGCTGTCTCCATCGACCAGTTGTGTTTCCATCAACACTGCCCTTTGGCATAAGACTTTGAGAGAGCCCTTGGTGGTCGGAGGGGAAGTCTTGTTTTCAGGCACCAGAAATCAAAGCGCTTCTGAACAAATATTTGTGTCTTCTTCCTCCACCACCACCTCTTTCTGTCTGATCCTGAGCTGGGAAGGGTCCCATGTCAGGGCCAGGCAGCCAGAATCCGGTCACCTCCTCGACTTCGCCCAAGGCAAAACGCCACCCAAGGCGGGCGAGTAAGGAAGAAGTCCGGATCTCGGAGCGGGAAAGCTCTCGGGACCCTACCTTAACTTGCAGGTAAGAGCTGGAAAGGAGACACGGTGGAAAAATTCTGCTGAATTTTATGGGAGGAAAAGAAAGCAGGAGGGAGATCTAAAAGACATGGCCGCAGGGGAGAAAAATACTCTGGACCCAAGAGATCTTGGAAGCTTCGGGTAGGAAATTTTGGGGGATGCGTTGGGTTGTCTTCGAGGCCATTCCAAATGCAGTACAGACATTTTTCTCCTAACCAGGTGTGTGATCCACATCACCTATAACGCAATAGCAACCCTGTAACTGACCAAGGCGATGAAACTGATCAATGAGATTCAATATAGTCTCTCTTCTTCAATTCTGTCAAACCTTTCCAAAAAGCACCCAAGAAATCTGTGTGCCCAAAACAGGCAAACTAACCACCATATTATTATTATTATTATTATTGAATATAGTGCTTTTCAGTGAAAAAGTGCAATACCTGGAGAAATGTCTGAGGCTTGAGTCTCCCACTGTCCTTATTTAACAGATACAATTAATGTTTTCTCCTGATCTAATAATGTTAGCACTCTATATTTTTGTTTGTGAATTTCTCAACTATTAGTTTCTCTTCTCCCCCCCCTGCTATTCTTTAATTGTTTAACTTCATATTTTTAATTATCAAATAAATACAAGGATTAACGCAATATGTTCTCTGCGAAATGCAGTTTCTTCATGGGGTTATCTACAGGAAACTGATCTGTGAATGTCTTTTGTTGGAAAATGGTATATTTATAATAATTAGTAAAGAGTTAGAAAAATAAAGACACTGGAGGGGAAACTGCATGTATTAAAGATGGAGAGAAACTGACAACTACTAGACTAGTGTTTTTCATTTTCATTAGATTTACTTCATCTTTATTTCTCCCCCCAGCCTCCTAGATATAGATATAGATCATACATTATTCCATACTTGTGTGTGTGTGTGTGTGTGTGTGTGTGTGTGTGTGTGTGTGTACACACACACACACACACACACACACACACACACACAAGTATGGAATAATGTATGAACTATTTAAAGGTAAAAATCAGGAGGGGGGGAGGGAGATGGCGAAAGAATAGAAGCTATGACAGTCAATAAGGCTTTTCCACTTCAAGTCCACAACGCAAGATTAGGAGATGCTCTCTAATGCATTTTAACAACGCATTGTTAAAATATCACCAGCTTACACGCTTGTGGCCGAAACAGAAAACTTCTTCAAGAACAGACAAGAAAAAAACATCTCCTGCAGATAAATGCCATTTCCCCTCCCCAAAGATTCCTCTTTAACAGTTTAGTTTTAAATGGTTTTTAATTTTAAAATTAAAAGGTTAGTTTAAAATGGCCTCCACTTCAGACTGGATCCCAGTTCAGCTGGACGGAGCCTCTTCCGATCCAACCTGCTTTATGCGGTAACACATTTGGGCAGGGGGTGAGTCTCCAGCAAGCAAAGGCACAGACAAAGGACCCACAGTCTCTTGTGGTAGCCTAAAGATCAATACAGTTATTGTAGCGCAATATTTCATGACTACACTCCATCATATATCCTTTGTCAATCAACAAATATCAGACACGCGTCTTGCAAAACAGCCCCTGTACCTGCAGCTAGACTCCTCCTGTCGCTCCCGATAGCCAAGCATTAAATACAGGTATCCGTCTCCATAGTATTGATATTGACAACTGACGTATTTGCAATGATTGATCTATTGATATTCATGGTGTTTAGCTCAGGAGGGTGTGAAATAACCTCATTATTAAGGGCTATGAGTGAGATACAATTATTGGGACGTTATTTCAAAATATTCCATTGTTCCTGAGTGACAGTACCTGTAGTTCCATCTCCCAGACTGGGCTTGTCGCATTCAATGCACTGTAGCAAATTAGCAGGTTAATCTTGTATCGTTTTATGGCTGTCACGTTCTGAATCCGTTGAAGAGGAGGAGTCCATGAAAACGTGTGCTGAAATAAATGGGTTTTAGTGTATACAAGGACGCAGTGTGGGAAAAGCCAGTGGCCTGGAGAGAGGACTGTAGCTCAGTGGTAGAGTCCTTGCTTTCATTCAGAAGGTTCTCATTCAATCCCCGACTGCATCTCGCAGTAGGGCTGAACCCCCAGAGACCGGCTTCAACGTCATAGTGACAGAACTGAGCGAGAGGGACAATGGTCTGCCGCGATTCAAGGCACCTTCGTGGGTCTCTAGGTCAAAGGAATGGGCAGGTGTGGGTTGCTACTAGTAGTGAACCCTTTGGTCTACATTCATGAGTGACCACTGTCACGTGACCGGGGTGACCCCACGCCACGGTGAGGAAAGAACCATTGCAGATAACGGCCACTCTGACCAGTCCTCCTCCGTTCCTTTCTCCAGATTTTCTCCCCCCTCAACCTGCAGTACCAGTAAGACAGTGAGACGGATTTGGGCTGCCTGCACGGTCTCCTTGTTGACCTTGATGGGGAGCATCTCTCTGGATTTAAGCCAAACCCTGGAATTGTGGAGGAACACCGAGAAGGCTCTTGCCAGCCTGCCTTCCTGTCGGAGTCTCCTGGCTCTTCACCTCCTCGCTCGCCTCCAAGATCCGCCTTGCTGCCAGGAAAACGGAGCGAGTGACGCTTTCGAGAACAGATCTTTGCTGGAGGCCTTGGCTGTCTTCTGCCAAGAGTCTGGAGAGAGGAGTCGGGGCACAAACCTGCCGCAGTGCCAGGCAAAGGGAGGTGCTGAGTGCAAGACTCTCGTCAATGAGATACGAGAGAGGCTGAACCGCACTGAAGGGGCCGTGTCCGGGCGATCCAGGGCCATTGCAGAACTTCTGGACCTGTTTGGTAGCCCTGAAGAGGATCTCCAAGCGGTGAAGGCCAACCCTGATTGGGCCGACGTGGCGTCTATCAGGCTGATCCTCCGACTCAAGGAGGCCACCCTGAAGTCCCTCCTCACCACGCCTCCGTCACCTGAAGGGTCTCGAGCGCTTTGGCAGTGGGTGCCCATCATCCTCACTTACACCCTCTTTGCATCGGAGAGTGTCCAAGAATGCTGGGTGGAAACCCCAGGGCTCTCCCTCTTGCTCAGCCAGCACAAAGGCGTCCCCGTCTCCACCCCCTCCTCCTCGGACTTCTGGTCATCGCAACCGATCCGGCGCTTGGAGAAGGAGCTGGGGGCCCTCCAGGCCTGCTTGCTGGAGAAGAGTCACAAGAAACTCAGTCGGAAGTCCAAAGATATCCTGTCCTTGGTTAGTCTCAAAGTCAGCCTCTTGGCCGTTGCCAGCCTCATCTACCCCATCGTCCTGGTGTCCTTTAAGGAAACGACGGACTGGATCCAGAATTACGCCAGGAGTCTCGCGCAAAGGACAGAGGAGTTGAAGAGGGAACGGTGCTTGGCAGAGGACCTTCTTCATCAGATGTTGCCCAAATCTGTGGCCAAGCAGCTGAGAAAAGGTAGACATGTGGAGGCCGAGAATTACGACCAGGTAAATTCTGTGCTTCTCCTTTTGCAGATTAATTCCTACTGAACCCCAGAGTCCTGGTCAGTCCTCTTGCGGCCTCTCTCTCAGAAGCTGTTCCTTCTAAACATCTGCAGCAAAACAGGCTTGAGCTGTTCTTCTTCTGATGCAGTGCTGAACAGCTGGTGGGGGAGAGAGGCGAGAAGCCGGTGGGGGCTGGCGGAGAGGCTGCGAGAGAGACCCCAATTTAAGAAGGCTCCCCGCCTCCTCCCAGTTGTCAGGGCAGCTCTGCAGTCCCATCTCCTCCTCTCCAGATCTCTGCCTGGCGACCCTCACACCCCATCCTGGCTCCATTTGCACCCGACTGGCCCACAACCAAAGCCTCACACCTGGTTGCAATTATTGCCATTCGCGCCCGGTCTCCTTTTTTCCTGGGTTTTCATCTGGGGTGCAGAAGGGACCCCTCTCAACTCACCCAGTGACTGAATATTTTGCATGTGATTGAGAGGTGTCATTACCTCGAAAAAGCCCCTTAATTGGGCAATTTTGTCTCCAGGGATTGAAGTCCAGGGCATCAAAGACCAACCCTGATCCACACGGGAGGGGGGGGGGGAATTGCAGAAAAGCCACCTGGAAATCATCAATGCGACCCTTGGGACTGTCGACTCCAACAGAGGCTGAACAGCAGCTTAGGGAGGAGATCGTCCTCCTGAGGTGCTAGACAGGCTCTCGGCTTGCACCCAAGGCTTCTGGGCAAAGCGCCAAGTGGTGTTAATCTGCATTGAGTCGGCTGAATTCCTCTTCTGCTCCGTTTTGAGACAGGGGCTAACTGCAGACTTCCACCACGCCCTGCCCATCCCGCCCCCTTATTGCTTTGCTCAACATCCAGCCTGACAAAGACTTCTGCAGAACTCGAAAGTTTGCTTAAGATTTTGCTTGGTTCTAATAAAGGTATTGCCAGATTGTGATTTGTGGGCATGTTTTCTTCCTTCTTCTCATGGACCAACATGACTACCTAATTTCCCCCCCCCCCCCCGCAGGTAACCATCTTCTTCTCGGACGTTGTGGGGTTCACTAGCATCGCCGCCTCCTGCACCCCCTTACAAGTCGTGGAGATGCTCAACAATCTCTACATCTGCTTCGACACCAGAATCGAGTCCTACGGGGTCTACAAAGTGAGTGGAATAGCCAAGCGGTCATCAATGCAGGCCTCGGAAACGTTCTCGTGCGGGAACCCAAATGAATGACCGAGGGCTGGAGCACCTCCCTGCAAAGAAAAGCTGAAGTATTGGGGCTCCTCTTTGTTATCCATTTCACAAAAAAAAACTCTTCTAGAGGCCACAGTTAAGAACCACCAGCTGCTTGCTGAATTCTTAGGTAAAAAAGGTGCTAAAGGTGACCCCTGACAATGAAGTCCAGTCGTGTCCGCCTCTAGGGTGTGGTGCTCATCCCCATTTCAAAGCCAAAGAGCCAGCGTTGTCCGAAGACGCCTCCGTGGTCATGTGGCCGGCATGACTTGCCGCAGCGCGTAGCATGCGGCTGGAACATGGAGCGCTGTTTACCTTCCCACAAGCTAAGACATTCTTAGCTTAGCACAAAAAGATCCAGAGATCCGGCCAACTGGCGCTGCAGCAGCCACCAAGACTTGTTACGCACCAACATTTCATACGTCTTGCCTGCGTCGTGTTTTGTTCCATTGTTACCCGGTCCAAGATGCAAACCACACAATCCGTATACTGAATTACACGTCTTTAGTGTTTCAGCTTCAAATGTTGCCAGTGCCCCCCCCCTCCAGTACATTGCCCATGCAGTCGTCGTGAGACGGTTGGTCAGGGGTGCCAACCAGGATGGATCCCAAGGAAACTGTGTTCTGAGGCATGTTTCTCTTTCCTCTCTCTGGTGGCTGCGCTAGGTGGAAACCATTGGAGACGCCTACATGGTCGTAAGCGGCCTCCCCGAGAGAAACGGGGCGAAGCACGCCGACGAGATTGCAAAGATGTCTTTGGATCTGGTGGCCGCTGTCCGGCAGGTTGTGATCCCCCACATGCCCACCGGCAAGCTGCAGTTACGCGCTGGGATTCACACAGGTGGGCAAACCAGGGAGGAGAGGCAATTCAGTCCTAAACATTTAGGGATTGGAGGAAGACGCCATTTTCTAGCCTTCCACACACCTCGTACTGCTGGAGCCTACTGCTTGCCAGTTTGAGACCAGTCCCCCCCCCCTCAGAGCCACACAATTTCTGCACCTCCCCTGATGCGTGTCCCCTCTCCCCCCCACAGGTCCTTGCGTGGCGGGTGTGGTTGGACACAAAATGCCTCGATATTGCCTCTTTGGGGACACAGTGAACACTGCCTCCCGTATGGAGTCTACCAGTTTGCGTGAGTGACTACAGGGTTCCCCACCCCCATTCCATAAGGCAGTGGGGCGCAGGGAGGGGGAAAGTAGGATGCATAAAAGAAACGCATTCCTTCTTGCCAACGGCCCCCTTGCCTAAGCCAGGGCCTGGAACAGGAGAATAAGGATTGCCCCAAGCATGTGCAGAGAGCAATTGTATAAGCAACTGCCCACTTACCTGAGATCAGAAGGCAGATGTTGGGTGTGCAAGGTGGTAATGTCTGGAGTGACAGGCTAGTAGTCTGAGAGTGCAGAGTGAGGCCATGACAGCCTCCGTCCAGTAGCAACAAACTGGACTGAAGGAAGCCAGCAGTTCTGGGATAATTTATACCAGCCAATAGCACCGGATTGGACCACTAGTATCACCTGACTTGCCAGGCCAGGAAGATTGTGGGATAGAAATTGCCTGCAGTTCTTCCCTTTGACCAGGAGGTGGCATAGTGATTCATGTGGCTTTCAGAAAGGGAATCTGACCAGAAGAGGTGGCTTCAGCCCCCCCCCCCCCGTCCCTCTGGTTTTAGTCAAATGTCACTTAACGTGTCTGTAGTCACCTTCTTTCTAGCTCAGAAGATCCACATCAGCTCTGCCACGTACCTTGCGCTGCTTGCAGATGACGCCTATGACATTGAACTGAGAGGGGAGATCGAAGTGAAGGTGATTATTTGCTCCGCCTGCTTTGTTGGAGCAGTTTGTTAATTATTATCACGGCACGGGACACTTTACAGAATAAAAGGAGAGGTAGAAAGGAAAAATAGGTAGAAACAAATGTGGCTTCCTGCCCCAAGGAGCTTACAATCGATCATCTGTTAGTGTGGAAGGGGGTGAATGGGGCGAGGAGAAAGCACAGTATTCTTGGGTGGCTGGTGGTGCCATCTGAGAAGAGGCATTCCCCCACCACTCTCACACATAAGGGAATGCCTCTCCTAAGATGTCTCCTCCTATGACACACATTTATTGTCTAAAAGCAAAAACAGCATGCTATTTGCCTTGGGTTTTTTTTTACCCACATGCAGATTTCGATTGATACATTGGTTGATGGATAGATTAAAACTCTTATGAATAATCAACTAAGATGTCTTTAATCAGGAGATGGCTGTAGTTTTAATTTATCCCTCCCAAATTGGGTTTACTATTTTCTCCTAACCTGTGAAATCCATCGTTATCACTATTTGAAATTTAAACAGGGCCCACAGGGAGTTGCCAGCTTTTTTTCCTGGCAGAGCCTCTGTGCATATAACAGCTGCAGGTCAGGTAGAAATTCAGCTGGCACAAGTCTTGTCTATCACTACATATATGTGTGTGTGTGTGTGTGTGTGTGTGTTGAATTTCTATCTGTTATGCAGACAAAGGGCACAGGAGCACTATCCCCCCCAACAGGTGGCAACTTGAACAAACATATTTACACAGAACCTTGACGAGACTGAAGGTTCTGTACACTCACATTGCACTCTGTACACTCTCTCCCCCATTCTGCACAGGGCAAAGGAAAAATGAAAACATATTGGCTGCTCGGGAACAAGAATTACAGTGTCCAAAACGACAGTTTGGTGTGCCACTGGAACCCAGCACTGTCCCGGAAGAAGAAGATGGAAAACAGCCTTGCCTCCATGCAGCAGGTGTGTGTTGCTCTGGAACCGAGGGTTGAAGGGGGAGGACTTCTAGCTAAGTTCAGGAATATATTCAGCAAAACCAAGCTGGTTCGATCCCCACTGAACTGGCCGCTTGAAGTGCCTGACTGCTGCAATTTACCGTTCATGACAATATATTTTAGACCGAGTGCATTGCAACAAACCGCAAACAAACCTTGCCAACGGGAGCAAGGAGATGGATACCGTTGGCAAAGCTTCTCGCCAGACACTTTCATGAGATTGGGTTAAATTCCAGCCTGCCAAAAGATGCCATGCATGTGGGGCTTCTCAGGGGCAACGGCCGGGCAGCAGGCTACTGTAGTAAACAGGAAACTGGACTCAGTTTGATCTTCAGTTTGATCCAGCAAAACTAAAGTGTCCTTCCTTCAGCATAGTAAACCAAACCCCACTTGGCAATCAGTCCTCTAGAACAGATCTTCCCCCACACACACACACACACCTAGCGCCCTAATTCCACACTCTGCTGTGGTCAACAATCTGTGCACAGTGCACAATGACTTTTGTGTGCCCACATGTTTAAAAATCTGGCTTTAGATATCCCCAAATGTATCCCTCAATACCCTTGATAAAAACATTTTAAACAATATTCCTCCAGTATCAGTTTCACTGCTGTCAATGTGGCAGTGACCCTTTTGGAAATCATAAGAACTTAAGAAGAGCCAGGCTGCTGGATTAGGCCAAAGGCCCATCTAGTCCAGCTTCCTGTATCACACAGTGGCCCCACCAGATGCCTCAGGGAGCACACAAGACAACAAGATACCTGTGTCCAGTTGCCACTCCCCTGCGCCTGGCACAGTGAAAACCTACTTCTAAAACCAGGAGGTTGCTTTTCCCCATCATGGCTTGTAACCTGTGATGGTCTTTTCCTCCATAAATCTGTCCAATCCCCTTTTAAGGGCATCCAGGCCAGGTGCCATCACCACCTCCTGTGGCAAGGAGTTCCACAGATGAATTACATGCTGGGTAAAGAAATATTTTCTTTTGTCCGTTCTAACTCTCCCTCCACTCAATTTTAGTGCATGTCCCCTGGTTCTGGTGTTGTGCGAGAGGGAGAAGAATTTCCCTCTATCCACTCTCTCCATCCCATGGATAATTTTATACGTCTCAATCATGTCCCCCCTCAGCCGCCTTTTTTCTAGACTGAAGAGCCCCAAACGCTGTAGCCTTTCCTCCTAAATCTAAGCCAGACCCCCTTTTTGTGTGTGTCCTTTTGTGTCTGACAGTCCAGCACGGGTGCTGCGAGTTCGCAGGCAAGCAAGAAAAGCATCACTGCTTCCTATGATGAGCCACTGGGTTCCACCAGCCATGCTGGAATGAATCCCTGTTCACGTGGCACAGCCCCCCACGCTACAGACCACGGACTGGGATCTTACCCTGGTTTCCAGGAGAGCCTCAAGCCGAGTCATCTCCTTAGACCGGGACCCCCAGGCCCTAGAGAAGAGGAGAGAGGACCTGACTTACTGGATCCCCACTGCCGCTGCTGCCCAGACTGTGAGAGGCCATCGCTGGAGGAGACGGGAAGCCTCAGCCTCCCAGGACTGGTGGATGGAGTCTGACCCAGAGCCTTGCAGGGAGAGAAAGAAAAAGAGGTTTTCCCACAGCACCAATATTGGAAGACGCTGGTGGAAACAATATTGTGTGTTTGTGTCTAGAAAACTTAGGGAAATTGCAGGTGTGCCTGTTTGGATAAGGTCAACAACAGTTCTTCTGTGGCTTATGATTTTAATTCCCAAGTCACTGTTTGCTGAAGGCTTTGGTAGAGTGCCACCAAACTCTCAAGTTCCACAGAACTCTTTTACAGATAGTAGGTGGGGGTGGTAGAGAAAACCAGTCATGGTGTAAGAGCCCCAAAAGGTGTGGTTTATAATCCAGGATGTAAACGCCCCCCCCCCCCCCGGGCTCTTGAGACAGAGAAGCAAGAACGACTGCCTATCCGGCCATCCCCCCTCCATTTTTACAGAATATCTAGCAGTTACTTGGTTTTGTCTGAGCACTAATCAAAGCACACGGCCCTTTGCGAAGCAGAGAGCAGGAGTCAAAAGAGAAACGTATTTTATATTTGCAAAACTGGAGAGTAATTTTCAGTGGTCCTAGGCTAGAGTTAATAGCAACCAAGAGCCGATAGCACTTGTCCAGCACTTACACAGAGCGACCACTAGGTGACACCCAAGCCCTGACCTACCTGCCCAGCTCAACTTGTTTTTGTAGCAAATAGAAAATTCTTTCCAAGCAAAAGTTGAATTGCCCATCATCCTTGATGCAAAGGACAAGTTTCTTTGGGTGAGCTGGAATCGGAGCCCCTAAGAGGGCAGGTGAGGAGGTGACCGTCCCTGGGGTGCAGGGATGGCACGACAGGGGGCTGGGGGGAGGCAAGTAGTTTACCCCACCTTCATGAAGGACTTCCTGTGAATCCTTTGATGGAAAGACTGACACTTTGCACATGCTCCTCCCGAGAAATGCACTTTGCCCCTTCTGTGCTGCATTTGCTTGCTGATGCTGCCACTACTGGAGCCCCCCCCTTCCTGCCCCTCCCCAGCAAGAACCAAAGGAGAAGAAGGTAGAGGCTCCCTCCTTCCTATGCTGCAGGAAGACTCTTCCTCCCCCCCCCCCTGTGCAGGTGACGTCCAGCGCTGTGACCTCTCTGGTCTCCTACAAGGGTTACTCACTGCCCAAGGCTTCCTCTCCCCAACCGCCCTTTCATCACACACACTGAGAAGGTGCCTCCTGTTCATTTTCTCTGCAATAATAACCTGCCCTAAACAGATGTACAAGCCAAGAGGCTGTTTGTTATTCGGGTTAAAACGGTAGGCCAGAGAAAGCTACCGTTGTCCGACACGATCATATCAGCTCTTCAAACCAGCGGCTCTTCAGTGGTTAGTGTGTGTGAAATGGACATTTTCCACACAGTAGCCCCAGAGGTCTGTTCAGAACAGCCGATGACCTGCAGTCAGGGTTTCAGGGACATTGCTGTGTCTTATGACAATATCACACCTGGTTTGTGTGTTTCAAGCCATGTTCACCTTACATTTCCGTTCATGGGGGGAAAAAAAAGGTTTTCCAAGTGTTACAGTTTAAAGGGACAACATTTAAAGTGTAAAAACTGAGCAGAAGGCGGCTCCAAGGGTCATTCTTTGAGCAAGTGAACTGTTGCTGCATTTTGCAGGAACTGTAATTAATAAAGAAAAAAATTGAAGTAGTTTAAATTCACACACGGAAACGGAACATGCTTTGAGAAGAAGGTGGAGGTTTTGCACTCACCCCCCAAACCCGTTTCCGTGGCATGCGTCATGTTCTTGTCACTTTTCTTCTGGGACGCACAGGGAGGCTCTGGGCTGTGGGGCTGCCTGGATGTGGGCATTAGCTAGCCACAGAGGAATTCTGGGCTGCTTGTTGCACAAACGCTTCTCGGCGATACCAGGCCCAATAAGGGCTGAAAGAAGTGACACGGGGGGGGGGGAAAGCAGGCGAACATGTCACCACTTCTGCATGTCAGCTGAGAACCGTCCGGAGTGCTGGGCTCTGGCGCCCAGACAGCCCAGCTCCTGTGGGCCCCGGCACGTCCGCCAGGCCGGCTGCCGCAGACCCAGCCCGTCACTCCCTCCATCGCCTGCGCTGCTGTGTGTGGGGGGGCTCTCCGAGGTCTCGCCCAGCAGCCTGGGAGGGGGTTAACTGGTGATGTCAAGGGCCAAACCTGGGACCCCCTGCAGACAAAGCAGGTGGGTCAGCTGCTCCCCTGTGGCCCGTCCCCAAAAGGAGGGATGGAGACGTTTCCCGCCAAGGCCAGAGAGCCGAAGAATTCCTTGGCAGGGCAGGGGCCCGTCTGACACGGGGAAAGCAGCTCCACAGAAGTCCATTTCAGGCTCCCCATTCTCCAAGGTGGGGGAAATTTAGGAGAGCCTTGTCAGGATCCATTTTCCTTCGGCAAAAGAGGTCGCTGGAGACTTCTGGTGCTTAATAACCCTAGACCAGGGTCGGTCCATCCATGCGGCCGATTGAGGCGGTTGCCTCAGGGAACAGATCAGTGTGTGGGGGGGTACTCCCCTCTGTCCACCCACTAACCTCCACTGCTCCTTCTCCCCCTCTCTGGCTTGGAAAAGGAAAGGGGGCAGAGTAGACGAGGACATGGGGAGCGCTGGGGAAATGGCACCAGCGCTATATTCTTGCAGGAGAAAGCAAGCTGGGCCCGGACGACTGTGGGCCCCTTTGCCCAGGGGAGCCCTGCGAGAAGCCACTTGGATCTCTCTCGAGACTGTCCAAAGCCCGCTAAAGCCACAAGCCTGCCAAAGACTCTTCAAGCGACTCAGCCCCCCCCCCCCCCAATGCCGGTCTGACGTGAGCTGACTGACTTTGGTAGCCTTTGCCCGGACAAGGGCTGTTTACCACCAGGGTCACCTGCAGGGACGACGTCACCCAGCCCTGGACCAGAGTGATGGAGAGCCCCACACCTTCCTCGGAGTGTTGTTCTAGGATCCCATTAAGGCCTCTTTGCAAAGGACCCTCCGAGGACAGGCGGTGAATGGCCCGGCTGGGGGGTCTTTGCCGGCTGCTATTTGTGGTCCAGGTGACGGCGCCTTTGCCGGCAGGGAACCCATTAGCTGATGGAGAAAGAAAGTCTCCAGAAAGGAGAACTGGGTTAATTATCTTGCCTTGAGAAACGGGAGAAAGGGGACCAGGGGAGGTGCAAGTGGGAGCCCAGCTTTCTAGATCAAAAGGCAGCAGAGACAAAATCGGCTCTGTTCCTCTTTAATGAGATTAGCCCAACGGTCAAACTCCCAGTTGCTCCAACGAGGCTCATTCTACCCGCCTCTGGAGTCATTCTGGTCAGAACATGGTGGGGGGGGGGGAGGAGAAGGAGAAGGAGGCTCCTTTGGACTCAGAGCCTTAAAACTAGAATCGGCTCTTAGAAAGATTCGTGCCTCATCCCGGGCGACATCGGAAGCTGTCGCCCTGAGTCAGACCCTTGGCCCACCTAGCTCAGTATCGTCAACACTGGCTGGCAGAAAATTCTCCAGGGATCCTTCGCCTTACCCAAAGGTCACTGAGCTACAGCTCCATCCCCACGTCATGTCCTTTTACAGTTTGGGTTAGAGAGCTTGAACCAGCCCTTCCCTGAGACTCCTGGTCCATAATAAATAGGTGGAAATCACAGCCCCAAGATTTAGCAATGACTTCTAGCTTCGATGCCTTTAAAAGGGAATTGGAAAAATCAATGGAGGGGCAAGAGGTCTAAAGAGCTGTTAGCCATGGTGGCTACCTAAAACCGGAGGCATTTCTGGCAAGCACAAGCCAAGTGCCTCACTCAAGTCTAGAGGCAGGGCACAAAGGTAACAGCCTCTCCTGCTGTTTGTCTCCAGCCCCTAGAATATAGCGGTAGACTGCTTTTGTACATGGAGGTTCTGTTCCTACCTTATTGCCAATAAGAACAAAAGAATCGTGTAGCATAGAGTTCCATAGGCTAGTGACGCTTTTGAGGAAGATGTTGAGCTGTCTAATATTGTCGGTCTTCTTTTGAAGTCCCCCTTTTTTTCCTGGATTTTACCTTGACCCTCCAGAGACCTCACTTTCTGTCCCTTGGCTAATGATCTGGAATCGGGGAGGGAGTGGTTTTCTGGGTCCTGCTTGCTAGAAAGATACACATATCAGGAGCAAATCGTATTCTATTTCAAGAAGGTGTCAGTTGGTTCTTAGCAGAAGAGGGAGTCTAAAATTAGCCCTCCATTATTGCTTTAAAAAACACCTTGGAGACTACACTCTCCCCACCCCCCACCCCGCTGCCGTATTTTGGGAAGAGGCTCTTAACTTGGGAATGTCACACAGGAAACACTTATATGGCCAAGAGCGATGATGATGCAATCTCTGTGCCCAGCCAATGAGAGTGGCTGGAGGAAGAGGAGGAGTGGGAAACGCCAGCAGGAAGAGCTGGAACGTGGTCAAGCAACCCTGCACCGGCAGGCCGACCTCTTAGTGCGCCCAGATAAAGGAAACTTCCAGGACAGCAACAGAACAAACACTTTTGCTGCTGTCCATGTAGACAGGCTTTGAACCATCCAGGTTTTGCTGCTCCCGCTTCTCCAAGAAATTCACCAAGTGTTATTCTGCTACCATTTTTTTTAAAACTTGCCTTTTAAACTACCTTTAAAAAGATCAACATTTACCTTTCTTTAAATCAAGGTTTTTTGTTTGGTCACCCAAGAGGCAATTCTCAGTCACCATAGGCGATCAGACGAAGTGCGGCTCCTCCTGGGCCAAGGCTTTGGGCAGCTTGGGAATGAAGAAAGGGAGCGGATGGGTTAGAAAGAGGACTGCTGCTGCAGAGGTGTGAACACAGAGCTGACAGCTCTGCTTATCTGCGCCCCCCGTTCAGACTCCAGCCTTATAGGGCTGAGAGCCCCTTATCGGTGCTTTCGGAGTGTGAGGTTTCAAAGCCTGACCACCTAATCTGCTGGTGTTGACAGCCAACAGTTAAAATATCCTTGCTGCCCACTCGCCGTCCCTCAGCCCTCCAGTGCATAAGACTGTGGCTATTTTCAGGGGTCTGACATGACTGTTTGAGGGTTTTTCTGAGAAAAGGTGATGCTGCCACTGCTATTCTATATTCTTGCAACAAAGCGTTTGTAAGCAAAACATGTCGGACTTTTGCGCAGATCTGTGGTTGGAGTTTGGAGGGGCGAGGTTGTTTGGGAACTGGCACTGCCTGGGTGCTTCCTTGCTCCTGTGCCAACGCTGCTGCTTGCAAGACCTTAGAGCTGAGTTGTTATTCAGCAGCTCTGATGGAGCAGAGCAATCTCAGCTGACACACTGGCAAAGGAAGCAAACTGTGCTTTGTATCGCTCTGCGACACTCAGAGGGGAATTTATTTAGCTTACACAAAAAAGCCACAATGAAGACGTACTCCCGTGGTAAATGCCCTGCAGGAATCCAAATGTAAGTGGATCTGAATTAAGAACATAAGGACATAAGAAGAGCCTGGCTGCTGGATCAGGCCAAAGGCCCCTCTAGTCCAGCTTCCTGTATCACACAGTGGCCCCACCAGATGCCTCAGGGAGCACACAAGACAACAAGATAACCTGTTTCCTGCTGCCACTTCCCTGCACCTGGCACAGAGAAAACCTACTTCTAAAGCCAGGAGGTTGCTTATGGCTTGTAACCTGTGATGGTCTTTTCCTCCATGAATCTGTCCAAACCTCTTTTAAAGGCATCTAGGCCAGGTGCCATCACCACATCCTGTGGCAAGGAGTTCCACAGATGAATTACATGCTGGGTAAAGAAATATTTTCTTTTGTCTGTTCTAACTCCCCCTCCACTCAATTTTAGTGGAGTTAAACAACAAAGGAGCCATTTCCAACTCAGTCACTGTTCAAAGAGGTGTTAGACAAGGGTGCGGACTTGCACCCCATTTGTTTAACTTATATTTAAATGACTTTGTCCCAAAATTACTTGGCCTCCCCACGTATGCACCATGTCTGGGAAATAGGCCAGTGCCAGCTTTACTATATGCTGATGATCTTGTCTTACTGTCAAGAACTCCAGTCGGACTTAAATGTGCTATGAAAGCATTCGTCGCATATTGTAAGGAAGAACTGTTGGAAATTAATGAGGATCAGTCTAAAATAATGGTGTTTGAAAGGTCAACAAGGAGGGTAAATAAAAAGTGGAAAATTGGTCCATATAGTTTTCAGCAGGTCAATGAATTTAGATATTTGGGAGTTTAATTTAATCTAATCTTACATGGACTAATACGTCCAGTATCTTAAGAACAAAACAGAACTGGCTTCATTGGCAGGCATTGAAGAATTTTTTCTATATTAAAGGAGGACAATATATACCAGCACTCTTAAAAGTTTATAAAGCCACTATACTGCCGCGGATATTATATGGCTTTCAAATTTGGTTCTTAGGACCAATAGAAAATCTCGAAAGACTTGAACAAGCTTTCTTTCGGAAAGTGCTGGCCACACCTCCATGTATAGCCTCTGCAGTATTATGGCTTGAATTAGGGCTTCCAAAGATCCTTACATTGATATGGAAAGTCATCATTAATTTTAAATGTCGATTAGCCAATGCAGATGATCTCCCTATTTTTACTAAATTAGCTGCACAAGAGCGTTGTTGGACAAAATGGAACAACGAGACTGATAAAAAACTACATGAGTTGGGTCTACTGAGAACAGGAGATCTGAACGAAAGAAAACGGTCATCATTAGTGGAAAAATTAACCACTTTGGATTGGGATTGTCTCCAATTAGAGGCTAAGCAGACATGTTCTCCATCTTATTCAAGACTAAGGTTTCCGGTAGAATTTACTCTTCCTTTATACTTCAATATGCTTACAGTGCCTAAATTTAGGCGGGCTTATATGATTGCACGTTGTAACGCATTACCAACTGTGCAGCTGAAAGGTCGTTTTCAAAAGATACCATCTGACCAACGATATTGTGACTGTTCTTTGAATGAATTAGATTCATTGCTACATGTTTTTTTCTATTGTCCTAAATATGAAACAGCTAGAGAACGTTTTTTACAGAAATGGTTGCAAAGATATTCAACGTTCTCTGATTCTTTAAGGCTGAAAATATTCTTAAGTAGTTTTTGTAAAGAATGTGTGGTAGATGTGGCAAATTTCTGTTTTATTGTGTGTATAAGTTCAACTTCATAGGTGTATGGCAAATTTTGTTCCAATGTGTTTTTAACTTTTAATTCTATATGTGCTATTTAACCTAATAAACTTGAACTTGATGGTCTTTTCCTCTATGAATCTGTCCAAACCCCTTTTAAAGGCATCTAGGCCAGGTGCCATCACCAGCCCCTGTGGCAAGGAGTTCCACAGATGAATTACACGCTGGGTAAAGAAATATTTTCTTTTGTCTGTTCTAACTCTCCCTCCACTCAATTTTAGTGCATGTCCCCTGGTTCTGGTGTTGTGCGAGAGGGAGAAGAATTTCCCTCTATCCACTCTCTCCCTCCCATTCATAATTTTATAAGTCTCAATCATGTCCCCCCTCAGCCGCCTTTTTTCTAGACTGAAAAGCCCCAGACGCTGTAGCCTTTCCTCATAAGGGAGGTGCTCCAGCCCACGAATCATTCTGGTCGCTCTTTTCTGCACCTTTTCCAATTCAACTATATCCTTTTTGAGGTGTGGTGACTAGAACTGGACACAATACTCCAGATGTAGCCTGACCATCGATTTGTACAAAGGCATAATGATATATTATGCATAATGATAATTGCGTTCATCAATTCTTTTCAAACAGTTTTCTCAACATCAACACAGAATACACAGCCGAAATCCAAACCCCACCGGTCAGCAGATCCCTTGGCTCTTTTAGGGGTGATTCAGGGGGGAAGAGGGGAGCTCACAACCCCACCCTGACCAACCTTTGGTCCCTCGGCACACTCTCTCAGTCCACCACCAGCCATTTATTGCGGAGACATTTCTGTGTGCAGTAGAGTGTGGAGAGATGGCGCCCTGAACGGTGTCCTTTCTAAAGGTTGGGGGCAGAAAGCTCCTGCAGGGGATGGAAGAGTTCCGGAAGGGCCAGTGTCATGGCACAGAGGCCAAAATAGTTCTCCTCCAACACTGCAGATTTAGCAAGGCGACCCAAGCCGATGCATGTTTGCGTGTGAGTAGGGCCCCGTACACGCCAGCTGGTTCCATGGATTGGGGACAATCCCCATTTTCTGGCGGCTTTTGATCCAGCAGGGAAATTCTTGGGTTTTCGCTAGCCATGACAGTTAGGAATGAAGCCTCCATGTAGAGAGGCAGTCTACCTCTGAACAACAGTTGCTGGGGGGCAAACAGCAGTCAATGGTTGTTGCCTTGATTGATGGGCTGCTTGCAGGTCTTCTGGGGGCCTCCGATTGGCCACTGAGGGAAGAAGGGATCCAGCAGGGCTTGTCTTCTTACGATGCAAAGTCTTTCGTCTGCTTCACGACAACTTCTGCTTCTCTCTGGAACCTCCTTTTGGGGAGTTGAGCTGCCCCAAAGCTATCAGGGCCAGCTTGGCATGCAGGAATCTGAAACCAGCGTCGCTGCGATTCCAGCCTGTCCTCGTAATAACAGCAGCCCACTCTTGTGCTTAGTGGACCTCAACTCCGTCTCTGGCCTTTCCAGAGACTTTTCCTTCCTACCGTCCCCCCGCTGGGCTTCATTAGCGTCAGCAAAATGTGATAAATGGGCCTGACAACTCTAATCCACAGCCCTCTGCCGTCCAAACCCAACACTCCAGAACAACCTCCGACCTGCTATTAAGCTCCAAAGCGCCGTCATCCCCACCGCTCCGAGCCAAGGGCTCTTCGCAGCCGGCTGCATGCCAAAGAAGGAAAGACGAGAGGGATGTTGCCTTCAATGGGAGGGAAGCAACAGGCCTGCAGAGAAGAGGGAGGCACAGGTCCCGGAGAAAGGCGGGTGGAGGCGACGAGTTAATGGAACCTCCAGGCCCAGGAGCAGTCTACACCTAAAGTTCAAACGCTGGAGACAAACAGGATGGCCACTCGACATTCTTTTGAAAAGGACAGGAAGAGAGGTCTATCGCCAGCTTTAGTGGAACCTCCATGACCAGAGGCAGAATGGCAATCATTCAAAGATTCCTCCACAAGTCCCAAAGTATCAGAGGAGGCTGTCCGTGGCATCTCTGCCCGATATACTGCCCTGATTTTCCAATTCGCCTCTGCCCGGCGTAACTCAATGTCGTCATCTTCTCGAATCGGTTTGAGGCTCTCGCCTCTGCTCAGGGTCCCAAAAGGGGCCTCCCTGTGCTGGAATCATCCCTCCCAATGCACTCAGCCAACACTGACGAGGGGAATCCCGCTCCTCACCCCCATCTCTCACCGCAGCCTCAGCCCTTGCAGAAGTCCCTTCCGCCCCCTCAGTGACCCTTTTAGCCCCCCCCTTCTGCCCCTCCGGTCCTGCATGATTTGCTTCCAAGACCACTGACGCCACTCGGGGCTTTCGTCAACCCAGAATCTCCGGCTCGCGCCAGGAGCTGGCACAGCCCCCCCCCCCTTATTACAGCACATTAACATTTTTTGCTTGGGTGCCCGAATCGTCACCCAGCTGCCCCCAAGAGCCGTGGGGTGGCAGGGCCGCGCTAAGGTTCAGTGCTCAGCGTCAGGCATCCGCATGTCGGCTGGTAATTACCCAGCTGAAAGGGCTCGCCGGGCTCCTCTGTTGCCGAGATGCCTTCATGTTTCCTTATGCGCCAACAAGGAGGCCTCGTCAGAGGAGGGGCCCAACGGGGCTGTGCCAGGTGGTGGAAGGGGCCAAAGCAGCTCCCGTCTGGTGCCAGTCCCAAGCTCCTTTCGCAGAGGGCCAACCACCCCCACAGGGAGCTCCAAGACGAATCCCTCCGTCGAAGAGCAACGAGCTGGCCCCAAACCTTCCCATCGCATCACTGATTTAATTCCCAGAACTGCCCACGGTCTGTGCTTCCTTCCTTTCTTTTAAATAAGAAAATGCTTGTCAACGTCTATTCATTTGTCATGTTTATGGGCACAGGAGCAGGGATGGAGAAAAACAGTTGGCAACTTCAGGTGCCCCTGGTCATGTAATGGTGACACCAACATGAATGATGTGGGAGGCACCTGCCTGGTCTTCCTTCACGCCAGTCACCCAAGCCCAGCAATGCCCCACCATGTGCCACCAAGAAGGGAATACTGAAAAGCTGCCGTCGTCGACTTCAGCACAGTGGAGGCAGCCAACTGCCTCTCTGTATGAGTCACCTTTCTGCCTTACTACCTTCTTCTAACCCGCCTCTACTGGGGTCAAGTATCTGCTCTCCCCAGATGGGATTGTTGCATTCAGTTGCCCCCAATAAAGAGTTGCAGCAGATTTCCCAGCCCTCAGAGGAAACATCCTGGTGGTCTCTGCATGAGTTGCTGCTCTGGCTTGGCCACTTCCCAACAGCCTCTGCTAGGTGTGGGAGTAACTCTGCTTGCACCTCTATGATGGGAGCATCATGTGATCACTCCTGATGTAGAGACAGATGTGGCAGGTTAGCTGCCCTCAAGGGAGTGTGCCTGTTGAAACTCTGCATGACTCACCATTTTGGCCTTACCTACTTCTAATCAGGAGGCATGATCGAGACTTATGCATACACATCAGGTGGATTTCTCTGAGTCCGATATACTTGGAAAGTGTTTTAGTATGCAGAGGATTCAACAGGACAAGCTTCCTCTGTTGCAGCATCTTCCTGGTTTTCACCTGTTGGATTGTTACACAGCTGTTAAAAGCATAGGCCTCTTTCATTGGGGAGGCAGTAATCCTAAATGCGGGACAAAGAAAACGTTTTCAAGGCATAAACACTTTTCTGTTGGAGCTGCACAGACTGGCAAACTCTCCCCAGGCATTTCCCAGAAGAAGGAAACCTCCTTCCCCCCAAATGGCGTATTAGTGCATGTATTTACAAAAACAGCCATTTTTTTCCAGGTTTCAGGACTCGCACACACAGCCCAGCTCCCAGCGGTTGGAGACTTGGCGACGGAGTCTCTGAACTCTAATCAGGGACTCAACCACGACAACAGCCTCTGGGGCCATTGTGAAAAATTAATCTACAGGTGTCTGATGCTCATCCAAAGCCCAGGAAGCTGTAGCTAATTAAGCGGCAAAGTGCCTGTCTCCTGCTATGCATACTGGCACATGGGGCGCACTGAATGATGCTCAGGGCTGCCGCCGGTGACAACTCTGCAATGCTGCAGCAATGCGGAAGAGAAGTCCAGATGCAATGCTGGAGGCAAACCGGTTTCCGCAAGAATCTCAGCTTTCAAGGTGAAATGTCAAGGTTCTAGACCCCATGGCTGTGGGGGCACACGTGAAAGCCACAGCTTGTTTCGGCCTCCCAGGGTGCTCTCTGCTGGTGAGCTGGACATCACCCGACTTTGGCCTTTCCTAGCTGCTCGGAAGGCAGGGACGTCAGTGTGCAATACTGCCTGGATCTGGGCCTTCCTCTCTCTGCAAAAACTGGAGTTCAGGCTCTGGCCGCCTCTCCCCTCGGCTACTGGTCTCCTCCTTGCTACTGGCCTTTGCTTGGCTCAGCCTCATCCCTCCTCAGCTCCATCCAGCCCACCACTCCTAGCCACCTTCCCCACTGCCCTCCCCTTCACCAGCTTCCCTTCACCAGCTTCCTGTCCCTTCCCTTCACCAGCTCAAGCTCCTTCCCTCAAAGCCCTTCGCCCTCCCCACCTCTCATATCCAGCTATGCTCTTTTCCTCTTCCATCCTCAACTCATCTTTTCCAGCACAACCCTTTTCACCCCAAACCAAAGTTTAGGTGCATGAAACGGAGCTTTGGGCCCAGATTCTTCCCCTGGCACGTCCTCCTTTCCTCCCTGCCCTTGATTGATCATCTTCTCATCTGTCAAAAACGGAACTGTAGGCTCCTTGCAGCAAGGACCTATCCTTTCATCGTGCTAAGGTCCACACGTGTTAATGAGGCTTATAGACATTAATACGTGTATCATCCAAAGCCACTCATGGTGATTTCCTTTGTTCTTTTTCTTTCTGCTTACGACGAGAGTGGAAACGCCTGACACAGCTCACGACTCCTCTTCTTCCTCTCTGTCTTTTTCGCAGTCGCCGCTGAGTCCAAGTCTCAGTGTCAGGGGGCAACTTCAGGGTGCAGCAGCGAGAATAGCAGAGACTCCCGGCTTCCCTGGATTTTCTGTTCCTCCGCCACAAAGGACTCTTCTGCCTCAATGATCACTTTTTCCTTGCAATATTGCTGGGCTAGTTTTTTTCCTCCCACCAAAAAGAATTTTGCCTGCCAACAGGTTCACCAACAGGCACCTGGAGAGTAAACGAAGAGGACCAGACTGAGAAACTGAGACACTTCCAGGCAGCTGCAGCATCGTCCTCCCAGCCAAAGCAGGAGGAAAAATCCACCTGCAGAGAGATGCGGTCCCCTCCCTCCTTCCCTCCTCCCCGACAAGGGATGAGACCCACCTAAGCCAATCCTTGGCATCTTCTGGGAGTTTGGGGGTGGGCCTGGGAGGGGCCAAGGGAGGTATAAAAGCCAGGGGGAGAAACAGCCACCAGCTCACCTTGCCACAGGGAGGAGGCACCAGAAAAGCACCAGCTGCACCGGAGGGGTCGCAAGGCAACGATGAGACCCAAACTTACCTGTGGGGTTCTTCTCTTCCTGCTCTTCACCCATCATCAAGGGGGAGCCAAACCCATCGCCAACGTCCAGGTAAGAGACTCGATCTGGTCAGTTTCTGCTGAGATGGAGGCACCTCTGGAATTGAAAGGATTCTCTCGCCTGGTTCAATTTAGGAGCTAACCAGGATTTAGGAGCTAACCAGGTTTTGCTGGAGCGAGCTTGGAAAGCAGGACAGACTGTGCAAGGAAAGATACTGTCGCTCTAGTGTGCCCAGGTTTTTGTAGCTTGAATAAATCCCAAAGCTTTGCTGTTAACCTGGTCCCCACCCCAACCAAATATCTATTTGCATTGGAGCTAGAAACAGCACCCTGCCCCTCCACACTCCTGGGGTCCTCCCAAAGATGACCTGTAGGGATTTGACAGCCCCATAGATTGGACACTCCATCTCACCCATCCATTTGGTCCAAGACTGAGCTACTTCCAAGTCTCAGCTTCCCCCTCTGTAAAACGAGAATATCAGTGACATAAAGGAGGCTAGAAAGTGTGTTTTACCATCACCCACCCCAGTTTTTAGGGGCTAGAGAAAGGCCTTGGCCAATATTTAGCATTCATTAGAAGATTTTGTTTTATAGCTTTCTTTGAGTTTGTCCCTAAAATATGCATGCATTTTTTTTAATCCTGAGGTTTTTCTTTTTAGATTCCAAGCAGAATTTTCTGACTGTTTTTACTCACCTTTGTGGTACGATGAGTTGTAGGTACCCAGTGAGGGAAACCCCAGGCAAGGCTGCCGCCCCAAGTTTCTAGACCTCAATGAATGATTCTAACCCATTTCACTGCCACTCTGGTGATTTTAGATGCTTCTTTCTTATTTGTCATCATCTTTGCCATCTTTACCCAAAATTCTGCAGCAAGGAAGCAGGATTCTGCAATTGAGCCAAATTATACAAATCAATACTGTTGATACTAGCATACTGTTGCATTTGATTGGATTGGATTTTTGCACACCCATCTTCCCCCTTTTCTACCTCCAGACCCTGGCTAAATTGTTAGAAGAGGATCTGGAACAGCCAGTGGGGTCTGAGGAAATGGAACAAGACGAAACCCTCCTAACAGGGGCCGTGGAACCACCAGATGCTGTGTTGCAGTGGTCCAAAAGCCCCCAGGAGGGGCTCCCCTTCCCAGAAGGCTCTTTCCAGAGGCTCTTCAGTGACCTCCTGGGGTCCACCCGGAGGTACAGAGGCAGAAGCAAAAAGGGTCTCGCAAGGGGATGCTTTGGTGTCAAGCTGGATCGGATCGGAACCTTGAGTGGTCTGGGATGCTAAGCCAGGACCGTGACGGTAAGACACGGGCAGAGAGCAGCACATGCTCCACGCATGGCGGTCAAAATGAAATGTCACACGGACGTGAAGTGCGTCAGCCGAGCATTGCGCCTCCACTGAAACACTGCTGGGTGGGAAGTGGCATAGGGGGATAGGGAATTTCTGTCCAAATTAAAGCCTTTTGTGAGCCCAAAGTATACCCACTTGCAGACGAGGCTGCCCATTGCATCTCTGGATGAGTTACTGCTCAGGCTGCCTGGATCATGTGTGTATGTAGAGGAGCGATGCTGCTTCAGCTCTGCATCAGGTTTGACTGCAGCATTTACCGGTAGTCACTCCTAATGCAGAGACTTCAGAGAATAACTGGCTCTCAGAGGAGGCTTCCCATAGGATCTCTGCATGAGGCACCGTCCTGGACTGGTCTCCTAATCACTTACTACAGATATCTTAGTTGAACAATCCATTCATTACCTGGTTAAATTTGCATATGGAAGAACTATATTCTGAAGCAAAAGGGCTTTGGTGTTTAGCTTATGCCCACATGTTTTTCATCAATCTCATCTTAGAAGAGGCATTCCCTTCTGTGCCCAAGAGAGGGACGAATCCCTTTCCTAAGACAGCATTTGCCGTCGGCAATGACACTTGTACGAAAAATAATGTTGCTTTAGAAATCTCAATCAATTAATCCAACTGAAGCATCAACGAAGTATTACAGCCCCACTTTTCTTGCTCCTACAAGTGCCCCAAGGTGGGGATTTTGGACCATGATGCCTCTTCTTTGTGTTCTCTCTTCCCAGGACAACGCCTTCAGGACCCATTGCCTTGCAGCGAGACCATCCAGCCCACTTTGTCCAGGCCCCCATTCAATCACCGTGTCAAGCGAACCCCTCGCAGCCCCGTCCTCTAACCCCGCCCCAATATAGTTGATCTGTAATGGCCCGGGCCGATTTACACATGTGCAATGAGGTAAGAAGAGAACTGCAAGTCTGTTCACGGCAGAGGGGCGAGAGTCTCTCCTCGTCATACAACTCACAGGGAATTTAATTTCTTGGATGGCCTCTTGCTGAGACAGCTTCAAGGAATGGGCAAACTGCATGGAGGAGGGTGGAGCTAGCAACACTGTTTAACCACTGTTTAAATCATGATTAACATGATTTAACCATAGAGCCTCCATGTCCAGAGGCAGTATACCTCTGCATATCAGATGCTGTCAGCAAATAGCCGCTATGGAACAGTGGTCCGGTTCAGTTGCAGGCTGGGGGAGGTGGCGAGTGGGTGTGAAGCAGCCCACACCAGCTTGCTGCTTGCCCACCACTCAAAGCGACCAGACGGGCTTGCCCTGTTTCCCTTCCTCTGCTTGTGGGCTTCCTGGAATTCCTTGACTACTGAACTAGATATAGGCCTTTGGTCCAATCCAGCAGGGTTTTTCTTATATTAGCCACAACATTTAGGAATGGAACCTCCATTCTCATGAGCAGTTTACCTTAGAGGATCCGAGGCAGGGGGACAAACAACATTTGTGCCCTGCTCATGGGATCCCTGAAGACAACCGGTTGGCCACTGGGGAGAGGAGCAGGCTGGGCGAGGGTGGGCCTTGCGAGGCGGTCCAGCAGAGCCCCGTTCTCGTCACTTGCATGTGTGAATGAAGCAGCCAACGCAGATCACAGACTGACAAAACGTTCAGCTCCCCTCGGACTCGATGCCCTTCAGTAGCGCCAGTTCCCAGGCTCAGCTCTGCACCACCAAGCGCCAAGTCAAACAGAGAGATGCCGTGATGGACAACACACCTGCGTGGCGGACTGAGCCCAGAAGCAGCCGACACGACCCCCCCTTCTGCCCGCTTGTTCTCGTGAATGAGGAACTGTATCCAGTTTCATGTCATGTCTAGTTCATGTGCGACCGACACACCTGCAAACATTCCACGCAAACTCTTGCCTAATAAATTGATTTTCATAATTTGTCCAATTTAGTTTCCAAAACTCTACTGTGCTTCTTTTGGAGGCGGGAGGAGAAACGCAACCCTTGTTCACTCTCTAAATTCCAGTGGTCGTTGTAGTGTAATCTGTTCTTTTCAGTCTTCAAACAATATATTGCCAATTGATATATATATATATATCAATCCACAACAGAAAAACAAATACACTTACTGTCAAAGTTAGACTGAAGACAAACTCAAATTCTAAAATGGTTTTCCAGTCTTTAAATGGAGAAGCAAATTGGTATCTATCGAGGTCTTGGAATGATTCAAACCCTGCTTAAAAATTAAAGATACCTGAATTCTTGAAATATGGTCAAAACTGCAAAAGGTCCTCAGTTAGTGGCTGCAACCCTATGCACACTTTCCTGGGAGTGAGTCTCACTGAAATCAATGTATTTACTTCTGAGTAGACATGAAAAGGATTGGGCTGTGTGTCAGAACTGGAGTTTCCAATTATACAAGAGTTTTAAAATTATTAAAGGTTGTTGAACATGTATTGAGCAAATGATCAGTTCGAAACCTGGGGAAATAATTAAAATCCCACTTCAAAATATTCCATATCAAAATGTCTAGGTCAGGTTAAGAATCCTTCACAGATAGCACTCAGACTTTCTGCACATCAGAAGTCCCATGACTCTTGGCAAGACTGATGCATCCACCAACACAAGAGATTTTAACTGGGAAACCATCTACGTTTTAAACCAGCTAATCCATTAGTTTCTTGATTCAACATCAACATATTTTCATGTTACAAAAAAAAAAAAACCCTCAGTGTAGTATTTTGTCATATCAAAAGGAAGTGTTAGGAAACCTTCAAGTCAAGACCCACAACAGCAATTGCCAAAAAGGAGAATGTCATGACTCCTTGTACGGTACTATAAAAAGGTAAAGGTGACCCCTGACAATTAAGTCCAGTCGTGTCTGACTCTAGGGTGTGGTGCTCATCCCCATTTCAAAGCCGAAGAGCCAGCGTTGTCCGAAGATGCCTCCGTGGTCATGTGGCCGGCGTGACTCTCCTTGCCGCAGCGCGTAGCATGCGGCTGGAACATGGAGCACTGTTTACCTTCCCGCAAGCGGTACCTACTTATCTACTCACATTAACATGCTTTCGAACTGCTAGGTTGGCAGGAGCTGGCCAAGCAACGAGAGCTCACCCCGTCGCGGATTTGAACTGCCGACCTTTGATCAACAGCTCATGGTTCAGCGGTTTAACCCACTACGCCACCCGCTGGCCTTGTACGGTACTATACCAGAACTAAATTGCACCCAAACATAAATAAATGTACCTCTATTTTGCAGCCTCGCCAATTAAAACTGGCCATCGACTGAAGCTTTAGTCAATTACATCAACCAATTAATCTTGGAGTGCTAGTAAAGATGTGCATTTTACAGGCCATGAGCAGCGTGGCTCATTTCCTTGAGCCATCCGATGTTGATTTGCAGGTCCCCAACTGTGGCGCTCCTTCTTGGCTTGTAACACACATGGATGTTGTGGGCTTAAATCTGGAGTGGGAAGGGATACAGAATCCTTCTTGGGGGCAGGAGCAGGGCACTGAGTGAGCGGAGGGGGTTTGTGTGCCTTGAAGCCCACTAGTTCCATGGGAAAACATGTTTTCAGGACCAAGAAGCAGGTGGACAAAATGACATTATGCAGAGGGTAAGATGGGGAAAGCGGGAACTTCACTCTGCGTCAATTAAAGCTGCCCTAATTGACGTGGAGTCCAGGTGTTCACTGCGAGACGAGAGGCTGTCCGGCTGTTTTTCCACGCACAAATCAACTGCAAGGGAGTTACTCTCTAAGTAAAAGACAGAGAAAGAAAAAAGAGGGAGTCCAGCTTCCTGCAAGGCAGCGTGGGTGGCTGGCAATCGGACTGAAATATGGGTTCTCCTCCTCCTCCACACATGTCAAGTGGGAGGAACTCAGCCAGGGAGCTCCGTGGGGCTCCTTTAAACCTTTCAGCCCAGCTCTAAGATGAAATCTGCAGGGACCGATGCGCAGCACATGGAGGAGAAAAGGCTTGACACCCACATTAATATTGGATGCTTCAGAGATGCCATAAGGCTTTGCACAAACAAGCAAACTGCATTGCTTTTTTGCAAACAGAGGAAATGACAGAGCCACATCTCAGGCAATGCAGCGTGGGCAGCCTTGTGTTGCTGTGCATTTCAAGGATACTTTTTAATTGGCAATCGATGTTTACAGTGGTGCCAATCACCACGCTGGAGGTCTTGTGAGTCATGCTGAGCTTCTAGCTGGCAGGAAGGGTGGGATACAAATGGGATCAGGAGTGCACTGTATACAAGATAAATAATTCCCATTTTACAGATGGGGAACTGAGGACAAGGAATTTATCCAAGGCCACATCCTCAGGGTCTGTCTATCTGTCTGTGCGTGTATCCTCTTGTATTGAGCCACACAAACTAATAAACCCAAGACTTCAGATTGCAGAAATTCAGATAGAGTTTCTTAAAGTAAAGAAACTGGATTGCACCAGTGAAGAACATCTGCAGATATAGTATTTCCCTGTTGCATTTTGTCTTTCGACTAACTATTGGAAGTCGCCACCGGGAGGACTCAAGGACGGCACCTAACCACACAAACCCCAATAAATTCAGCCTGAGTTGCATCTCCTTCTGTTGCGAGAGGTCGCTTTGGGCACTGCCCGCCCTACAGATGTCGCACTTTCAAGCGTACTTTTAAAGTCATAAGGGCCAGAAACTTGGATTTTTTTAAAAAAAACACTTGAAATTCTGTTCAAGAAGCTGAATTGGGGAACTGATATAAAAGTCTGTACTTGCACAGAAAGAGGGTTTGAACTAAGCTAACTTTCCCAGCCAGTGAACCAGTGGCACTGGGGACAGGACTGTCCCACCATGGTAGAGCCCTTGCTTTGCAGACAAAAGGGCCCAGGTTCAATCCCTGGCAGGCAGCATCCCTACATAGGGCTGGGAAAGATCCCCCTCTGAACCCTTGGAGAGCTGCTGCCAGTTTGGCTGGCCAGATGGACCTAGAGAAACCTCTGCAGCCAGCTGCTTCCGATGTACATGGTATAAAATATAGATGGCTGAGTGGAAAACCTTGGTTGCCAGGTGCTTAATGAATTATTGAACTTTCTTCAAGAATAAGGACTCCCTTCTTGCTTGGGGGGGGGGGCAGAGGCAAGACTCAAACCTAGACCTCTCAAAGAAAAGCCCACCTCCCTGTTCAAACTACTTCTTAATCAGTTAGTGAGGGCACGTTCCCCGTCCCCCCCCCCCCCCGCCTCTTGAAAATATCAGTCCAGTCCAGCGCACTTGAGCAGGGCAGAGATCCATGTATTAAAATAAGTGCATGTCATTACTGTTCCGTCTCGCGCAGCAATTGTCTCCAGTAAAAGACGCAAGAGAACATATTTCCCTCCCGCACATAAAAGAGGCTCTAATTAAAGGCTACAGTCTCAAGCCCTGGGTGACTTGTTTATTCCTATTAGCATATAAATGATGAAAGCCCTCCTTTGAAGCTGGCCAGGGTGCAGGAGAAATAGGAAAAGGCTGCCATCGGTAAGCGGGGGGGCTGGTTGCCATCAATGCAAGCGGGGCGAGCAAAACAGCAGTGCGCCAATTTGGCTGCGGAAGGGACACATCAGCTTCCAAAGAGACCAGGAGGTGGTGTTTTTTTTTTTAATGTTATTTTTAACACAGCTGTAAGTTGCATGCAGTAGCCAGGCAGATTGTGGAGGTTTTAACCACATATCATTTCAGAACACTCCCTCACTGTCTCCATTCAAATCCCTTCTCCAAATCCATCTTTTCTTCGGCACTACCGCGTCGTACCATAACCAAGCTTAAGAAAGAGTAACTGAAACAATCCCCTTTATTTCCCCTGCCATCTTCCCCTTTGTTGTCTTCTTTGGGTCAATTTCTAGCTTGTAAGCTCCTCGGGGCAGAGACCTGTCCTTCCAACCCTTGTAAAATGTGCCATGCACATTACTTCCACTATATCAACAAGGACCAGAGTGGTGCAGTTGTTAGAGTGCTGGACTTTGATCTGGAAGCTTGCCCAAAAAACGCCCCACTCCCCTGGGCACGCTCTCTTGACACAGGGTAGTCATGTCAGCAGGCAGCAACCCTCTCCTTCAGCTGCATGTTTGAAAGCTCCAAAGGCTACCTGGCCAGCTGGGCCAAGCCACAGATTTCAAGCATCTCTCAGTCATAACCAACGAGCTTGGCTGGCTGGACAAGACAGAAGCCACTGCTTGGTTTTCTTGGGGGGAGGAAGGTCATCAAACTCTGCGCTACCAAGGGCCTGCTTTTGCAAACAGTCCGCTAGTGCCAGACAGAGACCCCCAAACAAATTCTGCCCCCCCAAGTCCTTCAGCAGCTCAATAACCTCAAAGGAAAGAGCAGGGAGGAGTTCACATTTTTGGGGCAAAATTGCTTCCCTCCAGCTGGGAGAGAACCGCTCCAGTTCAAGTCAGGATGCTCCAGGAGAAGTCAGCCTCCTCAGAGTGTCCCGCTCCAGCCAGCCACCTTTCCTTCTGCAGAGTACTCAGTGTGACAGTGGAGAGGGCAGAGGGCGGGGGCGGGAGGAGAAGTGGCTCCCTCGAGCAGAGCACTCCGGCACAACCCATCATCAGAGCAAGTCTAGTGGTGATGGATAGACCCAGCCAAGGAGCGATACGCTTCTCCCAGCGGCCGGGAACTGCACTGAAAGGCTCAAGGGGAGCTGCCAATGGCTTTGCTACCATGGGAGCCAAGGAGTTTGGTGGCGCAGGAGACAGACAGCCTCGAATTGCTGCCTGCAGGCAAGGTGGGGGGGGGGGGCGCAGAGCAGAGCCCTGCTGCTTCCAAAAGGCAAAACACGGAGGGAGCTCTGCTGGTTGGAACCAGTTTCCTTATCAGGACGAAATGGCCTCGCATACTGGTGTCTGGCCGGCTGGAAGCAGCAAGGAACCCTCCTCCTCCTCCTCCTTGCGAGGGGCTATAAAGGAGGCTCTCCAGTTGCCTGCCCAAGGAGCTGTTCTTTCTACCCCATCCCAGGCCAAAGCCGGTGACAGGTCAGGGCTCTGAAAGGGACAGGCAGGATGCTGCACGGAGGACCCTCCATGGCTGGCTGCTGCAGTCTCTTCTTGCTGTTTCTGCATGCAGGGCTGGGTTCGAGTCACCCAGTGACGCGGAGCCCCTCCAGCCAGGAGCTTCAGTCCTTGCAGGTAAGGAGGAGGTGGAGGCGCTCCACACAGGGAGCCTCACATGAGCAGCCCATGTCCTCAGTTGCGCACCACTAGTTGTGGGGACAGCCACTAACTCAGAAGGCTATCAAAGGGGAGCAGACAAATTCATGGGAGGAGAAGAGATCTAGCTCTGGCTGTTAGTCTTGCTGGCCAGATGGAGCCTCCGTGTTCAGGAGCAGCATACCTCTGTATGCCAGTTGTTTGGAGGCAAGGCTACTGTCTGCCTTGCTGGTGGGCTCCTCACAGGGGCATCTAGGTGGGCACAATGCTGGTCTAGTAGTGACCTGGGCTGTTCTTATGGAAGAGGGCGTTCTCATGTTCTTCTGGAAAAGTCCCTCTTTCCTCCCAGGATATCGTACAACAGTCTACAGTACCTGCTGCAACTGGTTTGCTGCAGCTCTGCAAACCTCACAGTGGTCCTATGAGTGGGCCAGGAACTCCCGGGCAGGGGTGGGTGGGCTCTCCAGCAAGGCACCCTCACGGGCTTCTCACCTGGAAAAGGTAAGGCAAGCAGAGAATGATGCCTTCTTTACGCCCTCTCTGGTTCTCTTGGTACTTTCAGCACATGCACAAATGGAAGTGCTGCTGAGGTTGTGAAGAAGGCTCTTTGCCAGCCCTGGCACAATGGACGGTGTGCCCAATCTGGGCAACGATGACGGATGCAAGAATCAAATGCACCCAGAGTGGTGGAGGGAGGGACCACTGGCAGGGGCAAAGCCAAGCGGCCCCTTCTGCTCCAAAGAAGGACGTGACTTTTTTTAAGCATCAATCTCTCCAGTCTAGACTGTCTTTCAAAGTTTCAAATTTTGATCCTCCTCATTCAGTTCCTTTTCCCCTATGTTCAAAACAAGATTTGGAGGGGAAACAGAGGTGCAAAAAATAATAATGATACTAGATTTCGCATGTTGACTTATCACATGATTGCCTGAATGTCTATCAAGGGCAATTTTAAGAGCAAACTTGTTAAGTAGCCCTGAAGGTCACATTTCAAAGGGGGGGGGAATGGGGAAATGCTATGCAAAAACGTCAAATAACCATGCTTCAAGTGCGCTGTTTTGCGATGTTGAAGGGTCACTGTTGTTGGTGAGTATCCGGTGTGCAGAGAGCAGCCAGCGGTTTTACCCTACGCGACGCAGATGCATCCTGCAGACAGCAGGCAAAGGTTTCCCTGTTATCCTTGCAGAGACGTCCGTCTGACATTCTCTTTCTTTGCTCTTCCATGTTAGGACCTCCTTGAGCGGCTGAAGGAGAAATTTCAGCAAGGGGAAAGGGAGACCCTGGAGCTGCAGGTTCCCAATTACGAGGCTGGAGATGTGGGGGACGGCGGCTCTGACTCCGACCTTCCGGACCCCGAGCTCCTCCTCCATGCTGGCCAGCGCTGGTCCTCGCCTCCCCTCCATCCGGCCGAAGTGGTGGACCAATGGAGGACATTCCTGGCCTCTCCAAAGCGGAGGAGACACTTCTCGGGATGCTTTGGGACTCGCCTGGAACGGATCGGGACCCAGACGGGGCTGGGCTGCAACATCTACAAAGCCCGTAGGTCTCTTTTAAGAACCTGACTGAGAGGGAGGCCTTTCACACACGCCACAGAAATAAACCTGGGTTTGCCACCAACACACACGTGCCGGGGAGTGGCAGCCGCTCGTGTCTTTGACACGCATTGTATACCTGTGTGTGTGTGTAGCTGCCCCAAATGTGTCACACACAAGCCCGCACAAGAGCCTGGCTGCTTCTTGACACATCTTGTGGCTCCCTGTCCTGCCCAAGCAGAGATCCTGTGTTACCACTCACTCCTGGGAGCAGATTTACTCCTTAGGCCGCCCTCGGCGCATTTTTGAAGTGGACTCTTGGGGACAGGAACAAGGGAAAGCTTGGGCAGCCTGATCACTCTCTTGGCAGCTGACACCTTCTCTTACATCACTCTCACTGTGTCTCTCTTGTTTCCTTGTTTAGGTTCCTGGAGGAAACCCAGAAGCTGAACCCAGAACAGAATCTTTTTAGCAACTTCCCAAGGACTAAAAAAGCACCTTTCCCCCCATGAACCGTTAACCTGTTTGAACACTATTCCATTTCCTTCTCTCCCAGAATCACGCCTGTTCTCGCACTGTACAAAACCTGCCTACACAGACTGTAAACAGTTTCGATACATGTCATGCTGGTGGGTACCGCCAAGATCTCTTCTTACTGTTGGCGCGTGTGTCAATAAATGTTTTGTAGAAATTGAGGTGTTTGCATTGATGGGGCTTTGGAAAGTGTCAACACTACAAACGCAGGGCTCACGTTGAACGACAAAACTTCCCTTTGAGCATAACGACAATAAATAATAACTGAAGGAAGGACAAGCAATGCATATAGTGTTTTATGATGTTCAAAAGAAAAGTCACATACCTTCTCTTGGTAATACTTACAAACAGCCCTGCAAGGTAGGTCAGTTCATATTGTAGCGAAGAGGTCACAGCTGAGTGTGAGAGGCTGTAGCTCAGTAGTACAGCCCAAGCTTTGCATGCTTGGTCCCAGGCTCAATCCCTGCCATCTCCTGTAAAGAGAAAAATACTTCCTGCCTGTAAAGAGCACCTTAGAATAGCGCTGCTGGTCAGTGTTGACAACAGTGAGCTACATGGATCAAAGGCCTGACTCCATATGGCAGCATCTTTATGAGAGGGATTTGACTGAGGCTTCCAGAGCAAAATTTGTACCATGAGCTTCCTGGCTCATGCTCTTAGATGCTACACTACACCAGTCCTCCAAGTTTAATTTCATAAATTAGAGGGGTGGGTGAAACAAACAAACAAAAACTGGACGCAAGACTCACGTTACCGTATATCTGGCAATATTAAGTTGGTCTGCAGCACCATTGGAAGAGAACTTCCTTTTTCTTGAGGCCCTAAAAAAATCCAGCTTCCAGAAGCCTCGTGGAAGGAACAGACTCCATGGACCGGGGGACGGGACACCTGTGTTCCACCAGAGCACGGCGAATTCAGGACCCTGGACAGCAGCCAAATGTCCGGCTGCGTCGCAGGGAATATGGACAGTCGCCTTCCACCGAGTCAGACCCTGCAGTCCATGTCGCGCCCTATTTCTCTGCACCAGGGATCCAGACAACAAGGGGTCTTCCTAAGCCCAACCTGACCTGGCAACTGGTATCGGGACTCTCGCAGGGGCTCCACCACCGAGCTACGACTCTTTGCGCCACCTACTTTGGAGCAAGTCAAACTTTGGGGATCAAACTGCTGGAGAAAAGCCATCCCATAATCGCCTGTGAATTCCCCAAAGAAAGGGATTCTCGAGACACAACTGTGTCAATTGGTCAGCAGGCTCAATATGGAGCTGAGCCAGACCATTGGGCTGTCTGGCTTGGTTGGACGGGATTGGGACCTCAGGCTGTAATCCTATACCCACTTTCCTGGGAGTAAGATCCACCAAACACAATGGGACTTACTTCTGAGTAGACATGCATAGGCTTGTGCTGTTAGTCCTTATTCCAGGACTGTATACTGACTACAACCACAGAAGCTCTCTGGAGATCGATGAGAAGACGGCATTGGAGTTGTGTTTCAGGCCACCCTTTCAATGCCAGAACTAGAGCCGAAAACATGTAACGTGGCTGTAGTAATGTCTCTGAGCACATGCAAAGTGCCTTCTTTCACAACCTATTCGAGCACATCTAGGATTCGAAGCAAGTGCCTTTGAGACAACAGGGCAGGACTCCACAAGACCTGAATTAAGAACTGCCAGGAAATGAGCCCCAAAGCAGTGCCTGAGAGAGATGAATCTTCAGCAAAGGTACTGGGGGGGGGGGAGGAGGAGGAATCGCAGGCTTGGGTCTGCTGGCAGCCTTGTTCTTCCATATATAGGAATGGCGCTAGCTAGAACATCCAGTGACAGCCCTCTCCAAAAGCTGCCCTCTCACCCCACTGCTTTTTCCTATACAAGGCGATGCCCCTGCGTGGCCCTTTTTCGGGAAGTTTGAGGGTCCTCCCTCCCCAACACACCATCAACCTGGGAAACTCTTGAAGGCAAAAGTGCAAGGAATTTCCATCAGGGGCCCCGTAATCTCGGCACCCGGGGTCAGTGGCGAGGGCGGACAGCATGAAATCATTGACTTGTGACTCGCATGCGGTGGTAGGAGCAGCTGCCTAATGACGCCTAATCAAGGGAATCGTCTCTCGAGGAGCCCAGCCGCATGCCAGTGGTGGGGCTGGAATGTGCCCTCGATAATCCCACTGATAGCCGAAGGAAGCAAGGCTCGGGCGTGCCCAAAGGGTATATAAGAGCAGCCGGGAGGCAGAGAGAGCTCAGGACGGAGAGGAGGAGGAGGACGACGACAGAGGGACGACAGAGGCTTTGCTGCAGGAAACCCCCCCCCCCACTTCCGAACAGCCTTTTCGACAGCCAGAACCAAACCCACAGCATGGACACTAAGGGGTCGTTGCTCGTCAGTCTCTCCTTGCTGCTTTTCCTCGGCTTCCAGCACGCCAGGGCCCACCCCATCGACACCCTCAGCCCCGCCAAGGAGCTAGCCAGCATGGAGGTAAGGGACCCGGGTTTTGCAAATCTAGACTCAAGAGGAATAGGATCTTTAGACTACCACTTGGCTTGAGATTGAAGGGCCTCATGAAATGATGGCATCTGTTGCCACGACTTATGGTCACAGAGAAAACAGAGCTATCAGTGGCGATTCATCAGGACAGCTCCATGGGCCCTCTCCCCCGTCTGGTGTCCGTGGCAATTAGCATCCTTAAAAATGTGATTATTAGACACATGGATAGGGGTATACCTGGTAGCTACAAGTAGAGCCTGCAGATGTCACAGGTAGTGTGCTTCTGATGATCAGATGCTGAAGAAAGCAACAGTGAGGGCTGCCTTGTCCAGGCAATATTTGGGAGTTTCCCAGACCCATCTGCTTAGCTGCTCTTGGAGACAGAGAGATGGATTTTCAATGGAACAAAACAGATGAACCCTTCTATTCTCAGAGGGCCAAAAACTCAGTGGCATAAAATATGGGCTTGTCTCTCCCACAGTTGAAAGATTAATTGTAAGCTCCTCGGGGCAAGAACCGGTCTTTCATGACAGTATTCTCCAAGCCCCCGTCTAATTCACAACACTTTGTTGTTCTTCTAAACAGACATATTTGTTATTGACTTATTTCACACCCCTCAGTGTTGGGTTCTTGTTAACATGGATTTGGGCTGCTAGGAAATGCCAACTTATTGGGAGGGAAATCTCCGAACATAGATTTTGGAGCAACATTCTGAGGGGAGGGATCACTTATGTGTGAGAAATTCAACAGGTGTCGTTTCCCTCTCAACTGGAGTTTCATACTGGGAAAAGCTGCATCGGGTGAACTTCTTTTAGCAGGAACAGAGCTCTAGGAGGGGGAAAAAGGAGAGACAGAAAACAGAGCTTGGAGGAAATCTGTGGGTAAAGGAGACTGACAAGGTATATTCCCATTCAATCTCAGGCACTTCTAGAGAGGCTGGGCGAGAAAATCTCCCTGATGGAAGAGCTGCAGGACAACCCGAACTTGGAGGAACCAGACACCCCGAAGGGGAGCCTGACGGACTTCTCCAACGAGGGCTTCGACCCACAGCCAGAGACCCGGCTTGAATCCAGCCCCTATTTCTCCGACCGGAGCGCACTGCTCAAGCGCATGAGAGGTTTACAGGCGCCGAAGAGCATGCGGGACTCAGGCTGTTTTGGGAGGAGGCTGGACAGGATCGGCTCCGTGAGCGGCATGGGGTGCAAAGGTGAGCCCCTCGGAGCAGCCGCTGATCTGGGGGAGACCTCTGCTCTGGCTATAGGGCAGCGGTGGGCGGGCTCCACACGTCTGTTTCTGAATTAAAAAGCAAAACTCAGTCATGCTGACATGCCCCCCCCCCCAAGTTTGATTTTTAGAGCGAGAACAACTCGCCCTCAGCAGAGCCTACCTACCTTCTGTGTCTCTGCATGACTCTCTGTACCAGATGAGCCTTTTGACTGTAAGGAGATAAACTGAGAGCAGCAACTCATGCAGGGAGAGAGAGAGATTTTAATTGGGACATGGCAGAGAATGTCAGGCCCCATCAGTCTCCTCCTTCTCCCATGGCATGGCCCTGATCCAAATTTGCAGCTGCTTTTCGAAAAATAAGGATCCTGAAGACAAATTAGGTCGATGCCTTTACAAGGACCAACTAAAGCATCCCAAGGTCATGAGCGAGTTTTTGAGTGTCACAGAGCTCTTCTTCAGGCTGGATGTTAAGCAATACAAAGTGGGCAGGGAGGAGGGGGGGGGAGAAGAGAAAAAGCTGCTCATGATGTGTCAACACCTTCAAATCTGTTGGTGAAAAGAGGGCAGGCAGGCGTTAGGCAAGGTCTCACTTTGCTCAATGGGCTGCCACCCAAGTTAGCAAAGTGCATGGATGGGATGGCAGCTGTCATTCAACTAACCTCTGCTAGATTTCAGGGTGCACAAAGGAGAATAGAATGGAATGGGCTATTCCCCCATTGTGGGGGTGGTGGAAATATAAACTCTAGCAGCTGCTTGGATTTCTCTCCAGTCCAGTGCTCAGCAGCACCCACAGATCCCTTGGCAGACAGAAAGGAGGAGCAATGAATGTCACAATGACTCTTTCAAGGTGCCTCCTTTGCTAACTATGGGGTTTCACTTTTTGCTTCCAGGGCCCAGGAGGAATTATTAAGAAACAACCACCAGGCTTCCATCGCCCCCCTCCCCAACCTGGGAAAGAAAAGGAGTCGCACTTATGCATCAGCACGCGGGTTCCTGAAGATGCTCCGGTCATCAGCGCGTGCTCTCTTCTAGAAATCTCTGGAATGTTCCAGAATGTTTCACCTATTTATTTATTTATTAACTTATTTATTTGACCTCTGTTGGCTTGGGTTTTTTTTTCCTCCTTTTTTGTTTTGTTGCTTTTCTAAAGAACCTTTTCTTACTTTCTGCACCAAGAACAGGCTTGAAAAATAATAAAAAAAACACTTAGCTCTTTTTCCTCGTGTTGTTGGATTTGCTTCCCCACTTCTCTCCCTCCTCATTTTCTGTTCGACCAAAATAAATTGTGTTAATTCCTTTTCCTTAAATAAACAGACCATTTTTAAAAACAAGGGCTCTTTCCATAGCCGCACCAAAATCACATACCCAGCCAGCCTAAGCACGTTTCTAGACCACATTTCAAAAGGACCCAATCTTTGCTAGCATGGAAACATGTTCAGTGCAAGGGGGAAGATTATTATTATTATTATTTAGATGTACATCCATAATCACAAAGTTGAAGCTAATATTCTCCTACTTAACTATGCAGACCAAGTTCACCTTTAAGGAAATAATTTCTAAGAATTTTAAGGGGGAAAGCAGGTTGTACATTATTAATTATTATTATTATTATTATTAAACAAAATTATCAGAGTGGTTTGCATAGCAAATTCTGTCAATGAATTCTTAACATTGTTGCTTGAAAATGTATCAACAAAATTTACCAGTTTAAGTTTTCTTAAAACAGTTTTTCAAAAATGAAATTGGAAAATCTGATTAAAAAAACTTAAAACGGTCAGTCTCATGGAGCGACGGCCCCTCCAGATCAGGACAACACTGTCAGTTGTCAAACTGCTTCAAAGTTGGCATCAGGTGCTGCGGAGAAACAAGACAGGGGCCTGCAGGAAATGTCCGTCTGGGGCTAATCTCAACATCCGCAAGACCAAATCACGCGGATCCAAATGCTAAACTCACACTTTCCTAGTATCGCGGCGTTGGGTGTCATCTGGATCCCACAGGAAAGTCCTCGGCTGCCAGGATGTCTGTTGCTCTCTGCTGGGAAAGCACCGACTCCGATAGGATGTTGCTTCTTCCTTTTGAGTTGTCACGAGAAAACCTCTCCGACTCAGACCACGGGTGGCAGGCCCAGTTCGGTTATGGCCCTGTGGCGCAGATGTTGGGAAAGGGGGTGGATGCAAATCCCGGCTTCCTCTGCTACCCAGCCCTGTAGAAGGCCCCCAAGGCCTGGGCTTAGCCACCCTCCAGGCACTGGGAGCAAACACGCCTTGGAAGGCCCAGGCACTCTCCGATGCCTCCCCCAGCAACCTGGGCTGCTTGTGCCCTTGCTCTTTGCCTCCCTCCAGCCCACCTCTTCTTACCAAAACTGCCTTCCTCAGCCCCACTCTGGGGAGCTCCCTTTTCATTCGAAGCCTGGGGCTGGGCTAAGGAGCTGCTCCCGCCTGGCTGGCCCATCCCTGCGACAGACTCGGCTCTGAGCTCTTCCCATTTGGACAGTGGCTCAGCTCAGAACAGGCCTCATTCCCATCTTACAGACTTGAGGTCCAGATGGAGCAATCATGTAGGTCATTCCTCTGGGAACTGTACATGGGGGGGGGCCTACACAGATGACCACTAATCTTCAGTCCCCAGGACTCTCGGGGGGGGGAGCCATGATGGTTAAAAGGATGCAAAAGAGAGATAATTTGGCTGTGCCGGTCGACTATCACCTTGTTGGAACGTCTCACCTTACACCTGTGTAAATCAGAGCCTGCAAATGGGACAGACAAAGCAGAATCCAATGAAGAGATCAAAGGGCATTGAACGGAGCAGCCACAACGGGGACAAGATCAGTGTAGCAAAGAATTCTTTGCCCCCAATTACCTGGGAATCTTTAGCACTGAAGGAGTTGGATGAGGTTGACAGCAGGGGAGTTAGGAAACGGTCTTCGGGTTGGTTTGTTTTTAGGATACAGCGTTGGGATTCAGAACTGGGGGGACGACTTAGGTAGCCAGGAACCAGCATTGCTTCAGGAGTAGCATCTGTGGCAGTGCCCGCTTGGGGGGGGGGCCCTCTGGGCAAAAGCCCTGTGAAATGGGACGTGTCCTGAGCCCCTGGACCTTGCCCCAGCTATGGGGCCCTGCTTGGCCAGCCCAGTCTACCTGTCAGTGATGTAGACTTGAGGCTAGTGATTCGGACTTGACTTGGTGATTGTCAAAGACTCGACACGAGACTTGGAGTCTTTTACGACAAGTCGAATTTTATTCAGGTCTAAACCCGTTTTCCCCATGAAATAGATAGGGACTCGCAACCAAAGACTCAAGACTTGGGGGCAAAGACGTGGGACTTGACTTAGGCACCCTGCTGAAATCAAGCAGATCTGGGCCAGGGGAGCGTGTGGGTGGGAGACTGTGGGGACGGACGGACACCGTCCTATGGATGCTGTCTCTTGGGTTCTAGCAGGGAGAAAGGGGTGGGGGGGCAGTAGTGACCCTGTTTAGCAAGCAAAATAGGCCATGTTCCAGGCCTGGCAGCATCCACAGACCCCTGTTTGAAGAGCCTCTGCCAGTCAGGGTTGGCAATACTGAGCTAGAGGAATGCGACTGAAGGCAGCTTCACCTGTTCCAAGGCCAAGTGGGGCTTGAAGGCAATAAAAAGGAGCAGCTCATTCGCCCCTCGTGCTGCACACTCTCCTCCAAAGGGAAGCCAAGCGGCTGCTTCGGCCACTCAGGACGCCAACCTGTGCGCTTGCTTCTGCACCTCTGTTCTACCTGCTCAACGTTTACAGCAGTACTAGACAAGCTGACCAAGTAGGACAAGGCAAAGGCAGCAGGTAGCTCTGCACTTCCTCCCCTTGTGGGGGCAGAGACAGTACCGCTTCACGCCAAGGGGGACACGTAACCGTAACACGTGTGTTTGCTGCCTGTTGGTTCATTATTGCACATGGCCCAAAAAAGCCAGAGACGGCCGCCAGAGATAAAGGGGGCTTGTTTGGGAGCATCTTTCACACCTTGGAAGTGTGAAGCCTCTCGAGATGAGATGCGTCAACAGGAATGTGTCACGGGTGCTGCCTCACATTGTCATTCCAGGATAGCGGAAGTCAAGGAGCCTCTGCGGCCCTGCAAGGGGCAGATAGCTTTAAAAGGGAAGCTTCCCAGGTCTCGCGGATGGGTGATGGAATGCAGCGGGCTTCGTTCCTTAGGTATTAACATCACCGGTCCCTGGGTATAAAGCAGGAGAACATCCGGGCTGAGCCAACAAGGCAGCAGAAGGAAGCGCCGAGAACAGGAAGCGCCGCCAGCCAGGACCAGAACATGGATTCAGTAGCTGCCCCTCTCCTGCTGGTTCTCTTGTTTGCCAGCCAGCTTCCAGATCAGCCCAATGCCCATCCGGTCTACGGGTCAGAACTGGCAGACTTGAAGGTAAGAGATGGCACAGCAGCCTCACTGCTTGGGTGTTTAGCGCACCGATTCACACCTGCATGGAAATGCACTAGACAACTCTCGACGATTCACAGCCAGACTTTCAGAAATATTGGGGGCAGGGTGAGAACTAAGGAAGTTCTGTGATGCGGGATGGCACATTCACACAAGTCCGGCGTCACCAGGTGATGCTGCAGGCACAAACTGGTATGCGTGAACCCAGCTGTGGCACAGCAGCTGAGCTACAAATCAGGAAGTCCTCAGTTCGAATCTTGCCTCAGCTATGAATGTATGAAGCTGCCTTATCCTGGGTCAGGGGGGCTAAGGTCATTTAGCTCAGGATTGTGGACACAGACTGGCAGTCACCGCTTCCAGATCTCCGTCTCTCTCCCCTCGTTCCTACTGGGAGACACCAGATCTGGAATTTAGGACAATTTGCATGCAAAATAGATGTCCTAATCACTCTGAACTCTAGGCTAGGCATCAGTCTCCGAGGAGTAATTCGTTTATTTCTTGAAACACGCTAGCAGCTTTCACATGACATGCTAGCGTATCTTGTTATTCCGTTAGAAGATTAAGTTTTAAACCTTTGCTTAATTCTCTTCCATCGACATCAGTAGGGTTTAAAGCCCTTAACTTGGCTGGATCATGGCCCATAGTTACATAGCTCTCCCCCAAAAGTAAGAGTATCCTTTTACTTAAGAGTAAGAGTAACCCTTTTACTTAATTTCTCTCTCTCTCCCTGAGCATAACATTTTCTTGGGAGTTATGTCCTATTGACTAGATTAAGTCTTACTTCCACTTCCATGCAAATGGTTGTAACCTGTCATTAAGTCACTCTCTCTCACACTATATCTTCATCCCAGGCCCTTCTGGAGCGCTTGGAAGACAAACTGGAACCAGAGGAAAGGGACTTGGGACTCGGTCGAGGATTGAATGAGCCCAACGAGGAAATACCAGGAGAGGCTCCCCAAACATTTGCCTCCTGGGATGGAGAATACCCAAGGCCCGAAAGTGAGGAAGGTTTTGGCCGCAGCAACTGGCAGCCACCAGAGAGGGCTCCAGCGACGACGGCGGCAAAGAACAAGCTCAGAGCGCTTTTCAACTCACCCCGCAGCCTGCAACGGATTTCAAATTGTTTTGGCCAAAGGCTGGACAGGGTCGGCTCCTCGAGTGGCCTGGGCTGCAACAGGAACCGGGTAAGAGCTGGAGCGCTTGGCAGGGGACAGGGTAAGAGCTGGAGCCTCTTTCTGAACTCCAGCTGGGAGGAAGAGGAAAGGGTCTGCACTCGCCTTTCCACCCCAACCTTTTCGTTCCTTAGCTGCTTGGAATTTGAGTCCACCCCAGTGCCACAGCAGCTCTGTTGAAATGTGCTGCTCCCGCTCCTAGCTAAGGAAGGACTTGGTGATAAAGAGAACTCATTTCCTCTCTCTCTTTCTTTGCAGAGCCGGAGCTAAAACCTTAGCCGTTTCCCTCATCCAACTCCGGTGAGAAGAGACTCCCACCCCTTTCCCAAAGCCACCGACACTCTCGGAAGACCCCCTAGCTAGAGCCCCCCTTCTTCCAATGAAAGAACACCAACCGCTTGCTGTGCATGTCGCTTACCTCACAGTCTTGTTGCGAGGATAAAATGAGGAATTGCAGCCCACCAGGACCTCTCAAAGCTAGGGTGAGGGAGAAATCTTTAATAATAATAATAAAAAAGAACACTCTCGCACTACAAATTTGAACCCTGCTGTATGGCGTTCAATTCCCCCCACAGTGTGCATCTTTGAAAGGCTTCCACGCTGAAGGTCCTGGCACTAGAAATTTAACCAGATCAGCACCATGGACAGAGATTCTGCTCCAGGCTTGCGCTTCTCTTCCAGCACACTGCTCAAGCTATGCCTCACTAGAAATGCATAGATATTGTAGGCTCTCTTTCCAAGACCTCCCCAACCCCTGAGCTCCATCCACTGGGAGACTCACCTTTCCTTCCTCCTCCAGTCCCAAGAAAGATAAATGGCGACATCATGGAGACGCTGTTCGCTGGCCAAGCGCACTTCCCCACGAGAGAGAGGACGGCCACAACCGGAGCAGGGCGGAGGCAGGAAGCGCCTCCAAGAGGATCTGAATGGAGCTTAAGCACTTGAGAAACAATAAACAAAGTATTCTAGCTATGTGGCATGTTTTCTTTCCCACAAGGTCCGCCCGCATATTATATGCGCCGCAGTAGGCACGTTTAAATCGAAGAGCCCTGGTTTTGGGATCACCCTCCGGGACAGCCTGCATGGAGGTCATTTTGCTTGGAACAGAGCGGGGGGGGGGGGCAACCAAGAGGTCTGGCTGGACCCCAGAGGTTGCTGCCCAAGGCAGACTGCTGCTCCCCCCCCCCCCACTGACCCCTGTGCCAGCCCCCATTAAGCACGCTCTCTCAGCAGGGAGAGTCCTTCAAAGGGCCTGCCACAGCCAGGCATCTTCTCCCCCCCCCCCCCCCATTCCGTTGCACAAGGGACAGAGTCGCACCAGTGCCAGGCAGCCCAACAAAAACGGAAAATCAGCACATATCCCCAAGTAGAAACCACCTTGAGCTGTGGGCAGAGAGGCGGCATATAAATGAAACAACAAACAGCCATGACTAGGGAGAGGGGAATCAAGCCATTATTGGTCCTCTGTGACAGATACTCGGGGGTAGACTGCCCCTGATGCTGGAGGGAGCACACCTTTTCCTTTTAACTGTCCTTTTCTGCCAATTCCCTGGTTCTGCTTTGGAGAAGGGATAGCTGTCCACATGTCTTTCCCTAGCTATGTGGCCAGCCACCAGCAGAGCAGAGCAGTCCTTATGTACCTACAACTAAATTGAGCCTCCATGGCCATAGGCAGTCTACCCCTGAATGCCAGGCTGCTGGAGAGGAGTAATAATGGGGGAAGGCGAGCCCCTTCAGAACCTGGTTGGAAGTGCCTGGCCAGCCACCATTGGAAACAGGATACTGGGCTAAATGCAGCGATCAAGGATTCTCCTTATATTTAAGTGGCTGTGTCACTCATTTCTGGAAGGCCACTGAGAAAGGTGGGGAGGGGGAAATATAATCGTGAAGACAACAAAAGTCAGTGAAGACACCCAGGAAGAATTGATTTATTTTTCAAAGACATGTCATGGTTATACGCTGCAAGTGCTGGAATGCAGATAACTGTATCTACACAGAATTACAAAAATAAAAATGTATACACACACACACACACACACATATACACACAGCACAGTTAATTTCCATGATCAGGTAACAAAAAAACAAAGTGCAATGTGAACAAAAATTAATTTAATCTAAATTAAGAAGCAAAAAAGTTGAGTGGTCATGATTTGGAGGGGGGAGAGATAGGGTTCCGCCTTGGTATTGCATGTTAACACTGCGTGAGAGACAAGATTGTGCGAGAAGGTGTCTGTCCCCCATCCCCCCCCCGCTTCCCAAGGCTTCAATTAACACTGATCTAGCGAATTAATGCTCTGCGTCGTCTGGGAATCTGGGCTCGAAGTCTCCAGAGGGGAGGAGAGGAAAGAGAGGCGCTCAAGCCAAATCCTGACTGCTCCACCCAAAGGTGGGAGAGGCCCAGGCAGCCGTTTGCAGGGAGGGACTTGGGGGGGAGCGTTGGGGGCACGGAACAGCGATCTGCTGGCGGCACCAGGCAATTCACACTGCATTCCAGTTCACATCCCAGGGCCTGAGTTTTCACAAGTTTTCAAGCTCTGGCTGGCCGCGTTTTGAGCTCTGCAATGCAGCAGGTGACCCAAGACGTTTCCTCTGCAAGAAGACAGCTGGTAGAGCTTCTCCCAGCCTCAGAAAGCAAAAAAGGCCTCTAGAATGCCAAGGTTTGGAGAAGAGGCGCACACGGCAGCCACTCTGTCAACACAACTGGCACCTCGCAGCGTATGTGCCAATTCTCGGGGACAATAGAGGTTTTTAATCAATCAGAAGAACTCGATGGCGGGCATCACTGCTTGCCGAACCCCGAGAACTCAAGTCAGCTCGACAGAAGCGTTTTGTCAAAAGCTTCCCGCCTCCAGTTCCCCGCAAAGGATGGAGTGAAAGGAACGGGCCTTAATTGGGTCGACGTCCTACACAATCGTAGTGGTCGGGCTGCCGCACTGTCCCACCCCCGCTTTTGACGGATGTGGAAACAAGCTAACTTGTCGGGACGGGTCAGACAGCAAAAGCCTCCCTTCCTACTCCAAGCTGCTGGAGTTTGGAAAAAGTAGCGGAAGCGACCCAGTCTAACTTGCTGGGTAGAAAAACGCAGTAACAGCACCGGCTGCCACCCCCACCCCGCATGACAAGGGTTCTCTGAAGCCACAACAAAACACTAGCTTGAAGCCATTGCCCTAACACAATGCTTCGAAAACCGAGCGGCATCATTCTAGCGGCCCTGGCTCGGGCTCCAGTTTCCACAGCAGGATGCAGCTACTTCCAACAGGTTCACGAAACAGAATGGTTCCTGCTAGGCAGGCAGGCACACCAGTTTATACTCCGAATACTGCGGTCAACCTCAAAAGACAGCTTGCTCAAAGAGGTCCCAGCAGGGCTGAGACGTTACCTGTTGTAACCAGAAATGTCCAGGAGAAAGGGAGCTTTTAAAAAGTTGCCAAGGCTCCTGCCTCCCTCTCTATTTTTAATTCTTTTTTTTTCAAAATAGGAAAAGCAGACACTTGGGGAGGCAGGGGAAGAAAAAAGGCTGAGGAAGCTTGCTCTGCTTTTGGAAAAAAAAAGAATATTCCAGGAAGCTGAGCCAAGAGTTCCATGTCGGGATACAGAGACAGCCCCAGCTGTCTCCTCTCCATCACCTGAGGATCTTGGCAGAGTCCCAAGGCCAGTTCGACCCAGTCTGGAGCAGCATTCTTTGCTCCCCCAGCAAGAGCGCTGCTCTCCCTGGTTTGGCTTGGCACCCTGGGTATCGACCGCGGGCCCAGAGAACGCTCACAGCCTGGCCACTCCAGAAGCTATTTTCAGTGGCAACTCTGCACAAAGCGGGGGGTGGGGGGGTGGGGTGGGCAGGCAGCACAGATCTGGGTGTACAGACAGACCCTGAAACCTGGCTGCTGCAGGTGCTCCATTGCCTCCTTTGCATAGGAGCTCTGTTTCTACAGTAGATGTCGGACAACTGGCATCTAGACAAATGTAAACCCTTAGAGAATTCTGCCCAAGGCTCCAGAAGGAAAGAAAGAAGTTTTGGACAGGAGGACTGATCTGCCTGGAGGGTAAAAAGGCTGCTGCTGCGGAACGGCTTGTGCCCAGCCGGCTCCCTGGCTTGCAACAAGCTGTCCAAACCCCGGAAGCAGGGAACCTGCCGTCGCCGGGTCCATGGCCCGATATGAACTCTGGACCCAGGCACTGGAGATGTGGACATCGCAGTCCTAGTGAGAAAGCAGAATGTGCCCTTCCGGCATGCATGAGCTGGCTCTCAGTTGGGCAAAGCGAAAACTGGCACACACGTTTTCAAGCGAGCGCAACTGTGATTGTGCAGAACAGGAGAACGCTCCACCGCCCATGGCAGAGAAGAGGTTAAAAGGCTGATAGGGAGGCGGAGGGAGGCGGAGGGGGGCAAAGACCCCTTTTGCGGGATGCGTTCCCTCGGTTACTCATCAAGAGCAGAAATTTATGCTGTGCTTTATCAAGCCCATCAGTGCTGCAGCCCCCCCGCCAGCGATGTATGCAAAGGCCACGGAACCCACAAGGGCGGCAGGAGCCTGCCGGAACCCGGCCAGGAGGGGCCTGCTGTGAGCACCCGGCCGGCTGCGGCTGGTTCGAGCCTTCTGGCGATTCGGTTGCCATGAGAAACCTCTCCAGCGCTCCCCAAACCGCTGCGGACCGCTCTCCTGCTCCCCCGCCAGCCCTGCCGACTATTCCGGTCCTGCCTGGGTGTCATTGGCAACTTTTAAATGATCCCCCCGGGACGGAGAGAGATGTCAAGCAAGATTTGTGACTCTGAAAAGGTCTTTCTATGAAAACCGGAGCCAGGTTTGGGCATCGAGGGATGATGGAGGGTTGAAACAGAAACGGTCTCACAGTTCAAGGCTGCTACTTGAGCACCACTGCACAGAGCACCCCAGAAGCAGGCGCGTTCTGTGGGGGAAGGGAAGGGACACAGACAGACACAGGAACCCGGGTGCAAAGAGGCATTTCCTTGCATTCCCGGCCGAGTGCCGAAGCGCCTAGTCAAGAGGGTTGCAAAGGTCTCAGTGGGGAGGAGAAGGCAGGAGTCCTTTCTGGGACCAGCCGTTCAGACAGCGCCCCCCAACAATCCGGGGGGGGGGAGGGAGAGGAGAAGCACAGGCTGAAAGACAGACCAAAACACCCCGACGGGGGATGAGCGGATTCATGAGAACCAACAGACAAGCGGAGCCCGAGGCCCGATTCGCACGACCCCCGAGTCACGGCAGCCACTAGAAGGTCTCCCAGCGCACGGCGAATACAAGCTTTCAACTCTGCCAATGCAGGCGACCCAAAGGCAGCCAGGCCAACAAGTTTAATTCTGCACACACAGAATGACGCCACGGTTGGTTGGCGGAAGACAAGAGGCCAGCTTGGGGGCGATTTACACTGGCAGCCAGGAGGCTGGGGGGTCCTGTGACCTGTCCCTTTGAAGGGGACCCCGCAACAGGATGAGACTCCCCAGACACGCAAGGTTGATTTTCACAGTTCGCTCAACTGTTGCCGGGTCTGGAGCCGACTGCATGTCAGACCCCATCAGACAAACGGGTCCCAACTGGTGACCGCAAGTCAACACAGAGTGGGGGGAACTGGGGGCCAGTGAACCAGGGAGCAGCTCTCCATCATCCCACAGCACAGGTGACTTTCCAGAAGGCCACTCTTGCCACGTGGGCAAGGCGAGGAACTTCCTCTCTTTAAGAGGCCACCCACCCACCCACCCACACATAACCATTTCTATAGTAAATAATCACCACCCCCCCGTGCCCCCCAAGGTGACACCTGGTTTGAATTTCCCTTGATTGGAGACTTTTCAGCAGCTGGGATTCCAGGCTTGAAGGGCGTTAACAAAAATTACGGAATGACGAAGTGGAACGAGGGTGAGGAAAAGAAAAAAAACACTCACACATGCATGTTTAAGGAACTCCGGAGTCCCCTGCAAGGAACAAGGAAGTGTCTCTTTCGTGCTGAGGAACCCTCGGCTAAGCACGGAATGACGGCAAAACACTACGCCGGTTCTGCAAGGCCCTCGAGATGCCGAAGCCTGGTTTATGGTAAGGCAAGAGAGGCGGCCAGGAGGGAGGCGACAGACAGACAGGCAGGCAGGCCCTTCCGTCCGGGATATGGCAGAGAGAGGGTTCTCCTGCAAGGCGTCCCCAGGGCAGGGTGTGAAACGTCCGGACAAAACCGATCCAGCGCCAGGAAGGGGGCAGCCAGCGAGCCCAACGAGGAGTCAACTCCGCTGTCATTTTCCGGCCCACACGTGATACTCCCGGACATCAAAGAAGGTCAGACTGTTTTCTGTTCAAGGGCACAAAGTCAACCCGGGGCCCAAGTGGGGCAAGCAGCGGTGCCTCGGGAGTGGTGGTGCCAGGAGCGGTCAGATGGTCTGGTAGTGCTGCCGCAGCCGGGCCTGCAGGGACTCGTGCGTCAGGTTGTGCCGGGTGATGATGCCGACGATCTGGAAGGAGGAGGAGGAGGGCGTGAAAAATGACGGGCGCAGGCAGGAAAGCTACGGACCCCCCTCCCGCCCAGAAAAATGCACAAAATGCTTTTTTGTGCCCAGTTTACAGGCCCATCCATGGAGCCGATGGATGGGTCCAGGAATGCCAGGTTAAGAGCCCCTGCTCCAGACACTTTCCAAAACACCAGTGTCCAACTTGAGCTGCTGCTTTTAGGCGCTTCTGTTAGAGCCCAGCGACACCTAGTGGCGGATGCTGGTCAGGCAGCCTGAAGGCCCGGAGTCTCCGCAGGACGCAAATCCCAAAGGACACGCATCCATATCGAGAGTCTGCCTAAAGGGAGGGAGGGAGGAGGAGGCTCACCTCCCCCACGGCATTCACCACGGGCAGGTGCCGGAGGCCCATCGTCCTGAAGAGGTTGAAGACCTGCGAGACGGGCGTGTTGGGCGAGACGGTGAAAGGGGACGGGTTCATGTAGGGCGTGACGTCCTGTCAAAGAGACCAGATGCGCAAGGAGGCCTCAAAACAACTCAGGACAGAGGGACAAGACTTTTCGCAGCTGTGTGCAGCCTCGTGAGAGTTTCAAGGGCTTCACGTTCAGTTTGTCTTGCTGTCCTTCCAACGCCCACCCTCCGAGGGCTGCCAGTTTGACCACCACCCCCACATCGTGGATGGGCCTGCCACCATCGAGTCTGGCTCGCCTACGGTTCTTGCAAGTTTACGACAGAGGAGAGAGGCAAACCGAGGACTTCCCGGTTCATCGCTTGGTCTCTTAACCACCACACCACAGTAGGGCCTGTTTGCACATGTTTCCATGCGCCAACTGGACTCAAAAACGTTTGGAACATGTCCTGTCCATTAACTAACCTGTTACAAGTCAAATGAAGTGGAATCAAAATATTTAAAGATCAGAAAAGGAGAGACGGGGAACTCTTCCACACAAAAGATAGTGAGACAGAAACCAGGCACTTACCACAATCATTCTGGGATTCAGTAGTGTGAGGTCCAAATCGTGGATGTCGGGGTAGCGCGGATAGTCCTCGGCCATCTCGGCGTAAGAGAGGCGAGGCTGGTTGGCGCTCTGCAGGGGAGAGAACAGCCTCAGACCTGGCGCACCTGGCGCACCTGGCTCCAGCGACAAGGGAAGCGGGATGTGCGGACAACCTGTGAAGTTCTACTCTTCTCAAGGGAAGGAAAGTAGCTCACCTTTGGGGAGGGGGGGGGGCATTCGCCAGGCCGGGAGAGACGTTTTCTCCCTCTCCACACCAGAACCAGGCTGGGTCAGCCAATGACACTGACTGGCAGAGATTTCGGACGGACCGCATCACACAGCGCATCATTCATCCGTGGAATTCGTTGCCACCAGATGTGGCAATGGCCACTGGTTTAGATGGCTTGAAAAAGGACAAAGTCATGGAGGACCGGTCTAGCCATAGCTACTAGCCACAATGACTATGCACCAACTCCAGCTGCAGTAGCAGTCTACCTCTGAATCCCAGTTGCAGGGGAGCAGTGGTAGGAGAGGGCTCTGCATTTCTCTCCTGCTTGTGTGTTCCCCCACTGGGGCAAGCTGGCGGGGCAGCAGACCCCTGGACTAGATGGGCCCCCTGGGGTCCGCTCCAGCGTCCTTCGGGGCCTTGTGTTCCCAGCTCCTGCCCAAAGAGGCGTGGGGCGTCCCCTGTCGGCAAGCACAGGGCAGTTCTACTGGCCTTCTGGTCAACAGGGAGCCATTTCCTGGGTTCCAAAAAAATGGTCTCCCTGCTGACGCCAGAGCGATTACTTTCCATTTGGCACTCCAGCAACACGGGGCCAGTCGCCACCAGAATGCAGCTCACCGATTGGTTCTCAGAGTAGCAGACCCCTCGCACGAGCAAGGTGACCAGCTGCGAGCGCAGGACCAGGCCGTGGAAGGTCAGGGGCCGAAAGCGCTCCTCCATGGTCCACTCCTCGCTGGGAGACTGGTCCGGGTACAAGTTGGGATAAGGCGTATACCTGGAAGAGATGGAGCCGCCCGGGGTTAGGCCTGTGTCAGCCTGGAGGCTGCAGGAAAAACAAGGAAGACCTGCAGACTGCCGGCTGAACGGACCGGGTCACAAACGCAGCCAGTCCGCTGCTGCTCCAGGGAAACGTGGCGCATGCCCTCATTCGCCCGCCCCTGGCTGGCACTCCGCGCCGAAAGCACGCAACGCCCTCGCGGCCCACTTCTTTCCGCCAGGCTCACCTTCGCTCCAACATTTGCTGCAGCATGTCCTCGGTCTCCGGAGGCTCTTCTGTCGCGATGTGGTCATCGCACATGTTGCGCAGTTCGCTGGATGGGTACGATTTCATGGACTGGCTGCGTTTGCGCTGCTCTCCGGCCCGGGTCAGGATGCTGGATTTCTGGGGTGGGCAAGAAGAAGGGAAGACTTGGACCAGCAAGAAACTCCCAGCATTGATACAGCGCTTTTCGAATTGGCCAGGAAGGCGTCAGGTCGCCTGCAGAACGAGGAAGAGGCCCTGTGATCCCAGGCCCCCCCCCCCCACACTCGCTCTGCCTGGGGCCCAACGGCACTCGAGTCGCATTTCCTCCCTCTTCTACGAAGCAACATCTCGTAACTTTTTCTTCCTTTCTACCCTCCTAAACCCTTTTCTATCTTTTTAAGTACATTGAAGGACATAAAGCTACACAGAGTTCAACACTGTGCTCGCCTACTGCAGCAAACACGACAAAGAGTCCTGTGGCATCTGGAAAATGAACCCATTTATTTCAGGAGAAGCTTTCATGGACGTCAGTCCATTTCAGGCGAGGCATTATTTTTCCTTGCAACTCACACCTGACAGGAGAGGACATCACTACTCGCCGCCCGTGCTTGTGCCTCATATCCCTTTTTCTTCTCTGTTAGCATTTGGACTGCAGGGTCAGAGCCTAGTTAACTCTGTGTACTGCACTTCAAACTGGCACGAAAGCTATCATGGCCAGCTACTATGTTACAGGAAGAAGGTTGTATGGGTAAATTAGCCATGTATTAGAAGTACAAAATACAGAGAACTCCAAAAACCACGTAAAACTTTTTACGTTGCCTGCTTTTATCAGTGGCTTCTTTGAAAAAAATGTTTACGTGGTTTTTGGAGTTCTCTGTATTTCTTCCTGTAGCACTTCAAACTGTTTTCAATGTGCCACACACACACACACACACACACACACACACACACTAAAGGTCACTCAAGGTCAAGCCCCAATCAAGGTCAAGCCCCAGAAACACACACACACACACACACACACTAAAGGTCACTCAAGGTCAAGCCCCAGAAACCAGGAGCAACGGAAGACTTTTCCCCGGCTGGCCACAGGCCCCGCAGCCCCACCTTGAACTTGATGTTATTGCTGATCAGCTGGTCCCACTTCATGAACTCGCGCTCGTAGGCTCGGTTCTCCGTCACTACCGGGAAGGCGTGATGCATCGTCGTGCGCAGAATGCTCACGAGGGACTGGATGCGGGTGTGGGGGTAAACGTACATCAGGTTGGGCTCCATTATGTCACTGGCTCTCAGCCTGGGCCATGGGAAAGAAAACAGGTTACTCTGGCATCAGGGCAAACGTGAACAGGCCAAAAAAAGGCTACAGGTTTAAAGAGACACCGACGCTTCAACAGACTTACTTGTCCATTTCTACCTCCGTTTCCCAGTCCAGCAGCGGCACCCCTCGCAAATTCACGTGGATGTCGTAGATGCCCTTGTTAAAGAAATCCCCTGTCCATTTGGCCACCTGGACAGGGAGAAGAGGGAGGTGGTCCAATCGACACACTACCACCATTAAAACCCCTTTGAAACAACCCCCATAAAATATTATGCTAGAATGTTTTAAAAATCCAGCTGGATTGTTGGGAAGTAGCCTTAATCCAAGCCACCATTCCCTCAGCCTCGACCTTACACCCTTCTTCTGTGAAATGGGGATATCCTACTGGCTGCTGGAAGTACTCCTGAAATAATGTGACATGCTCCAAGTGCCCAATGCCTCTGGGCTCCCTCCCTCCACCGCTTTTCCCTCCTGCTCTCCATCCTCTTTTCCTGATGCTTCTGTCTCTTGAGATCCTAAGCTCATTAGTAGGGACTTGTCAAGATTGATTTTGTGTCTGTACAGTGCCTTGTTTTTGGAATAATATTCATATCTGGAAGAAATCACAGGTTACAAGCCATAAGCAACCTCCTGGTTTTAGAAGTGGGTTTTCTCTGTGCCAGGTGCAGGGGAGTGGCAGCAGGAAACAGGTTATCTCGTTGGCTGTGTGCTCCCTGAGGCATCTGGTGGGGCCACTGTGTGATACAGGAAGCTGGACTAGATGGGCTTTTGGCCTGATCCAGCAGCTGGGCTCTTCTTATGTTCTTAAATAACAAAGGTGATGGAGACGACAGTAAATAGGACTCTCACCATAAGAGTGACCATGATGGGAAGCCCGTACGTGATCTCATTCGTAGACTCGATCAGGATAACAGTGAGGCTGATGGTCATGCGGACAACCCCACCAAGGAAGGCTGCTGCGCCGATCAGCGCAAAGGTCCCCGAATAGATGTGGTCCAGACCGATGTAGCTGGGAGGAGAGCAGAGTGAAGGCAGGCATTAGGACTGGGCATTGGGTCCCTTCGGGGAGAAAGGCGGGGTAAAAATATTGTAAATAAATAAAAAATAAATAGGACCTAGCGGAACAAGGCTCTTTCCCAGGAGGTGGAAACAAAGCAAAGGGGGGCACCTTTTGAGGAGGTTGGCGACCAGGCGTCCAAAGGCGGCCCCACAAAGCAGCGATGGGACAAAGAGGCCGCTGGGCACAGAAATCCCGTAAGTCCAGCAGGAGAGTAAGAAATAGAGGAGGAAGAACAGGGAGAGCGTGACGGGGCTGAAAGTACCTGCAAGACAACGGGAAGAGGGGGGGGGGAGCTGAGCACCGCTGAAGCTCCACCCCTGAAACAAGAGGCCATGCCCACTCAGCACAGGCACTGTACGTTGAACACGAATTTATTGAAAGTTGCAAGCGTGCTTCCGAGAAGATGCAAAGTCACTTCTGTCTCACCCAGCCCAAGCTCAGCGCGTTCCCACCATCGCGTCCCTGGAGCCCTGGCGGAGGAGGGGCGTCACCCAAAGCCTTAGGCCCTGACTAGTCACTGCCTTGTCAACGCGGTCAAGTCTCAGTGAGGCTACGATTAAGGCGCTGTCCAGGTGCTATTTCCGCGTCAACAGTAACTCTAGCTTTTCCAAAGCCGGCGTGGTCGCTTGGCTGGCCCGAAGGGGTCTGATCGACAGGAGAGGTCGTTAAGAAGCCAGCCCACCTTCCTCTTCGTCATCCCCCCCCTTCAGTACCCGGCACTCGTACTCACCCTCCTGATGAAAGAGCTGCAAGATGGCCGCCTCTTGCGGGTTAAAGAAAAGCGTTGCCATGTCATTGTAGGTGTCATTAGGACAGAAGAAGGTCTTGATGCTGGAATTCACTTCGTCAGAAGATGTGCTCTAAAACGAGGGCTTTGTTTAGTCCCTGCCCTATTCTGGAAACTCAAGGTACCAATACAGAGGCTTCAGGGCAACACACAAGGAGGGGCTGTAGCTCTGTGGCTGAGCCCCTCTTTTGCATGCCCGGTTCAATCCCCGGCAGCAATTCCAGAAACCCTGGGGAGCTGCTAGTCAGTGTTGACAATACTGAGCCAGGTGGACCAAACTCTGGCTCAGCAGGAAGCAGCTTCCTAAATACAATGGAACTAAAATAACGCATTTTAAATCCAAAATACTGTGCTGAATGAGGACTGGCCCATCCCTACTCAACTCTGGCCACTGAAGGTCCTAAAACACCCCTGGAAATTTAGCCAGTGGGAACAAGTTAGGAGAGAGAGGAACCGGTTGCGAGCGAATGTTTTTGCAAAAGACGCAAAGACCAGCAGGATGCAATGCAACGGTTGCAAGAATTTGACCTCAGCAGTTGAGAAGCAGTTATAGCAAGAATTGATCGGCAATGCACACAATGCATTTAACCTGCAGACAGAGAACAGCGCCTCCTGTCCTTTTAGGCCTCCTGTGATGCATCTTTCAGGCCCGGCTGTGCCACTCGCTCACTCACCTGCAGGACAGAGGAGCTGTTGTCTCCGTGGTTGGCAGATGGCATCGGCCGGCACTCGCCGAGGACCACGGAAGCGACAAAGACCACAAGGGTGGTTGTGAGACACACCAACAGGCTCTCCAAGACTCTGCAAGCGAGAAAGAAACTCTGCAGGCAAAAATGCGCCACTCGGCGGCCCGCTGCACTCTGTTCTTCCCGTGGCCTCCAAATATCTCCTACCCCAACTGTTTTGCTTAATGGATCCATCCTGAAATAATTCAGAAGGGTACTTGCACACACACACACACACACACACACACCCGCCTCCACTATTTCTAGGCTCCCAGCTGCAGAGGCCAGCCTCCCCCCCCCCCCCCCCCCCGAGAGAAGCCAGGAAAGGGCGCAGGTACCTGACCAGCTTGGGTTTGGGGTGAACGTTGCGCATTCGATACTTGGCCAGCCTCTTGTTGACGCAGTTGAAGGTGGCCCCCAAGAGGCCCCCCAGGATGCCCATGAGGATGAAGAAGCCCAGGTCCACCGCCGTCCACAGGTGGCACTTTTTATCAGACTCCGAGCACTGAGGGCGGGAAGAAAGGCAGGGACAGTGAGGAGTAGCAAGACCCCAAAACGCCACAGCCCAGGTGGGCAAGACGAGGGAAACTCACCGGGCCCCAGCCACCGCCTAGGGAGCAGGAGGCGGAGAAAAGGAGGCCACAAGGTGGCACAGCCCCCTGCCCTCCTCCCCACTCCTGGCCGCAATGCCTTCAGGCTTGCACACTCGGGGAGTCGTGCCAGCTGAAGGGGCAGGGTACAAATGCCCTCAATACATGACCAGCCTCTCTTACGGAGGGCTTGGGGGGGTTGGCAGTGGGGCAGCTGGTTTTTCAAACGGCAAAAGGAAGACAAGCAGGCAGCGAGGTTAAGCAGCACACACCTTGAACTCCCCAAAATTCAGCAACCCGGGGAGCTGAAAGGAGCCCCAACTTCCAAACTGAATCCCAGAGCGGAAGAAATTCAGGGTGAAGGTGGCCGCCATGGAACAGAAGAGCTGGAAGAAAAAAGCAAAGCGGTCACAGGGCTGAGTCGTGCGACGTGGCGCAGTCCTCGCTCACCCCAATGGAGGTTCAACTAACAAGCGTGCAAATCAACCCAACGTGGAAAATGTTTTGACACGGTGACGTCAGAAGGAAAAAGCAGCACCGTGCACCAACGAAATCTGTGGGTCCTCACCACTTTCCACGTCAGCCCCTGGTTCCAGAAGGATGAGCCTTCTTCCAGGCTGAAGAGGGTCCCCCCAATGGGGGCTCCAAAGGCTGCAGCCACCCCGGCAGCAGCTCCTGCAGACACAAAATCCCTTTTGTCCCTAAGCAAAAGAGAGAAGACACGAACAGAGGGTGTCAATCAACAGCAGCGGCGGCGGCAACTGAGCTACGTTCTAGGATGCCCCAAGATGCCCTGGCCTGGGAGCAGCTGGAACCAGCAAAGTTACCTAAGCTAGCAAGAATTCTAGCTCGACGTAATCCACAAGAAAGCAGCCAGTGGCCCACCACTGCACTGCAGTCTACCTTTTGTCCCTCCTTCCCCCAGAGTAAACCGCCAGCCTGAAACTATGCCCCTCAGGCAGCATGCCCACCCTGCCTAATGCAGTACCGTACCTGTCACTGCGGAAATAAGGGAAGTTAAACTGGATTTTCTTTAAGGAGATGCTCTGAAACTGAGAGGGGAGAAAAGATAGGCAGAGTGTAAGGCTGCAATCCTATAACACTTTCCCGAGAGTAGCCCCACTGAACACGACGAGACTTACTACCAAGTAGATATACATAGGATTACACTGTAAGCTAGCCACTTCGGAGGCCAAAAGGCAAAGTTAAGAATCTCCAGAATCAAATAATAAAGAAATTAGCTACTAACAGCATGTGCTTGCAGGCCCTTCGCAGTCAATACGCAGGATGTTCTGCAGTCTATATATTGTTTATTTATATATATAAACAAATGCAGTAATTATGCAAGCATATCTCTTTTTCTATGGTCGCAGAATTGAGCTGTTCTGGGTGAGGGGTGCAGATTTGTTGTTTTTACATACAGCATCATCTATACACCTGGTGCTTGACACAGAGCAACTCCGAGGAGTTCGCACACTAAAATCAAGGCAAGACAACAGTGGAGGGAACGGAGGCAGGGAACTGGGGAAGAACATGCAGTTGTATCATTGACATAAGCTTAGCAACAGAGAACGGGGGCAAAAGGAGCTGGGCCAAAGGCTTCCTTCCCCCCCAAAAATAAATCAGCCCGTTTCATGGATGTGCTGAATGTCACTGACGGCATCTCCCCGCCCCCCCCGCCCCCGTTTACTAGCCAACAAGAAGACACCCCCCCTTCCCTTGCACTCACCTGAGGCAAGCCAGCCCCGACCACAGCACCGCTGTGGATCATGGGACCTTCCTTCCCAACAAAGAGACCTGGAAAGACACACGCAGTCAGTGGCCTATCACACACACACACACACACACACACACACACACACACACACACACACACACAAAAGGAAATCCCAAATGATTCTGTTGCTGGCAGAGCCCACAGCGTGGGGGTCCCTTACCTCCAGCGACGCTGAAGAGCACACCGACAGCTTTGCAAACCAGAGTCCGGAGCCGAACTATCCCGGGCACCTTCACGCCATTCAGATAGCATTTGATCTCTGGGATTCCAGAGCCGATGGCCACAGGCTGCAAGGACAGCACATTTGAAGGCTGTGATGGAATCGCAAGGAAGGGGCGGGGGGGGGGGGGGGGTGCATGCATCTGATGCGCCAAGTACATTCTTTGTCGGAACATAATTAAGCCAAAACAGCTGGCTCATGCCAGCCCAGCACCATCGTGCCTGTGCGAAAAAGCACCAACACAGCTGTCTGTTACTCAGACATTTGTAATTTGGGGACCCAGTGTAATTAACTGTCTAGTCACCTATGGTGGACAAGAATCAATGGCAGGCGACTAGACGTGAAACCTTTTGCAAGCTGCAAGAAAGGGGGCTCCCCCCCCCGCATCAAATTATCAACCAATGACAAACCAACAGTGGTATGAGTGGGAAGACAGAAGCTCTGGGGACCAACTCGAGAGAACTCACTGGCAAGGCTGGGCCACCGTGCATTACCTGGATCAAAACAAGGAGGCTGGCCAGGAAGACAAAGGTCAGGTTAAACCCCAGCAGCTCCAGCAGGGACACAGCAAGGCAGCCTTTTTCACTGCATTCCTCCACCGCTGCAGGAAGAGAGTCAAGGAAATGGGCACAGGCAGCCTGCGTGTGGCATGTTAATGCAGGAGATCTCTACAAGCCCACGGCGTAGGGCAGACCACACAGGCATAAAGCACATCCAAACTACCACACAAATCAATGCACAGAATACTGCCTTGTGTTTCCTAGCGCCCGGTCGTTATCCTACAAAAGTGGCTCCCCAAAGCGACACAACATAACAAGAGAGGATACAGCTCTGCACCACGTGGAACTTGAGCCTGGAGAAGAGTCGGACAAAGAAGTCCACAAAGAGGCCCACCTGGGAGAGGAAGAAGGCAGGCGGTTAGATGCCCTGTGATGGCAGCCAGCAATCACCCCGCACCTTGCCTTGCACGATGGGGAGGGGAAGACGAACGTCACTCTGCCCGCTAAGAGGGAAAGGCACATCTTACCAGCCCTGTGCAGACTCCAATCGCAAACACCATCACCCACTTCACCGCTTCGTACCGCTGGCTCTTCTGCGAGAGAAACACACACCAGAACTGGGGTTGGCACACCAATATTACAGGAGGGTTGCATCCGTGCAACCTAAACTCTGTCTCAGTATAGGGAAATATCGCATAGGACTGGGGTGAATGCCTTGATCTTCCCAGCTTTAACCTTTGTTCTTTCTTAAATCAAGCCTCTAGACCTCATTGTCTCCTTTCAGAATCACGAGGGATTATTTCCACAACCTCACCTCTAGGAAAGGTCTTACCTTGTTGTCTAGACTTTCCAGGACTTCTAAGTAAGGTTCATTGATACAACGGTCATAGTCCAAACTCTGGAAGAAGAGGGGGGGAAAATGAGAATGCCATGTTTGTACAGGAAATGAGAAATCCAGATAGGAGGGTACAGGACGCCAACATTCACACAGACATTTTCAATCAAATGTAGTTTAACTTCCTCACTTCCTTAAATTTCAGCAGTCAAACGCTTGTCCTCTCCCAAGAGCAAACTGGACTGAACACGGTCATGAAATGAACAGCACCAAGCTTATAAATAGTTGCTCGCCTGGGGTGAATTAAAATCATTCCCAGGCAACCAAGCAAGGAACATAAGAACATAAGAACATAAGAAGAGCCCTGCTGGATCAGGCCAAAAGCCCATCTAGTCCAGCTTCCTGTGTCACACAGTGGCCCCACCAGATGCCTCAGGGAGCACACGAGACAACAAGATACCTGTGTCCAGTCGCCACTCCCTTGCACCTGGCACAGAGAAAACCCACTTCTAAAACCAGGAGGTTGCTTATGGCTTGTAACCTGTGATGGTCTTTTCCTCCATGAATTTGTCCAAACCCCTTTTAAAGGCATCTAGGCCAGGTGCCATCACCACATCCTGTGGCAAGGAGTTCCACAGATGAATCACACGCTGGGTAAAGAAATATTTTCTTTTGTCTGTTCTAACTCTCCCTCCACTCAATTTTAGTGCGTGTCCCCTGGTTCTGGTGTTGTGCGAGAGGGAGAAGAATTTCCCTCTATCCACTCTCTCCATCCCATGCATAATTTTATAAGTCTCAATCATGTCCCCCCTCAGGCGCCTTTTTTCTAGGCTGAAAAGCCCCAGACGCTGTAGCCTTTCCTCGTAAGGGAGGTGCTCCAGCCCACTAATCATTCTGGTCGCTCTTTTCTGCACCTTTTCCAATTCAGCTATATCCTTTTTGAGGTATGGTGACCAGAACTGGACACAATACTCCAGATGTGGCCTTACCATCGATTTGTACAAAGGCATAATGATATTGGCCGTTTTAAAAGGAAGGTTTTGAAACTATAAAAAGTTATTTAAAACAAACAAACAAAACAACCCACACCGCTTTTAGGCTTTTGGTGTGCCAGACAAATCTAGGTCAACGTGGCTAGTCATAAAATTGCAAGCTAGTCATCATGGGCTAGTAACTTTTCTGGACCGATTTGCAAGGCTGCTCTCTGGCAACACGCTGCGGTATTTGCTCTCACCTCATAGTCCTTGCGTGGGAGAATCTCGTCATCTTCATCCTGGGTTTCTCCAAGAATGGTCTAGGACACAAATTTAAGAGTTAGCAATGGGCAAAAACGGTTCTTTTGTGCCATAACCGGACTTGTGCTTGTGCGAAGATCAGGCAAATCAAATTGGGAAGAAAACCAGCTGCAGGGGCTGGCTGCCAAGCATAAGGAACGGCCACTGATGGAGGCCGGACGGTCTTCCAGGGACACCTCTCTGCATTATTGATCTTCTTATTGAAGCCCCCCCCCCGACTTCTAGAGAGGGAACACAAAAGAGTCCTGCCCCCAGCCCCGCTTCCCAGCCCCACGGCTGCCTCCCACTCGCAGCTCCAACCAAGGCCCCCCCCCCTGCCTTACCAGCTCCTCCGGGGTACGATTCTCCCTCTCCCCGCAGCAGCAGCAGCAACAGCAGCATCTCGCCCCACACCCTGCTGCCATCTTCCTGCCCTGGAGACCCTGATCAGCCCACCAGGCAGGGCCGGACAGCGCATGCGTCCCGGATAATAAGCGGCCCTGCTCCGGGGCTCAGAGGCGGCGTCAGCAGCATAGACGTAGAAACAAGCTAGAGTCTAGCTTGTCTAGCTGCTAGACTTCTCCTGGGTGGTGCAATGCCTGCGACGCCGCCGGGAAGTCTTTCTGCAGAAGTCCGGTCGTTTGCCCGCAGGAAACAACGGCAGCGAGATTCAGGAATCCGTTCCCAGGGAGGGGCGTCTCATGTGTGGGTGGGGGGTTGTTTCCCAGTGAAAGAACGCGCTTGTTTTAGGAAGAGGGTTCTTGATGATCCTTCCCCGCCCTCGCTCGCTGTCAAAGGGGGCGGGGGCGGAGACGAGGCTCTCTCTCTCTCTCCCCTCTGGGGCTGCCTGCAAGGTGGAACGGGGGGGGGGCGGGGGGCTTCAGCGAAGTCGGGTGATGATCCTGGCACACACAGCCTTCCCGAAAACAGATCGACAGCCCAAGTTGCACAGGCAGATCTACTCAGAAGCAAGTCCAGGGCTTACTCCCAGGAAAGCGTGTATAAGATTGCAGCCTTTTCGTCTCGCAGCTTCTTGATGCCCAAAACTTCTCGAGCCCTGGGGAGCAGTTCCTGCTTCAGCGACGACAGCAGATGGAGCTGTTGTCCCGCTGGGACCGAGCACAGGGTGCCGCCGTGGGGCGGAGGACGAGGGCATGGCCGCTTTGGGTTGCTGGAGAACTTGAGGCCCAGCGGAACTGCCTGACCCCCGAAGCCCCCAATGCAGGCGGGGGCGGAAAGAGGCACCACAGCTTGTTCACTTGCGCGACTTTGTGCCATAATTGCCGCTTTGTTGTCTCACCCTCTCCATTTGCAACTGGGCAATGATTGCCCAGTTGCAAATGGAGAGGGTGAGACAACAAAGCGATGACCTTGTCTTTGGAAATGGGGAGGGTGGGAGAGAAGAAGGCCGCTTAAGCCCCCCCCCGCCTCTCCCTCCCTCCGCAGTGCCGCCGGGGAGAGGGGCCTCGATTCCAGCTGCTTCTCTCTCTCCCCCTTTCCCTACGGGGCTTCAGGGAAAGGAAGAGCAGGCCAGGCTTCTTGGAGGGGGCACCGATCCCCCCCCTTCGGTACTGCCAAAGCGCTGAAGGCCAGGCAGGCAGGCGTCCTCCTCCTCCTGGGTGGGGGCACACATGTGCATGCATGCACACAGGCAGAGGTAGGCTTGGCCGGAGAGTGACCCCCCCCTCCATCCTGCTGACAGCCTGCCCGAAAGGATGGATCTTTCTTGAGGCAGCCCCCTCACCCCATACAGGGCAGGGAAGATGATGATCCAACCCACCACACACGCTTCTTCCACCATAGTTCCAAGTAGGACTTATGATTACTCTGGGCTGAGCTGACCATGCCCAGCTTTCGCTACGGCTGAAACATTGAGGCTGCCGAAACTCTCGTGGCAGCCGATGAGGAGGAGACAGGGTGGGTGGCCAGGGTCAGGGAGAATCGTGGGCTCCCAGAATAGGGCGCTGGCCTAGAAGCCAAGAGTTGCATTGCACCCAAATGTGGAGTTGTGTTGAGTTCCAGAAAACCTTCCATCATCAAGTGCAACGCTCTACGACGTAATAACAGTACATTCTTTGACAGATTTACTTTTAAAAACAGGAAATGAGTACACATGATAAATTTCATTAGAACACTGGAGAAAGAACAAGAAGTTTCAAACATGAATTTGTCATTGTGAAGGAAGGGAAGAATCACCTTTGAAAATCCTTCCCACCCCCACCCATTTATACAGTTACTCTCCAGCATGCTCACTTTTATGCTTCACGAGACTGGATTGAACCCAAAAGCTCTTTCCACACTCCTGGCACTTATGGGGCTTCTCTAATGTATGGGTCCAGTGATGGTGAATAAAACTATTCCTGTGACTGAATCTTTTCCCACACACCTGACACATATAGGGTTTCTCCCCAGTGTGGGTTCTCTGGTGAGACGTAAGATTGCTGCTGCGTGTAAAGCTTTTCCCACACTCCAAGCATGTATAAGGTTTCTCCCCTGTGTGCATTCGGTGATGAGACGTGAGGCTGTTCTTGTGGCTGAAGCTCTTCCCACATTCCCAGCATGTATAGGGTTGCTCCCCAGTGTGGATTCTCTGATGACTTCTAAGGCCGGATTCACATATCACCGCGGATGTCCCCGTCCGCCGTACGCGCTGATCTGGCGCTTGGAGCAGGGGGAGCGTCGCTTTGCTTGTCGTCCCTACACGTCCCTCCTGCTGTCCCGCCCTCTTAAGAGAGCGCAGCTGTGATTGGGTAAACACAGCCGCGCTCTGATTGGCCGAAGTCTTGTGAACTCTTGTGAACTCTTGTTCTACTTGCCTTTTCCTCTCGGAAGTTCGGTGCCCTCGCACGCAAATCCCAGTCATTGAAACGAGAAAAAAAAACAGTTTGTGGACAGTAAAATATCGTTTTGCCCTCACTTCCAACACAAATTTTATATCATCATCCCAGCATGAACTGGGAACGGTTTGCGACTCTTGCAATGACATTTTTCAAAATTTGGATATTTTTCGGTGCTTGCGGCTTGCTCTCTACTCCTCCTGTGTTTGCAAGGGGTTGCAAGGGGTTTCCTTGCAAGGGGTTTCCCTCTCTGAAGAGCAGTGGACTTGTAACATTCGCGGTGATTGGAGCAACTTGTGATTGGCATGCAACCACTCTCCCCCCTCGCGCGATTGGTGGCTGTTGTTGCGCTTTGAACCCGCCCACAAGCTCCACGAGACACGCTTTGCCAAAGTTGAACCGAGCCCTCTCCAGCGATTCTAGCGTTGGTGCCCCATAATGGTGTCCTTTTACATTATGAATATGCAAATACAGGGCAGAGCGGGTCCGTGAAGCGCACAGCAGGGGCAACGCTGTCATATGTGAATCAGGCTTTAGGTTGCTGATGCGACTGAAGCTCTTTCCACACTCCCGACATGTATACGGTTTCTCCCTTGTGTGGGTTCGGTGATGATAACTAAGGCTGACGCTCTGAGTGAAAGCCTTTCCGCATTCCTGACACGCATAGGGTTTCTCCCCTGTGTGGGTCCTGTGATGGGACTTAAGCTCACTGCTGCGACTGAAGCTCTTTCCACACTCCTGACATGCATAGGGTTTCTCCAGTGTATGTGTCCGGTGATGGTCAGTAAGACTGCTTCTGTGAGTAAAGCTTTTTCCGCAAACCTGGCATATATAGGGTTTCCCCTTTGTGTGGCTTTGGTAATGGGAAGCAAGGTAGCTGCTGTGACTGAAGCTTCTTCCGCATTCCTGACATGAATAGGGTTTCTCCCCAGTGTGGGTTCGTTGATGGCGACTAAGGATGACCCAATGATTAAAGCTCTTTCCGCACTCTTGACATAAGAACATAAGAAGAGCCCTGCTGGATCAGGCCAAAAGCCCATCTAGTCCAGCTTCCTGTGTCACACAGTGGCCCCACCAGATGCCTCAGGGAGCACACAAGACAACAAGATACCTGTGTCCATATATAGGGTTTCTCTCCTGAGTGGGTTCGTTGATGGTAAGTAAGCTTGTCCTTGAAACTCAAGCTCTTTCTGCATTCCTGACATGTATAGGGTTTCTCCCCTGTGTGGATTCTTTGTTGTTGTTGTTGTTCAGTCGTTAAGTCGTGTCCGACCCTTCGTGATCCCATGAACCATATCCCGCCAGGCCTTCCTGTCCTCCACTATCTTCCTGAGTTCACTCATTTTCATGTTTGTTGCATCGGTGATTGCTGTCTAACCATCTCATCCTTGGCCTTCCCCTTCTCCTTTTGCCTTCAATCTTTCCCAGCATCAGAGTCTTCTCCAGAGAGTCCTCTCTTCGCATTAGGTGGCCAAAATATTTGAGTTTCAGCCTTAGTACCTGTCCTTCCAGGGAACAGTCAGGGTTGATTTCATTTAGGACTGACTGATTTGATCTCCTAGCAGTCCAAGGGACTCTCAGGAGTCTTCACCAGCACCACAGTTCAAAAGCATCTATTCTTCGGCGCTCAGCCTTCCTTATGGTCCAACTCTCGCAACCATACATTGCTACTGGGAACACCATTGCCCTGACTATACGAACATTTGTTGGCATGGTGATATCTCTGCTTTTTATTATGCTGTCTAAGTTTGCCATAGCTTTCCTTCCAAGGATTCTTTGGTGGGATCTAAAGTTCCCATTCTGAGTGAAGCGCCTTCCACACTCCTGACATGTGTAGGGTTTCTCCCCTGTGTGGGATCTTTGATGGGACGTAAGGTGGCCATTCTGACTGAAGCTCTTCCCACATAACTGGCATGTATAAGGTTTCTCTCCTGTATGGGTTCTTAGATGGGATGTCAGATGGCTGCTTCGACTGAAGCTCTTTCCACACAACTGGCACATATAGAGTTTCTCCCCTGTGCAAGTTGTTTGCTGTGATGTTTGCTGCCTCTTTTTTCGCACCTGGTTCCAAACTGATACTGTTGAAATAAGGAGAGAAATGCAATAAGAGACCAGATAGCCAATAAGGAACTCCAGTCAGCTGGGGAACTCATTGATGACTTTTTTTTCATTCTCTGGTCATAACTGGGGCTCAGAAGACTCACCTGTAATTGCAGGTGCCTACATTAATATTAAATTTTGTTTATTAAATTCAGAACCAAGGGAGCCTCCTTACCTACACAGGTCACATTCTCGAAATTATCCATCATGACCGCTTCATACAGGTGCTTTTGGCGATGGTCTAGCAGAGCCCACTCCGCACTGCTGAAGTAGACAGACACCTCCGCGAACGAAACGGGGCCCTGTAAGAACAAGGAGAGATTCCCGATGAACAGGTCAGCCCAGGTGGTGACTGCAACCCAAAGGGAGATGTTCCAGCAGGTGAGAAAAACCTGCATGTTCCCTGCAGGACGCAAAGAGCCGTGCAAGAGAGAGGTGGGGTGGGGGGTGCTGGCTTCTTTGCTCAGGCAGCAACTCCAAGAGGAAAATCCCCGGTGAGGCAGAAGGAGAGGCCCAAGCTGGCCCTGCTCTAATTCCTTACCTGCATTGGAGGCGCAGCAGCCATTTCTGCTTCTCCGCGAGAACCGGCTGGGGTGGTTTCCATGATTAGCCCCAGATCTGTCCACTGTCTGTCGGGGAGAAACAAGAAAGCAGGAAGGAGAGCAGGACAAGGATGCTCATCTTAGACACAGACTTCATCATCCTGGACATCCTTGCTTGAATTCCCTGCCACTAACAGGGGTAAAGGCTGCTGCTGGCCTGAGACTGGACCGATTCCTGGAGGAGGAGGGGTCCAGGAATGGTCCAGGTGCAGAGGCCGCCTGGGCGGGGAGGGGTGGGGAGAGGGAGGGCACCTTTGCCTTCGTGCCTGGCTTGTGGGCTCCGAGAGGCGTCTCAGCAGTGGCAGAATCTGCACATGGAGCCCAAGTCCGAGCTCCTCCAAGAAGGATTCATTCTCCAGGAAAACGGGGCGCAGGAACTGGCAGGAAAACTGGGGCTGCAGCAGCAGCAGCAGCAGCAGCTCTAGGAGCTCCTCGCTGCCCACCTCACCTGGGGCATCCTTGACTGAGGACACTCACCTGCCGCCTCCTCTGCCTGGTGCAAGGAAGATCCTCCTCGCTGGGAACTGGCCTCTGTCCTGTGCATCGCCGACAGCAGCTCGTCCGGGGCAGTTTTCCTCGGCTAAGCCGACTGAGCATGCCCGGCACATTGAGCATGCCCAGTTGCACAGAACGAAGCCGACAGCCCTTTAGGGCGGGGGCACCAGATTTTACAACTGTCGTACATTACTTTAAAAAATATTCCATGACAAATAATCCGCAACTTGGAATTCTCTCCTCTTCCACACACAGACTTTTACTGCAATGGGCAACTCAAATCAAATGTAAATTTAACTGTTTTATTTGATCCATTGGGGTTAGGCTTGCTTTTACTGTTTTTAGCGTGTTATCGTTTTTAACTCTGTAAGCCGCCTTGATTGCCCTTACTGGGAGAAAGGTAGCAGGGTATCAACAAACATACAACCATACAAACACACACTCTATTTTTGGAATAAATTGAAATTGTTCAGAACAAGTTCCAAGTTGGGGAAGACAGAGCAAGCATGCTCAGTTCCTTGCAATGTAGCCTCTGCTGCCCTTACTTGCTATCAGATATGGTGCCTCCCTCCCTCCCCTGAAAACATAACTGCTGAGAGGACATCTATGGTCTTTTGCTTCTCAGCTATTAATTCTCTTCTCAGCATTGTTAAGTTCTGCATCAACACAACCACCGCTTGCTCTTGTGATCGCTCTTCAATAGAACCCAGTTAGAGAATCGTACAATCTATTGGTGCATCAACTTGGAGACTCTTCTCTCCCCTGTTATTGTGTTGGGGGTATATTGATGGGTTTCAAACCTGGATATCCTTCTTCACCCCAGCGTTACGTCTTTTCCAGTGGCTGTTGCTGGAAATATATTCTTACTACTAATATATTCTTAATACTAATCATCATGTCTCCACTTCTCCAAATATGCATTACTACAAACCTTTCTTGCTGGTGTTTTCATAGGATGAAATTGTTTCGAAGATGCCCTCCACCGTGTAGGCTTACCAGATCTCCAACCGGGACAGAGTGCTAGACCTTTAGGAGAAGGAATGTGGGCAGGTATAACTTGTTAAACCTTAGAGCACAATCCTAGGCATGTCTACACAGAAGCAAGCCCCATTGTGTTCAGTGGGGCTTGCTTCTGAGTAGACATGCCTAGGATTGTGCTCTAAGGTTTAACAAGTTATACCTGCCCACATTCCTTCTCCTAAAGGTCTAGCACTCTGTCCCGGTTGGAGATCTGGTAAGCCTAGCTGAGCAGCAACTTCCCGTTTCAAATAAACACACAGCTGGAAAGCTTAAAATAATTTTATTTTAGGAATAAAATTCACAGGTTAGTAAGTAAGGGGCCCTAAGCCCAGGAAATCTTGAGTAAAAGGCATCATTCGCAAGCACAGAAAACAACAAAATCTAACTAAGCTATAGTTACACACTCACACATTCCAGCATCTCAGTTGAAGTCCAAACATAGGGAGATGGTAAACAGGAGACAACGGACAGCATGCCCCCGTTTTGCCAGGTTCAGGCAAAAAAAAAAGGCTTTAAACACACCGTAATTTAGAGTAGAATGCTTCCATCAGAATCTCAATGTTTTATGCTGAGTCATGCTACCTGGCAACTAGACACACAGCCCCCCCCCCCCCAGGTATATAACTTTTATCTTGATTAATTACCCAGAGTTCCCCCTTGCATCTTCCCAGCTAACCATTTAGATAACACAGAGTAGCCTTCCACAGGTGCATGTTATTCCCTGTCAAGTCAGAAGAACAAAGAGAGGAACCTACGGAAGAAATTGCTCCCCACTGTCCCCAGGGCAGTTTTACAATTCATGAATTTACCAGACTCCAGGAAATTTTTATAAAATGGAAGTACAAAGGACTACCTGCCAATAGATCTTTTAAATCAACTTAACTTACCCACTAAACTAACATTTCAAGTGAAGGGCCAATCAGCACTTCAAAGGAATAATGGTTGAAAGAGACAATAGCCCTACATGACCATTAGTTGCTGGAAACATAACTTCATCAGAAATAGACGCCTTCTTGATTCACTCTCCTGACATGTATACGGATTCCCCCCTTGATGGGACGTAAGGTGGGTCTTCTGTCTAAAGCTCTTTCCACACACCTGACACATATAGGGTTTCTCCCCTGTGTGGATTCTCTGATGGTTTGTAAGATACCTACTACAAGTGAAGCTCTTTCCACACTCCTGGCATGTATATGGCTTCTCACCTGTGTGTGTTTGTTGGTGGAATGTAAGGTGGATCTTTTGACTAAAGCTCTTTCCACACACCTGACACATATAGGGTTTCTCCCCTGTGTGGGTTCTTTGATGGTTTGTAAGATAGCTTCTACAAGTGAAGCTTTTTCCACACTCCTGGCATGTATATGGTTTCTCTCCTCTGTGGGTTCGTTGGTGGGATGTAAGATACCTACTACAAGTGAAGCTCTTTCCACACTCCTGGCATGTATATGGCTTCTCGCCTGTGTGTGTTTGTTGGTGGAATGTAAGGTGGATCTTCTGACTAAAGCTCTTTCCACACACCTGACACATATGGGGTTTCTCCCCTGTGTGAGTTCTTTGATGGTTTGTAAGATAGCTACTACAAGTGAAGCTCTTTCCACACTCTTGGCATGTATATGGTTTCTCCTCTGTGTGGGTTTGTTGACAGCATGTAAGCTGACCTCTCCCTATGAAGCTATTTCCACCATGCTTATATATATATGGTGTCTCTCTCATGTGGATTCTTTGATGAGATGTAAGGTGGACATTCTGACTGAAGCTCTTTCCACATTCCTGGCATGTATAAGGTTTTTCCCCTGTGTGGATTCTTTGATGAGATGTAAGGTGACATCTCCGAATGAAGCTCTTCCCACACTGCTGACATGAATAAGGTTTCTCTCCTGTGTGGAGTATTTGATGAGATGTAAGCTGGCCTCTCCATACGAAGCTCTTTCCACATTGCTGACATGTATAGGGTGTTTCCCCTGTGTGGATTCTTTGATGAGTTTTAAGTTTTCGTTTCTCACTAAAGCTTTTTCCACATTCCTGGCATGAAAACGGTTTCTCCCCTGTGTGGATTCTCTGATGAGATGCAAAGTTACCTCTGTGACTAAAGCTTTTTCCACACTCCCAGCACATATAGGGTTTCTCCCCTGTGTGGATTCTCTGATGGGAGACCAGGCGTCTCCTGCACATGAAATTCTTCCCACACTGCTGACACGTATAGGGTTTCTCCCCTGTGTGGCTCTTCTGGTGGTAAGTAAGATTAACCCTAAAACTGTAGGTCTTTCCACACACTTCGCACATATAAGGTTTCTCCCCTGTGTGGGTTCTTTGATGGGACATAAGGCGACTATGCTGTCTAAAACTCTTTCCACACTCTTGGCATGTATATAGTTTTGTCCCTGTGTGGGTTTGGTGATGGAACCGAAGGCAGATGCTGTAACGGAAGCTCTTCCCGCAGTCCAGGCATATGTAGGGTTTCTTCTCCACTGTCTGGATTCTTTGCTGTGAAGAACGTTCCTGCTGCCTGTTTCTTCCATCCTGGCTCCAATCCGATGCTGCTGAAATAAGGAGAGAAATACAGTAAGAGACCAAAGGAAGAAACTCCAGCTAGTTGGAGCGATCAGTAGCCGTTTTCATTTTTTAACCAAAACGGGAGCCCAGGAGTGCCACAAGAATCTTTCCTGAAGTAGGAGAAGCAACCTCCCAGACCGGTCCACCTCCTCTGGACAGCGAGGGTCAAGCTGTACAAAACATTCCTTCCAGCTAATGGCACAATATCCACAGTTTGGGGAGGGGGGGGCTGCCTTACTGTGCGGAGGCTCCATATACGCTGTGCTGAGCTGGAAGCGGAAGATATGGGGCCATTAGGTATAGCTACTACCTACCATGCGTAGGGGACTCAGCCTAGCCACCAACATCCCTGGCAACATCCAGGAGGTTTCCACCTCCAGCAAGGATCGGTTCAGAACCAAGGGAGCCTCCTTACCTACACAGGTCACATTCTCGTAATTATCCATCATGACCGCTTCATACAGGTGCTTTTGGCGATGGTCCAGCAGAGCCCACTCTGCACTGCTGAAGTAGACAGACACCTCTGCGAATGAAACGGGGCCCTGTAAGAAAAAAGGAGAGACTCCCTATGAACAGGTCAGCCCAGGCTGTGACTGCAATTCAAAAGGAGATGTTCCAGCAGGTGAGAGAAAAATCTGCATGTTTCCATTACAAAGGGTAATGGAAGAGGTGGAAAATGTTGATGGTCTCAGGAGCAGCACCTGTGAGACAGGAGGAGGGGCCCCAGCTGTCCCTGCTCACCTCTCTTACCTGGACCAGATCTACAGCCGCCATTTCTGCTCCTTTGCAAGTACCGGATGGGTTGGTTTCCATTAGCCCCATCTGTCCATTATCTGTCAGAGAGAGAAAGCAGGAAAGCTGTACGAGCATTTTAATCTTATATACAAGCTTCACATTGGATGTCCTTGTTTGAGTCCCTTCTGCTACTTGCAGTGATGGCCACTAGCCCTGGCTTTGCAAGGGGTTTGGACCGATTCCTGGAGGAGGAGGGGTCCAGGAATGGTCCAGGTGCAGAGGCCGCCTGGGTGGGGAGGGGTGGGGAGAGGGAGGGCACCTTTGCCTCCGTGCCTGGCTTGTGGGCTCCGAGAAGCGTCTCAGAAGTTCAGTGGCAGGATCTGCTGCACAAGGAGCCCAAGTCCGAGCTCCTCCAAGAAGGATTCATTCTCCAGGAAAACGGGGCGCAGGAACTGGCAGGAAAACTGGGGCCGCAGCAGCAGCAGCTCTAGGAGCTCCTCGCTGCCCACCTCACCTGGGGCATCCTTGACGGAGGACACTCACCTGCCGCCTCCTCTGCCTGGTGCAAGGAAGATCCTCCTCGCTGGGAACTGGCCTCTGTCCTGTGCATCGCCGACAGCAGCTCGTCCGGGGCAGTTTTCCTCGGCTAAGCCGACTGAGCATGCCCGGCACATTGAGCATGCCCAGTTGCACAGAACGAAGCCGACAGCCCTTTAGGGCGGGGGCACCAGATTTTACAACTGTCGTACATTACTTTAAAAAGCATTCCCTGAAAAATCAGAAATCCTGAAATCTCATGTCTTCCACACACAGACTACTATTACAGCAATGGACAACTCAAGTTGTTTATATTTAGGGGAAAAAATGGAACCGGTTTGTTCTGTCTGAACCATTTCAACGTGGGGAGATCAGAGCATGCTCCGTTTCTTGCACCGCAGCCTCTGCTGCCCTTACTTGCTGATGACAGACATGGTGGTGCCTCACCTGAACAGGTGAGAACCTGCTGCTGAGAAGACATCATCTTCTTTCCCTTCTGAGCGACTAACCCTCTTCTCACCACTCTTACATTCTGCTTCAGCTCCAGCACTTGCTCTTTTGATGGCTCTTTGTTAAACAATCATGGGCTCGCTCTACTGGTGCATCAGCTTGGAGACTCTCTTCCCTTCCCTGCTACTGTCGTGTTTCAGATGTCTCTCTCTCTCTCTCTCTCTCTCTCCCCCCCTCTCTCCCCCCCCCTCAATATGCATTAAATGAGCCCTTTCCTTCTACCAGAGAAGCCAAGCCAAGGCTTCTCCTAATACCAAGAGCACCTGAGCCTTCTCCCCTGCTGCGATTCTAGTTTCATTGTAGCACCTGCCCCAGGAAACAGGGGGTGGCGAGCTCAGGCTACCCTTGCCCCCAGCGATGAAGAACGTGTCTGGTGATGACTGTGCCCCTTTGCCGGAACCCTGCTTGTTCTGGCTGGTGGTTTAGCCCTCAAGTGGCTTTCCTGGGAAGAAAATCACAACAATGGGGACTAGCGCCTTCACTGGCATGTTGTCAGGTGCCACAAATCGTGGCTTGAAACATTAACCTTAGTTATGTTTCGGCCTACCACATTTCTACCTCTGGATTTTATACTTGAGCAGCTCTTCTACATGTCTGTGTACGCAAGTGTTTTATTTATTATTATTTATCAACAGTATTTATATACCGCTTTTCAACAAAAAGTTCACAAAGTGGTTTACAGACAAAATCTAATGATTAAACGGTGGCGATATCCTAAGCCCCTTCCCAGCCCACGCCAGCTTTACACTGACTCTCCGAGTGTACGTCAGCTCTGGAGCTGGCTACGTTTACATGGGTTTATCTTTGTGTCATTGGTCACCTCAACAGCTGTTCAGTGCTGTGTCGGCTGTGAAAACTGAGCAAAGTTGAAGCCTATCAGTCTTATTAGGAAAGTGAACCCGAGCCCAACTTGGACAACAACTGAGACAGGAAAGCCCAGGAGCTTCATATTTTAATCTCTCAGGCATAAGCACAGAGCCTACGCCTGCTTCCTGGTGCAGCTGGAAAGCTGGAGGAGGAAGCCTCCCTCCGCTCCAAGCATCGCTGCAGGAACAAGCCAAGAGTCCTGTTAGGTCACCAGGCCTACAACCCTTTCACCTGTAGGAGAGGAAGAGTAAGGAACAGTCCATACTGTCAAGGAAGGAATACCCGGACAGGCTAGGATACATTTTATTCTTTTAAAAAAGGAGAGAAAAAAAGTACTTCACATACATTTCAACGGAACTATGGAGAAAGAGCAGGAATTTTGTAAATCTCAATTATTTGATGCCAAGAAAAGGACTCCACTTTGAAAACAACGTCCCCATTCTGCCCACCACCATCTACACAAAGTTCTCCAGTGGGGTCTCTATGATCAAGTCAAGTTAAGTCAGCCTTTATTGGCATCAGGGTCTCCTTCATTAAGAACTGACTGAGCACAAACACTGTTTTCCACACACTTGCCACGTATACAGTTTATCTGCTGTGCGGGTCTGCTGATGGTTCGAAAGCTTGTGTCAGTGACTAATTTTTTTGCCATGCTCCAGGCAAGTAGAGGGTTTTTCCCTGTGTGGCTTCGATGATAGGATACAAGGCAGCTACGAGGACAGAAGCTCCTTCCAGGGTCCCCCCATCATGTGTAGAGATTTTCCCCTGTGTGGATTCGCTAATGGGACATAAGGTGGCAAATCCAACTGTAGCTCTTTCCATACTCCTGGCATGTATAAGTCTTCTCTCCTGTGTGGCTTCACTGAAAGGATGTAAGGTACCTACTACTGATGAAGGTCTTTCCACACTCCCAGCATGTATTGGGTTTTTCCCTTTATGCATTCTCTGATGAGATGTAAGAGAGCTATTACAACTGAAGCTCTTTCCACACTCCTGGCATGTATACGGTTTCTCCCCTGTGTGGGAACGTTGATGGGATGTAAGGTGGGTCTTCTGTCTAAAGCTCTTTCCACACACCTGACACATATAGGGTTTCTCCCCTGAGTGGATTCTCTGATGGTTTGTAAGATACCTACTACAAGTGAAGCTCTTTCCACACTCCTGGCATGTATACGGTCTCTCCCCTGTGTGGGCTCGTAGGTGGGATGTAAGGCGGGTCTTCTGACTAAAGCTCTTTCCACATTGCTGGCATGTATAGGGTGTCTCCGTCGTATGCATCTTTTGATGAGCTGTAAGGTCACCTTTCTGACTAAAGCTGTTTCCACATTTCTGGCATGTATATGCTTTCTCTCCTGTGTGCGTTCGTTGGTGGGATGTAAGATACCTACTACAAGTGAAGCTTTTTCCACACACCTGACATATATGGGGTTTCTCCCCTGTGTGGGTTCGTTGGTGGGATGTAAGATACCTACTACAACTGAAGCTCTTTCCACACATCTGGCATGTATATGGTTTCTCCCCTGTGTGGGTTCGTTGGTGGGATTTCAGCTGGCCTCTCCATATGAAGCTTTTTCCACACTGCTTACATGTATAGGGTGTCTCCCCCATGTGGATTCTTTGATGTGATGTAAGGTGGACATTCTGACTGAAGCTCTTTCCACATTCCTGGCATGAATAGGGTTTTTCCCCTGTGTGGATTCTTTGATGAGATGTAAGGTGACATCTCCGAATGAAGCTCTTCCCACACTGCTGACATGAATAGGGTTTCTCCCCTGTGTGGAGTATTTGATGAGATGTAAGCTGGCCTCTCCATACGAAGCTCTTTCCACATTGCTGACATGTATAGGGTGTTTCCCCTGTGTGGATTCTTTGATGAGTTTTAAGTTTTCGTTTCTCACTAAAGCTTTTTCCACATTCCTGGCATGAAAACGGTTTCTCCCCTGTGTGGATTCTCTGATGAGATGCAAAGTTACCTCTGTGACTAAAGCTTTTTCCACACTCCCAGCACATATAGGGTTTCTCCCCTGTGTGGACTCTCTGATGGGATACCAGGCGTCTCTTGCAGATGAAGTTCTTCCCACACTGCTGACACGTATAGGGTTTCTCCCCTGTGTGGCTCTTCTGGTGGTAATTAAGATTAACTCTAAAAGTGTAGCTCTTTCCACACTCCTGGCATGTATATGGTTTCTCCCCTGTGTGGGTTCGTTGGTGGGATGTAAGATACTTACTACAACTAAAGCTCTTTCCACACTCTTGACATGCATAGAGTTTTGTCCCTGTGTGGGTTTGGTGATGGAACCGAAGGCAGATGCTGTAACGGAAGCTCTTCCCGCAGTCCAGGCATATGTAGGGTTTCTTCTCCACTGTCTGGATTCTTTGCTGTGAAGAACGTTCCTGCTGCCTGTTTCTTCCATCCTGGCTCCAATCCGATGCTGCTGAAATAAGGAGAGAAATACAGTAAGAGACCAAAGGAAGAAACTCCAGCTAGTTAGAGCGATCAGTAGCCGTTTTCATTTCTTTAACCAAAACGGGAGCCCAGGAGTGCCACAAGAATCTTTCCTGAAGTAGGAGAAGCAACCTCCCAGACCCGTCCACCTCCTCTGGACAGCGAGGGTCAAGCTGTACAAAACATTCCTTCCAGCTAATGGCACAATATCCACAGTTTGGGGAGGGGGGGGCTGCCTTCCTGTCCGGAGGCTCCATATACGCTGTGCTGAGCTGGAAGCGGAAGATATGGGGCCATTAGGTATAGCTACTACCTACCATGCGTAGGGGACTCAGCCTAGCCACCAACATCCCTGGCAACATCCAGGAGGTTTCCACCTCCGGCAAGTATTGGTTCAGGACCAATGGAGCCTCCTTACCTACACAGGTCACATTCTCGTAATTGTCCATCATGACCGCTTCATACAGGTGCTTTTGCCGTTGGTCCAGCAGAGCCCACTCTGCACTGCTGAAGTAGACAGACACCTCCGCGAATGAAACGGGGCCCTGTAAGAAAAAAGGAGAGACTCCCTATGAACAGAGCTGCCCAGGCTGTGACTGCAATTCAAAAGGAGATGTCCCAGCAGGTGAGAAAAACCTGCATGTTCCCTGCAGGGGGCAAAGAGCCGTGTGAGAAAGAGGTGGGGAATGCCTGACTTCTTTTCTTTGTCAGTAACCCCAAACATCCCCTGTGAGGCAGAGAGACCCAAGCCGTTCCTGCTCGTCTTCCTTACCTGGATCGGCGGCGCAGCAGCCATTTCTGCTCCTCCACAAGGCGGGTGCGATGGTTGGGCTTGCGTTGGTCCCGTCTCTCCACTATCTGTTACTGAGAGAAAGTAGGAGAGCTGAATAAGGGTTTTCATCTTACGTCCATGCTTCGAATCATGTTGGACATCCTGCTTTGAATTCCCTTCCACTAGCTGCTGTCACGGCCACTAGCCTTGGCTTCACCAGGAGACTGGACTGAAGAATGGAGAAGGAGCGGTCCGTCCGTGAATGGCTGCGAGTCCTGACGGCTACCTGCTAAGCGTCTCCAAGTGCAGAGGCCGTCTGGGCTGGGAGGAGCGGTGGGAGAGCATCTTTTCCTTTGGCGGCTCCTGAGAGGCATCTCAGAAGTTCAGTGGCAGGATCTGCACAAGGAGCCCAACTCCGAGCTCCTCCAAGGATTCATTCTCCAGAAAAACGGGGCGCAGGAACTGGCAGGAAAACTGGGGCCGCAGCAGCAGCAGCAGCAACAGCAGCAGCAGCAGCAGCTCTAGGAGCTCCTCGCTGCCCACCTCACCTGGGGCATCCTTGACGGAGGACACTCACCTGCCGCCTCCTCTGCCTGGTGCAAGGAAGATCCTCCTCGCTGGGAACTGGCCTCTGTCCTGTGCATCGCCGACAGCAGCTCGTCCGGGGCAGTTTTCCTCGGCTAAGCCGACTGAGCATGCCCGGCACATTGAGCATGCCCAGTTGCACAGAACGAAGCCGACAGCCCTTTAGGGCGGGGGCACCAGATTTTACAACTGTCGTACATTACTTTAAAAAGCATTCCCTGAAAAATCAGAAATCCTGAAATCTCATGTCTTCCACACACAGACTACTATTACAGCAATGGACAACTCAAGTTGTTTATATTTAGGGGAAAAAATGGAACCGGTTTGTTCTGTCTGAACCATTTCAACTTGGGGAGAGCAGAGCATGCTCCGTTTCTTGCACCGCAGCCTCTGCTGCCCTTACTTGCTGATGACAGACATGGTGGTGCCTCACCTGAACAGGTGAGAACCTGCTGCTGAGAAGACATCATCTTCTTTCCCTTCTGAGCGACTAACCCTCTTCTCACCACTCTTACATTCTGCTTCAGCTCCAGCACTTGCTCTTTTGATGGCTCTTCGTTAAACAATCATGGGCTCGCTCTACTGGTGCATCAGCTTGGAGACTCTCTTCCCTTCTCTGCCACTTTCGTCTTTCAAATGTGGCTCTCTCTCTCTCTCTCTCTCTCTCTCTCTCTCTCTCTCTCTCTCTCTCTCTCTCTCTCTCCCTCCCCAATATGCATTAAATGAGCCCTTTCCTGCTCCTGTTTGCATGCTCCTCATAGGATAAAGTTCCCAAGCTGACCGCAGACAAGATTGCCAAAAGTGACACGTTTGTATTTTGCTGGTCAAGAAAACAAAGTAATTTCTGCCAGTTTTCCCAACCAGTCTATTTGAGCAGTCTAAATCACTGCAAATCCCCACCACCACCACCACCAAGCCCTGTGGAATTGCGTATGTATGTTCACCCCAGAAGATGGTCTTCCACGAGAGCCACAAGAGCCTTGGCGTTGAGTCATGCCGGCCACATGACCACGGAAGCGTCGTTCGGACATTGCTGGCTCTTCGGCTTTGAAACGGAGATGGGCACCGTCGCTAGAGTCGGTAACGACTGGCATTCGAGCAAGGGGAACCTTTACCTTTCAGTTGTAGTGCAGGTTACATCTTGGACAACGACTGAGATATCAATGCCCAGGAGCTTCAGACTTGAACCTCAGAGGAATAAGCAGAGTGTCTACAACTTTCTGATACAGCTGGAAACCTGGACAAAGTATCATCACCTTTCAAGGATCAAGCCAGAGTCCCTTTGACTTGCAGGAGATCTTCCAGTTGGGAAGAGCAAAAGCAACACTATAGTCACTAGAAAAGGTTAACAGGCCATTCTTTGACAAATTTTATTCCTTAAACAAGGAGAAACCAGTACTTTAGACACATGTCACCTGAACACTGGAGACATAGCAGGAGCATTCAAAACATCAATTTTTTGAAAAGGCATTCCCACCCCACCCCACCTGCTCCCCAGCATTTATAACGTGATTCTCCAGAGCGTCCTCCGTAATGCTCAATAAGACTAGACTAGTTCAAGAACTCTTTCTGCACTCCTGGCGCATGGAGGGTTTGTCTCCCATGTGGGTTTGTTGATGGGATTTAAGGTGGCTGCTGCAGATGAAGCTTTTTCCACACTCTTGGCACTAATAGGGTCTCTCCCCCATGTGGGTTCTTCGATGGAACGTAAAGTATCCTTTACGACCAAAGCTCTTTCCACTGTCCGGGCATGTATAAGGTTTCTCCCCTGTGTGGGTTTGGTGATGGAGTCTAAGGGTGTTCCTATGACTGAAGCTTTTTCCACACACTTGGCACGTGTAGGGGTTCTTCCCAGTGTGGGTTCGGCAATGGTGAAAAAGGCTGTTCCATTGACTGAAGCTCTTCCCACACACTCAGCAGGTATAAGGTTTCTCCCCTGTGTGGGTTCTCCGGTGGGATTTAAGGTGGCTACTGCAACTGAAGCTCTTTCCACAGTCCTGACATGTATAGGGTTTTTCACCTGTGTGGATTCGTTGGTGGGAGGTAAGGGTGTTTCTGTGGCTAAAGCTCTTTCCACAATCCTGGCACACATAAGGTTTCTCACCTGTGTGTGTTCGGTGATGGTAAATAAGGCTGTTCCTTTGACAGAAGCTCTTTCCACACTCTTCACATTTATAGGGTTTCTCCTCTCTGTGGATTCTTTGATGAGATATAAGGTGGCTATTGCGGATGAAGGTCTTTCCACACTCTTGACACATATAGGGTTTCTCACCTGTGTGGGTATGATGATGGTAAGTAAGGTAGTCTCTGAGACTGAAGCTCTTTCCACACTCTTTGCACGTGTATGGTTTCTCCCTGGTGTGGGTTCGTTGATGGGATATAAGATGGCTATTCCGGCTGTAGCTCTTTCCACATACCTGGCATGTACACACACAGGGTTTCTCTCCTGTGTGGGTTTTTTCATGGGATGTAAGGCCGGTTTTCTGACTGAATCCCTTTCCGCACTTCTTGCATGTATAGGGTTTCTCCCCAGTGTGGGTTCTTTGATGGAAGATAAGATTGCTGCTGCAACTGAAAGTCTTTCCACACTCCTGACATGTATATGGTTTTTCCTCTGTGTGGATTCTCTGATGACATGTTAGATGGCTACTGCAAATGAAGCTCTTTCCACAGTCTTGACACATATAGGGTTTCTCACCTGTGTGGATTCTTTGATGGGATGTAAGGTGGCCATTCTGACTGAAGCTCTTTCCACATACCTGGCATGAATAGGGTTTCTTCCCCGTGTGGATTCTCTGATGGGATGTAAGGTAGCTACTGCAACTGAAGCTCTTTCCACACACTAGGCATGAATAGGGTTTCTCTCCTGTGTGGATTCTCTGATGGGATGTAAGGTAGGTACTGCGACTGAAGCTCTTTCCACACTCCTGGCATGAGTAGGGTTTCTCCCCTGTGTGGATTCGATGATGGGACGTCAGGTCACCATTGCGATTAAAGCTCTTTCCACACTCCTGACATGTATGTGGTTTCTCCCCTGTGTGGGTTCTCTGATGGGCAGTAAGGTTCTTCTTCTGATTATAGCTCTTTCCACACTCCTGGCATGAATAGGGTTTCTCACCTGTGTGGGTTCGTTGATGAGACATAAGGTCACTTTTGCGACTGAAATTCTTTCCACACTCAAGGCATGTATAGGGTTTCTCGCCTGTGTGGATTCGATGGTGAGACATAAGGTCACTCCTGCGACTGAAGCTCTTCCCACACTCCTGGCACGAATAGGGTTTTTCCCCTGTGTGGGTTCTCTGGTGGTAAGTAAGGTTTTCCCTAAGACTGTAGCTCTTTCCACACTCTTCACATGTATAGGGCTTCTCCCCTGTGTGGGTTCTTTGATGGGTCATTAGGCGATCATACCGACTGTAGCTATTTCCGCACTCCTGGCATGCATAGGGTTTCTCCCCTGTGTGGGTCCTTTGCTGTGAAGAACGTTTCTGCCGCCTCATTCTTCCAACTTGGTTCCAAAAGGATGCTGCTGGAATAACAAGAAAAGTACTGTACAGTAATCCTAGAATTACACTGTGTACATGTGACACAGACACAGACACACACAGAGCCAAGGGGCAAGCAATTCTGCACCATGTCCACAGGTTGAGGATTGCCACTTTCTCATCAAACGTCACATGTGTGCTGAGCCAGAAGGGGAGGATGTGGGGCCATCAGCCGTAGCAGCAGCCATGCACAGATTATGCAAGCTAGCTACCAACATCCCCTCACAACTTCCAACAGAGAAACAGTCCCCACCTGCAGCATCTCAGAACTAAGGGAGCCTCCTTACCTAAAGAGGTCACGTTCTCGAAATTATCCATCATGACCGCTTCATACAGGTGCTTTTGGCGATGGTCTAGCAGAGCCCACTCCGCACTGCTGAAGTAGACAGACACCTCCGCGAACGAAACGGGCCCCTGTAAGAACAAGGAGAGATTCCCGATGAACAGGTCAGCCCAGGTGGTGACTGCAACCCAAAGGGAGATGTTCCAGCAGGTGAGAAAAACCTGCATGTTCCCTGCAGGACGCAAAGAGCCGTGCAAGAGAGAGGTGGGGTGGGGGGTGCTGGCTTCTTTGCTCAGGCAGCAACTCCAAGAGGAAAATCCCCGGTGAGGCAGAAGGAGAGGCCCAAGCTGGCCCTGCTCTAATTCCTTACCTGCATTGGAGGCGCAGCAGCCATTTCTGCTTCTCCGCGAGAACCGGCTGGGGTGGTTTCCATGATTAGCCCCAGATCTGTCCACTGTCTGTCGGGGAGAAACAAGAAAGCAGGAAGGAGAGCAGGACAAGGATGCTCATCTTAGACACAGACTTCATCATCCTGGACATCCTTGCTTGAATTCCCTGCCACTAACAGGGGTAAAGGCTGCTGCTGGCCTGAGACTGGACCGATTCCTGGAGGAGGAGGGGTCCAGGAATGGTCCAGGTGCAGAGGCCGCCTGGGCGGGGAGGGGTGGGGAGAGGGAGGGCACCTTTGCCTTCGTGCCTGGCTTGTGGGCTCCGAGAGGCGTCTCAGCAGTGGCAGAATCTGCACATGGAGCCCAAGTCCGAGCTCCTCCAAGAAGGATTCATTCTCCAGGAAAACGGGGCGCAGGAACTGGCAGGAAAACTGGGGCTGCAGCAGCAGCAGCAGCTCTAGGAGCTCCTCGCTGCCCACCTCACCTGGGGCATCCTTGACGGAGGACACTCACCTGCCGCCGCCTCTGCCTGGTGCAAGGAGGATCCTCCTCGCTGGGAACTGGCCTCTGTCCGGTGCATCGCCGACAGCAGCTCGTCCGGGGCCGTTTTCCTCGGCTAAGCCGACTGAGCATGCCCGGCACATTGAGCATGCCCAGTTGCACAGAACGAAGCCGACAGCCCTTTAGGGGTCACCAGATTTTACAACTACTGTACTGTATGTTGTATGTTACTTTAAAAATATATATATATGAAAACTCAAATAGTTTATATTTGGAAAAAAAATTGAACCTGGTCTGAACAATTTCAACTGGGGAAGAGCATTTCTTGCGCTGTAGCCCCTGCCCTTACTGGCTATCAGATATTTGCCTCACATGAAAACAGAACTGCTGATAAACTATTCCTGGTCTCTCATTTCTGAGCTGTTGGTCCTCTTCTTGCCATTCTTTAATCCTGCATCAACCCCACCGCTTGCTCTTTTGACCGCTCTTCAAAAAACAAACAGTTAAATAACCATGGGCTCTACTGGTGCATCAGCTTGGAGGCTCTCTTTTCTCTTGGAATCTGGTGGAATCTGGACGCCGCTTCAAGCAGGGCCAGGCAGTCTGGTTGCAGCTGACGCTGTGTGTCTCAGGCTAGTGGACAAGTACAGGTGCTGTGCTGTCAAAAAAGGGTGTTGAAAGACCAACAGCACAGGAGCGTGCCCTGTACAGTCAGTTGCCGGGAGTGTGGGCGGTCATCCCCACCGGTAGGGGGAGCTGTGACCTATTCAGTCCCTAGTTCAAGGGCTTGTGTGTTGCTCTCTCCTACTTTGACGAGACTTCTCATTGGCTTCTTTTCCTGTCTCCCTGCCTAAGCGGCCGCGACCAGTTGCTTCTCTTGCTCTTGGTTTGTAGTATGTACGTATCTAAAGTGCTTTGTGCAACTCGGCTCCGCTGTGCACCAGTTGTTTTTTCCACAGCTCTGCTAAAGGGGGAGGGAGGGAGCGAGGGGGATGAGCAGGGGAGAGAGGCGGCGGCAGCAGCAGCAGCAGCAGCAGCAGCAGGATCCACTGGCCCCTGCTTTGTTGCTTGGGCAGCTTGTTCTGAGCAGGCGGAGGGAGAGGAGCCAGTGCTGGGCTCGTTCTAGCAGACAGGCAGGACGGAAGACCCGCCTGGCTGCCTGTTCCGACTTCCTATTGCTCACACTCCTCCCTCTCTTGAATGATCTTCTCATGCTCTCTCCCTCTGCAACACACACACACACACACACACACACACACACACACACACACACACACACACACACACACACACAGCATCCTAGCCCCTGACTCCCAGGTGTTAGGCTGTGGACACCACCACCCCCAGGATCTGAGGCATCTTCCTGCCTTGTGGGCCCCTCCTCCACCCCTGCATCTTTCCCAAGGTCCCACCCTGTGCAGACTAAGGAGGACAAAGCCCCACCTTCCCTCTCCAGCCCCCCAACTAGAAGATCAGAGTGTGGCCAGAGGCAGCCCCCCACCCGCCTTCAGAGACCCCCAACTGAAATCATTCACTGGATGCTTAAAGGGGAACAAGGAAGGGAGGGGGGCACTGTGTGACAGACTGACATAGGGCGGCCAGGTCCAGAGGAGGACAAGGGGTCTTGCCCCACAGCTGGTGTTAGTGATGTAAAGTCAGAATAAGTTTCAGGAGGGGGGCCTGGAAATAAAGCTGTCCAATCTGACAGACGTGGAAAGGTTAAAAAAATAATGGGTACAGAATTACAGTGCGGAGGGAATGTGAAAGTGTTTTGTCCCATCATGGCCTCTGACGTACTGGAATCAAAATCTTATAGTATGTCTCGCTTTGCTCTGGAGATGTCTTAAGAGGCAGATCTCTGCCTGTTCAGAAGGAAAGTCTGTGAGATAACATGTGTGCCCATTATAGGGAAGAGCAAGACTGAGCTTGTTGCTTTGTCGCTTGAAAGCAGAAGTGAGGCCTCTTGTGGCCAAACGCCCTCATCACATGCTGGGAACACTGTTGGGCACAAGGATCGGGAATCCTGTGTACGGTATATCCTTAAAAGCAGCAGCACCTTCACCCCTCAGGAGGGCCAAGCGGATGGTCACCATGCCATGCCTTCTCCCTCAGGGCAGGTCCAACAGCCAGGGGATAGTGGTTTTGTGTGGAATAAAAAGTAAAAATGCTTCCACTCAAGATGTTGTTGTTGTTGTAGGGAGACCACGCGACGGACTTTTGTCTATTTCTTTCCACGACTTCTGTAAACAGATGTCCTTACGTTCTCCATGCAGGGAAGTGGGGTGATTCAGACAAAGGTCTAATGCACCTTGCTGGATCAGACCAAAGATCCAGCCCATCATCCTGTTCAACTACACACCTTTCGGGAGCCCACAAGCCAGGCATGCAGGAAGGCAGAGCTCTTCTCCCAGCACCCCTCCCAACGCAGACAACCTCTAAACCTGGAGATAATTAGCAAGTCCCCATCGCGACTGGCAGCCATGGTTGGACCTCTTCTCCTCCTCCTCCTGCAGGAATCGGCCCAGTCTCCTTGCAAAGCCAGGGCTGGTGGCCATCAGCGCAGTTAGGGGGAGGGAATTCAAACGAGGACATCCAATAGGAAGCGTGTTGTATATGAGAGTAAAGGACGTGTCCAGCTCTCCTCCTTTCTCTCCCTGGCAGATCCTGGAGAGACGAGGCCAACGACAGCGCAACCGGCGTCACGTCCTTGTGGAGGAGCAGAAATGGCTGCTGCACATCTGGTCCAGGTAATGCCAGATGATGAGCCAGGAAGAACTTGGGTCCCTCCCTCCTCATACCTCACAGGTGCTTGCTTCTCCTCTTACTGCCAGGTGGCCGAGCAAAGGAGACCTTCAACATTCCCCCCCCCCCTCCTTCTCACACGGCTCTTTGCATCCTGCAGGAAACATGCAGTTCTTTCTCACCTGCTGGGACATCTCCTTTTGAATTGCAGTCACAGCCTGGGCTGACCTGTTCATAGGGAGTCTCTCCTTTTTTCTTACAGGGCCCCGTTTCATTCGCGGAGGTGTCTGTCTACTTCAGCAGTGCGGAGTGGGCTCTGCTGGACCAACGCCAAAGGCACCTGTATGAAGTGGTCATGATGGACAATTACGAGAATGTGACCTGTGTAGGTAAGGAGGCTCCTCCAGTCCTGAATTGGGAGATGCAGCAGATGGGAATCTCTCCTTTGCTGGATTTGCCAGGGAGTTGGTGGCTCAGCTGCACGACCTGGGCATGGCTGCTGCTACAGCTGATGGCCTCACATCCTCCCGTTCCGACCCAGCATGGATCTGGAAGGAAGCCCGAACCCAGGCGCACTCTGTGACATGAGTTGGTTGGCAGGCTCTGGGCAGCAGCTCCCTTGGCCAAACTGTGGAGAAGGTGGGCTGGTGCTGGTCTTCAAAGGCACCTGGCCCTGGGTTTGGGCTCTCCTCTCTGCCAGGAATTGTCCGTCAGAGAAACACCAGTACTTTCCCTACGTCTGCTGCGGAGTGGCATTGCAGCTCAGATGAAATAGCATCAGGGAACACACATCTCCCCGTACATTCAGAACTGGCCCATCTATGAGGGACAGAGGTACAAGCATGAAAAAGCTCTTTACTTGGAGCCGCGGCTGGGACTTGGAGTACAGAAACAGGGAAAGTCTGGGTATAGCTTCACTGCAACTTATACATGCGTACCACTGTGATGGTTTCCCTTCAAGGGCTCTGGAGTTGTCGTTTGGGGAAGGCTGTGAGCGATCTCTTCCCAGGTGGTTGGTGACTCTTCTGGTCTAATATACTCCCAGGAAAACCAATATTTCAATCTTTGCATGTCTTGATCATTCCCAGGCTTAGCTTAGTAACTGCATTTTCCATTTTTATCTGCAACAAGTGTAGGGAAATATGTATTTCTCTGTGACATGCAGGCCAGGTCTGTATACGGTGTAGTGCTGACTCTCAGAGAAGGGCTGTGCCGTGGATGCCTGCCTTTGAAACTGGCTGTGTTGTTGCCACCAGTGGTGGTCTTCTCCAGGGATCACAAAGCTGACCCGGCATCTGCTCATTCTTCAGCTGCCACGACTCCCTAGCTTGCCGGGGCTTCATTCTCTGCAAAGCTCTGTCTGAACACGGTGCAGGAATGCAAGTAGAATCCGTGGCAACTCTTGAAACAAAAGTGGGTTTATTTAGCTTTGGTGGCCATAGTTCTTTCCACGGGTTCAGTACTGCAATCCAGCCGTGATTTGGCTCTTCTCTGGTGACTCCAACTTCCCACACTGAATGGCTGAGAGCCGGCGGTCCTTAGATACACTTTGGGGCTGCTTAGTTGCTCCTCGTTGCAAGTGGCCCTTTCAGGCGGAAATTCAAAACCAAACTGCTCCTCTTGCCTTATTTCACAATTTGAAAGGGAAACCTGTACTGTGAATTCTAACTACATATAACCAGAAAAGGAAACAGTTTTCAACTTCTGATCAAGACACTGCGCTACAGCCTGAACCGCACCAGAGCAAACCCTTCCTGGAGAACTTCTGACAGGGCTAGAGAGAGCTTCCCTACATCTCAAACTTCCTAGTTCCCAACTAGAGGCATCCTTCTTCCTAATTTTGTGTTTTACTATTTCTTATTCTTGATTTCCAGTTGTGGCCTTTATTTACCTGCAATTCTTTTAACACCTCTAAGGAAACACGACATGATGGCAGTTACAGATTGCTGTGGATTTTCTGATCAGACGAAAAATGCTAATAATGTCTCCAACTAACTGAGGCTTTTCCTTTAGTCCCTTACTGCTCTTCTGTTACTCTTTCAGCATCTGTTTGGAACCAGGTTGGAAGAAACAGGCAGCAGAAATGTTCATCACAGCAAAGAACCTACACAGGGGAGAAACCCTACACATGCCTGGAGTGTGGAAAGAGATTCACTCGTAGCAGCAATCTTATGACCCATCAGAGAACTCACACAGGAGAGAAACCCTATATGTGCCAGGAGTGTGGAAAGAGCTTTAGTCAGAAGAGCCACCTGACATCCCATCAACGAACCCACACAGGGGAGAAACCCTATACATGCCAAGAGTGTGGTAAGAGCTTCCATCGCAACAGCCATCTTATATCTCATCAGAGAACCCACACGGGAGAGAAGCCCTATACATGCCAGGTGTGTGGAAAGAGCTTCCATCACACCAGCCACCTTATATCTCATCATAGAATCCACACAGGGGAGAAACCCTATACATGCCAGGACTGTGGAAAGAGCTTTAGTCAGAACGGCCACCTTACATCCCATCGACGAACCCACACAGGGGAGAAGCCCTATACGTGCCAAAAGTGTGGAAAGAGCTTCCATCACCGCAGCCACCTTATAGCTCATCATCGAACTCACACAGGGGAGAAACCCTATATGTGCCAGGAGTGCGGAAAGAGCTTCATTGTCAGCAATGATCTAACATGCCATCAGAGAATCCACACAGGGGAGAAACCCTACACATGTCAAGAGTGTGGAAAGAGCTTCAGTCGGATCAGCAACCTAATGACTCATCAGAGAACCCACACAGGAGAGAAACCCTATACATGCCTGGAGTGTGGAAAGAACTTTAGTCGGATCAGCAACCTTATGATTCATCAGAGAACCCACACAGGGGAGAAACCCTATACATGCCAAGAGTGTGGAAAGAGCTTCAGTTCAATCAGCAACCTTATGATCCATCAGAGAACCCACACAGGGGAGAAACCATATACATGCCAACAGTGTGGAAAGAGCTTCATTTTCAGGATCTACCTAATATGCCATCAGAGAACCCACACAGGCGAGAAACCCTATACATGCCAGGAGTGTGGAAAGAGCTTCAGTCGGATCAGCAACCTTAAGATCCATCAGAAGACCCACACCGGGGAGAAACCTTATATATGCCTAGAATGTGGAAAGAGCTTCATTTTCAGGATCCATCTAAAATGCCATCAGAGAATCCACACAGGCGAGAAACCCTATACATGCCAGCAGTGTGGAAAAAGTTTCAGTCGGATCAGCAGCCTCATAAACCATCAGAGAACTCACACAGGGGAGAAACCCTATATATGTCTGGATTGTGGAAAGAGCTTCAATCGGAGTGGTTCCCTTATATCACATCAACGAATCCACACAGGGGAAAAACCCTATAAATGCCAGGAGTGCGGAAAGAGGTTTAGTCAGATCAGTAGGCTCACGATCCACCAGAGGACCCACACAGGGGAGAAACCTTATACATGCCAAGACTGTGGAAAGAGCTTCACTCGGATCAGCAGCCTTATGACTCATCAGAGAACTCACAGAGGGGAGAAACCCTATACATGCCAAGACTGTGGAAAGAGCTTCATTTTCAAGATCCATCTAAAATGCCACCGGAGAACCCACACAGGGGAGAAACCCTATACATGCCAGGAGTGTGGGAAGAGCTTCAGTTGGATCAGCAGCCTTATAACCCATCGGAGAACTCACACAGGAGAGAAACCCTACATATGTCTGGAGTGTGGAAAGAGCTTCAATCGGAGTAGTTCCCTTATATCCCATCGACGAACCCACACAAGGGAAAAACACCACACATGTCAGGAGTCCAGTAAGAGTTTTTGTGCTCAGTCCAGTCTTATTGAGCATAAAAGGGACACACTTGAGAGTAAAATATAAATGTGAATGATTGAAGAATCGGGAGAAACCATTTTCAAACTTGACTTCTGTTCTTCTCATTAAAGAATTGACATTTGAAACCCCCTGCTATTTCCCCAGTGTTCAGTTGAGATGTGTATGAAGTTCTTGCTTCTCCTGTTTTAAAGAATAAAATCTGTCCAAGAAGGTGCTGTTGTTAATTCTAGCAGCAGATAGCTCTCCTTCAAGCCAAAGAGTCCCGACTTGCGGGCCAGTGGGCTATTTGACTTGCTTTGGAGCAGGCTCCTTTCTCTGCCCCTGAAACCCCCTTTGAAGGGTTGCCTGCCTGGGGTGGTCGGCTTCCCTGAATGAGGGTGTCTGTGACCACGTCACCAATGTTTGGATTTTTGCTTGTTTGGAGAGTGACTAACTGCTTGTTCCAGTTTTTTTTTTTTTTTGCAAACAGGCATGCAGCAGAAATATGGATTTCTCCATTTGACTCAGATCTGATTAATGTGTAGCCAAATCCGGGAGAGGGACATATTTGATACCTTGGAACCGCTGTGTTGTTGTGGAACCGCATCCTATTTCCCAGATATCATATCCTGCGCCAGTGCTCCCTTAATTTGTTGTCACACTGTCTTTCCTGAGCACGTCCTTTGCAGAATCAAGGCTAAAATCCTATAAACATTTAACTGGGAGTAGGTCCCCCATTGAGCTGAATGGGACTTATAGGATTGTGCTGTAAGAACTGTGTTTTCACTCTGGATTCCTCTGACCATTAAGCACGCTTTATCCACACTTGCCTCACACTTGGTGCTGTGCCTCATTCCTTCACCCAAAGGGTGGCCACCAGTTCACAGAGCTTTGAGTGTGGCAGCAGGATTACTTAGTGATGCCACCTTTCTTAAAGTGATATGTCACTTTGACAGATTTCCCAACCAGGCTTCTGGAGAAATGTGCTGCATCCAAAGAAGACAGTTTCTTAAAAATTAAGCACAGCCAAACGGAGACCTTCCTGCGATCCTTAGCCCAAATGTAAAGACCAGATCAGTTTTCAGAAAATAATCAGTCAAGAACCCTGTATCATTATTGCCTCTCGATTAATGAGGAATTGTCAGTCATTGAGTAAGCACCATAGTGATCAATAAAGTTAGACATACTAAACAGTCACCAATACATACAACACAACATAAAATTAATACAGCCACGTGCAGTTACAGGTTGCTGTGGCTGTCCTGTACCCTAGTTCTAGCCAGAGAAAAACAAATGATAACCCTCCAACTAGCTGGAGTTTCTTCCCTCTGTCTCTTACTGCATATCTCCTTTCAGCAGCATCAGCTTGAAAACACACTGGAAGAGGCAGAAGAAACATTCTTTACAGCAAAAAAACCAGACAGAGAAACCCTATATGTGCTGGGAGTGTGGAAAGAGATTCAGTCAGAGCAGTAACCTTATGACTCAACAGAGAAGCCACACAGGTGAGAAACCCTATACATGCCAGGAATGTGGAAAGAGCTTTGTTTGGAACATCCATCTAGTATGCCATCAGAGAACTCACACAGGGGACAAACGCTATACGTGCCAGGAGTGTGGAAAGAACTTCACCTGCAGAAGCCACCTAATACGTCATCAGAGAAGCCACACAGGGGAGAAACCCTATACATGCCAGGAATGTGGAAAGAGCTTCAGTCGCAGCAACAACCTTCTGTCCCATCACAGAACCCACACTGGGGAGAAACCCTTTGCCTGCCAGGAGTGTGGAAAGAGCTTTGTTTACACGAGCCACCTAACACGCCATCAGAGAACTCACACAAGGGAGAAATCCTATACGTGTCAAGAATGTGGAAAGAGGTTTTTTTTTTGCTCAATCAAGTCTTATTATTGAGCATAAAAGAGAAAACAATGGGGAGTAATCATATCGATGCTGGTGGGTGGATTGGGGGAAGCATATTCAAGACCAGTCCCTTCCTTCAGATCCATGTTTTTATGTTTATAAAGTTCCTAATATTTCTCAAGTGTTCAGTCAAACTACATATGAAGTCCTGTTTTCTCCTCGTTTTCTAAAGAATAAAATTTTTCAAAGACTGCTCCAATATTATTTCCTAGAGATTATGGCCTGCCAACCCGCTAGGACATTGCTGAGTGACAGCTGTGCACTGACGTTCCCTGCTAAAACAGTTTCTCATGATGGAACATTTGCATGTGGCTGGTTTGGGTGGACTGGGAGGGCCTTACAGACTTCCATCACACTGCAGTGCCAATTAACGAAAATATGGTCAGAGACACGACGCCCCAGCGTCTGTCTGTCTGTCTGTCCCCAAACCAACCTATTATATTGAGAAAAGCCAGCCCTTCATTGCCAGCTGGTTACAAAGTCCTCAGAGGCTCTTTCTGCCCGCCCCCGCCCCCGCCCCCGCCCCCTCCTTCTTTACCCCGTTCAGCCTCCTCCCTCCCCCCCCCTTTCACGGTCTGTTCCCAGCTGCTCAGCCTCGCCGGCCCCTCTAGACGGTCAGCTGTGCGGGTGGCAGCAGGAGCGCCGCAATGGAGGGCGCCTGGCGACGACGTCATCAACGCGCGCCAGCTGCCTGTTGGGATCACTCCCGGGAGGGCTCGCCGCCCAGGTTGGAATGAATGAATGACTCCTTACGGGGCTCAGAGCATCTTCCAGCGAGGAGGGCAACTAGGAAGCTTCGCTTTCGCGGGGCTTTTTCTGGAGTGCGCTGACTAGGGGCGGTGGAAGGAAGGGGGATCCGATGCCCCCGAAGCAGCCCCGTGGATTGGAAGGCAGCGATCCGTCCCACGACCGCTGGGACAGGCGAGACTAGGCTCCGTCCCCCCCCCCCCCTCCCAGGCGACGTTTGGTTAAACTAAGGGATCAAGAGAGAGGAGAAAACGAGGTAAGGGGTCCGGATGGTCCTGTGGGCTGGGGGTGGTGGTGGTGACAGGCTCAGGAAGCCCTCCCTTTCTCTGGCTGGGCATTCCGGCAGAATGAAAGAGGCTCCTTTTGGTGGCTTTGGAAAGAGGAGAAAATGGAGTTGATCATGCAGAATTTAATCATGGCTAGAGAGAAGATTTTCCCGGGAAAGATGAAGCAAGAAGAGACTGGTTTCAAGAACAGCACAGAAGAAGCAGAAAAAGGGAAAGTTGGAGGCTGCGCCCCTCTGCCACTTCTTTTGGAGCAAACGCCCCTGAATAGTGCGATTTTAAACTCTCAGCCCCAAGTCCTCCACCCTCCTTTGAAGATCCTCCCCAGCAGAGAGTCTGGGCACTGACTGTAGGTTCCAAGGGGAAAGGCAGGGGAAGAGAGCATAAAAATACATTCACAGCAGGCAGGGCCCAATCCTATCCAGCTTTCCAGCACCGATGTCGCCACAGTGCAGCACCGAGGTCAGGGAATAAATGTTCCCTTACCTTGAGGAGGCCTCCGTTACTGCTCCCCTGCTGCAGGATGCAGCCCATGCCCCGTTGGCACAGCTGCATCTGCGCTGAAAAGTTGGACAGGAGAAAAATAAGAATGCCTCGACTCAAGACTTTCCTTTGGAGGGCTGCTTGCTAGTGATTTCTGGAGACTTCTTTTCATGATTGCTGTAAACAGCCGCCCTTCAGCATACGTTTTCCATGCAGGGAAATGGGATGGGTGATTCAGAGGAAAGTCAAAGGCACCCTGCAGGATCAGACCCGAAAGGTCCCCATCTAGCCTAGCTTCCTGTCTTCTCAGGGGTCAAGTGCCTGCTTCTTGGGAGCCCACAAGCCAGACATGAAGGCAAAGCTCCTCTCCCGTCACCCCACCCAGCCCAGATGGCATCTGCACCTGGAGACACTTGGCAGGTAGCCGTTAGGGCTAGTAGCCATTGGTGGTCCACTCCTCCTCCAGGAATCGGTCCAGTCTCCTTGCAAAGCCAAGGCTGGCGGCCATCACTACAATTAGTGGATGGGAATTCAAACCAGGAAGCCCAACACAAAGTATCTATGGTTAAAACCTTCTACAATTCTCCTTTCTCTTCCTGACAGATAGTGGAGAGACGGGGACAATGCAAACCCGACCATCATGTCCTTCTGGAGGAGCAGAATTGGCTGCCTTGCATCTGGTTCAGATCAGGAAGATGATTAGGGTATGCCATGAGTCTCTCCTCTTGTCTCGAAGGGGCTTTTCCTCTTGCAGTTAATGCCAGATAGCCAAGCAAAGGAGAGACTTGTCAACTTTTTCCACCGCTTCCACCCATTACTCTTTGCGCCCTGCAAGAAACAAGCAGATTCCTCTCACCTGCTGGAATACAGTATCTCCCTTTGGGTTGGCAGTAACGACATGGGATGACCAGCTAATACGGAATCTCTCCTTGTTCTTTCAGGGCCCCGTTTCATTCGCGGAGGTGTCTGTCTACTTCAACAGTGCGGAGTGGGCTCTGCTAGACCATCGCCAAAGGCACCTGTATGAAGCGGTCATGATGGACAATTATGAGAATGTGACCTGTGTAGGTAAGGAGGCTCCCTTGGACTTTAACTGATAGATGGTGAGAACCTCTGCTAGGTTGTGTGCTCTGGGCACATGTATTGATGACCCCCCCCCCACACACACACAGCTCTTCTGGCCACACACAGATCTTTCATAAATTTACTAAGTTTCCTGTAATCTTCTGAGGCTTCCTGATTGAAGCTAGCATTGAAACAGAACGCTATGTTCTATATGTCCTTACATCTGAACTTTCTTGTTCTTAACTAGAGGCATCCTTCTTCCTTTCTTTGCCCTTTTGCTATTTCTTATTCTTGTTATCTAGCTGAGACCTTTTTTCCCCACCAGAATATCTCCTTGAGATTCCTTCTCCTCCACTATAGAAACTACTGTAAACACAATATTAATATAGCCTCTGGCTGTTAAAGGTTGCTTCAGCTTTTCTAAACTCCTGTTTTGGTCAGCGGGGAAATAATTGCTAATGAATTCTTGAACTAGCTGGAGTTTCTTCCTCTTACTGCATTTCTTTCCTTAAATTCAGCAGCACTGGTTTGCAATCAGGTTGGAAGAAAGAGTCAGCAAAAACGTTCTTTGGAGCAAGGAGCTCACACAGCGGAGAAACCTTACACGTGCCTGGAGTGTGGGAAGAGGTTTCCTTCCAACAGCCTTCTGAGACGCCATCAGAGAACCCACACAGGAGAGAAACCCTTTGCCTGCCAAGAGTGTGGAAAGAGCTTTATTTGCATTCACCATCTAACATGCCATCAGAGAATCCACACAGGAGAGAAGCCCTATGCCTGCCAGGAGTGTGGTCAGAGCTTCAGTCACAGTAGTGCCCTTAAATCCCACCAACGAATCCACACAGGGGAGAAGCCCTATAAATGCCAGGAGTGTGGTCAGAGCTTCAGTCACAGTAGTGCCCTTAAATCTCATCAGAGAATCCACACAGGGGAGAAGCCATACACATGCCAGGAGTGTGGAAAGAGCTTCAGTCGCAGTGACAACCTTACGATCCATCAGAGAATCCACACAGGGGAGAAACCATATACATGCCAGGAGTGTGGAAAGAGCTTCATTCACAGTAGTGACCTTAGATCCCATCAGAGAATCCACACAGGGGACAAACCGTATACATGCCAGGAGTGTGGAAAGAGCTTTGTTCAAAATGGCCAGCTTACATCCCATCTAAGAATCCACACAGGGGAAAAACCTTATATGTGCCAGGACTGTGGAAAGAGCTTCAGTCACAATGGTGCTCTTACATCCCATCAACGAATCCACATGGTGGAGAAACCCTATACGTGTCAGGAGTGTGAAAAGAGCTTTAGTCACAGAAATACCCTTATTGAGCATTACCGAATGCACACAGGGGAGAAACCCTATACATGCCTGGAGTGCAGAAAGAGCTTCAGTCACAGTGGTGCCCTTACATCTCATCAACGAATCCACACAGGGGAGAAACCCTATACATGCCAGGAGTGTGGAAAGAGCTTTGTTCAAAATGGCCAGCTTACATCCCATCTAAGAATCCACACAGGGGAGAAGCCTTATCCATGTCAGGAGTGTGGAAAGAGCTTCAGTCATAGGGGTGCCCTTACATCCCATCAACGAATCCACACAGGGGAGAAACCCTATACATGCCCAGAATGTGGAAAGAGTTTCAGTCACAGAAACACCCTTATTGAGCATCACCGAATGCACACAGGGGAGAAACCCTATATATGCCACAAGTGTGGAAAGAGCTTCAGTCATGGTAGTGACCTTAGATCACACCGAAGAATCCACACAGGGGAAAAACTCTATACATGCCAGGAGTGTGGAAAGAGCTTCAGTCACAGTAGTGCCCTTAAATCCCATCAACGAATCCACACTGGAGAGAAGCCCTATATATGCCAGGAGTGTGGTCAGAGCTTCAGTCACAGTAGTGCCCTTAAATCTCATCAGAGAATTCACACAGGGGAGAAGCCCTATACATGCCAGGATTGTGGAAGGAGCTTTAGTCACAGTAGTGCCCTTAAATCCCATCAACGCACCCACACAGGGGAAAAGCCCTATGTATGCCAGGAGTGTGGACAGAGCTTCAGTCGCAGCAGTAACCTTTCATCCCATCAGAGAATTCACACAGGGGAGAAGCCCTATACGTGCCAAAAATGTGGAAAGAGCTTCAGTCGCAGTACAAGCCTTACAATCCATCAGAGAATCCACACAGGAGAGAAGCCCAATAGATGTCAGGAGTGTGGAAAGAGTTTTTGTGCTCAATCACATCTAATTGAGCACAAAAGGGAACACCCTGCAGTGTAATCAATTAAATGCTGATGGGTGGATGAGGAGAAGTATATTCAAAGTTGATTTCTTCACATTCAAGTTTTGATATTTATAAAGTTCTGGATATTCTCCAGTGTTCTGTTGAAATGTATATTCAGTTCTTATTTCCCCTTCTGTTTTAAAGAATAAATTTTGCCAAAGAATGCCTTGATCGTATTTTCTAAAGACTGTGGACTCGGCCTTCCTAATGAATGTTTTGCCTTCGCCGGTGTTGCCCATCATCTCACCCTGCGCCTCTATGGGTAGGATGGGATGGAAATGAAGGTGGACATCCATCTCCCAAATACCTGCATTACATTGTCAGTCCAACCTGGCTGATCCAGGTCTTCACCATCAGTCTTTTTAGGTCTCTTTAATTAAAAGTCTGCGCAAAACAACCAACATTCACATTCACAACATAAAGGTTCAATGAGTGGTACACCTAGAGCGCCAGAGGCAAGAGGAGGGGGGCAAACACACCCTTCCCAGGCAAGAAACACACCACCTCCAAGACACACCCAGCACCTTGGTGCCAGCTAGATGCCATTTTTAACTGATGTTCCCCGACACTTTCTGTGGATGCGCTAAATCCCCATGCCCGCCGTTGCCGGGGTAGATGAGGACCGGAGGAGCAAGGCCAGACCAGCTGATGTGGCAACTCACCAGAGCTCCCAAGTCCTTCTCTGCAGGGTTCACCCCTGGCTCGGGGTGACAGAAGAAGATCCTACTTACTTGGGGGCCTCTTCAGAGGCCTTTGGCTTCCTCACTGAGCTGTGGTTTGGAGGCAGCTTATTCGTTCAGATGTCCAGCTGCATTGGGAAGTCCTAGCCTACTTATTCGTATCTCAGTTGTTAAGAAGAACAACGTAAGAAGAGCCCTGCTTGCTGGATCAGGCCCAAAGCCCATCTACTGTAGCTCAGCTTCCTGGCTGTATCTCACAGTGGTGGTGGCCCACAAGTGTCAAGTGATGCACACTGAGGCAAGATAGATCAGAACTCCACACTTAACTTCACATGACATGACTGAACGCTAATGGGCTCCTTCGGAGCTGTCCGTGACGGATCAGGAGAGAGATCTTGGGGTGCTGGTGAACAGCTCCGTGAAAGGGTCCTGTATCTTTTCCATTGGGGCAGGAAGAAGCGCCTTTCTCCTGCCCCGGCGGCCCAGCCCTGCCTGCACGTGGGGACTGCCAGACACGGGGCTGACGGTGACGTCACCACGCGCGTCATCAGCGCCGGCTTGCTGGGACCGCCCCCGAGAGGCCTCGCCGACGAGCCCTTGCCGCTGGCAGGGAGGGAGGCAGGAATGAGCCGCTGCGGGCTCCCAGGGGGGCCTTCCCGCGAGGAGGAGGAGGAGGAGGGGGCGGGCAGGGAGCGGCTTCCCTTTGTGGCTGCAATGGCCAGGGGCGGCAGGAAGTGAGCCGGCGCCCCCCAGGCAGGCGCCTCTGTCTCTCGCGTGCCCCCCCCCCGAGAAAACCGGCGCGGAAGGGGGCGATCATCCAGCCCCACGTCCTGCTGCAGCAGGTAGGCAGGAGGGGCCCCACCCACCCCCACCCCGGGCGGCGAGCCACACTTCCTGGTTGGGGACTGCAGGAGGGGGCGAGGGGGTGGGGGCTGGATCCGCTGCCTGCCTGCCTGCCTGCCTGCCTGCCGCCTGCCTGCCGCCTGCCTGCCACCGAGACGCACCATCCGGGTGGGGTGGTGGAGGAGGAGGAGGAGGGGGCAGCGGCAGCTAGCCAGCCTCAGACTCGGGCTGAAAGGCTCAGTGAGCTCACATACATCCCTGCTATTTCCCATTCTCCTCTCTCTCTCTCTCTCTCTCTCTCTCTCTCTCTGTGCAACACGCACATTCTGTGTCCTTGCTCCCCAGCTTTCAGCATGCATGTGGACCCCCCCCCCAGCATCAGCCTTGTGGGCCCCTCCACTCCACCCCAACATCTTCTCCTCCCTGGGCAGACTGAGGAGGGCAAAGCCTCACCTTCCCTCTCCTGCCTCAAGCATGGTCAGTCAGAGGCAGCCCCCCCCCGCCCACCTTTGAAGACCCTCTCCAGCAGCAGAGAGTGCTGGCATTGACTGGAGGCTACAAGGGGGAAGCCGGGGGGGGGGGAGCTGCTTGGTATTAAAAAAAAAAAAAGAATACCTCAAATCAAGACTTCCCTTTGGAGGGGTGCTACGTACTAACTTGTGTTTCCAAGGCTGCTGTGGACACATCTGTCCACTATGCAGGGGACAGGTGAAGAATCTCCTTTGAATGCCGAGGCTGGCAGCCTTCCCTACAGCTAGTGGAAGGGAATTCAGACAGGGACATCCACAGTGAAGTGTGCATATGAGACTAAAATCCTTGTCCTGCTCTCCTCCTTCTCTTCCTGGCAGATACCGAGAAGACGAGGCCAATACAAACTCAACCGTCAGGTGCTGGTGGAGGAGCAGAAATGGCGGCTTCAGATCTGGCCCAAGGAAAGGAGGTGAGTGGGGTTAGCTGGGGTCCCTCCTCCTGCCTTGAAGGGGCTGCTCCTCTTGTAGCTGGTGCCAGGTGGCCAATCAAAGGAGACTTGTCGACATTTCCACCTCTTTCTCCCATTAGTCTTTGCATCCTGCAGGAAAGATTTTCCTCACCTGCTGGAACATCTCCCTTTGGGTTGGCAGTCACCGCCTGGGCTGACCTGTTAACCTCCTTCTTACAGGGCCCCGTTTCGTTTGCGGAGGTGTCTGTCTACTTCAGCAGTGCGGAGTGGGCTCTGCTGGACCAACGCCAAAGGCACCTGTATGAAGCGGTCATGATGGACAATTACGAGAATGTGACCTGTGTAGGTAAGGAGGCTCCCTTGCACTTTAACTGATAGATGGTGAGAACCTCTGCTAGGCTGCGTGCTCTGGGCGCATGTATTGATGACCCCCCCCCACACAGCTCTTCTGGCCACGCACAGATCTGAAGCCCCAACCAAGCGACTCCGTGCCATTAGTCGGCTAGAAACCTAGCTTGACCTTCCATAGCTGCTCCCTTGCCTGCCCTTCGGAAGAGGTGGGTTGGTCTCAGAGGGCACACCCCCTGGCTTTGTGTATGTTCTGTATGTCCTACATCTGAACTTCCTTGTTGTTAACTAGAGACATCCTTCTTCCTTTCTTTTTCCTTTTGTTCTTTCTTGTTATCTATCCGTGGCCTTTTTTCCACTCAGAATGTTTCCCTGGGATTAATTCACTTCCTCTAAGAAAACCAAACATAATATTAATGGACCCTCTGGATGTTACAGGTTGCTTCAGCTTTTCTAAACCGCAGTTCTGGTCAGCAGAGAAAAATTGCTAATGAATTCTTCAACTAGCTGGTGATTCTTCCTCTTATTGGATTTCCTTCCTTATTTTCTGCAGCGTCTCTTTGGAATCAGGTTGGAAGAAAGGGGCAGCAGAAATGTTCTTTGGATCAATTCACCTACATGGGTCAAGAACCATATACAAGCATAGAAGTTGTGAAGAGCTTCATTCCCAACAGCCTTCAAAAATGCCATATGAGAATCCACACAGGGGAGAAGCCTTGTGTATGCCAGGAGTGTGGAAAGAGCTTCAGTGCTAGTAGTTCCCTTAGGTCCCATCAGAGAATCCACACAGGGGAGAAACCCTATACATGCCAGGAGTGTGGAAAGAGGTTCAGTCATAGTAGTGCTCTTAGATTCCATCAGATACTCCATACAGGGGAAAAGCCCTATTCATGCCAGGATTGTGGAAAAAGCTTCAATCACAGTAGTGCTCTTAAATCTCATCAGAGAATCCACACAGGGGAGAAACCTTATACATGCCAAGAGTGCGGAAAGAGTTTTATTCAGAATAGCCAGCTTACATACCATCTAAGAAGCCACACAGGGGAAAAACCTTATATATGCCAGGAGTGTGGAAAGAGCTTCAGTGACAATAGTTCCCTTAAATCCCATCAGAGAATCCACACAGGGGAAAAACCGTATACGTGCCAGGAGTGTGGAAAGAGGTTCAGTCACAGTAGTGCCCTTAGATACCATCAGAGAACCCACACAGGGGAGAAACCCTATATATGTCAGGAATGTGGAAAAAGCTTCAATCACAGTAGTTCCCTTAAATCTCATCAGAGAACCCACACAGGGGAGAAACCTTATACATGCAAAGAGTGTGGAAAAAGCTTTATTCAGAATGGCCAGCTTACATCCCATCGAAGAAGCCACACAGGGGAAAAACCTTACGTATGCCAGGAATGTGGAAAGAGCTTCAGTTACAGTAGTACACTTACAGCCCACCAACAAATCCACACAAGGAATAAACCCTATATGTGCCAGGAGTGTGGAAAGAGCTTCAGGGACAGTTATGTCCTTAGATCCCATCAGAGAATCCACACAGGGGAAAAACCCTATACATGCTTGGAGTGTGGAAAGAGCTTCAGTTCCAACAGTACCCTTAGGTCCCATCAAAGAACCCACACAGGGGAAAAATCCTATACGTGTCAGGAGTGTGGAAAGCGGTTCAATAACAGTAGTGCCCTTAGATTTCATCGGATAATCCATACTAACGAGAAACCCTATACGTGCCAGGAGTGTGGAAAAAGCTTTAGTTACAGTAGTTCCCTTAGATCCCATGAGATAATCCACAAAGGGGAGAAACCCTATATATGCAAATTGTGTGGGAAAAGCTTTAGTCAGAATGGCCACCTTAAATGTCATCAACGAATGCACATCGGGAAAACACCCTATACCTGCCAGGAGTGTGGAAAGAGTTTTTGTGCTCAGTCAAGTCTTGTTCAGCATAAAAGGGAACACAATGGGGAGTAAGTAACCATATGGATGCTGGTGGGTGGATCAGGGGGAAGCATGTTCCACTTGTGTCCAAGTTCCTTATATTCCTCCCTGTTCAGTTGAAATGTGTAGCAAGTTCTCATATCTCCGTCTGTTTTAAAGAATAAAACTTGTGAAAGAATGCCCAGTAATAATCTCCTAGACTAGAGAGACCATTCTCTGGTTTCATTGTTCCCAACTGGAAAGTCTCCTGCAAGCCAAAAAGACTGCACTTAGGGGGCCTAACAGGGTTTGCGTTCCCTTACCTTGAGGAGGCCTCCGAGACTGCCCTACTACCGCAGGATGTAGCATAAGCCCCGTTGATATTTCTGCATCAGCGCTGGAAAGTTGGATAGGATTAGGCCCACAGTATATGCAGAAATACAAAACCAGCTACACAAAATACATACATTGCCTTTACCCATCAATCGTTGCACTGAAAAGAATCACACACACACACGCAGCAGAAAATGTAACCGTTTTGGATACTGGAGGTCATCTAGTTCAACCCACGTCTCAGTGCAGGCACTTAGGTGGAAAATATTTTCTTTGCAGCTGTTCATGGCAATGTAAAAAAAAAAAAAAGAATAGTGTAGTAGTCTACAAACTATTGACAGCCCAATACTTCTTCTGCTTGTTCCTCTTCACACGGAGTTCAAGAAGGCTCCCACCCAAGCTGGCCTAAACTGGGTTTGGGGTTGAGGATGACAGATGGAGGGAGGGATTATTCCAGATTCGCCTGGCTTCAAGTGCTGCGATGATGCAAACTCGATGCTATTCACCTAAGCCAGAGTCAGGCCCCCAAGCAATGGGCTCGCTGGACCATGGAGAGAACTGCAAGTGACAGAACGCAAAGCAGAGTAAGGACAGAGGACGTTGCGTGCTTCTTGGAAGATTTCGCTTGCGGCTCAGGGAGAACTCTTTGGCGGCTGCCATCTGCCTGGCGTCTCGGGTTAGAGCAGAATTGTTTCCATCTCGCAGATCCATTTAAATTCATCGCTGCACATTTCGGAACGGATCTGGCTGACCTGAACCACTGCGCAGCTACTTCCGGCCTTTGACAGCGATCCCGCGAACCTGGGGACAAAGAACGGAGGAAGACTTTGGGAGGGAAGGCGGAGCATGTTCGTTCGGCCAAACCAAGTGGGCAGATGTTGGGTTAGACCCTGTGAGCTCTCAAATATAGTTTCTTGCTGCTGGGTGTTTCCCAGATGTGGAAAAGAATGATTCATTTTTACATCATGCCATTTGTGCACAGCGCTTTGCAGAGAATGAAAAAACCCTGCCTTCAAAGGCTACCAATCAGAAATTAACACAGAAATGAACACAGTCAACTTACCTGTCCCCCTCCCTTCTATTACTAGCATAATGGGATCCCCATGACACACCAACGAGTTTTAAAATGACAGAGCAAAGGTGCATTGGTGGTCCCAGGGCCAGTAACCTGCGATCACCCACTTCTGTTTGCACACTCACCACCTTCACAGCCTGCCCTTTTCCTCCTGTTCCCTGGATTGGAAATGGAAGAGAGGGATAGAGTGGAAGAGGAAGTGTGGAGGAGAAGAGAGTGGTGGCCTAGAGTGTCTCTGATGCTCTAGCCCACCTCCACACTTTCTCTTCTGCTCCGTTCTTCTCTTAGTTTTTCAATCCAGGGAGCAGGGGAAAGGAGAGGTTCAGTGGAGGAGGGCACACACACACACACACACACACACACACACACACACACACACACACACACCAGTCTGCCGCGTGAGACAACCTCCTCACTTGGCCTCAGCAGTCCAGCACTGTGGCGTTCCTGTGACGACTGCGCCACCTCCCTGCACCTGTCATATTAGTTACATGTGAATCCATGCCATGCCGGGCTTAGTTGTCCCACCCCCACCAGCAGCAGAGGCTTGAGCAGAGGCGGGGAAACTTGCTACAGAACAGGCCGGGTTCTGCTGTGAGCCGTCAGTCCAAAATAATACGGAAGGAGCAGAGGAAACCCCAGAGAGGGATGCCGACTTCTGTGCTAAAAGCAACATACTGTATGTATGCAAGAATTGGCCTATTCTCCTCTGAACCCCAAACTCGGGCGCTCGGGTGTCCAGCCGCTCTGGCATGGGATGGTGCCTCCTTCGTCAACATCAGATCACAAAAATGATGTTGTCAACGATAAAAGTGAGGAACACGACAAAAACGCTCACGTGGTTTGATTGTACAAGGAACCATCGATCCAGGACCAGCTCTTCGACCGGGGTAACTTGCGGAGTCCAATCCAAAACCGATATTCTCCCAGGATGTTTTTCTGAATAAATGCCTGTTGGGTGTATGAGGAAGGAAGCCTTACTCCTCTCTCTGTGAATCTTGTGTTTGGAAACAAATTCAGATTGCAGCCCATCTTACCCAGAGTCTTTGAGCCTTCCAACCCACTGTTTTCCTGACCAATCTTGGGAGAGATTAAGGAGGGGAGAACGCACGGATCCAGCTGGAGCAAGGTGCACATGGCACGGAAGCTGGAGAGGGTCCACCTAGCCAGGGGGGCTCCCAACCTGGCTGACCTCCAGCCCTAGCAGGGATCTTCGGCTACTTTGCTGGTTCTGTACTGGTCTCCTCTTCATGCGGAGCTGAGGGTGAATACTATTTAACCCAATCGCTGGGGCCGGGCCTAGTTTGCAATTCTACGCATAGCAGCAGAACCAAGACCGACGTTTTGCTCTTCTCCACCTCATCGTCCTGATAGGCCTCTCCAGCCCTGTCCCGCTTCTTACCATCTCCTCCGGGTCCTGAATCACAAGGAAGTGGCCTCCCCTCGCGGAGCAGTCAGCCTGGGAATCGCGCCACGTCTTGGTCCCTTCAGAAAACCAGTAGCACCTCTCTTTTTCCGGCATCCAGTTGGCTGGACAAAGTTTACCCTCTGCCCTCTCTACAAAGAGAGAGAGAGAGAGAGAGAGAGAGATCCCCACGCCTGTTTGCCTATTATTTCCTGTTATGATCATGAATAGCTGCAACCATATGCATAAGCCCCGTTGAGTTCAATAAGACTTACTCACAGGTAAGTGAGACTCAGATTGCCACCAAAAGTCTTATGCTTTGCTCTCCTTAGTGTGTAGCACAATGCAGAGCAGTTCACAATAGTAAAAAAGAAACCCTAATGAAAAACGATAATTATTCAACAAAAATTACAAATGCACCAGAGACTGGGGGCAAATTAAACCATCACCAAAACACAGTCAAAACAGTCACCTCTCAAACCACAGAACAATGATTCAAAAACCCCTGGGAAGGGAGAGCCCACAACAACTGCAGAAAGAAGATTTGATCCCGTGCTCCACAGTCTTGACGCTTAGGAAGCTCTTCCACAGGACTTGCCGAGCCTCAATCTGCTCCCTGGCCACCCTCTACTGAAAAATCTTCTGCAAGTAAAAAATCAATCTCTGTTTTTATGTCTGTTTCGCCACAAGGGGGCACGTTCCTGCTCTCTACTGCCAAATGCTGCCCCCTTACCTGATTAATGCACCCCTCCCGCTCTCCAATGTTAGGCTTACCAGATCTCCAACCGGGACAGAGTGCTAGACTTTTAGGAGAAGGAATGTGGGCAGGTGTAGCTTATTAAACCTTAGAGCACAATCCTAGGTATGTCTACTCAGAAGCAAGCCCCACTGAACACAATGGGGCTTGCTTCTGAGTAGACATGCCTAGGATTGTGCTCTAAGGTTTAACAAGCTACACCTGCCCACATTCCTTCTCCTAAAGGTCTAGCACTCTGTCCAGGTTGGAGATCTGGTAAGCCTATCCAATGTTCTAGTTCAACGCCCTCCTCCCCTCCATATTTTCTCTGCCCCCTCTTCCTTTTTAATCTAGGGAGCAGAAGGAGGAGCAGTGGAGGTAAGCAGGTGGACAGAGATAGGTGCCTCATAAGAACATAAGAAGAGCCCTGCTGGATCAGGCCAAGGGCCCATCTAGTCCAGCTTCCTGTATCACACAGTGGCCCCACCAGATGCCTCAGGGAGCACCCAGCCAACAAGATAACCTGTTTCCTGCTGCCACTCCCCTGCACCTGGCACAGAGAAAACCTACTCCTCCAACCAGGAGGTTGCTTATGGCTTGTAACCTGTGATGGACTTTTCCTCCATGAATCTATCCAAACCCCTTTTAAAGGCATCTAGGCCAGGTGCCATCACCACATCCTGTGGCAAGGAGTTCCACAGATGAATTACACGCTGGGTAAAGAAATATTTTCTTTTGTCTGTTTTAATACTCCCTCCACTCAATTTTAGTGCATGTCCCCTGGTTCTGGTGTTGTGCGAGAGGGAGAAGAATTTCCCTCTATCCACTCTCTCCATCCCATGCATAATTTTATACGTCTCAATCATGTCCCCCCTCAGGCGCCTTTTTTCTAGACTGAAAAGCCCCAGACGCTGTAGCCTTTCCTCATAAGGGAGGTGCTCCAGCCCACGAATCATTCTGGTCGCTCTTTTCTGCACCTTTTTTTGCTCTTTTCTGCACCTGCGCCTCCCCCAGCTATCTGCTACCTGATGCAATAGCTTCAGTTGGCCCCATGGATGGGCCAGTTCTTCACAAAAGGGAGACTGAGGGTTAGGCGCTCTCTCTCTCTCTCTCTCTCTCACACACACACACACACACACACACACACACACGAGTGCTGGGGTTCAGACATTCAGAGCTCCTCCACTTCTCAGCCAGACATCCATAGGAGGGGGGAGAGTCGAGAGGTGCGTACCTGCCGCCGGTGGGCCACACAAGCGTTTTTTCAGGTCCGTGTGTTCTCTGGAGCAGGGACAACATTCCAGCTGGCTTTCCTGGCTCCCAGATCCAACCTCAGAAGTGTTTAAGGCCTCCTCACCCGTCTCTCTTTTCTGACCAGTGCCCTGAATTACTTGACGGAGTTGTGTGAAGAGAAGAACAGAAAGAGAATCAACTTCTGCTCAAATTGTACTAGTAAAAATAATAAAGGTGGGAATAATACGGTGGGCTGAAGCTGGTTGTACCCCAAACACTTTCTCGAATACTGTCCCTCATTTAGAGAGGCAGTATTGTGTAGCAGTTAAAGTGCAGGACTAGGAAGGGCCCAAGACCTTCCAAATGCACCCCTCCTCAGCCGGTAATGGACCAGCCCCTCCTCCTCCCACTCCCTGGATTGGAAAAAGAAGAGGGGGTGGAGCAGAAGAGGAGGTGTGGAGGAGACAAGAGTGGTGAGATAGAGTGTCTCCTCCACACTTCCTCTTCCAGTCTATCTCCATCTTCTTTTTCCAATTTAGGATGGAGAAGGAGGAACAGTGGAGGTGACTGTGTAGGTGTGGAGGTGGATACTCCCCTTGCCGATCTGCTGCCTGAGGCGCACACCTCAGTTGGCCTCATAGATGGGCCATCCCTGGGACTAGAACTTGGAAAATCTGGGTTCCGATCCTTTCTCAGCCACAACTCTTTCTCAGCCTAAACTACCTCGCAGGGTTGTTAGGAGACTGAGAGAGAGAGAGAGAGAGAGAGAGAGAGAGCTGCCTTGGACTTCGCTGAAGCAGCAATCTGGGTAACAGTGCCACGGCTCAACTCTGGAACAAAGCAAACTAGGATACATGGATGTGCCTCTGAGCAGGTATAGAGTGCAGTTTCTTGCACATCCGGTGCTGGAGGAAGGGCTCCGACATCAAAGGGAGCTGTTTGTTTCCAGGGTCTCCTGCGGCGCATTCCGAACTCTTGCACATTCACCACAAAGCACAGCCGCTTTTCAAGGCCTCGGGGAAGCCGCAATCAGAAGATCAGCTACAGAACATGTTTTGCCTATTCTACAGCAAGATGACCAAGATTCTGCTGTCGCATGTTCAGGCCACAATGGGGGGAAATGAAAGCCTAACCAACCGATTTCTGTAAAGCCCAGACCGACAAAGGAGGAAGTCCCCTGTGCCTCTCCACACAAGCTAGAAAACAGTTTTTGACAGTGTGGAACCAGAACGCTCAAGAGTAGCTATGTAAAACCCTGGCAGAACAATGCATATTAAACAGGAGGGAAATTCCATCTATTTACTGTGGATTAGATGAAAGCTGCAACCATTAATTGATTCATCCGTTAGATTAATCAACTAAAAAAAAGCAACTTTAGATCATCTAAGAAGGCAGACCTGATTAATCTGGCTACACTTAAAAAAAAAGATGTTAATTATTCCGGTGGCAGGGAACGTTTTGGGAAGAGGCATTCCTCCACTTATACACTGGTGGGAATGCCTCTTCCGAGCTAACACAAGTACTGCAGTCTGCGACAGATATATGCACCATCTGAAGAACAATTATCTTTCCCAATTTAATTTTTGCCTCCCTTTCCCTATCTATCAAAACTTGGCTGTAAGCTCCAGGCACTTACCAAAGGTGCTCAGGACGATCGTAGCTGAGCCCAGGAGGACACAGCCAGCCCCTAAGATCCAAAGTGCGATTTTGTACCGATGGGAACTTGTGGAAACATCTGCAAGACAGTAAAACGGCGTGAGCAGGTTGGGCTTCACAGAACCCTCAAGATGTTCCTATTCCAGAAGGCTTTTCATTTATGCACCAGCTGAGCTTCCTGTGTTGAATTTGTAGTTTTAGCTGGTTCTGGATTTATTTATTTTTTACATGACAGTTTTATGTCATTTTGTTTGTTTTCTGTGCAGTTGGAATGGAATCGCTTGTTTCAGGTTGTACACTTGTAAACCGTTTTGTTCAAGTTCCGAGGCGATGCACCATCTTCTAGAAAGAAAAGCAAAACGACAGGGCAAGGGGCACCGATCAAAAATCTGCACGCATCATAAGGAGTCAGGCTGGAACACTGGAAAAAGGAAAATAATCTCAAATTTTATTTATATTATTTTTCACATTTTTATACCGCCCTTCCTCCAGGGAGCTCAGAGTGGTGTACATATTTCCTCCCCTCCTTTTTGTCCTCACAACAACCCTGTGAGGTAGGTGGGGCTGAGAGATAGTGACTGGCCCAAGGTCACGCAGGAAGCTTCGTGGCTGAGCGGGGATTTGAACCTGGATCTAAGTCCGACTCCCAAACCACTACACCATCCTGGTTGGGGTTCCTCCTCCTCATATCAGGGTTTTCCTTTTGTCCTTCTGACTACTGGGCAGCAGTTGCACCTCCTGCCTCCCTGGAAAGGCAACATGGCCAGGAAGGGGGAGAGCAGCCGAAGAAGCCACCGCTGCCCTGCAAGGAGAGTGTTTCTCCCTTTCCTACCAGAACAAAGCTCTGCTCCAGCAAGGCTCTTGCCCAAGAATGCAGAAGCAAAGGGGCAGAGAGGAACAAAAGCTTTGGGGTAGGGTAGCTTCCTTGTATTGTCTCTTCATAGTAGGCTGTAAGGCCCTTTAGAGACCATTTGATCAAAAAGATGGGCTCTCTATCACCTTGGTCTCCTACACATACCTCGGTTCCCGTTATCCCGTGAGCAGCACATGGAATGTCTGTTTCTTGGCCGAGGTTTTAGCGCCATGTATCCCTCTTCATCCAGCATCACAGCTGCACCGGTTTAGGTGTCTAGCAGCATCGCAGGGGGGAGGCAGACTGGACCCCAAAGCGCTCAGCAGCAGGCTCATGCGCCGCCCAGGGCTGCAGAGGAAATGTGAGAGCATCTTTTCTGACACCTCCTGTGTGAAACCACAGTCTTGACCTGTTGCAGTGCAACCACTAGAGCAAGCGGGCAGGCGAGCTCAACGCCATCTCCTTGATTCGACACTGCAAGGCCTTGGTGGGTGCAGATCGAGCGCCTGAAGGGGGTTGCGCGGGTAGACAAGAGCTGCCTCTGGGTGCCCATCAGAGGGGAGGTTCGGGATCAAGGCCCCCGTGTGCACCTAATTTACACCCACATTGTGAGTTCAGTATTATTGCCACACAGGTCGGCGGCAGCAGTTCTCTAAGGTTCTTTCCCAGCCCTGCCTGGAGATGCTCCAGGGGATGCATCTTCTCTGTGCAAAGCAAGGGCTCTACAAGTAAACCACATTCCCACCCTTAATTACGAAAGGTGAAAAAGGTGAAAAGGTTTCAGTGAATAGTTTTGCCGACATACAAGAAGGCAGAATACAGATGATGCAGGAAGAAGACTTTGGTTTTGTTGTTGTTCAGTCGTGTCCGACCCTTCGTGATCCCATGAACCATATCCCGCCAGGCCTTCCAGTCCCCCACTATCTTCCTGAGTTCGCTCATTTTCATGTTCGTTGCATCGGTGATGCTGTCTAACCATCTCATCCTTGGCCTTCCCCTTCTCCTTTGGCCTTCAATCTTTCCCAGCATCAGAGTCTTCTCCAGAGAGTCCTCTCTTCGCATTAGGTGGCCAAAATATTTGAGTTTCAGCCTTAGTATCTGTCCTTCCAGGGCACAGTCAGGGTTGATTTCATTTAGGATTGACTGATTTGATCTCCTAGCAGTCCAAGGGACTTTCAGGAGTCTTCTCCAGCACCACAGTTCAAAAGCATCTATTCTTCGGCGCTCAGCCTTTCTTATGGTCCAACTCTCGCAACCATACATTGCTACTGGGAACACCATTGCCCTGACTATGCGAACTTTTGTTGGCATGGTGATATCTCTGCTTTTTATTATGCTGTCTAAGTTTGCCATAGCTTTCCTTCCAAGGAGTAAGCGTCTTTTAATTTCATGGCTGCTGTCTCTGTCTGCAGTGATCTTGGAGCCCAGAAAAGTAAAATCTGTTACTGCTTCCATTTCTGCCCCTTCTACTTGCCAGGAATTGATGGGACCAGATGCCATGATCTTAGTTTTATTAATGTTGAGTTTCAAGCCAACTTTTGCACTCTCCTCTTTCACCCTCATCAAGAGGCTCTTTAGTTCTTCTTCACTTTCTGCCATTAGGGTGGTATCGTCTGCATATCTGAGGTTGTTGATATTTCTCCCGGCAATCTTGATTCCGGCGGCTTGTGATTCATTCAGCCCTGCATTTCTCATAATGTACTCTGCATATACGCAGGGTGACAATATACAGCCTTGCCGCACTCCCTTCCCAATTTTGAACCAGTCGGTTGTTCCATGGCCGGTCCAAACTGTTGCTTCTTGACCCGCATACAGGTTTCTCAGGAGGCAGGTAAGGTGGTCTGGTACCCCCATCTCTTTAAGAATTTGCCACAGTTTGTTGTGATCCACACAATCAAAGACTTTGGTAGCCTGGAGCAATGCGGAGCACCACGGCTTGCTAATAATCGGCAACGGCCTGTATTTAACCATTTTGTTTTGCGATGACCTGCAGTTCAGACAAATATATCGATTGACCGACTATTTTTGACCAGGGGGAAGAGTGTTATCATCTTGGCTACTATTTTAAGCCCTCTTGTCTTGGGATGTGTCCTTCAAACGTTGGCAGGCGTTTCTCTCCATTACCTGCAGAGAGTGTTTGTCTCTGCGGTTGGTGGAAAGTGTCAGCTAGCCGCCTAGATTGGACCTCGGAAATAACAAAGGCCACCATCCATGGGGGAATTAGAGACACACCAAAAGTTTATCCGACTCTGCAAGAGAGAGAGAGAGAGAGAGAGAGAGAGAGAGAGAGAGAGAACCGGGCCCATCGCTGCCCCGGCCCCCCATCCTCTTGCGCTCCAACCATCGAAAGAGGACAACTCCAAACAGGTGTGGTGTGGGACAATAGAAGGGTGTCATGCCAAGGGCTCTAATAATATGGCCGAATATTGCTGAAAAAGGAGTTTTTTCTGTGCCCCCGATGAAAGTAGCAATGCTTCCTTCCATATTTAGGGGGGGGGGGAGACTTCACGAAGCTGCTGCTGCTGCTGCTGCTGCCGCCATCTTGGAAATGGGCACTGAAACCTGGCGTGGAGGGGGCGTGGCCAGGCGCAATTGCGTCGGGGCCTCGGGTAACGCAGGGAAACAGTAGGGCAGGTTTGAAGCCTGCGCGCGCACCCCTTCGCTGCATGGCCTGCCTGGTGGACGGAGGACACCTCGCGCCGCCTCCTGCGCAGGTGGACGGGAGAGCGGGCGGGGGCGCGCCCGAGGCAAGGTGAGCGAGAGCGCGCGCGGGAGGGGGACCACCCCGCTTGCCTTCTTTGCAGAGTAGCTGTCCACGTCTCTCGCCTCTTCCTGACATGCACTTCACAAACACGCGTCGTCGTCCCCTGCTTTGTGAATGTTTCCTTTTTGTAATGTGTTTCCCCCTCTTCTTTCATCAACACTTTTCTGTTTTTTTCTCCCCTTTTCAGAAGTCTTCCTCCAATCCTGTGGGTATTTCCCATTCTCTGAATAGAGTAGCCGTCCTCTTTCCTCCCCACCCCATATAATCCTATAAATACACCTTCTGCCCTCTGTGAATATTTCACACCTAATATGGTGGGCTGGGAAAAGGAGGGCAGAGAGAATCCTATTGGGGGGGGGCTGCTCTCTGCCCCTTGAAGCTCACTTAAAAAAAAATCAGGATATGGTGGCAGCTGCTAATTTAGGGGGAAATGGAAGGGGTGTGGGGAGAGATGGCTGATCAGGTTTCCTGGCACGCATTGGTTTTCATTGTGTAATAAAACTTCCTGGCGGGCAGCAGTGGTTAATGGCTCAAATTTTGATCAGAACAGTGTCCCGGAGGGGGCCGTGTTGAATGTCCTTCCTGCAGTTCTGTTCTCCAGATCTAAATCCCCCCTCCCCCTAAGCTCCTATTAGCCCCCTGGGCTAAGCAGATGTATTTTTGCTGCTGTGGGTCTTGTAGCAGGTGGGGCAGCTTGAGAGAACAAGGGGAAAGAATGACCCCCCCTCATCCAGCACTACTCTATGACTAAAAAAACAAGAGTCTCCTCCCAACCCCTTGTAGTTGCATTAAAACTAAACATGAAACCAAAATACATTAGGAGATCAGCTGATGGATTTCTGCACCCTTAGATTAAGAAAGGGAAATTGGGCAAATAGTTGCAGTCTAGATATGTCAACGACATGAGCAGAGTAGAGCCTCCGTGTTCAGAGACAGGATACCTCAGGGGTCTGGATACTGGGGCCGGATGACGGGGCAGGGGTCATCTGATCTCGCCATTCCTTTCGTGTCCGGGTTGTGATCTTTCCAGGGGCGTTTGTCTGGCTGCAGTTTGCAGCTAAGCTGGGGGCGGGGGGTTGTTGTTGTTTGCTGGTCTTACCCAGCAAAGTGTTTGTGACGACCAGAGAGCCAGTCAGCGATGGCCTTCCTCTGTCCGGGGGACCCCCCTCCTTGTGCTTGAATGATAGCTGCAGTAGCCCAGTTCCCCCCTTCAGAGCGTGGGCCAGGCTTGGGGAATGAGAGTACGGTGGTGCCTGCCTGGCTCTCTCAGAGGTGGGTTTGTGTGCCAGCTACCGTTGGCCTGAGTTCCAGTCTCCCGGAGCTCACCCAAGATGCCCCAGCCCTCCTTGGCACCAGCAGTAAGAGGACCACGTTTCCACAGCAACTCTTGCCAGCTGGATTGAGCCCCAGTCAGGTGCCCAGCGGGCCTAAGCCGTTCTCCTTGACAAGCTTAACCCTGAGCAAATGCTCTAGCAGGGAGCGAGCGGTGATTGCCAAGGGTTAGTTCAGGTGACTGGAGCAAATGCCATCCCGACCGAGGATAGTACAGTATTCCTGCCCGCCTTTCGAAGGGAGACCAAACTTGGCACTTGGAAGAGAGGGTCTGGTTGCGTCAGGTCACAATACTGAGCATTCCTTTGACAAACAACGATCCACCTGTCCTTTTTTCCTAATAGGATATCCTCGCAAGTGATACTCTTGGTCCATTCATAACTTTTTTTTAAATACCTTTTAGTGTTGTGGTTTTTGAAGGCTCCTAAGTTTGGAGGATGGGGTACCCCCCTGGCCGCCTCCTCCATCTCTCCCTGCCCCATGATCTTCCTTGTGTGAGTATCTAGATTGTAACCTCTTGGGGCAGGGAACTGTCTTTTGGCTCTCTGTAAGGCGCCAAGCTTATCAATGGCGCTATGTAAATAAATAATAAGGATGGTGACGTTGGAGACCCACTGCCAGTCAGAGCAGACAGTACTGAGCCGGAATTACCAAGGATCTGTGCTCAGGCAGCCGGTGGGTGGAAGGCGGCAAGCCAAAAGAAAGGACTTGTGCAGAGATGCGGCAGCAGAAGTCCCTTCTGAGGGTGGCTAGCTCTGCCCAGCTCCCCCCCCCGCATCCAAATGCCCCCAAAGCAAAGAGCCTTACTGTGCCCCCCCATTGGAAGGTGGACAGTGACGAGTCCTTAATACGAGCATCAGTGCAGCAGAAGGACCCAGCAGAGGTTGCCTGTCGTGTCTCTGACTGCGTTACCATCTTGCCGTCTCCTTCCTGTCAAAAAGCAGACCCAGAACAAGTGAACCGTATGAGCTCCTTTGTGTAATTCCAGTTCATTTTGCACATGTTTTTTTTCTGCTGCGTGACTGAGGCTGTCGTCGCAAGCATTTTAATCCAGAAAGAAAGATGGTACTTTTTTTGCTATCGGGACGGGGAGTTTGGTGTGAAGGGTGTCCGCTTTGAAGAGTGCCATGTGTGACCCAGCTGAGCTACCAGCTGTGTTTCTTTCTTTTTAAACGGCGGGGGGAGAGACTTTGCCTGTCTCCGTTTTATGATGATAAGCAGACTGAAAAAGGCATTAAGGAGGAGCGCGTAATCTCGGCCAGCCGCCAGGCCTCCTTGTGCAGACAGACCGGGACGCTCCGTCCGTGCAAACAGTCAACCAAGGCTGCTGCTGCTGCTGCTGTGGCTGCTCAGCAGACGGAAGGGTGGCCGGGTCTCCATGGGGAGGAGAGCTGGCCATTGGCGGAGTAGGCAGAGGCTCTCGCCTTTGATTGGCGGGAATGCCAGGGCAAGCTTTTGATTGGCGGAGGGGCCGCGTTGGTGCGCACTTAGCAACCCTGCGTGGCCGCTGCCTGCGCTGGAGCCCAAGTGGGGATCTGGGGCATTGCTGCCGCCGCCTGGGCAGGGTCCATTTTGGAGAGGGAGAGTCGAGGCTGGCTGCGCTCGGTGGAAGAAGCCCCGGACGGATGGGCAGCAGCAGCAGCAGCAGGCTGCCTGGCTCTGGCTAGTGAGTGGTGCACACGTGGGCAGCTGGAGGAGAGGAAAGCTGGAGGGCTCCAGGAAGCCCCCCGAGCGGGAGAGGAATTCCAGGCTCCAGTGGACCATTGAGAGGAAGGACCCGTTCACCAGGCAAGTGTGGCTGCTGTCGCCTCTCCAGGCTCGGACTTCCCTCCTTGGGGGGGGGGTCTGGGTCATGTCCTGCTCATGACCTCCCTGGCCTTTGCCAGTAGGAAGCATCCCTGGAAAAGGCTGGCAAGGACACGTGTGTGCGCGCACACACACACACACACCACCCCACTTTCACCGTAAGGAGCTAGCAGTGCGTAGACTTTACATCGACTGTGCACGTGGATGACAGACGGATCAGTCATCCCCCCCCCCCGGACCCTCCCCTCACTGCTTTGGTTGAATGTGTGTGGGAGGGGGCAGGGCTGATAAGGTGCATGCTTGAAAAAAAAGGCTTCTCTGTGTATTGCATAAGTGAGAGATGCACTTTACCTTTACTAATTGCTGGATAACCCCCCCCCCCCCCGACAACTGAGACATGCCCGGATTTACTTCTCACATCATAATTTCATTCAGCTCTGGCATTGGCATCTCTCCTATTACAGCCCGTTATTATTATTTTTTTTTGAACGAGTGTGGGGCAATTAAAGCAATTCATCCCGCCAATTAGGCGTGTGTCTTGGATGCAGTTTCTAATCTCAGCAGTGGGATGGACTCTCTCTCCGAGTGGTTTGGAGAAAAACTCGGTTCTCCGGGCTGGTGAAATGGGAATGTTGAGAGGCCCACCTCACAGGGGTGTTGGGGAGGATGAACAATGGAGAGGTGGGAGGGGCTAAATCCAGCCCCACCTTGTCATGGCTCCTGCTGCAGAAGGTTGCCAACCCTCCCGCCTTCCATCAGCTCCCCATCATGTGACTATTCTTAGGTTTGCTGTAACTTTTTGTAGTGATGTGTTGACAGCGTTCTGCGCAAGGGTGATTTTGCTAGCTGGAAGGTTGGATATTGATCTAATAAATCAAGACTCCATAGTAGAGGTTCATGCTGGAAACGTAACTAGAGACAAGAGAAAGCAGAGTAAGTGGCACGCCGTTTAGGGTGTCGCACCCACTCCTGTCAATTTCCTTCCGTTGCGCTTCCAGGTCGCTCGCCATGGTCAACGAGGCCTACGGCGCCAGCAACGGGCTCGCCGTCGTCGGCAACGGAGTGACGGGGGCCAAGTTGGATGGCGGCAGCGGAAGCAGCGGCGGCGGCGAGAGCTCCAAGGACAGTTCGCGATGCTCCACCCCCAGTCTGGACGCTGAGCGGCACGACCGCCTGTGGGAGAAGATGCGCCGGCGGCACGACTCTGGGGACAAGTGGTTTTCCCTGGAGTTCTTCCCTCCTCGGACCGCCAACGGGGCTGTCAACCTCATCTCCAGGTGATGGGGCTGTGGCGGAGGGGAGAGAGCCATGGAAATCTGAGTCTTGGCAGCAAAGCTGTTCCTTGGGGCCGGAAGGGGGCCTGTGAACCCAGCCCTGGCTTCTCTTCGCCTTCAGAATACGGCAACGTTTACATCACTCAGGCTTGGGCAGTGGGATGCCTGTTATTTGCCAGCCCTGGCAGCTGAATCCTCACGTTCCTCTCTAACCAGACCTCCTCCTCCTTGCCAGTACTGTAACCTTGTTCTGTTACGTTTGGGTGCTGCCTGCAGGTTCGACCGCATGGGGGCCGGGGGCCCGCTCTTCATCGACGTCACCTGGCACCCGGCGGGAGACCCGGGTTCCGATAAGGAGACCTCTTCCATGACGATGGCCAGCACGGCCCTCAACTACTGCGGCCTGGAGACCGTCCTGCACATGACCTGCTGTAACCAGACCAAGGCGGACATCACGGCGCACTTGCAGAAGGCCAAGCGGCTGGGGCTGAAGAACATCATGGCGTTGCGCGGGGGTGAGCCGCCTCCTCTGCCGCCGGCAGGATATTGGGGGAGAGGGTAGCTGGATTGCGTCGGGCTGTGCTTTTACATGCTATTTAGTACACAAATTCTCCGTTTCCAAATGCAAGGTAAACGCCTGCAGTTTAAAGAGAAAACCTGCAATAAAAAAAGCATGTGTACCTAAACAAGAAAAGATCAAATACAAAAAACATGACCACGTAATGAGCAATAAGTACTTTTTGCTTTAAAAATATGTCTGTAGGTAGGGGAACAAAAATTAGATGGGGGACATTTATGCACGTGCTTATTTAAAGCATTTCTGTTCTGCTCTTCCGCCAACAAGGTTTCCAGAAAATATGAATGGGAAAATAATTGCAATGGAAAAGTTATGCCGGGCTGGGGGGTTAAGTCTCACTGGTATTTTTATTTATTTATTTTTCACATTTTTATACCGCCCTTCCTCCAAGGAGCTCAGAGTGGTGTACATATTTCCTCCCCTCCTTTTTGTCCTCACAACAACCCTGTGAGGTAGGTGGGGCTGAGAGATAGTGATTGGCCCAAGGTCAGCCAGGAAGCTTTGTGGCTGAGCGGGGATTTGAACCTGGATCTTCCAGGTCTAAGTCCGACTCCCAAACCACTACACCATCCTGGCTCCTTCTCCTCTTCCTCTGCACAGGCAGTTTGTGATTTGTGGCCTCTGTGAGGGGGAAAGGTCAGGTTCAAGCCCAAAAGGTACAAGCAGGTAGTAAAATGGACTATTTAAAGTTGGTAACCAGTGCAAGCTGGACATGTGCATATTTGCATGGAGGCCGCAGATGCTCACCTGGGTGAGGAAGAGCTTCAGTCTCACCTAAAAATGGCCCCGGATGACCCTTGTCTCAGAGGTGGCCTCTCTGCAATCATACATCCCCGAATCTTCTCCAGTCGTTGATTTTATTTGTAGGTGATTTGTGCTGTTGTGCACAAGACACCTCTTGGCAGCTGTTCCAAAACGTTGGCAGCTTTACAAGCCCTCGGCGTGGTGCCCTCTTTCCAGCCCAGACGGGCAGCTGCCTGTTCTAGTGGAGCGGCCCGGTCGGTCAGCGGGGCAGAAGGGCAGGCTCCTCCCGTTGAAGCCAGACTCCCTGCCATCGGTGATGGTGGCCTGTCACACCTTTTCCAGGAGAGAAAGGGGAGATGTGCCCCGACTAAAACCTGCGCTCCAGGGGCCCGTGTTGGTTACAGTGACCGGATGCCCTCTTTGTTCCTCTCTCTCCTCCTCCAGATCCCATCGGGGAAGAGTGGCAGGAGGAAGTGGGGGGCTTCAACTATGCGACGGACTTGGTGAAGCACATCCGCAGCGAGTTTGAGGACTACTTTGACATCTGCGTGGCGGGTGAGGAGCCAGTCTGCGTGGCGGGTGTTTCCAGCCCACGAACACTCCCCTGACCAGCTTAAGCCTGGCACCAGCCTAAACGGGCGGCGTTAAGCACCCGGAGGGTAGATGGGAGCTCCTTTTCCGTAGCCTAGGGGCACGGTCAGGAGGCAGGAAGGAGGGTTCTGCCCCGTGGGAAGAGCCACCAGCCGAAGACAGAGCCCCCGTGTCAGTACCCCCCGTGTCAGCAGTCTCCGATTTCTGGTGCCTGCCCTCCGATGCGCAGGCCACACCCCTTGTGACAATCGGGGGGGGACTCAAGACCCTCGACGTCACCTCCTCTCTCTCGCTCATTGACCCAAAGGTTACCCCAAGGGCCACCCGGAGGCAGAGACTTACGCAGACGACTTGAAGCACTTGAAGGAAAAAGTGTCTGCGGGAGCCGACTTTGTCATTACGCAGCTTTTCTTCCGGTCGGAAACCTTCCTCCAGTTCTTGCAGGACTGCCAAGCCGTGGGCATCACCTGTCCCATTGTGCCAGGGATCTTCCCCATACAGGTGAGGCTGTAATAATAATTAACAGAAGGGCAATCGGAACAAATGAGTCTTGACCAGATGCTTAAAAGTATCCAGGGGCTGGACCAGTCAGGCCTCTGGGGGGGGGGAATTCCACAGCCCGGGTGCCACTCCTGAAAAGGCCCTGCCCCTCGTTCTTGCCAACCGCACCTCCCCAGGTGGTGGGACCTGCAGGCTGACTTTAGATAGCACTATCCCTTTTGACCAATACGTGAGGTAATAGGATATGTTGGTTAGTTTGCCAAATCTGGTGTGTGTGTGTGTGTGTGTGTGTGTGTACACACCACACACACACACATTGTATATATATGTACTACCAGTATATATCTTGCGCTTGTCGTCCTACCCTGCATGCAGGGCTATCATTCTCTGCGGCAGCTCGTGAAGCTGTCTAAGCTGGAGGTGCCTCAAGAGATCAAAGACGTGATCGAGCCCATCAAGGACAACGACGCGGCCATCCGCAACTATGGCATTGAGCTGGCGGTGACCATGTGCCGGGAGTTGCTGGACAGCGGCTTGGTGCCTGGCCTGCACTTCTACACCCTGAACCGGGAGGTGGCGACCACGGAGGTGCTCAGGCGCTTGGGCCTCTGGAAGGAGGACCCCAGGTGAGCGGGGGGGGGGGCTCCTCTGAGCGCCTGCGAGAAAGAATTCCCTACCCTCCCAGCCAACCATTTCAGGTGGAGCAGCGAAGCGAAGTTTGGAGGGAAAACATCTCTCTCTGTTCTCGGGGCATTTGGGAAATGTTAAAAGAGATGGACAGGTACCCACCTTTTGATATTCTTTGCTCCCCCCCCAAAGGCGACCTTTGCCCTGGGCAGTCAGTGCACACCCCAAACGGCGGGTTGAAGATGTCCGACCCATTTTCTGGGCCTCCAGGCCGAAGAGCTACATCTACCGAACCCAGGAATGGGACGAGTTCCCTAATGGCCGCTGGTGAGTCTGTGGCAGGTCTCTTGTGTGTGTGTGTGTGTGTGTGTGTGTGTGTGTGTGTGTGTGTGTGTGTGTGTGTGTGTGTGTGTGTGTGTGCATGTATCAAACTGAACAATGAAATGGAAAGATGCGCAGCAGCGAGGGTGATGGGAGGGACCTGGGCCTAACCAGGAGCAGGGACTGCAGGGAGCACCACGCTGGTTGCCTGTGCCGTTCTGGGGAGTCTGCTCCCTTCGGTAACCTGCCCCTCTCCCCCACACACTCTCAGGGGCAACTCTTCGTCTCCAGCCTTTGGGGAGCTCAAAGACTATTACCTGTTCTACTTGAAGAGCAAATCTGCCCGGGAGGAGCTCCTGCGGATGTGGGGCGAGGAGCTGAGTAGCGAGGAGAGCGTCTTCGAGGTGTTCCGCTGTTACATTGCCGGAGAGCCCAACAAGGACGGCCACAAGGTGAGGGATCCCCTGCTGCAGAGGAGCCTGGGAGAGCCTGCAAAGCAGCGGGGCTCATTGGAAAGGGGGCTTGTCGTCCCTGTGGTTCGTCCAGCCCAAGCACTGTTGCCTCTGCCTGGTGGCTGCCTTCCAAGGTGGAGGGTCCCTACCTGAGAGTCTTAAGTCGAGATGCCAGGAACCGAAGCCAGCAGGTTGGATACGGGGCTTCTCGAACAAGGAGACGGCCTGTGGGAGTCCGCAGAGATGCTTGCTGGCCGCAACTATCAATTGAACCCTGGCGACCAGCAGGGAAAGCTGCTCCTGTGCTCCCCCGTGAGAGTAATAAGTGCGAACAGAGGACCGTCGACAGCACCGCTGCTCCTCTCTGACTGGGGTGTCGTGGGCTGGAGAGGAGAGAGTCTCTCTCCTCGCTCACACACCCTGCTGCTCCTCCTGTTGCAAAGGGGATGCAAGGAAACCAGACTCTCTAACTGCGAGAAAGCAAGGGGGAGGGAGCAGGCCCCTCTGGGATCCGGGGCCGACCTTCCTTGCTGCCCTTCAGCTGAGTTAGGAAACAGACCGTTGAACCCGGAGATCCGTGTGTGGCGTGTAAACCCCCCCCCCTTTCCGACCCTTGCCTGCCTCCCTGCAGGTCACCTGCTTGCCGTGGAACGATGACCCCCTGGCTCCCGAAACCAACCTCATGAAGGAGGAGCTGGCCAAGGTCAACCGGCGGGGCATCCTGACCATCAACTCCCAGCCCAACATCAACGGCAAGCCGTCCACAGACCCCGTGGTGGGCTGGGGGCCCGAAGGGGGCTACGTCTTCCAGAAGGTAGGCACCGTGCGTCTCTTTCTACGGCTGCAGAGGTGTGGGGCTGACTATTTTATCAACAAATAATATCAAGACTGCAATCTAGTCTGAGCACACTGTGTCAGACAAGCCAGCTTACAAACATGGTGGTATGTTAATCAGTTGGATTTTCAAAACATCCATTTAAATTGTATCCTCTTTTTTAAAAAACAACAGGAAGCTGCCATTGTTGTTGCTTCGCTTGTTCGTTGTCCTCCTCGCCTTTGAAGGGATCTACTTGGGGCAGACCTCCCTCTCCTCTACCCCCCTGCAAAAAGCCAAATGGAACCAGCCTCTCCCGCCCCTGGGGCTTGAAAGGCAGCATTTTGAGGGCTCTCCCTGCTCTCTGACTCACTGTGGACCAGCAATCCAGCCTCAGCTGGCAGGCTCCATTCCGGGAAGGGGGGGGGGAGGGAATAGGAAGCTGCATTTCAGACCTTAACATGCCTATTTTCCAGGGCAGCTATATTTCCTGCCTGCTTGCCAGATTCCACAGACCCACTTCACTAATAACAAGCACCGTCGGTCGTGAGCCTGTGTTCCTCCCCACCCCCTGTGTTTGCTTTCGCCATGACTGGCCTCTTGGCAGAACTGCGCTTGTTTTATTGCTAGGCGCAAATCCCCTTGGAACAGGCTGCTGGCTTGTTGTGCAGTTGTTGTTGTCGCCTTGACTGTCGCTGTCCCCCGGAGCCCCTCTCTCAGCCCGGCTTCTTCTGTTGGCTCCGGCCTCTTCGCAGGCGTACCTGGAGTTCTTCACCTCCAGCGAGAACGTCCTCGCCCTCCAGACCGTGCTGAAGAACTACGGGCAGCGAGTGAACTACCACATCGTCAACGTCAAGGTACCGCCTGGCTGGCGCTTTGCACCCCAACGGAGAGGAGCAGGTCCCAGCCGGCCGGGCTTTGGCGCTTGACCGGTCTTGGACCGCTCCTTGTTGGCCTCCAGGCCAGTGTTGCAAAAGAAGTTGCTTAGGTGCCAAAGTCCCTACAGGTTTGGGGGCTTGGAATAAGGGGGTGGGAGGCAAGAGAACAGTGTGACCCACTGACCTAACCCTCCTCCTCGTTGGCAGGGTGAGAACATCACCAATGCGCACGACATGCAGCCCAACGCGGTGACCTGGGGCATCTTCCCCGGCAGGGAGATCATTCAGCCCACCGTGGTGGATCCTGTGAGCTTCATGTACTGGAAGGTAGGCGAGTCCGGCTGCAATGCAGGATAATTTCAGCCTGTCGGGCGCAAACAAAGGTGGAGAAGCCAGGCTGGCACCACTGTGCCCCTTACCCTCTTGACCACACTGGGGTACCATCGCCCCCCTCTGTCCCCACAAATTCAGTGGCGTCTCTGGCAGGGAGGAATCTCCGCGGATCTCCCAGAATTCCTCACGGGACTTCCCTGATGCAGACCTGCGAAATAACTCCCACCGTTAATTCTTGCTGGAGAGGGGTTCTTTTTAGAAGGCGCCAGCTCAGCCGGGCTCAAACGTGTTGGACTCGGGAGCCCTTTACGCCCCTAAACCGAGTCTCTGGGAGGGAGCCCTGCTGGCCCAGGCCTGGAGGGAGGTTTTCAGTCGCATGCTAGCAGTCTGCATACATCTGTCCCCTGCTGCCAAGGGTGAGCAGCTGCAGGTCAGTCATCTGGGTCTCTCTCTCCCCCCCCCCCCCCGGCTAGGACGAGGCCTTCGCCCTGTGGATCGAGCAGTGGGCCAAGCTGTACGAAGAGGAGTCGCCCTCCCGCATGATTGTTCAGTACATCCACGACAACTACTACTTGGTCAACCTGGTGGACAACGACTTTCCCCTCGACAGCTGCCTGTGGCAGGTCTTGGAAGACACGTACGAACAGTTGAACTCTCACGGGGAGTGAAGACGTCGCCTGCTCGCTTGGCGAGAAGCGGTCTCCACTCTGGGGCGTGGGGCTCCTCCGGAGGGTACCGGTGGCTGTTCCTTCTGCCAGTGTCTTCCAGTTGGTGGCCCCGAGACTCTCATGAAGGAGTTTGACTCACCCTCGTCTTTTCGGTTACAAATTCTGTTACAAGCTCTTTCACGTAGATCACGGCAGCTAGGGACCCTGCAGGCCTCGATTTCCGAGTTGCACTCTTCAAACGGAAGTGGCGCCTTTTAATTGGCCGTTCTCGGGATCGGTGGCTCCACAGGGCATTCCAGGGAGCACGACCGGGGGGGGGGGGGCTCTGCTCAGATGCACCACCTTGGATTTGGGTCACCTTATTTATTATTATTATTATTTTATTAAAAGTTGCAGCATTGAGTCATCTTTGGGTGTTGCTTTTCTCCTTTGCAAAAGTGTCGGGCATTGAAGTTGATGCTCGCACAGCTCCCTTCTGGAGGGGGAAGAGCTGGCAACCCCCCCCCTTCTGTGGGCCACACTGCTGTCCTGTCCTGTCCCACCCAGCCCACAGCTTTAGTGTGGCTTCTCCAAACGGCTGAGGCTAAGAACCTGACAGTGTAGCAAGTGGAAAGGAACCGTTTTGCTGTCCAACCCGACAGCTTTGGATTGCCTTCCAGCTGCACGACAAGTTCCTCTACCCTTCGATTCTATAAGCACCCTAAGGCAGCCTTAATTGAATTCTCTAACTTTTATAGATTGCAGAATTTGGATCATCTGAGAGCTGAGCATGCACAACGTGGGCGAAAACTCTGCCCTCTTCTCTCCTCCTCTCAACCCCCCTGCCCCCCCCCCGGCCATCTTATCCAACCCCTTCTCTGCCTTGCTGTTCTCCACTTGTATTCAAGCAGATCTTTGCAACCTTAAGGACTAGAAACTTAGCCTCCCCCCCTCCTCTAAATGAAAGCAAGGGATTCTCAGCTGAAATGTGTGCACGATACCACATTTTGGTTCTCTCTTTCTCGGGACAGGATCACAGCGGGTGCAAAGCCCTCAAGTTGTTGGAGGCTTTTGAGCAGGGCTGAAAATGAGGCCTGAAGGCATAAAGGCACTTGCAGCCTGTCCAGCCAGACTCTGTTCCCCTTTCCAGGGCCTGTTTTCTGCCCGAGAGGAAGGGGCTGATTTGGTGCTAATCCCACCCTGTTGAGCGCAGCTGGAGCTAATGAGAACGGCTTGGGTAAGACATCCCTTAAGGGGGGAGGGGGGTCTTTGGCGGGGGGGGCTCAGCTGTCCCCAGCAGGCTCCATCATCGCTCTAATCAGCAGAAAAAGGGAGGCAGGGAGGAGACAGCAGTGGCCCTGCTTAGCTGAGCATTTCCAGCTGCAGCGAGAGGCTGCTCTAGTCTAAAACTACCCTGTGCTCAGGGAAAGTGGGGGTGGCCCTGGGTGGGAAGTGACATTAGAGAGGGGAGGCAAGCACCTCCCGCGAGGGAGGGAGGGAGGGGGGTGCACGTCTGCTACAAAGGGAGCGGTTTTCTGTCGCCAAGCCTGGGCGGGCCTTTCCTTTCGCGCAAAGGACCGGGAGGCTGCTGGCCTGCAATAAGCAATAAACGCTGACCTGCTGTTGTCCTCTGTCACACGCTGCCCCCCCCAGCAAGCAGCGCTGACCATAGTGGTAACCCGCTTCTTCCCACCTTGAGAGTAAATCAGGCTGCAGAAAGCTTTGCTTCGGTAGCTCGCGGCGGGCAAGAGTTTATTCCAAGACGGCCCTTTTGCATCCAGCCTCAGCTGCCCCCCAAAGGCGCTGCTGCGTTGTCTTGTAGCTTTTAAAAAGGTTCGGTTCCTGCTAGGAGTCGTCTTTGCCCTCTGTGCGCAACACTGCCAGGCGCTGCCACCTTCCAAAGACCTGAGGAGGAGGAGAGAATTCTGAATGTTCTTCCAAGAAAGCTCTCTCCAGCCCTGCGCCTGTCTCCTGCAGTCGTCAACTGGATGCCTTCAGGGAGGCAACAGGCAACGATGAGGTAGGCCCCTGCACACGGGATTTCCCCTTGGGTACAGAGTAGGAGAAAAGCTGCCTTTGGTGTCCCCTACATTGCAAGTCCTCCCTCCGTGCTTCATGAGTTCCTGATTTAGAAGCAGGCAAGTCCAGAGCTGTCACTCATGCAGAGACTCACAGGCACCCTCCTCTGGAGAGTGGATGATTCTGTTGCCTCTCTGTATGGGGAGCAAGTGAACACTTCAGCTACCGGGAGGAGGCAGAACCGGCAGGAGCGCAGTTTAAAAGGGGGCAAAACTATTAAGCCAGCAGGGAGTGTGAGAATTGGCCATCTTTGCCTGGGTGTTTGTATGTGTATGCGTGCGCATGTGTGCACTGGCTCACAGGTGGCTTCAATGGTTTGATCTATTTTGTTCTCTCTTGCGATGCTACCACCCACTGTGCTGCTGTAGCACAGTGGCTGACAGACTGAGCTGCGCATTGGGACTCCTGCCATGAATTCTCACAGGGCCAGCCCTGCCCTCTCAGCCTCAGTCTTCCCCATCTGCAAAATGGGGGTTATAAAACTTGCTCACCTTACAGGGCGAGTTCTCGTAAGGACATTGTCAAGAATACGACCTTTCCTGTTCAGGACTGCTGCTCTTACCCTCTCAAGCAAGCGCCTGTCTTCCGCCTCCAGAAAGCGACCCGCCACCCAGCTCTGCAGGCACCGCCGTCTCCATGTCTTCCAGCTCCACTGCACGAGCCTGTCTCGTGCCTGCAGGGACGGGGGAGAAAGCACAGCAGATGTCGTGAGCTCTGCACCAAGGACCAGTTCAAGACGTGACAGGTGGACTCCAGGGTTCATACACGAATGCCGCTAGCTTGCCGGCACGGCTCCCTGGCACTCACCAAGTCTCGCACCACCAGGGCCGTCCTGCAGCCGTCCTTCCAGAACAGCCACGCCCTCACCAGGTGGCGCATCTTCCAGGCATCCTGGAAACGGCGCAAGCGGGTGTGGTCTCTCCACCGTCTCAGGTATTTTCTCCTGGTGCAGAAAGGCAAACCACCACTTTGCACAAACCGTTGTATAATAAACTAGCAGTTTTATTTTAGTTATTATTTACTATGACAGTTTTATACAACCATTCTTATAAATATTACATATGTAGTGTTCTACAAAGTAGACCCGGACAGGTCCCTGCCCCGCAGTGCTTACAGTCCAGACAGACCCAAGGGCGACCTTTAATGTTTGCATAAAGAGCCAATTACTACCGCCAGAGTCCAACATTACTCATTGTTTAGTTTTGCTGAATTGAGATAAGAAAGTGGGTTACGTGGCTTTGTATATTTACTCGCTATGTGGTGTTGTGTACTTTCCTCGGTATTTATTTAAAAAGATAAACTTGAAGAGACCCAAGGAAGACCACGCAGGAGGGGGAAGGAAAAGATCCATAAAATGATCGCTGCAGTTAACATACTACACAGGCTTAGCTACAGCAAACACGGGGGCGAAGGGACTGCCCCAAAATCTTGCAGAAGAGCTGGGGGGGAGCACAGTCTCTGGGGTAGTTTCAAATCCTTGTAAGATTTTCTAGACAACGGAAGGGCAGGATGTCAGCTGGCGACATAAGTATTCTGTTTATCTACGCTAAGCTGCCACAGGACAGAAGTGATTGATCTACCTGCCGCCGTTTCCCTCGCTCCGCCCAGCGATCCCATCCTGCAGCCTCGACCGGCCGTGTCTTACCCAAGCCACCTTCTGTAATCCGCAGCATTGTTGCTCTCGTGGATCTGGGCTGGTGGTGTGGTTGTGGCTCCTGCCACCTGCCCATTCTCTAGAGGCTCCAGCGTCCTGCTTTGGCTGCGGTAGATCATCAGCCAGACGCGAACCGAGCTGCACATCAGCCTGGAATTGGGGGCTGGATCTGGAGGAAACCTCTTCACACTGCGTCCTCGCACTTGAAAAAGAGAAGCCATATTTGAACACGCAACCGTTGAAGGCTTTTGTTCTGCAAAGACGCCTTTCTACTCCCCCGCTCCTTACCGATTGTCCACGAGAGAGGCATTTTCGCAAACTTCCGGGCTCCGATGAGGCTGCTCCGCTGCTGGGAGCACAGCGCAAAGGCAGCTGCTCTTGTCCAATAGCTGCAGGCCTGAGAAAGGAACATAAACCACTGTGATTGAGCCCCCCACTGGCCTCGTTACTTTCCCATTGCAAAAGAGATGTCATAAAAGCGGCTGCATCAGGCCAAAAGCTCGTCTGGGTCACCATCTTGTTTTCAACAAGGGTTGCCTTCCACTGTTCCCCAACAACAGACACTATAAGATAGACAGATTCGGAATATGGAGGCTCCACCCAGCCATCAGGCAATTTGAGAACCACCCTTTCCTGGTGTCTGACGGCAAGTCTTCCCCCTCACCCCTTCCACTGAGTCCACGCACTGAGCCCGGCGGCCCCTGGTCGCTTTCCTCCAGTGCCACCACGCGGCTCCCTGCCCGGAAGGTCTCCGTTGCCAGTTCCCCTCTCTCTGTCGCTGGACGACTCGCGCCCACTCCGCCTTCCACTTCTCGAAGCAGATCGCTAGGAGACGCTGCTGCCAGGCGTGCTCAAACTGGACTAGAGCCATGCGTCGCGCAGTAGTGCGGGCGACAGCAGCAGACCAAGAGATGAAAAACCTATATGCATAGCGAGAAGCAAAGAGAAGGGGGACGCTCTAGGATTTTCAGCTGCCAAGGCAAGGCTTGCGCCATTTCGGTGGCTTGTGGTGTACAGCCAGGGGGGCGTCGGTGTGTGCTAGTCCCCTACAAGGATATTTGTGTATGTAAAAGATTGATAAACTGCTTTTCCAAAGCTCAAAGTGATGTACAGTTAATAAAAGATAAAATAAAAGATAAAATAAAGAAAAACAAACAACAACCTAAAAACAATCAACAGCAATACAAGGAGCAGATAGAAACACCAAATACAACAAGCATAAAACCATAAAAGCAGCTCAGGGTAACTAAATCTATACACAGTCATTAAGAAAGGCATCACCTCTTCCAGGGCTTAAAGTGAACACAGCTTTGCTATTTTCTCCCGGCGCCTGATATTTAGCAGGTCACTGCTTCTGAACCTGGAGGTTCCACTTAGGTATCACGACTGACTCCCTTGAGATCTCCCCGTGGCCCATGGATTTGTCTCGCCTCCCCCTTTTAAAGCCAACTTGTGGCAGAAGGTTCCACAAACGTTTGGGAAAGAAGAGCTCTCTTTTGGTCTGTCCCAAATCTCCTGTCAATCCATTTCTTCAGGTGGCCTCGAATTCTAGGGGGTGACAGTCATATACGGAGCTGCCTTCTAGGAGTCTGAAATGGGTGGTGGGAGAGGACAGAGCGATGGGACGACAAACTGAAAATATGACGCTGCCACTCAGAGTCAGAGCCCTGGGCCTCTAGCTCAGTGAGGTCTGCACTGACTGGCAGCAGCTGTCCAGAGTTTCAAGCTTGGGGGCCTTTCCTGGTCCTGCCTGGAGAGGGCGCCAGGAAAAGAACGCAGTCCCTCCTGAATGCAAAGCCAAGCTCTACCATGGAGTTACAGCCCTCCATCTTGGCTGTTCTCTCTCCCAATTTGGGGGCCGGAGAGCCTTTCCTTATCACTCCTGCTGAGATTTGAACGGAGGAGGAGACGGTTCTGTTTCTGATTTGCACAGATTAGCCCGGCTTCCCTGCAGGAGGCTTGGTCAGAGGCTGCATCACAAGGCAGAAACTCAGAGGTGTTTCCCCCCCTCCCCCCCACAGCCGGAGGCTCCTCCACACCCAGGGGCCTGTCAGGACTCCAGCCCTGCCTGTCATCTTTTCTCGGCAGGGCTGCTGCACCGCAGCGGTGACACCTCGCTGGGCCTGGCCATGCTTCCTTGTGAGAATGAATAGTTAACAAGGGAGGAACGGCATCCAAGGGGGTGTGTGCCCCACATTGCCAGATGGCTGGAGAGGGGGGTTCATTAGGTAAACTCCAGCTGGGCGTTTGACTCCAGCTGGAAGTCAATTAACCTTCCCAGAGGCGGGCGGGCGGGGGGGGCTGGAATGCAATATCAAATCGATGGAGTCCCATTTGGTTGGGGCATCTGCTCACTTCTCAAATGAAAGGCAAAGGGGGATCAAAGCTGGCAAGGGTCTTCTTGCCCCAGAGCGTTGGCCCTTCTCATTGCAGCACAAGGCAGCCAGCTGTGGTTACTTAGTAGCAAGGAGGAGGCCTTCTGTGCATGCTCAGAGGCCCTCCCCATTGCAATACCAGGGATTCCTCCGTTAAGGTGGCACTTTGCTCCTTAAACCCCAATTGATATTTTTTTCAAGATACTCAGCAACTGTGAAGCACTTTTTACATGCAATGTGCTAACTACAAAGCAGCTGCCTACGGAGTCAAAACGCTTGGTCCATCTAGCTCAGAACTGCCAGCACTGACTGGCAGCAGCTCTCTAAGTTTTCAGGAGGGCCTTTCTCAGCCCTGCCTGGAGACGTTAGGGACAGAATCATAGAACAACAGAGCTGGAAGGTACCTTAGAGATCATTTAGTCCAACCCCCTGCTCAGCACAGGCAAAGTGGAACCTTCTGCATGCAAAGGAAGGAAGCCCTGATTCACAGCTCAGTCTCAGCCCTTGTGCTACCCCAATAAAATAGTCCCTGGCAACACAAAATGGCTAGTATGTCACCAAAGACAGAGATTAAGTCATTGATGGCGCCTAGGAGCTGAAGGACACACACATGGCGTGGAAGAGGTTGCCAACTGTCTCTCAGCTCGATCAAGACCTTTGCTCCTCTCCAAATTGTACTCTGCTGGGCCAGCTGGTAATTCTGCCACCTCAAGGTGGTCCTTTACTCACTTCCCATAAAAAGACACAATGGAATTGCCCACCCTCAAAAGGAGGTTGCCTGTAAGTCTCTGCATGAGTGACAGATCTAGGATTGTCTATCAGTGACTAATGCAGAAACATGGGAGGGGGACTCTTCTCTAGTTTGGGGAAAATGGCAGGGGGGAGGGCTGGCCATCTCGTACCAGTGATTGGGAAGCATTCCAAGGGTGACAGAGCATGGCCACAAAGGCACAGGATGGGTTGCCTGGCAGCGCTCGTTCCAGGAGGAGGAGAACTCAAACAAGAGAAACGGGTTCCGGAGTCTCTTACCGGGCCAGGAGGGTGTGCCTGTCATGCTGTTGGGCCTTTCGATTCTGCCGCGTCTGAGCCAACCAAATTCTAAAGCATCTTGCCAGGAGCTGCCGCTGATTCTGGAGCAAAAAGAGAGACACAACATTTTGATTCAGTTGGGAGCTCATATTCACACATTCAACTGTACCCAGGTACAAGCACTGTCAGCCTGAGCTGGGACACTTATTCAGACATGCTGTTCCATGAATGTACAATCCTACATACGGATCAGCGGACGGCCGATCTGCAGGGACGAAGACAGTCATCTGCACGGAAACGTGAATGGTTGCGGCGACCGACGGCTGCTTTTGCGAATTATTGGGGTGGTTTCTAGTTTTTGTGCATTGTGAGCCTCCGACGAGGAAGGGCAGGTACAAACGGTTCAAATCAATAAGTGACAAGCTGACAGCGCCGTTTCCATCTCTCATTTACCTCCATTTTATTGCCTCCGGATCGTGCTCCCTCCTGTGTCGAGGAAGCGACAATGGGCTGGACCCTGCTGTCGGGGCTCAGGAACTCCAAGGACTGGAAGCGGTCTTGAAGAAAAACATTCTCCCTGCGAGGTAGAAAAGGGATTATTTTTCAAATGCAGATCTGCTTTACATCTAGATATACAAAATAAATTGTAGGCCCCTGAAGGCTCCCTGAACCCTAAACCCCTGGCCTCAGGCATGGAGGAGGTTTTCGGCTGCAGCCATTACCTCCCCCCCACCCCGCACTTTGCGTTTTGTTCACCACCTCTCCTGGGAGCAAGGATAACTCCTGCCCGGCCTCCGCAGCCCCCTCCCTGCACTGGCCAAACACACATTTGACATTCCAGGCACCCCTCCGATATGATCCTTACATAAACTCGGTTAAGACAGAGTCATGATCCCCCATCACAGATGTGGGTTTGGAGGCCAAGAGTGGATTTGCCTAAGGTAGAGGGGAAATCTGAACCCGTCCCGTTTGTTGTTTGTCCTAATTACTCCTGAAGCCAGTCCCAATGTCCTGGTGACTCTGTTCTGATGCTGGAGGCTTGGAGACCCCAAGTTGAAAATATGAACCCAGAAACCTCAACGCCAGAAGGGTACCCACATTCGGCCGTTTTGTTTTCCACTCACAGTTTCTTAAGCCGATGCCAAAACTGGGAATCTGGGTTTGGCTTCTTACCCAACGTAGCAGTTTCTCAGAGGAGAAGAGGCTCGGACGTGGAACTCTGTGGACACGCCGACAACATCTTCTGGGTCAGGAGAGTGTCTAAGAGATGAGGTGTCGCTATGGGGAAGGTGACCTGAATCTTCAGTTGTCCCCAATGAGGAGATGCTCGTTTGGCTGTCGTTCCCGGGGCTGTTCTGCTCCCGGTGAGGAAAGGAGAGGGGTATCAGTTCCTGGGCTTCTAAATGCTAGTTCAGTTATTTTAAAAGATTCATGTCCTTCCTTCCTTCCTTCCCGCTTTCTTCTCCCTCACAAAGCGCTCAAGGCAACTTTCAAAAATTGTGCCTGCAATGACAGAAAAGCTAAACCCAAAATCCAATTAAAAACAGCAACAAAAGCAATTGGTCATTAGAAGCCTGGGGGGGGGGGGGGAAGACCTACATACTGTCTCCAGCAGAGGTCAGCCTTGTGCTCCAAAGAAACCCACAAATGGGGGCAAGAAGGCATCAGATTCTCCCATTTCCTTTGTCCCCAGAGTTTGGTCATGCGAGCCAGACTGTCCCTGACCATGGAGGCTCCATCCTTTGTTGGCATGGCTGATAGCCACGGATGGACTCCAGGAAACCGTTCAGCAAGACCCTTGCTCAGGCGGAAAGAACTGTCAAGTTTGGCCTCCCACCTAGCATTTTCACGTTGCATTACAGTTCTTGAATGCCAGGGTCTGCTTTAACCACTAGCAGCACTGCCTTATTAAAATAGAGATAGCTAAGATTCCCACCTTGAACTAAGGATCCACCTTCCTGGCTCCATTTAAAGGCTGATCTACACTGCAATTCTCCCAGCGCGTCCCGGGCGCGTGCGGAGTGGTGTGGCTTCTTTTTTAACCGATCGCCATGGAACGCGGGAGAGCTGCGCTTTCCTGAGTTCCGTTGCGATCGACCGTGGACCATGCTCATGAGAGGACGAGACGCGGAGCACATTGTTTGACCAATGGGATGAGAGGGGGTTTTCAGCCAATCGGAGCGCACGTGTTTCAGCCAATCAGCGTTGAGCTTTATTACAAGGAGGGACAAGCGTGTAGAAGAAACTGGTGGAGCCCTGGGCAGCATTTTGGGTGGGGGGCATCCTGTCCCCTACGCTCTTGTGCCAACGCAACAGGAGTGGGTGTAGATCAGCCTTAACTGTTCTTCACCTCCTTACTGAATTGCCCACGGATGGTTTTTGACGTACATTGGACGTACGGGAACAGCATTAAGGTCACTGCAGTGCATTGTCTGGCTCTTTCCTCCAACTCCAGCCAGCTGGGCTATTCCAGTGCTAGTCAGCAATGCCCTGGATTCATGCGATCCCTCCCCGAGAATGAGCGATATCCGGCACTGGTGTTACCATCGTCCCCGCAGGGCAAAGAGACGTGTTCACAAGACTCCCTCACCTTTCCAAATGCACCAGCAGAGACAGGCAGGGCAGGGGCGTTGCTGTGGAAGCCTGACGACTCCAAGGATGACTCCTCAAGGAGAGGGTCCTCAGTGAGGTCCTTGGGGTTGCACGCAAGATTCTTCAGACAAAGGGCCTTCCAGTGCCAGAACTGCAGGTTCGCCCTCAACTGCCGTTGCTCCAGAGCACGACGGAAGGCACTGACAGTAAGAGTTTGTAAATGCATTCAGACTCTGTACTCAGAAAAACCCTGAATTCTATTTAAACATAACATTTCATGCCAAGAAACTAGCTTTTTCCATGAGGCACTAGCTTTCCACATGCAGGAATGTTTGCATAATAATTATGCATTATAAATAATGCATAATGAAACTTCTAATCCCTTCTTCCTGTATAGCAAAACAGCCCAGCCTTGCAATAGTATGCAATTCTTGTCTCTCTGTGTTTCAGGAGAATCTCACGCTAGAACTCTTCCTGGATCATTTTATGCTGCAAGGGGGGGGGGGGAAGGCTGTTAACTAGGGTCATATTTATTCACCATAAAAAAAAATTATAAAAATTCTGGGCCACCATGATCCAAATTCCATAGCAAGGACAGCCCAATTTTGCACCATGTAAAATTATACTAAAGTGAATAGTTGATCTTATTTTGCATATTATTTGATGCAATGTTTGCTGTTTTGCATAATTTATTCTCGTTTTGCTCATCATTGGAGGGGCAACAACATCAAAGACATTATCCCAACCACTGAAAAATTATTCTTCAGCCATAAGAACATAAGAACATAAGAAGAGCCCTGCTGGATCAGGCCAAAAGCCCGTCTAGTCCAGCTTCCTGTATCTCACAGTGGCTCCACCACGAGACAACAAGAGACCTGTATCCTGTTGTCACTCCCCTGCACCTGGCACAGAGAAAACCTACTTCTAAAACGAGGAGGTTGCTTATGGCTTGTAACCTGTGATGGACTTTTCCTCCATGAATCTGTTTCATAAGGACTAGAAAGATGCTTTAAAAAACAACTACAACTGGGATTGGTTAAGCACTTACTTAGCCTGCTGATGTTCCCACCATCGTGCTGCCCAAATCCGAAATGCTGCCTGCAACCTCAGCGTGTGGTAGAGTCCTTCCAGAGCATTGCCTCCGTTCCTTTGGGACCACTTTGCCACCTTGGAGCAAGTTTCTGTCATGGGAGCATTTGGACCTAAACCAAAGATTTCTACTTTTAATCAGTCACCAAAGAGAACCTCCTTGCACAGGGGCAGTCTACCCCTGAATGCTGGTACAGGGGAGGGCTGCTGCTTTCCTGCCCTGCTTGTGGGTTTCCCTGTGGCATCTGAGGTGAGGGACACCAGCCTAGAACAGCTTTGCTTTAATCCAGAAGGATTTTCTTTAAGTTTTCTGCAACAATCAATCCTATGTAGAGTTAAGGGGCGTGTGACTTTGGTGGGTGTGACTCACACCCAGCTTTGCACAGGATCAGGCCGAAAAAATCATCTCATTTTCGCACCTCTAAAGGCCGCTTCCACACAGAACGCTTTCCCATGCTCCTCACCGTACGATTTCTGCTGTTTCCGGGCCAACAGCTCCAGCAGCGACTTCCTGGCTCTCTCTTGGATCTGCACCATCAGGGCCCATTGCCGGAAACACAGCCCCACGGATTTGGCCCGCTGGTGCTCCAGGCAGTGTCTGCTCTGTGCCTCTCGTTCAGCAAAAGTCTTCCAGGCATTGAAGCACCTGGCGAGACCAGGGGAAGGAAGAGGAAGGTCAAGCGGGATTTCAGATCCTCTCTCATTTCGAACACACAGCAGGAAAAAAAGGTGACTTTTCTGTACTGTTCACACACACTCTCTCTTTCTCACCCTTTATATACAGCACAGGGGTATATACTACCCCCTGACTAATCTGCAAAATGGAAACATAAGGAGTAGACACAGCTCAGTGGTAGAGCCCCTGCGTTGCATTCAGAAGGTCCCAGATTCAGTCCTGGCATCTCCTATGTAAAAGATCTAAGGCAGCACAGAAGCTGGAAAATATCTTGGAGAGATGCTGCCTGTCGGAGTTGACTGGGAACAGCTGCTGCCAGTCAGAGCAGGCACTAAGGCTAAAACGAATCAGTGGTTTGACCTAGCAAAGAGAAGCAGCTTCACAAAACACAAACACCGCCTGCCTTAAAAAGGCTGTTGTGAAGAGCGCCAAGCAATAGATGCGAGGTATTTTGAATGCTTAAATGCGCTATCGAAAGAAGGTTTTGCTCACCGGCTGATCAATCCCCTCTGCACCCGAGCCGCCAGCAGCAACATCCGCCTGCTTGCATGGCTGCGGGAACGCCACGTCCGAAACACATCCCTCAGTCTTTTTTGCTCCAGGATGGCATGGGCTTCTTGGACCCGGGCCTCCTCTTGCTCCAGACGCTCCTTCTGAAGACGCCATAATCTGAAAGCTGCTGTGTTGCAAGGTGTGGAGGGGAACGAAAGAGACAGCGGAATCAGGGAGATGACTGGCCAACTTCTGGCAGTGCAATCCCGTGCCCGTCTACTCAGAAGCAAGTCCCACTGAATTGAATGGGACTTCCCCTGACTTCCAGATAAGTGTGCGTAGAATTTGCTACGGATCTCACACTGATCTGGAATGGAAAAAGAAAGCACGCTCTTGTCAGCACTGCTGTAGCCCCGCCCCACACCTTTAACCACACCCATTTAGCATTAGCACTTCCCGTCAGTGGCCACACCCCTTCTTCTTAAAGAAACAGGTGCGGGGAGGAATAAGACAAATATTTGAAATTTGCAATGTTTTTTAGGAATGTGATTCCGGATATTCAGTCTGTTGTAGTTTGTGTGCTGCATCTACATTGGGAACAAATAAAGGGAAGGAGGTGATTTGCTAAAGAACAATGCTTACCAGCCAGGCGCCGGACGTCCCGGACTGCCTGGGCTTTGGGGCACGGCTCGGCCACTCCCTGCGAGCGATGGAGCTGCAGCCATAGGTTTCCCTCTGCCCTGAAAAAACAGACCAAATCTTCTATTTATCCTAGAAAAGCAGGGTAGCAGAGTGGCTAGAGCCTCAGGACAGTGGACGGACCCAGATTCAAATCCCTCCACAGCACGGTCAGACTGAAGGTTGGACCTCTCCAGCTGAGGACTTCTCCAAAACCCAACCTGCGAGGAGAAGTCACCAGTAAGAGCACTGGTGAAGGTTAGTGGCGCACAGCTTAATCCAATGCGTGTTTGCTCAGAAGCAAGACCCACGGCCCTCAATGAGGCTTACTCCTAAGTAAGTATGTTTAGGAAACTGCGAATCGGGACGTCCCTGGGTTGAACCTCTCCTCTGCCATGAACATAACTGGTGGCCTTCTTAGGCAAGCTTCTCCCTCTTGGCCTCAGTCTTCCCTCTCTGCAAAACGGGGACAATAATATTCACCCACCTTACAGGATCACTGCAAAGATTCCATCAAGAAAATATACATGAAGGGCGCTCCACACACTTGGAAGCACCATACAAATGCTAATTATTATTATTATAAAGCATTCGCACAATATCTGTGATACCCCCAAGTGAATCTAATCTGTTTCGAAGAAGGGCAGGATCCAAATGTGAAAAAGAAAGGTTGATTGAAGCTTCTGGAAATCTCCAACACATATGGATGGGACTTATTTCTGTTCACACAAATGGTTATTTGTGTTTCACAGATCCGCAAGGCCCCGTTCTGCAGGGAACAGCGGAATCTGACTGTCAAAATGAAATTTCCAAGGGCCAAATTCCTGCTCACCGGCTGTATTGAGCAGCCCCTTTCAGCTGCTCTGCAGACAGCTGGCACCAGGGGGGGCACTTCCACAGGCTTTCCTTCCCTGGGGGAGCTGGCACCCCTGTGCTGTGGGTCGCTGCCTCCTGGGGTGCAGCTCGTTCTTTCCGCTTCTTGGCTGTCGCGGTCTGCCACTGAAAAGGAACCAGAGCTCGTGAACTGCAGAGGGCCCCTGGACTGACCCTGACCCTGGGAAACCTCCCACCAGAAGACGAGGCGCTAGAAAGCCTCTTCCGCCACATCTCCCTCCAAGCATCCTCACTCTGCGGAAGCTGGAGGCCAGTATCGCCGCTGCATGGCTCCGCTGGGCAATGCGCACGTCAGCGTCCCTCAACTGCAGGGCCCACTTCAGGGCGCTGAGTCCTTTGCGCAGCAGCTGCCGTTCGCACAGAGCCTGAGCGGCCGCCTTCTTCCCGAGGACGTGGTCACGCCAGGCCCCAAAACTTTTCTCCAGAAGCGGGTCCTTCTGCTGGGACGCAGGCCTGGAAGAAAAAAACAAAAATGGCATCTTTCCTTCTGCTTCTGATTACATTTGTATATATCTTCATATAAAGAAAAGCAAGTGTTTAAAAAACAAACACCGCCAAATCCAGCTTTCTTCTTTCGATTTTTCAATGATGCTCAGAAGAGGCATTCCCCCCTTTCCATCACAGAGAGAATGCTTCTTCCAAAATGGCATTTTGCTCCACAGATATGTGCACCATCATCTCCAAAGAAGAGAGCTGCCCTCTTGAAAGAGGCATTCCCCCTTCTCCTTCTATGCCAGGGGTGGGGAACCTATTTGCGGTGGGGGGCCATTTCCTCATTGGGAAAATTGGCCGCGGGCCGGCCATAAGGCCGTCCGAAATTTTTGGCCCCCCCACCGCAAATTTGACCCCCCCCCCGCGAATCTACCGTTCCCCACCCCTGTTCTATGCCAACCACCAATCCTGAACCAAGGGTCCAAGGGACAACCAGCGGAAGTGCACATTGGCCAAGGCAGGGAACTAGAGAACCTCTAGTCAACCAATAAGAAGCCTCCTGAACACCAGTAGGCCAGAGCAAGTCATGTGATAAGAACTGACTCCACCCACTCATCCCATGTAAGCAGCTCTGAGCTTCTTAAAATAAAAAGCGTGAAATTAATATTGTAATAATTAATATTAAACTCTTGGCTTCCCAGCTTAATTCTCCCAGGCTGTTTCCACTCCTCGAAGACCCTGTTGTTACCTGATTCTCTGCCTGTCCATGGACTCGGGGCCTCTCTCCAGCTTCTGTAAGTAAAGACAGCGGCCATCAGATCTGAAGACAATCCCTCTCTCGTTTGAAATCTCTGGGGCCAGTTGAGGCCCAAGAACATTCCACACCCAACAATTCCAAATTCCGCATTGCGGTAGGGGTCGAACATGAGAAGAAGCAGGACTCTGAGATTTGAATACATTATGCAGATGAAACACATTGGCTTATTTTTGTATAATTCATTCTCTTCTCACTAGCTTATGGATTGCCACAAGAGTTGCCGTTGCCTCCGACAACGACAAATTCACAGAGGGGGGGGAAGTCTATTAGTGTTTGCTGGCCACGATAGTCTCAGTCTTCCTCATCTGAAACAGGGGGATAATAATACTACAGCGTGACTGAGGACAGCATCAAGACAATCCACATGAAGCTCTTTGGACACTCAGAAAGAACTATTTAACGCGAAGTATGCCACCGTCGACTCAGGTCTCATTAGCCCAGGCTTTCCAGAACTTTCTATCAATCACTATTCCCTCTGTCTCTCATTCCTCTCAATTCAAACTTTCCCAAACAGACCAAGCTCACCTCTGCTGGTCTAGCATCTTCCATCTCTTCAAGTTTGGTGCTCTCCTCTAGGTGTTCCCTAGAGGACCCCTCTCTTTGATCGTTGTCCTCGCAGGTAGAATACTGAGGACCCATGGGGCTTCTCTCAACTATGGTCGCACTAGCGCCATCAGCCGTCTGTGGGTGTTCTCTGTTTCTGGCTATTATCCTAAAGGGACTGGGTTTATAAGGAGGCAAAAATGGGGTGTAATCATCCATAGCATATGCAATTATTGGGGTCCCACCAATCCCTGCTGGTTCACTCCGAGGTTCACAGACGCCAAGCTCTTCAGAACTATTACCAAAATGGTGGACTGGAGCGGTCCTTGGGTCTCTGGGCAGACCAACGGGCAGGTGAACGTCCCTTTGGGTGCCGTACATAGTCACGCCCCTGTTCATTGGGGTCCCAGTGCACAATGTCTCTAGGGAGAGTTCTAAACCATCAAAGGAAGGAAGACCCAATGGGAAGTCCTTGTCACCCAATGTGGGGCAACAGAATAATCTGGAGAAACATTCTTCTGGGTCGAGTGTCCTTTGGTGGGAGTGGGATTGTAGAAGATGATAAGTAGTCTTTCCTTCCGGAACCTTCCGGAACCCTGAGCAACAGCCAAGGTAGCAAAAGGAAGGGTTAGAATAATCTTCTTGGGCTTGAAATGCCAACGAGGTTGAATCAATGCTGCTGTGGGCAGGTGTGGGCCAGAACTGGTCCAAGGCCTCCATTGGGCACGCATACAATCTGGTGCTGTCGCTGGCGGGCATGTTGGCATCTCCCAAAGCCCCCACTGTGGAACTGAGAGCCCAGTCCCTGGCCAAGGAGGTTCGCCACTTCAGATTGGCTTGCCGAGCACAGCTCTCTTCTGGGACACCCAACAGGGCTGAGGTCGTGACCCCAGGATCGAAGCAGGACCGACAAGGAAGAGGAGCGGTCTTGGACTCCCAAGGGAGGGAACCAAGAGCCCCCATGTGGGTCGCTTCTTGCTTAAACTGCTGGATGGAACCGTGGAGGTCAGCAGATGTTTGTGAGGAACGTAGGAGGGCCTGGAGCGCCGCGGAGGACGGTTCGCTCTCGACCAAGGTGGAGGACTTCAGATGATCCAAGGTGAGGGGAGGTCCAGGAGAGAAAGGGTTAACCCCTTGGCTGGAGCTCTTTGGGGGAGGAAGACGGTTATGGAGAAGGGAACCAGTCGAAGGGAAGATGGGCGATTTGGTGGAAGAGAAGGAATCCGTGTGGGCTGCTCTAGGGTGTCCGTCACTTCTTTCCGACACAGAAGGACGACTCGGTGGCGGGTTTAACGCGTATCGGTCCTCCTTGCTCCCCATTCTCCTGTTGCAGAGATCATTGCAAGTATGGGAACGGTCATGGAGGTCAAATCCTCTGGTTGGTTTCTGACTCCGGTATTGGCTGCTGTCCGAGAAGTCATTTGGGGAGTTCCCTTTCAACGTGACTCTGTCCAAGCCAGAGTGCCTGGGGCCAAAATCCACGGTGGAAAGGGGGTCACCAGGGCGTGTCACGTTTTCTGACCCGCACCTCTGCAGCTTGGACTCAAGATTGCTTTGCTGCCGAGAGGAAGAGTTGAAGAAGCTGCCGGTGACATCCTGGAAAGGCCAGTCAGAGCAAGAGAGATTGGTCTGAACCAGAACGTGTCGTCGTGATTTGACACCTCTGTTTCCTATAAAAGCCGCACGTGGCCCTCCCCGGACAGTGGCTCCAGTACGATTTGACACAGCGGTGGCGGGATCATCCCAGTGACGGGAAACCGTGGCATCATGACTTCCAGTGTCCAGGAACAGATTAATGTTTACGTTCTTCTGAACATTTCTTTGTTCTGCAGGGAGACAAAAAGCCAGAAAGCTGTTAATATACGGAGCACACATCTAAAATGGCTTCCCATTCCCTACGAGAGCTATGCCAGTTCCACGACAAAAAACCTTTTCTCTCTCACCAGTTAGAAGGTCTGTGAATATTCCGTGGCATCACATAAGCAAAGTCAATGGGGAAATACATTATATGGATGGGTAGCAATGTCTCTTGGGCTTCAGACATTCCCAAGCAGCTACGTCTTTTCAAACATCTTCTCAAAATAGAGGACTAGAAACCTGAGATCTAATGTTAAAACCAACATCAAAACATGCTGCTCTGAGTTTACTCCGGAGCAGTCCGTCACTGAATTTCAGAGTAGCAAGGGAAACACAGAGACCCTGCGACGGCCCCCGCTCATTAAGGGTCCAAACAAGTCACAATTAAGAGCTTTTACTGGTAGTTGATCGAGCCTTGTTGACAAGAAACGAGCTCAGCCTAGGCCAGCCCCCCAAGGTCACTCGTAATCGGCCAGAAATGATTTTCCAGCTACGACGCACCTCCCGCCGGGGTCAACCACGTCTCGTCCACATGATGAGGCCGTACTCACTCCGATTGCCGCCGTGGGGCATCCCCTCGCTCTGTCTGGAATCTCAGGGCGAGACACAGGTGCCCCTTTGTGCGCCTTCCTCCGATGTCGCTGGGGCGGGGAAGAAGCCTTGTGCTTCTGGGGGCCTGCAGCTTCAAGCTGAAAATCCCAAGCAAGCAGGGAACACAGGCCAGCTGAGTCCCTCTAAGAGGCTTACGGCCGACGATTAAGGATGCCAGTCCGTCACTGTGGCTCCAGGTGTCTGGGCGTGGGGAGCGGGGAGGAGAGAGCTGGGGGGCTCCGATGCACAGCTAATTACAACTGAAGCCTCAAGATTGGCCCATTCGGAGCCAATTTAGTCAGCTCATCAGGGGTGCCAACAAAATGCTGCCCTCCCTCCTGCCCCCCCACAGTTTCAACTTTCGTGGCTAATAAGGACATGAGAAAACCCTTGGCTGGATCAAATCGAGATGCCTGCTTCTAATCCAGCATCTTCTTCTCAGCAGTGTCAAGAAGAGACGCCTACGGGAAGGTCCACAAAAGCAGGACACTGAGATCACCACTCTTCCCCGCTGCCGGTTTTATTTTAAAGTCTCGGGAAATTATTTACTCCGCCTTTCCACACAAAGGAAAACGTCAAAGCTTCCTCAGCTTTTGTAAAAGCATAAGACACAGGGGAACAACAGCAAAATAAATAGGGGGGAAAACACAAAATTAACATGAGAAACTGGAAAGCAATGTCGGCTCCCGGCAGCTGGCACTCAGAGATAGACTGTCTCTGCACATGGAGGTTCTACTTAGCTGTGATGGGCAGGGAGGGCCACCCTGCTAACTAGGTGCACTTTTTCAGTGTAGTGGCTGTCTTATATTTAGCAGGGGGAAAACATCTGTCCTTATTTACCCCCCTGCGGTTATTTGCCTGTCTCTTTTGGGTCTTTTTTAAGGATAGGACAAGGAACTTCTTTTTTCACATTCCTTTGCCACATAAACTGCTCCACGGACATTTTTGTATAAGGCGTTTTACAAAGAATTCGAAACAGGTCCCTGCCCCAAGAGGTTTACCATATACGTGGCTACTGATATCGACAAGCCATTGACAGACGGCACCTCCGGCCTGAATTTGTCCAATTTCCTTTCAAAGTCGTTTAAGGCACTGGCTAGCGTCCGGAAGCGGATTCCATACATGAAGCACAGGGTGCGGGACATAGCGCGACAGCAGAGCACAGGCTACACAAGAGTAGCCCTGCTGGATCCGGCTGTAGTGACTCATGTCATATGCAGAAGTTCCAGATTCAAGTCCTGACATCTCCGCTTACCAGGATACGAAGCAAATGGCTTACCTGACGTCACATAGCTGCTGCTGCTGCTGCTACTGCTGCTGAAATGAGGCGTTCTGTTTTCTTTCCTCCTGCCTCTGTGCATCCTGCTTGGCATCTCCATGCCCACGCAAGGAAACCTTTGTCTCTTCAGACTACGGCTAGGAAAAGTCCATACCGACAACAGCAAAGCTGGGGCACCTGCCAGATACCTGGTAGGAAGAGGAACAGGAAGAGCAAAGTTGTAGAGAGGGCACTGCACCATGTCTCCTGCAGCTGAGGATGACTGAGTGCACTGCCTTTGCATAGCATTTCTGGCCCCGTCAGAAAGTGCCATTTCCTTCGTTACCTGGGCTTGAGGGAGCTTCAGGGAGGCCTGCGCAACCCTCTGCAGGCCACCCTGATCTTCAGTTTGGTGAAAAACAGCAATTTTTGGCCATTTCTGGTTTTCGCGAAAACCGGAAATGGCTGAAAATCACAGTTTTTTGCCGAACTGAAGATCAGGGAGGCCTGCAGAGGGTTGCGCAGGCCTCCCTGAAGCTCCCGCAAGCCCCAGTAAGTAAGAAGATAGCATTTTGGGGTGCTTTTTGGAGACCTTCGATTCTAAGACGCACCCCATTTTTTGAAATGCTTAATTGGGAAAAAACATGCGTCTTAGAATTGAAGAAATACAGTATATCCTTTTTGAGATGCGGTGACCAGAACTGGATGCAATACAGGTGGGCCCCCATATCCGCTGGGGATATGTTCCAGGCCCCTCCGTGGATACTTGAAACTGTGGATAAGAGGGAACACCCCCTCCATGGTTTCCTGAGGGGCCCCCCACCCTGCCTCCCCTGCAGGCAGGCATGCTTGCCCCCCTCCAGCTCTTATTTTTCTTTCAGCAAGCTTTGTTTCTTCCTTAAAACAAACAGAGAAGCAGCCTCCATTGCAGGCAAGTAGAACGAGACTAAGTCCTAGAGAGGCTCTGCAAGGTTTCTGTTAACCTTGCAGAGCCTCTCTAGTACTTAGTCTCGTTCTACTTGCCTGTAATAAGCAGCCTCTGCTGCTTCTCCTGTTTCTTTAAGGAAGAAACGAAGCTTACTGGGAAAAAAGTAAAAGCCTGGGGGGGTCCCCACGATCCGTGGATAACTGAAACCATGGATAGCGAATCAGTGGATATGGGGGCCCACCTGTACTCCAGATGCGGCCTTACCATCAATTTGTACAACGGCATAATAATATTGGCCGTTTTATTCTCAATCCCTTTTTTAATGATCCCGAGCATGGAATTGGCCTTCTTCACAGCCGCCGCACACTGGGTCGACACTTTCATCGACCTGTCCACCAGCACCCCAAGATCTCTCTCTTAATCCGTCACAGACAACTCAGAACCCATGAGCATATATGTGAAATTTTGGTTTCTTGCCCCAATGTGCATCACTTTGCACTTACTTACATTGAAGCGCATCTGCCATTTTGCTGCCCATTCTCCCAGTTTGGAGAGATCCTTCTGGAGCTCTTCACAATCCCTGCTGGTCTTCACCACCCGGAAAAGTTTAGTGTCATCCGCAAACTTGGCCACCTCACTGCCTATCCCCGACTCCAGGTCATTTATGAATAAGTTGAAAAGCACCGGTCCCAAGACCGATCCTTGGGGCACACCGCTTTTCACCTCTCGCCATTGTGAAAATTGCCCATTGACTCCCACTTGCTGTTTCCTGGTCTTCAACCAGTTAGGGCAAGCCAACCAGCCAAGAGAATGTGTGGGACTTCTGCGGTTTCTTTTAAAAATGTCTCTGGCAGTGTGCAGCCAGGAAGGGGCCGGGCCATCAGCCCCATTGAACACAGTGGGATTTACTTCCGAGTAAACGTGTATAGGGTTGCAGTGCACTGCAAGCCAGGTTGATATTTGTGGGTATATGTAATAACATGACTTGAATGTACGTGTTGTTAGACATTAGATTAAAGCCTCTCTCTTTACTGACTTTTTAATGTGATCAATTAACCGTGGCTGGATCGTGCCCCTATTTAAATAAATCCCTTCTTCTCCGGTCTCCCTCCCGTCTCTCCCACTCGATTCCTTCTCTCAGTTGCTACAAGAGGAAAGGACTTTTTGCAGTACAGTATCTGGCTGTGATGGGGGGAAGCGGTTTTTTTTTGGGGGGGCTTGCAGGGATTTGAGGGCGGGGGGATCTCATCTTACCTGTGCTAGAATGCAGCCGGGGAAACAACCTGGACGCACCTTGCAGAAAAAGAGATCGGTAGACGCGGATCCCTACTTCTCTAAAGGAGGAAGGGGGGGCAGTAACGGGGGGGAGGTTGCGTGGCGGGGGGGGCGCCTGTAGTGCAAGGAGGAGAAGTCAGGGAAGCCGCTTTCCGTTGCGTCTCTCCCCCTCCCGCGCCTTCCTTTCGAACAGACGGAAATGCAACGGGGGGCCTGGAAAGCCAAGGGGGACTTGTACGGCCAGCTGGGCCCGCGTGAGTTTCCAACGGGGCTCCGGCAGGGTGTCCCCGAGGGCCGAAGCGCAAGAGGGCCAGACAGTCGGGACTCCGTGCAGCGGAAGCAGGAAAGCTGCTGAAAGGAAGCCCCCCCCCCCTCCGCTGATGCCAGTGGACTTGAAGAAGGGGCGCCAGGGGACCCTTGGCTGTGTGTGCGTCTCTTTTGGGGTGGCAACGGACCAGCACTGTGCACAGCTACACAGGAGCGAGCGGATGAGATGACGTTACAAGTGGGGGGGCAGCAACAACACACAGCTCAAGCGGGCCAATTCCCTCCCTGGCCCTCCCCATCACTCAGGTCAGGCAACTCCTGGCAAATGCGCCCCCTCCTTACCCGCTGGCTGCTGTGCTGTGTCAGCCTCGCCTCTTGAATGCCAGGTGCAAGGGAGTCAGTGGCGATAGGAGACAGGTCTCTCTCCTGTTGTCTTGTCTGCTCCCTGAGGCATGGGGGGGGGGGGCACTGTGAGATGCATGTAACACCCTCCAGGATGTAGGCTGTCTACCACAAGAGCATGCAACTCGCCTGGGCAAACCAGAATTGCCCCCAGGCGACTAATCAAGGAAGTTTCCCAAAGTAGCTTAATTCTTTTTCTTAGGCCGCAAATGACACCCATGTCAACTCAGAAACCCTGTTGAGTTCACTTGACCGACTCACAGGTAAGCATTCATCAATGGCAGTCTAATATTACAGGGAAACGTTTTGTGGGTTCTGCGCCCTGATGTAAAACTGGGGATCCCTCCCAGCCCTTTTGAAACGGTTGCTGTTTATCTCTCCCGAAGAACTCCTCCTGTCTTCAGTTATCATGCTTGTGGCGTGATTCAGCGTGGGAAGCCGCTACAAGGTCACTAACGAGCGTGCGCAGGGAAGGCGATGTCCGCAGCCTCAGCAGATTAAATGAGTTACACAGTTTTGGGTGGAACAAAATTTGCTAGCGGGGAAAGTGGAAATTTGACGGGGCTGTGGGAAGGGGGGGGCAGCACTCTCCCCTTTTCCTCTGTGCTCAGCATTTTCCAAAAATGGCCTACCCCAAAAGCTCGTTTCTGGCAAGAGAAAGCAAAAGAGGAAGACCTTACTAAGCCCCTATTAGATCCGAGGCCAGCACCATCTCTAGCCCCCCCCCCCCCATTTTGCAGAAGCCTGGCTTCATGTACGTCTCACTTTAAATATTCTTTTAAACAGAAAAGCAGCAGAGGAATATTTTAAAACAAAGACACTGTACAAATCTAGCCGGATTCAGCCTGCCCCGCTCTCACCCAGAAAGCCAGACGGCTGGGAATCGGTTTTATTACAAATATTTAATTCTCCTTAGAAACACAGGTGCAAAACTAAGCGAGGAGAGGGGTGTGGCTGCATCTTAAGGCACAAAGATGAGCTGATCTCAGCAGCTTTGTCAGGTCCAGACTCCTCACCAGAGCCGTGACGGCACAGTCGTCAGCCAAAGGACACGGTCTTGTCACTTCGTCTCAGAAAAGCGACTTGGCTCTTGTCAGCGGATGCCGGACAGACCTTCGGCAGACGACTCTTCTCGGCGTGTTAAGTCTCTTGGGAGCATCACCATCAGGGAAGGGCAAGCCAGGAGCACAAACACACCCTCCCGGCTATATTCACACAACTCCTGGAACCCAGGTCTTCCATGCCAATGCGTTGATGGGTTTAATCAGCAACAGTATGCTGAAAACGACAGAGAGAACTTGGGCAGAGGATGAGGAAGGCAGCGCTTAGAGCTCCTAAGCAAACAGCAGTTCTGTGTTTATGGCAGGAACGCCAAAAACTCTAGATACTAGTTCTGGCTCAAGGACTTGCAGGTGCTTTTAGACAAGAATTCCTCGAGAGGAGGAGGAAACGTACAGGGAGAAGGTGAGACAGTTCGTTTTCAGGAGGAAAACGACGGTCTTCGGCTCCGAGGCTAGAACCTCAATAGGGGTGAGGTGGAGCAGCCTTGCTAGCCACATCTGGGTACAGATGTGGCGGAGGGTCTGGGTTATCGATGGACTGGTAAGACGTGTGATCTTGGCCCACGCTGAACGCCCCTGGAGAGGAAAGAGAAAGCACGTGTTTTTGTTAAAATCTCAGCAACTCGTTCACGTTGCACCAAAACGCCAACCACGCTGGTTTGCCCAAAGCATTCTGCGTCTACGGCCTCAATCTCGTCTCAAAATATGGAAAGGATCAGGCTTGGTGATTGGGAGAGCAGGGTGTCCATTGCCCGCAGCCGATTTCGAAAACCAACAGCCTCGCTGGAAGTCGCACCTCAAATCCCAGGTATGTTCGCTGCTGCACTGAAACAAACTCGTTCAGGACGTGCTCCTAAGCACGTCTAGCCAGGCATCCCAAAGGCAAGCATGGCAGCTCCCAGGTGGCTCCAAAAAACTTTTTGGTAAATTCACAGAAGGGAAGGAGGAGTATCACTAATTGCTAGCCGTGATGGCTATATGGAGCCTCCATGTTCAAGAGCAGGATACCATAGAATACCAACTTTTGGGGAACAGCAACAGGAGAAGACTATATTGCCTTCTTAAGGCTTGCTAGAGGCATCGGTGAGTCTCTGTGGGAAATTGTGCTATTTGACGAGACAAAACTTTGAAAATCCTGTTAGCTTTGACAGTTAGGAACAGAACCCCCCATGTTCAGAGGAACAGCTTTCTTGGTGCTCAAGCGACTGGAGGGGGCTCTACCACTTTTGAAAAGCTATAAGGAGGCCATGATTCAGCGATAACAGGAGGGGAGAACAAGGATAGGGGTGTGAAATTCATTAAGGACCCTTTCTCCCAGTGAAATTTCTTCAGGTCAGATGTGGGTGATCAACAGCTGGGCTTCCCCTGCTAGTGGGCTTCCTACAAGCATCTGGCAGACCCCTGTTGGAAACAGGATGCTGGGCTAAATAAACCTCCAGTCTGATCAAGCGAAACTCTGCCACTCCTGCCCACAGTGTCTCAGCAATGCGCTCTAGCTTTGGGTATCTGTGTGTGCGCTTGCAAAACATGGGAAAGATCCACTTGGGAGAGCTTGCAGTGCAATCGTAAGCATCTTTATGCAGCAGTCCGTCTCACTGTGCTCGGGGGGGGGGGGAGGCTTACTCCTAGGGAAGTGCATTTAGGATTGCAGCCTCGGGGACTCCCTTTGCCCCCCCCCCCCATGTGTCCCATTACAATAATCAAATTCAGGCGCAAGGCTGCATGCTCGCCACCTATGAAGATTGGTCCCTGTCTTCATATTATGCACCTAAGCTTCACCACAGATATGGTCGGATTCTTCTGTTTGGACAAGCTAAGGATTTAAGTCTATAGTCTGAGACAATGTTGTGTTTGAAACATGAACCCTTTTTAAAAAATAAAGTTTATTCTTTATGGATTTTAAAAAAGGTGTATTCCTGGCAGTAAGAGTGTTTATAAAGTGGGGAACAAATGAACCCAGAACTAAAAGCTCCCTCTTCTCTCTCTCCCATCTCTGTGGGTTGCAAAACAGCCAGGGAAGAAGAATGGAGGCCCAGCGGATGCAGACCGAGAAGCAAACCCAGGTCTGAAAACAAAGACTGTTGGCGGTGAAGATAACAACATGTTATAGGGTGAAATTGGCACGGAAAGCAGGATATGCGAGAGACAGGGGGTGGCCCGAGATGAGACGGGGGTCTTGCTCAATCCATGCCCCCCAACTCACTCCACCTTTACACCCACAAAGCACATGACTTTTGCGCCACCTTGCACTGCTAGAGGACACCACAAGCGTTGCAGCGTTAACCAAAGGTGTCTGGCTGGCCGTCGCAATGGGGGCCGCGCCTGCTGGATCCCCCTTCTGCCTAAATCACGCAGCTGCCGGCCTTGGGAGGAGAATTAAGGACAAATCGAGACAGCGAGGGGTCGAAGCAGAAACATTTTGTACAAAAACAGGAGAACTCAATAGGCAGGCAAAAGATACACTTGCAAAGGACACTGGAGCAAAATGCCCCCCCCACACACACACAAAACCAGGAGGAGGAACAATCACTGGAGCAGGAGCTGCAGTTTTGCAAAGTCAGGCATGACTAGGTTAGAGGCAGAACAGCAGCAACCTTTTTTTATTTTGGGAACTGACAGTTGCATCAGAGCAGCAGCACTCTGGCAGAAGGGGGGGGGAACCGTTCCAAAATGGCAGAAGGGGGACACACAAGCACGTGAAAAACTAGAGGGAGAAGCTGGCTCAGTGACGTCGCACAAGGGAAACAGTGGTGGAGTCAACGGCATTGCAGGTAAAAAGGGGGCCTGGTGGAGACGCCGGATCTGTAAGGGAAGAGAGATCAAAAATACAGAGCATGAATGCAGGAGGGAGAGAAGACGAAACAGGAAAGAGAGGAGGCAGAGGGAGAGCGGTGAAAAAGGAAACTGAAACCACCCCGGGCTGCGAAGGGGCTGAGCAAGCGGAAGGAAGGAAGGAAGGAAGGAAGCCCATCACCGGGGAGATGTCAGGGGAGTGGGAACCTGGGCAACGGTTCCAGGCAACGGCGCCTACCTAGGCTGAAGGAATACTCTCCCCCACGTTCCCGGTACATCCAGTAGGCGAGGTAACAGGACACCGGCTTGAGGATGAGGCTGAAGATGGCCATGCCGGTACTAAACCGAAAGAGGTCGTTCAGGGTCACGTGTGGGTAAAACAGACAGAAGTGAATGACGTCCGTGAGGATTGTGAGCACCAGGCCGATGAGGAACTGCAAGGAATGCAAGAAAAAGCACAAGCCGTCAACCAGCAACAACCCCCTCCCCCCCCCCAGTCCCTAGTTTTCTCCATCCTATTCTTGTGGTCTCTTGTGAATTAGCAAACATTTCATTTATTGGTTAAATCTGGTTGCGGTGATACAAGAGTGTAACGAAATTGAAACACACAACGTTTTACAGTGTGAGAGAACAAAACGAAGGAAACTAGGACGGGAGGCAGGTCCCCGTCCCATGAAGCTTACAATCTAGATTGTAAACACCAAGGAATAGATGGGGGGGGAGGAACAGGACGTGGGGGGTTGCTTATACCTTTTTTGAGAAGTGAAAAATGTGGGTTTTTCTTATTTCCTAACCCAGCATTGGAGGAAGAACATGGTCCGCAGCTGCAGGTCCCTGCGTTGCTCAGCAGGTGGCGCTGTAGAGTCTGGGGGTCCGTCCATCCATCCCCCATCTTGTGCCCCCCAAAGTCCCCCCCCCCTCTGCAGGGAGGTGCCAGGTCTTGCTCTCGATGCCGTCATTGATTTTATTTTGCATTTCACTCTTGCATTTAAGTGCCTGGCAGTCCGACTCCTGGGGGCAGAAACGTGGCTGACCGACCCCATCACCAGCAGAATAAAACTAACTAACCATGAGGATGGCGTCGACAGAATCCCTTTGGGCAACTGCCCAAACCCCGAGTGCGAGGACGGTGAAGTTCCCCCATGCGTAGGACGGCGGTAGCCAGTCTGCCATACAGCCCCTGAGAGAGGACAAACAAGAAACTGAAATGGGTCAATGTACACCTGGCATAATCCAATCTGAAGTCTCCCCCCCCAAAAAAAAATTGTGTTCCCCAGATCAGTGTACGCATATAGATTTTCATCCCCTTGAAGGGGATGGGAAGGTATGGGGGGGGCGGTTTCTGTAACGGGCAGATTGAGAAGGGAATGAGCTTCCCAACTCTTAGTTGCCAATCAGGATAATAATTCAGAGCATTTAATTCAGAGCAGGATAATTAATTCGGAGCTTCACGTGTATTAGCATGATATAGTATAGTCTCGACAACCACCCCCAGTATTAGTAAAGGTAAAGGTAACCCCTGACAATTAAGTCCAGTCGTGTCCGACTCTAGGGTGTGGTGCTCATCCCCATTTCAAAGCCGAAGAGCCAGCGTTGTCCGAAGACGCCAGTATTATTCTCCCCATATTACAGATGGAGAAGACTGAGGGCCTAATCCTATCCAACTTTCCAGCGGCAATGCAGCCAGGCTAACAGGGCATGCACTGTGCTCCATGGTGGTGGGGCAGTCCTGGAGGCCTCCTCAAGGTAAGGGAAAAGTTTGCTCCCTTACCTTGGGGCTGCATCAGTGCTGGAAAGTTGGATAGGATTGGGCCCCGAGGCTGGCAGAGCAGCTCCCAATTCACACCCCGCCTCTTCGCCGCTACACTTGCACCAGCTCTGCCAAGGGAGTTTGATCTCTCTGTATCTTGGAGACCTCCGGTTTTGCTCTCAGCAAACCCGTTTCTCCTCAAGATACCACTCCCGTAGCGGATCCCGTGTCAGGAAGGAAGAGGCATCCCAAGCAGGTAGTTTTAAAAACCAGACTCCCTCCACAGAGGCACAGGAAGCGGGGCCACTTCTACATGAGCCAATGGCCCCAAACTCACACGTTTGAAAAACCAGCATGGAAAGTTACTCACCATGTCGTGAGCAGCCAGTGCACCAGGACAATCGCCTGCAAAGAGAAGGGGCGTGAGTGCACACGGTCCTTGGCAGAACAGCGAGCGTCAGCAGAGAAGTCCCTGCCCCAAGGGTCTTACAGTGTAAATGTCAACAGAGGAGACAGAGAGGGGAGAGGAATTCAAGGAGGACGAAAGAAAAGGATGGAGAGAAGGAAAAAAAAAAAACAGACACGACCCACTGGGACTGTGTGTTGCTTGACAAGGACAGCTGAAGGCCACAAAGGCTCCCCTTTCGAACCCAGGCCCCCTCTTACGGCGCAGGCCGTTCTTCACTGCAATCGTTGCTTTTTGACACTTCATTCAAAGCCTGGATTCACCTCTGAATGGCTTATCGATTTCAGGAGCAGGCGGCCTGCCTGAAGCGGCCGAGACATTCAATCTGCGTCCCGCCCCTCCCTGACCGCCAGCTGGAGCCCGGTGGCCCCACGCGAAGGATAGAAGAAACAGCGCAGCTCTCTCTGTGGCCTGCCCACTTCCAAAGAACGAGGAGGTGGAACCAGCTTTGGGGGTCACCTAGCCAAGTGCCCCCTACCTTCAGGGAAGCGTGTGTGGAAGAAACACAAAGGAGCCTTCAAAAATGGAACTGCCCACTGAAGTGGTACAGTCCCAGCAGAGCTCCACTACATGGTTTTAATACAATCATAGATGACCATTGCCCCTCCCAGGTGTCCCCTCCACCCAATCTTTGTCCCTCCCTCTTTTTCATTTTTTTTTAAAAAATCCTTTCTTCTAGATCAGGGATTTCTAACCAGGGGTATCCATACCCTTTGGGGGTCTGGGACTCAATCTCTGAACAATTAAAAAATACTGTTGTTAACTTAGCTTACTATCACCATTATCAATATGGATTATTATTATTATTATTTATAATAATTATTATTTAATGACTATTTATATACCGCTTTTCAACAAAAAGTCGTTCACAAAAGGTCGATTGAGGCGTTCTGTTCCTGGCTATCCATACGTAAAGTAAAACCAAGCTATTGACATCTTTGAAGTCCGACTGGTACCTCATGGGACTGGTGATGATGATTTTGACAGTCTGGCGAAGGGGGTCTGGGAACATATTGGGCAATCCATCGGGGGTCTCTCATCGTAAAAAGATTAGGAACCCCTGCTCTAGAAAGCTCAGAACAGGGGAAGCCGGTTCCCCATCCTCACAACACTCCTTCAAGGCAGGTTAGCATGAGAATGACTCACTTGGGATACAACCCTAAACACTTACATGGGAGTACATTGCATTGAATTTAATAGACGTTACTTCTGAGTAGACGTGCATGGAATTGCAGCATTGGTGAGCGGGGAACGCCGATCCCACTCACAGTCAGCCTCTCCAAGGAGGCCACGGCAGCCGCCTCCCGGAAGAGACTCGTGCGCAAAGTCTCGCAGCAGCGCCAGAACGCTGCGCCCTTCTGCAGGGTCTCACCTGTGCTGGCCATTTCCACCACACCAGGGCAACACCAGGATCTGTGGAATCGCCTCCCAGAATCATATTGAGGCTCTCCCCCTTCTCCCTAAACATTTATTTCATCCTGGCTCTGCGCAGGCCAAAGCCAGTTTCATGGGCAATTGCTCTTTGCCAGCGTTCTCCAATGGTCACGACTGCCCTCGATACAGTCACGATCCTCTCTCTCCTCTTCCTTGAGTGGCGCAACTTTAAAACACAACCTCCGCGTCAAAGCAGGAACTGGGTCAAGCACCTGGCGGATGACATTTCAAGAGTCCTGGGTCACCCGACGAGAAGGACAGGAGCACATTCGGGTTTGGCAATATGGACACAGCTGGGACCAACTCTGCCTGTTCCGGAATCAGGACCAAGAGTGATCTCATCCTTTTGGTCATCCCTACAGAGCTTCTAACTACAACACCTCACTTGGAGCTTAGCCTGAGAATCCGTTCGTGACAGAAGGACTGAGCCCCAGGAATTGGCAACAAAAGAAAGGAAAAAAAAGACCATGGAACCCATTGCCACAAGGCACAATGGACTCATTTAAACAGCTTAAGAAAGTTTTTTGGGGGGCGGGAATCACGGAGAACAGGTGTGATAAGCCTAAGGAACTCTCCATGTATAGATGCAGTTATTTCTGAATTGCCGGACTCAGCAACAATTCTTACCTTCTTAAAAATACATCGGAACTATGAAGCTGCTTTCTGCAGAGTCCGGCTCTTGGGCCATTAAGCTCATGTTTTGCCTGCACTGACCGGCAGCATCTCCACGGGGTTACAGACGGGGTCTTTCCTAACACTACCTGGAGATGCTTCCAGGGAAACATCTGCATGCAAAGCAGCAGGGGCTAAACCACTGAGCTACGGCCTCATTCCCACAAGTAGCCCCTCACCCAAAGCATGTGGGAAAGGCTGGATGCATTGAATGCGTACGTTACATTAATATACACACACTGTGTAAAACATTGGGGGGGGGGGAGTCTAGCCCAGCACAATTGGCCAGCTAAACACCTTTGGGTTTCTCTGCAAGCTTCCTAAACCAGTCACATGGTTCATCCTCATCTCCCCCCCCCCATTTGCTTTCAAAATCCCTAAGCGGGAGGGGGGGGAAGAGAAATATTTAAGATATTTATCATTGAGGTTGACAGCTTTTTTTTAATTTAAAAAAAAGCTCTGCTTAATTAAACACAGAGGCTTGGGAAAGGGTGGGGGGGGGCTAGCAAATCTGCAACAGTCATTAAAAGAACCTCAACTAATTAAGATTCCCCCCCTTCCAATGCTGTGATCGACCCTCAAGGGAGTCAATGATATTAACATTTTGAGACACCCCCCCCAAAAAAACACAGTTGATAACTACTAGGCTTAATTACCCCCCTGTGGCTTCTAGAAGGAAGACTGGAGGGGGTGTGTGTATTTGCTCAGGGGACACAAACAATATATGTTGTGATGTTATGGGTACACACACACACACACACACACACACACACACACACACACACACACACACACACCAAAGCTTAATTAAAAAACAAAAAGGTGTCAGATCAGCTCCCAACAGAATAGCTGGAAGCTGTAGAATACCACAAAGCCGTCTTAATTTCTCTGTTCCCAAAACGACAGTGTGGAATTTTGACAGCTTCCTCCAAAGTCGTCACCGGTGCTCAGTCGACTCCCAAGGCCCCAAGGTTCAGAAAGGGCACACAGCCGACAGAGACGCGCCACTCTTTGCAGACCGACGCGGAAAAGCCATCAAAACAAGACTGTGTTGGGCACAAGACTTGGCCCGCTTCTGCGAGTTATCTGGCCAGAAGACCCTGGGGTGGGTGACCCCTCGGCGTGTAAACCCCGCCCTTTCCGCCCCTTATTGAGTCAAGGGGCTTCCTGCTCACGTGCGGCAGGCCTCCAAACCACAGGTCTGTACCTGGAGCATAGTCACAGAACGAATCACTGGTTGTCGTCTCCCCCCACAAGGAAATTCTCAAACAGCCACAGCATCAGGGGAGAGGAATTCAAGGGGTTTCCCCACCCGCTAACTTGCCTTTTCTCTGGTGAGCTCAACAACTATCATTTCCTTGTACTCAGTCAGCAGCATTTTCAACTGGTTGCGTTTGCAGAACTTCATTGCAACTGAATGTCGAAATCTCGGGATTATTACTGTTATATTGCAGGAACACCTGTCTGAGGATTTTCCGGGAGATGCTCCATTAGCTAGTGGGGGGGGGGGGCGTGGTAGTTAGAAGAAGACTGGGAAGGCTCGGGTTAGCGAGTCAACAGACAATCGCTGTTCGGGTTTTCTGCTTCTGTGCAATCCGCTTGCTGCTTCCACTGCTGAAGAGACAAGCTGCTGTTCCGTTAAACTGAACGGCAGCTTGCCTCTTCTACTGAACGGCAGCTTGCCTCTTCTACGACAGAGCCTTTTGCTCTTACAGATCTTGTAGAAATGCTTTTGTTGCTAGGAGCACACCCCTAAATTCCCTGCAGTGTCACGGGGTTCTGGGGTGTGTGTGCAGTCAGTTTGTGCAAGAATATGCCAGCAACTGAGAGATATGATCTTAGATACACATTACTTCTCCGCTTTTACAATGAAACACCCAAGTTAATAACTAATCAGATAATAACTAATCAGATAAACAGCTCACAACACAGAACCTCTGATTTATGAAGGGCTCCAAAATCAAAGCAACTCATAGCAAAGGGTTTTCCCCAGCCGAGCTGCTGCCAGTCAGGGTAAACAAAGTGCGAGACGGATGAAAGGTCTGACTCAACAGGCAGCTGTGTCCTAAGGATTCTGCACGGTGGGGGGGGGGCGAGAAAAGCCTTTTGCCCCACCTGCTGATTAAAAGCATCAATAGGGAAACATGAACGGAGGACTTAAAAAAGGAAAGTCATCGTGCCCGACTGCGCAAGCAGGAAAGAGACGTGGTTCCCCAACAGCTGCAGCCACAGACCGTTCTCTGCAGGGGGAAACTGTGTCAACGCACTCCAACTGTTTTGCAAACTCCCCCACAGCTCTTGTGCAAGGTGGGCGTTTGGAAATCCCGTGAGCGGAGACTAGAGGGTACGCTCCACAAGTGTGCGAGTCAGTCCTCAAAAGCCCGGTCGCAACACAGTCCTAGGAAGACGCAGGAGATAGAAGCTGGAAACATTCGCTAGGCAAGAGCCCCAGAGCTCCGGTGCTGCACCGACTTTCCACAAACAGATGCACCAGTCTTCTCTTGTGCATTCTTGCACACCAGCAGCCCCCCTTCTCTGTGCCTAGCGGCCTTCACAACACTCCTCTGCAGCATATACCACCTGCTCTGGTCTAGTCACAAAGTGCAAATCATGGTCCCAGGAAGTGTCGCTAAAAAGCCACCTTCTCTCTGCCTCGACCCTCTCCTCCCGCCTGCCATGCGGGGGTCATACTAGCCTACCTCACAGGGTTGTAAGGATGACAGGAAACAGAGCCACCGTTCAGTGGCAGAAGAACCCCTGCACGAGCCTAGAGACAGTCCAGGTTGCAGCATCTCCAGGCAGAGCTGGCAAAAGACCCCTCTCTGATCCTCTACTGCCAGTCAGGGAAGACAAGGCTGGTTTAGGTAAGGCAGCAGCATCACATTTCAATTTTGGTACGTAAAGGACATGCCTGCCATCCCAGGCAAGGCCAGCCTAAGACCTCTTGGCACCCAAGGCAGTATGCCAAGTGCTGTTCCCACCCTTGCCGGGTCATGCGACAAGCAGCCCTGCTCCTCCCACTGGAGGCAAGTGAGAGAGACAGAGGTGGGTGCCCCCCCAATATGCTGCCTGAGGCAATTGCCTCAGTTGGGTTCATGGATGGGCCGGCCTCAGTCCCAGGACTGCTCCACCTTCTGCTTGCCCGTTTTGCTCCCTCTACTCGCCCAACAAAGTCTCCTAGCCTGCCACACAACCTTCGGTACAACGTTTTGGCACACCAGATCCCTCTCTCCCCCAACCAGCCCCCCCCCCCGTCGCCCAGGCACGCCCTCCTTCGCCCACTCACCTTCACCACACCCGCCTAGCAGAAGCCCGGAAGGCACAAACTGTTCTTCCCTCGTACGCAAACTTTTGCAAGCCAGCCTCCTGCTTCCCCCTAACCCTGCCTTGCACACTCGCTTCCTGCTTTCACGTATAGAACACTCCCCTTGCACGCTCACACTGCACACTAGCAGTCGTCATGTGCTTCAGGCGCCCCCCCCCCCCTTGGCGAAGGCGCTGAGCCCCAGCCATGAGCGCGCACACGCACCTTCAGGTTGACCGCGGGCACCTCCATTGCTCCCGGCCGCAGGCAAGAGCCAGCGCAAAGCCGAGCGTCCACACGGCACCGCTTCTGGCTCCCAAAGCAACGTCTTTCTGCTCCTTTCCCGGCCGGGCCCCGCCCCATCCAACCCTGCCCGGACCCGTGACTCCCTCCCGGGGGAGACTCCTCCTCCGGGCAAGGGACGGCAGCAAAGGCCGAACTGGCCAGACAGCTCTAGCCAGCGAAACTGATCCGGAGTGACGCCTCCTGCAGCAGCAGAGCGACTTTGCACGTGTTGTAAAGTGTGAAGTAGAAGTTCCTAAAGGAAAGGGGCCTCCTCTGAACATGTGCAGAGAACCTTTCCTCTTCACACCCCTCCTGAGGATTTGGGGCGAAAGAAAGCGAAGCTTCTAAGCAGGCTGAGGACCTGGGGGCGGGGGCTCATGTTTTTATTTATTTATTTATTTATTATTATTAACAGTATTTATATACCGCTTTTCAACAAAAAGTTCACAAAGCGGTTTACAGACAAAACCAAATGATTAAATGGCTCCCTGTCCCAAAAGGGCTCACAATCTAAAAAATAATAATAATAATGCAGAACAGCACCAGCAAACAGCCACCAGAAGAAAGACACTGTGCTGGGGTGAAAGGGGGGCAGTTACTCTCCCCCTGCTAAATATAAGAGGAGCACCAATTGAAAAAGTGCCTCTTGCCCAGTTAGCAGGGTTAGCTAAGGGTTACCTTAGAAATTAAACTGTGTGATGTTGTCTTTATATTTTGCTCCATTTCTAGCATCGAGTCATTTATCCAGAGAGAAAGAGCTATCTGAGGCTTGAGCATGTGCAGAGTGCCTTCCCCTTCCACTTGTTTTTAAGGGGCGCAAATGTAAATGTCCATGTCGGTTTGCTGCCGATTGTGGGGTAATCTGGCTCGGTTTGGTTAGGTTTGACTTTGCTTTGCATTTCTTTATTTGGGAGGGTGAGAATGGGTACGCAAACGCCGTTAATGTTTAAACAACCAGAATAAATAAGGTCCTAGAGCTGCATTTGCTGCGTCTTTTTTTCCTCGATTGGACAAAGTGAGTTGTGTTTGCCCTTTGTTAGGGGGCTAAAGTCAAGGCACTCAGTCTCTTTTGCCAGGAAGCAGTTTCTAAAAAAAACAGCCAACCAGATGCGTTGCAAGGGTAAGAGACTGTCAAGCCTGAAAGGGTCCTGGAGCTCAGTCCTTGGGCTAGCTAGCTACTAGACTGTCTCTCCCCCTCCTTCCATTTCCAATCCAGGGAGTGGGGGCAGCAGCAGCAACAGCAGTGGGGGCAGGTCAAAGGGCAAGGTAGGAGCCCATCACCACCAATATGCTGCCTGAGGCAACTGACTCAATGGGCCTCATGGATGAGCCAGCCCCAGGCCTTTGTGGTCAGCCAATGTTGCAGTCTGCACCTCCTTAAGAACAGCATTTCCCCCATCTAGATTTCCTTAGAAGTGCCAGGGTTAAGAGCTGGCGTTAACAGCGTGCCTGGGGGGGGGGGGAACAGCCTGTTGGCACAAGGCTGACGTGCCTACCACATGAATAGCCCACCTGGCTCTTGTCAGGAACAAACGTTTGGAAACCAAAGTATTTTTGGGAAGGTGCTGAGTGCACAGGAGAAGGGCGGAGCGCTGCCCCCCTTTCTTACAGCCCCCTCCAAGTTCCACTTTCCCTGCTAGCAGCAAATCTCGTTCCACCCCAAACTATGTAACTCTTTTAAACTGCTGCAGCTGCAGACATCGCCTTCCCTGCGCACGCTTGTTAGTGACCTTGTGGCGGCTTCCCATGCCAAATCACGCCACACAAGCACGATATCTGAAGACACGAGGAGTTCTCCAGAAGAGATAAGCTGCAAACCTTATGGAAAGGCTGGGATCCCCCGTTCTACACCGGGACGAGGAGACCTGCAACTTTGAGGCTGATTTGATGTGACTCAGCAGCTGGGAATTCAGTTGCTAAACAGGAAAGTATAAAGTCATCTACTTGCGGAGTCTGGCCCTCAGTCCATCTACTTAGCATTGTCAACACTGACTGGCAGCATCCCTTAAGAATTTCAGATGGGCCTTTTCTAGCCGTTCTTGGAGATGCTGCCAGCCAGGGACTGAACCTGGGCCTTTCAGCATGCAAACCAGTCTGTCAGTGAGTTAAAGGACCAGCCCAGGAATTAAAGGACCAGCCCAGCACCCCAACATTGTTCCAACATCGTTTTGTTTACGAAAGGCATAAATCCTCACCTTCTAGGGTAACGTCTCGCCATAGTAACACTTAAGCGTCTAGTTTTCCAAGTGCTGGGAGTTGGGATTGTCACCTTGGATAGTTTTGTTGTGTCTGAATTACTGCTGAGACAAAATCATTTTGATGTGCATGTCATGGACTGTCAGCTCGGACGCTGGCATTGAAAATGGAAAGTATTATTACTGACATGGATTAATCTTTAGAGGTGCCACAAGGCTCTTGGTTGGTTTTGCTGCGACAGCCAGACACACGACAACCCTCCTGGAATTTGATACCCTCCAACAATTCACAAACGAAACAAAGGAACATGATATTTAGAAAATGCTAAATTGTCTGTCAACTGTACATTGCCATTTCAAGTGAAACTTCGATGGCTGCGGTGTGTACAACAGTAAGTGTAGTGTGGTCATGTGCCTGTATCGACATGCTCCCTATGGGATGTTGAAAAGCAGTATAACTTCTGTGAGTGAAAGTGCAAGGTCTGTTTTTGGCCATGGGGGGAAGTCAACCAGCAAGAAATTGGGAGGCAGTGGTGCGAAGGATAACTATCTCTTTATTTACACCTCATCAAAATAGAAACATGCAAGCACATCACAGCCTTGACTAAGTAGCAACGGGACTTGCTCCATGTCCCGTCACCAGGAACATTCTTTTCCCCTAAATCTCGAAAATAGCCCTCCCTGCTTTTCCCTCAGAAAAGAAGATCCTAAAATCATGATAAATAACTGAGCCTTGAAGAGCTAACCAAATGAATTAGCTGCTGCAAACTGGCAGAAAATGAATCACTGATTCCAACATGGATCAGTTCCTGAAATAGACGGATGGAGGAAGCCGATGCAAACAAAGCGCCTTGTGCACTTTGCTCCTCCATCAGCCCATACTTCCACTCATGCTTCTAGCCCCTATGATGGAGAGATGTCTGGGCAGTGCCTGTTGAAATCAAAGAAGGGGCAGAGCACGGGGTTGAGCTCTGATGCTCTTCAAAGCCCCCTATCGGCAGCAGAGGAGGATTAATGTCTGCAAATCAATGCATGAAATGCAAAATTAAAATGTTGGGGAAATTCGCTTAATCATGTATAACCGATTCAGGACATGGAATTGGCTTTTCCAGGTGCATAATCTGAGTGATCTCAGTGTGCCCACTCCTTGCTCTATTATCTTGCAGTGACTCATACAGGGACACAGTAGGAAAACTCCTACAAAAATGGATATTTCGCACCCTCGTGTACCATGAAGGAACTATTTTCAGGGGTAAGTGAAATGTGTCACAATTTGAACTCAGAACATGTTGAGGAAACTGCTCTAGATTCATTGGCGCTCAATCCCAAACCAACATACAGCTGCCAAGTCATTTGGTTGGCCTCCCCTGTCCGTCTGCATTGCTAGTTATAAATTAACGCTTTCCACTTTGGAATCTGGAAAAGCGTTCCAGGATCCAATCTAGACATTAATAAATGAGCCTTGATCTCCATCGGCAGATTCTGGCTCCACGCAGCGGCCTTTCCGTCGGGTCACCCTTCGGTTGCGGTGGAATTTGGCATAACATCGTAGTCCTGAGGCGAGAGAGAGAGAGAGAGAAATCTTAACTGTCAGAGGAGGATCCGGGAGAAAAGGAAGCTGTAACCCAAGCACGTTCCACAAATACTGTGGAAATTCCTCGCCCCCTCCCCACTGAAGAAACAAATGCAGAAAAGGAATATTTAATCTAAAATATCTAAATGGATACCAAGTTTTCCGTCAATAACACACCAATGAAGAAACTGAAAAAGCAGAGATTCCGTCTCCCAGTTCTCTGCCACTGAGAAGGGGACAGCCTGGGCTACCTTTCATCAGAAAGTCACCAACTCTCACCTTCGGTACACATGCAGTCATCGTAACATTTGTTGTTAAGGCCACGGTTGTGAGGCTTGCAGAGGTGTTCGCGCAGGTCACAACAGCATCCTGCCAATTCAAGAAAGGAGCTGCTAACGCAACATTGTGTTAAAGGAGCTGTTAACAACATTGTGTTAATGCAACATTGTGCCCCACAGAGCAGTGTGAGATCGGTCTCCGAGACGGCTCCTGCACACATTTTGCCGCCATCCACCTCTTCTTCCGCAGACGCTAGTCCTCATGAAAACAGATACCCACCTGGGAGACAATCGAGGTGATGGTCACATGGCTCCCCTTCAGTGGGCGTGGTTTCATTGCCACTGTTCTTACTGCGACGCTTGTCTGGGAGGGAAGAGAAAGACGGAGGGGGGGGGGGAGAAAGGCAAGAAAAGAGATCGCGAGAATGAAAAACACAGATGCACACGTCACTGGGGAAAAAATTAAATTGCACGGATTGGACCTAAACAGGACTTGATAGGCCGATGACTTCAGTCTAACCCTGAAGATCACTCGGAGCACCAGTCTGGCTCGCAGGAGCGAAGGAGAGGCTGCTGCTGGGGGAAGAGGAGGAGGCACCTTTTCGCCTGGCCGAGGGCCAGCTGTCTGGCCGGAGGTCTTCGTAATCCGTCCAGTCAAAGAGCATCATGTCCAGGGTGGGCGTCACGTCCCCGTCCGGCCTGGTGCGGCCCCCAGGCTGGGAGGACGTTGCTGGCAGAGCCGGAGGCTCCTCCGTGGACGTCTTCGGTGTGGAGACGAGGAGGAAGGAGGGCGCCAAGCCTGCGGAGGAGCCCTCGACGTGGAGGGTCTGGAACTGCGCCTCAAAGTGGTCGGGCTTCTTGTACAAGGCGCTGGGGCTTGGCACAGAAGCTCTGCCTGCAAGGGGCAAAACAGAAGGAGGCTCATCAGACCAAAGGGCCCTTGAGAAAGGCAAAGAAACGAACACGGAGCCAGCCCCGGCAAGCCAGCAGCCCCCCAAAGCAGGCCTGCCTCGGAAACGTTCTCTTGTCAATGAATGAGATCACCTTGGAACACACCGCCAAATGGCTTCTTCTTGTGAAGCAGGAAAGTACCTCTGAACAAGCGCAGAGTGCTTTTCCTTCACTAATGATCAAGAGTGCCCCTGAGCTCATGCCGAGTGCAAACAAGGAAACAAGAGAGTGCCTTTCACTAATGAGCAACCACAACCAAGCCCCTCTTTCCTGGAATTATAGATGGGCGGCCCGATCCGATGTCCCTTTCTGCGCAGCGATGTAGCCAGGCCAGTGCAGGCAAGGGAAGGCCGCCTCCGATGCAGAAAGCGGGAGGCTGGAGGTCTCCTCAAGGCCAGGGAACTTTTGTTCCCTGACCCTGCGTCAAGCCCCCGCCCTCGCAGCAGGGTCTCCTCAGATCTGCGCTAGCTATTTAGCTGACCCCGTGTAGGAAAAAAGGCCTGGGAAGGGGGATAGGATCCGGTGCGCGCCAGCGCCGCCAATCTCACCCCCTCCCGGGCCTGATCCGCCCTGCTCAGTTACACCCTTGCGCCACGCGGCGTGACACTTTCCTTCTCTGTCCCACGCTGCTCTGTCTGGCTGTGCGTGGCCGTCGTGCTGGCCCAGGTGTTTTACGGTGCTTTGCGACAGCTTACGCCGCATAGTGCGTGCTGTGCCAGTGCACCTGTTTGTCAGGATTGCGCAGTAAGGCCGGTGGGAGGGGAGCGAGGCTACAGCAACATCCAAGCAGACTCCTCAGGGTGCACCAGGGCAGGCCTAGAACCTGAGGGTGAGGAAGGCCCCGATCCCCACGTGGACTCCGGGAGCCACACGCGATGATGTCCTCCTCCTCCTCCTCCTCCTCCTCCGCAGCTTCAGAGGCTTGGCTGTCCTTCCTTCACTCTCCCTGGTGCCCATCAAGAGCCCCACCCAGGCACAGCCAGGTTCTGCTTGGCTCCACCCTCCTTTCTATGGCCCCACCCTTTCGCTCTAAGCTCCACCCCTTGCTCATGAGCCAGCAGCGCCTCCCAGCTTCCCTCCTGGGTCTGAGCCTCGCCACCCCATGCCAGCCAGCCAAGCCAGCCTCCGCTTCCCGCCCACCCCCAAGATACCTCGGTGCTGCTGCTTCAACCGGTCTCTCCGGCTGTGCCGCCGGTGCTCCCGGGTCGGCTTCCTCCCTTGCTCCGCTCCCGGGGCCTGGTTCTCCTGCTCGGGATAGGGGAACTCAAACCCCATGAAGACATCCTTCTGTCGGAGGCCAGCGGACTGCTCCATCGGTCGCGGCTCTTCCCCCAGCAGCTGCAGGCCGCCCTCCCCAGAGCCTCGGGCCCTGGAGGGCACCCCGTGGTGGCCCCGGCTGGGCTTGTGGAGGCTGTGCCTGTGGTGGTGCGCCGCGGCTCGGTGTGGCCAAAGGTCATGGCTTTGGAAGCCATGGTTGGTGGCCTCGGGGCGGCTGGAGGCCCCAGGGTCAGGTTCGAGGGAGTCCGTGGGGCTGGCGGCCAGCAGGCAGAAGACGACGATGGGGGAGAAGGAGAAGAAGGGGGTGCTGCAGCCCATGATCCCAGACGCGGCCGGACCTCGCCTGCAACAGCATCAAAAACAGTCTTGGTCAGCACCTTCCTTCCTTTCCTAGACCTCGAGAGCAGCTTTGAGGTCTAGGCTGGTGGAGGTATGAAGCGAAGCAGAGAACCGCTGGATCAGACCAATGGCCTGTAAACATCCCTTGAGAAGAGGCATTCTACCTATTCTTACATTGGAAGTCATCTCCTCCTGACGTCTCAGGTGTTCCCTCCCACATGGGAGAGGCAGAGGATGCCTCTTCTAAAGGTGGCAGCAGGCACCCACAGGCACTGCCTGAGTATGCATGCCTGTGTCTCAGAAGAGGCATTCCCTCCTGCGTATCAGAGAGAAGGAGGAAGATGCCTCTTCTAATTTAATGGAGGTGCTTGCAATCTACACTTTTTATCAGTCTCAGTATGAATTTTTTTTTAACAGAATCTGCTGTGTGATTTATCAGAGCACCTATCTGATCAGGCCTTTAAAATTATTATTATTATTATTATTATTATTATTATTATTATTATTATTATTATTATTAAGCAATGTCATGGTGTAAAATTATTCCTGGAGGCTGTCAGCCACTTGTGGCATGGCTGACCCATTGCTGCAGCAGCAGGGCACGCACAGCCACTACTCACACACCCCTTTGCTGTGGGCTCTCTGGCACCCCAACGTGACACGCAGAGGATGGGAAGCCAGACAGTGGTTTCATGTGCAAATGAAAGCCATTAATCAATGGCAGCGTCTCCCCATGACGTGAGGCTGGCTCCAGCGGACCAGGGCTGGCGCAGGGCGATGGCTGCACACCAGCTGTTGCCCGAGCCCTTATGCCAGGACTGGTTGGCATTCCAGACCAGGCTCCGTCTCACAGCTGGCTGGCCTTCCACAAAAACTTTCAGGAGGAAGGAAGAGCCGGAGCAGATGGCAGATTTTCAAAACCAGTGGGTGGCTCTGAGCCCCCCACCCCCCTGAGCAAAACTGAGAGTTTATAGGGAAAAAAGCCTCGTAACTCAGTCCTCCCTGGATAGCATAAGCCTAATTCTCCCTGAAACAGTAAACTTGTGTCTGTGTTCCACCACTTCAGATAGCAGGCGAGGACTCACACAATAGGTGGGTTTTCCAAACAAACAAATCAATCCCTGCACTAGGAAAACCAGCATGTCAGGCTTCTAAGCTAGCCTTCCCCCATGACATGCTAGTTTTCTAGCTGCAAGATTCAAAAAGAACATATCTGGAAAGCATTCCTTCTGCTGAGCCCATCTTGCTCTCAGTGGAGAAGTTGAAGCCAGCCAGTAAATGTTCCCAGATTTTTTTTCTCTTCCCTCACTCCGCCAAAGCAACGTGCAAAGCTCACAAACTGTGACGCCCAGATTGCTGGATCTTCCTCCGTCAAGGCTGCGGAAACAGAGGGTCGTTGTAGAACAAGAAACAATTTGCCTTTATCTGGGATGGACTTTCTCTCTGTCCCTCCACAAAGCTCCTATTCTGTGAGAATGTATGACCGCAAGGAAGACAAGATTCTGCTACAGAGGAGCTCCTGGGTGGCCGTGGCAGCAGGGGGTGGGGGCGTTCCTGGGGTCCAGCGATTCTGCTCTTGGAAAACTAGCAGCGAGGACAGTGGTGCAAAAAGCAGGAAGACGGGGCTCACTGTGATTGGTCCCTGGAGAGAAGGGTGGGATACATATCAGGCAGACAGACAGACATGTGCGGCAGGATTGACTACCTGAGAGGCAGTGCAGGGGGGCCCTGGAAGGACACTTGTGCACGTGTGTGTGTGTGTGTGTGTGTGTGTGCGTGCGTGCGTTACACAGCCCAGTCAGCTGCTAACTGAGCAAAGAGGCTCTTCTGAAGGCTTCGGTTTAGCAGAGGGTCCCTATTTGGCTCAGCGTCGCATCCCTCCCAGAGGCTGTGTGGCTTGTGCTGTTTCCCTGGTGTTACTTTTTAGATTGGGAGCCCTTTTGGAAACAGCCTGCCTCGTGCAGCAGTTGTGGGCTCTCCCTCATTGGAGGCTGACTGGTCACCTCTCAGGGATGCTGTCGTCCCCTGCACCGAGCAGGGGGTTGGGCTAGATGACCTCTAAGGCCCTCCCACCTCTAACATTTGAAGATCCAGTGGACAAGGAACCATTTGCTAATTTCTTTTGCTATGTCAACTGTTATGAGAACGTCTCAGTTGAAAAGTGGTGTGTGTGTGTGTGTGTGTGTGTGTGTGTGTGTGTGTGTGTGTGTGTATTTGTACATATAAATTATTGTTTTTATTAATAGTATGAGCTGCATTTTTAAGCAGGCCTCTCTCTCAAATCAAAACTTAGAAGAGGGAGGAGTTCGACCTTTCCCGCTCCCCAGAGTCAGATGGAGCGCCTGCCTCACGTGGCCCCAGAAAGGCGTCCCCACTTGGCGGAACCTTTTCGCCAGAGCGGCTCCTGCTTCTGCCCGTCCATCCCGCCAGCAGTGCCCAGCTTCTCCCTCCGCCAGCCAGAGAAACAGGTGCAGCCGCCACGTCTTCCTGGGCCGCCTCCTTGTTCCTTTCAGCAGAGCTGGTGGTGCACAGGAAAACGTCCCAGGGGGATTGTTTGCGAGAAAAAGAGAGATTTTCTTCACGCCTTCCCAAGCGCCACGCACAGGCCTCCATTGTCGACATGTGTGAGCATTAGCGCCTGCGTGTCAGAGGTGATCCACAGCGCTCCCTGACCCTCCCTGTGCCAAAAAGCCTTGAAAATGAAGCTTGGCAGGGGTGCGCGGATGATGTATGAGGCTCTCGGAAGCGCACAGCGCTGGCCAAGCTGCACACGCCAGCAGCCGTGCGGCAAGCGAGCTGGAAGCGGGAAGAGCACATTGTGCTGATAAATGAGGTTTCTCTGCCCCGCTGAGCTGGTCTCCATCTGCTTTCTCCCGTCTCGAAGGCAAACGGTTGCACCGGCAGACATGCTTCGGCGCCTCTCTGTAGCCATGGCACAGGCCCACCCTCTCCCCCACCACATAAAACTTCGCAAGAAGAGGGTTGCCCCACCTCCCCCCCCCCGAAAACATCCCCTAGGGTCTCATTTGAAGCGTCTCTGTTTTCCCCGGTCGGATTTGTCCATTATCCCAGCCTGTTTCCTGCGTATTCACTCAGCTTTATAAAGCAGGTTCTTGGCTTTGCTTGCCAATCCCAGCATCCGTCTTTAGAAAATGGCCCGCCGAGAGCTCACAATCCCATCCTTTCCAGCATGCCCCCTCCTCATTCAGACGTGCCCCCATTTTTTCAACCTATTCATGAAGGCGCAGCTGAGTTTTCCACTCTTTCCGAGATACGTACATCACCGAGTGCAAAGTTGGCGGCCTGGCTTCTCTTTCCTTCTGCAATGACCATTTAAGATTTATTTCTAGCGCATGTGTGTAGGTCTTAATCAGACCCCAAGCACTTATCAGGAACCCATTTCAATGTCACAGCTCAGTTGTGGAATGCGCAAAAAGAGAATGACTCTGAGCATGCACAAAGTGACATTTCCTAACAACTCCCCGAGAAATGACATCTACGGGGAACAGACGCCAAGAACTTTGGCGACAGATTTGTGGGCAAGAGATCTAAGAGAGGCATTGAGTAAATGCATCCTTCTCCTTTGTCAGAATAAGGTAAATTTGCACCCCAAATATTGGAAGGATCCTATGTCTGATTGTTTTCTTGCTTTTAGTCAAGGAATTTCATGCCAGATATTTTTTAAAAAATTGTTTTTGCTTTGTTGTGTGAAAAAAATAAACAAAACTCCAGCAAGATGAATAAATGAGGTTTTGGACAGGGGAGGAGGAGAGAATGCGGCTGAATTGCAAAATAATTTCCAGGAGGTACCCTAATGGAGGTGAGGCTGCAGGGGTGGGTTGGATGAATGTCTAATCAAGTCCCTATGATGACTGACTGACTGTTAATAGGCCATTAAGTGAGCTGATGCCCAAACTGATTTCATTCAAAACTGCCACTCCATGTTTCTCCCTGAGAGAAGAAAGAGACAGCAGCAGGCATTACAGCTTGCATTTGAAGAACGTGCTTCGGAAGCAGGCCTCAGACAAGGATTGTGTAAATATCGGAAGGTTAGGCAGTGATACAAACTTTGCGATTATTCCAGATCTTCCCTCCATCCACCATCCAATTCATGCAGTTAATTTCAGACCCTCAATCTATTTTTAGTATCAGTGTTTTCAGCTAAGTCCCAGAGTGTGCACAGGAATACATTAAAGAGCACCTCTGAGCATATGCAAAGTGCCATCTCTTCAATGACCATGGCCTGCCCTGACCCTACACACGTAGGATTCCATCTGATACAAAATATGACCAATCAGAGACTGGATTTAGGTAGGCTTTGAATCCATGTCTGCCAGCGGTTGAGTGAGCCCAACATCTCACAGTCTAACCTACCTCATAGGGTTGTTGTGAGGACAAAAAGGAGGGAAGAAGGAACCATGTACACCACCCTGAGCTGATTGGAGGAAGGGTGATATCATTCTAAAAATTAAATGACTTGTTAACGAACTGGTCTCAGGGTGATTTTATCCATTTCGTGGTAGAAATGTTTCTTGTTAAGCACACTCTCTAGTGGTGCAAGCTGGTATTACCCTTCCCAGAACAAACTGGCCTTTGGTACCGTAATTCCATCCCATATTGTAATTCCAGCCATTGGCCACAGGAGGGCACCTTCAAATGACATATTCACCACTCATAGTTGTCATGGCCAAAAGATCCCCTGATGGTGAGTTAGTTTGCCACCTCAAAATCGTGGAACAAGACACAGAAATGTCCAGAGAATGCTAGGGTCCAGTTCCTCCCTGCCATGAGAGGAGGCGTTAAAGAGTACAAAGTCGGCCCTGATCCTGCTAGGATAATTTCCAAAAGGACAGCAGCCCAGCCTCTTCTCTCCCTCTTATTTCCTGCCTGCTGGGGGAATGAGACGGGGTGGGCAGGATCCCACCTGCTCAGCAAGCCCTGCAGTTTGGGAGGAGCTGCAGTGGCCAGTAGCAGCCACCAGGAACCATCACAATCCTCCTCACTCAACATTTCTCCATGGAGTTGAGTTGAATTTCTTAATTGTTAAGTTGCCGTATTACACAGGTTCCTTTGTTGCATCATAAAATAGGAAGACCAGCTTTATTTAAAAAATAAAAATCCTACCCCCTCTCTCCCTTGCAAAATTAACACAAAATGTCTTGTCCACCTAGGGTTGCCAGCTCTGGCTGAAATTGTTAATGGAGGTTTTTTTTTTTTCTTCAGCTGGAAATTCAGGAGTTAACTGGAGATGGAGGCTGATTCTTGGCGGCTCCAGGACCGTTCTAAAGGGCTGGCGATCTTATGTCCATCCGCCTCACCCAAAGCGGGCCGGTGGAAGTGGGGTCATAAGCAGCAGCCAGACACACGACACGGTGATGCCCAAGTTCCGCTTCCTGCATGACAGATTCTTGTGACAGGTCAGGGAAGGAAATGGCTCTCCTGACTCCACACGCCATTCCCAAACAGCCCCGCTTTCTTCCCATTTTACAACTGCGAATTAACTAATCACAAGAGTGGGTGGGATTTTTCAACTGGGGCAAACTTCCGCCCCCCCCCCCAAATTGAGGCAAGATGGAAGGAGAAACAGAAGGAATATTTGGGAATGGGGCCACGACGAGGCCACCGCTGCATTTCAGGTAGAACTAGGACCCAGTCAGGTTCAATCTTTGGCAGCATCTCCAGGGAGGGCTGGGGAAAGACCTATGTCTGAAACCCTGAAGAGATGACGCTGCCAGTCAGTGTCTGTCAGTCAAGAGAAAAATAGCAAAATGGGCAGAAGGACAGCTCTAGGTAGATCAGGAGGCAAATTCAAAAAGAGGAGCCTTGTTGCACCGTTGGCAGATCTTAACTGGTCGGAGGCAACCAGCGAGCAAGAAGCAGCATGTGGTCCCCCGGTGGACTGGGGCCAGTTGCTGCTGGAGCCCCTACGTTCTGGCTGCCAGGTTTCAGCATGGTCCTCAGCCAGCCAACCAAGCCCTGGGGTTCTCAGCTCAAGAGCCTGAAGACAGATCTGGTTGTCCAACCCTCCTCCTCGCACTCTCGCGTTGACACTGCATAGCCTCAGTGGACCACGAAGGGTCAAAGTAGATCTTGACTGACACCTGTCCATCCCCAGCCTAGGACAGCCCTGCCAACATCTCTGACCAAGAGTCAAAACATTCCCATGGCGGTACGACTCAACTTTTGGAACACGCCAGGAAACGAACACATCGGTCCCCACATTGGCATGTACATGCTGGAAGAGGGGTGGAAGGAGAAAGAGGAGCTTTGAAGAACCCCGGCTGCCTTCCCCCAATATATGGTCTCAGAAAGAAAAGTCATCATTCAGGGATCTGACTGGCACAGGGGGCTCAACAAGTGCAATGCTAGTGGTTTGTAATGGGGGGGGGGAAGGCTTTTGGAGGCGACTTCGGATGGAACTTATCACCTGCTGGTCCTTATCGATGGAATTTGTCACGTGGTAGTTGGTGGTCCTTATCTCTCTCTCCGCCTCCCCCCAGAACAAGTCCTTTAAGCAAGACACTTTGATGACTGCGAAGCTAATCATTGGCAGGATGGAGTTGCAGTGAGTCACTAGTGACTAGCGGAAGGCGAAAGATGCAGAGCCCCCCTGCAAGAGGAACGGAGCACAGGATAGAGGGAGGGGGGGCTTTGCCTATCAGCCGCACTCTCACCACTTCCAGATTGTCATGTATGAAACCCCTCAACGAGCCCCTCCCTGCCCCTCCCGGATGCTGCCTTGCCTTCCTTCCATCACAGGCTGCCCTGAACTGGGAGACCATTTGACCTCTGTTGACCTCACCACCATCCTATCCAAATGTTTCCCTGAAAGACAAACGAGTGCAGGTGAGGAGATGGGGCGGGGAGCTCCTCTCCCCCCTTTCCAGAAGCTCTTAGATTTGCCTTTGTCCCCGTCCTCCAAGGAGGGGGTCTCCGACGGAGGGAGCAGCCAGGGAAAAGAAAACCCCTCAGCTGACTTCATGTTCACTGGGGTGCAAAATCCAGGGGGAAGTTCTCCTGCGCAATGGGGCTCCCCCTGGTTCTTGCAGCAGGAGGAGAACTTCTTCCCGTTCTCTTGCGCCCCCGGAGTTGTTTCGGAGCAGCCCCGCTGGACGGGCGCGCTCTTCAAAGCGCAGCAACACGCAATGCCCGCTGCTCCTCCGTCCAGGCGCTTCCCTCCTCCTCCTCCTCCTCCTCCTCGGCAGCCCATCTGGGGCAGCAGCAGCGCCAGGCACCCGAGGAGTCCTCTCTTCTTCCGCGCCAGAGCGGCGCAAGAAAAAGAGGTGCGCGTGTTTCTCTCCCGCTCGGAAAGGACCCTCTGCACGGGCACAGCAGCCCCCCAGCTTTCTTTCCAAGCCTTCAGACAAGGGGGAGAGAGCCACGGAACGGGTTTGAGATTCGCGTCAAGACAAGAGACCCGCCCGCAGCCTGAGGAATAAGGAGGGCTCCGAGATTCTGTCCCTCAGCCGACTGCCGACCCGTTCTCTCCCTCTCCCCCCCCCCCCCCATCCTGCCTGCGCAGCCTCGGGCACGTTAACTCGGAGTCGGCAGCTAGCCAGAGTCCTGCTGAAGTGTCGAGCAGGCGCCCAGAACAAGCGAGCTGCCTGCGAGCGAGGGGCGTCCGTCGGGGCTGCTGCTTACTTACCTGCTTCCCTCAAGTCTCTCCGAAGGTCTCCAGCCAGGCACCAAAGGAGGGACAGGACGGGCGCTGCTTTCTCCAGAAGCAGGGGGAGAAGAAGCGGGGGGCTGGGAGCTTGGGTCCCCCACAAACTAGACGAGGCGGCGTCGGGCGGAGAGGGGCGCTCCGTCGGTCCTACGCTTGCTGGGCTCCCGAGCAAAGAGTGAGCGAGCGAAGGGTTTGCTTGGGGTGGCGGAGGAGGGGTGTGGTCTGCATGCTTTCTTAGAGTGGGGGGGGGACGACCAATGGATTAGATGAATGGCAAAGGAGGGAAGCACGCGCACGTCTCGCCAGGCGCGCCCCCGAGGGGGCTGAGGCTCTATCTATAAGCAGACAAAGGAGACAAAGGCAGCTGGTACCCTCAACCTCAGCGGGCGAAAGGCCACAGTTGGAAATTATAGATATTTTTCTCTCCCAGGGAGATTGGGGGGGGGGGGAATTGGCATGTGTGAAGGGGGGTCCAGGCTGCCCCCTCCTACCTCTGAGTTAGGGCCAATTTCTTCCTCCTCTGTTTCCATCATCAGCATCAGCATCACCTCTTCAGCCTAGTGGATTGTGGGAAACTCCCCGAGGTAATTAGGATGCTAAGAGGAGGGGAGTGATAACTGGAGTCAACAATAGGAGCTGGGAACCTGCTGAGCCGGTCAAAAAGTGACACCCCTCCTCCCCAACACCCCTCCCACCTAGTGACAAGGGGAAAGGGGGGAGGGGAAATCCCACCTGGGTCCTTGAAGAGATTATGCTCTATTACTGTCAAGGGGTGGAACAAGTCTAGAGGGAGGGGTGGGAGGAAGGAAGGGGGGTTGACTCAAGGCAAAAGCCCCCCTCCCTTCCCGGTGGATAAAAGGTACAAAGATTGATAGGAGGGGAGGGGGTCTGTCGGGGGGGGGGAGAGCGAGAGCGCAATTAAGTAGTCTTGATGGCTTCAAAGAAATGGCTTCATTTCTTAAGCCCCTGTTTAGTAGGGTTGCGGTTGCCAACTTTCTCTCTGATTCTGCTGTTATACAGGGCAAGGAAAAGAAGTTGGCAACCCTACCTAAAACATGCTTTAAAAATAAGAAAAATTAGTAGGCAAAGATTTTTTTAATGGGTGTTGTGGATACCAAAAATTATGGAGGGGAAGCAGAGCTTTCGGTGCCCCATTGCGTGACAAGCTGCTGTTAAAAGCAGAGGAGCAGGAAAAAAAAAGGCAGCAACTTTCTCCAGTCTCTGTTGGGAGCAGTCTGTCTGGGACAAGGTTTGCCAACTTATTTTTTACTCATTCTGCTCCTCTGACTTTAAGATTGGCTTTGTATCCACAGATTTAGCATCTGACTCTTCCCGGTCTTTACCTACTTCGCCATACACAGTATATGTGGCTGTGTACAAAAAGCAGACAAACCACCACCTCGAGCTAGGAGGGAGCAATTGTGGAGACTGGAGAGGAGAAGTTTTGGTGTCCAATGAACCAAATGCAATAATAATAGTCCCTCCGTTCAGCCGCAGCGCCTCGGCGAGGGGTGGAGCAGTAGAGCTGCCCGGCGCTAAGACCCGGGGCGAGGAGAGCACGTCAAACGGCCGCGCCTGCCCGCCCGCCGGCCGCTCCTCCTCCTCCTCCTCCTCTTCCCCGCCGTCATCATCAGCCTTCCCAACCGGGCGAACTGCTGCCTTGCCCGCCGCCGCCGCCGCGCTGGAGAGGTGGCCCCTCGGCTGTTTGGGCAGGTTTGCAGCGCGATCCTTGGGGAGGCGGGCGGTTTACTCGGAAGCAAGCTTCCCGTGACCGCTGGGGGGGCTCGCTCGCTTCCTCCGCGTTGTTGTTTTGTTCTTCTCATCAGTTGCTCGAAGATAATAAGAATGTTGGCTTAAAAAGCAGCCGCTGCGTGCGTGGGGGGTTGCAGTGGGGGTCTCATATAGGCGGCTTTGCTCGGACTGAGGGCAAGCCCCAGTGGGTCTTCACCACCCCAACTAGACGGGTCAGGGATGCAGCCCCCGCCCGCCCCCCCCCTCCATGCATGCTGATTTGCAAGCCAGCCACCCTAGCGAACGGGATGGAGCTTTGCTGCTCCCAGGACAGAGCGCAAGGAGGGAGCCCCGGAGGGAGTCGTGCTGCCAGAGTCCCTTGCCACGGAAAAGCAGCCACTTCTTTCCAGGCCTGTGAGGGTTAAACAGGGGCTTGGCTCCTCATCTGGGTGGTGCTGCGATATTATCAGGGGGCTCTTCTTGGTTGTGTCATTGTTTCCATTGCTTCCTTCCAAGGTTGCTGTGAGTGCGAGGAAAGATGACCACCTTAACCCGTCAGGATCTGAACTTTGGACAAGGTACTAGCAGCAGCAGCAGCAGGGTTAGGGTATGATGAACTGGGGTGGGGGGGGGCATCAGCTTTGCATGCAGACACTCCCGGGTTCATGCATCTTCAGGTCTGGCTGGGAAGGCCCGTTGGTCTGGAGAGCCACTGCCAGTCAGTGCAGGCAACGCTGAGCAGAATGGACCAATGTCTGACTCAGCAAGCAGCTTTCCGTGGAGGAAAGGCAGTGAGTGGTTCAGCGGGCTGAAGATCTCTAGGATCTCTTCTTAAAGGGATCAGGTAGTGGCAGTGCTGGGAGAGGCTTTGCTTGAGACCCTGGAGAAATGCACCTGGGCTGGGCAGCCCCTCGTTCGTATGCATGCTTCCTCAGAAGCAAGTCCCACTGAGGTCAGTGAGTTGCCGCTTATCCCCCCAGGTTCCAACGTTTGTCTGCGCTTCCGATAGTGTTTTTCCAACTGTGCCGACAAACACGTTTCCTGTTCCTCCTGCTTTGCCCCATCTTATTCCCTTCTTAAAATTCTTCCTTCCTCCAGTCGTCGCCGACGTGCTTTCGGAGTTTTTAGAAGTGGCCGTTCACCTCATCCTTTACGTCCGAGAAGTCTACCCCACTGGGATCTTCCAGAAGAGGAAAAAGTACAATGTACCTGTTCAGGTGAGAGACAGCCCCATCTTTAGACTGAGTCACCCATCTGTTTTCATCCCTTGCTAGTGTGTCTTTTTCCTTTTTTAAAAAGACCCCCAATAGCGCCCATTTCTTTTCCATTGCCTCCCTTAAGTCCATGCTAAAAAAACCCAACAAGTTTATATTTATGCCTGTTTGGTTATACTGGCTCAACCGCTATGAGCCATCATTCAGGATGAAATGGAACCTCCATGTTTAGGGATAATCTCTCTTAAATATCAGTTGCTGGGGGGGGGGGGTAAACGGTGAGAAAGGGCTGCTGCCTTTGTGTCCTGCCTGAAGACATCTGGTTGTCCACAGTTGGAAACAAGAATGTTTGATTAAATAGACCTCCTGGTCCAACAGAGCTCTTCTTATGTTCTTCCTTCCTAAGCCATAGATAGAAGGACATTGTAGAGCTCTGGAAAGAGCCCTTAGTTGTTGAAAATCCTGCTCTCTTTTTCTTCTTCCATCTCTGGATTTTGGGATTTCCCCACCCTCTGATCACACGTGTTCTAACTTTTCTCTATTAAAACATAAGAACTAGAAACTGGACTTTTAAAACCAAACGCGAGGCTTTTGGGGTGCTGGATTCCAGAATTAACACACCTCACTCATTGCCAGCATGTACTGAGATGAGGAAAACGGGGAGAATATTGCTTGCAACAGGAGATTCTTCACTCTGTTTGAACAGATGTCTTGCCACCCAGAGCTGAACCAATACATCCAGGACACCCTCCATTGTATCAAGCCTCTGCTGGAGAAGGTGAGTCAAGAAAGGCGAACAATCAGGGAGCTGCGGTAGCTGTCTGGTTCCACGCTTAGTTCTGTTTCCAATTTCATTTTCTCCATCCTGAGATTTTATTATTATTATTATTATTATTATTATTATTATTATTATTATTATTATTATTGCAAAAAACAAAACAAAACACTTAACAGTTAAACAATAACCCATAAAAACAAAAAGCAAACAATTAAAAATCTCTTATTAGTTCAACTTAGTTTGGGTTGAACAAATGCAAGCTTCCAGGCTTTGCAGAAACCAACCTCAGTGCAGCAGAACCGAGAAAAAGAAAGTTCCTGTGTTTTGGCTGCTTTTCAGAATGACGTGGAAAAGGTCGTCGTGGTCATCCTGGACAAGGAGCACCATCCGGTGGAGAGATTTGTCTTTGAAATCACGCAGCCGCCCTTGCTGTCTATCAGGTGAGAGCCTTTCCGACAGGCTGCTCCAAGGGTTGCCCTTCTCTCATGAGAAGTCGGTTTCATGGGATTGGAGCTGTTGGCCCCGAGTCATGGCATGTCTGCCCAGTGATTGGCTGTGTGCTTGTAAGCAAAGGCCTATGTAGTGTCGGGTTCTCCTGCAGGGGATAACTAGGCCAGGCAACAAATCTCCAAGAAATCTACCTTGGCCTTTGCTCAGTGGCAGGTTCAGTCTTTGGAAAGACCCTGGCTGAAGAAGAGACAAGGCTGTAGTTAACCTGAATTGTGAGATCTTGAGCACATACCGTAACAAAACAAACCTTCTCTGAAAGAGAGACCTGGAAAGGGGTGCAAGGGATCAGTCCTCCAAAAATGGCATCCCCCCCCCCCCGCTTGCCCCTTCCTCTCTAAGAGAATTTGGTTTTCTTAACCAAACTATTTGTGCAAAGCTTTTCTTTTTCTTTCTGTCTGCGATCACAATCTGGTTCCTCTTGTTCTCACCCCAGCTCGGATTCACTTCTGAATCACGTGGAACAGTTGCTGAGGGCCTTCATCTTGAAGATCAGTGTGTGCGATGCTGTACTAGACAACAACCCTCCAGGTAGGCTGACAAGCTCTTTGTTCCTTAATTGGTTTTTGGATTTCTTGCCTATTCTCCCGCCTGCAAAGAAGGGGTGGCAATTAGCAGAGATTTATACTGAATACATTTCTCTCCCCCCCCCCCCCCACTTCCTACAGCAAAATTGTTATCTAGCAGGCACTAAAAATAGGAACATAAGAAGCTGCCCTACTGAGTCAGACTTTTGTCTGGCTAATTCAGTATTGGCAACACTGACTGGTAGCTGCTCTCTAGGGTTTCAAGTGGGATTTTTTTCTCTGCCTTGCCTGGAGAGTGAGCCTGGGAACTTCAGCATGCAAGGCCTGCGGCCTACCAGTGAGCTTATATCACTTCCTCAATATGCCTGCATTTCACCCAAAGCTCAGGGGGTGGAGCCTGGGCGCTGTCAATCAGGACCCAAGATTGTAGGGACCACCCTGTTCTCCTTCAGGCCTCCAATGAGCTCTCTCCAATTTCCCTTTCTGGTAGGCTGTACTTTTACTGTCCTGGTTCACACACGGGAAGCCGCTACCCGCAACATGGAGAAGATCCAAGTGATCAAGGTAGGGGGAGAGGATCGAATCGCAGGATTTGCAAAAGGAAACCAGTGAATCATGGGATTTTTGTGTCATGTCCTGTGGAAGGCTGCTGCTGCTTGTATAGCTCAGAAATGCGGGGGATTCTTTCTGCTATTAATAGTCTTGAGCTATTAGTGGTGAACGAGTGTGTCTACACCTCACTTTTTTCTAAAACCATATTGGGGGGGAGCATTGACATTGATTTCCCCATTAACACTTCACACATGAGCATTTATCCCTTGATGGCTGCAGTGCCAGACTCGTGTGTGTGTGTGTGTGTGTGTGTGTGTGTGTGTGTGTGTGTGGGGTGGGGCGCGGAAGGAAGGGCATCAAATGTCCACCTGGATAGACTAGAGCAGCGTTTATCAAACTGTGGGTCGGGACCCACTTGGTGATGGAAAAAACAGATAAGTAAGTGCGTGCAAATCTGCATCCATGAGGCCATAGTCAGAACTTCCACCCCTCTCCAATGCAAATGCTTTTCAAGTGGGGTCAATTCACACATTAATCTGCCAGCCATTGTGTATAGGGAAATCAAGGGGTCTACAGGCATGTGTGAAGCAGTCCCCAGTGAGCAACCCTGTGCCCTTGCCCAAAGGATTTCCCCTGGATCCTCGCTGATGAGCAGGATGTCCACATGCGTGATCCACGGCTGATACCTCTGAAGACCATGACATCTGATCTTTTAAAGGCAAGTCATGTTCTCTCTCTTTTGGAAGGGGGGTGAATTTTCCTCTGTTGGGCTTCCAGGTCCTAGTGCTGTCCATGCCCAGCTTAGCAGGGTTGGAGGCAGCAGCAGTGGCGGCAACTGTTCCCACTAGCCTGCTCCCACTAACCTTGTTCCACGCATGCACGCTTTCTCCCTCTCTTTGAGAGTTTTCCAGTCCTTAGATTTATGTGCTATATTGTCCAAGAAGGTGCCCCCCCCTTTTCTTGAGTCATTGCGCACCTGTTGCTCGTGCCAGCTCATATCTGTGCTGGGCGTTGAAAAGACTTCCTTCAACAACAGCTGTTTTCGTTGCCTTTCAGTCTCCCTCCCCACCCCACCATTATGCTTCAGTTAAGCCAAGGGGGCAAACAACCGGGAGAACAGGGGGTGCCGTTGGAATATTGCAAGCCCAAGAGCTGCTAATTGGCCTGCCATTTACTGCAATTTGCATATTGGATTCGTGAGCGTAGCAGATGGCAAACCTCAAACCGGATTGGGCGGATATGGCAAACTTGGTGCAAGGAGCAAACTTCCTAAACTCGACACGTGCCAGTTCTCTGCAGCTGAAGACTCTCTCCAAGTCTTCCCCACTCTGAGATCTTCGAGAGGCAGTTGTGGGTGCTGATCCAGGTCTAAAACCAGTGGGGTGACGTATCCATGGGGAGGGACTCTGACGCCCCTGGGATCTGCAGTTGGGGCTCTCTGAAGCTACCGATGACACAATTCTGCTAAACAGTTACTTGCACCCCAATTATCTTATTAGACTTGCATCAGTGTGGGTTTTAGCTCTTAGGTCAAGACCAATTATTTTGCCGCTTTAATAAATATATCCCATTGAGCACACCTTCATTTGTGAAAACAGTCTGAATGTTCAAAAAAGAAACAAAGATATTGATGTATTTGTCTCACGTTGAATATGCATTATTGGATTGATCTGATATCTTGCAAGCCAAGTTGTTTGATCATTTTGGGCTTTTGGTATCTAAACCAGTTCTAAACGTCTGAACTGGAACATTTAAAACAAAACCGGAATGGAACTGAGCTCCAAATATGAATGGTGTAGCTCCCCCTGCTTGTTGTTTTAAATATGCCTGTCTGTGTGTCTCCTTTCCAGATGCAGCTGTACGTAGAAGAGCGGGCTCAGAAAGGAACTTAAGTCCAGCCTTTCTCAGCGTGCCTTGAATCGCGGAAGATCTTCCAGGCTGAGCCAAAACCAACCTGACATCTCTGCTGCTGCCACCCACGCTGGCACTCTTTGCCATCTGCAGTGACTTTTCACACCCTGGCGCGGGTGCGTGGTGCAAGTGCTTTTAAAAAGTGCTCTTACTTCTGTCGACGAGAGACTCCTGTGGAAACCAGCCCTGCCACCTGCAGTGAGCTTGTGTGTCTGTATGTTGCCTGCGTTTGCAAGTTTCCAGACTGTGTGTGATTTTAAACGTGTGTGGAAAAGAGGAGCTGCCTTTTATGTCTGTGAAACTTGAGGAGTATTTGTGTGTAATGTTTTGGGGTGTGTGTGTGTGTGTGTGTATGTGAGAGATGTGGTGTATCTATGTATTTGTGTCCATGTCATGACTCTGTCCCATGTAGTTGTTCAGGAGGAGGAGACTGCTGTGATATTTCTGCCTATCAATAAATGGGAATTTTTTCATTGTAAGCTAGTTCCATAGGAATCCTTAGCTGGCTTGAAAATGGGCCCCCCAAGAATCTGTATGGGAACCAGAGCTTGTGCACTTCTTCCTAAATGACCTGGAGTTAGGGGCCAAGAGGCAAGTGGCCACGTTTGCAGGCGACGCAAGCTAAAGCACATTTGGAAGGGCTCGAAACGGATCTCTAAGCTGGGCGAAAGGCAACGAAATGCAGGTCAACATCAAGAAGTGGAGAACTGAAGCACATCGAGGCAAAAAAAACCCCAACAACTTCACTGAGCTGTCAGTGACGAAGCAGGGAAGAGAGTTGGGAGCTCAAGAAAAACGTGGTGGTTTGTTGAATAGTTTTAATGAATGCACTGAATGTAACAAACGCTCCGAGATTATACACCCCTCCGTGTCACAAAGCTAGAGAGGGACATACAGGAACCGGTTTTTTGAGGTGTGTCCAACAGTGTTCTTTGGTTGAAGACGAGCAGAGCCCCCAGCCTTGTGGGCAGAATGCCCAGTTTTAACCCTTCCTTGCCTTGTATCTCCCACAGAGCAGAAAGCCCCTGAATGTGAATTTGGCCCACACACAAATAGGGCATTCAATAGCAACAGCTTTCCCCCATACAGAGACGGGGGGAGACTTCTGACAGTGGGGGAGGGAGAAGCTTTACCGGTTGAATTAATCTGGTGTGCGTCTCTGCTTGTTTGCGTGCTGATAAGAGGGTAGGCTTGAGGGGGGGTCAGGGTAAAGCCCCTACAGCCAAGTTGGCAGCTCCCCCACCACTCTGTTACCTGAAATTAGCTCGACTCAAGAGTCTGCTTCCATTGTGGTCCCTTGTACGGAAACTGAATGCTGCAGGATCTTCTCACAAGGCAATTCACACATTACACTATACCCATTGACAACCTGTGTGCAAAGACTGTTGCTCTGTAGGCATGGATTGCTAGCCACACAATGGCCGACGGGCGCACAGGGATGTGCGCACCATCTGCACCCGACGTCTGGAACGATTTGGGCCCTGTGTTCCCTTTCAAAATAATGAGCGCACACACGGCCCTTCACGTACGCGCACGGACACACACAGATGCACATACAAATACCTGTCTGCGAGGCAAACACAGAAGCTGGAAGTACCCAACATAAAGGCTACAGCTATGCCACGACCTAGGAGGGGCCCCACAGTGTGGACTGGGAATGGAGGGGGCAGTTGGACTACAGTTTTGGGCAGATGTGCTCGGAATTGACCCTGGGACCTTCCAGGGGCCGAGCATGGGCTCTGCGCTGAGCAACAGTCGCTCCTGATCTTTTACGAAACCCGCCCGCTGCTCCCTCAGTCAGAGTACAGAACGGCTCGCCAACGGCTCAGGTAGGGCATCTTTGCTATACTGAGTGTGTCTTTTAGCTGCACTGTTCAAGGAGCACAGCACTGCTATTTCCCTGGCTCGCTGTACTCCTTTACTCTACACTGCTTTGTGCTTGCCATTGCAAAAGGGAAGTGGGGTAGAAATGATTGAAATAAGTCGCATCTGTGCAAAGTTTTCGCCAAGCTCCCAGGCAGAGCGGAGGGATTTTCCCAGACCAGCTACCCGAGTTCTTTCTAAACGGGGCATGACGGGTCGAAGCCCAGCGTTTGTCTGCATAGCAGCTGCTGTGCCACGGGGCGATGTCCTCTCGCTCTGGGCATAAGGAGATGCATATGTGGCTCTGAATTTGTGCAGCACCACACAGCAGGCTTCCAGCTGCCTACAGACTGTCACCCAATTGCCCTGCTCCAATGGTACGGGTGAGACAGCTGTTTTGATTTACAACTGCCTCTGTGGTGGTCTTATAACATTTATTATTCGGCACTTTATTTTCCTCTTTTTTTGCCCTTATAAATCTGCTCTGAGAAGGGGAGTGGAACTTTGGGACAGACACAAGTGCTGGCCAATCAGAGCTGTGCAAATCTCACTGCTGCCACAAACCAGGAAAACAGATTTCCCATGCGTTCAGTCCTGGGGACAAAAATGGCCAGTCTGTCTAAAAGGCTCTTCCACACTGGGCCCATCGCTGAAGCCATGTACATCTGAACGTGGTCAAATATGACCACCGCAGCCCTGCAAATTAAGAGGAGGAGAACTTTTGCCCATAAACTGCACGAGGGAGAAAAAAAGCATTGCTAATTTATGAAGTCACCCGAGCACGTCAGTGAGCGCTGCCGTGATTTCCTTCACTCTGCCACCTCTGGGCCAAGGGTCAGGCTGCTGTTGGTTACTCTGACGCCGTACCAGCCAGCCCAAAACTGCGTGTCTTGGCCTCCGTGGCTAAAGAGGATGCGGCGGACGCCAGACGGGTAGTTGTGAAAAGTGTGAGAAACCTGGAAGAGAGAGAAAAGGAGAGGGGAGACATTTGGATATTGTTCCTTCCAGACCTGATCACGTCCCAGGGACAAGAGGGCCACTTTGTCCAGCTTCCCACAATGCCTCTGGGAATCAGGCGAAGAAAGCAACAGCCCTCCCTGATTGTTTGGCCTCCCTGCTGAAGCCCTCCCTGATTGTTTGGCCTCCCTGCTGAAGCATCCGAAGGTTCCATCTGTGTAGACTGAACCCCCAGCTTCAGGAGCAGTATGCTACTGAATATCAAATAGGGGTAGTGAGCTTCCTGGAGGCATCCAGTTGGCCACTGTTGGAGGCAGGACGCTAAGAGCACAATCCTAGGCATGTCTACTCAGAAGTAAGTTCCATTGTATTCAATGGAGCTTACTCTCAGCTAAATGTTTATTGGACTGCAGCCTAGGGCTTTCCTTTCTTGAATTTAATGAGACTTACTTCTGAGTAGACATGCATAGACTGGTGCTGTAGCTCACTCAACCGAAAGCTTGCAAAAACACTTCGACTTTAGCAGCAGTAGCTGCACGAAAAGATCCCCGAACTATTTACGGGCCTGACCCAAAGGCCACGAGCCGAATCAAGGCTTTCGACTGCAGGCCCCTTTACCTCACGCCAGTCCACCTCGCCCTGCTGTAGAATCACGTCTTCTGGATGAAATTCTTGGAGGACAATGTAGTCCGCAGAGAGAAGCTGCACGGTCAGTTCATAGCGACAGCTGCAATCGTATCGTGCGGCGTACCTGGTTTGGGGAGAGCGGGGAAAAGCAGGGGGACCCCAACTGTTCAGTGAGTCTGAAATGCCTCCCCTCTACCCCTCGACACCTCTATGGCAATCTCCTGCCTCCCCTCTAGCCCTCTGCACCTCTATGGCTATCTCCTGGTACAACTGACATCGTGTGCAGAGACTATCGCAGCGCCCTCCCTTATCTGCACCACACACGGGGCCACAGGAACCTGCTGCTACAGCATCCCCACCACGCGACCGTCCTGCCTCTGCTGGAAAACCTCATAAGAACATAAGAAGAGCCCTGCTGGATCAGGCCAAAAGCCGATCTAGTCCAGCTTCCTGTGTCACACAGTGGCCCCACCAGATGCCTCAGGGAGCACACGAGACAACAAGATACCTGTGTCCAGTCGCCACTCCCTTGCACCTGGCACAGAGAAAACCCACTTCTAAAAACCAGGAGGTTGCTTATGGCTTGTAACCTGTGATGGTCTTTTCCTCCATGAATTTGTCCAAACCCCTTTTAAAGGCATCTAGGCCAGGTGCCATCACCACATCCTGTGGCAAGGAATTCCACAGATGAATCACACGCTGGGTAAAGAAATATTTTCTTTTGTCTGTTCTAACTCTCCCTCCACTCAATTTTAGTGCGTGTCCCCTGGTTCTGGTGTTGTGCGAGAGGGAGAAGAATTTCCCTCTATCCACTCTCTCCATCCCATGCATAATTTTATAAGTCTCAATCATGTCCCCCCTCAGGCGCCTTTTTTCTAGGCTGAAAAGCCCCAGACGCTGTAGCCTTTCCTCGTAAGGGAGGGGGAGCCCTCGAAGGAGGGGGAGCCCACAACTGCCCGAGGCAGGGCTGGGCAGCTCCTACAGCTAGGAGATTCTTCTTCTTCATGTCTAGCCTCAAACTACTTCCCTGCAGTTTCAACCCACTGGTTCTAGTCCTGCCCTTGGGAGCCACAGGAAGCGCTGAAGGCGAGTCCCAGATCCCCCCTTCGCCTTCTCCAGGCTAAAGCTACCGAGCTCCTTTAACCCTTCATAGGACTTGGTCTCCAGACCCCTCGTCCTCTGAGACCACTTGTCCTTATTTTGAACCCGCTCCAGCATGCCCACGGCCAGGTCTCCCAGCACCTGTTGAGCTCCACTCCTCTCCATTTTTAATTTCCCCCTTTAAGATTTACTTTCATGTTTCTATCCCACTTTTCCTCCCGAAATAATAGCGGCATACACAATTATTAACACAATACAAATGACAACACACGAAGAAACCATTAATTATACTAAGAGTGGATTTCAAGAGGAAAGACTGAAGCATCACTTGGAAGACAGCAAGTGAGGCAGCCAGCCTGGTTCCCCTGGGAAGGGAGTTTCACAGTTGTGGTGCTGCCACCGAGAAGGCCCTGGCTCTGGCATAGGCTATTTGGATCTCTGTTCACAGTGGACCAGACAGGAGAGCCCTCGAGGCTGATCTCAGGAGCTGGGCCCTGAGATACCTACAGGACCAGGTAACCTAGTCCCAGGTCCTTTAAAGGTTATCACTGCACTGGAGGGGTACTGGAAGCTGCTCTCCACTTTTTACAATCTACTCACCAATCTTTCACCACAATGTCAGGCTTGGTTTCATCCATCAGCTCGTCCCAATACCCTTCATCCTTTAAGCAGAAGAGCTGGAACTTAACGCAGGGCCTACAGGAAAAATGGACGCTGTTAAATGCCATCATTCAGGGCTGCAAATATATTCGCCAAACTGCAAAACCAGGTTGTGGAGAGAGACCAGAGGCGTCGGGCAGGGAGTCTCCTGCCTGTTGCCTTTGCCGCACTGAATGGCTCCGACGGTGAGGGGGCGGAGCCACTTCGTACCAGGGAGTAAACGGGGACTAGGACGGCACGGAACGTACAGTACCGCCCCCACCGTAGCAACGCCTCTGGGAGAGACAAAGATTCGGTTGCCCGAGGAAGGGAGCACAAGCACATTCCGATCCCCTCCAGCTCCTGCATATGCTCATCACAGCTGCTCATAACTACCCATAACTTCCAGAGCCGAGATGTGGCATTGAAAGAATTTCTCAATCTTTGGTCTTAGAAGCTAGATGGGACCGGTTTTCTGACACAGGATTATCAGTGGTTGGGGAAGACTCTTGCCTGAAACTCTGTAGCCTGGCAAATAAACCCAATTCCGGCTTGAGCAAAATCCCCGCTCTCACCCGTAAGATGTGACAAAGTATTTCCGAACGTGCGGATGTGGAAAATCCTTCCCGCAGTCTCCGGGCAGCTCCTCAACTCGCCACTCGTCTCCTTCGTTGGACTTGAAACTCCAGGAGCTGAATGCGTCTGAGGAAAAACCGCAAAGAGGGACAATGACGGGAGGCCATTAAGTAGGTGGCAGCAACAAAAGGTTCCTTTGTGGCAAAATCTTGCTGGGTGGGCAGCTTGCATAGTGGTTAGAGCAATGGTTGGAAACATCCTTCAGGAACTGAAAACTCTCTCTCCTTCCATCCCATTGCCCTGCTTTCACACATTCAAATGAAGAGAAAGGAAGAACGAGCATCATTCGTGTGCTCAAATGCTGTAAGAGGGGACAGTTCAGACACTGCAAAGTATCACTCCTATTTCATCCATGAATCAGGCAGGTTCCTTCCTTCCTTTTCTTGCATCCACAGGAGCATATCGGCGTGACAGACTTATGGTTGGTGCCCATCTTTGCAAGGAACCCTGGGAAATGTAGTTCTGCCATTTGAATGTTCCCGACCCATCCTCTCAGTCTCCTCGCACACAGAGTGCTAGCATGTCAGAAAGGCAGACACCATTCTTAGCCTTCCCACTGAGATGCAACCTTTCTGCAGGCAAGGAGAGGTTTGCTTTGCTTTGATCATGGAGAGTGTCCAAGATGGAATTCCCCCACACCTCTGCATTCTGAGGATACAACAGTTCTAGGAGGGCTATGCAACATGACAACATGCAACTCCTTGCCACAGGAGGTGGTGATGGCACCTGGCCTGGATGCCTTTAAAAGGGGATTGGACAGATTTATGGAGGAAAAGTCCATCACCGCTTACAAGCCATGATGGGGATAAGCAACCTCCTGGTTGTAGGAGTCGGTTTTCTTTGTGCCAGGTGCAAGGGAGTGGCGACAGGATACAAGTATCTTGTTGTTTTGTGTGCTCCCTGAGGCATCTGTTGGGGCCACTGTGTGATACAGGAAGCTGGACTAGATGGGCCTTTGGCCTAATCCAGCAGCCAGGCTCTTCTTATGTTCTTACATTCCTGGAAGTGTTGCTCAGTCCTCTAAGAGACTTGATGCTTGGAAAGCAAAGGGGTTGTGTGTATCAGGCTTCAGTCTGGGAGAAATTTGGTTTTCTACTCTGAAACAGACAAACCTTCAGCGCAAGGATTCTGGATTAAATTTCTCTTCAGGCTGCAGAGGAAGTAGAAGATTTTCCAGTCGCGGTTACCGGTGTCCAGGGTCTCGGAGCGGTAGCCTTCCCGTTGGCACTTGCGCTTCCACAGAGTGGACAGGTCCACCAAGTCTCGCCACAACAAGCAAACCAGCCGGCAACTGCGAACCAGTTGCCGTGCGGGGACAAAAGACAGGACTTCCAGCACAATGTCCTCTGGCAGGTCCCCGATATTCACCATATTCCTCGGAGAGCTCTTAGCTGGCTGCAAAGGAGAGCAAAGAAGAATCAGGTCCACTGAGAGAGAGAGAGAGAGAGAGAGAGACTCTGCATATGTTCAGAGGGACACACTTCTCCTTTATCATCGCCTCCCTTGTCTGCAACCAGGCAGACTGATGGCGGAGAAGTCTAATGCATATGATCCTCAACACCTAAGAGAACATCCATGTTCAGTGGCAATCTACCCCGATGCTGGAGACCAACAGCAGCAGAAGGCAGTTTGCCTTCACAGGATTATGGACTTCCTGGGAGTGTCTGTCCGGTTACCCCTGCATTTAAACAGTCCGCTTGTCTAGACGGGTCATAAGAACATAAGAAGAGCCCTGCTGGATCAGGCCAAAAGCCCATCTAGTCCAGCTTCCTGTGTCACACAGTGGCCCCACCAGATGCCTCAGGGAGCACACGAGACAACAAGATACCTGTGTCCAGTCGCCACTCCCTTGCACCTGGCACAGAGAAAACCCACTTCTAAAAAACCAGGAGGTTGCTTATGGCTTGTAACCTATGATGGTCTTTTCCTCCATGAATTTGTCCAAACCCCTTTTAAAGGCATCTAGGCCAGATGCCATCACCACATCCTGTGGCAAGGAGTTCCACAGATGAATCACACGCTGGGTAAAGAAATATTTTCTTTTGTCTGTTCTAACTCTCCCTCCACTCAATTTTAGTGCGTGTCCCCTGGTTCTGGTGTTGTGCGAGAGGGAGAAGAATTTCCCTCTATCCACTCTCTCCATCCCATGCATAATTTTATAAGTCTCAATCATGTCCCCCCTCAGGCGCCTTTTTTCTAGGCTGAAAAGCCCCAGACGCTGTAGCCTTTCCTCGTAAGGGAGGTGCTCCAGCCCACAAATCATTCTGGTCGCTCTTTTCTGCACCTTTTCCAATTCAACTATATCCTTTTTGAGCTATGGTGACCAGAACTGGACACAATACTCCAGATGTGGCCTTACCATCGATTTGTACAAAGGCATAATGATATTGGCCGTTTTATTCTCAATCCCCTTTTTAATGATCCCGAGCATGGAATTGGCCTTCTTCACAGCCGCCGCACACTGGGTCGACACTTTCATAGACCTGTCCACCAGCACCCCAAGATCTCTCTCTTCATCCGTCACAGACAACTCAGAACCCATTAGCGTATATGTGAAATTTTGGTTTCTTGCCCCAATGTGCATCACTTTGCACTTACTTACATTGAAGCGCATCTGCCATTTTGCTGCCCATTCTCCCAGTTTGGAGAGATCCTTCTGGAGCTCTTCACAATCCCTGCTGGTCTTCACCACCCCAAAAAGCTTAGTGTCATCTGCAAACGTGGCCACCTCACTGCCTATCCCCGACTCCAGGTCATTTATGAATAAGTTGAAAAGCACCGGTCCCAAGACCGATCCTTGGGGCACACCGCTTTTCACCTCTCGCCATTGTGAAAATTGCCCATTGACTCCCACTCGCTGTTTCCTGGTCTTCAACCAGTTCCTAATCCACAAGAGGACCTGCCCTCTTATTCCCTGACACGCTTGAAACGCGTGTTATTCCCTGACACGCTTGGTCCTTGAAACGCTTCTGGGTGCCAGAAAGTGGGGCTGGGGTGGAAATAGCAGTTGGCCTCTTGCTCAGCTTATGAGCCGGAGGTTGTGGCCATTTCCCTGCCTGGAGACATAACTTCCTGGTTTCGCTCCCCCCCCCCCGCAGGGCAGATGTGACAGATGCTTGTAGGAGCTCATGGCTAAGAAGGGATTGCAGCCGGCCTGTGATGTGGCGGCAGTGACCCTTCCCCACCCCCCTCTTTGCGATTCAGGGCTTATTTTAGAGTTAGGATCACCCCTGTGTTACAGGCATAGGGAGCTGGCTCCAAGAGAGGCTTATGACAACCCTGCAATGTTGCCTGGCGTTGTCAGGATTTACAAACGTGTTACTAGTCTCAGCTGTAAGTAACCATCCCTCAGCTGTAAGTAACCAGGGTGCATTTGACCTATTGGCCACATAAGAACATAAGAAGAGCCCTGCTGGATCAGGCCAAAGGCCCATCTAGTCCAGCTTCCTGTATCACACAGTGGCCCCACCAGATGCCTCAGGGAGCACAAGACAACAAGATAACCTGTTTCCCGTTGTCAATCCCTTGCACCTGGCACAGAGAAAACCCACTTCTAAAACCAGGGAGAAGAATTTCCCTCTCTCCACTCTCTCCATCCCATGCATAATTTTATATGTCTCAATCATGTCCCCCCTCAGGCGCCTTTTTTCTAGACTGAAAAGCCCCAAACGCTGTAGCCTTTCCTCATAAGGGAGGTGCTCCAGCCCCCGAATCAATCTGGTCGCTCTTTTCTGCACCTTTCTGCACCCACCCCCCTTATCTTTCCAGCAACTCGGATCCCCCACACCAAACACGGATCTGGTTGCAGCAAGCAAAGGTCAGTCTCGTGTCATGCAGGCAGCTCCCTTTCGGGTTTGCTCTCTCCCCACAACCCAACCGCCTCTCGTCGGTTCCTGTCTCGAGGTTGGGGTCATCAGGATGTGGGGGGCGTCCGCTTCGCTCCAGGGGGCTGGCTTGCCTGAATAGCTCGAGCGCACAGCTACTGCTGCAATCACGTCCCGGGGCGGACAAGCCCCTGTGCAAGGAAGCCCTGCTGCCCAAGACCCCCTACAGCCCTCTCAAGGTTTACCCTTCTTAGGAAAAGACGCGGACCGGAAAAGGGGTCTCTGCCCCGTAGGACCCTCGTGAACAGAACGAGGAAGCGCCAGCCAGGCCACCGGTTGAAAGCAGGAAGCTGCCGGAAGGGGAAAGTCAAGCGAGCGCTCGCTCCCTCCCTCCCTGCTGGGTGGGGGGCGCACGTGACGGGGGGAAATCCCAGCCCAGCCTCCTTCTCCCAGGGTGACGCGCTTGCAACGTCACGCCCCGTTCAGACGAGACGACAGTGCGGACGCGGAGAGTTGGGCGCCGAGAGCGGCTGCGGGCCCGGGCCTCGCTCCGACGGCCTCCCAACGGGCAAGAAGCTCCTCCCATCACCAGGCTCGTCGGATGTCGCTCGCTGCAAGCCGCCGTCCCCCGACCCCAGTCGTTTTCTACCAACAACAGAAAATGCATACATAAAATAATTCGTCTAAAACCCTGAACGTATTTGTTGGCCTTGCCTATCCAAAAGTCTTCGCAGAGTCCCAGAAAACAAGGATCGACGACGGGACGGCACCTCTTCTTTGGAACTGGTTTTCGGCTGTGAAGGGCTGCTGTTTTCTTTTTCCCTGCAATATGCGGTCTCTGGCGTCTGCGCAGGGCTTTCTCTTCCGCGGAGTGAATGCAGTCATCCAGTCATGCTCCGCTTCCCTTCTGCATCTTGCCCCCCCCCCCCCCTTTACACCTGGAGTGAATTTATACCCATTGACTTTGCCCAGCACCGCTACATGCAGCCTCATGATATCGCTGCAAGAAATCGGTTCGTTTCCACATTGCCGCGGGATGTTTGTTGTTCCTCCTGCTGCTGCTGCAATGGATAAGAAAGGACCAAACTACATGTTTGTTTGTTTTCAAAATATTTAGATCCCACCTTTTCCCCCAGTAGGAAACCCAAGGCAGCTTACATGATTAATGTCATAAGGTTAGAAAACAAAACAGATTAGCAAGACAGTCTGCAACTAGCGACAGAATTCTGCAAACATCCTGACCAAATAAACGATGGATAAGCACACAAACAACCAAGCAAAAACAAGCTTTAAACGAAAAGCAAAACACAACAACAGAGGTAGAAGTAAAAGCTTGTAGAAAAAGACACACGTTTCAAGGGCTTGAGGAACACAGATACCAAGGGGATGGTCTTGACTTCATGTGGGAGGGAGTTCCACAGACCAGGCACCATGCCAGAGAAGGCCCTGTCATGAGTTGTTGCCAACTGTACTTCCAGGGATGATGGCACCCACAATAGGGCCTCCTGAGATGGATGACATCAAAGGCAAAGCAAACTCATATGAGTTTGCCTCCAAATATCTGGGACCCAGGCTGTTAGAGACTTGCTGGGGCACAACCAGCCACCGCTTCCGTGCCTGGCAATGTACAGGCAGCCATTGCAGATGGTAAAATGGGGTATGACATAGTCAAGACCCCTGGCGCCAGTTAACAAGCCGGCAGCTGCACTGTGTATTAATTGAAGTTCCTGAACAGTCTTCAAGGGCAGCCCCATGAAGAGTGCATTACAGCCATCTAGTCTATATGGCAGCAACACACAGGTAACCATCACCAGGTATGACTGAACCAGGGGTGGGCGCAGCTTGTGCACCAGCTGAAACTGGGCAAAGGCACCACTCCTGCCCATTCAGTAGCAGAGGTGGGTCTCTCCTCAAGCTGTGAACCTGCACCTTTGAGATGAGCACAACTCCAACGCAGAGCAGGCTGTGTTCCGTTACCAGGTTGGCAGGTCTCTCAACTAAAAGCGCCTGGATGTTCCTGCCTTGAAGAAAAGGGGGTTGGTCTGGATAACCTTTGATGGTCCCTGCCCGGTTTGCAATCCCAACCAGTGCAGTGCATAGAGGCTTGCTTTTGCCTGTCTGCCTGCCTGCTGATTTTTTCTTTCTCGCATTCTCTGCCAGAGAACGCGCGCCAACATTTTGAAGTTGCTTGCCTGCGACAGACAAGACAGACCGGTCCAGTTACAGAGGTGGAGTCTGAAGAGACAGGAAGTGCTCTGCCCTCCCCTTCTCTGCAAACACGCTGACAAGGCTGGGGCATCATCGGAGCGAGGAGGAGGAGGAGGAGGAGGCTGCTGTGTCACCACAGGCAGCACTGAAGCTGCAACGGACTCACTCCCTGCCTGGTCTCCCATCACAGAACCCAGCTGGACTGACTGCTGACTTTGCAAAAAGTGCGGGTAAGTGCCAGATATATACCGTATATATATATTCTTCTGTGCATACTTGCATGGAAGAAGTGCCATTGAAATCAGAGGGCCTTACTTCTGAGTAGACATGTTTTGAATTGTGCTGTTCATGTCTTAATTAAGCACACAGCCGACAGACTGATGGAGAGAGAATACCTGAGCATAAATATATGTACGATACTCTTGTATATTGAACCAGACCATCAGCTGGTTCTCTTCTCAAAGGGGCAGTCGCTCTCCAAAGGATCCCATACGGGTTTTCCTGGCTTGGCTGCCAAGATCCATTTAAACTGGAATGTCAGGGAATTGAACCTGGGATCTTCTGCCTGCAAAAGCTGTGTAGAAAAGATCTCTTCCAGGATCTGGTGAGGCCATCGGAGACCAAAGGCCGGCTTCTCCCTGATTCAATGGCTGTGGGAGCAGCTGGGAATTATGACTTAAAATTCTGCATTTGGGGCATGGATAATGTATGGTCTGATATCCAGAGGGCTATTCTAGAAGAGCTGAGGAACTCTCTGCCACTGTATCCATTTGGGGTCTGTTAATGACATTATTTGGAGGCATTTTTGTTTCAGTGGATAAGCATGAAGCCCTCCTGGTCCCTGAGGCAGTGTGTCAAAGGATGTCGCCCCCTTATCTAGGGAGGTGCCAACCTCTGCTCTTCCCACTCCCTGAATTGGAAAAGGAAGAGGGAGACAGATAGGAAGAGGAAGTGTGGAGGAGAGGAGTGGCTTCCTAGAGTGTCTCTGACCCTCTGGCCACACACACCCTGTTCTGCTCCATCCCTTTCTTCCTTTCCCGATCCAGGGAGTGACTCAGAAGTCAATACGCTGCTGCGTTCAGTTGGCCTATGACCAGGTAAACATGCACGGAATTGCAACCTTATTTATCGATACTCAACCCTTTGTCCTCCAAGGTCTGAGCTCCAGGCAGCCAATGTGGTTTCTTTTCCCCTTTTATCCTTGCAGCAAACCGGTGAGGTAGATTATGCTGAGAAACAATAACTAGGCCCAAGGTCAGCCCAACGCGACTGAACGGGGATTTGAACTCGCAGTTCTCTGTTCTGATGCCAGACAATGCCAAACAATGTTTTGTCTATGTGTATCTGTGAGAGGGGGTGTGTGCGCTTGTTTATGGGTGCAATGCACATATATTCTCCCAGTCTCCCTGGTTCTTGGTTACCCTCAACTGAATAGATTAATGTGTTAAAAATCAGCTCATTGATCGGTGACCAGTTCTCTGCAATCGGTCGGTCCTCAATTAAGATTTGGAAAGACCTGATCGCAGGAGCTGTTTCCAGTGTGTTTGTTTCTTTGCTTCTCCAGCCGACGAGCTGTTTCCGATTTTGTTCTCAGCAAGCTCTCCCCTGGATTGGACTCAGGATGGAGTCTCTTTCCGAGCCTCTGCTTGTCCGGATCCTGGCTTCCATCCCAGCGGTCGAGCTGGTCTTGGTGTGTCGGCTGGTTTGTTCCCAGTGGAAGAGCCTCGTCGATGGCGCGGCTCTCTGGCTCCTTAAATGCCAGCAGGACGGATTTGCCGGGGACGACGCGGAAGAGGAGGGAGCAGAAAACTGGCAAACGCTTTACTTCTTGAATAAGAGGAAGCGGAATTTGATCAAGAACCCAAGCGGAGAAGGCAAGTGGCCCGAGAGCGGTCTGGAAGAAAGGGCCAGAGTGCATCTCCTGGGTAGCAAGTCCAGTAGGGTTCTGTCTTTGCTTCCGACAAAGTGGCCACCTTTCTCTTTCCGGCAGGGCTCCTGTGCCTTCAGCAGTTGCACTTTAAGCAGAAATCCAGCAGGCAAAGTTTCTCCTATCATTCCATATTCATGCTGGGAAAGCTCAACCCGCTGAATTTCTGCCTGAAATGAAACCAATTTGAATTCCGCTGTGTAGATACGAGAGGATAGTTCCGGAGTGGGCCTTCCTCCACCCCCCCCCCTTTAAGCATATGTGACTTGTCCTCCATCCCATACTTGAGGGGATCTGGGGTTGTGTGAACAGAACCACAAGGATTGATTTCTCTTGTTTTGCCATTTGCAGAAGGTCTTGACCACTGGGTGGACGTGGAAAACGGGGGCGATGGGTGGAAAATTGAGGATCTGCCTGGAGATTTTGGGAAAGAGTTCCCCACCGAGGAAGCCCAGAAATACTTTGTCTCCTCCTTTGAGTAAGTCCCATTTTCCTCTCTGTCTGTGGAGGCGAGGGGCAAATCTCTATCAACCCACATCAGTGTTACAGGAGGGGTCAGTCTTGCCTTCTCTGACTGGCAGGAGTTATTCAGGGTCATGGTGTGAATCTTTCTCCGTCTCTCCCGCTGGGCGCCAGGCCCTCCCCACTTGTGCATTCACACACTCCCAAATCAGGAAGGGAATTCATTCAGTTGTCTTGCAGGTGGTGCCGCAAGGCTCAAGTCATTGATCTCCGGACCGAGGGCTACTGGGAGGAGCTGATGGACACCACCCAGCCCAAAATTGTGGTGAAGGACTGGTAAGTGAGAGAGACACCGCCCTCCCCGGTCACCTCCGCCCGTGGCAAGCCACCGAGTGTCCTGAATGCGTTGGCGTGATCGTCCTCCTGCAGGTACGCGGCTCGGTGCGACGCTGGCTGCCTTTATGACCTGAGTGTGACGCTGCTGTCGGAGACCGAGGACATGGTGGCTGAGTTCAGAAGTGACACTATCGCGGTCCCGCAGGACAATGAGGGAGAGTGGACTGAGGTCGGTAGCTGGGCAAGGACTGCTGGGTGCCAAACACAAGAGGAAAGAGCCAGGCATGGGTTAGTTAGGGGTTGCCAGCTGTCTCTCAGCTCACCTCTGTTGATGTGCCTCTTTGCAGTGGCTTGGTGCACAGACATGAACAGGCAGTCACGGGTATCTCCGTGCCAGTGAAAAACACCAGCTGATTGAACATACCCAGCCACTGCCTACTGAGTCAGACCCTTGGTTCGTCTCGCTCAGTATTGCCAACACTGACTGGCAGCAGCTCTCGAGCATTTCAGACAAGGGGTCTTCCCAATGTCTACCTGGAGATGCTTCCAGCGATTGAAAAACTCTCAAACCCACAGTGCTTAGACTTCCATAGGCTTCGGCTCAGTGGAGGGGTACAGCATGTGGACGGGTTTCCCCAGGATAAAAACAAGTGGTGAGATCTTTTTTGTCCAGCCCAGTGGACAAAATCCTGATGACAAAATTCAGGGGAGACAAAAGGAAGAATGTATTGTGCAGATGTAACTTTGGGAACTCATGGCCACCAGATGAGTTGATGGTCAGGCTTTGGGGGGGGGGTCTTATAATTAGAGTTGATAGTCCTATCGGCTGTCGTAGCTGAATGGGTTTGTAATGGATGCAGGTTCTTTTTTGCCATTTCCCCCCTACCCCAACTCTCCCTCTTACCTCTTCTCTCCCCATGCAAGATTACCCACACATTCGCCGACTATGGCCCCGGAGTCCGCTTCATCCGTTTTGAGCACGGCGGCCAAGATACCGTCTTCTGGAAAGGCTGGTACGGAGCACGGGTGACTCACAGCCAAGTAACCATCGAGCCCTGAAGGCAGTCTCGAGAGCCCTGGAGCTGGTTCAGGTCTGCGCACCATACTATCCCTCATTAAGGAGCGAGGAAACCTTTGCATGGTGGTGCTCAGGGCGGGGTTCCATGCCATGCTAAGCACTCCACAGCATGTGCCAGAGCTGCAACCCTTTCCTGGGATCCTCTCTGGAATGTCCAGATGCAAAATACGTTTCCTTATGTCCCCCTAGATAAAATGCTCTCTCTGAAATTGACACTATTTCCGCAATCTGGACTAATCCGATGCGATGGTCATTCACAGAAAACAGGACTAGAGCGCTCGTTCTACTTGCCACGGAATCCCTCGCGATGCCAAAGATCACAACCACTGGCTGCCTTTGCTGACGCTACACCGGAGCTGGACGCGCTGCTCTGCCCTGCCCTGATCCGGCCAGAAGTCAAGGGCCACAGTTCTGCATTCCCTACTTGCCAATCCCATCAGCTGCCTCTCTCTGGCCTCCACTTCAGACTCCCAGAGCCATTCACACATCTGTATGTAAATAAATGTTTAACAGCACCCATCATGTCTCCGTGCGGCGGGCTTGTCTGTTGTCCTTCGTTGATTCTTTTGAGTTATAGCCAGCTGTTTTGACCGACTTTCCCCCTCCAAAATAGTTTATAAGGCCTTTCCTCTAAAGGAGCTGAGGGTGGTGGAAAGGATTCCCCCTCTCCATTTGCACTTCACAACAACCCTGTGAGGGAGGTGAGGCTGAAACAGAGAGATCGGCACAAAGTCACCCAGTGAGGTTCATGGATGAGAAGGGATTTGGCGCACTAACCACTGCACTGCCTGGCTCATTTCAACCTCTTGTGTCAACAAGCCCTCCTTCGATAACTTCTAGGTCTGTTCACAGCTCCCTTGTGCTGAAGCCCTTAAAGCTCAAAGATAAACGGACAAAGACAGCCCACTAGGTAGCGATTGTATCCACATTTACCTTGAACATGGTGGGATTTCCATCTGAGGAAAAGGGCACTGGCTGCCAATCCCTAAACCAACCACAAGGTGTCGCCCTGGACCCATTGGTGGATGCTGGAAGATTCCTGCTGGCTTCTCCAAAACATGAGTCCTGGTTAACCACTTTTCCCACAGCAGAATTCCACATGGCCAATAGATGGCGCTGTAGCATTGCAAGAATCCTGTGGTTTCCCACTCTAAAAATTCCATCTGCAGGCCCCGAATCCTGCATGTCTGCAACTGATGCTCCTGCACCCCAATTCCTTAATTTCTCAAACAAGAGCTTCATGTTTGTCTCGAAGCCACAAAATGAAGACCGAAGTCCCTGCTCTCAGCCCTGGAATGCATGCAGTCATAATAAAACAGGCTGACCTGGAGCATGTACAGAGTGCTTTTCTGATGCACTCCATGTATATTAGGTTCCTCATCTAGCTGGAAAGGGTTTTTTCAAAGCCAGGGGTTGTGACTTCCAGCTGGGTGCGAACAATCTCATTAGCATGGGTGAAGCAATGCACTGTCTGTAATCCTCACTCCAGGGGTTCCCAGCTGTGGTTTGTACACTCAACTGTCTGCTGCCTGGATGAGTCTATGAGAGCCAGGGCCACAGGTCTGATGGGTGGGGTCTGGTCCACCAGTCTTTCCCCACTGCTCCTGCAGGGGGAGACAGATCTCCAGTCCTGCAAGGAGCTCAGTTTCACCTACTCCAATACGAGCCCAGACTTCCACAGCAGATCTCATTGCCTTTCCTTCCACCTTCAGGGCTGCCAAAGGCCCACCCCCCATTGTCTTGCTCAGATGCCCATTTGACAGTGAAGCCTAGTAGGTATCCCTCTCCCTGCGTCCTGTTGATGGTAAGGACAAGAAGTTCGTATTGAAAGCAGAAAAAGGGTGGGAAGGCAGTGTGCTGATTGGAGGAGAGGTATCACCTTGGGTCCCTTTGGGGAGAAAGGCGGGATAGAAATATTGTAAATAAATAAATACATAAATATCGCGTGGCAGGTCTAGCCCAAAATCTCTGTACACCTGAGGCCCCCATTACTCAGCTGCTTGCCAGCCACAACCTCCACCCCTTGTTCTCATTCGCTGGATTCAAAAAGGAAGAAGAAAACAGAAGCAGAGCAGAAGAGGAAGTGTGGAGGAGAGGAGAGTGACGCTCAGTCTAGCCAATCATTCTTCTCTCCTCCACACATCCTCTTTCACTCTGTTCCCCTGTTCCTTTTCAGGGAAGGAGTAGTGGAGGTATGTGGGCGGGTAAAGGCAGGAGCCTCCAGCTAATCTCCTGCCTGAGGCGACGAGCTCAGGTGGCCTCATGGGGAGGCCGGCCCCTTCTCTCCAATCCCTGCCCCTCTGTTTGTTCACGCAAGCCACACGCTCTTTGCTCTCACCACTGAGAAGTGAAAGACAGTATTCAATAGCTGGGGACTTGCCAGGAGGGTCTTCTGAAGCTCATCCACTTTCTGGCGCCTGCTCGACATCGATTCCCTTTTAACCCATCTCCCCCGGCACCCGGATCAAATGTCACCGAGCCTCTTGTTCGCGCCTGCCCTGCTGGGGAGGGGGCAGGCGAGGGGAGCATCCGTCTCTAATGATGCCGAATGCAAAGGGTTGTCTTCTACCTGTTTAATTATGGAGATTGGGGCTTAAAGCTTACTTGGGCCACTATATGTAGCTTTGAATAACGGGGAATAATGAGCAAATTGCTTGGCATGGAAAAAGGCAAGAAAAAAGAGAAGGAAGAATCATTTCTGCGGATTTTGTGAGCAACATCATCGAGAGCTAGGGTGCTTGAGTGGCCGAGAGACTGAGCAGTGAACCAGAAAGATTTTCCTGGGTTTAAATTTTGTCTCTGCCACCAGCTCACGAGGAGGCCTTAGGCAAGCCATGCAATCTCAACGCTCGCAGTAAATTTTGAGATGCAGGCGCTTGCCAGGCTGTCGCCGTGCCCTACTAAAACGACATGACAACCACCCAAAATCAATTTTGAATTTCCTCTCGGAGCGCTTTCTTCTTCTGGCACTTAGTTCGACTTTGAAGCTTTTTATCCTTCGTTTCAGGATTGAGCTGCTCTTGGAGCAGTAAAAGAAGTGTTTAACCATAAAAAAAATGGCATTACAGACTATCCTAGACCAGTGGTATAGCCGGGGGGGGGGCAGTGCTGTAAGTAGCACAAGATGCTGAAACACGTGTGTATGCGGCCCCTCCCACTCGCCATCGGGGCCATTCGAGGAGCGACGCTGTGCTGTGGGGCGCACACTGCGAGTTGCTATCACTCCCCGGAATGGCTCCAACGGCGAGTTATTTATTTAATCAGAAGTAGAGTCCCACTGGGTTCAAAAGGACTTACTCCTAGGTAAATTTCCCTTGGGAAAGATGATGGTCTAGGCACCGGCATGTACCCCTAGGCACATTTCTCAGTTTGCTTCTGGGTGAGCCGGATGCTTCTTATTTTACCTACTCCCCCATCCCAATGCTCAAAACACATTGATAACACCATAAGTCTCCAGTGATTTCTCCTCTGAAGGAAGCCCAAACCTGGTTGTGCTGCAGCACCTCCTAGACCCTCTCACTGCTCAGAGACGAGGCCCAGGGCATCTGGCAAGACGTTCATAACCTGAAGGAGCTGCTGGGAGGGAGACTCTTTGGTGGCAGTGACGGCTTTGTTTGGAGTGACTGGGATCGGGGAGGAGAACGCAAGCTCCCGCCGGGATCCCAGTCAGACCGGTATCTTTCCAGGGAAACAGGATCTGAGGAAGGACCTCAAGGTCTCCGTTGCCCCTTCTTCCAGAGGCAGCTGACCCTCTGAAGGCTGCTGCCAGCTGCCTACCTCTTGGGAAGGGGGGAATGCGGAAGAGAGGAATGAGGACTGGGGGCTTCTCTGGCTTGCCGGAGTCTCAGCCGAGCTCTCCTCAAATGCAAGCAGGTGCTGCCACCGAGGGACGGTCGGTCGGGTTGTCCGCCTTTGAGAAGGCAAGAAGAAAACCTGTGAGGCCTGCCAAGAATGAGGAGGCAGAGGAGGGGTTCCTGTTCCCCCCGGCACACGAAAGACAGGTAGAGCCTGGGCATTCATGATGCCATCTTCTCCCTGCCGCCTTGAGCCCTGGCAAGAAGGTTCTCACAGGAATCCGAAGGGAAAACATCGCTTTGAAAGTTGCCTGGTTCGGAGAGCTGCTTGAGTCCAAAGGGGAACTCTGCACAGAGAGATTCTCTGGAGATGGTTCCTTTGCTCAGAGCCCCAGGGAGGCCCAACCTGCAGCCCAGGCTCTGTTCAACGATGCTACCCCAGCTCTCCTTAGTCACAGAAGGGTCAACGTGCAGTCAGAAAACTGCTTTCAAGTTTCCCCTGGGACGCCGTCCCCAGGGAAACCAGACTGGCCCCTACCCGACATTCCTTTTAGAGCCATGCCTACACTTGCCTTTTCCATTCAGCATTTTTTTTGGGGGGGAGGCGATGGGATTCCTTAGCTGCGCCTTTTCACTTGTGACGTTTGGCTTCGTTTTCCGCTACCTTTTGAATGAGTTGTTGTCATGGTTGATTGTCTGTCCAAGAGCAAAACCTTGCTTGGGACCCAAATTCCCTGTTCAGCCGATTTTGCGCTGCAGAAGGCAGAGCGAGAGGTGAGGAGGTGTCTTTCTTTCTCATGCGCTATATATATTTTTTTGTCTTGTACGAGGAATAATTCATTTTTCTCGTGTTGGAAAGGCTCGTAATTGATCTCAGAGTTTGCAGCTTGCCTCCTGGAATGGTTTTATTCGTAATGTAAAAGAGAAAATTCTGTTAGGTCAACCACACCGCAATAAATACCAGATGCACATTTGCTGTAATATATTGGATTATTCCACTCGCTGGTGACGGAAAAAAACAAGATTTAATTCCCCCGGCAAGGCAGGCTAAGAAAATCACTTTCCGTGCCCATTTTTCCCTCCCCCTTCTAAGTCATTTTGTCTGCCGATGGTGAAAGGGCTGCTGCAGAGTTTGTGGGGTTTTTTGTATGTTTCAAATCTTTCACCGGTGAGAAAGGGGGGGGGGGGAAGCAGAAGCGCCAAGCAGACGAGAAAAAGTGTCCTCAGATCTGCTAAACGCCACCTTTTTCTCAGGGTTGTGGATCCTTGTGAAGGCAGGACAGCAGGTTTTCCAAGAGCAGAGAGAACAAGGAGGGGCCTCCGAGGCTTGGTGGATGCTGAGAGTCCAACAGAGTGCTAGAGATGATCTATGGAAGGAGGCGGAACAGAATTTGATTGATGCTCTGAACTTAAGCAGTGCAGCAACCTCCCCACTGCTGCAGTGAGAGCCAGTGAGGATAGGATCCCAGAGATGCAGGTTCAAACCCCCCCTTGGCCATGAAGCTCATTGGATGACCTAGATGGAGTCGCTTGGCCTCATCTACCTTGCAAGACTGTTGTGACGAAAAATGGGGAGAGGGAAAACCATGTTTGCTCCTGATTTTTTTTTGGGGGGGGTCCTTCCTTGGGCAGGTCCAGTGAGGGCCCCCAATAGTGCACTCCACCATGCTTTGAAAAGCATCTGTGCATCTGTGCTGGCCCTGTGGTTCCCCTGTATCTCCGGAGACGGTTCAGCTCAATATCAGTTGGGCCTCTTCTTGCATGGCTGCTGCCACCTGCCAGCTTATCACTCCAGCAAGCCGGTCCCTGCTCTGCCACCACCACAGTCCTTATCTGATCCTGTTTTTGTCTAAGGTGAGACTTGGCGGTAATCCCCCAGGCAATTAATTGGCTTTTGTTCTGCAAGAATGAACAAGCTCTCGTCTTAATCTTCATTATTTCCTCCTGTAGAACACAGTCAACACAAGATTAGGTTTAATTTACAAAAATAAAAAGAAGTGCTGAACCCCATGTTCCTCTTTATCCTGGACCAGATCTGTTCTTATATTAAAAAAAAAGAAAAGAAAAAGAAAAATCATTTGTGATGCTCACTTGCTCAGCAATCCTGAATGGAAGGAAACAGAGAGGGAGAGACGCAAAGCACACTTTTTACAATCAAAAAACAAGCCCACAGCAGAAGACGGTCTGATTTGAATGCTTGCTCTGCTGATCCCTGTGCCCACAGTAATAACTCTGCACATGCCCAGAGAGAGAGAGAGAGAGAGAGAGAGAGAGAGAGAGGCACTCTTCCAAGCTGCTTGAGGCCTTGCATCAGAAACACATGGAACGGGTGAGCATTATTGAGTTGAGGACTGATGCTCAGCGATGGGATACAGGGCCTGATCCAACAACAGGCCTCTTTCTGTTCTTACGTATTAATAGCCTAATCACTGCTGTTTTTGCACGATGGATGAAGGCTTTGCTTTGGAAGAACACCTGGAAGCGGAGAAACAGGAGTCGTGAGGAAGGGGTTCATTTGTTCGTTCATTCCTTTCCCCGCCCTCTCAGCCTCAGTCTTTCCCATCTGCAGTATGGGGAAAATAATCCTTACTTTTCAAGGCTGTTGGAAGGATTGTGTCACCAAGAATCATCATCATCATCATCATCATCATCATCATCATCATCATCATCATCATCATCATCATCATCATCATCAGTCCTTGGTGGGCAATGATGCTCAGCTGGGGCCCTAGGAGGGTCCACCTCCTCCTCAGTCTCCTTTGCCAGCTTCTCCTCCCCAGAAACAAGTTTGACAGGGGAAGGGAAGGCGACAGAAGCAGAGGTGAGCATGTTGATGACCATGGCGCCCTTCAAGCCATTTGGGAAATCTCCGGTGAAACTTTGCTTGCCTGCTCAGCCATGTTGAAAAACCCAGCATGCGCCTGATTCAAGGAGCAGCCCCTCGACCTAAACGCAGACGGCTGTTTGTTCCTCCGCAATCCCGGAGAAGCAGCGGGCAGCGCCCAGGGTCTAACGGCATGCGCTGCGTTTCACGGCTGAAACGCCCACGTCCCTGGCGCATGTGGGTGACCATGTAAAGTCACTGAACATTGAAAGGACAGCAGAAGAGGAGGGGGCTTGCTGTCGCCGCCCCCCCCTCCGCCTCTAGGCGGGCTAGTTTTTCCTGAACCATGAGATTCAATTACGTTTATCATTATCTTAGCTTACATAGCGAGGAGAGTTATTAGCCGTGATGAAACTATCCGGTTCTGTTTTGATTTGGTGTTTTTTTTTTTACCCTGGGTGGGGAGAAAGGAAACGGATGTTGGCAGGAGCCTTTGAGAGCAAAGGGAGAGAGATGAATGAGGAAGATGCCAGAATGGTATCTAGGTGGCTTCCTGGTGGAAAAGAGCCATCTTTTCTCGCTCCGTCTTTTGCCTTGGAGTCATCGTTACGGAGAGGCTGCAATTTGAAATTTGGCTCACTGGAGTGCATCTGAATCTGGCAGCGACGGAGTCTGGTTCTTGGTCCGTCTAGTCTAGGCCTGCCTGGCAGCTGCTCCTCCTGGCCGAGTCTCTTTCGAAGGACCTGCTCTGCCCACGGGGCTGTGGACCCTGGTCCCTGCCGCTCACAGCCGAAGAGCAGCGCCGGAGGTCTTTGCTCATCAACGTGTGAAACTGTCTTGGGCAGCATCAGAAGGCTGGTCCACCCACGAGGCCAGGTGAAACAAACAGCCCCTTTCAGCTGGGGAGGAGGAAAACTGGCAGGGATTCCCCCCCCCCCCCGTGCCTGCCCACCAAACTCATGTTCCCAAGCTGAGCATTGGCATTGGGGGAAGAAAATTCTACCTCAAGTTAAGTTGCAGGATCAGAACCCTGGAGACCTACAGAGCTGGGAAAGGCGGGGGGAGGGAGGGAGGGAGAAGCAAGAATTATTAATTGCTCGGCAGCCCCGTGTTACATGCTCCATTTGTAGCGTTTTCTTGTCTGTTTTGAAACTGTGAAATGAGGCACAGCAATCAAGAAGGGGGTTTAATAACCATCTCGGCACTGACATTTAAATTACAGATGGCATTTTCAATTAAACAGGCACTCTCGGTAGGTTTAATTCAGCTATCAGTTCTACTCCGGTCTTTAAATGCTTTTTTTTTTTTTTAAAGGGAGGGGGGTGATTTTACAGACGCGTCACACACGCCAAGCAGGTGCCTCCTTGGGGAGGGGGGTTTGGGGAGCGGGGCTCTGCAGAGAGAAGCAAAATTGGGCTCACGGACTGGCAAGGGCATCAGGCCGACCCAAAGGACGCTGCCATCTCACCTCCTAGGGCACAACTAAGGTGGTCCGAGGAGGTTTTCGCCGACCTTGCCGTTTCTGTTGCGCTGATGTGCAGGAGCTCATGTATGCATCTGAAAAACACGACGGAACCCCGATGCAACCCCAATGCAACCCCAATGCAATCAGTACAGAGAGACCCATCAAGATGGTCTCGCTGCTGTGTTTGATCAGCGTGCGTGGCGTAGAGGGCTTCTAGCAGAGGTCAGCCCAGAAATACTTTTTCAAGGGAGTCTCACTGCCCGAGGGCTCCCTAATCCTTCGCCTTGCAAGGGGAGCCAAAATATTGGACCTCAGAAATGGAGACTGGAAACTCCCTTTCTGAGTGAGGAATGAACAGATTTTGCACTTTCCATTCCTTTATGATCCCATGGGTTCTTCACTCTCCCTGCTTTCCCCACCTCCTAAACTCTGGTTAACTGGGAGGAATTCCAAATTAATTCTGAAAATGGAACACAGACATTGTGCTGTGGCTGTCACTTTCTTTCAGTCCATTTGCAATTTACTCCTACCCTCTCTCTGTCGTATCAATGCACACATGTGCTATGGAATATGTGACAACAGAAGCACTCAAGATACCTGCTCTAAGAACTCAAATATTTATTGGTAACAGCTCCCTGCAAAAACCTACTGCGTAAAATGTTGGTTGGTGAAAAAATATAGCAAACACAACTTACCTGAGGACTGACTCGGATATCAGTCCATCTAGGTCTAGGAGGACCAGCCCCCTGAATAGATCATACTGGCCAACTACTCACACAACTTCTGCTGCAAAACGGAAATGGTTCCCCCGGTTCTTGCACATGGCCTTTCTCATCCTGAGGCCTTCATGGCTTGCCTCTTAAAGAGGTAGTACTAACATAGCAAACTCATTAATGAAACACTGCAAACCAAACCAAACCAAAAAAGGAATCTGGATGTGACTGTGTGCTTGATTGCACCAAGATTCTTTTGTGGGGTGCTTTTCTGGCATCTTTCTGCACCTTGATAAAACACCATGCAAAACGAATTGGGGTACAACAACCATATTTGGAAGACTAGAATTTAGGACGTCTCCCTAGCTTTGCTGTGGGAAACCTTTTGGACTTGTTTCAGGAGCAAGAGCAGTAGTTACCCTGGAGAGGGTAACCCTGAGATCGCCACAAGAGGGCGACATAGTGACACACTCTCCATCTCTGGCGAAAGGAGACCATCTCTCTCTCTCTCTCTCTCTCTCTCTCTCTCTGTCTGCAGGCTCTCTTCCAGCTGGCTGTGATCAGCTGCCAAGAACATTATGCCCTCTGAGCTGAATTGGGGGGGGAGGGGACAGAGAGAGAGAGAGAGAGAGAGAGAGAGAGAGAGAGAGAGAGAGAGAGAGAGAGAGAGAGAGAGAGAATAAAATAAATAAATGCAATGGCCATAATTAGAGCGGCAGCTTTGTGAAGAGGTCATCCCGGCCAGCAAGTGCTTGGCTCATTAGAGGAAAGTGTGTTATTGGCATTCGGATCAATTTGCATAGGTTAGGCACAATTAGGTGAAAACTGACCCAGCAGTATCTGGTTGCCAGGGCCCCCCGGGGACGGCTGCCAACTTTCTCTTTCCTGGCAGGGATCCCGGGAGCCACATGGTGCAGCAGGCACAGGTACCCTGGCAGCCGCTCTTCCTCTGATCCTTGCTCACGAGCACCTTTTCTGCTACGCCTTTGACTTAACCCTTAATCCTCATGTTCACTTGAAACGAAGCGGACGTCCATACATGCAGCCGGGGCCCCTGCCTCCTCCCTTCCGCCAGCTCTGTAGCTCTTCCTCTCTGGATTCCAAAAGGAGGCAAATGAAACCAAACAGGAAGTGTGGAGGAATGACGGAGACACTCTAGCCCCGCCCCCCTACTCCACCCCTTTCCTTCCTACTTCTTCCATTCCATTCCCTGCTTTCAAAGTTAGGGATTGGGAGGAGGAGACTAGTGGTGGTGGTGGAGTACGCTGGGTAGGGAGGTTGGGAGGGGGCCTTTGTCAGGTGTGGGGGGGAACGAGGTGATGACTAAAGTGATGGGCCACACTCTGTCTTTGGACTCTTGAAATGGGGGCGAGGAGGAGGCGGGATTCAGCACAACGTCTTGTTTTGTTTGTGGTTAGAACATCCGACCTTCTTGATTTCAATTTTATTTCCTCAAATCCATAACATAAGGAGATAAAAGGAAATAATTACAAAATTAGCAAATGCATCTGGAGAGGAGAAAGAAAAAGACCCCGGGGGCAATTAATCCCATCCCTCCGCAAACTCCATTAAAGTTCACTGTAATTAGATTGTAAACTACTCTGGTTTACATTAATGTAAAAGAAAAGAGCAAATTGAATTATAGCATGGGAAGCCGGCTCAGGTTGAAAAAAGGCTGTAATTAAAACTTGTGATAAGTTGAATGGAACTCTTTTTAATAACGCCTGCAGGCACCTCTCTCCTCCTCCACAGAAGCCTGCGTTCAAATAAGAGCATAGGAGCTCTGCGGCAGCATCCCGCCCCCACAGTGGGCAACCAAATGCCTCCAGGAAGCCCACAATCTGGACAGGAAGGCAACAGAGCTCCCTAGTTGTTTGGCCCAGCACCTGCTATTCAGAGGTAGACTGTCTGGCAACGTGGAAGTTCCACTGCCAACTATCACGGCTAATGAGACATAAGAAAAACCTTGCTGGATCAGACGGGAGACAAAGAGCCCTCCCCTGTTGTTGTTGTTGTCGTTGTCGTTGTCCCCACACATGCCAGGCCACTCCAAGGTAGACTGCACCTGAACATGGAGGCTCTGTTCAGTAACGAGGACAGAAGGACTCCCTTGCTGAATCAAACCAAGGGTCCAGCCATCTTAGCTGCCTGTTTCCAGCAGCAGCAGTGGCCAGGCAGGTGCCTCTGAGAAGTTCACAAGCCAGAATTCTGCTTCTTTGCTGCTAGCATCCCAGCATCTGATATCCAAGGATAGACTGCCCCTGCACATGGAGGCCCCACCCACCCCTGATGGCTAGTAGGAGTCGGAAACAAGATGCTGGCTGACACTTGCATGGTGGAGCTCTTCTGCTCTTGAACTCGGGCTCAATTCTGTCCTCAGGGTTCCTAATTTTCTTAACCTTTGCCAGGCCTTCCCTCCTGCTGCCACTGCCACCTCACATCTAGCAAGAGGAAGAAAGGTCTTCCAGATCTGGTTGCTTGGACTGAGCACGTCCAAATGGACGGATTCATTCTTCTTTGTCGGGTAAAGGGCCTGCCCCCACCTTTTAAACACTTATAAATATGCATCCCTCTAAAAGGGGGAGAAAAATCATCTTCCTCTGAAAAGTGCCATAATGATGAGTTTAACAAGCTGCTCCTTAATTGCCCCAAAGTAAAAGGGGGCACCAGTGAATCGCTAGGATGATGAGATAATTACGCCCAAACTCTGCACCTCTTCTTGGCTGCTGGGGGAGGGATGTTTTAGGTGATGATGCATTTTAAGAGCATCAAAGGCGCACAACGCACATGGCTCGCTAACGAGGACACCGAATGAGCGTTGCTGCTCCCAGGCTCGGGCGAGGACAAAGGGAAGGTGTCTGGATGCCTGCCTGGCTGTTCCCCCCCCCATCCCGCAAATGTGCGATTTCGAGCACAGTCACCTCCCACGCATCAGAGCAGCAACAATTCGTCTCCGTCGTTCCAGCCTCCTTTGCTTCACCGGAGTGTCTAATATCTCACCCGCACAGCCACCCAGCGTCTCTTCCAACTTGTCCTAGGGGGAGGAAGGACCTGCTGTGACCCGGATTGCGCAGGTCAATGTGGGGAGAGGGGTTGGTGCTGGCTGTTGGAGAGGTGCTTGACCTGGCCACAGGGGGCAGGGCCAGATCCAGGGGCTTCCAGGGCTTCCTGAGATGCTCACTAGGAGAGTCTGAGACCTAGTAGGTTTGGGGCTGCAGGGAGCGTGGGCTGCCTAAGGCTGCCTAGAGAGTTCATGGCGGAGATGAGATGGGGAGTGAGAGAAGAAGCCCGATTCTCAGCTCAGTCTCTTATGCTGCACCAAATCTCATTATTTACTTATTGTGGCACTTGCTGCTGAAGCCCTGGTGGAACAAAAACATCCTCAGCTGGCAGCGAAAAAAAGAGCCTCAGACGGGGCAAAGCAGGGAGCCCCAAGGGAGATCTTCTGAAGCTTGGTTGCCATGTTTTTGGGTGGACCCCCCCCCCGATTGCAGTATACCCTCCAAAGGAAGAGTCACGTGCCCCCACCTTCTGGCATTCCAGAATCCACCAAAGACCACATTATGCGCTCAGGTCTTCGATGGGTGAGGAACTGCTGCTGTTTCTCAAGCTTTGTCCTGCTGGCCTCCTCGATTATTGTTGTTTTATATGCTGCAATTTTGACTGAATCATGTTTAATGACTTCTTCTTACTGATGGCTTCCTCATTCATTGCCAACCACACAGCTTGCCATGTCCTCCTAGCGCCGGGGAGAGATGGACAGAAGGGGGCCATGTGAGAAGCGCCTCTCTCTCCCCCCCCTCCATGAATAGCTCCCCCCATTCTGCACTGATTCCCTCTTTACCCCAATCTGTCATTCCCTCCTCCCTCTCCCTTTGGCATCGTTCCCTTATTATCACCCTCTTTCCATTGCCCATCTTTCGACATCTTCTCTGGCCTGGCTGGCTCCCCCCCTCCTCTCCCCTGCACCTCTCCATATCCTCGATGAGTTGAACAGTGGGAAGAAATCTCAAATTTGACACCTCTGGATCGATAAGTGGAAAAAGCAACCATCACAGATCGGGCATTAGTCTGGTTCTCGGCTCCATATAGCTAGCTTCCAGGGGTTTTGCCGGCAAACCAGCGATCAATTTCAAAGGTCTTGAAGACATGGAAGATTTTCCCCTTCTCCCCTTCAATTTGATTTACATTTAAATATATATATTCATCCAAGCTGCCTTATTTTTATTTGAGAGAGAGAGAGAGAGAGAGAGAGAGAGAGAGAGAGAGAGAGAGAGAGAGAGAGAGAGAGAGAGAGAGAGAGAATTGCTTGGGTCTGTAATTAACTGGAAATAATTTTTTCTCTCTCACCTTGTTCTTTACAATTCTTCAGTTATGAATAATGATTTCAGCTCATAAATGAAAATTACTTTTCTATTTAAATTCTGTTACTTCTTTTCCAAGGAGAAGAAGGGAACACCAGGCAGGAGCAGCTCTTGGGACATTAGCAACTTATTAATTTCAAGCTGCGCTCTCGGAGAGCACGTTAACCCCGAAAGTATTACAAAAGGATTTAATGTCTAGCTGATTAATTACTTGGCCAGCGTTTTTTTGGTGTGTTTTTTTTAATGGATGGACCGCGTTTTTTATGTGACACACCAGTGATGACGGAGACAGGTTAAGACTCAAGGAGAGTTTTCCGACAGATTCTGGAAGGAAAGTGGTATTAAAAACATGTGATTCTCTAGGAATCTGCATGTTCCTCATCATCATCACTGTACTTTTGTTTCAGTGCTGCAGAACCGGTGTGAATCCAGACTTTTGTAGTTCACCCTTTTGTAGCAGGGTGCATACGGATGAGTGGGTGGGAGTGTAGAAGGAAGGAGGCTGGACGGAGCACAGAAAGGGTGTCTTGTAGGGTGATGGTGGAAGGGTGCAATTGGACTTGTCATACCTATTTAGTTTAGGGGTGTTTCTCCCCCCTTTCAACCCAGGGCCGGTCCCAGACCTCCTGACCCCCGAGGCAGCCTGCCAAATGCTGCCCCCCCCGCCTGATGATGATGTGCCACCAGCCTCCCACTCTCCAATGCTCCAGCTCAGCACTCTCCTCCTCCCCTTGTTACTAGTGGATTCCCCCCCCCCAATGTTTCATTCTTCATTATGCTGTTTTATGAACTCTGATATCAAGCAACACTATGTCAGATGACAACACCAAGGAATACTAAGGTGCAAAATGAACTGTTCACTGGCACTTTCTGCTCCACATGAAATGAACAGGACAGGCTATGCTTTTGTCAAGGACTTTGGTTCAACGGGAACTCTGTGGAGGCTCAGAGTTTACATGAACTCTCTCTCACCTCTCAGACACATCCTGGAAGAAGATTTAATCCGCCTAGGCTGTCTCTAGTTGAATGTAAATGTATAATCCTTTATTCATGTTTTACAGTTTCTGTAAGGTTGTAACAAAGCTTACCTGCATTCTTGCATTTCTCTTCCCCCCCTATGGAATGTCATGTCTCATCCTGTAAACATCTGCATATTCTTATTACAATGTAATATCTTGATTGTACCTGTTTTGTTACAATTGTAAGCTTACAGTCTCCTAGGATGCATGAGAATTTGCATTTTAGCTGTTCCTGGTATCTAGCCTGGGGGAACATCCCCCCTGTCATTTCAGATTTGATTTCCTTTTAATGGTGGGTCAGGAACACATATTGATGACAATTGTAAAGCCATTCATCAAACAAAAGGGTATGCCAAATTCCATTCTTCCCTCCCATCTCCCCTGGATTACTTTCCAAAGTTGTTTACCTCCAAAGTTGCACGTAACAAGCTACCCAAAAACTCCTTAAAAAGGAAAGTTTTTTCCCTTACAATTTGTCACTCTTCCGAGTTTCCAAACCACCTGCCAGGCTGACAAGGCTCTCCTCTTCAAGACAGGTAGCTATGAAAAGCTGAACTTCTCCCCCCCTAACCCCTTCCCCCTCTCTATTCCTTAGCTGTTTAGAAATGGGATTGGAGAAGTAGGGACTTCCAAACTTCACTCCCAACCCCCCCCCTTTTCCTTTCTTTTTTTGCACCAAATACACTTTGCATCACACACAACCACCATAAATCAGGAACATACCACACTGTTTGTTAGGGTAAAAGGAAATGTATTTTCTATCAATCCTATGTATGAACAATTTTACCCTTTTGTTCTGTTTTTAATAAATCCATACTCCTTTATTTGAAAGTTATTTCTCTCAGTCTCTCTTTGCTAAGTTAAAAGGGAAACTCTGCATTACGCTGATCTGTATCTAGTCTAAAGATCCCTTGTTCCAAATTGGGCTGTGCTAATTTCCCCTAAGAACCAGCTCTTTTGGTAACACCCTCCACATTTCCTCTTCCTGTTGGCCCCCCCTCTTCCTTTTCCAATTGAAGGAGTGAAGGGAAAAGAGGAACAGTGGAGGCAAGTAGGTGGACAGATATGAGCAACCCACCCCCCAATCTACTGCCTGAGGGTTGGCCTTATACGAATGGGCCGGCCCTGCTTCCACCATAAACATGGCACCCAAGGCGGCTTAGAGCAGAGCAAAGCAACGTTGAAAATGCACAAGACAAATGCTTTGGAAAGTACATGTCTGCTTCAGCCAAGGTGCCCAGAAACCAGGTTAATGGACAGGTGATAGTCCTCCATCATGGCTGCTATAATACATGACAATACAATACTGGCGATACATGGCAGAGAACTGGTTTCCACTGTGGCCACCTGCTCCTCGCTTGCCTCCTGGTAAGCTTCCCCATTGAGCCCAGGATCCCTGGTTGGCTGGCTTACTGGGTAATGGTGGGGAGCAGTGGCTGTAGGGTCTGTAAAGCAGTGCTAGGGGTGAACTGGAGAGTCTACTGCTGTCACTGTTCCCTGCTGCCTCCCTTGGTAAGCCAATCAGGGATCCTGAGTGCCCATTGGGGAGGCTTAATGGGGGAGCAACAGCTTAGGATCATAAGAACCCTAGAATTGGAAAATGGATCCGAGGCCATCCAGTCCAAGCCCCTGCTTGAAGCAAGAAAGCTTCTTACAGAAGGTGTTATAAGTCCGCAGCATTGCACCCGTTTTGCATGCAGGCTCCATCCCTCATGATGAAGCGACTCTTACAAGCAGGGCTGGAAATGTCAGTTTAGATACAATGGCCTGATTCAGGGGAAGGCAGCTCCATACACAGCATTCCCGGCCGGTGGGCTCTCGCCTCTCAGCTGGTTCCAGGTCCTCCAGCCTTCAACAGGGAGCAGGTCTGACCACGACGGGCCCCGGACATCCCTCCGCAATGCATCATCCAGACTGAAGGCGTTTTTTTTTTCCCCGGGATCCCGGCTTGTGCTCCTTTTCTCCCACCCATGAAGCACACATGATACGGACGGTGTACAACAGTACAGTATATATGTTTTTAAAAAGGGACTGTTATTGTGCCAGTCTGTTGAATTTCATTTGTACAGGATGAAATGTATTTTCTAGTTAATGAACCTGCCACGTTTTATGACCACCCATTTCCAGGTGCAGGGAAGCGAGCGAGAGAAGCAGGCAGGGAGGGGGAGGCTGTGGGGGGGGGGAAGAGAGAGAGAGCGCGCATGTGAGTGTGCGTGGAAAGCCTGCAGTCTTTGTGTGCTGGAAACTCATCCCTGCACCACAGGGCTGTGCTTCAGAACGGTGAAAAACTGCACCTTGGCAGGGCTTCCTCCTCAAGGTCAGCTCACTGCCTTCCTGAAAAACTAGGCCTGCGTTGATCTACGCACCCATTCAACCCCCCCCCCGAAAGGAGTGCCAGCCCAGCTGCGGCGAATGCAGGCGTTCTGAAGCAGGCAGCGGAGCTGAGAATTGTCCTGAAAAACGAGAAGCCTGCTTCTAGCTGCCAGCCTGGGCACTGCACTTGCCCAGCTGAAAGGGCCAAATTTGGCACTGTTCATTAATTAGTTGATTACCTGTATTTCCCTGACTGAAGGGCTCCCAGGATCTGGGCATCCATTGGTGTCTGGGAAAGGGGGGGGGCTGCAAGGAGAGAGGAACTGGTGGCCTGAACCTCACTTGATGGAAAGGGCTGTGGCTTGGTGGCTCACCTCCTGTTTTGCCCGCAGAAGGTTAAATCCCTAGAGGTGTCTCTGAGTAGGGCAGAGAAAAATTCTTGATTGACACCTTGGAGTGCTATTGCCAGCCCTACCTTAAATCACGGTGAGGTGGGCTGTTTCAGGGAGCACGTTTTGGGCCCAGAAGCCCACCAGGCACACACAGCCTTGGAAAGCCTGCAGGGGAAGCAAGTAAAATGATTTATCCCCATATTGCAGATGGGGAAGACTGAGGCCAAGAGGGAGTGGCTTTCCTAAGGCCAACTAGTACGTTTGTGGCAGAGGCCAGATTTAAACCAGGGAAGTCCTGGTTCACAGCTCAGTTGCTTCACCACCACACTTCATGTCTCTCTATGAAGTGAAATTCAGGAATTGGAACGCTCCTAAATGGGGCACAGACTTCTGCAATCTGGAGACGTGCAAGCACGGTTGTACATTCAGCAGCATTTTTTTGTCCTGGCCTGTTACCTCCCCCCTCCCTCCCTTTATTTTTAGACTTTTCACTCCCGTCAACCTTCTTTCTCTCTCGCTTTCAAATCCTCTTCCTTTCACAAGCCTGACTTTTCAAAGACCGTCCGACGCGCTTCCCTTTGTACCTGCTCCGACGCAGCTCCTGAATATGGAGCAGGACCGCTTTCATGTGCCACTCTGCCGAGGATCAAACCTGGAGAACCTCCGGGTGGCGCCTTTTTCTTCTCGACAGTCAAGAGGAGCAGCCAGGCTTCTTGTAGCAGCCTGGCCCCAATCGATCAGGAGCCAACTACGCCCCACTCGTCTCACGATCCTCTCGCAGCTTTGCGCCCCTGGCATTGGCTGTGTCCACACAAGCAGCCCACACTCTTCTTGCGCTGTTTCTGTTCAGACCTGGTGCCTGGCTTGCGTTTCCTCACGCACACACACACACCTCGCTTCTTTCAGGCTGGCTGCAGCGGCATCGTCAGACTGCCATGCCTGGAAAAGGGCTATAAGACGGGATGACGCTGACTTTGCTGCTGGTCCAGCGAGCTCAGTGCTTCTCCAGGGCTGCAGCCCAGAATCTTTCCCAGCTGAGCTGGAGGCGCTTCTGAACTCTGACCCAGCCACCACCTGGCACCGCCTCTGGCTGTTCTGCCCGGCAGCTCGTCCAACTGCCTTGGGAAGGCGCCGCGGTTCTCACACTGGGGACCCTGGCTGGCAGCAGGCAGTAGGCACCTGACTTCCTGTTCCGCCAGGGCAGCCCCAGACTGAGGAAGCTCTTGGCTTGGCTTCTGCTGGCACAACAGCGCCACCCCCTGTAATGGCCAGAGTTGGCACTGCTCTGCTTTTATCCAAGAGACCTGAGGAGCCGACAGGGGCTTGGCTGGCTCGATCTAACGCTCACTCCAGGTCCACTTTCCTTAGTCTGAGTAACTCCTCAGAGCAGCCATATTGACTCTTTTGCCTCCCCTCCCCTCCTCCCTCCGTGCCTCCTTCTGTACTCAATTCCAACCTGGCCCTGCAATTTCTGCCTCTGGTCCTTCTGGTCAGGGCCGACCCATCCATGAGGCCAACTGAAGCGGTCGCCTCAGGCAGCAGATGGGTCGTGGAGGGTGCCTATCGCAGCCCACCTGCTTGCCTCCACTGCTCCCCCCACTCCCTGGATGAAAAACTGTTGCTCTTCCCACACCACACACAATTTCACAAGCCTGCCTCACATATCTCATCTTAGCTGTCATCCCCCCTCTCTGCTCCTTCCTACAGCAGTAAAGCAATTTAAACAGCACGGCAACAATGGATAAGGAAACCCTCGGATTCCTAGGAACCTGAGCACTTCCGCTGTTCCCTGGGGCTGTGGAGTGTTGGAGATGGGCAGCGTTCGTCTGCTGAGCACTGGGGGGCGATGTGTCATCCGGTCACCAAAGGACCTGTTACCTGAGCCCTCTGTGTTCCAAAGGAAAGGGCGTGGCCCCAGACCCCATTTCCTCCTCCTCCTTCTCCCATGCCTTCCTTATTCCTTCTCCTGATGCCGACGAGAGAGGACGTGGCATGCCTGAGCTCTGATGAATGGCGGCCATGATCCAAGCACACGACCATGCAGGAGGCCCCAGCTGTAGGGGGGGAGGCTTTGTCTTAAGTTAGAACTGAACCTCAGATGCTGTATATATGAGCTGAACCGTGAGTAAACCTCTTCTTTTTGCAACTTAACTCAGCCTATGCCTCGTGTGCTTATTTAGCTAATAGCAGTCTGCCTGGGTGTAAGAGGGAACAAACTCTGCTAAGAATCTCCTAGATAACCTCCCAAATAGAGGTTCTCCCAACATGGAGGACCCCCCAAGTTCTCCCCCAATCTCCTGGGACTTGCTCATTGCACCACCCTGGGGAAGGCCTTTCCCCTCCCCTGCTACATCGCGCATCATCCGAGCACCGAGAGTGACAGAATAAAGGTCTTGGACAGCACAATCTTAAATGTCAGGATCCCGTCCAGATAAGGCTTTTCTTGTCAGTCGTTTGGAAAAGAACCACCTGCTGCCTGACTCCAATCCAGCCCACGTCAGCTCAGACTTGCAGATTTGGCCCCACTTGTGGTGGTGCTGGCTCTGGCTCAAAATGAAAGCTCCGTGTATAGATGCAGTCTACCTTTGAGTATCAGATACTGGCAGGAAAACAATGGTTGTTACCCTCAGGAAAGCTTGTGGGCCTCCTGGAAGAGTCTTGCTTGGTCAGCATTGAAAAGAGAAGCCAGATCAGACTTTTGATCTGATCCAGCTCCGCTTTATTCTTCGATAATAAAGGAAAAGAAATTCTGGGTCCGCTTCGAATGGCGCTTCGTTCAGCTTCTTTTCGGTCAACGCTAAGGTGACAGCTTCTCTCTTGAAAGGCGACTAATTCCTTTCACTGAAACTCCAAATGCCAGGAATGAATGGGTCAAAGTACATTCCGCATCCTGGCAAGACTCTCCCCCCTCGGAGGGCATTTCAGGATCCTCTTGTTTTGTGACTGGTGGAATTACAGTTCTATTCACTTTTTTAAAAGAGCCTTTTTAATGGCACAGATAGACATTTTAATCTCTTTGAATGGGTCCCCCCCCTCCCAGCAAAAGCCTGTGGCACAGATTCTCATTACGCTAATGCTCAGATGCAGAAAATCCCATTCATGCAATTAGGATAAAAATCTCTCAGATTTCCCTCGGAACATGAGAGGTTTCAACTGGCGCAGCAGGAACATGTGCTAAAGAACAGCCTTGCATGAAACAGGTGAGGATAATGGACGTCTCTGGATGGAAAAAAAAACTCTTTACAATTACAGAGCCCTTTTCTCTGCCAGCAGAGTTCAGGACGCTGCCATCCAAAGCGCTATTTAAAGGGGCTCGGCTGAGCGCAGAGCTCAGCAGGCTCCTGCTGGCTCCCCCCAGCCGCGATCTCTCCAGGAGCATCAAGGCAAGCCTGTCTCTCCGCTTCATTGTTAGTCCGCACACCATGGCTTCTGGGCCGGCCCAGCCATGAGGCCAACTGAAACAGTCGCCTCAGGCAGCAGATTGGGGGAGGGGGCTGACTACAGTTGACTGCTAGGCTGACGACGGCTGCTACCCTCCCCAGTAAAACCCCCCCACAAAATCTTTGCACTGCGGAGAAGCTCAGAGCAGCCCCGCCCCCAGCTGTCACTCATGCCTCCTCGGTGCACATCTTTCCATCTCATTACGATCCGTCAGAGCTGCCGCACGGCCGTGTCTTTTCGATGGGAACAGCCTGTACGCCCGTGCGAGCTGTCAGCCCCTGTGGAAAGCGGAGAGCTCGGCTGTCTTTCTCCCAGCATGACGGAGTGGTGTCTCATGCTGCTGCAACTTCACTGCTGGGGGTCGCAGGGGAGAACGGTCTAGAGAGCGTTAGCAGGGGGGGGGGGCTGCCAGGAACCTGCTGTTTCCCAAGGTGCAAACATGGCTCAGAGCCCAGGGCAAGCTGAGACCTGCTGGACCAGGCCAGGGGACCCATCTAGCCCACCAGGCACCCCTGGGAAGCCCCAAGCAGAGGCCACTCGGCACACGTCCAATGGGGAGAAGGTCCCAGGTGCCCCCTTCTCCCCCCCCCTGACTCGAGGGCGGTGCCCAAGTGCCACGAGACCTCCAGGTGGTTGGGCCTGGATTTCATTTTCGGAGCTCCGACAGTTGGCCAAAGAGCGCGGAGTCAGCCGAGCAAGAACAAAGCCTCTTAACGAGGTTGTTAGAATCGCATGATGCATTTTTTAGAACGCGAGACAAAGCATCTGGAGGCGCCCATAATGTCCAGGTGTGCGCCTTGCCGCCAGCTAACGACGTTTAAAGGGTAATTTACTGGAGACAATGGCACATGGGCCTGATCAATACCTCTTGAGAGGGACTATTACTACCGAGAGTCACGTAGGCGCCTGCCAAGGCCTTTGGATGAGGCCCGTAAATTTCCGAAACAAAGAGAGCTGATTGCATTGGGGAGATTTGGAGAAAAACAACCACAGAGTCACAAAGAGATGGAGAATTGTGGCACTGTAGGAGAGAGAGGGGTTAATGAAATTAAATCTCTGCAGTCTTTCACTCAAGTTGTCCTCTGAATGCCTCTCTTGGTCTGGGGGCAGCAGACTCCTCAGGCTACCCTATAGGAGCAGTCCACTACAAGCCCAGTCTGGCTCAAGACATGTCCAGCCCCCAGCTGGGCGGGCCTGTTGGGCCCTCCAGAGGAACTTCCGGGGAAACTGGAAGGCACATCTGTTGCCGGGGAGACTGGCCTGCCGCATGCCAGTATTGCAGGGGTGGGCGGAGGAGGGATGAACAGGCCGTTTGGGATTGGGAGTGCGGGAGCTCCTGGGTGGCCACCCGGCCTAGTGGACTTGACCGAAGGGCCCTGTGAGGCAGGCCAGCTGGACCATACAGAGGAAACTTGGGTGGCGCTCGAACCCATTCTGAGGCCCTGCAAGCCGCTGTCTGAAGGTTGCCCTCCGTGGGGTCCCTGGGCCCAACAATGCTCCCGATGAGCCCTGGCCCCAGAGGCAACAAGGAGGGGGCTCCCACCAGGCGGGCCCATGATTGTCCATGCCCAGGCTGCACCACGTTTCTGGGCCTTGAAGAATGAGGTGCCCTGCTGCATCAGGTTGGAGGCCCAGCTGGGCCAACCCAATGCCTCCAGGAAGCCCACCGGCAGGGCTTGCTCTCTCCTACGATTGTCCCCCAGCAACTTGCATTCAGAGGTCGACTGCTTCTGAACACAGAGGCCCTGTCTAGCCACCATCATGCAAGCAGGAGCATCATGGTGTATTATGGGGAAGGAAGGAGGGGCACTTACTTATGCCTTTCCTCCCATGCCACAGTCCTGGAGGAAACACCACTCTGTATCTGCAGCTACAAGAAGGCCCAAGAACACACTGGCCCAGTGGCCCCTTCCCGGTTCAGAATGTGAATGTCTCCAACACATAGGTCAACAAGGATCCTTGGGAAATGTGCTTGCCTAGGGCCCCTGAAGACTCAACAGCGCCACCAGCTGGAAACGACATGTGCAGGGCACGGGAAAGGTTACAGCAAGATGTAAGAGCCAAGAGGTAGGGAGGGTTGAGAGACCAAGGAGATTTTGTGCTGGATCCGGGAGCGGGCAGGGAGCCAGTGGAGCGATTTCAGGAGGGGCGTGATGTGCGAGGTAAAAACCTTAGTGCACCTGCAGGGCTTGAATTATGCATCAATGTTGTGTCTTGCAGAATGGCACGAAACCACCGCATGCATAAGTAATTAGTCCAAACAATAAAGCCCAACGCAGAAGACGTAGAAGAAATAAATTAAAAAGAGAAATTAGACCGTGTTTGGGAGCGAGCCCGACCCCACGGGCCATCAGAATGCACCGTCGCGCTTCTCCTGCCATGTTTATCGCTCAACCAGGCGATTACGCTCGAGTAAGCCGCTGTCGCAGCCATCTGCTCGGCCCGGTCCTTTCTCGCCGGAGACTCCACGGACTTCCCTCGCCGTGCAATTAAGCGCTTAGCAAGCAGTCAACGCCAGTGTTGTCCCTGCCCGGCTGGGATGAAACGGAGGCGTCCTCTGCTTCCCTTGGAACGGAGGACTTTGCCATCTGGGGCATTTGTACAGCTTTTGGCGTGGGACGGCCCGGGATGAAGCTTGCGTGTGTGTGATGTCTCTGTGACAAGCAGGCCTGTCCTCAGCTCTTGGAAGGACGCCTGCCGAAATGCCAATGGCCTCAAGCCCGTTTTGTGTCCTTGGAGGCGGGTAGCCCAAGAGACCAGATGGGAGGGTGGATGGATTGGTCCATCGGGAGCCACAAGGAGGAAGTCACGGCTTGAAATGCAGGTGTACTGAAGTCCCCCCGTGTCTAGAGTTGTTCGATCCAGAGACGGGAACCTGAGCTCGACAGTTTCAGGAGAAATGCTCGCTAGGTCCTCCTTGCTGCGAGCCTCGGCTGCTGTATGGACAGACAGCTCCCCTGCCGGCTCAACAGTTGAGCCTTGAGTTTCAGTACAAATCTCTCCATGCTGCTCAGCTCCGCCTGCTTGTCTCTTGCAAGCCCACGACCCCAGCCCCCCCCCCCAGCACCAGTGTTGCTTGGAATGGGACAGAAGGGGAGAAAGGGATTCGATACAGACCTAGTTTTTGTCATATGATAAGCTCAACATATGATAACAGATCCTGCACCTTCCCACATCTTGGGCGTGATAGACTAAAACCAACCACCTCACTTCTGCTTTTGAATTCTGATGGCAAATTCCTATCTCCCCCCTGTGTTATACTGGAGCTAACAGCTGCAGGGTGGATTAACCGAGGGTATTTTTCCCCCCTCTAAGTCCGAGGATTTGACTGGTCAGACGTCAATGGACAACAAGTCAAATGGGACCTGTCAGGTTCACAGAAAATCTGTCACTGGAAATGTCACTAGTGATGTTGCAATGATTAAATTTTGGGTCCAGAATCCTTGGCCCCTCGCCTTATTGAGCGAATCAAGCACCTGATATTGACAGAAACATGAGTTAAAAGGGGGGGAGGTTTGAAGCAATCAATGAGTTATTAGTCTGGCTGGCCCATCGTGGGGGAGATGAGGCGGTGATGGGGGTTGATGGAAACACAGGTTGCAAAAAAGCCAAACACGTAGGTGTGCACAGATATATCTCCCCAAAATCTTAGACTGTACAAGTGCAAAGGCTGTGAGCTGGCTACCAGCCCAATCCTAGACAGCTTTACTCAGAAGGAAATTTCACTGTACTTAATGGGATGCACTCCCAGCCTAGGTCTGGGGAATGATTGGAGCTCAGTGAGAGACAGCACTGGCTTTGCATTCTGGAGATCTCCGCACCTACCAGATTGGGGTTCAAAAATCCCTGCCTGAGCCCCTAAAGAGCTGCTGCTGCTGCTGCTGCTGTGAGTCTGTGTTGCCAATGCTGAGCTAGATGGACCAGTGTCAGACTCAGCAGGAAGCAGCATCACAAGAGCTCAGAAAAAGCAGGGGATAGTCTTGGTCCACACATCCAAGCGGCTTCTTTTTAGCTGAACACCTTCGGCGAATAGACACATTTGCATGGCAGTTCCCCCCCCCCCCCCCATCGATGGAAAGAATTGGCTGTCCTCACAGAGCAAAGAGGCTGTACGGCTGGCTGTTCATGCTGGCTGTACGGAGAAGAGGCCAGTGAAACGTGCAGATTGGTTCTTGAAAAACTGACTGGTAGGGCAGAAGGGCCAGAGCCTGGACAAACCAGCCTCCGAGTTTGCGCTTTCTGGTCCACCGTTGAGACAAGATGGCAGCAGGACACAGGTCAGAGCCTTTTCTGCAGTGGCTGTCAGAACTCCTTCCCTGGGGGGAGCCGCCAGCCAGGTGACCCCCTTGCCTAGCTGCTTTCAGATGATATTATTGTGAAGGGTGAGAGCTTGTGGGTTGATTTGAGCTGCTAGTTTACAAACTTTAGTTTGCAAACTTTAACGCCGGCTACTGTGCTACTTCATTTGTTTTAATTGATTGTTGTTGCTGCTGCTGTTTTTAAACATGCAAGACAGGTTAACAAGCTTTTAAAATGAATAATGCTGTTGGGCTCTTTCCCCCCTACTGCAACCCTCTGCCCCTTACCGGATGCAAAACGCTGGCTCCCCAATTCCTGTACCCGTTGGCCGTATTCACAAGTCACCCCGTCCCGCTTCTTTAAAAAGGCAGGGAGAGATGGAGCAATAAGCCTCGCATCCCTTGTGAAAGCGGACCCTTGTTTCACGCGGAGATAGACGCAGCATTTTCCCAAAGGCCCAGCCATCAAAGCGAGTCTTTCGCCTCTTGGCGACAGTCGCACAGCTACGTATCTAATGCTTCTTGATTAACAATCTCTCTCCGAAGTTCTCTGCAAGAGAAGGGGGAGGAAAAAAAGTGAAAATAGCAGGAGGCCAAGAGGGCGCCTGGCTAGAAGAGAGAGACGCCTGCCACGTCTACCGAACAGGCTCCGCTGGAAGCCCAGGGGGTATTATTGGCGGGGATTTATCATGAGGAGAAAGGCTAAAGGGATGATAAATGGAAGTTTATTCCAGCAAATACGACGTTATCCGTTAACAAGCCCGTTAATGGCGCTGGGATTCAGGAACAATCCCTCAGCATCTGACAGGACGTTTCAACGACGGAACCTGGCACTGGAAGAGGAAAAGCGCGGCTGGCGGGGAGGCCTGTCGTGTGTGGCCAGCCCCCCCCCACCAAGGAAGCCCCCCCCAATGGTGGCAGGTGCGGGGACCACTGGAGCAGTTCGGGGACTAGAAGTGGGACTTGGCAGCAGGTGCATGAAACGGCCCAAAGCTCTCCAGCTCCCTCCAACGACCCAGCGGTCCTTTTGCCCTTGCTGCCGCTTGCGCATCATCGCACAACCTCCCGGAACACCGACGGGACACACTGACCTGCGAACAAGCCCCACATCGGAGTAAACATGCGTAGGATGGCGGCACCACACGCTACATACCCGTCACAGAAACAACTGCGTCTGTTCCCCTGTTTTCCCCTCCCCTCCCTCGCTTTTCCTCCCCCTGTTGTCTCTCCGGAGTCAGTGTCGAGATTGTAAGCCTCTCGGGGCAGGGATCTGTCTTTTTACTCTGTGTCAAACACCATGCTCAGTAGTGACACTACAGCAGGAATACAGTACTTAATAATAGAGTGCTAGTCGGGCTGGGGAAGGCCTGGGTTCAAGCCAAACAGAATCCCTGACAGCATTTCACAAATACAAGGGGGCCTTATTTGGATGAAAGTGATGTGTCCTGACAGGAGCTGCCGCTGTCAGAACCCCGACTGGTGCCCGAGCTGCACTGCACACACCCCAGTTTCATCCCTGAGTAGAACGATTGCCGGATTAGATCCTATCACAGTTGTTCAAAATACACTTTAGCATCACCAGCAACACGTCAAACCACCGACGGTTCATTGCACCGCTGATTTTGAGCAGAACATTTCTCTCTGGGCAGCCGGCAGCCACCATTCGCTCTCCCAGAATTCCCCTGGGCACTGTGACATGTAGTGGCGCCATTGTCAAGAGGGACTTCAGGCTAATGAAAAAAATGGCGCCTTCCTTCCCATTGCTGGAAAGAGCATCGTTGCTTGCTGCATATAAGCCCCCCCCCGTTTTGCCCCTGCCTCCCCAAATCCCCCCTCCTCATTTTTACTGCTGCTAATAGGATGATGAAATTGAGATGACCATTTGGGGTTAGCATTAATTCATGCTAACATGCACACAGGGAAACTAAGTACCTGTGAAACTGGGCATTTGGATAAGATAAGAGATAGAAAATAAAAAGAAATATATAATGGTTTGTTGATGCCTTATTATTATAACCTTCTAGTCTATCTTTCTTCCTTTACCTTTCTCTCTGCCATTTTCTTTCTTTCTTTCTTTCTTTCTTTCTTTCTTTCTTTCTTTCTTTCTTTCTTTCTTTCTTTCTTTCTTTCTTTCTTTCTTTCTTTCTTTCTTTCTTTCTCGTTTTCTCTTCCCACTTTGCTCTCTTCGTTCTTTTGTTTAGAAAAAAGCTTTGTGTGTGAATGTGCGTGAGATGCGTGCGGATTGAGGGGGGCTGCGCCAACTGTTTGTACAGTGGGAAAAGAAGCTTACAATAAACGCTGGCATGGCGCCTTAACGCTTATGCGCAGCATACAGTACATTCATGCACATGGGGAAAACACCCGAGACAAGATGCGTATGCTCCTCAGCGAGAGGTTCAACTCCTAGCGGGCCTTGGGGAAGGAAATGAACCCTGAACAATGACAACTGTTGCAGGATGCAATGCTAACCTTTTCACAAGGCATCCCTTCAAGGGAAAAACAGAGACAGTGACCAGAAAATCAGAACCGTCCCTGGTACATTGCGAGCATGTGCACGAGAAAACAACCAGTATGGTTTTAATTTGCTGCATTTCCATTTTGTTCTTATTTTCATTCCTTTTCATGGTTCCATTCCTTTTTGTGGGGGAGGGGGTGACTTCAAAAGATGCAATGAAGCATCATCATCTTATTTGCAACACCAGCTTCCAGCTCTTCTGCATAGCTTCCTCCTTGGGGAAGGTCATTCCCCCCCCCCGACACATTCTGTCCTGTAACAGCACAGCAGCCGACCCCAGGCAGGAGGGGTAAAAAAAAAAAAGGTGAAAAATACTGACTGCCGCAAGAAATGGCTGTGTGGAAGAAGGCCTACAAGCAGCTACTGCTACCGGTAAGAGCGCAATACTTTTTATTTTTAAAAAAATCCCAGATGAATGACAACAAATAGGAGTTCTGAAAATCAAAGCCCTGTTTGTTGCCATTTATTCTTTAACGCCTTTGTTTTGGAACACGTGGGATTCAGTACAAAGGAGGGACATTTGCCGCCGGTTCCATTCTTTCCAGAAGGGAAGGTGCGGGTATGTGCCTGGTGAATTTAATTCAGTATGGAGAGCTGAAGCAGACATGCTTAGTACAGCTGTACCATTTTGCAAGCCCCCATTGGTCTCAACCAAGCCAGCCTGCAGATGGGCTGTAAATCATATTTAATGATTAGTTGGCAACAACTGTTTTCAAAGACTGCTTGTCCAGTGGGTGGGACTAAGGGGTGGAGCTTGACAGAATCTGATGAGTCATGGGTAGAGCTTGGCAGATTTGATGAGTCATGGTTGCTTTGGCAATGTCTGGAGTTTCCTGCCTCTGTCCCCGGAGGTCCCATTTTTTAACTGCTACCACTAATAGCCAATGAGAGATTGATATTCTCTCCCATGTGAAATTAGATGCAACCTAATTTAGCACAGTGTAGTGCAATTTATTTATTTTTATTTACAGTATTTCTGGATCAGACAGAGTGCCTGAAGAACTATGGACGGAAGTTCGTAACATTGTACAGGAGGCAGCAACTAAAACCATCCCAAAGAAAAAGAAATGCAAGAAAGCAAAGTGGCTGTCAGATGAGGCTTTACAAATAGCTGTGGAAAGAAGGAATGCAAAAAGCAAGGGTGAAAGGGAAAGATATAAACAACTGAATGCAGAGTTCCAGAGAATAGCAAGGAGAGATAAGAAGGCCTTCTTAAATGAACAATGCAAGGAAATTGAGGAAAACAACAGAATGGGGAGGACTAGAGATCTCTTCAAGAAAATTGGAGATATCAAGGGAACGTTTTGTGCAAAGATGGGCATGATAAAGGACAAAAAAGGCAAGGACCTAACAGAAGCAGAAGAGATTAAGAAGAGATGGCAAGAATACACAGAAGAACTATACAAGAAAGATCTGAATGTTCCTGATGACCACGCTGGTGTGGTCACTGACCCAGAGCCGGACATCCTAGAGAGTGAAGTCAAGTGGGCCTTAGGTAGCATTACTAACAACAAAGCTAGTGGAGATGATAATATCCCAGCTGAGCTACTTAAAATCCTAAATGATGATGCTGTGAAAGTGCTGCACTCAATATGCCAACAAATCTGGAAAACTCAGCAGTGGCCAAAGGATTGGAAAAGGTCAGTTTACGTTCCAATTCCAAAGAAGGGCAGTGCCAAAGAGTGCTCAAACTACCGCACAATTGCACTCATTTCACATGCTAGCAAGGTTATGCTCAAAATCCTACAAGCTAGGCTTCAGCAGTACGTGGACCGAGAACTACTGGACGTACAAGCTGGGTTTCGAAGAGGCAGAGGAACTAGAGATCAAATTGCCAACATGCGCTGGATCATGGAGAAAGCACGAGAGTTCCAAAAAAACACCTACTTCTGCTTCATTGACTACACAAAAGCCTTTGATTGTGTGGATCACAACAAACTGTGGCAAATTCTTAAAGAGATGGGGGTACCAGACCACCTTACCTGTCTCCTGAGAAACCTGTATGCGGGTCAAGAAGCAACAGTTCAAACCGGCCATGGAACAACTGATTGGTTCAAAATTAGGAAGGGAGTACGGCAAGGCTGTATATTGTCACCCTGCTTATTTAACTTATATGCAGAGTACATTATGAGAAATGCAGGGCTGAATGAATCGCAAGCCGGAATCAAGATTGCCGGGAGAAATATCAACAACCTCAGATATGCAGACGATACCACCCTAATGGCAGAAAGTGAAGAAGAACTAAAGAGCCTCTTGATGAGAGTGAAAGAGGAGAGTGCAAAAGTTGGCTTGAAACTCAACATTAATAAAACTAAGATCATGGCATCGGTTCCCATCAATTCCTGGCAAATAGAAGGGGCAGAAATGGAAGCAGTAACAGATTTTACTTTTCTGGGCTCCAAGATCACTGCAGACGGAGACAGCAGCCATGAAATTAAAAGACGCTTACTCCTTGGAAGGAAAGCTATGGTAAACTTAGACAGCATAATAAAAAGCAGAGATATCACCATGCCAACAAAAGTTCGTATAGTCAGGGCGATGGTGTTCCCAGTAGCAATGTATGGTTGCGAGAGTTGGACCATAAGGAAGGCTGAGCGCCGAAGAATAGATGCTTTTGAACTGTGGTGCTGGAGAAGACTCCTGAGAGTCCCTTGGACTGCTAGGAGATCAAATCAGTCAATTCTAAATGAAATCAAGCCTGACTGTTCCCTGGAAGGACAGGTACTAAGGCTGAAACTCAAATATTTTGGCCACCTAATGTGAAGAGAGGACTCTCTGGAGAAGACTCTGATGCTGGGAAAGATTGAAGGCAAAAGGAGAAGGGGAAGGCCAAGGATGAGATGGTTAGACAGCATCACCGATGCAACAAACATGAAAATGAGCGAACTCAGGAAGATAGTGGAGGACAGGAAGGCCTGGCGGGATATGGTTCATGGGATCACGAAGGGTCGGACACGACTTAACGACTGAACAACAACAACAGTATTTCTATCCCGCCTTTCTCCCCGAAGGGACCCAAGGCGGCTTCCCCGACTCTAAGGTGTGGTGCTCATCCCCATTTCAAAGCTGAAGAGCCAGCGTTGTCTGAAGACGCCTCCATGGTCATGTGGTCGGCATGACTCTCCTTGCCGCAGCGCGTAGCATGCGGCTGGAACACGGAGCGCTGTTTACCTTCCCGCAAGCGGTACCTATTTATCTACGTGGGGCTGCCCTTGAAGACGGTTCGGAAGCTGCAATTAGTGCAGAATGCGGCGGCCCGGGTGGTCACTGGAGCTAGGCAGTTTGACTCTGTTGAGCCGCTGCTTCAGCGGCTGCACTGGCTGCCCATTCGTTTCCGAGCCCAATTCAAGGTGCTGGTAATGACCTTTAAAGCCCTTCACTGTTTGGGTCCAGGATATCTGAGGGACCGCCTTCTCCCATACATTTCGGCCCGCTCTCTTAGGTCATCTGAGGGGGCTCTCCTGCGGGTGCCACCTCTATCACAAGTTAGGGGAGTGGCAACACGTGGGCGAGCCTTCTCTGCTGTGGCGCCACAACTCTGGAACTCCCTGCCAGGGGATCTGAGAACCACCCCTCCCTCATGACTTTTCGGTGAGGGCTCAAAACGTTTTTGTTTCGTCTAGCGTTGGGGTGATGGGTTGTAGTCCGCCTCCTGTGTCTCAAGATGCTCTGCCATGCTGCTTTTGTGCTCCATATTGTCCCCCCCCCCCGTGGATTTTATTGTTTTTAAATTAAGTATGTATTGTTTTAAAAACAATAAAATCCACGGGGGGGGGACAATATGGATTTTATTTTATTTTATATGGAGAAGACTCTGATGCTGGGAAAGATTGAAGGCAAAAGGAGAAGGGGAAGGCCAAGGATGAGATGGTTAGACAGCATCACCGATGCAACAAACATGAAAATGAGCGAACTCAGGAAGATAGTGGAGGACAGGAAGGCCTGGCGGGATATGGTTCATGGGATCACGAAGGGTCGGACACGACTTAACGACTGAACAACAACAAATGTATTGTTTTAAACTTATTTTCTGTATTTTAAACTATGTTTTTTAATTTTTGTTGTAAGCCGCCTTGGGCATTTGCCTCAGCATAGGATAAGGCGGGATATAAAAATTTTAAATAAATAAATAAATACTCGCATTGACATGCTTTGGAACTGCTAGGTTGGCAGGAGCTGGCCAAGCAACGAGAGCTCACCCGAATCACCTTTACCTTTTTAGTGCAATCCCCAATATACAGGGCATGGAATGTCCATGTTTAGAAGCAGCAAACCTATGGATATCAGAGGATGCAGAAGGCTGTGACGTTTGCGTCCTGCTTGTTAAAAACCAGATACTGGATTGAATCCACCTTTGCCTGGTATGTTCTTTTGCCAGTGCTCTGTACCTGTTTCCATTCATTTTCAGTCCCTGTAATTCTCAGATTGATGGCAAAAGTACAGAGGAAAGAGGACTCGGGGGCCCTTCTGCCCCTGGAGGGTTTGGCACATCACTGAGGGATGAGTGCGAACTATCAATTCCCCAAGTGCTGCTGTTGTTGGCCGATTTTTCCCAATTAATCCCCAATTAAGTGTTGACATGGATGAATAAGAGGGTATAATTAAGAAAAATGCCAAGATGCAAATCTGCTTCGTTGCTGCCGACTTGGAATCATGCTGGGATCCAAAAATAAAACTCCAGCCGTCGGTTCTGTTGCAGAAGGGGTTGTGTGGACGAGGAGGAGAGAAGAGGAATGACATGAGGCCTTCAGGCTTCCAACAGGCGCAGTTGCAACAGATGGAAGCATTTCTGTGCCAACAGAAGATCTTCATCAAGGACGATCGCTGGAGGAAACAGGAAAGTGTTCCGAGTCCAACTCCGAGTAAACTCAAAGGCCGAGTCTCCAAACGGGAGCTGGAGCTGGCCGGGTCAGTGAGATGGAGGAGGGACCAGCAGGTTGGGTGACAATCTAGCAAAATCCAACCATGGTTTCTACGGTGATGGGACTCCACCCCACACCGCACATATCCCTCACCAACCTTATCACAGTGCCCGACTGAATGTGGTGATGGCCAACGGCTCAGCATCGGATCACTTTCAATGACAACGTTGACAAACGCGTGGCGGAAACACTTATCAATGGTTGTTAGTTGCAATGGCTGTGTAGAACCTCCAGCTTCAAAGGCAGTCTACCTGTGTGAATTCCAGTTGATGGGGTGCAATGGCAACGGAGGACGGTTGCCTTCATGCTTTTTTTGTGGGCTTCTTAGAGACATCTAGTTGGCCACTTTGGGGAACAGGATATCAGACTTATTGGGATAAGCCTCTATTTGAGAGGTTATCTAGGGGATTCTTAGCAGAGTTTGTTCCCTCTTACACCCAGGCAGACTGCTATTAGCTAAATAAACACACGAGGCATAGGCTGAGTTAAGTTGCAAAAAGAAGAAGTTTACTCACGGTTCAGCTCATATATACAGCATCTGATTAAAGATCAGAGGTTCAGTTCTAACTTAAGACGAAGATAGAAAAGCCCCCCTACAGCTGGGGCTTCCTGCATGGTAGTGTGCTCGGATCATGGCCGCCATTCATCAGAGCTCAGGCAGGCCACGTCCTCTCTCTGCATCAGGAGAAGGAAGAAGGAACGCATGGGAGAAGGAGGAGGAGGAAATGGGGTCTGGGGCCACGCCCTTTCCTTTGGAACACAGAGGGCTCAGGTAACAGGTCCTTTGGTGACCGGATGACACATCGCCCCCCAGTGCTCAGCAGACGAACGCTGCCCATCTTCAACAAGACTACATGGATCTTTGACCTGGTTCAGTGGCGGGGGCTATTCTGAAGATCTTATGAATGCAAAGTTGATCAAGGTGCACCAGCAGGAGCACCCAAAGGGGCTCAGCCAAGAATATATCACCATCGGCCTTGAATGCAGCTGTTCTTTGCTCCCACAACTTTTCCATACAATGCCTCACTGGCAACACGACCGTGAAGGATCTCTCTCTCTCTCTCTCTCTCTCTCTCTCTCTCTCTCTCTCTCTCTCTCTCTCTCTCAGAGGCTCTGTCTTTAACTGGAAGCGGCTGGCAATAAGTCAGCCTAGCAAACAGGAGTAATTTGATATTGCTGAGCTCGGTTGGGGCAAAACAGAAAATCAATGAGACGAGTTGGATTTGTGTCAGAGAGGCAGGGAGGAAGGAAAGTAAAAACTTAACCCGGTGGAGTTTTTTCCCCTCCTCCTGCAGTTGAGAAGCGGGCTGCAGAGTTTTTGGCTGATTTCCCAACCTGAAATGAGACCAAAGATTGAATCTTAACAGCCTCTGAATGTCCTCCCTCTCTTCTCTCTCATTCCGGCGCCCGCCTGCCTGCCTGCTTTGGCCTCTGGTGGCTTCGGTAACAAACCTGCTGTCTTGGTTACCGTCCGCTTGGTCTCTGGCCGGATAATAAAACAGCGAATTCAAGGCCCTTGGGTGCGAGTGGTGCAGAGGGCAGTGGAGAAGGAAGAAGGACAGTGATTGCTCACACACAGAGCCCCAGCCTCTGCAGAAAATTGAATTTCAACTTCCTTGCACTGGCTGCGGAAGAAGGAAATGGCAGGTTTCTGGGCAAGCAAGGAGGACATTTCACATCCAAGGGGGAAATGAAAGCCAGTCTCTGCACTCAGAAGATGCATGAGGCAGCACCTGTGGAGGGCTGTACCACTTTAGAACGTTGGTGACGTTGCAGGATTGAGAGCCACTCTGAGCATAGAGGGGATGAAATATTCCCATCCCGATAGCCTGTGGAATAGTGTTCAAGGCATTTCACATGAGATGTTTGGGACTGCCGTAGCGGCACCCCCTGCCTGCCTTGGGGCTCTTCCCTCGCTGGGACTCTTGCTTGGTGGGGAGCGATGCTGCAGTGGTTGTGCTTGGACCTCTGTATGGGCAGAACAGAGCCTGGACAATGGACGAGAGCCCGGCTGCCCTTCCCCTCCCCCTTGCTCCTGTAGCTGCAGGGCTGCTGGGACAAGCTGGCTGCACCGAGAGCCGCTTACTTCTCATTGTATCACTCTGTAGTTGCTGCTTCACTCTGACCAGTGGGGGGTGGGTGGGTGGGTTATAACCTGTAAGCCACACAGCTTGACAAGAAGTCTTGTCGCCCCACCCCTGATCTCCTGCTTACAGGGACGTCTTGCTGGGGGGACCGGAGGGCATGACAAAGGGCTGATCCGACATGCCACAGACCTTGAGCCTAGGAAGTTGCCTTCCAGAGAGTCCAAGTCATGACCCACCAGGCTTGTTCTCCAATTGATCCACCAGTCAGACCATTGGCATTGTCTGCACTGACTGGTAGCGTCTGTCCAGGGTTTCAGAGAAGGGTCTTTCCCAACCCTACCTGGAGAGGCTGCCAGGACCTTCTGTATGCCAAAGAGGGGCTCCCCGGCCCTATGGAGCTTCTGCGAGGGGCAGGCCCTATTTCCTTCGAAGCAAAGGCAAAGCCTGTCTCAGAGGAGGGTGCTTGGCTGGGGGTAGGGGTGGACCAGAGGAAACACAATCCATTAGCATGCAAGACAAAGGGGGATGGAGAGGGGGGAAAGGAAGGAAGGGGGGGAAGATGCATTTTCATTTTCGACTTGTCAGGGCTGCGAAATGAATTACAGAATGAAACCGGTGAATGACAGAATAATGGGTTGTTCATTTGAAATGTTGTGGGGGGGGGGAGAAAGCTGGAAAAAAAGAAAAGGTGATCTCGCCATTGGAGGAGGCAGGATAAATGGCGCGAGGGTGACAGTAACTGATTAAATTACATGGTAATGAACTCATGATGAGGGGTAGGGCTGCTGGGCTGTATTTCAAGTGCGATCTCTGCCTAAGCCTGGGGTTTGGTGTGAGCGTGTGTGCACTCACTCACTCACACACACACACACACACACACACACACACACACACACACACACACACACACACACACATTTTTCAACACAAACTAGGCCCACCGTCGCAGAGTCTTTCCCCCTCCTGCTCAATCTGCCCATGAAATTCAGGAGGCACACGTCAGCCCCGGAGGTCTTGATACCTATGTCAACATCACTGTAGAATGATGAAAATTGTCATTCTAAATGCCATGTAAATTTCATTCCAGGCAGAGCTGTCCTGAGATAAAGCTTTCTCCTTTCTCCGAGTGAAACTGACATGCTGTGGAGGAGGAGAGGCCTGCCCCCTTTCTGCGCTTTGCTTGTCCTGTGGGTCACTCTGCCCTCCGTTCCACAACATTCATTTCAGAAATGAGCATACATTTCTGGTGCTCATCTGCAGCTTTTCTCCCTCTCGCATCATGTATTGCAAAAGGGTCATCTGGGCACGATTGTACGTATGGCTGCAATATCAGTCGCAAACTCTAAAGAGCCAGGGGAAATAACACCATGGATCAACCAGGTTAAATGTCTCCTGCAATGAAACGGTCTTCATGAGCAGCAGCAACAACAACGTCATCCAAGTGAGAGCAAGATGGATCTTCTGTCCTGAGGCAGGGAGTTCCACATCCGGCCTCCTGATGCAGTCAGTTGGTGGCAGGATGTGCAAAACAGCCAACTCAAGTGGATGGGCAGAATCATGTGGGACGATGCGACTGCTTTAGTATTTGGGCCCTCGGCTCTTTAGAACAATGGTGATTGGAGAAGGGAGCCAGGGAAGCACGTATAAAAAATGAATGAGCCTCAGCCCCTGAGAGGTTACAGTATGAAAGATGATATCCAAAAGGGGAAAGAGCGAATGTGTTATTGAATATAAGAATATTTTAAAACAGAGTCAGCTCAGTATTGTCTATCCTGCTGCACTAGGGGAGTGGTAAATTTGGATTGCAGGAGTTCGTCATGGCATCCTGTGTAGCCAAGAAGCCCCACTGTGGCTACACAGCAACACAAAACCAGCTTTACTTTCCTTGCCACTTATTCCTATTTTGAAACTTATTGTGCTTCATTCAAAGTTCTAGATCATTTCATTTCAGTGGGTTGCAATGGCTGAAAAACAGCGGTATAGAAGTGCAAACACGGAATTGAAAAAAAAAACACCCCCAATGCATATTAAACTAGGGGAGGGCTTTTACCTTCTCTCCCTGGCTTGTGGGCTCCTCTTATCTTCCCATCTTTGGTAACCATCCCATCCCCAGATTTCCATTTGTCAAGGAAGGTTAAGACTCTACTGTGACTTTTGAGATCAACATTGTTGGTGAGTTCAGTGCAATTGTTTAAAGGAACGACAGATGATACCCCTACCCTACCCCCCGACACACCAAAACACCTCAACATCTGAACGAGCATCTTGCAAGGCAGAAAAGTTTAATAGAGAATGTCATCAGTAATTTAAAATGCCAAAGAGAACAAGTTAGCATCAGAGCTCCCTGCTGTTTGAAGCCATCAAACAGAATATGTTTTTTGCAGGCTGGGGAGAGAAGTCAAGGAACATAGCAGGAAAGCGTGTTACATACCTGCTCCTTTCATCTCTTTGGCTCTCTAGTTCTTCTCTGCAGGTTTCAGATCTGCATCTGTATTTAACAGGGGATTGCAAACTGTTGATTGCTAGCATCCCTTAGCTATTGGCTGAGCTGATGTGACATCATGGAATGTTCATAGACATTCTAACTGGGGAAGGTGTCAGTAATGGAATGTTGGTGAGTGGTGAAGTGTATGCTGTTGTTTTTAGTTGCATGTGCTTAACACTTAGCTGCAGGAGGGAAGGGGGGGGCTAAGGCATGACTTTTCATGGAAGTGCAGAGGTTTCTCAGAAAAGGTGGGTAAAGCTGACAGGAGGCAGCCTGGCCACCTGCACAAGGTAACCCTCTTTGAATCCAGGGAGCAGAGATGACGAGTCGCACCTACCCACTGGTCCATTGCCCCCGACCCAGGGGACCTGAGCCAGCCCCACATCCCACACAGGGCCTCAGCTCCATGGTTTTCAAACAACAAGGGCTCCCTCCGCCTCTTCTCCCCATTCCTGCAAAGTAGCAGAAAATGAAACAATTGCTAAATAAACAGTAAATCAAAGCGAGGCAGTGGCAACCTTTCCGACAATTGTAATGTGGAAATAAATTCGTGCCTTCTCAGCACAAATTGGACACGAGGTGGAGGGTTGCCGGTATTAAAATGCTGCATCTAACCTGCTCCTTCTCTCCCCCGCCCCCCCCCTCACATTGCCAGAGTAAGTTAGGGACTAATGGGAGAGTCGACTCCGAGGCAAATGTTTTACAAATGATCCATACACAGATTTAGATAAATACCAATTACAGATACTCTTTGGATTACACGGCCTCCTTCAAACATTCAGAAGCGGCAGTGTGGAATCCAGCTGGTCCAAGCCCAAATGCTTGAATCAGCCTTCTTTTCTCGGCGCCAGCCAATACAGGCCTCTTTGCAGTCGCCATTTCAGAGAATATCTGTCTGCTGCGACCTCTTCCAAACCGACAGTTGCCCAAACACAGCCTGCACATGGCCTTGGGGCAACAAACAGCACGGGGGGGGGGGAAGGAGGAGGTGGGGAAAGGTGACTGCACTCAGAAGAGCCGGGCTGGTCAGAGAAATCGTTCTCAGATTCAGAACTCTAGGCAGGGCTGGCGCAAGACCTCCTGACCCCGAGGCGGTCTGCCACATGATGCTGCCCCTCCTTAGATGCACCAGCCTCTGCTCCTCCCGCTCTCCAATGCTCTCGCTCGGCACCCCCCTCTCCTTTTCTTCTCCCTTTCCCAATCCAAGGAGTGGAAGGAGGAAGAGCAGCAGTGGAGGCAAGTTGGGGGACAGAGATGGGTGCCCCCCCATCAATCTTCCCTTCCAGGCCAGATGTCAAAGGAAGTGAGGTGAGGCAAGGCAGGACAGAAGGCGCCCTGTGGGGGGAGAGAGAAAGCTGGTGGAGGAAAGGCAGGGAGCAGTCATTGCAGCCTGGAAGCTGGCCAAAGTCGCCTCTCCAGAAGAAAGGGGCTGGCAGGAACAGAAGAACATAAGAAGAGCCCTGCTGGATCAGGCCAAAGGCCCATCTAGTCCAGCTTCCTGTATCACAACTCGAGCTGCTCGAGGCTTCCCAGCCCTGGCTACTGACCGAAGGATGTGGCTGGCAGCACTGCTGTGACTCACCTGAGGTTGGGTTGCAATCCAGCTACTGAAGTCCTCAGCTCTACAGTGTACACATCATGCGGATCTGTCCTCAAAGTTATCCGCACGTTACGTTCAACACTCCTATCACTCCTATCTGACTTTTTGCAGGATCCAGGCCCCACAAACCCGAGCTTCCCACACAACCCTGTGTGCAGTCATCATTCCCATGAACATGTGTACACTTGAGTACAACAAGATAAGAAGCAAACATCTCTCATTGCTGCATATTTGAGTCTCGGAGCCGCAGCCTGGACACACTCAATTCACGTGGAGCTGAGCCGTCCCTCTCTCACGGTACGGTTGGGCTCATTACAGGGGGCCTTCAATGTACCGTGCGGCAGAGGCAGCTTTGGAAATAAGCAAGATCAGAAAATAACCTCTACAGAGAGTAATAAAATAAACACACACACACACACACACACACACACACACACACACACACACACACATATATGAACCAGACTGGAGTTATTTATAGCAGCTCTTCCCAACCCTACTGAGTCACTGTGTGCTAAGGAACAGAATTAAAATACAATAAATCATCTTAAAAACCGCCCACATTAAAATTCAGTGAAACAACAGATCGGGGCAGGGAGGAGGGGGCAAAGACATGGAAAATCTGAATAGGGGAAGAGGCAGAGAAAATATAAAGAGGAAAATGGCTACATCAGTCATTATTGGGACAGTGAGTGAGGGACAGACACACAAAGATGGCTCATGTAGTTCAGGCACCCCCAAGCATGTAAAGCGTCTCTCTCTCTCTCTCTCTCTCTCTCTCTCTCTCTCTCTCTCTCTCTCTCTCTCTCTCTCTCTCCACTGCTCTGTGTCTTTGTCCCCTGGAGGATGGAGCGCTCTGGAACACCCCAACCTTGGGAGAAAAAGGTAGTGTGCCAGTGAGGAATTCAGCACCACGGGCAGCTCCCACTGGAGCAAGTATCAGAGGTTGGAGGCGTGGAGACTCCAGGGACAGCTAAGGACGGTGCTCCAGCAATGGTCCGGAGCAGCCGACTAGTCCAGCTCCATCCCTGAGGAACGCTTTTGCAACGGAAAGGAGCCCGATTCTAGCTCCTTTAATTCTAGCTCCTTTAATCTAGCTCCTCCTAGTGAGGCTGGGGGACCTGCCTGCCGGTGACCTTGGCTGTGTGGTGGTTGCAGCAGTGCCTGTGCGGAGGAGAAATTCTTAGTGTTAGAAGCTCTCTCCGAGTGAAACAAATGCCAGCAGTGCTGGCTGCTGGGGGTCTCCTGTGGGTTCTCTAGCAAGGTGGGTCTTTCCAGAATGTTCCCTTAGAGTGGTCTTTGCTCCCCTGTCTTCCCGCATCCACGGAGCCTGGAGCCATGACGCAAACATGAGAAGTTCACCTTGTGCAAACTTTCTCGAGTGTCCAAGTCCTCCTGGTTCACCAGCAACTCCATTTGCGAAAGCAGCTGCCTCTCAGCTTTGTCCCTCCCTGCATCGGTTTCAAGCCCCCCTCTCTGGAGACTGGCATGACCCGGCCGCACGACGCTGCCTCAATGAGGGAGACGTCCTTGAGAAGGCATTCTCGGTCTCCAGCTGCACCCCTGCTGCCCGTCCCCACTAAATACTCATTGTGCGCACAGCAGGCTGCCCAAGTGCTTACAGCGATTTCGAGAGATATTTAAAAAGAGAGAGGGAGAGAGCACATCTACTCCATAAAACAACAATTAGCCGCACTCCCTAATTTACGAGCTTAATTTCCACCACCATTAAGGCCTGCCATCTCTCCGGCTTTCACGCAAGGGTAATTGTTTGCCTTCCGTAACGAGTTGGCGCGGTGGCTGCCACTGGCTCCAGCAACGCTTTCCAGAATGAAAGCGGCGAGGAGATGGCCGTCCATTTGTCTCGCCAGAAATTCAGCAGAAAGCAGAGCCAGGCCCTTGCCTGCTCGCGGGGAGAAGAGCCGTACGGCTGTGTTCAGCACGGAAATGGCCGCAAAACGCACGACGAAATGAGGCTTGGGCCACGGAGGCAGCAGGCAGCAGGGGCGATGGGGTCCGCTGGTCGATCCCTGGCTGAGCTGCAATGGGCTGGCAGGGCCCTCTGACTCCCCGCCGTTTAATCATGGCAGCGTCCAAAAGGATGTGGGTTTGTTTGTTTTTAATTAGGCCACCAAAACAAAGAGAATGTGGAGGGAACCAGGAGTGAATGGATTTGGGGGAGGAGGAGGAGGAGGAAGGGGCCGAGGGCTCAGTTCTGGGGATGAGGACAGATCCATAGGCTGAACCCCAGCGACCTCAGAGACACCCCAGGGGGGCACCTTTTTGCCCCTGCCTCTGGGTTGGGGTCTCAGGGCCTTTGAAAGAACAAAAGCAGATCCCACACAAGTCTGATACCTGTGCACTCCTCCGTTGCACCCCTTGGGGGATACCCTGTTGAGAGCTTGTTTCTGTGGGTCACTAGTTTGAGGCTTCAGCTCCCCCTGCAGAGTCTCTAGAAGATAAATATATCTCTCTGGGCACAATCCAAACCTACTTAGGCCACCGTTGTAACCAGTGGCCCAGCGAAAACAGAAGGCCCCAGAACGGAAAGGGGATTCAAATCCCCTCCAAAAGGGGAATTCAAAGGGGATTTGAATCCCCTTTCCGTTCTGGGGGCTCCCGTTTTCTCTGGGCTGCTGGTTACAATGGTGGCCTAAGTAGGTTTGGATTGCGCCCCCCCCTCTCTCTCTGTGGGTGCATTTTGTCTCCAGTCCTAAGCATGAACATGTGTGCACATGACTGCCGAAGCAGCACCATGGAGGCGGCGCACATGGCTTGTCATTTCACACACAGCAGCCCTGAAGCCTCAGGCAGCAGACTACTGGCAAGCGTGTCCCTCTGTCCACCCACTCATCTCTGCTGCTTCCTCTCTTCCCCCATCCCCTGAATCGGAAAAGGAAGAGGGGGATGGAGCGGAATGCTCGATAAGGCTCAGTGGTTCTCAAACGTTTTAGCACCGGGACCCACATTTTAAAATGACACACTATCGGGACCCACCTAGCTTTACAAGATGCTCAAACATTTATCTCTCTATATCTACACAAGCTCAGCTGCTCCTTGCAAACTGCAGGAGCTCAGCTGTTCGCAGGGTAATTAGCAGCTATCTTGCAAACTGCAGGAGCTCAGCTCTTTGAAGGGCAATTAGCAGCTATCTGATTTTTGAACAGCCTCAGGGCTTGTGGCAATTACTTTGCTAATCTTTCCATCACCTGGGACTCACCAGAAATCAGGTCGCGACCCACCAAGTGGGTCCCAAACCCACAGTTTGAGAAACACTCCCTCTCCTCCACACTTCCTTTCCTCCACACTTTCTCTTCCTTTCCAAAACCTGGGCATGGGAGCTCACTCAGTGGCAGAGCCCCGCCCTGTTTTGCATGCAGCAGGTCCCAGGCGGCTCCATCTCCAGGCAGGGTGGACAAAGCATCCTGCCTGAGACCCTGCTGCCAGCCCGAACCTGGATGGTCCAAGGGTCAGACTCGGTACGTTCAGAAGGGCGACACATCTAAGGCGCATTGCATTTCTCTGGAGCAGAGCAAAGAAGTCCTTCCACCTTCCCAGTCTCCCACGCAGGTGAAAAGCTGCTTCTGCTTTATTCGAGAAGGCACACTGATCGTCCAACGCTTTTGCTGAGATTTCTCTGCTTTGCCTCCACTTCAAGGACGCTGGTCTTGTCTCCCTCCCTCCGCAGATTCCCCCACATGCACTCCGTCTCTCGCCACTCCAGAGACGCGAATCCTCAGATATGGACTTGCCACTTTAATGGAGCCGGGGTGCATTGTGAGGCCCGCAAGACAAGCACCTTGCCACGATGAATAAACTTTTAATGGCGCCATAAATTGCAAGGTTATTTAACAATACCAAATCAATTTGGCTGTGTTAAAGTGCATTTACTGGGAGCGAACAGAAAACTCGGGGAGGGGGAAAGTCACTATTTATGAAGAATAAAATGCAGACGCAGCAAGATTTTACAGTGTCTATCCTATTTCGCAACTCCCTTCACTGGGTGCTGATAGAAAGTCAGCATTTTTCCTCCCTTTTATGTAGATCAATACATTCACGGACTGTGACCAAAGCATCCAATTATGGTTTGGTTACTGGAGAAAACTGCCTGTTAATGCACACCTACCCTTTTATTAAAAATACACTCTCCCCTGCACCCCCAAGTAGCCCATTTCAAAAATGACAGCTGGGAGGTGGGGAGATTCATTAATCCACTAATTTGAAATCAATTTAAACTACATTTGCTTAATGGCATGAGTCTTGTAAATTATCCAGAAATTGTTAATTTAAAAACACCATGCAAAGAGGGGAAAAAAATAAGTTTTGTTTTTCTCGGTCGTTGTTTGTTGCGTCCTCTCTTTTATTAATTGGCTTTTTCCAGATGTGCATCATTTATTGGAAAACGGCGCACTCTCTCAGTCTGCGTGAAAACTCTTTCAATCATTAACGAGGTGCTCCTGCAGCTACAAAAACAAAAACAAATGTTAGGGGAAAGTGAGGACGTATACTCAGTGTGGTTCTTCCTAGACGCCGGGGTAAATGGCTGATAGAGCCTGGTCTGCATTGGTACTGTGGTGAGGGAAAGAGTTTCAGCCCCTCTCCCCTACGCTGTGGGCCCAGACAGTGCATGAAGCTCCCATTCATTAAAATCTTCAGGGGAGGCTGGGTGCCAATTGCCATCAGTCAAGAGGATTTGACTAGGAACAGAGGTAGGCTTACCATTCATGCCGGAAAACCCGGGACTGTCCCGGTTTCTGGAGCCCGGTCCCGGTTCAGTCCTGGGCTTTCCGGGCTCCACCGCCGCTGCTTTTAAAATGTACCTTTTTTTTCTGGTGGCGCCATCTTGGATCTCGCAAAATCTCGCCTCCAAATCTTGTGAGGGCACATGAGGCAGTTACAGAGGACTCTATGAACACCCTTTGGGTGTGACCGCCCTACTCCCATTTTGGTCTTTAAAAGAGCACTCCAGACACCCCTGTTCTGTTGGGATTTTTGGGGGTGTCACAGGGTTGCTTCTGTGTCATATGCTGCTGTGAGCTGCTGCATTTTTGTCTCTCTCAGGCGGATCATTTCAACCACTGAATTTGTTCCAAATGAAATTCTTTTCTTTTTTAAAAAATTCTTTCCTAGCCCCCTGGGGACTCCACTGTGAAAGTCAGGATAGAAATAAGCAAATGTATTTTGTTTGTTTGTTTTTAAACCAAGCACGGTTTGGTGTGTTTAGAGAAACATGTGGTTTGAGCCCGAGTGTTGGTATTTGCAGTAGTATTGCAGACTTCAAAGTCGAGAAGGGCCCCGTTCCTAAGACATTAATGTGGGCCAGGACCTGTTGGCAATTGCTGCAGGGTTCCCTTCCCAGGGAAGAACAAGCAGGCAGCTACTAGGCAAACACAGGCAGAGGCATCAGACGTTAAGGGAACCCTGGATAACTTTGTTCATAGGGCTTCATCATCTCAGAGGATGAAAGAAGATGAGCAATTATAATCCAAGGTATTTCTACAGCGGCCCTTCCACTTCACTAAGTACTCCAGGTTGCTGGCAAAATCTGTGTCCCCCAGTCTTGGCTGGGCCATGATGAGTAGTAATTGTGGAGGATCAGGAGCAAATGAGTCAAAACAGAGAGAGAGAGAGAGAGAGAGAGAGAGAGAGAGAGAGAGAGAGAGGCCACAAGCCAGGAGTCAGAGCCGGGACAGTGATTAAAAAAAAGTTGGAAATCAGAAACAAAGCAGGATGGAGACACAAGCTAGAAGTCAGGAGACAAAACCAAGAGTCATTTTAGGGTGTGCACAAGAGGCCAGGAGAACTCATTGCAAAGGCACAAAGCCAGCAGAGACAAGAGGCCTTTTAGAGTACTTCCTACCTTGGTCAGTAGGGGGGCAGTCCAGAGCCGGAGGGCTTTTTACTCCAGCTGCAGTTCCTGCAGCTCACCACATGGTGCAGCTGTGAGCTCCAGCCCAGGCTGTTCCTGACAGATAGATAGGGGCCTTCATCAATGGGTGACCTCAAACGTTTCTAAACAGCTTTGTTGCAACTCTTTGGTTTGCCTCCAGGGGCTGGAGGGGCTGCCAGCCAAGGACAGATCACCCTTGTCTGAGTTGGAACCGATTCACACTAGCCAGCTCCTTAAACAGACAACTCCTGGCTCCAGAGTGTACGGCTCCGACTGGCTGATTCAAAGACAGGAGTCCCGGGGTCAGCCCCTTCCACCTCTTCGAGGGTCCTGGTCCGGTGGACGGTGCTGGCCGATGCAGAGGTAGATGTCAGCAGGGTGCAGGTCGTGTCTTGCTGGGTCCTTGTTGTTTCCTGGCTGGGGCCGGACTCCCTGCCCTTCCCAGTCCACATCTCAGCCATGTTGCAACTGAGGAGAGGCCTGGAGGACAGAAACAGACAACACTGACTCATTCTGGCCAGTCCCACGTGACATACGGGGTGGTGGTGGGTCTATTAATGTGAAACGTTGCCTCCGTGGCGTCAATAGGGCGCGCGCATCCCCTAATGACCCACACACACACCCAACCCCTAAGTGTAATCTTGGCGCGGCCGTTAGGCCGTGGCGCGATTTTTTTGAGGGGGCGACCCAACAGGACGCTGCCCCGGGTGCCCCGGACTCTGCCCCCCCCGTTGCTGCCGGCTCCGCTCCGAGGCTGGGAGAAGGCCTTGGAGCAACCTCCCCGGCCGCCGCGCCAGGGCCTTCTGACAAAGGCCCACTGCGTCACAACGTTATTTATAATTTTTTCGCGCATGCGCAGACCGTTCCTGAGGGAAAAGGGCAGCCCTTTTCCCTCAGGAACGGTCTGCGCATGCGCGAAAAATGTTATAAATAACGTTGACACAGTGGGCCTTCGTTAGAAGGCCCTGGCGCGGCGGCCGGGGAAGACATCCCCGGAGCCGGCTCCCGGCCTCGGAGCGAGGAGGCAACGCGCGCAAGGGAGGTGACGCGCATGGGTACGTGCGTCACCTTTCTGCGCGCGTCACCTGGGGGTGACCCGCTCGCCCTGCCTCGCAACAGCGACGCCGCACACCCCCAAAGCAGTCATGGCGCCAACACGATGCCTGGGCTGCTCTCAAACTCTTTGCAGCAGTTAGCATCCTTGCTGGAAGAACGGAGAGGCTTTTATGTCCCCCGTTATTTAATTTGGCGTGGAGTGTCGTCTGGCCTCCGCCTCCCGCCGTTCCGCCAGCTTGGCACCCTGTCATTCACCATATGGGAACAGTCAGAATTTCAAGCGGGTGCCGTCTATAAATCTGAAGGGAGATGTGGGAAGATGGCAAATTAATTAAGTTAATTTGGGGCATAAATAGGAACAGCCTCGTGACATCTTTTTCAAAGGGAGGGCTGCAGCCTGGCGATTGACTCCCTGGAAAGACGCAGCAGAGAATCTGGGCTCCTTGGCAGAGCTGAAATGCCAGCAACCATATGGGTGATGAAGCGGGCCAGTTGGCAATCAGGTAACCATAGAGTTTGGAGGACCAGACAGCCCCCTGTTCCACATCCTTGCCAAGAGGCAGGGCTGTGTATCCCAACTCTCTCTCTCTCTCTCTCTCTCTCTCTCTCTCTCCCCAGTTGCTATCCAGTTCATTCTGGTTTCCCACCAAAGCTCTTATCCAAAAACACCAGCACTTCCTGGGCCGCCTTCCTACTCAACCCCCCGCCTCCATTTCCTGTTTCCTGCCAGCAACACACAAATCCTGTCCCTAGACCTCTTACAACATCAGTTCCCTTTATTTTCAGAAACGGCACTATTTTTGTCAACATTCTACTGCAAACTAACCCACTCCACTTCAGCTTTTGGATATGAACATGTCGTGACATCTCAGAAGCTTGCAGGCATGTGCAGATTGTGCACACTGATAAAACACTGTAAACAAGTAACCTTGATGCAATCATACGAACACTAGCGTCACTACAGGGGGGGGGGGCGGAGCTGTAAGTGCTCCTGAAATCCGAGCCTCCCTTACACAGACGAACGAAGCAGCCCCACCCCCTCACCCTCCGAGAGACTCCCTGCCTGTTGCTTTCGCTTCTCTGACCGGCTCGGAGGGTGAGGGGGTGGGGCTGCTTCGTTCGTCTGTGTAAGGGAGGCTTGGATCAGTGGCGTTCCTAGCCCTCCCGGCGCCTGGGGGAGGGGCGGGGTTGGAGCGCCCCCCCAAGTAGCCGGGCTCGGGGCTGAGCGCCCACTCCGCGTGTCCCCGGCCTCCGGAGGCTGCGCTCCGAAGGCTGGGGATAAGCCCTCCTTAAAGCGACCGCCCCGTTCGACGGTCGAGAGCTTTATGAAGAAGCCGAACGCGTCGCTGGCTTTTATAGGGTTTGCGCATGCACAAACCCCCAGCAACGTGAAGCCGAAAGCGTCGCTGGCTTTTATAGGGTTTGCGCATGCGCAACCCCCCAGCGACGTGTTCGGCTTCTTCATAAAGCTCTCGACCGCCCAACGGGGCAGTCGTTTTAAGGAGGGCTTATCCCCAGCCTTCGGCGCGCAGCCTCCGGAGGCCGGGGACACGCGGAGTGGGCGCGCTGCTTCGGAGGGGCGCGGCAGCCGGGCTCTGGTGCCGCGCCGCTCTGCGCAGCCCCGAGCCCGGCTGCCGCGCCCCTCACCCACTCAGCGCCTGGGGGGAGCACACCTGCTCCCCCCATATAAGAACGCCACTGGCTCGGATTTCAGCAGCACTTACAGCTCCGCCCCCCCCCCCCCCCCCCGTAGTGACGCCAGTGCATACGAATGATTCTTTTTGTGTGGTGTTTTACTGCATGATGCTTCCTGTGTGGCACTTTTTTTAACCACAAAAAAATGCAAACTTGATTTGATTGCAGCAGCTCCTAAGTACATCAATAAAACACCATACAGAAAGCATCTTGAGGGAGTCATATGTACAGTCACATCAAGATTGCTTTCTTTGCACGATCCTATCCATGCTCATCATGTGCACATCGGTATTGGGGGGCGGGGCGGCAAAATATGTAGATTAACCAAAGGAACTGAAAACTGTGCCAGTTATTATGCTCTGACCTAAGAATTAATTTTAGAGATTCTCTGACTGGAATCCAGGAGGAGTGGAATGCAGGGCACATCAAGCCACGGAAAATCCTCTCTCATCCTGACCAGTGACACATTGCCCCAAATGACCCGAGAGAGAGAGAGAGAGAGAGAGAGAGAGAGAGAGAGAGAGAGAGAGAGAGAGAGAGAGAGCGCCATAAAATGGATCGCTCCGTTTCCTGGAAGATGCTGATGAAAGCTGGTTGCCTGACTCTTGCTTCAGTCTCTGGGAACTGGCATCTTTCTGTTTGTTTTTGCTGTGCAGTCATCACGGGGAGGCAAGAAAAAGAGACCTGTCTCCATCCATCACAGGCTCCACTGGATAGTAAGAAGATGTATTGCATCCTCACAGCAAAGTAACATTCGAGCGGGACTCCTCATTTGTTTGGCTCCAGCTGACTGGGATAGCTGTATGCATCCGTTCGGTAAACAGACTATTCAGAGCCAAACAGAGAACTTGCTTTGTGCCAGAGTTCGCTCCGGCTCAGTCCTGGCTCAGTTTCAAGGCCAGCTCTCAACCCTGGAGAGAGAGATGAAATTTCTCCTGAGCATGTACAGAGTGCATTTCCCATCACACTGAGAAGCTACAAAGAACCTCACCCATTCCCCCAAACATCAGAGCAAAAAGGTCGTCTAGCTCCTTTACAACGTGGGCAGGCGACAGAGACTGCTGAAATTCTCATCTTCCAAATTGCTCTACGGAATTCCAAAGTAAAGGTTCTGACGGGGACCAGGTCCCTTCTTCCAGGTTGTATTTCTGGATTTTGTCCAGAGTGCGAAGCCTTATTTACAGTTTGTTGTGGCATCTGGTTCCACAATTCCATCCACGTCCTTCCCCCTCTACGCTATCTACGCACACTTGTGCAACACGTTGCACACAAACCTGATCTGGCATCGAGAACGCAGCCCTCCTGGGTCCGGAGTCACTCCAGTGCCAACGTGAAGGCTCAGGGCAGGGAACATGGGGGTCTGGACGTGGGTAGACCTGGTTCCTTTGGAAGCTCTGGGTCAGGGTGTGCTGCCTCTGGAGCCTCTGGGTTGGGGGGGGGTCTCCTGACTGATGGGCTCAGGCTTGGGCCAGGGTCTGGGGTTGGACCCCGGCTCCTCAGGGCCAGTCTTGGAGGATCAACGACAAGGGATGAATCTGAGCAGATGCGCTGGTCTTTAAGAGCAGAATATTCTGGCTTTCCAGAGCAAATAGGTTTTGCGTCAACACTGACATCTATACCAAGCCAGCACATTAGGTCCGCGTCCCGTTTCACGACAGTGAAAAACAGCCTTCCCCTCGTTCTTGCGCGGGCCTGCAAAATGCACTCGGAGCAGCACAAAAAATCTCCTCCCGCAAAGCACCCGAATGCATTGCTCACAAAAGAAACATCATGATTTATTGCTGCTCACCCAGCCATCAGTTCAAGGCCTTTTTAAAAATGGTTGAACATATGGGGACCAAATGGCATGGTTTGCTTTCTGTGTGTCTGTCTCCAGTGTGCTGTACATAGAAAGAGGGGGGCAGCGTTCCTTCCAGCAACCGGGATGGTGGGGCCATCGCCAGATGCTGGGGTATCGCTGATGCCGCAGGAGCCTCAGTGATCCCCTCTTGGAACCCAGGAACAAAGATGGCAACAAGCCTGGGGGGCAGGAGACACATCACTGGAAGGGGGGCAGAGCGAGGCTTCTGGTCTCCATGCTCTCCCCTTACCGGTCCAGAAACCCTCAGCTCGGCTCTTTCAGCCAGACGTAGCTGGTGAAACCTGTACGGTTCTGAGAACCCAAGTGCCTGGATCACTTGGGGCAACGTCTCTTCTGACAGTTGTCACCGTGGGCACGCGGAGATGATGACTCAGTCTCTCCACATCATTCTTCGCGTGGCGGCTGACACACTATGGCCACCCAGACAGCTTGGGGAGAGCAACACTCCCACACGCAACCCGGAGAGCTGGCAAGATGCAAGAGAACAAAACACAACAAGGGCATCGCGAAAGGGCACCCTGCAGAATGGAGCGGGGTGGGAGACAAAACTCAAAGCGAGCAGAAGAAGAAGAAGGGGGAGAACTGCTTAGGCTTGCGAGATCCAGCGTGGAGTAGCAGTTAGGACGTGGGTTTGAATCCCCACTTGGCCATGAAGCTGGATGTGTCACCCTGGGCAAGTCGCTTTATCTCAAGCTTGTTGTGATAATTAATTAAAAGCAGGGGTGGGGTGGGGTGGGGTGGGGTGGGGTGGGGGAGAATCATGTACATCACCCTGAGCTCCTTGGAGGATGGGTAGAAGAATACAGATGTGAATAATAATAATTAATTGGGCTCCAAGCAATCCAAATTTGGAAGCAGGGGTGGAATTAGGTCATCACTTTGTTGTTCAGTCGTTAAGTCATGTCCGACCCTTCGTGATCCCATGAACCATATCCCGCCAGGCCTTCCTGTCCTCCACTATCTTCCTGAGTTCGCTCATTTTCATGTTTGTTGCATCGGTGGTCATCACTGGTGGAGGGCAAATGCCCATCAGAGGGCCAACCCAGTCTGGCCTACATTCCAGGCTCAAGGAGCCTTGGGAAATGTTGGAAAACTACATTTCCCAGGGCTCCCTGATCATTTGCCTCTGCAGAGGGAGGGTGGATTAATTAAGCCAACTACTCATCATGGTAGAATTTGTATGGCACAGATGCATGGACAAGGTAATCAGATGGATGCCTTTTGGCTGCGTATCCAGCAGCATAGTACCTCTTCAAAGTGGGACGCTTTCACTCCCTTCCCTTTGCTATGGTGAACATCACAAGTAACTTTTCCCATGTCCCGCTATCATCTTTGGAAGGATGTCCCTCTTCTTTGTGCCATCACCCAGACGTGGTTGTGCGTGAAATTTGATTAGCTAAAGTATGATGCAGCATTACAGAATCGTCTCAGGTGCACCAGAGTGATGGCAATCGTGTTTGCACCAAAGGCCCAAACCAAACAAATCAGTCGAGTCTGAAATCATGACTAGGGACACGTAGCGTTGATTAGATCTGATGTGGTGGAAGCACATCACCTCCTTTCAGCAGTAAACCTCCCCTGCAAAAGACTCCCAGATGCTTCCGAAGTTCTCACTTAGTGCTCCTCCGCTATGCCCTGGAGGGACTCATCCCAAATTTAGGATCCTGCAGAATTTCACAGGTACAGTCCATGACAGTGAGGATGTTCCTGAGAATTGGTCTCAAGAATGTGCAATGCTCTCTTCTTTTGCCTGCAAATGTCACCCAGGGCCGTGACAACATTACTAGCAACTGTGGGAGTGAGGGAACAACCCCTTCCACAGTTGCAAATGAAGAGCTATAGAAAGACTCCTTTGCAAGGAGAGGGAATAAATTTATCCCGGTTTATTTGTGGATCTCCCCCCACAGGCAGGGACAGCTCGGGTTGTCTTATCCCCCCCCTCCTCCAAAAAGGACACGCACTGAGATACGATCTTCATAATTGTTCTAGTGCTGTGTTGGGTAATGGGACTGAAAAATGCAGTTCCCTCCTGCAGAGCCACCCCAGCTCAGCACAGAGGGTTCAATGTACATGGGGGAAACCTGAGTTCAAATCCCCACACAGTCATCAAGCTTATTGGGGGACCTTAGAACTCTTGGCAGCCTCATCCACATCAAAGTTTTTGAGAGGATAAAATGCAGGAGATGTGTGTGTGTGGGGGGGTATGTCTACCACCCTGATTTCTATGGAGAAAGGGTGGGATAAACATGGATGATATTCCATGAGTATCTACAACTGGAGTTGTCTCAAAACACCCTAACCATGAAAATCAGCCCTTCTGGGGGGGGGGCTGCTGGAGGGTCTGATCCGAAATGTCTGTCGCCGTATCTATTTAGGCATCACTGTTGCAGGACCCAATGCGGTCAGCTATGCTATGAGGGCCCACTTGCTCATCGTCCTATGATATTAGCTACCCCTTTGCTGTCTATTTAGGACAAAGACAACAGTCTTTATGCAACAGGATAAATGGACACAAACTGGACATCAAGCACGACTATGTTCAGAAACCAGCTGAGGAAACATTCACTCTCCCAAGTCAATCTGCTGCAGATTTTTCAAGTGACAACCCTTTAACACCAAAAATTCAAAGGGGGATGGGAGGACGGGACTGAAGGAGAATATCTGAGACTTGGCACCACCCCAGGAAGGGGCCTCGATCACGACAGGGGCTTCCTATCAAATTACAGCTTGAATGGACTCTGTGGGCCAAGTCCTTATCGCTCCTTGTGAACTGACACTGTGGGTATCTTGCATAATTTAAAGCTTGTTACACAAACAGCCTCGTTGCATTTTCTCTTGCCAATTCGCTCCTGTTTTCCCTTTTCTTTTTCTGCTTCCGGAGGATTTGCCTCTGAGGAGGTGGGCCGTTGATGGTGATTTTTCCTCAGAGACTGTTTTCAGCCCTCTCCTTCTCTACTCAAAAGGCCACTGGGCTGATGGGGTCTGCTGGATGAGGATACTATTTCGGGTCGAATAAAGGTCCTGGGTGTCGAGATCCCTCTCTGAAGAGGCCTCCGTCTGAGCCTGGCCAGCTCCCAGGTGGCAAGCCAAGGCCTGATGCTGCTCTGAGTTCCTGGGGTCACAGGTCTAGCAGGAGGGCTCCGAGCTCAGCTGCAACTCTGCTCTTGCAGCCTGTTGGGCTCGCTCGCTCAGCTGCCCAGGCTGTGGGGGCCACGACCAGCCCCCTCAAGCACTTGGGTCCACTGTCTCCCTCCCTACACACAGAGACCTGGCTTCTCCCGCCACGACTGTTCCATGCATGGCTACTCAAATTCCCTGGTTTCCAACATGGACCGTGCTGTAATATTACTGGGATGAGTAAGTAGCAAAGCGCACCAAATTCACTGCAGCAGCAAGACCTTCAGACCATGGCTAGCAGCACCCGCAGCTCAGCTCATCCTGGATTAAGTTCATCCACCCTACTAAGTCGCACCCTACTGCGCACCTACATTTTTTGCGCATGGCTGTACCTGACCGCAGGTATGACGCTGCTGCATGCGGCGATTTCAAGGTGCCACCAGAGCCCCATGGCTCCGCAAACCTCCCCTTGCATGTGCGTCTGTGAGGCAATGACGCCCATCAGATATTCATGTGCTGCGACACCCAGGCCTAGCTCAAGAAAAGAGAGGGGGGAAGAGAGGGAGGTTGCTAAAGTGGAAGATTTAAGGACTCTGCATTTCTCTGCATAAATTGCCCACCGAAGGTAGAAGCTGCATGCAAGACATGTACATGGGCAGCTCAAAGTTACGTGGGCGGGGGAGATGGGGGGGGAGAGAGAACAAGCACGGGACGGTGGAGATGCTGAAGAAATGACGGTTTTGATATTCCACATGGAATGTAGTGGACATCTAAGTATAGCGGCAGTCGTGGAGGAAAACACAGGGGCCCAATTGCAGGGACTTCAGCCCCCTCACCTATTGTTTTTAGGTGGCCACATGCCTGTGCGAGAGAGACTGTTCATGCATTATGCGGTATCTAGATACACATTCCCATGTGAATAAGTGTACCCAGGTTCAGTTTTACAGCTCAGCACTCCCTGTTTAATTGTACGTGCATTGAATGGATCGTGGGGGAAGGCAGGATATAATGTGCGCGCGCGCGCACACACACACACGCACACGCGCACACGAGAGAGAGAGAAGGGTAAATCAGGGGGAGGCAAAAACTGGGGCTTGTGAATTAAGAGTCCTCTACCTGTTTTTCCCATAATTCAAGCACTGGGATAACCAGTATTTGCTAAGTTGCAGAATCTCTCTAACTCTGGAGGGGAGAGAATGAATCGCTGAAGCTGTTATAAATGCAGGAGAGTCGCGATTTGGCTGCTCGTTAAAACAGGAAATAAAACAGAGAATGAGCTGGCCTCTCAAGGCAAGTGAATGTCAGAGCAGGCAGAATGTCGAATACCGGTATTTCTTTTGTCCATCTCAGTCGGAATCACCACCAAAATTATCCCAATGATCAAAATGCATCAAGCAGTAGTCTTACCAAAGCAAGATTTTGTGTCTAATCTAAGGAATAACTTTCTCCTTTACTAGAAGTGTTTTTCCCATAGTGTGTGTGTGGGGGGGGGGGGGGGGGAGGGGGGATCAGGACTGAAATAATGGGTCAAGGTAAAGTCCCTAAAACCTCCATGTGGCTTTGCCCCACTTTGCGCCCCCCCCCCCCCCAGGCATGCTGTTTACCAAAACCCAGGCTCAGATGACTGCAGTTCGACCCATGGGCAGGTCCGGCCCAAAGAGGAAGAAATGAATGTCCCAAAAGAGGCACAAGGAGAGAATGTCAAAATCTTTTATTTACAACAGTCTCAAAAAGCAAAGAAGGAAAAAACTCAGCAATAGAGGAACATTAAAACAAAACAGGCGGAAGGGTAGAAGCAACCAACACAAGTTAACGGGTATATTATACCGTGAAGGAACTGTGCTATGTAACTTTCCCAAAACCAACCCTTGAAAACTGCATGCAAAGAAGATTCCGACCCATTCTCAGCCCCCACATCCCATAATAATCACCATTTGAAGTAGCGGTGTCTCGGCCTTGCAATTCCTTCCTGGCCTTCTGGGAACTTCTGCAATTCAGATGCCGGCCGAACGTTCACAGACACCGACTTGCACTACGGGCCAAACAGACATTTGGCCGGAATAAGAAAGTCACTTGGGTTCCCACAAACCAAGCACGCGCTGCTTGCGAATGTGGGTTTTGAGGGGTACCCGGAACCAAGTTGTGTGGATTTGCATCCCAGTCGATTTAGAAAAATACAAACATTCTAAGTTGTACAAAGAAAAAGTTAAGAAAATTAGCTGGGGAATCTCCCTCACAACTGAATCTGGAGGCCCCCCCCCCCCGAAAATAATCTAAAATCATTTTTGAGGCTCTTGCACAGATGGAACATTTGCAGAATTGTGAGAGAAGGTAAAACGATTCCAAATGAATTAACACGTAATTATTTCTAGGAAGGCAAAGCCTGCAGGATGGGGTGGTGGTGGTGGAGGTGTCTCGCTTTCCTTATTTCAGTATTTGCTAGATGAGAGCTGGCATGGTAGACCAGCAGGGCAAGCCTAAGAGTGCCTACTCTGGAGTAAGCCCTATTGAGTCCAAGGGGACTTGCTCCCAGGTCAGTGTGTAAAGAATTGCAGAGACAGCGTTAACAATCAGGAACTGGCCTGTTTGACCCGTGGCTCTGCCACCAACTCACTGGGAGGGAGGCAATGGGCAAGCTGCTTGTTTCAGCTCTAGCCCTCCATCTGCAATATGGGGATAAATGATACTGGCCTACCTACCTTGCAAGGTCGTTGTAGGGGAGTGATGTCTCAAAACGGTTTGTTGCCTCTATTCCATACGGAAAGCCTTGCACACTCTCCTGCTGCCATTTTTTCCCCTAACACACATACAGGAAGCGACACCTTTAGGGGAAGGCTAGGAAGGACCCCCCCCCCCAAGCACCAGCTCTCCACACAAGGAGTCTTTTCCCAGCCCGAACTGGGGACGTTGCCCCGGACTGACCCTGGGCCTTTTGGCATAGTCTTCTCCATCCACAGCAGCTTCAGAGATTCATCCTGACAGAGGGTCCTGGAACACTCCCCCACCATACGACCTGCAGCCAGGCCGACGAGGACAGGAGAATCCGTGTGCCGGCATCACCACTACCCAGAAAGGACCGAGAAACAAATCCAGCCGCCTCTATTTCTGGGGAGGAATCGGGCCAAGGGAGGCAGATCCTGTAAACCAGCCCTGGTTTTAAGTGTTCTCCGTGGCAAGAGTGATTTACTCCAGCAACAAGACTGCCTCCCCCTTGAGCGCTCTCGGTTTGTCTATCAATCAATCACCAGCAGCTCCGTCGCCGGAGAGCACAGAAGGATTTATGTCCGTCACTGTGGTAAATAACTGGCGTTTTATTACCTTCCCGGGAGAAGCAGCTTCTCTTGTAAGGAAAATTCAAGGCAAACAAATTATGCTCCGAGAATGGAGGAGCCGGGGACGTGGCCCAAGAAAAGCATGAGGGGGCTTCCAGCCAAGGAGGAGGAGGAGGAGGAGGAGGAGAAGAGAGGCCAGGCTGTGGGCGCAGAGGTTGAATTGCATCCAACGTGGAGGTTCCGACCAGGACACCATTTCATCGGCAATCCTTGGCATGCCGACACGGGAGGAAGCCCAATGGAACACAGTGGGATTTGCTTCCGAGTAAACATGCACAGGATGGCTCAGCTCACCAACTGGTCAGGGGGGAAAATCAATTCATCTTTTGATTGAATAAGGATAGCCCCTGATTAAATTTGGCAGATTTAAAAAGAAAAACAACATTTTAAGTGGTGCCAGTGGAGCTTGCTGGGTGCCCTGCAAGTGGGACACACAGGTGCATGTTTGGAACTTTGCAAGGGGAAGCGCCCCAATGCAGGCTCCTCTGGCTTGTGGACATTTGAACCACCAAACAGCCCCCCAAAGTGGACTTGGTGTGTGGCCGAGGCAGTCGGGCGATGGGGATGTAGCTAGCACACGTTTCGTAGTGAAGAAGCGTGGACAGCCGCCGCCAGTCTGCACCGCAGGCAATACTGGTCTGACTCACGGCAGCCACTGCATGTTCAGACTCAATGTGGATCGGGCCCCTCAGCCTGTGCAACCAGAAGCAAAATCCCAGCACCTGTTCCAGACGCCCCCTCCTTCGGTTTGCTGCCCTGTAAATAATGTTTACAGTGCGCCCCCCCCCAGCTGATTCCCTGCTGCTTTCTCTGCTGGGGGTGCAGCTGCTCAGCATACCAATGCCGAAAGGGTGCAGATCAGCGACGCTCCGCATGTGCTTGTGCATGGAGCTGGCTGCAGCCTCATTTAGAGTGTAATGCCAGCCATCTGCTCGAACAGGCGGCTTCCCAGGGGCAGAAGGGCAGAACGTGCGCCACCGCGGTGGGAGGGAAATGAAACAAGGACGCTGGGCGCGAGCTATGCCACGCTCTAACAGGTGCCCCACCTGAGCCTCACAAAACCCTAGCAGGAAACGGGCACCAGGCCTTAGCCCCCAACTTCCGGTGTGGACTCACCAGTCCAGCGCCAGAGCCGCCAGGACTCTGGGCACCGCTGCTGCCCCAGGTCGCCAGTTACTGGGGCCAGAGGGTGGAGCTTCCACCTGGCGGGAACAGGACCGACTTCGCCCCTGCAGGCTGGACCTCGCCTCTGCTCCCAGGAAGGGCTGCAAAGGCTCCCTGGTCTGGCGAGGACCCTCTCGTTTGGCCCCAAGAGCCTTGCCTGGCTGGACGGACCCCACAGCTCTGAGCCCTGGCAGCCACTGGGCTGCCGACTCCCTCCTCAGCGGCTCCCCAGGGCTCAGCTCGGACCATTTCAGGAGGACACCATTTGCAACAGACACAAACCAAACCAGAGCGATCTCCTTCTGCGACCACATCCGCCAGCACCAACCAGCTCCTGCCGCCACCAGCAGAGGCTGTTCCCTGGGGTCCTGTATCGGGCGACCCAGAGGCAGTTCTGCTGCTGCCGCTGCTGCTGCTGCCAACTGTCATGACCCTCGCGGAGCGGTGACTCTCTCTCCTGCTCCCAGCCACGGGACATGTACAGATTCGCACCAGCCACCTTGAGAAAATCAGCGCTCGGGCTCCGAGCAAAAGAGAAGGAGGTGGGAATAAAGTGCACACAGGAACTGGCAGGTGGGGGAGAGGAGGGAAAGGAATTCTTTTTCTTTTGGACCTACAAAACCATTTTCTTATAAAACTAGATGAAGAAATTAGTGGCACCAACTGAGGTACAAAACCGCTCACCGGTCGGGAGGGCAAACCATGAATGACCTCCAGTCCCCGGATGAAGGGGGCGCTTTCCTCCACCATTCTCTTCTCTCCCCACACTGCTGCCATGGGTCCCCCCACATGGGATGGGGGCTTAGATTCCCTCCCATATTTCCAGGGGGTTGTAGAGGGAAGGTGAAGCAAAAGAGCCAGGAGGACCCAGCAAGATCGCATGCTCCGGCGCTTGCCTGTACTGGCAAGCCATGTGCAGAAACGACACCCAGGAAACTGTGAGAACAGTGGTCAAGTCCCCTTCAGCGCATGTCCTCCGTTTGACCGCCACACTCCCGTCCCAAGACTCTCATGGTGCTCCAGTGAGGAAAAAGGGGGAAGAAAGAAAAATATGTGCAGAAAGAGGTCACTAAGAGAGGTGGAACTATAGGACCGTCCCATTGGGGAGGGGGATCTGGACCCCGCTTCTCAACAGCGCCAAGCAGACGCAGAGGCCCGCCACCACAGCGATGAGGACGCCCGCCAGGGCCTTCAGGAAGGAAGTCCGGCTGCGCGTGAAGGAGGCGGGTCCCATGACGCTCAGCAGCGCCGTGCTCACAGTCAGCGTGTACAGGATGGAGACGCCTGTGTTGAGGGCCACGATCTTGCCGAACTTGGCAAAGGGGGCGATGATGCAGAAGAAGAGCGGGACGGTGGCAATGACCGTGGTGACGGCGCTGGAGACGATGGCCACGCCCACGTGCCGCACCGCCTCGATCGTCCGCCACTGGCGGCTGGAGCTTGGGTCCTAAGGGGAGCGGGGGGGGGGGGGGGGAGAGGGGAGAAAGGGGAATGTGTGGTATTGCACTTCACTGGAGTGCAGCAATTCCATCCTGCACTGTCCCCCCTAAAACACAGACCGCCTCCCTCTCCCGCAAGTTAGGAGCCTTTCCATTGAGCAGGATTCTCCATTCCAATTGGAATTTGGCGTGCCGCCTGGGGGTGCACCTCCCCCCAGGGCCACACACATCGCAGGAGGGGGAAAGAGCCAGGCTCACCTCAGCCAGGTGAAGCGGCAGGTTCTCCCCTGCCAGCAAGTATCCCTCCACAAGGTGGACACAGTAATCCACCGAGGATCCGACCAGGATGGAGAGGGAGATGGCCTCCACCGCTCCCATCTCCCAGCCGGACCAGTACATGATGGTCACCACGAGGCAGACAACTCCTGCAGAGAGAGAGAGAGAGAATTTTGTTTTTACACCCAAAATTGAAAATAGAAAAAGGTGGGTATACAAATTAACTTTTCAAAAACAGAAATAGATCATCATACTTGGCATTTGCATTGCCTCTTCCAAGTGTCCAAATCACTTCCTGTGTATTATTCTTGATATAGCCCTTACAATCCGGTAAGTATTATTAACCCCCATATCACAGATTGGGAAGACTGAGGTCAAAAGGTAGCGGCTTGCCCAAGGCTACCACTGAGCAGCTCATGGCAGAGGTGCTCTGAACCAAGGAAGTCTCATTCACAGCTCAGTCTTCGCTACACCGGCTCTCATAAAGTAAAGATCGTGAATGATTAATTCTTAAAAGAGGGGGGGGGGGAAGGTGGTGAGGAGGTCTCCTGTACCTAGGATGGTGAGCAAAACTGGAAGCAGCAGGAGGATGTGGGTGGTGAAGATGGCAACAGCAGCGATGCAGATCACCAGGGAGAGGATGAGGCCATAGAGGGCACTCTGCACACCTGGAATAAGGAGGGCTGTGTGAGAGACAGATTTTGTGTACTGCATTTTGTGCAAATCCCTCTCTTCTACTACAGAGTTCAGGGAGGCAAACACCTAGGAGCTCTGCCACAGAGCTGTGGTCCGATCTCCTGATCCACAGCCCTGATTGTATGCCTTGTGGGGCAGGGAACAGTTCCATTGCCACCAGCCACAGATCTTCGACGCCTGCAGGGAGTCAGGTCTTAGGGTTTCTCCCCACCTGCAATCACAGCTATTCCTGGTTCTCCAGCTGGGACACCACGGGACTTTCAGAGCAAGGCAGAGGCCCCCTTACCGATGATCTCCATGAAGATCTGCTTCCAGTGCTCGCAAGTCTGGAAGCCCCGGCGCAAGACGGAGCTTTCTGGAAACTGCTGGAGTTGCCCCTGGAGGAACGTTTCCCACTTCAGATAGTCCGAGTAGGTCTGGAAAGAGGATTTGCCCTTGTAGGTTGTCTGCAATGGGAAGAGGCCAATGGTTAGGAAAATCCATGGACGCACACCTCTCTTGCATGGCTCTCTAGGTCTGCAGAAAGCATCATGCTGGAAGAGAATGAGTCTGGACAATACACAGACCTTGTCAGGCAGAGTTAGAAATCGGCTGTGCTGCGTGACCGAGTTAAATGTAATTCTAGGTTAAGTCTGGGCCTGCGTTGGGCTGGCTGCCCTGTCACTCAGCAGACTGATGCTAGGCGGCTTGGCGATGAGTTGCTATACTTTTTTCTTGTGTTCCATGAGGTTCACTGTGCCTTGGGTGCCACTTCTCCTAGGAGATTTTCCAAAATTCTTGCAGGAACAGGAGCACATACCATTTGCATTTTGCACCCAACCGCTATGTCCATGCGAGCATTGATAAAAACACCACAACAAAGCAACAGCAATGCGATTGTACATGTGACCGCATCAAGATTTTTTTGTGTGTGCTGTGTTTTACTAGTGCGCACATATGCGCCTGTGAATGGGCAAAACAGAGCAAAGGAAAAAAAATCTCAATGCAATCATAAAACATAAAGCTTGATGATGCATCATGGTGTTTAATCAACGCACCCACGTATACCGATAAGGTAGAGGGAAGCAGAGGAGGAGGGAGAGAGTAAAGGAGACACAAAGGAACCGAACGCTGAAATGAACGACAAATGTATGAAGTTCTGCACAAGATGTGGTAATAAAACAGAACAGTGGAGGATTCCCAAGGCATTGGTTCCACTTTGGAGCAAGACTAGGCAATTCAGGTCTCCAAAATCTGGAGAGAAATTCAGACGAGGAACAGGGCCGGTTCAAAGCGCTGCCCTCTTCACCTGGCAGCAGGTTTGGGGACTAGCCTCACCACCCCCCAGAACCTCACGCTCCCTCGAGCTTTCACCTTGGTCTGGAGGAACATAAAGAAGCGAAGGCAGCGAGCAAGACTCCTAGACAAGAGGCCTGCTCCAGTCAACCTCTCTGCTGTGCAGCCAGGGACCCTGAATCTGGGAGGGGTTCGTCTCTGCCTGGGTGTATTAAGACCCAGAGGCGTCGCTCCGGTAGGGGCGGGGCTGTAAGTTTTGCTCAGTTGGAGTCCCGTTTACCGAACGAGCAGGAGGCGGCCCCGCCCCCTCACTGTCAGAGCCATTCCCCTGCGGAGAAAGCAGCAGGCAGGGTCTCTTGCCTGCTGCTTTCTCCGCAGGGGAATGGCTCTGACAGTGAGGGGGTGGGGCCGCCTCCTGCTCGTTCGGTAAACGGGACTCCGACCGAGCAAAACTTACAGCCCCGCCCCTACCGGAGCGACGCCTCTGTTAAGACCCCATTCCTGGCTGACGTTCACAGTCACTTGGAGCTCTCCAAGGCACTTGGATTGGTACCTGGTGGTCTGGCCTCACAGACTGGAAGGTCCACCCCATGGACAGGCTGGAGCCCACAGGGATTATTTCAGAAACATCCTTGAGATTAACTCTTTGTCTGCCCTGAACTGCTGGTTTCTGCCATCCCCACCAAACCAGCCTCAATGTGTCTCTCCCAGTGAGACACGGCCAAATATGCCTTGCCCTCTGTCCCGTAGGGGGACAAACAGAAAACAATCTTGCACAAGCTGTATCCTTCCCTCCTTGGGCAGGGTGAAATCTCCCCCTAAAGACCGCTAACCTACCAGGAAAAAAAAAATAGATGTATGCCTTTAGAAACTGGTATGAACCATAAATCATACCACAGGAATAATTTATTTATACACACATTTTGCAAAAGCAATAAAAGCGAGCACCCTCGTTCTCACACGCCATCAAAATGCCTTAAAAGTAACCCATACAAGATTATTAAATTACAAAACAAGTCGGCTCATATGCCAGCTGAATGTTTTGCCCACAGGTCTCCCCCCGCAGCTTTTCCAGGTCAATTCGAAGCACCCTTGGGAGGGACGCCTCCCTGGCACAACCGAGAGCTCCATTTGTTTGAAAGGCTCCAGGGTCAACCTGCCGCCCTTACGGAAACCTTATTCCCTCCGTTCTAATTTCCACAGGTTGAACGTACAGCTGTGTAGAGCCACAGGCGGTTCCCAGCTCAACGGGCGCAAATCTCGTGAAAAATGTAATGGCTTTCTACATGCTCAATTGAGCTGCACCAAATTGACTGGGCTCTCATTAACTTGAGCAGAGTCATTTGTCCAGTTTTCTACCGTCAGGAAAACCCTGGCCATCTGCTCAGGCACCCAGCATCGTGCTCCCAGATTTAGACTTCCTACTCTCAGGAAAGGCGGCCTGAGGACACGGAGGGTCAAGGGGGCTGGATTCAGAACCAGCCCAAGAGAAAAACCTCTGAAGTAACTTCCTCCCCCAGAGATGGCCTGGAAGGAAAGCCTTGGGGACCCCCAGGCTTTCAACCTTTGCAATGGAGGCAGTAACACCCCCCCTCCTCTGACTTAGAAGACTCTGCCCCAGAACCACAGCTTGCAAACTGGGGGACAGAATGGGGTGGGGGTCCTCACCGACTCAAAGGCCATGGAGATCCACTGCACTTTGCCATCTTTGACACCCACTGCCCCGTGGGAGAGCTGCCCAGGAAGAAGGTTCGGTTCAGGAAGATTCTTACACTCTGGGTGCAGCATCTGAAGGACGGAGGTACTATAGCCTGGAAAGAGAAGGGGGTTGGGGGGGGGGTTATTGGGCTTTCTGCGCAATCCAGAGTACCAAGGATTGCCTTTTAACTGAAGCTAGAAAACCTTTTTCAAGCCGCGTGAGATCTGGGACTGTCCCCCCAATTACTCAGACAGGCCACTTCCTCTCGAGAGACCTGAACGGGCCCCAGGCGGATCGACTCCCAATTGCAAGTGATGGAGCCGAAGCCAGTGTCACAGCTGAAAGCAACGCAAACATACAACTACCGCCACCCTCCCCGAATGGCAGGCCGCACAACTAGGAGGCCTGGCCAGATGTGCCAACGTACCCGAGGGCAAACACTGGGCTCCTCCTGGCTTGACCAGCTCAGCATTGGCAGCGATGGCCTTGCAGATCCGGCACAGATTGCCAATCTCTTTGAAGAGGTCAAAGCCATCATCGTAGACGACGCTGCCCTTTCACAAGGAGGCAGAAACAAAAAGAGAGGGCACACGTGAGGCAGCGGGATGGCCTGGGGCAGGAAGGGGGCGGGGCCTTCGCACACCCTGCCCTCCCCACGCAAGAAGGTGCGTGTACCATGTCCCCGATGACGTGGTTGTCCGTCTGCCGGGTGCGATTCACCCCTCGAATCCCAAACACCACAAAGACCATGGCCCCCGTGTCCACCAGAGGGCGCACTGCTGGCTTAGCGCAACCGGCGTTTCCACAAGGGTTGAACCCTGACGTGGCCGACAGCTTGGCTTTGGGGGAAGCTGGAGGAGAAAGGAAAGGAAACCAGGAATGAAAATCGGGAGCGGCATTCTAGCGAGCCAGACCAAGGGTTCCAGCCAGTGGCTGTCTGCAGTTTCAGAACAAGGGTCTTCCCCCCCCCCCCCCCGCAAGCCCTACTTGGAGATGCAGCCCTCATGGAGAACCAGGGTCTTCTGCATGCGAAGCCCAGCCCTCTTCCTCTGGGCCACAGCCCCCAGGCGCTCTCACCTTTCTCACTGGGCACGTACAGGAAGCCTTTGTTGGGTCCGTCCGGGCTGGAGCTGAGGAGGCAGCCAGGAGGAGTCATGCACACCCTGCCGTGATACGGGGGCTTGTGCGACTGGGCAAAATACAGCTTCCTGCAGGAGGAGAAGGGGGTTTCGGGTTTTCATTGTATTTTTGTTCTCCATTGCTTGTTTTGTAAGCCACTTCCAGCACAATCCTACAAGTGTCTACTCAGAAGTAAGTCTGATTTAGCCAGTGAGACTTCCTCCCAGAAAAGCGTGTACAAGATCTGCAGACTAAAAGGGCTTCATTCTATGGTATTTCAATGTCCATTTCCCCCTCCATTGTCAAAGGTTCTTTTGTGCCCTTAAATCATGTGGCCGGCATGACTCTCCTTGCCGCAGCGTGTAGCATGTAGCTGGAACACGGAGCGCTGTTTACCTTCCCGCAAGCGGTACCTATTTATCTACTCGCATTAACATGCTTTGGAACTGCTAGGTTGGCAAGAGATGGCCAAGCAACGAGAGCTCACCCCGTTGCGGATTTGAACTGCCAACCTTTCGATCGACAGCTCATGGTTCAGCGGTTTAACCCACTGCGACACCCGCTGGCCTGCGCCCTTAACAGACGTCAAAAAGAGAAAGCTTTGGCCAAGGTGGAAACACAGCGTGTGCCATTGCCTGATGTTAAGACACACACAACTTCTATATCTTTAAACAAAAACATAATGTTCCTAAAATGTAGTAATGCCATCTGGAAGAATTGGGGCAGACTTTTACTTTAAAATGCATGCTCATTCAAATTGGGTATTCCTTGGTCTATAACAGGGGTGCACAACTTGGAAGTAGGTAGGGGCCAAAATGAATAGACTAAACTTCTTCGGGGCCGCACAGGGGGGCGTGTCAAGGAACCGTGATGTCACTTCCGCAGGAAGTAACATCACGGGGTGTGTCCATGAGCCGGAAAATATCCAGAAAAGCACCATATTAATAAATAAAGATATTTACAGAATTAACAATTCAGATTTGCCCTCCCCCCACGAATCTGAGCCTCCTCCTCACACGGAGCAGCGACAGCGCCAACGGGACAAGCCCCCAAACCTCCACGCCCGTTGGCACACAAGAGGAGACGCGGCTCTTCCGGCTCCTGGCTGAATGCCAGAAGACTCCAGCTGATCGGTGGTGATCAAACGCCGCCTTCAGCAACGGCCTCAAAGCCTCCGGGCCAATGGGCTTGCAAGGCTCAGTGACTTCTCGCTCGGCGACCTGAGCAAGAAGGCTGCACAGCTACGCAGCTGGAGCGAAGACATCGGAGATCCCTTGGCGCTCTCTTCATAAGCAACGCGCACCAAGGGATCCCCGATTTCTTCGGGGGCCACCGGAAATCCTTCGGAGGGCCGCATGCGGCCCTGGGGCCGCATGTTGTGCACCCCTGGTCTATAAGATTCTGCTGGAACAGCCCTCCTGTTAACAGTTTAGCCTCGTCCTCCAAAGCGAGACCCCAAAAGGACACGCCGGCTCCACTCTCAAACCAAGGGGTCAGGGCTCTCAATCAAGGAACGCTGAGAAGCGCAGTTCGGCGAAAGGAGGGCAGTTCTCAAATCAATGGGTTGTTGGACCCACTGGCATTGCTAGAGGTGGGGTGGAATGGTAAGGTCATGCACAGCGGTAACCGCTCCATTCCATGGTGGCCCCGCCCACTCGCCGTCAGAACCAGTCGAGCAGCGAAGGCAACGCGCAGGAGACTCCCTGCGTGTTGCCTCTGCCGCTCGGACTGGTTCCAACGGCGAGTGGGCGGGGCCACCATGGAATGGAGCGGTTACCGCTGTGCAAGACTTACCGTTCCGCCCCACCTCTAGCAACGCCAGTGTTTGAACCACTTCTAGCAACGCAAGTCTCCCCTCAAGACTTGCACCCTGTGTCCCAAGCACTGTGCCTGAACAGACTTGACTCCGGTTTGCTGGAATTAGAAGCACAGCAACATTTCCATTACCGGGTTCGCTGTTGCTCCTTCGAAGCCACGTAAAAGCTGAAGTCAAATTTCCACCCTCTCTTGGCATCGCAGGATAAAGTGGTCATCATCCATTTCTTGGGGCCCATCTGCTGGACATGCCCTACTGTGGACATACAAGCGGTCAGCCTCTTGGTGAAGTTACCGTAAGGAACTCTATACACCTAAGCAATGGATTAATGAAAACAGAAGACTTCACTACATCTGTCCGGAGTCGGGGAACAGGCCACAAAAGAGAGGTTAGCATCATACACTCTTCCCTGCTTGCCCCGACAGGTGTCCCAGTTAGACGATAAGAAACTTCTCAGGCCTTGTCTGCACAAACGGCAGATCACGCAAGGACATAGTTCTTGGACAATAGCACCTCAGATTGCCAGTGCTGGAGTGCCGGTCATAAAGAGCACCTGCTTCTGCGTCAGGGAGAAGGCAAAGCTACTGCACCCATACCTGAGGCACTAGTTTTCCTTGTGCAGGGAACACAGCCTTAATAAAGTCCAAGAACAATTTCATTGCATGATCCTCTGTGTAGTTGGTCCTGAGCACCTCCATATCTTTGCTGCGAACCCAGGTCGTACCCCAAGCTACCTAACAACGGCCTGTTAGAGCAAAGAGTTGACTCCTGCAATCTGAGTAAATTAATCTTATTTGCATGGGCATGCTTATTTTGCATAATTTATTTTGCTTCCAACAGTCATCATAAAAAAGAGCTACAGAGGAAACTGACACTCAAGTCAGCTATGGATCACTCTCCCTCCCCATGGCAAGTGAGATTTCTTCACATTGCCTGCTAACTTTCAAACCTGTTTGTACAGCCTTGAGGGCTAGCAACTTAACACCTTGTTTAAAAAAAAATGAACAGAGAAATCTCAGATTGCCGAGTTCGGTGTCTGTTTAACTTTTTGTAATTCTGCACGGCGACCAGAGATACACATGTCTTTCCTTGTTCATTTCCCCACAACAGTGCTCAAGCTAGGATTCTGGAAAAAGTGGGATTCCTCAAAGAAGCTCCCCATCTCCCCACTGATTTATGGCACTGCAGTAGTGCAAGAATTATGCCCATTTCCTTGATGCCAGCATTGAGGGACACTCCCACCACTCACCTGAAAAGAGGGGACCTCCCCATCTCCTGGGGACACGGTCTGCCACGGAGCCGGGACAGTAGCGTTGAGGGAGAACCTGTAGATTGCTGGCCGCCCCTTCCCTTTCGATTTGAAGATGTAGACGGTCCCCTGAGGGTCTGAGGACGACAGCAGAGTCAGTCCGGGACGGCACCTCGAGCAACAGGGGCCCTGGACTGAACAAGGAGGGAGGGGCAGGGGGACCCACCGACTGGACATTTCTGCAGCACTTGCTGCTGTTGGGGAGGCACATCCAGATCACGCTCCCCCCCCGGAACTCCTCTGGGGGCTGCTATCTATATTAAGCAGCGTTGATACAGCAGGGGTGGACAAAGACCCCTCGGGGGGCTCCCAAACTCACCCTGCAGAGCTCCGTCCCCGGCTGCGCTGGAACGAGACCCCCAGGCAGCCCCCGACCCTCGCTTCTTCTTCTCCAAAGTGGTGCGGATATTATTCTGCAGATTACAGGGTTTTTCCTGAAATAAGCCTGTCGCACAAGGTTAGTCAGGGAAGGAAGGAGATTGCGCATTGACAGAAGGGTGGGGGGGTCCTCACCAAAGGAAGAGGCAAAGCACACCTCCCAAGTGGGCGCCAAAACCTAGCCCACTTGCAGTTCATTCAGAGCCCTGGCCACTCATTTTGTGCTGAACGAAAACCAGTGGAAAGAGCACGATTTGGTTGGGTTTTTCCCACCCCCATGTGCAGCGCGTCAGTCAACCGAGCCCTGCAAGACTCGGCAGGCAGCGACTCTGTGCTCAACTTCCCCAGTAGGCAGCTCCATCTCACCTGAGCAGGTGACACAGGAAATGCCCTCAGCGCTCAGGTTGTACTTGAGATCCAACAGCACCTGGATGTTGGTGTCGGGCCTGAAGAGAAGGGGAGCCCGGCTAGCCGGGCGCAGACGGCTGGCGAAGAAGATGGATAGGATGAGAACCGACACAAACAGCCCTGCAACAAGAAACACCGTGAAGGCGGAGGTGGGGTTACACACACAGATCACACCAGAAGTTTGTCGCTCCAGCGTAGTGGCCAAGAGACTGAGTTACAATTCAGGACGTCACCAGTTTGAAACCTGCCTCTGCCATGAGCTCACTCGGTGGCTTTAAGCAAGCTACTCCCCCCTTGGCCTCAGTCTTCCTATCTGCTATATGGGAATAACAACACTTACCTACCTTACAAGGTTAGTTTATTTCATTTATATCCCACCTTCCCCCCCCACTAAAAGGCGGCTCACATAAAATATACATAAAAAGAGCAACAAAACTACACAAAAATTAAACAGCAGCAATAAAAGTGGCAGTAACTCACGCAACACTTCACAACGTGCTTTATTTCTGGTTTTTATTATATTATTGTGAGTTACCTTGGTGATGGGAAAGAAAGACAGTCTAGAGACCTTTAAAGAAATACTTGGCATTCATATGGGATCTTACCAGGGTCTTCAAAGGCAAAAGCCATGAGACAGTCGTTTCCAGCTGGGCTATCTAAAAGGGTATCATCTGAGCATAGGGCTAAAACAAAATCGCCCCCTTCACACACTTTTCAATCTGTGGGCCCCATAAGGTCTAGAAACTTGCATTTTTTTTTAAAAACGAAGAAAAGAAAATCTGCACGCCATTCCACATTCCGAGCTCCATCGGAATGCCGACTCACCCATGATCTGGCTTACCGATAATCACCCATCGGCTCTTCACCGCTGACCACAGCGTCCAATGCTGGAGGAGCTCCTGCAGGTGAGTGATCAGCGGACCCTGGTTGTTCCTTGTGGGGCACTGGAGGTTCTCAGGCAGCACGGACACCAGGGGGACGTCCCCCATTTCCAGAGCAACTAGCAGAGGAGGAAACGACAAAGCCCAGGTGAAATGCAAGAAGAGAAAGGTAGGTGTGCAAATAAAAACCTAGCAGCCTGCTGAGCACGTCAGACTTTTACACATTGTACCGAGTTGGAGACTTGACTTCCTTGCAAGAGTTTTTGGTGGATAAGATCAAGGGCTCACAAAGAGCCAACCTACCTATTACGAAGAGGGAGGTGGTGGAATTCTGGACTGCTCCATTTCAGATTATGGGGGTCATATGCATGTTAGAATACTTCCCTGTGCGAACCCCCTTCCGAATATAGTAAGAACATTGGATTGTTCTTATTTACTCATTTTCTGGTTTATTACACACAGGATTGTTCTTTGTTTCTGTTTTTGCAAGGGGAAGTATTCAAAAGTGTGACTCCCCTCCTGTAGACTAAAGTGGAGCAGCCCAGAATTCCACTGCCTCAGTTTACCACCTCAGTCTGTGAAATGGGCAGATTCAGTCCAAGTCCCGCCTCTTTTTTCCAGCAGTGACCAACCAGATGTCTCCAGGAAACCCACAAGCAATGCACAACAGTGATGGCCTTCCCTTATTAGTCAAGAAGAAGCCATAGCACAGGGATAGAGCCCCTGCTTGTCTGTCGAAGGTCCCAGGTTAAATTCCTGGTATCTCAGGGCTTGGCAAAAAAATCTAAAGCCTTGGAGAATTGCTACCCCTGACAGTAGATACTGGCCTTCTAGGAGGGCAGCTTCAGATGCCCCCACCATAAGGAGAGAGGACGCTGGGATGCTTCCTCAGTTTGCACACCCTTCCGAGCCAGCAACAATTGCTGATGGTTTTGTCGCCCTGCCCTTAAATTTAGCATTTCACTGCTAAATGCTCTGCTCCTGCCTGTATTAACACTGCTGCACCTACACACAACTACCTTCCCTGCCCTGTTGACCCAAGGGGGGCCCGGAGGAAATTGTCCTCCTGTCTCATATTATTCCAGGAAAACAGCAAAGAAGCTATTTCCATAAATTACCATGCAGCAGAAGGGGCAGCATATTGATGTGGCTGGGCACCCGCCAGGGGCAGAAACTTCAAGAACTGCGGGCCGTTTGCCAGGAGTCAGTGGACCTGGCTCTGCAGGAAGGAGGGAGGGGGGCATTATCCCCCCCCCCCCCAAGAGCTGCATGTCAAGCTTTCCACCCAAGTTTCTGGATCCGAGTGAGCACTTCAGAATAGGAGGCTTGGACCCCCAAGGGCTGGCTGGCCACCATTCCCATGATGGAGGGCAATTGTTGGAGTCTCCCCTCTGCCAAGCGGGTGTGGAAGGTCTCTCGCCAACCACCCTCTGAATGAAGCTGGGATGCAACTCAAGCTCCCTAAGTTCCAACTGTGCATCTGGAGAGGGGGGGTCTCAGCTTATGCTGCCAGTGAAGCGTCACAGCAGAGATCTGCAGCCAATTGCAGGGCTCCTCTGCGGGTGGAGCATCGGAGCAGACAGAAGGAAAATCCAATATGTGTTGCGACACACGGCGGCAGCCGCCTGCAACCCGCCCTGCCGGCCTACCTGGCTCATCGTCCACATTCAAGAGGGGGATGTCGTCGTCTAGGTAAGGCAAGGTCCGTGGGCCAGAACTGCCCGCAGCCTCCGAGGAAACGAGCAGCCCGTCCGAGACGTGCAGAGTGCTCTCCTTCCCGCACTTCCGACTGCAGCTGCGGCAGAGGAAACAACGATGCCAAGTAAGACCCTTGGCGCGATTTGCCCTTGCGGAACAGCTGTGGCTTGGCTCCGTCAGCAAAGATGGCAGCCGCGGGCAGCCGCGGGCAAACAGGCGCTCAAGGCAGGCATCAGGTGTGCATGACGCGCGTGCAATTTCCCCGGCGAAGGCGCCAGGAGGACTGAAGCAGGAGCCACACGACTCCTCTCAATCGGGGACAGAATTCCTAGACAGGAGTCTCCCTCTGCCCAGTCCCCCAGCAGCAACCAATATTCAAAAAGAGACGAGCCGCCTCCAGTTCTCTGAAGAGCCTTGCCCCCATAACCCCCCCCCCCCCATCACGTTACATCCTGAATCTAAGCTCACTCAACAAGTCACACCTATGGTAGCAGGCAGTTTCCAGGGGCGACAAGTAGAGAGACCAGATCCCCAGGGCGGCAGGCATCGTGAACAGGACGGCCACCCAGCAGCAAGAGACGATCAGCGACATGAAGAGCCCAAAATCGTGCACGGCGGGAATCTGAGGAGAGAGTGGAGGAGAACTGAAAAGCCCAAGCCGAGATCTCTTGGGAGCAGTGAGGCAATAGAGCGAGGAATACAGACAGCAAGTCTTGACAAGAGCGGCATGGGGCTTGCAGAGGGGCTCGATGGTGGGTCACATGCGTTGTCCGCAGACGGGACCAGGAAGCCTGGGGTTTATGCACTCAAGAGTCTGCTGTCCTACTGTTGGAAACAGTATACTAGGGCTCCACGGAACCTTGGTCTGATCCAGATGGGAGGGCAGGTCTTGTTGTTGCATTCTACATTGGGGAACCTAGAACTCTGAAGACAAAAAAGGGGAAGCCTTGTGCTCACCTGCGAGAAAATGTTGGCGGCGTACGCTGCGGCCGTCGTCAAGGAGGTGAAAAAAGTGGCTTTTCCTGCAGTCTGGATGGTGTGGATCATCCGCAACTGAATGTCTTTCAGGTGGGTGGCCTGTCGATAGGTGTTGATGAAGACAAAGACATCATCCACACCTGGGGTGGCATGCGGGGGGGGGGGGGGTTCAAAACAAAAAAAAATAATAATCAGGAAACAGAAAGCACACATTTCATGGCTTGTGTTAAAGGTACAAAGGATGCGGCCTTTTGGATCAGGACAATAAGATTACGTCGTCTCCTTCAGCAACTGACCAGCATATATAACTTCTCTTTTACACAGCAACATCAACACCCATGGTTCTTTCCAGTATTTCATTAACAAAATAAATAGGTCTCTGTCCCCAGGGAGCTTACAATCTACATTTTTACAGTGGGGAAGATGACAGTGTGCGACTAAGAAGGTGGCAGCCTATTTGGTGATGGGCACATTAAGGTGACTTACCAATCCCCACGATGACAAAAGCAGCCACTCCGTTCAAGATTCCAAGGTACTGAATTCCAAACACGACGTGGTAGAGGAAAAGGGCCACCAAACAGCTGAGTCCAATGCTAGCAATCCCAAAGAAAGACAGGAACACTGCAAGTAGGAGAGGAAGACTGTGAAGATCTCTTTCAGGGGCCAACACACACACACACACACACACACACACACACACACACACACACACACACACCAAGAGCAAGTCCGCACACACGTGTCCATCACTTGATTACATAATGTTTAAAGAGTCAGAGCTGGTTGTGCAAATCATTGGAAAGTCTTGCATTTGAGGCGAAGTGTGTGTGGGTACTGTTACAGCTGCTGGCCAATCAGTCCTTTGCTAGGTGGAATGCTGGCTAATAGTCTAGGACAGTTGGTTGATGTTTCGTCAATGAGAGCTCATGGGAAGAAGATGCTCTCCTGATAGTGGGGGATCTCATTCTGATTTAGAAGACAATGACACCGGTCAGGGCTTGGCAATGGCGATTCCCTCCCTTCCAAGGCGAGGGGGCCACCTTAAGCAACAGGTGGCTTAGCCTTCACCTGGGAGAAGAAGGCCCTGCGAGGCGGTCAGGGTTGCTTCCGTGACCGCTTACCCGAGCACGAAGCGAGGATGTAGACCAAGACGGCGATGCAGCTGCTGCTCACGAACGCCAGCAGCATGTCGTTGTTGAAGGTCTTCCTGACTTCGTAGTCAAACAGGTCCGTCCCGCCATAAAGCACCTGAACCTTGCTGGAGAGAAAGGGGGGGGGGAGTTCCGTCACGGAGAATGCCAGCCCTGCCTGGAGCTCCCCATCGCCCCATCACATGGCTGAAGGAGGATTTGCTCCCTCCGTCTCTCCGGTCACAGTTGGCCACTAGCCACTACACCACGTTGCCCCTCGGGGTTCAGATTCTGGCCACCAAACCACGCCCAATGTTGTTGCCCTCGCGAGCAGCTCAGGGCTAAGAGCAAGCTCAACCCTTTCAAGCAGCCCGCCTAGAAAAACAGAGCAGCCGTGGTGCAACAGGCTGCCGGAGGAAGGCGGCTGTGGAAGTTGGATCTCTTCCAACCCGTCTGCCTGGGGAGTTGGAAGAAAATCTCTCTGAACGGCAGAAAACCTCACCTGCTTTCCCCTGCAAAGCCAGGGGATTAGGCATTCGAGGAGCAAGAGCAACTGCCAAGGGAAAAACACATCATTTTTTCCCCCAACTTTCCTCCGGAGCTTAGCAGGCGGCTGTCGGCATGCAACTCTCGCCAATTCCACCTGGAATCCTAATCAGTGTTTTATTATATTAAAGTACAAAAGGAGTAATAAGCGAGAGGAAGACTGAGGCGCAGCAGCCAGGATCGAGAGCTGAATGATACGTCCCAGCTCTTCTGCAAAAGGAGGTCCTGAGCAAAGCTAATCCGAGATAATTAAAACGAGGAAGACATTAAAGCCAGCACTGCCGGAGAGTGGCCGCGAGAGAGGCCCCCCCCGCTCCATTTCAATTCCATCTTTGGCAGAATGGCCTCAAGCGTTAATTGCTTTCTTCAGGGCAAAGCACGGGAATCCGCTTTCAGTAGCAGTCTTGGAATGTGTGCTTCTGAGCATGTACCGAGTGCCTTTTCTGCACTGCTGAGTACCCGTAGCCAGGCTCCACATACAAGGATAGTACCAGGGCTTCTTTTCTGCTCTTAAGGTGGGTCAGTCAAGAGCGATGATAACTAAATGGAAACTCCATGTTCAGGAGCAGCCTACCTCTGAATAATGGGTTCAGAGATTGCAAAAGTAGGAGAGGCCTGTTGCTTTTGCACTCTGTTTCCGAGTGGGAACGAGCTTGGGAAGCAGGTGAGTGGGCGAGCTGGACTGAACCAGCAGGGCTCTTTGATACATTCTCCAGGAGCCCTTAGCAACCGCTTTACACCCACAAGGGAAGCCTCTCTCCTCCTTACCTGGTGGACTGCTTGGCCAACAACGCCACGTAGCTGACCACAAAGCTCTGGAACTTCCTCCGTTGCTCCTCCCACCGGTCCTCCACCGAGTAGTAGCTGGGCAGGGGAGCCCCAAAGAGGATTTCACTACGCAGGAGCCGGCTCTTCATGTTCTCTGCCGACAGACCCTCATCCACATACCAGTAGAACTCAGGGTGGGTCATGGCCAACTCCAGGGACCCTAAAGGCGGGCAGGAGAAACCAGGGTGAGACACCACACGGACACCGCTTGCAGGGCAGGCCGGCCGGCCAGCCACTCTTGTGAGCCGCCAAGCTGACTGCAGTCCAGCGGCCTCTGAGTTGCCTCTCTGGGATTGCAAAGAGCAGGAGGGGCCACAGTGCCTCAGGGACGGGGCTCGGTGGACGACGTGGTGCAATGCAACCACATGGGCAGGGCTGATCATCACACAGGTCTTACTCCCAGGAAAAGCTCACATCATTGGCCTCACCACCTATGTGGTTTCAAGCCTCAAACACACCGTCACACCGAGGGATGAACCTGTAGAAAACCAGCTGCCACAACACAACTTATGAAGCTGCCTTCTACCGAATCATCTAGCGCAGTACGGTCTGCGTGGACTGGAAGGGGTGACCTGGGGTTTTCGTAAGGCCCTTTTCCCCCAGCTCTACCTGGAGTCGCAGCCGGGACTCGACAGGGGACCTGCATGCAAATCAACTGCTCTACTGCTGATTTATGGTCCCTTCCTAACAGCTGCCACCTGGAACCTGGTCTTCCCATGGTGAGGCTGCAACAGCCAAAGGACATCAGAGAAGATTTCTGCTCAGAGCATTAATGTATCACTAGTGACTTAAGACGGTTAGGTGCAGGCTAGTAGCTTTGCTGGAGATATTTGCAAGGCTGCGTGAGATTGGCAACTGGTCACATGTTTCCCCAGACCAATATTAATCTGCCCAAATGGCCAGGCCGATCCCTGAACCCAACTCCTCTTACCTCGGATGTCAGCCAGGTCCTGCCCTAGACCGTCATAGTAGATCTTTCCACCTCTCTCAGTGGGGAAAAAGTAGGTCATGAGGGAGCTGGGAGGCGAGCAGTACGAGTAGGAGCCCAACGGGAGGTCTTTCAGAACCTCGTGCGGCTTCCAGCAAAACTCCCGGAAGTGCGGGTGGTCCATAATTTTGCGCTCAATGTCATGGATGGTGACCAGACGATCAGAGGTAAAGATGTTCTTTTCGGTGTCTCCCCGAGCGAGGAAGATGAGCTCGATGCGCCAGTGCGCGTGCGTCTGGGTGTTGGCGCTCACGACGGTATTCGAATACTCCCAGTGGGATGGAGCACTCCGGGGCTGCCGGGACGTTTGGTTGGCCGAGTTCGGCTGGGCCTCCGGAGGAGGGGTGGGCCGCTCTCGGTCCATGCTCCGTTTCCTCCTGGCCGCGCCGCCCAGCCGGGAGGAGTTGAGGTGGAGGTGCTGAAACTGCTCAAAGATCAGCCTCTGCAGGGTCTCGGAGGTGAACTCTGCCAAATCCCGGCGGTTGCGGCCCCACGAGCCGAACTGGGACTTGAGGGCCAAGGCAAGGGCGTCGAAGCGCTGGGAGGACTCGTGGTTGCGGATCTCAAAGGCATTGTAAGAGATATCGATGTCTAAGGCTGGGTAGTGAAGAAACATGAAAATGGCCAGAGCAGCCGGGATTGTGCAACCCAAGAAGAGGATAAGGCTGGCGGAATAGGGGTTGGTGAAGACCCAGCCCATGACGCTCCAGAAGCTGGAGGCGAGAACCGCCGCCGTCGGCATCTGTGGCTTGGCGCGCCACTGGCACTTCCCACAAAGCCGCGGGCCCTCGGCTCTTTTACGGGGCCCGGAGGCTGCCTCCTCTTCCTCATTCAGCCAGGCGTCTTGCAACAAGGGGTCGTCTTCTGCATCCATCCTAAGGACCTGTGGCAACGGGGAAGAGGAAAGCGCATAAGCCGCTAGGCTGGAACCCAACTTCTCAGAAAGGCAAAGGCGGCGGCTCAGCAGGTGTTCGATCACCCGCATCGCTGCACGCGGAAGGGTCCAGGGTTCAATCCCTGGCCTCTTCAGGCAGGGCTGGGAGAAGCCCCTATTGGAGACCTTGGAGAGCAGCTACCAGTCAGTGCAGTTAAGTGGACCAATGGCCAGACTCAGTACGAGGCAGCTCCCTGCGCTCCTAGTCCACATGGTTTAAGAAGAAGTGTCGGTCAGACAGATAAGGGACAGGTCTCCTGACACTCCTTCCTCTGTTTGCCCTGTGTCAGGTTTTAGATTGTAAACCACTTGGGGCAGGGACCTGCCCTCCTGCATTTTGTTCACTGCCACGCACAGGGAGAGAGCTATACCATATAGAGCAGAACTGAAATGATATTTTTGCCCTCAACTCATAGGTGTTGGGAGGGGTGTAGTGGTTTGGGAGTCGGACTTAGACCTGGAAGATCCAGGTTCAAATCCCCGCTCAGCCATGAAGCTTCCTGGGTGACCTTGGGCCAGTCACTATCTCTCAGCCCCACCTACCTCACAGGGTTGTTGTGAGGACAAAAAGGAGGGGAGGAAATATGTACACCACTCTGAGCTCCTTGGAGGAAGGGCGGTATAAAAAAAATGTGAAAAAAAATGTGATTCCTGGGGAAATGGGGGGGGGGGGGAACCAGACAGTATCAGGGCTCCTCCCAGAGCACTGGCATCACTGGAGCGTGGCGGGGGGGGGGGCGGGCCGCCAGGGGGTGACGCGCGCACCCCCGCACGCATCACCTCCGTGACGCATGACACCCTCCGGACGCTCTGAGGCCGGCCCTCAAAACGGTCTCTGCGCATGTGCGAAAATTGTAAAAATACCCGTATTAACGCACTGCATGGGCCTTCTTTCAGAAGGCCCTGGAGCGCCGGCGGGGTCGGACGCTCCGAGGCAAGGTACAGCCGGGTCGCCCCCCCAATGCAGAGCCTCGCTAGGGTGGCGCGCGCCCCCCCGCCTTGGGGTGGCGCGCGTCCTAGTGACGCCACCGTCCCATAGGCCACCACTGCCCCCCCCCGAACAGTGTTCCTAGTGTATTTAATTTCATATATTTCTCTACCCTACCCGATCGATGAAGTCATTCCCTTGGCAGTTAATATATATTTCCAGCATTAGACACACAATAACAGAAGGATTTTCAGAGCAAGAAAATAAGCAAAAACAACCACCCAAAACACACATTTAATCAGAGACATGAAGAGCAGCACAATCAGTCTGCATAAAGGCAAACCATTCATTTAGCCAGGTACTTGAAACTTAAAGGTGGATACTGAGCACACAGATGTGGGGAGGGAATGACAAAGCTGGGGGGGGGGGAATTGCTCTAAAGAATCTCCAATCCTAAATCACCCCCAATCTGATCTCAGTAGGTGGGGGTAAGAATGATCCATTCATTCGTGCTAGCCACGTACATCGTGTGGTACAAAGGAGAGGACAGATCCCTGCCCCGAAGCACTTACAATCTATTCCAGAAGACAGACTCCAAAGAGACCACGAGGGAAGGGGCATTGAGGCAGGAACAAACAGGAACACCACCCATTCATTTCGGTTTCAGGTACATCCTGAGTTTAGAGAGAGTACAGGGTGTTGCAGTGGCTTGGGGGGGGGTTTGAACAAAGTGGGAGACAAGGAGGTCATTCTAGGGGCAGCCACCGAAAAAAGGGTGATGACATTGAAGGGCGATAGAGGGAGCTCTGCGAGGAGGTTCCAGGGGCAACAAGGGCAGTGTCATTGGAGGGTGCAGATGATCTTTGGGTGGATCAAGGTGGTGGAGTTGGGGGGGGATGAAGGCCACAGGCAGGGACACAAGAGCAGAGAGATGGGGGGGGAAGGCAGCGGAGAGCTTTGCGAGGATAGATGGCTCGAGAGAGCGTTTCTACCTGCTGTTTCTTCCCAGCCTGGTCAAAAGAATCCCACTGCCCTGGCTCAGAGGGCAGTTCAGCATCTTTGGAGCTGAAGAACATCTTCATCTTCGGACTACACGTCTCCAAAGCAGAAATGGCCATTCACCTGGCCCAGCAGCCAGCCAGCTGCCTTGGCTCCATCTTTCAACGGGCTGCTTTTCCAGAGAGTGCCCTGAATCACTCACCCCAGCGTCTCTCCAGCAGGCACCCCAGTGAATTCTCTCCCTGCACGGCAGCTGCTTGATCACCCTGCCACAGCAGATTTTAATTTAGTAGCCTTGTCCAGGCTGTCTGGCTAGGAACACTTTCGGCTTCTGGATGAAATATGCCAAAGCTCCTTCCTCCCTCTCATTAAGGCCGAGAGTAGACCTTCCTCCCTCTCGCCGGTATTTATAATCGTGTAATTTCTATTCTTTGCTGACACAAACACATGTAGACAAAGTTCCTCCTGGCAGCACCTGCTTGCCACAGGGCAGCAGAGGACAACTCATTGAAGAGAGGGATCGTGGCACACATTTTGGGAGCTGTCCCTTGTGCTGGCGCCTCCCTGTAGAGCTTCATTTTTAGATTCCCACTGGGACAGGGAACACTTTCCTAAACAATTGCGAACTTTTTGCTGAAAAGCAGTATATATTCTCTATAAAAGAAAATATTTCTTCACCCAGCGTGTAATTCATCTGTGGAACTCCTTGCCACAGGAATGTGGTGATGGCACCTGGCCTATTTGCCTTTAAAAGGGGTTTAGATAGATTCATGGAGGAAAAGATCATCACAGGTTACAAGCCATGAGCAACCTCCTGGCTTTGGAAGTAGGTTTTCTCTGTGCCAGGTGCAAGGGAGAGACAACAGGAAACAGGTTACCTTGTTGGCTGTGTGCTCTCAGAGGCATCTGGTGGGGGCACTGTGTGATACAGGAAGCTGGACTAGATGGGCCTTTGGCCTGATCCAGCAGGGCTCTTCTTATGTTCTTATTTTCTGGGCCCTGACTACAAACTCACACCCAGGGGGGTCTCTCCAGCTGTAGAGAGAGCTACCAACTTTCCAAGATTGGCCTGGAGTCTCCAGCAATCAGCAGCCGACTCCCCAAAAGCAAGTCTGGCAACAAGCACTGCAGCTTGTCTGGAAAAACGAATCTCCAGGGATAGTCTGAGTTTGTACCCTTAGCTGTCACCCAGGAGAATCACCATTTGCTGCAGCACATCACCCATCTCAAAGAGATACAGAGCTGGAAAAGGTGTTGAGTAGGAAACAAAGGTGATGGGGGGGGCTTCCTTTCAAAGAAGAACTAACGCGTTTTGGGGCTTTTTAGTTTGGGGGGAAGGCAACGGAGAAGGGGTGTGAACAGAGGTTGCCAAAATGAGGCATAGGCTGGAGATATATTATGTATATTATATATGGTATATTTGCCATCTCTCCGCATCTCTCACACTGCTAGAACACTCCAGGTCATCTGCAGAAATTGACTGGCAGCAGAGGATTGAGGCCAGAGCGGGGGGGGGGGGGGGAGCAGCACTTCTGTGCACAATGGCAAATTAATTCCTGGAATTCAGTGGCTTATAGGGCTTTAGGAGGGGATTATACAAATGCATGGAAGCAACCAGGCTGAGCAAGTCCGAGTGGCTATATGGAGCCTGAAAGTAGCTAGAGTGCACCTTAATAGCAGTCATATGGGAGGGGGGGAACTGAAGCATCCGCGCTCTGCTTGTGGGGCTCACTAGGGGCATCAGGTCAGCAGCCACAGCCTTGGAGGACTGGAGACCTGCGCAGGGATTTCTAGGTGCTGCAGTATTCCAACAACCTCAGGAGCACATGGTGAACGTTCATCCTAAACATTTTCTGCTTGGCCATATGGACCATGTGCAGCCTGGTGATGGGGGAGCCAGGCTGACAACACCGGCTAGCTTCACATGCTCCTCAGCAGGAGCAGGCTCTGGGACAGGCTTAGAACACAAGAATAAATACCCTTTGATCCAGTGCTGTCCCCCCCCTCGGAGACAGGAGATCGGTTTTGTGAGAACCTGTCTACCTACCGGCAATCAGTCCCTCTTCCATCACCTAACCTCTCCCTCTCTCCCTGCCCTGACAGCCAAACTCATCGCTGCCTCTGACCTTTAACCTCTCCAACTCCAGCACCTACAACCACCAAAGACCACCATGGCAACCCTCTGCCCTTTCCCCCATGCACCTGGAACTGCTTTGCATGCAGAAGCCCAAAGTTCAACCCCGAGCAGTATCACCAAGTGTGGTTAGGGAAGGCCCACCTCCGAAATTGTAGGGTTTGCCATTTCCCATCAGTGCAGACGAGCGAGATGGACCAAGAGCCTGCCTCTTTAACACAGCTTGCCCTACAGTCAAACCTTTCACAAGGATTTGGCTAGTGATAGCTGGCATAACAGGAGTGTCACCTGTCTGAAATGTTGGCAGTTGCCCTTACCTTGATACATGCTGCAGTTGCTCACCTGGGGTTGCAGTTTGGAAGTCACAAGCACATCCCCCCCCCCAAGCTGGAAAATCGGAGTAACTCAGACACCCGCGTGTTCCTTTCCTGCAAGCAAAAATCCGCTCTCTTTCCCCTGGCAATTTCCACATCGACAAGGTTTTCTTTGTAGTTTGACCCTGGAAGTCACAGGCAATTTCAAACCACAGGGCTAGAAGCAATTTGAAGCGTCTCCTTTTTGCAAGGTGCCACTTTTGATGGGACTCCGAAGGAGACGCCATCATCTCAAGTACCTGAGAAGGACAAACTGGGTCCTCTTTTTTTTGAAAAGGGGTGCGCTTACAAAAAGAAAACGATCTCGCCATTAAAAATCAAGCGCTACTTCGTTTTCTTTTTAAAACCACTTTATTGGAGGAAAAGGATACAGGGTTTTCCGAGAAATCCCAAGGGGCAATCATTTGAGGCCAACAGTAGAAGCTGCTCCTACACGGAGGCCAAAAACGGAGAATGAAAGATCATGGGGAAAAAACAGCAAGGGGCTAAGAATTCTGGGATCACGGGTAATTTATTTCAACTTCAGCCAAGGTGAGAGGAAAGAAATGAAGGTTGCAGCGATCCAAAGGAGAGGAGGCGGGAGGCTGGGGCCTCCCTCCTGGTCTGCTCCTCTTGGGTTCTTATCTTTTGAACGAACTGGGACACCTGCCATCCCCCCCCCCACCAGCAATAGTCACACCATGACTGTTTGCAACCTCCTGCCCTTACAGACACCCAAGCCCTTGGAGACTTTAAATACCCCCCCTCCTTCTCCTCCTCCCTGGCAAAATTGACTAAGTCATCATCCCTGCAGCCTTGTTGCAGCTTCCCAAGCCGATTGGAATAATTGCTTCATTAGTTGTTTTTAAGACTGCAAAGCTGGGAGGGGGAGGGAGGGAGGAAGAGAAAGCATCACACACATACAAGAAGAGACACCTGGAAACCAGGCGGGCCCGGCGAGGCCTCTTTTGTACCAGTACAAGCAGGGGCAGGCTATGGAAGACCCAGACAATTGACCGCCTTCCCCCACTCCTGACAACTTCACCATGCAGGGAAGAGGAGCAACGTACACACAGGACGGCCACTTTCTGATCCTAGGGTTAACCTACGAGCTCTGCTGAATCAGGAGTCGACAAGCAGGGCATCAAGCGACAACCCCTGGGGAGAGACTGGTCACCCCTCTGCCCTTTCACAGCAATCTCCAGCCAGCTGCAAACCTCACAATGGGAAGGGCACCTCCAGCACCGTAGGCTCCTTAGTGTTAATTTCTCAGCTTTGGGGGAACCTGAGAGGAAGAGGGGGGGCACCTCAAGCGCTATGGCTGGCTGTTCCCAAGGTCAAGAGAAGTAGCCCAACGGGGGGGGGGGATGACGACACCCATTTCTCTCTATCCTGGAAAAAGCAAAGGAAGGTGGAGAAAGGGTGTTGTGTTGCTTTAAGAATAGCATGTTCTCTCATCTGGAGCAGATGCTGAATGCTTCCTGCCAGTGGTGGAAGCCATGCAGAAAAGAGGGTGGCATGAAAACATCAGCACAGCTCAGTGCGCTGCAAAGTCCTCCACACCACCGAGCCGGGCAAGGGGCAGAAGGGAAGAGAGACGGCAGGCAGCTGCCACAAGCCATCCATGTGCAGCCTCGGTGACAAGCGCCACTTGAGGCCTGGCTGGCTACAGCTCTTTGTTTCGAGGGGGGGGGGTTCCCAGTGCCCAGTATGCACTGGAGCCAGTCTGGCAGCTGGGACAATCTCACGCTCACCAATTCAAACCGGAATGGGGCTGCAAACTCTCGGCCAAGAGCAGGGGCGCTTCCAAAGCTCGGTTCATGGCCTCCTGGTCGCGCTCCAAATGAAAGGGACCTCCCTTGCACTCTCCAGCCTAGAAACAGGCTTTGGGGGACTTTCAATGCTCCCCTCCGCTCCGCACTGCATTGAGCACTGAAAGCATCCACACCTTCTCTGGCTCCGATCAAGTCTCTCCATTGAAAAGGGAGCTGCGGTGATTTAATTCCTTCTCTCCCTGTTGAAGAGGCTGGAGCAGCCCTGAAGCGCCTGTTGGGGGAAAACCCCAGGGGGCTGCACCTCCCTAGCAAGTCCTCTTTGGCCCCCAAAGGTGTCAGCTGCTGCTGGGGGTGGGTGGGTGGGAACACTTCCAGTTGCACACGACACGGTTGGGGCCACTTGAGCAAATCGCTTGGTTGGCTTTCAAGCTAGTCTGAGGACAGCCACGGCAAACTCCAGCATTCACTAGTCCTGGATTTGGACGGAGGTGGGAGGGTGGCCCAGGACGCCACAACCAGACTGCCTCGCCCACGGACTGAGTCAAAGGCCACAGAAGCCTTCACCCTGATCACATCCTCCTTCAGCCTCCCTCTAACTAGAAGGCTGTTGCTTCGCACCACAGTTGGTTATGTGAGCTGTTTGGAGAACTTCATTTAAAAGTGCAATTTTCTCTTGAGCGTATTATTTGCTTTGTAGAGCATTGCTAAAGAGAACTCCGCGGCACACCCTGCCCACCACCAACCACCCTCGCTCTGCGACTAGCCGCGTCTTTCCACCTTGCCACACACACTAACACAGTTCTCCAGTGTCTGCCTCTAAAGACAACCCCAACATCGGCGCTCCAGAGCAGAGAGAGAAGGAGCACCAGCAAACTCCCAGCCAGCTGCCCCAAGGAGTCTGCTCGGTAGGAGGGACGCATCTCATTTCCGAGGAGCGCGGGTCTTATCTTGGCTTTAAGTGGATCGCTTGGGGAATAAAGCATTTACCTGCTGATGATCTTGCTCTTTAGTTGTCATTGAATTGCACTTTTATGGCCACCTATGATGCGGCAGGAAATCTGTCGCCCGAAGCACCCCCAGCGCACTGACAGCAGTGAAACCAGGAAGGGAGAGGCAGAGGCCAGGAATCCTGGCTGGCTCTGCTCTTCTCGCAGACAGACACACGGCGTCGAAGAGGCAGAGAAGAGCCCAACTTTGGACTGGCCGTTTGCTGCAGCGGAGAGAAGCAGGAAGGCAAGAGGGTTCAGTCCTGCCAAGGAGGAGGGAGATACTCCAAGGCAGGGAACCGAGTTGTGCAGAACTGCGCTGCTAGGAAGTGAGGAAAGAGAACGGAGCACCTCGGCCGGTGGCTGCCTTTCTGCAGATCTGGGGCAAGGTGCCATGGCTTCACCCCCCCACCGCTCACCCCCCATTGCACTCTGGTTGCCCCTCCAGCTCCACCTCCCTCAGGTCTCCTGCTTCCTTAACCAACACTGCCCCTTCTCCCTTACTGCCCCTCCCAGGAAAACAGTGGGCTGCTTCCTCCGAATCCCTTCTTCAACCCCACCCTGTCCACAGAGCCTTTGCCCCCCCCTTCTGGCTCCATTCCCAACTGCAACCAAACACACACCAGTCACACAATCGCTCCTGCTTCCTGCTACCCTGACTCCACACCCCCATTCCTCCCTCCGTGGTCTGACTTGGTGGTGGTTCAAATGAGAAGGGCCCCCATGAGCCTTAAGAACCCGCCCACAAGCGAGTCTACCTGTTGCATCTCTGGATGATTCATGCCCTGCTTTTATGCCCGCCCCCCCCCCATCACTGGGGGAATAGAATCCTGCTCCATTTCTGCCTGAGAACTTTCCATTCTCAGTGCAGAGAGCACGGAATTGCCTCCCCAAGCAACGAGGTTCCCCTTTACCCCTCTGCGCACAGCACCCCTGCGGGCTTGCCTCCTTCCGATCCAAGTGGATGCAGAAATAGACAGGCTCCTCTTGTAGCGCAAGCGTGAAAAGCGCCTCTCGTTTTAGCTCAGGAAACAAAATGGTGCCTCGGTTAGCAGCAGTCAGAGAGGAGAAGGGGGAACTGCATAGATTTAGAAACTCCTGGAAGGGAAAATGCAGAGGGGAGGTTGGTCTTTGAACTCTGGTCTTTCTTGGGGACCCCTAGATCAAGAGGCACACATCGAGTGGGCCCCTGGGGCCCTCACCACCACGTGCCTCCTGAACGACGTGGCATTTAGCGGCTTGTTCAGACTCTCGTTTAACAGAACAAATGGGAGCCCAGAGTTGTTTTTATGGAGTCTTTCATTCTCTCGCAGGCTTGTCTGCCTTTCGGTTCCAATTCAGCCATAAAAATGGGCAACGAGATTCATCCTGGCGTGCAGAGAGCGACCAGTCGACAAGGAGGGGCTGGAGGAGGAGGAGGATAATTTCAAGAGCTGTGTGGATCGGTTTCGATTTGACGCTGCAAACTAAGATTGTTTGGAGGGTTCCCTCCGTCCCGCACCAAGGCCCTTTAAAGTCCACCTTTAATGCAACCGCTGCAAAGCAAAAGAGCCTCCAGTCCCGTCCCCCCCCCCACCTCAGTGGGAGGATTTTGGAGCTTGTTAAAAAGGAACACACAACAGACAAAAGAGAAACTCAGAGATGCTCCTTTGATTACGGGAGACTGTTTCGGCACTCCAAGAGCTGGAAATTGCCGCAGACTTTCAGAAAACAGCATTAAAGGCGAATTTCTTGTGGAGCAGAAGAGGTGGAAAAAAGGCAAGACAATGGAGTAACAGAAACCTGACCTTGCAGAGTCAAAAAGCCTTTTTCAGTTGATACTGGGGCACCTACCTCTGCACAGAGGCTCTATTTGCCCTTTGGTATATTTGCCAATTGCTGTTCAGGTACCTCTTTTACAAGAGGATGGACTCACACAACTCTCTCCTAAGAATCCAAGAGCAGCCCTGCTGATCAGTGCAAGTGTCAGCCTAGCCCACCATCCTGTTTCCAACAGTGGTCAGCCAGCATTTGTGCTTATGTAGCGTTCAAGCACACGGCAAAGTCCACTCTCTTGTTCCTCTTCACAGCAGCCCTATAAGGTAGGTCAGTGCTGTCATTACCCCCCATATTGCCAAAGCAGGAAGCGAGGCCAAGAGACCAAAAACGTGCCTTTTATTCACAGCTGAGCAGTAGTAAAGCCAGGAGCTCTCGCCTTTGCTATTAAGCAAGGACTCATCAACACTGACAATAGTCTCCAAGACAAATCAGGTTTCTCCCACGCAATGGAAGGGGAAGCAGCTCTTAATCGAGGCTCCTCCCCTGCTGCAAGCACACACACATCGGTTCTCAAAAGAGAAGATTTCTGATCTGGGAGTGCGGTCTCCAGCGCAAGGCTTCTGGCCACCTGCTCCCAGGTGACACAAGGCAGCCCTCTCGGTCTGGATTAAGAGAGGCGTGCAAAACGGGTTCTCCAGACATCCCCACCGTCACAAGTGTGGCTTTTGTGTCGGGAGCAGCCAGGCCGCCGGACCAGATCTCTGGCCCAGCTGCCAGAAAGCAGGCGTCTTCGGGGAAGCCCCCAACAAGCAACGGCCTTCGGGCCTGACCCCACATGACCCCAGATGCTGCTCGCCACAAGTTACTCTGACTGCTGCTGTGGAAACAGGAATTCTCCTTTCAGCCATCAGGACAGCTTTAAATGACAAATTCCATGGAAGAGAAAAGAGGCCACAGTAGTAGCAGCAGCAGCAGCACCATCGGCAGAGCCGGCTAAGATGCCCATCCAAGTCCACTGGTCTGTTTCCCACAAAATAAAGGCCTGGCTGGATGCTGCCTCCCTCCCCCCCCCCGCCCCTCCCTGCGCAGGAAGGCCACCAAGGAGCCATCTTCCACCATTTCCACCAGCTGTTTCTCACCCTTGCAAAACACCTGCCGCTTTCTCCGTAGCCCGCAAGATCAGGCATGACAATGCTGGCTCCTTAAGGCTCCCCTCACCCACCCTTGGCATGTTCCCCCCCCCTCCACCACCCCCGAGCTCCAACAGCTCACCCTTTGGCTGCTAATGCGCTCTATTAACAAGGCCTGGCAGAGATCGGCACTCAGGGGTGCCAGCTGGGGAGGGCAAGGCCTCTAGGCAGATGGCAGGGAACGCATTTGGAGGCGGAGGGAGAACAGGGAGAACTCGCTTTAAAGACCCCAGAGAGGGCCAGGTGTTCGAGGGAGCAGGCACCCAAGGAACCCCAACACAAACCTACAAAGACAACAAAGCTGGGGGGGGGAGGGAGGGAGGAACCGGAAGCGGGAGTCATGGAAAACAACAGATGGGGACAACAGCAGCACAATACCTTCAGTAGGTCCAGCTGAAGGGCAAAACGCAATCTGGAGTTTCCTTCTCTCTGCTCCCCCCTGTCCCCTTCAATGCCCTGTGAATGTCGCTCAGCCAGCTCCACCATCCTCAAGGGCAGATGTCCAGACACTGAAATTAGGACGATTCCTACATGTGTTTTTGTGACAAAAATGCTTTTGTCTCTGGTATTCAGGGGTATACTCTCATGGCGCATGGAGGTTCCATTTTTGCTTCCACAGCTAATGCCAGCACTCGACTGACCCTCCAGACACGTGTCCCTTTTGAAAATAAGCCATCTGAGCTAGCAGGCACCATCCCTGCATCTTGTGGCAGGGAGTTCCGCATGTTAGGTGAGGCCTTAGGTGAATATGTGCTCACTTCAGTCTTCCCTGGACTGACTGCATGAAGCAACCCCAAATTCTAGAATCGATGAACAAGGGAGATAATTTTTCTAGCACTGCAACATTGTGTATTAAATACGCGCGAGAGTGATGCCATGTCAGGCAAACGTCTTAGCCAAGAAGTGACGTGACCGGGGTTTATGCTGCCAACACAGGAAGAAGACATTTCCACAGCATTCTTTGGGGCAAACACCCCCCCCCCACTTCATGCTTCTGCATTCCAGGACAAACTTTAGTCCATGCAAATAGGGAACGGTTGTGGCTCAGTGGTACAGCCCTGCTTTGGTCGTCCTGGCAACCATCCCTGGCAATATCTCCAAGCAGGGCTGGGAAAGACCCTTCTCCAAGTTCCTGCAGAGCGGCTGCCGGTCAGGGTTGACAGTGCTGAGCAGGATGGAGCCACAGTCTGACTCAGGGGGCAGCCTCACAGGATCAAAGAGGATACATCTCCAATAGCAATACGCACACTTTCTCCCCCTTCCTGCCGGCAAATGGGAACTCGACAGTACAACAGGCACAGGAACAAACAGAAAGAGAGATGTAAAATCTCATCGTGATTCCCAAACAGCAGCTCAGGCGGGTTCCCTAGTATCGGAGGCACATAGATAATTAATTTGGACGAGACCGCTCTTATTTTGGAGGAGGCTGCCTGCAGAACCATTTGATCTCGCCTGCCTTCAGCACAGTCCACATTCACAACCCCCCTTCAGGGAGACATCCACGGCCAGAGAATAGTTTCTATTTCTGGCACTGTGGAGCTCCTGAATTTATCAATTTCTTAAAAAAGGGAGGAGAGGCACAAGACACTCCTACATAGACCCTTCCTAAGCAGCCCAAAAATAAATAGAGATTGCTCATTTTAAAACGCTGTCTATTGTCCTTGATATCTGGCAGCATTTCAGATGTTTGCATTGTTGTTTGCCCAAAACTCTGAAAGCAGCAGATGGTTTTCTAGAAACATACAACGGCTGCAAGGTACATTTTTGTAAACACCCCACTCCCTCCAGATAAAATCCCTTCATCGCTTGCCCAACAAACGCTCTCTCCACCCTATGGCTTCAGTGGCTGAAAAGCCAAGCAAAACAGGTCTCCTGATTCCCCTGGCTAAGAGAGGCCCGCGTCATATCCCTACATTGTCATCCGAGGGGACGACCTGCTTTGCTCGAGCAGTGGCTGAAAACAGGCTTCTAATTCAGACACGTTTGCTCAAGCGTGTAATTCATCTGTGGAACTCCTTGCCACAGGATGTGGTGTGATGGCACCTGGCCTAGATGCCTTTAAAAGGGGTTTGGACAGATTCATGGAGGAAAAGACCATCACAGGTTACAAGCCATACGCAACCTCCTGGTTTTAGAAGTAGGTTTTCTCTGTGCCAGGTGCAGGGGAGTGGCAGCAGGAAACAGGTTATCTTGTTGTCTTGTGTGCTCCCTGAGGCATCTGGTGGGGCCACTGTGAGATACAGAAAGCTGGACTAGAGGGGCCTTTGGCCTGATCCAGCAGCCGGGCTCTTCTTATGTTCTTATAAGAAGTTATATTTATATGTATATACCGCTTTTCCACAAAACGTTCAAAGCACTTGACATAGCTAATAAGAAGTGGCTCCTTGTCCCAAAAGGGTTCGCAATCTAAAAAAAAGTCACAGGAAAAACACCAGCAAACAGGCACTAGAAAGACGCTACGCTGGGGCAAAGAGGGGCAGGGAGCAGCCAAAGAGGAGAAGATGGAAGTCGCCTAGTCAGAGCCAAGCGTGGCAGTGCCATGGCTTGGCCCTAGCTAGCGAGTGTCATGGTGCAATCCGAGGCACGGCTAAGCAGGAGTCAGTCCCATTGCGTTTAGTGGGACTTACCGTACTCCCAGGAAAGTGGGCATAGGATTCCATCTCATCCACCTAGGATCTGAACAGTAGATACTGGAGACAGAGAAAGGCTGTTATATGTTCTACTTGTGAACTTCCCAGAAGCATCCAACTTGCCACTTGTGATCTACTCTAGCAGTCTTGTATGTTTAAGACTAGACAAATTTGTGCAGGAGGAGCTCCATCAATGGCCATTAGCTATATGGAACTTCCATGTTCAAAGGCAGTATACCGTAGCTCCCTGCTTAGACACGTGAAACTGAAACAAGCACAGGTGCATCCCCATTTGCTATCGCCTCCATGACCCTTCTCTCGGACAGCAATTTCCAGACTGCAAGTCCCTTGGGGCAGGGACCTGTCTCTTCCCCTTATGTAAAGCACCACGTATACCAGTTATGCTGCAGTGTTCTTTGTTCTTTGTCTCCAGCATCTGAATGTGAAGTTTGTGCTATTTTTTGTTAAATAGAGACAGTAGGCAAGGTGTTGAGAGCCCCCTGTAAGGTTCCATTTAGCTACAGTATTTACTGTTGACACGCTCTCCTCAATTGTAAGCCCCTCGGGGCAGGGACTATGGGAAGCATGGTGCTGGACTAGAAAGGCCTTTGAGCTGACTCATCAGGGCTCTTTAGGTTCTTAAGGCAGGGCCTCCCAGCACCTCTTGGCCACAAGAGGTAGACAGAGCCTCCATGCTCCATGACAGAATACCTCCGGATAGCAGCAGAAAGCTCTTGTCTTTGTGCCCTGCTATCTCGGGGGGGATGGGGGACGGGGGACACACACACACACACGAGGCTGGACTAGATGGGCCCTTGCAGGGCTCTGTTCCAAAATGTGCGTGCCATTCACGTTTAAGTCACCATTGTCGAGAGTCATGCTTTGTTTTTCCTGCAGCTCAGATCTATCCAAAAACCCAGATTTCCCCAGGACTCCCTACGGCTCCTCTCCTCTCTTGGCGTTTTGACATTAACTATCCAACTGTATCCCCCCCCCCCACTGCCGTGCATCTCAATGGAAACCTAGCAACTGAAATAACTATTGCCTGGAAGCAGCTGAGGAGGGGGGAGAAGAGGGAGAGAGGAGAAGGAAGGAAGATTGATTTCTTTCCTCTTATCAACTGGGTTTTCACTCTCCAAGTCATAGCACACAATTGGATGGGCTGAAAACCAAGATTTCCACAGAAGAGGGGCTTTGATGGAGGCCCCATTAATTGAGACTCACTCTCTCCATCCTTATAGGCAAGGAGGAAAAAAGGGACCGATCCTGCAAGTAGAGCTGGCCACTCATCTAGCCTGCAGCCGCTATTTCTGCTGAAGGAAATTCATGGCGAAGGAGCTGGGTTCGAATTTGAGCTGCCAAGTGTCCAGGAGCATCTGAATGGCCATTTGTGGAAGCTGGATGGGCCTCTGCTCCAGTTCAGCACCACAGACATTGGTTGTGATAGGTAGATAGAGCCTCCATAGTTAGAGGCAGTTACCTCAAAATCAGTTACTGGGCACAAACAGAAGAAGAGGGCTATTGGCTCCCTGTGGCTTCCCAGAAGGTTGACCACTAGTGGGTAAAGGGATACCAGACTACATGGCCTTGTGGCCAAATCCAGCAGCACTCTTAACATTCTTACCCTCTGCGCAGGCCTGGGAAAGGCTCTTCCAGCCTCAGCCCCCCCTCCCCCGCCAAGCTGAGAAATGGGAATAAGCGGCCTATTTCACAAAAACCAAGCAACCCAAGGTTTGGGTGCAGTCCTGCTGGATCAGGCCAGAATTTCATTCTCCTCCAATTCCTTTTTTTTGTAACAGCCAACCAGATGTCTACTGAAGTCCACATTTCTGCAATTAAGCTTAAGCACACACAACTGAAACAACTGTACTGTACACTCTTCCCCAACCTATCCTTACCTACATCTCCCTCCATTCATGCTGCTAGCTAGATTGTAAGCGCTCTGGGGCAAGGACCTGCCTTTTCACTATATGTAAAACACCATGTACACTGATGGCGCTGTAAAAGCCCTTCTTTGTCCCTGGGTTCTGGCTGAGAAGTTAATGCTCCTGTAACCTTTAAGGATGAGATGGCGAGGCCCCTTCCACATCTGCAAGATTGGAAGGTTCTGTTGAGCAGTCACAGCTAACAGCCCTCATTGTGCCTCTCCGCAGTTTGTCTTGTGAGAAGAGTTTCGTAGCACTTCCGAGACTCATTGTGGAGCAGCGAATGTCTTCTCTGCTCACACACGATGTGAGCAGAGAAGATAGCAGTTTATAAACACATTAAGGCGGCAGATACAGGGCTGACAAATCTCATACTTCTGCAAGGAATCCCTCTCTATGCAGTACTAAAAGGATATTTGTTTACAGCAAAAAAAAAAAATCTGCTCCTCTCCTAGAACTTTTCACAATGGAAAGATGGAAAATTAGCTTGCCCATTTTGAAGCGATTGCTAAATAAAGTTCAGTGGTGGCAGTTTCTCAAAAAAATGTTACAGGAATTCTGGATAAACTGTTTATGCAAAATCACAACAGTCAATCAAATGCTGCATTCAGACAGGAAAGCATCTGTAAATAAGTTAAGAAAGAGGATCCACTTTGTTACTGTCAGTGCATGACAAGTATGCAGGCACAGTCCAGCTAGTAAACACCTTATGGACTAGCATCTTGAGACCTTAAGTTTGCCAAGCTGAATTTACAGAGCAAACCGTCTCTTGCACAGCTGCGTGCTAACAACATCTGGCCCAGGAGAAAGCAACCATCTTGCCCATCGGTTGAAGGGAACCCCGACTGATATTGGCTTCCAGAGGGGTGGCCATGTCTGCTCTGCAACAAGCTAAGGGCCTTGTGGTGCCATACCGACTAACCAGGTTGTGGCAAGTGGATACTGTATTGGCTACCCCTAAACCAAAGGAACACCTCCAATATACCCCCAAGGAAGGAGTGAGGGGGAACTCCTTAGTTCCCATAATCACACTGAGTAGCAGAGGCTGCAAACATACTTGCCTGGGGGGGGGGGTATATGGCCCACTGAGCTCAGAAGTGCTTACTTCCGAGTAGACATGTCCAGGACTGCAGTGCAAGCCCAAGTACGTTGCAATTCAAAGTATACTCCATCGACTTCCAATCCCTCCTGCTGTTGGAAACATCTTCAGCCATCCACAGCGATTTGAAAGAAGTCGGAGAGGTAGCATGAACACAAGTCCAAAGTTGAAAGCTCTGCAAGGCCATTCACAGAGGCCCCAGGCAAGCCCCCCCCGGGGGGGAAGAGGAGATGCCACAAGCACTGAGAAGAGGCTCCTGCCTTGCTGGGGCTCCTGGGGGCACTCAAAGGAGGGACTCCTCCAGCTGCTGGTTCTCTCAATGCACGAGCAGACTGAGGAGGGAGGAGGCAGGTGCCCGACTCGCACTGGGTGCCAAGCACAGATTCTTCCCGATTCACACTGGTCTCCATCTTTTGAGGTTGTGTCAAGGCGGATGGACTAGGTGGGTTTCATCAGGCAACCATTCATGCCCCCAAGCCTTTGTCCAGCTCCCATATGGACCCTCCTCCTCCTCCTCCCCACAAACGCAAAAGATTTCAGACAGATGGTCAAGGCAGAGCTGAGCTACAGCCCAATTCCAGCAGCTGCCTTACATCCAAACAGCAGGCTGCCGGGAGTGCAAGAGGCCGGCCGGCCCTGATCCGGCTGGCAGCCGCCCCCTTCCCCAGCCTTGCTCCCAGAACCCGGACCTGCTGTCACTTCTGCCTGCACTCTGTCCCCCAGCCAGGCTCCCCCTTCCTGTGGGAAAAGACTCCCCGCCCGCCTAGCCACACACCTGAGTGGACAGAGACGGGTGTCTGAGAAGCAGGAACAATTCAGGACCCAGAAGGGTGCGGAGTTGTGTACAGTATTTCACAAGCAGTTCAATCCAGAGGAGTTCATCCAGAATAAAGCTCTTTGCTCCCCACCCTCACCTCTCACCCCCAACCAACTCCAGAAAAAGTAGTATGGAAAGAAGGTTTGATACTGCCTACCTTCGCCTGCCCAGTTGGAAACTCGTGCTCCGCTGCAGCTGAGGATCTCCACGGATGCTGGGGTGGGGGGTCTGCAGCCACTTCCCCTCCTCCTAAGAAGCAGACCCCACAACCGGGGCCAGGATCAGACAGCCCACCACTGCCCTTCTTCGAGGTGCCAGAAGCCAGCAATCCAAAGCGTAAGAGCCACCTAAAGGAGCCCCCTTTGAGAGCAGACCCCCTCCTCAGAAATTCAGGGAGCGCAGCACCCAGGGCACCCACAACTTTTCACTCACATCCCATACACAACTCCCCAGCTAACAGACCCCACAAAATACAGGCGGCTGCTGCCGCTGCCGCCGTGTCTCCTCACAGGCTCCAGAACCCCCGTCCACCTCCCCGCTGAAAACCGAGAGACAGAAATGCATAGGTAGAGTCTCTGGGCTTAAAAGCAAAAGCCCCCCGGTAAGACTTGCACATAACACTATGAGACGCACGAACTCACTCGCTCCCCAGCCCCACACCTCGGGAGTCCACTCTAGAGATGACACACCGGGCATTGGGCGCATCACTCCACGCCTCTCCCCAACAGCCCCCAGCAGAAACAGGGCTCAGCCCCCAAAGCGCGACCCCCGCCTCATCTGAAAAAAGCACTTCGCTACAGAGCATTGCGCCAGAGCAGGACAAGGCAATACAAGCTCAGCATCACATATAATCCCCACTGCACGCGGGGGGGGGGTATCCCAGGACAAAGGCGCCCTCGAGGGGCTTCCCTACAGAGCGCCCACCCGGCACGCCGCCCTCCCCTCCAAACAGAGGGAAAGAGCACCCCACCTATAAGCCCTCGCCGGCGGCTGCCGCAGCCTTTTATACTCCGCCTAGGCAGCGAAGTCTTGCGAAATCTGGGCCTCTACCATCGCCTCGGCCGGGGGGGGGGGTGCGCAGGCAGCCCCCGCTGCGGCTCCTGAGCCTGGAGCGCTCTGGGCTGGCTGCCAAGCCTGCCTCTCCAAACAAGGAGCTGTGGCGAGCGCGCAATTGGGGGGCTTTTACGCACGGCTGCCAAGCTGCCTGCCCTTCCTCCAGCACGGGCATGATGGTACAGCCGGAGTGTAAGATGGTGCGGAGGGGGTGGGGGGGAGAGGGGGATTGGGGAAGGAGTAAATAAACTGTATCTTACAGGGCTAGGCGAGGCGTTCTGTTTACGCGTCGTGCGTGGATCGCTGTGGGGCTTGACTTGTTCCTGAGCAAGCCTACCTAGCCCCGAGTCGCAGTCTGTCTCGGGCAGCAGACGCTGTTGGGCTTACTTCTGAGTAAGCAGGCCTAGGATTGGGTTACTTTATACATCAGGTAGCATTACTAACAACAAAGCTAGTGGAGATGATAATATCCCAGCTGAGCTACTTAAAATCCTAAATGATGATGCTGTGAAAGTGCTGCACTCAATATGCCAACAAATTTGGAAAACTCAGCAGTGGCCAAAGGATTGGAAAAGGTCAGTTTACGTTCCAATTCCAAAGAAGGGCAGTGCCAAAGAGTGTTCAAACTATCGCACAACTGCACTCATTTCACATGCTAGCAAAGTTATGCTCAAAATCCTACAAGCTAGGCTTCAGCAGTACGTGAACCGAGAACTACCGGACGTACAAGCTGGGTTTCGAAGAGGCAGAGGAACTAGAGATCAAATTGCCAACATGCGCTGGATCATGGAGAAAGCACGAGAGTTCCAAAAAACAAAAAACCTACTTCTGCTTCATTGACTACACAAAAGCCTTTGATTGTGTGGATCACAACAAACTGTGGCAAATTCTTAAAGAGATGGGGGTAGCAGACCACCTTACCTGTCTCCTGAGAAACCTGTATGCGGGTCAAGAAGCAACAGTTCGAACCGGCCATGGAACAACCGATTGGTTCAAAATTGGGAAGGGAGTGCGGCAAGGCTGTATATTGTCACCTTGCTTATTTAACTTATATGCAGAGTACATTATGAGAAATGCAGGGCTGAATGAATCGCAAGCCGGAATCAAGATTGCCGGGAGAAATATCAACAACCTCAGATATGCAGACAATACCACCCTAATGGCAGAAAGTGAAGAAGAACTAAAGAGCCTCTTGATGAGAGTGAAAGAGGAGAGTGCAAAAGTTGGCTTGAAACTCAACATTAATAAAACTAAGATCATGGCATCTGGTCCCATCAATTCCTGGCAAATAGAAGGGGCAGAAATGGAAGCAGTAACAGATTTTACTTTTTTGGGTTCCAAGATCACTGCAGACGGAGACAGCAGCCATGAAATTAAAAGACGCTTACTCCTTGGAAGGAAAGCTATGGCAAATTTAGATAGCATAATAAAAAGCAGAGATATCACCATGCCAACAAAAGTTCGTATAGTCAGGGCGATGGTGTTCCCAGTAGCAATGTATGGTTGCGAGAGTTGGACCATAAGGAAGGCTGAGCGCCGAAGAATAGATGCTTTCGAACTGTGGTGCTGGAGAAGACTCCTGAGAGTCCCTTGGACTGCTAGGAGATCAAATCAGTCAATCCTAAATGAAATCAACCCTGACTGTTCCCTGGAAGGACAGGTACTGAGGCTGAAGCTCAAATATTTTGGCCACCTAATGCGAAGAGAGGACTCTCTGGAGAAGACTCTGATGCTGGGAAAGATTGAAGGCCAAAGGAGAAGGGGAAGGCAAAGGATGAGATGGTTAGACAGCATCACCGATGCAACGAACATGAAAATGAGTGAACTCAGGAAGATAGTGAAGGATAGGAAGGCCTGGAGGGATATGGTTCATGGGATCATGAAGGGTCTGGCACAACTTTAACGACTGAACAACAACAACAACATACATCTGGAATTGTAGTTCCTGGAGGAACCCTGTGAAAAACAAGGTGCTGAAATGTGTGTGTTGTGGGGGGCCCGGGGGGCGTCTTTGGTCTGATCCAGCAAGGTTCATCTTATGACCACACTTGGGGGGGGGTCCCATGGACCACCACAGCTTACTCAGGACGGAGTAAGCCCCATTGCTCATTGGAATGCTCGCTCTGCATGCTCTTATACAGTATTAATGAAGCGATTGGAAGAGGAGGAGGGAAACCCTCTCTCTTGAAAGTAAAGACGTGTCTGGGTTTGAGACGCGGTGGTGGAAAATCAACTTGCAGGATGTTGATTTGTCGGTGCTGCGCGCGCCGTTAAGCTCTGATAGACTCGAGCTGCAAGACTTGTGACAGGCAGAAATCAACATCGGCACATCACCAGGTAGGGCTGGGAAAGACAACCCCCCCCCCCCGCGCTGAAACCTTGGAAAGCCATTCACGGTAGAGACCATACTGTGCTGGGGGGGCGGGCAACCCATTCACAAGGCCAACTGAAGCAGTTGTCTCAGGCAGCAGGGGGGGGCGCCCATCTCTGTCCCCCAACTTGTCTCCAGTGCTCCTCCTCTCCCTGGATTGGAAGAGGGAGGAAGAGGGGACCCAGAGGAAGAGGAAACGTGGAGGGGGGGTGCTCGGCTGGAACAATGGAGAGTGGGGAGAGCAGAGGCCGACATATCCTTGGGTATGGGGGGGCGTGCATTTGGCATGCTCCCTCAAGCATCAGGCAGTCTTGGGCCAGCCCTGCAGAGCTAGATAGGCAGCTTCCTTTACTCAACAGGTGACGCTTCCGCCATCCCAGCCCCTCTCCGGTCAGTGTGTATACTTGCTGCCCTTCTGCTTGGCTCTTTCTTTCCGCAAGGTGCTCCGCTTGCAACACCACCCTTGCAGGTTGACCAGGAAAGGCTGTTGCACGCCTGCTAAGCAGCAGCACTGTTAGACACTCTCGCCGTTGGAGGTCAGCCAGGGAAAACTGCCACATACACGGCCCTCAATATCCCTGCTGCTGCTACATGTTGGCTATGAAATGTGCTCAGATACGTAACGCCATTGCATGTTGGCGATTAAGTGGGATTGGATAGAACATGCCATTGCTAATGCTTTGGGATACGTGTGTGTGTGTGTGTGTGTGTGTGTGTGTGTGTGTGTGTGAGTGTGAGAGAGAGAGAGAGAGAGAGATCAGCCACGAAAAATTTGTGACATGCTGAAATGCTTTTAGATGCTAAATACCACTGTCTGTCAATTATCCTGCAATGCAACTCATCATGGCTAAGAGAATGAGCTGCAAATGGGAAAGTGCTGTCTTGAATCTTGCCTCAGCCATGGGCTCCCTAGGTGGCCTTGGGCAAGTCTCTCCCTCTCGGCCTCAGCCCTTCCAACTGTGAGGGTAGTACGGTAATACTCATTTCTTTTACAGGGTTCTTGATGCAAGGACTACACGCTGATAATGTACACAGAGTGCTCTATCTCATCTGCTGAGTATTTATGGCTGCTGCTGTGCCCACAACCGAGGCGTCAAAAGCAGATTCAAATATCCAGCATGTGTCCAGGCAGGCAGAGAATATTCTGCATCCACATTTGCTGGAAAATTTGGCGGAGCAAATCTCAGAGGCAAGCGTGTGGGCAAGCTGCAGAGCCACCACGCGCCAGGGGAGAAGAGCCTCGGTCGCACTGGGAACTTGTCAAGGGAGCGTATTCCCTAGAGAAGCCGGCCAGGAGAAGTCTGGTCTATCATCTCCGGCTGCATCGGGGCTGCACAGTGTCAAATGCTGAGTAATGAGAAATTTAATGAAGAGAGATGAGATGCGGATGGATTTTAAGCTGCGAGAAGAGAGCTGCTCTCCCCCTTCTCCCCCCTCTCCACATCATTTAACACTGGAAACCATATTGCACAGCCTGTATTCTGACTCAGATCTCACTCGGTTTGCTGCAGAAACCATGTGGATCTTGAGTCATATATGTGATTAAAAAAAATAATAAGCTGATAGTCCTGTGTTATTCATTCAAAATATGAAGCTGTTGTGTTAGGGATCAGACCGTCTGGCCAGGCCTATCTCGGACGAATAGTGGCTTCCAAGTTTGTAGCCAAGTGTCTGAGGTCCTTTCAACAGGAAGAGCTTGGGGGGAAAGGGGATATAGGGGAGGGGCAGGATGAAGACCAACAAAATAATACCTGGTGGGGGAAGAGAGGACAAAGTGACATTTCCCCCTCTCTCACAACAATAGACCCAGGGGTCATCCAATGAAAGTGACTGACGGAGATTTAGGGCAGGCAAAAGGAGAGATTTCCTCACAGCACAGAATTAATCTGTGGAACTGGTTGCCACAAGATGCAGTGATGGCCACTAGCTTAGATGTCTTTAAAAGCGGATCAGCGAAATCCATGGAGGAGGACAGGCCCACCAATGGCTACTAGTCATGATGGCAATGCGCTACCTGCAGGTTCAGAAGCATTGTGCCCCTGAAGGCCAGCTGCAGGGGAGCGGGGGGGGGGGGCTTCCATTTCCTGCTTGTGGGCTTCCCACACTAGAGAGGCCTTGGGCCTCACTCTGCAGGGGCCTTCTGATGGAGCTGCAGAGCGGTGCAACTGGCACCGTCAGCATGCGTCCCGGCACCGAGCCATGATGAAAAGCCATCTTCCCCCTTTGAAGCCCATCTGGAGACCATTGTCCTATCCTGGGGCAGTGAATTCTACAAAGAAATGGTGTCGTGTCCTTCAGTGCTCTTTTGTCCCTCTTGTCAAGTGATTTCAGTGGATGCCCCCCTGGCATTATGAGAGAGGGAGAGAAAACTCTCTCTCTCTCTCTCTCCCTCCCCCCCCCCCTGCATGCCTTTCCTTCTTCAGCCCATGTCCTGATTTTATGAAGCTCCGACCTCCCTTGGTCATCTTTTTTGCCAAGCTAGAAAAGCATCCATAGGAGTTATTGTTCCAATGACTGGAGTTTTGAAAGGAAGAGGAGCCGACAGCACAGGCAGGTCTCCTGGAGGCAGCGGAGAGCATTTGGGGAAATGGAAAAACAACAAGAGCCGTTGTGGAACTCGTCGAGCCCATGCCGGTGTGAGGACAGCAATCAATCCATCACACTGAGAAGCCAATAAACAACAGCAAATTAGCATTTGCCCGGCTGCCGCAATGATGCATCTATAATGTTATGCTCAACAATGAGCCCAGCAAAGCTGTATGATTATCCTGGAGGTTGAGCTGGGAAGGAGGTCTCACCTTGGTCTTGATCTTCAGCTGCCCCCCTTAAACACTTCTGAGAGTTTTCCCCATCTGCAAAATGGGCATAACAACTTACCAGCTTGTTGTAAGGATAGCATTGAGATATAAGAAGTGTGGGTTATTTTTGGCACACTCAAAAAGTGCTATACAGATGTGATATCTTATTGATGGAGCTGTGGAAAGAAGGTTCTGAATAACATTCCTGCTCAGACAAGTAAGTCCCAATTGATCCAACTGAGTTGGCTCCCAAGGTTTGGGGGCAAATCCTGTTCATAGCATCTCACCTATATGGTTGTCCCTGATTCTGATGAAACAAAGACCCCTCCGGATTTTGTTGTTGTTCAGTCGTTAAGTCGTGTCCGACCCTTCGTGATCCCATGAACCATATCCCACCAGGCCTTCCTGTCCTCCACTATCTTCCTGAGTTCGCTCATTTTCATGTTCGTTGCATCGGTGATGCTGTCTAACCATCTCATCCTTGGCCTTCCCCTTCTCCTTTGGCCTTCAATCTTTCCCAGCATCAGAGTCTTCTCCAGAGAGTCCTCTCTTCGCATTAGGTGGCCAAAATATTTGAGTTTCAGCCTTAGTACCTGTCCTTCCAGGGAACAGTCAGGCTTGATTTCATTTAGAATTGACTGATTTGATCTCCTAGCAGTCCAAGGGACTCTCAGGAGTCTTCTCCAGCACCACAGTTCAAAAGCATCTATTCTTCGGCGCTCAGCCTTCCTTATGGTCCAACTCTCGCAACCATACATTGCTACTGGGAACACCATCGCCCTGACTATACGAACTTTTGTTGGCATGGTGATATCTCTGCTTTTTATTATGCTGTCTAAGTTTGCCATAGCTTTCCTTCCAAGGAGTAAGCATCTTTTAATTTCATGGCTGCTGTCTCCGTCTGCAGTGATCTTGGAGCCCAGAAAAGTAAAATCTGTGACTGCTTCCATTTCTGCCCCTTCTATTTGCCAGGAATTGATGGGCCCAGATGCCATGATCTTAGTTTTATTAATGTTGAGTTTCAAGCCAACTTTTGCACTCTCCTCTTTCACTCTCATCAAGAGGCTCTTTAGTTCTTCTTCACTTTCTGCCATTAGGGTGGTATCGTCTGCATATCTGAGGTTGTTGATATTTCTCCCGGCAATCTTGATTCCGGCTTGCGATTCATTCAGCCCTGCATTTCTCATAATGTACTCTGCATATAAGTTAAATAAGCAGGGTGACAATATACAGCCTTGCCGTACTCCCTTCCCAATTTTGAACCAATCAGTTGTTCCATGGCTGGTTCGAACTGTTGCTTCTTGACCCGCATACAGGTTTCTCAGGAGACAGGTAAGGTGGTCTGGTACCCCCATCTCTTTAAGAATTTGCCACAGTTTGTTGTGATCCACACAATCAAAGGCTTTTGCGTAGTCAATGAAGCAGAAGTAGGTTTTTTTTGGAACTCTCGTGCTTTCTCCATGATCCAGCGCATGTTGGCAATTTGATCTCTAGTTCCTCTGCCTCTTCGAAACCCAGCTTGTACGTCCGGTAGTTCTCAGTCCACGTACTGCTGAAGCCTAGCTCCGGATTTTAGATGGGTGGAAAACTCCTTCTCGCTCCATAACTGAGAGGAGAAACTGCCCTGAAAGATGCCCTTCCTCTTGCCACCAGTAAGGCCCATTGATCTGCAGCCATTCTGGGGAGACGCTTCCGTAGTAGTAATCCGCACTCTCCATCATCACTGCCTCCCTCCCCCTCCATCCTCCCAACCGCTCTGTCCCAGTCACTGCTGTGATGGCCTCCAAGTCCATCTTTCATGCCGGAATGAAACTCGCTTGGCTGCTGGGCCTGGTGCTCATATTTATGGCTCCATTTGGAGCCTCCGGCGGTTTGTCTAGGCCCAGCAACCCCGCCTGAGCAATCGTCCCCCGCTCAGGTGCTCATTACCAAAGTGTTAAATAATGCCAAGTGGGTTCTCCTGGGCCTTGTAAATTTTGTCTGGGGGACAGCCAGCCTCTGCGAGGTCCATTACCGCCTGATTGCCTGAAAGGCATTGGAGTTCTCACTCCCACTGTCACCAGCCAGCGAGGCAGAACAAAGAGGCTGGGTGGGTGCACCAAGAGGGCATTAAATTATGTCTGTCCTGAGAGGATACAGGGGCTGATGGGTGCTTTGGTCTCCTGGGGGAGCATCTGTGGAGCTGCGAGATCCTTCAGAGCAACTATACCAGCCTGCAAGAACAATGGTTTGGAGAAGCGAGCACAAGACACAGGTAGCCGGTGTTTCTGGGGGGGGGGGACAGTTTAGGGGCTCGCAGCAATCCCAGGCCTGGTTGACCCAAAAGAGGGCAGTGTTGTTGTTGCCATGGGCCTGACCACCTCCACAAACTCGTCTGGACCCCCCCACAATCCCCTTGGGCGAGGACTCTGGCCTAACAAGGCTCAAGGAAGCGGGAGTGGAATTATTTCTCCTCTCACACCAGGAGGGAGGGCTGGAGCACATGTTCCTGAGCCGAAAGGATGTTCCAGAAGTCCTAAATTAAACACTATCTCTGGCTAACGTCTGAACTGGCCCATATTGTGTGCCTTCCATTTCCCCCTTGTTGTTCTTTTCCTCTCTGATCCACCATTTCATCCTGGCTTCACTTGATGTCTGAACTGTTGAGTTTGCCAGGTGAGGATGTGTGGGCTTTGTCTGGCAAGGAAACCAACGTTAAATCTTTGAGTGGCTTGTTCTAAAGAAAGGTCACAACAACTGCAGTTTTTCATGGACATCCTCCAGTCAGCCCCCCCACTCACTTGTAGACCCTCCATTTAGGACCTCTCAATGCTGATTTCAGCCACGTGAGGCCTGTCTGAATCCCACAAACACACACACGCACTTGAACTCATCCCCCATGTGTCATAGTTGGGACTCCAGCACCGATACTATTTTGCCATTAGACATTTTGGGATGTTCCTCAGCATCCACCGTGTAAGTGTGTATCAATAAGCACCGCGCAGTTTAGCCAAATGCGTCTTTCAGACCGTGCAGCCTGGAATGGAGGGAGGCTTCCGAACAGAGAAAAGAGAGATCCGGTGTTTTTAAAGTGCAAATCAAGTCTCAGGAGAAAGAGAAAGCATCTCCTTAAAGGAAAAAAAAATTAAGTGGGAGGAGAAAGACGTACCCAGCAAAGGTGTATAACCTTGTAACGTGTCTTGCGAGAGGAGGATGAGTTTCAGTAGGGACCCTTGCAAAACGTCTCCCCACAGCTGTGGCGTTCTGAAGCCCATGCTCTTGTTTGAGCAGCAACATGCACCGGAGACAGTCCCTTGTGTGTCCCAATTTGCCCCGCCCGTGTCCCCAGCCTTCCCTCCCTCAGTTGTCCTTTTTATATCAATATGCAGATTGTAAGCCCCTTGGGGCTGGGACTCCCCCCTTTCACTCTAGGACCCTGTCCCTGCTTTTGTCGATGCGGCCCTTCTGTGCCTTGCTTGGGCTCACTCTCCCGCAAAAGGGGCAGCATCCAGGAGGCCAGGGAGGGAGGTGTGTGCAAACGTGAGCCGCCTCCAGCCCTGGCATTAATTTGTAGAAATCCTTCCAGCCAAATTGGAGTTTAGGAGGTGCAGACTGCAGGGCAGAGCAAACCAGGAAAGAGTGGACCGGGGGAAGTCCGCACATCCCTGCAGCTGATTGAGAGGACATGGCAACAAACCCCCCCCTCCGCTCCCCCCAGGCTTCGGATTCCACTGGCAGTCAATAGTGAACGATGGCAGTGGGGAACCAGCATTTCAGAAACGTTTGCTCCACCAAGCCGGGAAAGAAGTCCCCACAATGGGATGCCCCCCTTCTCCCTCCCATTGTTCTGCAATCCTTAAACTCTAACAAAGGATTTTCTTGAAGTCAGCAAAACAAACTGGATCTTTGTCAAATGGCAAAGATGTTTATTTCATGTACAGCTTGTATAAATAATGCAGCTGTCATTCATTGTTAATAACAGTCCATGCTTTTGAAGGAAGAAAAGATGAAGCATTATTGTGTGTGTACACACACACACACACACACACACACACACACACACACACACACACACACACAGGACAAGGTGGGATGACCATCTCAACCACCCTCAGGCATCAACATCCAGTCTGGTCCTCTTGTATGGGAAACTGGGCAGCATCCGAATGACTCCCTCTCCGTTTATATGGCAACACTACTACCAATCTGAGAAATGCAGAAGGTTGCAAAACATAAGAATGACTCCACTGAAGGAGGCAAAAGCCCATCTTGTCTAGACTTCGGTTTCCAACAGTCCCCACCCATATTCCCCAGGGAAGCCCACAAGCCAGGCATGAAGGTGACCGATCCATCCTTGTTGCTTGTTCTGCAGAATCCCGTACTCACAAGGTAGGCTGCTTCTGAACATGGAAGTTCATTTTTCATGTTACAAAAAGAAGCTCACAGACTGAAAAGAGATACAAAACTACAAGGAAATCACACATAGAAAGAAAAGCAGCAAACCAAATGAATGGTTAAGGGGCAACAATTCAGAAAATTGAGTTTTCTACGTGCTGCGGCAAGGAGAGTCATGCCAGCCACATGACCACGGAGGCGTCTTCGGACAATGCTGACTCTTTGGCTTTGAAATGGGGATGAGCACCACACCCTAGAGTCAGACATGACTGGACTTAATTGTCAGGGGTCACCTTTACCTTTTTATATACACTGTACATTCTAGAAATAAGTGTCTAATCCCCATTTCCGCCTTGATTGCCCTTATTGGGAGAAAGGCGGGGTAGAAATCCTTAAAATAAAATAAATAAATTTTCCCCACACTTCCTTTTAGACATGTATTATGGTTCCAGATAAGCAAAGGGAGCTGTACAAAGAAAGATTAAACTGCTTTGTTTCTTGTTTGTTGTTTTTCTTTTAAGGGCCATCACATCACTACATGGTGTTCATCAGCTGAAGTGCACGCCCTGCCTGTGCTCCAGCTGATGATCAGAAAGGCGCTCAAGCTCCTGAGCACCTTTCTGAGCATCAGTGAGGTGCAGGCATGCTCTTCAACAGACAAACTCTCCGCAGCATACCCCACCCACCCTTGCTGAGGAGCGCAAAGGCATTCAGCTCCCAAGCGCCTTTCCGATCGTCAGCTGGACCGAGCATGGGGGATGCACTTCAGTTTGGCTGAAGTGCATGCCCCATGCCCCAGCTTTGTCACCCCCCCTCCGGCTTCAGTCCTCCAAAGCCAGAGGGGGGGGCCACAAAGGCAGCTGTCCCACCAAATTCCCAAACTGCCCCTTTAAGAGGTAAAGACCTACCTTTTTGCTGATTAGTTTCCCTTTTCTACTCACAAGCCTGTCAGTCAGAGTCGGTAAGCCAGTCCATAAGCTGAGTTCGTAAACCAGGTCAAACGTCAGTCCATAAGTCAAGACAGAGTCCACCAGCTAGTCCAAGAGCCGGTCTGTAAGCCAGTCCACGTTTGCCAGCCAGTTTGCTGATTTCACCAGCCTTCTCCCTTTCCTCCTTCTGCTACCCACACCCTTCTTCCTTCCTTCAGGTGCTGTTTTTATCCCTGAAGACCTGATGGCCTCTAGTGGCCACAGCTGTACAGCACACCTATTGCTAGAGCCTAGGCTTTAACCCCATATTCCCCAGAGTTGCCAGAGCAAGGGGCCACTGTGGACACAACATACTATCTCCTCGGGATCATGTCTTCTGCATCTCCACTTTGCGTGCGCGCGCGCGCACACACACACACAACGTATATATATATATATATATATATATATATATATATATATATATATATATATATATATATATATGTGTGTGTGTGTGTGTGTGTGTGTGTGTGTGTGTGTGTGTGTGCATTTAATGAATTTAGATCTCAACATTTCAGTGGGGCAACTAACTGCTACTCTGCCTGTTCAATAAGGGTGGAGCAAGTGTAAGCTTACCATATCGCCGACCGGGATGCCCCTTAAGGGCAAAACGTAGCGTCCAGTCGGCGATATGGTAAGCCTACACTTGCTCCACCCTTATTGAACAGGCAGAGTAGCAGTTAGTTGATATGGTAAGCCTAAGCAAGTGTATATATTGAATATATATAGAGCAAATATTTGAATTCATTTGCATTAGGGAATACGATTGCCTATTAGAGAGAATATTGCATGTTCCCTGCTCTCACATTTCAACCAAAATAGAGCAGCAAATGAGAAGAACCTTCTTCCTTAGGCAAGGAGTCCCACATGAAAACGTGGCTTACAGCGCAATCCTACCCAGCTCCTGCACTGGTGCAGCACAAGGGTGTCACCGCACCAGTGTTGCTCATGCAGCATTGTTGTGCTCCACCACTGTAAAAGACTTAGAAGTGGGCCTCTCCTGACCTTGTCCTAAGGCAATCTGCTTCACTCCAGGACGACTGCTCCAGCTGTTATATATGAGTAATACAAATGCTTGCTCTCTAGATGATAGGCAGAAACATCTAGCTCATTGCAGGCATCAAGCGTGGGCGAGATCAGTCATTTGCTGGAATCCAGGGACTGTGAAGGGCCACATCCTCAATCCCAACTGGCATCTCCCTGGTTGATGTGCTGCAAGCGCATGTGGTTTATGCGCCACCCTTCCGTACTTGCATGCTACCAGCAGGAATCTTTGGTGCCATCTACAGGTGTAGATTTCAATAAGTATATGCAATTAATTCTGGCTTAACCAGGATTAACCTGTTTTGCAATGTTTAATCGATGTGCATATGTGGATTGAAATGTGTGTGGGGGGGAGAGAGATGAGGAAATGCAAAATGATGGCAACGTGCCTTCTCTTTCCTTTACTGCACAGGGTGAGGGCGGGCACAAGGGGAGGGGGCATTCTGTACATGGGGAAGGGGCAAGGTTTAATTCCTGATGTACCCAGGTACATCTGGGAAAGGCCCCCTCCCTGAGGATGTGGAGAAGCCACTACCAATTTGTGTAGGTAAAGCTGACCCAGATTAGCCAACAGAGAGCAGCTTCGTATGGCCCTTGTCTAAGGTTCTAGCCCTCATGTTTAGGTCTCCATTTGTCATTCCTCAAGGAGTGAGGAATTTGTGCGTTCCAGAGCCCTGGAGGGAGGGGGGCATGGATAGCAGCTGAACTCTCCGTTGGGAAGACACAAATCTGGGTTTGGAACATTTAATTGCAGAGGTGCTCAGGTAGGCTGCGGTGTGGTGCTCTCCGAGGTGCTGAAGAATCTCTTCAAAGCCTGGGGGAAAATGCTTCTGATTGTAGGTGGAGAAAAACAGGGCTCTCCACTGGTGTGCAAAAGTACTTAATAGTAATACCCAGCTGGGCTGCGGGGACACAGAAGACTTCCCATGGCTCCCCACCTGCGGCGAGCTGCCAATCAAAGCAGAGCTGGCGACCCACCTGCACTGCAGGCCTGCAGATTCCCCATCACGCCTCCAGGAATTTAAATGAGGATTTCCCCCCACACACACACACACACCAGAACATGTTTCCCACATGACGCTTGTAAAACAGAATACGCACACAATTTCATGGCTAAGTCTGCAGGGGGAGGGGAGAGCGCATGCATGGGCAGCAATACATTTGGATTGCCCCCCCCCCCATCTAAGTCAGCTCCATTCCATGTTTGTTGGGCACTTTGCATTCATATCGCTGTCTTCGGTACCCGATGCGTGACGCAAAACTTCGCCATCTGGACAGCTGCCCCTCCCTGAACACTGTTGCAAGGAAATTGCACGTCTCGTTCAGCTGTGATCTTTCCTCACTGTCAGAGCTTCCTGGTGCTGGATCAGCCTGCCTCGTGCAGTCATGGGCTCTACCTTGTTCAAAGTTTTCAAGCAGAGGTTGGACAGCCACGTGTCAGGGATGCTGTAGCGGTCGCCTGCCCTGAGCTGGGGGTTGGACTAGAGAACCTCTAAGGCCCCTTCCAGTGGCAGCATTCAATGATTCTAGGAAGACTGAGCCCTGCCCAAAATTACGGTTATTTAGAAACAAAACTTCTGACTGTTTCTAAGTCCTGGCAGTCCCCAAGTCTCCACATCAGTGCTTAGTTGTGACCTTTGCTTCCCCCTGGAATTCCAGAGCAAAAGCCACTCGTGGCAAGAGGTCTCCGTGGCAGACGGGCCCGCTTGCTTGGAGGGGTCTCCCTCCTCGCTCTTCTAATGAGCTGCGGAGTGCAATATGGAATTAAGACGATCCAAGTTATTAATTGTCTACAACAATTAAGCCTGGATGCCTGGGCCCTCGGGCACCTTTGGCTACGTGCGGGAGCCAATTAGAGCCTCATGCATATTTATGGGGCTTAATCCACATGCTGAGAGCATCAGGGCTTCATCTCTACCCTGATTCCAAGCTGCAGAGACGGAAAGTTTCCCTCCTTTTCTCATGTGAAGCTAACATAAAAGCAAATATTTGATGTGGCTGTGATGAAAGCGGGTGAGTCAGGGCTGCCACCAACGCTGGGTTTAGGGACTGGGATCAAATCTTGTGGCTCCATCAGTTTCCCAGACAAAAATTCTGGCATTCCAAAGGCAGCCATGAATCCACTTGCATTCCACGTTTAGGCCAGTAATGGCCCAATCTTATCCGCGTGGTATGCTGGCTGGTGGCTCCTGAGGTCCACCAGCATTCTGCATGGTCTGTCATGGCGGCGGCCTCTCAGCTGGTTTGTGGCGCACTGCCGCTGGTGCAAGGCCAGGGAGGCTGTATGCTGGCTGCAGAAGCCGCAGACTGGCTGCCAGCAGGTGTCTCCTCGCAGTGGGGGCAGATCGGGGCAGGGATCAGGACAGGGACAGATCGGGGGTGGGATGGGGTGGATCTCGGTGGCAGTTGCGGAGTCCAAATCCTATACCCCTGTTCTGGCCTGGACATGCCCCCTGCCTCTCTTCAGACCTATGCCAGCAAAAGAGCTGGCATAGATCTGAGGAGTCCCATAGCAAAAGTTTTCTTTACTTACCTCTCCCAGCTGCTCTGGTCCCCAGCCGGCCCGCAGGATGCAGCAGACATGGCACCAGCTGCCCTGCACCCTGCAAGCTGGTCCAGGAGATGATTGGACCTGGAATCTGATGGTCACGTCTGTGGCTGTAGGGAGGAGGAGAGGGCTTCCCTAGGTCGGTCTCTTTGCCATTCCTCAGTCTGCTCTGCCCTTCTTCGACCCCTTCTGAACTCTAGCTTAATAAGACACTCGGGGGGGGGGGTGTCATTGCTCAGAGCCTGGCTACTGGAAGATCTGGTTCAAGGCTCCGCTGGGGCTGGGTAGGAGCAGCAGGATGGGACACAAGACAGGAATCCAACCAGGAGCGAAATGAAGTCAGAGCCAGGAATCCAACCAGGAGCCAAGGCAAAGAAGGACGTCGTTTTGGAAAAACTGGACATTTGGGGAAACACTGAAACAAAACCTGGTGGATTTTTTCTTCTTCTTCTAGGATGAGTGGCTTGTTTTATTTATGTTTCCAAGACAATGCTTTAAAATATTGTTGCCTCTGCCTTTTATTCCTTCAAAACGCTCTCTAATGGCTATGTACGACCATTTACAGCAGAGGCAATTACAGTTCCTATGTACTGCAGACAAGTACAACCCGGAAATCCTCTCCCCAGCTGCAGACTTCTCCGATTTATGCAGCATGTGAAAGAAATTGATCTGTGTTTGGAAACCTGCAAGACTGTTCTTGGAGGAGTCACTGCCAGGCTGCTTATACCCTTCATCCAGGATGAACTTCAGCAGTGCCTCTTCCTGGCCGGACTCTCAGTATGAATTGATATATAGAGCTGCCTCCTACCAGGGCTGTCCATTGATCCAGTCTAGCTTAGAATTGTCTGCACTGGCCGGCAGTGACTCCCCAGAGTTTTTTTTTTTTCAGATAAGGGTTCCCTTCCCTCCCTGAAGATGCTGCTAGGGATCGAACATGGAGCCTTCTGCATGCAAAGTAGGGGCTCTACCACTAAGCTACAGCCCTACTCAAGTTTGTTTTAAATGCCCAGCTTCTGGAAAAATGACTGTTACTCTTCTGTCTTTAGCTAAGCAACATTGAGGATAAGTTACTACCTTCCTTTTTCATGGTTCGGGAACAACCGAATCTCAGCTCTGAAGGAGTGGCAGATGAAGACATAAAAATGAGGGCTAGAGCCTTGAAACTGAGACCAGGAATTCAGTAGAAGAGCAGTTTCCCACAATCCACTGAAGCATTTGTCACAACGGAAGGTTTTTCTAAAATTCTCCCCATCTGAGTTTCTCCCCGGATTTCGGAGATCAGAATGACCTTTATTACTGGAGGGGAATCAATGCTTTAGGAATCCTTTCAATTGTTCCAGTTTTTTTAAAAAAATTATTATTATTATTTCCACATTTGGTCCAGAGTGCTGTGCCCCTTCTCCAATTTCCCAGCTAGCCTTCATTTGCAAAGGATTCTGGGAAAGCCCTGTGATGCTTAAACAGAGATGTAAGGTATAATCATAGCATTCTCGTTTCCCCAGCCAAGTCCTACTAACAATGATACTGCTTTCTGCATTAGCTCCTCATCAGCCCACGGGCTTTGAAAGATCTGTCGGTACAGCCGGTTGTTTACTGAAAGGTTTAATTTCACTTCCTCTGAGATTCAGGGAGATTGTTTCCCTCCATCAGCACCCCTTAGACTGTGCCAAGATTTTTGCAATTAAAACAGGGAGGAAGCGAGAAGGGGAAAAAAAAAGAAACTTTAATTAGAGTTAAGTGGGGAGATCATCGCAAAAATGTAGCAAGTGATTCATATTTCATGATGAATAAACTCTGCCAATCACAGGAGCTTGACCCTGTAAGTTGTTTTAATTATCCCTTAGGATTATGTTAAATGTTTTCAGGATTCTTTTCTGCAGCATGTATCATTTCATGTAAAATGTCTATCCTTTTTTTAATCTATTGCCGTATTTCTCTCTGGAAATGCATTGGAAAACAAGAGCTGTAACAAAGAGTGTTGCGCAATCAGCCAGGACAATCCTCCAGGATGCTTTCTGAGCTGAGGGAATTTCAGAGAAGCTTTTGGCGGGTTTAGTTTCCTGTGCTGGTGGCAGCGCTGGAGGCTTCTTTAAAGCCACTGAAACTGGTGGCCACCACCACACCTTGTAGCGGTGAGTTCCACAAGCTGCCTCATTTGCTTCTGCCTTACTGGCTTCTGTATCTTGTAATTGGGTTCTGGCCAAATAGGATTGGGCTGTTTGTAAGCCATTTCGAGCTTTTCCTTTTGGGAACCCAAAGGGCAGGATAAAATCTTCACCTTGATAAAAAAAATAGATAAATAAAAAAAGCAAATGCTGCCCTACCTTGCAGGGTTGTTGTAAGGCCTAGCGGCATGACATGAATCCATTTGGAATGATCCAACAATGCTACCTTGCCGCTGGCTATTATGATTGTTCTCCTCCTGCTGCCAAGGAGCCGTAAAAACATTGCAATTTCAGAGACCTCCAGTTTTCCAAACAATGTCATTGCTACATATTTATCTGACAACTCCAGAGAGATGCTTTCTCTGTTGGGCATATGAATCATCACACTACATTGAGGAAACAAAGTATTTTTTTGCAGTGTGTGTCACGTAGGGAAATGTTCGCTCTCACCTGGTGCCGGTTTTGGAACTCAGCCGTGTTTAATGTTTCTAATCTCTCCTCCCCTAAGCAATTGAACAAGGGCCCTGACTGAGTTAGGAACAAAGACTCAGATATGAAGGAGGGGGGGGGAGCCATGGTTGGCTGATGCCAACAGGTGACCTGATGGGCGTCAAGTGGGGCTGACCATGGGCGCCACCACTGGCAAAAGGAAGGAACTGCAGAACCATAAGATAAAAATGCAAAAACGGCCATGCTGGAAAAGGTACCCCCTTTGGGATTGTCAGATAATAAATATGTCGCAATGATGACAGCTTTTGGAAAACTGGAGGTCTCTGAAATTACGATGCCCGTTGAGTCCGGCATTCTCCTACTTCCCGCAGGGCCAGTGCCCAGCCATGCAACACAATCCTATTATACATGTCTACTCAGAAGCAAGCCCCACTGAATTCAATGGGACTTATTCCCGTGCAAGTGAGTATGGGACTGCAGTATGGGACTGACCAGATCCAAATCTGCTGCAGCAGACAGGCTGACCTACCAGGAAGTCCCAGTTTGAATCCCGCCTCTGCCCTGAACTCGCCTGACACCCTTGGGCAAGCCATCTTTTCTTAACCTCAGTCTTCCCATCTGCAGTGGGAAGTGCTCCCCTTATGGGGTCGTTGTCAGGATGACCACAAGATAATACACATGAAGCACTCAGGACACTTGAAAACACTCTACAAATGCTTGACCATATTATTAAATGTCTGGCTGAAGAAACACATTTTAACCAACTGCTGGGAGGGAGGGACAAATTGGGAGAGAGGGACGGTACACTCGTCTCTGGGGAGACACTTCCAGAGTCTAGGTGCAGCCACCAAAATGACCCTGTTGTGCATGCTTGGCCTTTCTTAATCTTGCTACAGGAGATTCTTAGACTAAACAAGGGGTATTCTGCATACCCCAGCACTTAGCTAGGCCAACACTTTCTTTTCTTTTGGGGTCTTTCTCAGGACCAGGAGCCAGGATGGTGTAGTGGTTTGGGAGTCGGACTTAGACCTGGAAGATCCAGGTTCAAATCTCCGCTCAGCCACGAAGCTCCCTGGGTGACCTTGGGCCAGTCACCATCTCTCAGCATCCACCTACCTCACAGGGTTGTTGTGAGGACAAAAAGGAGGGGAGGAAATATGTACACCACTCTGAGCTCCTTGGAGGAAGGGCGGTATAAAAATGTGAAAAAATAAATAAAATATTTTGTAGAGATTACAATGACAAATAAGTTATTTGGATGAGAGAAGAGAAAACCAGCCTCGCCGCCCACTTTCTCCTGTGCTGTCTTGGTTTGTGTTCTTTCCTCTCCAGAACGTCAAGTTGGATGTGTTGATTTGTAAGCAAAAGATGGATCTACAAATATGCTGTTTCTTCCTGGGTTTGTCCTTAATCAGGGGATTCAGAATTGCAGTTCCCAAGGCAACTGTAAGTCAAGACATTTTTATGTAGTATATTAAAAAGTGGCCGGGGGGTGGGGGGGAGAGAAATTATTAAAGGAAGGTGCAGGGAGGGGGGGGGACTTTCCTGGGCTTGGTGCTGCATAACCTTGATATCCCCAGTGGCGTATCGAATGGAAATTCTGGAGCATAATTCTCCATCAGTGCGTTGTAATGCAATCGAGAGGAAGACTCCTGGGACCATCAAGATACTAGAACAAGTCATGCAGGTCATCAGAGCAGATCGACTTACTCGCTAAGGGCAGGTAATGTGGTCTGTACCCAGAAAGACAATGCGCTCAGTTACCGCCTCTCCTGACATGTCAAACCGTCAAAAGAAGTGCTTAGAGGTCAAGAAAATTTCCCGTCCTTCCATCACTTCTTGCTTTCCCATTCCTCATCACCACTTTGTCTTTGACAACTCCAATACGCTTCCTGAGCATGGACTTTGTGAAGTGAAAGCAGAAGGACATAGCAAGAGCTTAGCTTCTCTTGCAGGCTTTGCTAAACCTCAGCTGTGACATCCATCTATGGTCTTACAAGCAGACTTTGCATGACCTCAGCTGCAGCGAGCTGCACACGTGCAACGTCCACACAACTTGGAAATAGGGAACGGCCCCGCGCATCATTCCCAATGAACCACTGACGCTTGGAAACAAGGCCGGAGCGCCAAAGCTGTAACATCAGAATCCGGGGCGGAACTGAAACGAGACACTTGTTAGAAGCACCGTCCCTTCTCAACTAGGCCGCAGACCACTTTTGCACGCGTTGTCGCTTGGCAACGCTTCTGCCCTGCCCTCCTTTTCATGTGCCGCCCTAATTACATCCCATTTGCTTAAGATCCCCCGACCACCAAAGTCTTGCTTGGCCCGTCGTCTTCTCTGATGTGCAGGCAAACAGCCCCGGGTGAAACTTTGTGTTGCGGCATCATGATGAGTCGTGTTTGTCATAAACAAGAAACAAAGAGGAAGACAAGAAGAGAGGGAAACGGGGAAGGAGGGAAACCGAGAAGCGGAAATCAAACAGAAGAGGCTGGAGAGAGACCCATTAATTTCCCAGCGTTTGCTCTGGGATTTTAACAACAAGTCACTGTGTCGATGGTTTATCTGGCTTCTTCAGCTGTGAAACGCATTTGCTCCAGCGTTTCCCGAGCTTTAGAGATTTGCCAGGGAGCTGGGGATGAAGCCGGAGGCTCGGCAAACAGAGATAGCGGCCACGGCGGCATCATACATCACCCTCTGGGGAAACGCATCCCTTTCAGGCCTGCCCATGGGTGAAATTACATTATATTCAGTTTGGATAATTGGATGTCATCTACCACCCGACTTGTTAGGAGAGGCCGTTTCCGCTCCTGGCCCGGACTGTTAGCAGCAGCCTTGGGGCACGGGAGACAAGGCAGCAAGGCCCCAAAGAGGAAATCCGGAGCAGCTGGGGGTCGCTGCAGAAAGAGGATTCTTGACTGAAGGAGGCTTTGCTCCCAGGTGCAAACCTGCCGGGGAAAGTTGGCTCCTGATGTCTCCGGTACCCGCAAAGATGTTGCAACTGAATCTGTGGCCTGCTGTCCTGTCCCGAATCCAATAGGACAGCTCATGGCAACATGTAGCATTAAAACACAGATTTCTGGCCTTGAATTTTGCCTCTGCCGTGAATTCTCACTCGCTGGCCTTAGGGAAGCTGCTCCACCTCAACCTGTCTTCTCTAGCTGCAGAATGGGCATAACAATACCACTTACCTTACAGGGTTGTTGTATGGACAGCATCAAGGTAACACCTGTTATCTGTCTGCACACTCAGAAAGCACTATACAAACTCTACACTGTATACAAAGGCGGTGGTGCTACTCATTAAATAAAGCATGATTAGCATTCATTAAGCGCGTGAATAAAACTTGGCTCTACACAACTAATTCAAAAGCAGGGCTGTCCATTTTAATATATTATCGCACCTAAAAAAACAATGATGTACGATCAGTTAAAAAGTAGATTCATCGTGTTTTCACTTGATTTATCCTCTGCCTTTTGAACCATCAATCATGTAACTAAACTGAAATATATTTGCATATCACCAGAATTTCAGCAGAGTCTCCCTTTTTGGTGATGTTATTCATCTTACAATATTTATATGCCACTTTTCAACAACACCAATTCACACAACGGTGTACGTAGTAAATGCTTGGAGGGGTGTGTTGCGCATCTTTCGAAGAAAGAGTGAGATATATCTTACAGCTTAAAAGGAGAAGGTTGTTTCCAGGGAAGGGCAGTGTAAATCTTTTTATCTTTCATCCCCCAGTGCAGTGAGCAGCAGAAGTAACTAACAAGCTTCTCAAAATAAACGCCTGGATTTATTTCACAGGGCAACCTGCAGAGGGGCAGTCAGGATTCTTGACTGGGGTCGTCACCCTTCCCACCATTTCAGAACATTCCCCTCTCTCCTCCTCCTTCCAAGCACCAGCCAAACTCCAGAAAAAACCCTTGTCTTGGATACCTCTAGCCTTAAATGTTGCCTCCCAGCTAAAATCTACTTCCCTGCTGCCCCTTCAGCCAACAACTTTGTCCTTCACGGCCTCCCCATTTCCCCCAAAAGTCTCTCAACCAGATCCATCCCACCCCCTCCACTCTCCATCCCATTCCCTCAATCCTCCGGGCCCTAAATATCAGCCCTTGATGGCTTTTTAATAGTACAGTCAGCATTGGCCATGCAAACCCGAAGGGTGGCCTTTGTGTGTGTGTGTGTGTGTGTGTGTGTGTGTGTGTGTGTGTGTGTGTGTGTGTGTGGTTTTTCCCAGGCATCCTGGGAAAGGCTCAGTCCTCTCTGATTCTGGAGGAAGTATTTGTCTTTGTTGAAATAATCTTTGCTCAGGCCTGCTGGTTATTGAACCGTCGTGGCCCAGTGGCTTTGTTCAATATCAACTTTTCATGCTGAATAATTAGAGGCGGAGAAGGGAGGTTTCATTGAATAAGCGTTTAATGTCACATACGATTAGGAGGCGCGGAGACAGCCCCAGAGGCGAGAGGCTGCTGGGGGCTGCTGTGCTGCGGGATCATCGAGACCCAGTGATGTCACTGGGTTCCATCATTCCTGGCTTGGGGAAGCAAATCATTTGCCCGCATTCCTCCCTCTCTACCCTTGTCTATCACTCCCTCTTTCATTTGCCCTACTATTATCAACTGTAAACTCCTTGAGGGCAGGAACTTATGTAACCCTGCATAGGCTTACCAGATCTCCAACCGGGACAGAGTGCTAGAACTTTAGGAGAAGGAATGTGGGCAGATGTAGCTTGTTAAACCTTAGAGCACAATCCTAGGCATATCTACTCAGAAGCAAGCCCCATTGAACATAATGGGGCTTGCTTCTGAGTAGACATGCCTAGGATTGTGCTCTAAGGCCTGATTCACACTACACTTTTCCAGGCGCGGATGCGCCTGCCCCTGCCCCTGCCCCTGCCCCAGCGCGCAGAGCTGGCCGGAAGTCCTCCTGCTGTCCCGCCTTCTTATGAAGGTGATTGGAGGTACTTCTGATTGGCATGCAGCCACTCTCCCCAATTGGTAGGCTGCAGTAGCTCCGTGAACCCTCCCAGCTCCTCAAGCGCAGCCGTCTCAAAAGTTGAGGGGAAACCAACTTTGCGTTGCTGCTCCGCAAGCATCAAACAGAGCTCCGTGCTACGCTCCACAGATCCGCAGCGAGCCTGGAAAACTGTAATGTGAATCAGGCTTAAGGCTTAACAAGCTACACCTGCCCACATTCCTTCTCCTAAAGGTCTAGCACTCTGTCCCGGTTGGAGATCTGGTAAGCCTAACCCTGCAACATGCTGTGCTATCAAATAAACAAGCATGCGGCGCCCAGCATAATGTTCTTTCTTGATCAATCCAGGATACAGAGGTGTAGGGAAGCCTGAGAGTGTGGGGAGGGGGGACAGTGGTGCTCCTGGGCAGGTAGAGGCAGGTCTGCTCCTAGCCCCCCCCCCCCATGCTTGAGGCAGCACAGGGCTTTGCTCCCCTAATCAACCCCCCCACCGGCACACACACACACACACACACACACACACATTCTACCTTCTGCTTCCTCTTTATCTCACTCTGTGATTTTCAAAAGGCAGACAGGAAAGAAAGAGAAAGTGTGTGAAGGAGATGGCCTAGACTGTCTCCCAGGCCAGAGAGACTAGTCTAGGCCATCACTCTCATTTCCTCCACACATGCAAACTCCAATATTTTTGGTTCATAGGGCTCACTGATCAGTTCTGGCCAAGAGCCTGCAAAATCCTGAAGCCCTAGGAGAGAGAGAGAGAGAGAGAGAGAGAGAGAGAGAGAGAGAGATATTCCCCCACCAAAGTAGTTAACTCTCTTCTCCTCTCTGACATTAATCAGAAACCCTCAGCTGTCAATTATAGCTGTCAAGCTAGTGGGACTTCCTCCCCTCTCTCTCCCTCCCTCCCCGTGGATCTCTACCACGAAATCTGAAAGTGATGGTCCTCCTCCGGCAATTTCTGCCAGTTTACCGTACAGACCAAGCTGGATTTCTGTCTTGTCTTTTGTGTGAGAGCCATTTCTTACTGCAAAAGGATGGATCCGGGTGTCTCCGTCAGTGGGTTTGGGCGCCCAGGCCCATCTTCCATCATTCTTAATATTTAATTTCTCATTAAACAAATGGGAAAGTCTTTGGGCTTGTTAATTTCGGTGCTGCTCCAGGGGCTGTGGGGGGAACAGACTGGGCAGGGAGCGGGGGGGGGGAGGGCTGTCAATCAGTGCCGAAGAGAGAGCCATTTTTCAAGACAATTGTCATTTCCATAGACCTGGACCCTTGTGAAAGGGTCTTTTTGGAGAACAGTGTGGTGGGGCCTGCAATCCCCCTTTTTTACATTAAAATTCTCTTCCCCGTCACCATTTGACTCAGCACTTTTGAGATTGAGTCAGTTACCTCTGCAGTGCTCTGTAGGAACTTACTAGCCCTTTCAAGAAATAATCAACAATCTCTACTTTCTGTGCCCCATGATGAAGAGGTTGTTACTTGAAACCCATTGGGATTGTAATGTCTATTTCTTGGATCAACAAATTACTCTCTCCTATGCCAGCGTGTGGCGCAGTGGGCTAAACCGCTGAACCATGAGCTGTCGATCAAAAGGTCGGCAGTTCGAATCCGCGACGGGGTGAGCTCTCGTTGCTTGGCCAGCTCCTGCCAACCTAGCAGTTCCAAAGCATGTCAATGCGAGTAGATAAATAGGTACCGCTTGTGGGAAGGTAAACAGCGCTCCGTGTTCCAGCCGCATGCTACGCACTGCGGCAAGGAGAGTCATGCCAGCCACATGACCACGGAGGCGTCTTCGGACAACGCTGGCTCTTCGGCTCTGAAATGGGGACGAGCACCACACCCTAGAGTTGGACACGACTGGACTTAATTGTCAGGGGTCACCTTTACCTTTTTTACATCAGCTGGATTTGTTCTTCGAAGGATCGTTTGAGACCTGATCCGGCTGTTCTCGGTGTTTCCTCCTAACACCCACCATTTTCCTTGGGGGCAAAGTAGTAGCCCCATTGGTAGATGCTATTTGTCCCCATAAGCTCCCTTGAAACAAGACCACAACTGGATGTAGCATCGCTCTATGACTTTCTGAGAAAGCCGAGCAGCGCCACAGCACGGATCAACCCCTCCTTCACCCTTGTGCGTCCATTTCCCTTAAAAAGATCAACCCAATGCCCCTGCCAGGACAAAATTGCAGGGGGGAGCCTTTCCCCCCTGCGCTTGAGCTTTTTTTAAACTCAAGTGAGAAGTTTCAGGTTAGCAGGTGATCGACTAAGCAGCCACACTGAGGAGACAGGTAATGAAGGCCAGGCTGGGAGAATCAATGGGTTCTGACAGTGCGGTGACAGATTGGCGAGAGAGACAGATTTAATATCCCCACGTTCTCCTTCCCTGGCCCAGGAACTGATTGCATACATTAAAGTGCCACTGGACACGACGACACTGCATTTAAGAGTGTCTCTCAGCGCCTCCATCCTCACTCGCATACCTTTCAGCAGTGATTTCTCTGCTGGCAAAATCTGCCTTTGCATCGCCCTTCCCCGCCGCCGCCACCACCACCACAGAGAGCCGGACGACCCCGAGAGAAGGCAGAAGGTGCCGGTTTCTCGCTTACTCCCCCTCTCCGTGGAGAGCAGGCTGCAATGGGTGGCGGTGGCCAGCAGCTCTGCTTTCCTGAGGAAGGGTCGCAGCTGCAGCCCCAGACGAAGGTGAGCAAAGATGCCCCTAGCTGTGGCTGCTTCTTGCTCCTCTAGGATCAAGGCCAGATCTAGGAGCACACTCACAATGGACCTGCTCTTGGAGAGGGAGTGCTCTGCTACCAAGAAGGGACGGGATCCCTCGTCCAAAACCAGAGATCCTACCGATCACCAGCGCCTCCGTCTTGTCTGGATTGCGTTTCAGTTCCTTATATTCTGCCCATCAATGCCATATCAACCTACCCAGCCCCTGAGATCTGTGTCTGAGGCTCTGCTGTCCATCTTGCCATGGATAGAGATCCATCTGGCAGGAACCAGAGACGGGGTCTTTTCAGTGGCAGCCCCACCGCTGCCTGCCTTCCAAGGAGATCTGTATGCAGCCCTTGTGGCTTTTAAAAAACAGCAAAATAGGTTTTCATTCTGCAAAGCAGTCCAGGCTCTCTGAATGACTGCTATGCCCTGGTTCTGCCGTTGAGAGCTAGCTGTCTTTTCATCTTCTGCTTTGATCGCCGTGCCGGTCTCTTTTATTTTTTGATGTTGTTTGAACAGTGGTTTAGAACTCAGAGGCAGGCAAATGAATAAATAAAAATTCAGACCCAAGCTGTGGCGCCTCCCCCAAGGAACCGACTGGAAAGGGAAGGGGCCCGTTGTCGTCGTGCATTTTTAAAGAAATGGGTAGTTACAAGGAACAGGGAGGATTTAGATTAAAAAGGGCAAGATTAAAAGAGGGTTTACTATATTACTCGCCATTTAGATTTAAATTCCACCCTATCGCGAAAGCTCAGGGAGGATTACACCAGTGCCTTATGTCAGTCATCTTCTCTTGCTGCAGCATCGTGCTCGGACGAGGAGAAGCCCCTGGTGATGTCTCTGCTCCAGCCAGGCCGCCGGGCTTCTTGTGCCATGGCAGCCGCCCCCCTGCCCCCAAAGTCACTCCTGGTGAGCGATGGATGGGGAAAGGCAGGAGTGGCCCCACTGCTGGGACCTGGCACAAGCTGGGGGCCGATGCCCTCAAAAGGACCTACATGCCCAGCCAAAACGTGAGGTCCTCTCCTGTCAATGCTCCCCCCCCCACCTGGCAGGCCGACTAGAGGGAAGACTTCGCAGGAGGCAGCAGCGGGGGCCAAAGGCAGCAGTGAAGGCGAATTCTCCTTCATGCCCCCCGCTGTGACTGTGGTGGCAACGACAGACTGTCCCCCACCCTTTGCCCAGGAAGCTGGGAAAACTATCAGGGAGCCAGGCAGTGGACGGGACAGAGTCCTCCTTGAGTGCAACCTTCTGCAGGAGGAATATGACATCTGCCTGCTAGGCACCCTGAGGGACAGCTGGCCCAAGCAGGGGTTTTCCAAGCACACCAGCAGAGGACTGGTGCAGAGCTTTTGCCCCAGAGCCCCCCCCCCTCAAAAAATCTGGAGCTGCCACTGGATGAAGGCCTTGTTCTGGTGGATTGCAGGGGTTCTTATGGTCAGTGACACGAGCCAGCCAATCAGGGATCAGGTAGGCAGCACAATGACATCATAGCATCCAGAAGCCACTCAGATTTGACTATGTGGCTATGACATCATCTTCCACTTTTCTCATTGGCACCGACTGGCAGTAGCTCTCCAGGGATCCAGAGAAGAATCTTTCCCAGCCCCACCCGGAGATGCAGAGAACTGAAACTGGGACCTTCTGAACACAAAGCAGGTGCTGTGCCAATGAGCTGCAAACTCCCATCATCTGAAGGCTCTGGTGTGCAAGCTGGAGCTTTATAAATCCTAGTGGGCCACCGTTGGCCATTGAGGTCAGCTGACCGAGTGCTCATAACATGACAACAGCTCTTGGTTTCATACTGGGGAGGAGGGCTGTAGCTCAGTGGTAGAGTGAGGATCCCTGCAGGAGAGCCCAGGTTCAAATGCTGGCGTGCTGAGGGCAAGGGCACCATAGACAGACTCCGTGAAATGTAGCTTCCAGTTTCTTTCCTAGGATCACCAGCATCTCACCACGAGGAGCACAGTCCCCACGCCCTGCGCTCCAGATCACTGAGAAGAGAAGGCAGTGGGGGGGGAGCACTTGGGGGGAAAGGCCTGCTTGGGGGGCAGGGGCCTGCTGTGTTCCCAGAGCCCTTCAACCCACGGCTCCAGCGATTAAGGGAGGAGGACCATCACGCAGGGTTAATCCTCCTGCCCTTTCAGGATTCATCGCCGGCAATAACGGAGGCCAGGATCTAAACGAGCGGCATCCGTAGGGAACGGTATTAGCACGTTGGCTCTGTCGGGGGCTTCAATATTAATGGCAACGTGTAATTACCCCCCTCCGAAGTCTTTTGGGTTGGCGTCCAGAAATACATTTTGCTGCAGCAGAAGCAGGGCAACAAGGAGGGCGAACAGGGAGCCCACACGCCTGGCGGTGCCTGCTGCTGTCCACAGGATGAAGCCGCAGAACTTAGTGCTGGAGCCGCTCCACTGAAGGGGGGGGCACAAGCAGGAGCGACTCGGCGCCAATCACGGCTGCTTCCCCAGGTGTGTTCATAGTCGCACCTGCGCATGGTTAAAAAAAAAACCTATCCTTGCAGGTTGCAATCTACACTGGAGGCTATGATCTACATGCAGGTTGCCTGCAAAGCCTCAGACTCAGATCTAATGAATGCAGAAGCGGCTGGCTGGGAGAGGAACACAATCAGATTGAAGAGGAATGGCTACAACTGCAAAGGAGGTCAGGCCAGTGGGGGCTGAGACCCTCCCTCCAAGGAGGAGCACTTGGGCAAGGGCAAGGCCAGACTGGCCCCAGTTCTAAACCAGGGGAAGATGTTTTTCCCCCCTCCCTGCCCGATGAAACGACTGGGCTCTCGCCGCTAGTGGCCCTGGGACTGCAGGTGAGGTGGAAGGATGCAGAGAGGTGCTGGGACTTGGTGGCAAATCACCAGCTTTGCCTGCAGACATCTCTGGTTTCCATCCAAGGGTTCCAGGCTTCCAGGTGGCCTAATAGTCTGATTCAGTCAGCGAAAAGGTCCTACATTCATCTACCTTCACTCTGGTTCTGCCACCAAGGGCCACTTGGCCTGTTCCGCCATCTCCAGTCAAGCAGGAAGATCAGCCTGGGAGAAAGAACAAGAGAACGAGAGAAAGGTAACGTGGCTGTGCTAGGTGGGAGTCTTCCCTCTCCTTCCGCAGCGAAAAAGCGTGGCCCAGGGCAAGCTTATCAGAACTCAAACCCACTGAGTCCAGGCAGGGAGATGTACTCCTAGGATTAAGATTTGCATGCTGCGTGGTTTCGTGACAAGACTCCCTGTGTACTACTACTACTAACCAATAGATAATAATAATAATAATAATAATAATAATAATAATAATGTAGGAATTTTGTAACCCACAAAGGAGCCCCTTGAGTGCATATTCCAGGGAGGGGGCCATCTTAGTTTGTTGCAACAAAGAATATTGTTCTGCTGCAGGTTTAACGTGGCATAACCTTTCACCGTGGACGCGAGCTGGTTTCATCACAGGCTCTGCACCAGATCAGGGCACACCGATTCTATCCAGCGGAATGACCAGCAGGGACTTAGAGGAGACGCGGTGATAACGATCAAGCGGGTAAAGCTGCAGGCCAGACGCCGCGGCAGCACTTTCCACCAGCCTCCCCTCTGGGTCTAGGGAGAAAGGATGCAATTCATTTCGCCTTAATCCCTGTTCATTCCAGACAAACAGAGCAGAAAAGTCAGGCAGAGGGAAGCAGAAATCGGAGATGGGAGCGGGGGGCGGGGGTGGTGGTGGTCGCTGTTTTGGTTGATGGCATTCAAAAGGAATCTGCCGGCATGAGATGTGGAGGTGGGATACTAGTTCAGATAGCTTTTCTTAAAGAAAAGGATTAAAGAAATTCATGAAGGATGGGACTACCAGGGTGTATTCGCCATCATAGCTGAATGCAGCCTCTCTGGTACACCTCTGTATGCCAGTTTCTGGGCAGCAATGGCATGAGAGAGGTGTGTCTTAACTTCCTGCTTGGGGGGGGGGCTTCCGAAGCTGCTGACTGTCAGAAACAGGATACTGCAGGGACCTTTAGCTTGATCCAGGAGGGCTGTCCTTCTGTGATCTACCAGCAACCAGGAGCCAAGAGAGGTAGATGGCACCTCCAGGGATTAAGGCTGGATATCGGAATGCCAGGCGCTGTTGCCCTGGAATGCTCACAAGCTGGGCATGAAGACAGTAGACCTTCTCTCCATTTGCTTGCCACTCAGGTATTTAGGGGTATCCCGCCTCTGAACTTGGAGTTTCCCTCTACTTCTCCTAGCTGATAACTTCTGGTAGATCCATCTAATAACATAAGAAGAGCCCTGCTGAATCAGGCCAAAGGGTCCCTCTTCTCCAGCCTCCTGTTTCCAACAGAGGGAAGCAAGGCGGGGTGATGGAGATATTCTATAATCCGCTTCCCCTCTTTACACCCACAGCAGACTGCTTGCTAGCTTACTTGGCTAGATAAAACACGCGAGGCACAGGCAGATTGAAGTTGCAAAAAGAAGAAGAGTTTTACTTACAGTTTCATTTCCATATATACAGCGTCTGACCATCAATCAGAGGTACATCCTAGACTTAAGATAGAACCCCCCTAGAGCTGGGGCTCCCTGCATGAGGTGTGCTGCAAGATGGCCGCTGGGCTGCAGGAGCAGCGATGGCATCATCTCACCTAGTCTAGCATCAGAAGAGAAGTGAGAGAAGGGAAAAGAAGGAGGAAACTGGGTCTGGGGCCACGCCCCTTCCTTAAGACAATGAGGGGTCAAAGACAAGAGGGTCTACCTAGGTACTTAGGTGATCAAACAACACACACACACCCTCCAGTGTCCAGCATACGGAAGTTGCCCAATTTCCCAACATGGGGGTCATGGTTAGCCCATCAGCAGGGCACGAAGGCCAGCCCAGCTCAATTGTCTTATCAAGCTTGGATGACATTTTGGAGCAGAGATTATGAACAGATCCATGTCCAGCCTTCTTCGGACATCTTCCCATTTCAGCCTCACGGCAACACCTGTAGAACGGCCAGCCCTTCATCTCTCAAGCGCTGCTCTACCACCTTGGAGGCAGCTGCTGAGCTCAGAAATGTCTGCTTGCCCAGGTAAGATGAGCAAAGGTGATGGGAGGTTGGGGGAATCTTCTCATTCATGATCCTCTGAAGATCCCAGGGAGCTAAAAGGGATTCAACCAATTAAGCCGACCCGGATTTGGATGATCAAAAGAATTGCTTCTCGTCAGCTGTGCTTAGACATGAAATCCTCTTGAAACCCTCAGAAGACAAGAGACCTGAATTCTATCTTCCTGGATGAACGTGTCTTTATTTTTATCATCTACCTAGGAGTTAAGGGGAAAAAACTTGAAGAGTGCTGTTAAGCCAGACCTCCTCATCCCATCCACCCCAAAGGCATTGCCGGCTCTGTTCCTTTGGTGACACATTAGCCGTCAGCAGTTTGATAGCCACAGAGCCCTGGGGACCAAATTACAATCATTTCACCTAACTGTGAAGGGAGGAGAGAAATTGCAATCAGAACTGTGAAATTAAAAACCCAATCCTATCCAACTTTACAGGGCTCATGTGCAGCCACACCAATGGGACATATGTGTGTGTGTGGGGGGGGCAGGCACTCCTGGAGACCTCCTCAAGGTAAGAGAACATTTGTTCCCTTACCTCAGGGCTGCATTGGCACTGGAACGTTGGATAGGATTGGGCCCTTAGCCTGCTCCTAAAGGATGCACAGACTAGGCCCAAACAATCAGGGTTTCCCCACTCCTTCAAACAGTGATGACAGCTGTGATCGTCACATTTGGAGAAGGGCAGAAATGAAGACAGTCAAAGCTGGTTTAGGGATCTGACTTCTGAGCTTCACTGCCACCATTGTTTCAGGTGCATCCAAACAAGTACTGGTTTATGCAGGCAAGGCAAGGCAAATCTAGTTTGTGCTGAAACAAGTCTGGAGCAACTGCGAAAAGAGACCAGGTGGCCCCTATTCATTCCTCGGGTCACCAGGGCAGAGTAGAAATGCTTTGATATAAAGAAATAATACCAGGCTTCTTGCTTGCATTGGCTCTGTGGTGGCAACAAGGTCTTCTTGTCTCTGGTGTGTACTCTTGTATGACATGTGGTTTGACTCCTGGCTTGTTCCTGGCTTCTGACTTCTCTCTCCATCATCCAGCTCCATCCATTAGAGGCATCTGAACGGTCTCTAATTCCCAGGTTCCAGCTTATCTCTCTGGTTTGACTCTTGACTCTGATGCCTGGCTTGCTACCCGGCCTCAACTTCTGCAGTTGGTGCCTGTGATGATCCAGCCGTGACAGTAGCCCTCCTGATCCCTCTTGCCACATTTCCTGGTCTGAGTCCCTTTGGCTTGTCAAGAGTCTCCCTCTATGAGCAAAGGCTCATTGACTCTGGAACATTCAGCATTCTGAAAACCGCTGACAGGCAGGTGTGGGGAGGGGGAGAGATGACCTTCTTAAAGAAGCAGTGGTTCTTTTTTATGGTGTGCTGTGGGAAGGCTGCCTCTGAACAGGACACACACCCATCGAACACAACACTTTCTACTTGACACCCTGAGGCTGCCAACCATCCCTTGGATTTTTGGATGCCATCTGCCAGCAAATGTCTGAAACTCTGGAGAGCTGCTGCCAGTCTGCGTTGGAGATACCGACCCAGGTCAAGCGAAGGGCTGACTCAGTAGGGCAGTAGCTACATATAAAGGGGCAGACCTGTAGCTCAGTGGTTGAGTAGTACAAGTCTTGCATGCAGAAGGTCCCACTTTCACTCTCTGGCAGGATCCTAGCTAGGGTTGGAAAATACTCGTTATAGAGAGAATGGTTACTATGAAATAAGTGGAGGTAGCAAATAACTTGTGTAGCCTCTGCAATACAAATCTCCAGGAAGATGTCGTTTTTCCCAAGCTGGGGAGTGGTGCGTTAGGGATACGGCACGCTACATTCTTCCAAAGGCTGCTAGGAGAGAAAGAGTTTAATCAAACAGCTCAAAAACTACCCTGGAGCCCTCACTCAGAACTACACTGTCACTCACATTTGCTTCCCCTAAAAAGAAGGAACAAGAGCTTGTGCCTTCCATCACCAGCAGCCCTGAGTGCTGATGAGAATCCCACATCCCTGGGGAAACTGGGAAGGGGCAGCTTTGTTCCAACACAGCAACAGCTGTTCAGCTTTGTGGCTTCTGACTCAGCCCATCCTGGCACCAAGGCGGATCTCTTGGGGGAATCATCTTCCTGCTTCTCAGGCCCAAAGGTGAATATATGATCTCACCTTGGAAACCTGAGCACCACTTCCAGGAACCAAAGGGCAAAACGTCTCCTTCTGAAACAGGAGAGAGAGAGAGAGAGTAACGTGGGGCTGCAGGGGCTGCTGTCCGTGGTGCTGAAAGGACCCTCCTTTCTTTTTGCATCACCTGAAACGGATTGTGGTCCACAACGCTTATGCCGGAATAAATGTGTGGCGACCCCCCCCCCCAGTCTGCAGTGACATTCCTGCAGGAAATGAAAAGGCTGATTGATCAGAGATCCGTGTTGCTTCTTCAGTACAATCCCTTCAGTTAATGGAGCCGGAAGCCTTGATGAAGCCCATTAAAAGGTTGTGTAAACATCATGATCTGGGCATAAATTAAGGATGTCGGACATCAACTCAAGATTCCTAATCAATGAACTACTGTACTGTCCTTGGTGTTTAACCCATTAATTAACTTATTAAATTTAAGTACATTTACGTGTTGTCAAATGTCATGTAGATCTCTCTCTCTCTCTCTCTCTCTCTCTCTCTCTCTCTCTCTCTCTCTCTCTCTCTTAGAAAGACCCTGGAGAAAGGAAAGAGCATCTCTTAAAAGTGAATTGAATTATGGTTTAAGAACCTAACACACATTGATTAAAGGAGGGGGAGACTGTTGCAGTGGAATCCCATGCAAGTTTACTCAGAAGTAAGTCCCACTGTGTTCAATGAGTCCCTGATAAGCTTTTAAGAAACCTCAGTTTTCCCCAGAACACACTTTGAAAACCCAGTGCATTTGTTGGTTCATTGTGCCCATTAATTGATTAAAGTTTAGCGCCCTTGATAAACATGAGTAGCACCAAAGCAATTGGCTGAGCCTCTGTCTCTAGCCTGTTCCACTACTGTATTTGCTCACAGGAAGGAGTGTGGAAAGGCCAAAGAAGCAGCAAGAGTTGGCTTAATTAATCCTTATTATCATGTAATCAATGGATATTTTTCCATCTTTCAAGTACACACACACACACACACACACACACACACACACACACACACACACACACACACACACACACACACACACACACACCATCATTAAAGACTCTTCTGTACTGGATTTCGGCAAATCACAGACTTCAAACGAAGGGAGAAAAGCTACAAACAAGCTTCACTCCCTGTTTATGGATTCTCCCCCCCCCCCCCACTCTTTCTTTTTGCTCTCCATGAATAAGAAACTGCCTTTGGCTAATTGAGTAAATATAAAACTCTTTAGAAGACAGCGGAATAACAAAGAAGCGAAGAGCAGAGGGGAATCCTATCACTGATGGAGAAGAAATTTCCATGGAAAAAGCAGACAGATGAATGCAGAGAGAGAAGGACGACTGGGGGCAAATGATGAATTAAACATTTCGGGGGGGGGGTTGCTCAGCTCCACCGAACACTGAGAACCACTACAGACAACATGGAAATATTTAACCCAAGGAAAGAAGATGAGAGTGAGAAAAGAGAGGAAACAACCCATAGGGGAGGGGTTGTGGAGTCCTTGCTTTGCCTGCAGATCTCTGGTTCAATCCCTGACAGCCTCTCCAGGTAGGGCAGGGAAATTCACCTGTCCGAAAGGACAGCCACTGCCAGTCAGGGCTGGCAATGCTAAACTAGCCGGACCAAGGCCCTGACTCAGCTTCCTGCATTTTGGCAGTGTGTTGACAAGTCCAGCCCGCACCCTTTGCAGTCTCCTCTTGGGCCTGCGGCGTTTCTCTGTGCTGGGGGGGGAGCTCACACAAACACCCCTCCGCAGCCTCCCACAACCCAACAGCCCTGCATCTTGTGAGAGGCCAGTGCGGATTCGGCTGTGAAGCACCTCCTTCTTCTGCTCGGTGGCCCTTTCGCAAGGTAACCCGCCTTCCTTCAACGCATCTGAGCGTCAAGCAAGGCCTGGCCTGTTTCCCCTGTTGCAGTCAGCCTCACGAGTCCTGCTCGTGCTGCTGACTGCACGAGCACGAGCAGCAACTCCTCCACGAGTCAGCAGGGCGCCAAAGGGATGGGAGGTCCCAGACTGACAAGTAGCGCTCTTAGATGCAGCCACCAAACACCTATTATTCAAGGGGGCTCCTGGCTGCTGGCCCCCTCGACTCCTGACGCCCCTTTCCCCGTAGCCTGTGTTTGTTCGCCCATCAATCTCCTCCATCAATCTCCTCCACGATGCTGCCCTTCTGCCGCACTTCAACTCGGATGTCAAAACCCTGTGTTTCCACTCCAGTCCCTGGAATAAAAGTCAATACAAAAAGAGTTCTTATCTCCTACTTTTTTTTCTTTTTTTTTTGTAAAGCCCCCTTCGAGGGCTTTCTTTTTGCTTCTCCAGCAAAATTTGATTGACATCGAGATCCCCTTGGCTTGCATGCAACAGTCTGGGAAAATGTGACCCAGAATTTAGCCTTTCCTTCCTGGGAGGATATGCCATTAGCAACAGGGGCTGGTGAGGTTGGGGGCTCCTGTCTCTTTAAGCACAGGTATGTCAGAAGCTGCTGCCTACAGAGACAGACCACCATTAATCTATAACGTCATCACTGACCAGTAGTAGGCACTTCCCAGGATCTCTGCAAACCTTACCTGAGGGTGCTGCTATCAGGATTTGAACCTGGGGCCTTCTGCATGCCAAGCAGGCACCCTTCCATTGAAATGTAAGCCGCTCCTGTATCCAGAGCAGAGCAGCCACTTAGAGACACAGAAGGTGGAGCAGGAAGGAAGAAATGCAAAATGTTGCCTTCTGCTGGTCAAAGTTTCAGTCCCTCTGTCTAATATTATCTGCACTGTCCAGCAGGGGCCCCTGGAGAGGTCCTTGACCTCACTGGGTGATCCCATGAATTGGATCGAGGCCCTGCATGTAAACCAGCTGCCCTGCCACCCAGCTCCAGTGCAGCCCCACAAAAAACCCCACAGGTTCTGGACTTGATGAGAGCCTGTTGTCTGCCAGTTTCCTCTTCTCCCAAATGGAATCTGCGGCAGCCAGTCTCTCGGCGACGATCAGCGAGCTGCAGCAAATGAAGACAAGCCCCATAAGGGCCCATTCAATGCCTCGCTTCCTCACAAATCCTAGCGATGCTTCCAATTCACAGACAGAAACCTCTGGGGAGCAGAGCACCAGCCGTGTGTGTGCAGTAAGAGGAGGGGCGGGCAGGCGGCAGCGGTAGCAAGAACAAAAGGGACACTTTGGAATGAATTCCAGCTGCCTTTTCATTTTCATGCAGCCTTCAGTAGGATTATTAATTGTATTTCCCCCCTGGGCCTTCATCAGTTGCAGTCATAGGTAGAAATCCAACTGGTGAAGCTTCCCCTGTCACTGCACCACCCTGCTTTTTTGGGGGGGAGATACACCTTCTAGATTTCTGCTAGGGGGGATGCTACTAAAATTCTTTCTCCTTCCCAACCATTGATGGGGTGCAGATGGGGTTTCTCCCTGGAATTTGGAGGTCCAAACTACAGGTGGGCCCCCATATCCACTGATTCGCTATCCACGGTTTCAGTTATCCACGGATTGTGGGGACCCCCCCAGGCTTTTGCTTTTTTCCCAGTAAGCTTCATTTCTTCCTTAAACAAACAGGAGAAGCAGCTCTGGCTGCTTATTGCAGGCAAGTAGAACGAGACTAAGTACTAGAGAGGCTCTACAAGGTTAACAGAAACCTTGCAGAGCCTCTCTAGGACTTAGTCTCGTTCTACTTGCCTGCAATGGAGGCTGCTTCTCTGTTTGTTTTAAGGAAGAAACAAAGCTTGCTGAAAGAAAAATAAGAGCTGGGGGGGGGGCAAGCATGCCTGCCTGCAGGGGAGGCAGGGTGGGGGCCCTCAGAAAACCATGGAGGGGGTGTTTGCTCTTATCCACGGTTTCAAATATCCACGGAGGGGCCTGGAACATATCCCCAGCGGATATGGGGGCCCACCTGTATCTGGTCTTGTTTCCCAATGCATCAGACGCTCTAGCCCACCACTCTCCTCTTCCTCTTCTGCTCGAATCCCCTCTTCTCTTTCTTGTCCAGGGAGTGGAAGGAAGTGGGTGGGGCAGGGGGAAAAGCCTTGCTACTCTAGTGCTTGAGGTAACTGCTTCAGGGCCCAATCCTAACCAACTTTCCTGCACCAATGCAGCCGCAATGCAGCCCCAAAGTATGGGAACAAACATTCCCTTACCTTGAGGAGGCCACTGACTGCCCCCCCATCCATCCGCAGGATGCAGCGTGTGCCCTGTTGGCAGGGCTGCATCAGCACCGGAAAGTTGGATAGGATTGGGCCCTCGGTCAACTGGACAGGCTGTCTTTGCCATTAGGCATTTTCCATCATTTAAAAAAAAAATCCAAATGTTGTAAATTGCAAGAGGATGGAGGAAGCCGCCTCATGCTGGTGTCAGTCATCCTATTGCGTTTGCATTCATTGGTCAGGAGCCTGGAAGGCGGGAGAAAATTAGCTTCCTAGTAAACGATTGGGTAAAAATACTACCTGAATTCTTTCCCTTTTAGCTCTACAGAGCAAAAGGATTACTAGAGATTTGTTTTAGAAATTTAAAAAAAAAATGAAAGCAGCAAATTCAGGGAGGGAAGAGAGAAACCCCTGGGCCCTTGAGGCTCTCGCCCTGATGGGATGACACCCTGGAAGGAAGGAAGGAAAGAAGGAAGGAAGGAAGGGGACATGGGTTTCATGACCTTAACCATAGCAGAAGGTGGTAACGTTGGAGGACGTCATTTCTGCTGCAGTGGGTCTTTAATTTAAACCCACACAGAGAGAAATGCAACTCTTTCTGGAGGAAAGGGGGAAAGGAGACTGGGTCCCAGAGGTAGCTGGCAGATGAGTGTAATTCTTCATTGCTTGTGTCAAGGAGACAGGAGGTCTCCCTCCTTCCTCTCGCTTCCTCTCGCTTCCCATTTAGCAGTGCGGGCTAATGAGGGCTTCATTGCAAAGCGTGTCTGAAAACAATTAGAATTAGACTGCCAGCGGGTCGCTAATTCAGCCTCGGCATATTGAGACAGTGAAGCTGGAGGAGGGAGAGGCGGGTGGTGGCGCTCCCCTTCTGACTATCAGGGAGTGTTTTAGGGTGATCCGATTCCACGGGGGCCCAGGGCCCAATCTGCACCCCATCGATGGTTGGGCAGGAGAAAGAATTTGAGGGGGCTCTGCAGCTATTCTTGTTGCACTGCAGATTTCTGTGGGAAGGGGACACTGCAGACCCACAGGTCTTTCATAGGAGATGAATTTGCCTAGAAGGATCTGGAAAATTTACAGGGATCGCTCCATCGCTAGTCATTAGTATCAGCAGGTCAAGGCCTTGGGGCACCTGAAGTGGGGTGCCCAATGCAGCCCTTTCCCCATGTCCTCACCACCTCCTCATCTCTCTCACCTTCTTCCTCCTCTTCAGTTGCCACCTGGCTTAGCAGCAACACCCGACAATCCACGACACCCTTCTCCTGTGCTCTGTGCATTTGAACAGGAAGAGGTCACAGTGGAAGAGAAGGGGAGGAAAGTGGTGGCCTAGAGGTTCTCCTAGGAGACACTCTAGCCCATCTCTCTCCTCTCCTCTATTTCCCCTTCTGTTCTTTGTTTTCAAATCCAGGGAATGTGGGACGAGGAGTGAAGTGGTGGCAAGGAGGACTTGGCAAACTGACAGAGGTGGATGTGAAGAGTGGTGGCACCGCCTCTCACCTGGGAAGGGAGGACTGGGAAATACTCCTGACTGCAATGCCGGAGACTACAGCTAGTCGGTGTAGAGAGACAATACTGAGCCATGCAGATTCTCACTCTGTGTGAAACTTTGAAATGTATTAAAGCTGAACAATGGAGGCTCCTAAATGCATTGGTACCATTGCAGAGAAGTCCTTTTGTCTGTTCTGAATCTCCTTCCCATTGGATGGCACCAGAGTCCATGACAGAATTCTCCAGATGCAGAGATAGAGTAGACTTATCTGCACCCCCTACTAGATGGTGATATGGACAGTGACTCATGCAGAGATGCAGCAGGTTACCTCCTTCCAAGGGAGCTACCTTGGCCCCACAGGAACCTGCAATTATTGAAGTAGCTCATTTCTCCCACACATCAGCAATCCTCTTGCAGCACATGAAAGTTTGGGGGATCCTGTGTGACGAGAAAGTGAAAATGTGTTAGCTAATTCCTGTGCTATAGATCCAGAGGCCAGCCCAGGGGAGGGGGGGAGGGCTTTAATTAATTACTTATGAATCAATTGATCTGCTGCTATTTCAGGAGCATCTAATGGCTCAGGAAGAGAGAGAGGCATGCCAGATAGCAACTCCTCTCTCCCCTTTAATCCATTGGGGTCGGGCAAGGCAAATACAGCTGGAAGGAGAGGGCGGTTTCAGGCAGCTTTGCCACCCCAGGAGTGAGTCCCCCCATGGGACGTTGCAGGGCCTTCCGGGACAATTCAGAGATTTCTTCTCAGGAGCAGGATCCAGGTGGATGCCAAGCAAAACTGTGTTGATGTGCCTGGAGATGTGGCGGCCCTCTTTGTTTCCGTCACATCACTGCTCAGAACCGGGAGCAAAGCCCAGAGCTTGGGGGGATTTGCCTATAGCCCCCCCCCCCGATCTGCATGCGGAAGCGTGCAGGCTCCGTCTCCAAGCAGGGTGAGGACAAGCGCTGCCCCTCCTCAGAGACATTTCGAGACATTTTCCCCAGCTTTCGGGGGGACCCCTCTAAAGCCAGCAGAAGCCCCCCGTCACATGACACTTCTAGAGCATCCGGAATTCCATCTGTCAATGCTGGCTTTGCTATTCCATCTAATTAGGTTCCAATTATCCTGCTGCCATCCAATTGTGGAGCTTCCTCTTCAACCAAAGCCCTAAATAAATTATCATCTTTATTAAGCATTTAGACTCTAAATAAAATCAATGGGAGACCAAGGAGGATGTATCTCCCCATCCCCTTAAAAAGACGCCAAGTGCAATCGCAATGCAAGATCTTTATTTCCCCCTTTTGTCTCCTGGGTTCTGTTTTTCTCTTCATTTCTGAAGGATGCTTTTCTCAAGGCAATTAACAAAAAAGTGATATGCCTCTCAGATCCAACCCCTCCCCCCCAAGTTTGTCTGGAGGAATCTTCGAAGCAGGGATGAATGCCAATTAAAGAGTTCGTTATTTGCTCCTTTAAACAATTCACTTAACCAATTACATGTGACTAATGGGGCAAAACGGCCCTTTTGCTATCCTATGCAAGGACAGGGAAACGGGTGAAAGAATGTGGTCAGATTTCAGGGACAAGAAACAGACAAACCGAGGGCCTGTTCCTGAACATCCCGGGGTTTGCTGGAAATCAAGATGAGCTTCTGCACAAGTTCCAGACAAATGTCTGCAAAGGTCCGGGCCTTTCTGAACCACCACACATTCCCTGTCTTGCAAAGCCTCAAATGTCTGTGCCCACAAAAGGTTGCACCGTGGCGAACACTTATTTTCAGAGGAAACAGAAGCTTTGCAAGCAGTCGATTCCCTCACAAAGGTTTGATCTTTCGCAAGCACCTCTCTGCTTGTCCTGATTCTGCTTGCAAACATTTGAGAAGGAGGGTTCAACATTTTTTTTTTTTTGCCAGCTCTCCAGGTGGCATGCTTACAGCATGTGCTGGCAACCATATGCTGGCAGCTGCCACTTCTTCAGCCATGGAATATGCAACGTCATGGCGTAGGGCTGCTCGATGGCCACTGGAGCAGGCCTCCCTCTAGAAACTGGCGTCGCTGTGCGGAGCCCTCCCGAGGCTGAAGAGCAGTGCGGTGGTGGCAGCAACTTCCGGTGTCCCAGGCCGAAAGCAGCAGGCACAATTTTTCTCCAGAACCACGAGGCAGCCTGGCACCCTCCCCGCACCCAAAGTTCAGCTGGAAAATTCTCAGCCTTAGACGTGAATAACGCAGCACAGAACCCATGGGTGCCATTTCGAGATTCAGGAGGATGTCTAGTGTGCTTTCGCCACTAGCTGGTTTATACTGGCATTTTTTTTACTCCTGGAGGTTACAATTTTCCCCCAGAACCCCCCTCTGCATGATACTACATCATTATCCAATGCTGTCGTATTGGGTTTAGCAAATCAAAAGGGGGGGGGGAGATTCCTGCCCTGCTTCCCCCACCACTTCCTGTCTTCTTTTATCATCTTCCATTATTCCCCCCCTCCTCTCCCTCCACCCTAGACCTGGGATTTGTGGGAGAGGGCTCAGTTCCCCAGCCTTGTCGTGCCTGCATTTTGATGAGGTTTAATTATCTTCTGAGATTCAATGAATAATTATAAATCTTTTCAAGATGCAATCACAAGCACTTGCATGGTTCATTAACAGTGGAAAATCAATTGAGATCTGGGCAATTCGTTTCTTTGGTGTAGCCAGATGTATGTAGCCTCCCAGGCCAGCGACTGGAGTGGGTAAGGAATGGCCAACAGCATCAGCGAGCCCTGGGTGGGGTTCGGCATTGCCTGGGACACAAAGACCATTCAAGGGCCCACAAACGATCCATGCTGCCCTGTGTGTGTGTGTGTGTGTGTGTGTGTGTGTGTGTGTGTGTGTGTGTGTGTGTGTGTGTGTGTGTGTGACCTTTTGTGCATGCAACCAGCCCAAATCCACAGGCACAGATTTCATCAATGGATGCTGTGTGGGATGTGGTCCTTGGAAGTTCTCTTCTAATACTCCGAGGTATTTTGGGGGCTGTTATGCAGTGGCAAGAAGGGGCAAGGCACTTTGTACATCCTCAGGTGCATTATCATCATCCTCTTGTTTGCTTTGGCAAGAAGCATGGACAGAAAGCCAAGCCCAGCGAGGCGGGACCCATCGCCTGGAGGGAGCCACTGCTCTGCGAGCACCATCACCATCCTGAGCACCAGCCGCCACTTGATCAGCCCATCTCGGAAGACGTCTCGGCCCGTTCCCACTTCCTGTCCCCATATAAACGTCCTCTTGCTGTACCACCTACCATATCTGTGCTGCCAACCAATCATGGGGGTCTTTCAGAGGCCCACTGCTTCCTCCTGAAATGCATGGCCCCTCCCCCGTGATGTGGACAGAGACAGAAAGCCTCCCCCTGAGACACAACATTGCACAGAGACACATTGCCTTCCACCGAGTCCCTGCAATAGACCGTATGTCCCTGCATGTCTTTGAAGCTTTTACTAGTCCTGTATTACATGAAACGACAGATCATCACGTCATAGGAGCTCCGAATGTCCTCCTCCCGACAATGGCCATCTCCTCCCACCCATTTTGTCCCCATTTCCGACTACATCGGTTTCCCCACCATATGACCTTTCTAATTGAGCCTTCTTAACCTTTCTCCTTCAATTACCACAGTGCCTTTTTGCAGAATGCAAAAAACAGGGGCAGTTGTTGCTCCCCCTTTCCCCTTTCTAAAGGTTAAAAAGATAAAAATGAGAAAGAGAGAGAGCTGGAAATTAACCAAGCCAAAGTTTGCCATGCCCGGCAATCCCAGGGAGAGCTTCGCAACGGAGATGACATTTCCATACAATTGACATTTCCTCAGCACCAGCAGAAGTTTGCATGCGTGATAGAGAGGGAAAGAGTCAGACACCCACGAAAATGACGGATCAATTTTTCTTTTCCAATAGGGTGCCAGTCTGTCTGCGCCGCTTGCAACGCGTCCAGGTCCCTGGGTCCTCGGCCTGCCTCCTCCCGCATCTCTACAAGGTCAACTGTTGCTGGACTTCCAGCCAAGTGAAACACTCAGCTGGACTCTCTCTGTTCCCTGAACCACCACTTTTCCTCGGGGGGGGGGGAATCCCAGGCCGTTCCTACACTCCTTTCTATGCGATTGGCTGCTGCCTTCCCCTCCTTCCATATCCCCTTCCCATTCCAGCCAGCAGGGTGGGGCCTGTGCAACAAATGACCTGTGTAGCTCACTGATTAATGGCCCAATCCTGTCCGGCGCTGGCTGGCGCACAGGCTGCTGCCCATCACTGTTCTGATCACAGATGCATCTGTCTTCTGCCGAGTCCGACTATTGGTTCATCGAGCTCAGCATTGTCTTTCCCAGTCCTAACTGGAGGCGCTGTGACACCTGGTGGGAAGTCAACCTGCAAGGCAGGTGCTCTGAGTACCACCCAGACTCTGCTCTTTGCTTGATGTCCTCAGATCCATCTCATTCCTGAGGCCTTATCCTGGCTCTCTTCCCCAAGGGCTGTGTCGTGCCTGGTCACTGCAGGTCCTGATCCTGCGAGTCCCTCTGCAGGCCTGGAGCACATGGAGACTGTAGTGACCTTGTGGTGGCAGGCTACCCCATATTTCACCACCAGCTCCAAACCTAGCCTTAAGAAAACCTCTTTGCAAGCAAACCCACCTGCCTGTGGCAGCCCAAGCAGCCCTCTCCAGTTACCGTGTCTTTAAATAAAGGAAAGAAGCCCACCTTCCCTTCCCCTGAGGGTGGAGGATGGGGTCAGGTTGGAGCTGCACCTACAACTTCCATCCCCAGCTCCGTTCACCAGGAGGCGGAACCTCCTCCAGCATCTCGGAAATGAAAATATTGCCAGCCTCAGCAAGAAGGATAATAAACAGGGGGAAAGATTGATCGTGACAGCAGTAATTAACCAGGAGACCCCTGCTAGCCTCATAAAACCCACACATCTCTGCGCAAAGAGCCCGGTGGGGAAACGAAGACAACAGCAGCATCTTCCTTTGCATCTTCAGAACCGGTCCTTGGAAATTCTGAGCACAGAGGAAAAATGACTCCTGCTTTTCTAGTAATGATGCCCATGATGCCCCCCCCCCGAGGTTCCCATTCCAGCATAGCTCCTGATGCCAAAGGCTTCCCGTATTCCCAGGCACACATCATAACTTAAGATGGGTCAGTTTGTGGGGGTTGTTTTTTACTCAGCTTGTAATTGGCTTACAGCGCAACCCTGTCTACATTTAGACCAGCGGAGTGATCTCTCCCACCAGTCTTGGGTGTCGCAAATGTGCTGAGTAAGCAGCGCAAGCGGAGAGGCTTGCGCTGCTCCTCTGGCACCATGGAATGGATCGCCGCTGCGGTGGAGAGGTGAGTCCCCACAGACTGGGCCCGGGAGGGGGGAGAAGGGGGGATTCGTGGCGGCCTCCTCCATCAAATCATATCCCCCTTCCCAGGCCTGGCCAGCATTACACAGCCAACTTGAATGTGCGCCAGCAAAATAGCTGGCACACATTCGAGAAGACCCATTAGGATGGCTGGGGCTCCACTCGGGGCAAGGGGATGGACGTCCATTTACCCCACGGAAGTCTCTGGCTGCACCAGCACAGGCCTCATCCTGCATAGGATGCGGCAGGCCCTTATTTGTGCAGCCACCACGTCTTGGTAGACAAGATCGGGCTGTTACTCATGACGAGCTTTCCTAGTGAACGTTGTAGGGAGGGGGAAATGGTCTGTTTCCCAAGTGTTCTTATAATGATGGTGCTTGCACACGGCTAGTGCTGTGTGCACACCCTTTTGCGCACGCTTTTGCACACGAGCAATATCCTATACCATGTGTTGGAGAGAAGGCAAGCGGAAAACAGCTTCCTTGAACCCCCACCTTGCAACTCCCCTCTTGGGGACCGGCCACCAAGTGGACGTTCTTTATATAGCTGCCTCCACAAAACGAGCCCTCTGTTGCAGGAAACCTTTTGCATAAGAGCCCTAGGATTGGCTGTTATTAGGCGTAAGGGTCTCAGAAGCCAAGGTAAAGGAACAGACTCTCAGAAGCCAAGGTAAAGGAACAACAAATCATTACTGGAGAGGGGGAAGCTGCTCCTTTAAGAATGCTTGCTCTGCAGCTGTGGGGTGGAGCTTGGCTCAGTTGGAGCAGGGCCTCCATTGGGTCAACTGCTCCTTTGGAGCTCTCCAAGGTCCTGGAGTTCTGCCTCGCCTCCTGGGTCCTTGCAAGAAGATCAGGCGAGGCGGCATGGCATCTTCTGGGTTCTAGCCTGGTGGCCTCTGACCCAACAGGACAACTCCGTCCTGACAGCCCAACCCTGACCATTTCCTGGGCATTTCCCCATTCATTTCCCCATCCATGCATCGCTACTACCACTTTGGCATGGCGTGGTGTCGCCAAGGCTTTTTGAACCTGAGCGCCGATTCTCCAAGCCGGAGACTTTGAAGTAGATCACTGGTGTCTGGAAGAAGCAATCCTAGAATGACTTGCACCCCCACCGCCACCCACCCACCGCTTTCTTGAATCGCTGAGGGCTTCCGATGCGTCGTCGCCTGAACCTTGACGCTTCGGAGTTCACGGCCTGCTTTGCGGCTGACGCACCCCGAAACAAGCTGCCTCTCCTCTTGGCCCATCACAAACTGCTGCCCCCCCAAACCCCGAGCGCTGTGGGTGACAGACGCTTCCCGGGAGTGACAGGAAGCCAAAGTCCGCAGAACGCGGCTGGTTGCCATGGAAATCCGATATCCCCCTTTTTTCCCCAGCAACTTCACAGCTCCCACGGAGACCGAGAACAATCCTTGCCAAAGGACTCTGGAAGGCTGGTTTGGTGGTGTGTCCTCCAAGCGTTCCAGCCCCAGCCAATTAAACGCGCTGGCAAGGCGGAATAGGGCCGCCACAGCAGGGGTCAGGCGGAATTGCGTCAGCACTGCATTCCCCAGCGAAAGAGCCGGCAACCAAGGCAAAGCCAGCCGCTCAGTGGCCTTTGAATATTTCATGAGCCGCCTGGCATTGCTTAGCGAGGAGGAGGAAACTTTTCTTCTCACCAATGCACTCTGCTACACTGCTTTTTTCCATGGCTCTCTTTCTTTCTTTCCTTCATCTCTCTGCCACTATTTTGCGTCTGCTGCTGCTGCTAAAAACAAGCCCAAGGATTTGGAGTCGCGAGCGAGAGGTAATTATGCGACAGGGGAAGGCAACGGATGTTTGCGGATCCACAGTATAGACAGAACTAATCTGTGGCCAGCAGCCAATGGTGGCGATCTGGTGGTGGGAGTGCAAAATCTCCCTGAAGATTTGTTCTGACCGAGGGGGGGGGGGGGAGCCTCCAAATCACTCTCCAAACGCTGCTTTAGGACAAATGTGGAGAGCAAATGTCGAAAGCAGCTCTTCAGCCTGCGCTGCGGTGGTCAGAAACTGAACTCCGGTCAGTTGTTGAGCTGAGGAAATCAGGCTCAGGGAGGTGTCAAGGCTCAGAAGGATCCAGAAGCAGGAAAGGCGCTGGCTGCTCAGGCAACCCCCCCCCCCCAGCCTGAACAGGAAGTCTTTGTAGCTTCCTGTCGAGGAGGAGGGCGAATGACTGGCCTGTGTGGAGGTGGAACTATTTATTTATTTTAATTATTTGTGCTCCGCTTTTAATTTCCGTTGACAGATAACAAAGTGGCTTACAGAATAAAAATACAATAACTAACCACAATAATCCATAATTATCCGTGCAAAGTGTAAGAATCAAAGCATGGAACAGCAGGAGGCAAAATGAGACATTTGCCTAAAGGGCGTAAGTTCAACAGGATAGTCTTCACTGGCTGTTTAAGGAGGACCAACAGAGAAGCCAGCCTGATCTCCCTGGGGTGTAAATTCCACAATGATGGTGCCACCACTGAAAAGGCAATGGAAGCTGTGACCTACTGAGTCAGACATTGGGGTATCTAGCTTATTATTACCGACACTGACCAGTAGCAGCCCTCCGGGGTTTCAGACTGAGATTCCTTTCAGCCCTAGCTGGAGATTGTGCCAGGAATTGCACTTTCTGCACGTGATACTGGTCCGAACTATGGCCCTATCTTTGATGTCACCCAACTAAATTTGATTCTGTGGCAAGTCACAGAACAGGCCCTTTTAAGAATGGTCAGATGCTTAATTTTATTTCATTCTAAAACATTTCTATCTCTCCTTTCTCACCTATGAAGGCAACTCAGCAGTTCACAATAAGATGAACAGCCAAAATGCAATCAAAGGCAACAACTCACTAAAAAGGGCAACATAAAACAAAACAAGGTTCACTTGGGAGAAGGCTGTCCTTAAAGGATCTCACGTAACCTTTTGAGGCTAGTTAGGCGGAGAGGCAGTGACTCCCCCAAGTCCCCCAGTGAGCTTCGTATTGAAGCGTCACATATTGAGATGTGTCAGATCAGTCGCATTGCTAGGACGCGCGACACCCCAGAGCGGGGGCGCGCGTCGCCTTTAAGGGAGAGGCTCCGCCCCTGCACGTGACGTCACGCCCAGGAGCAGAGCACCCTCCCCGCTCCGTTTTTGGCTCATTTTGGAGCCAAACGGACACAGGGGAGGGCGAGCGGGCCCAGCTCCACCGCTAAACTGTAAGTGGGGGGTCGTGCATCACCCCTATTCACACGACACCCCCCGGTGGCCCGCCCCCCGCGCTTCCCCCTGTCGACGCCCATGTGTCAGATCAATGTCTTGATTGTAAGCCTCTCAGGGCAGAGGCCTGTCTTGGCACTCTATGAAAAACCAGATAAATAAATCAGTAACTTTGCAGAGCCATGATAATAATTGGGGGAAGGGTGCTTGACGTATGGGAAAAACTGAGAACTTTTAGAGGGGGGAGGGCAGAAAAGCAGAGGAGTGTGCACCCACCCATGCACCCCACCCTCTCTCCATGGCTCAGTGAAACCACTGCCTGCAAACATTCTCTGACATACAAGATTTCACACCCACCCACCCACCCGCCGCCAGGCCTCGCCTTCTGACAGCTTCATTACGGGTGACCTTCAGCACCAGCGATGTCAGAGGAATGATTTAGAACCAATTTGCCAGCACATTTTCTCCTTCTGCTTCTCCCCCTCCTCTGTGCCTCCTCCAGCCATGTGGCACCTCCCCAAACACAGCCCAGGCATCGCTCACAACAGAAGGCGAGCTGGTTGGGAGACCGAGCGTTGGGCAATGTTTCCGCCGGGTGGGAGGCCTGATCCCCCAGTCACTTTCACCCGTGGCTCTTCTTCCTCCAACAGGATTTATGTACTATTGCTACTCAGAATATTTATGTGCCACTTTTCAGCAATGAAAAAAGTTTGCAGAGCAATTTACTTAGCAAAGGAAACGAGCAAATGGCCCCCTGTCTCCAAAGCATTCAGAGAAGAAGAAGAAGAAGAAGAAGAAGAAGAAGAAGAAGAAGAGAAGAACCTTTATTGGCATAATAATCAGTACACAACTACACAAACGCCATTCAATCCCGCAAATACCCCTAAGCTTTCATAGGCTAAAAAGAAACACAAGGGGACCCTAGCAAACAGCCATGGTGTGTGTGTGTGTGTGTGTGTGTGTGTGTGTGTGTGTGTGTGTGTGTGTGTGTGTGTGTGTGTGCAGTTGCTCTCCCCTTGCTCCGTGCCCAGTTTGCAGGGCTTCTGTAGCTACGAACTGCACTCCCTAATATCTTGGCCTCCAATGTCTTCAAGCATCAGTGTCATCAACAGGAGTGCTCGGGTATTGCCTTTGAAACGTTTTTCAAAGCACCCTGAGAAGCATCCGGCTCAGCAGGAGACAAACTGAGAAATTTGCCTAGGGGCATAATTTAATGTCTAACTCTTCTAGGCTATTGTCTCTCTCAGGGGTTGCTTAATGGAGAGTATGCAGCTCATGTTACATCAAGGCTACAATCTTATGCACATTTACCTGGGAGCAAATCCAACTGAATACAGTGGAGCTTACTTCGGAGTAAACATGAATAGGCTAGCACTCTATTGTACCTTTTTATATTTAGCTGGGATCTTTTTTTTTTAAATTTCATTTTTGCATTTTTATACATTTGGTTTAAAAGTATTGCAATGCACTCCAAGAGTTTGGAGTGAAATGAGTTAAATCTTTAAATGTAGCAAAAGGAGGAAGAAAGATTTTTTTGTTGTTGTTGCTGTAGACGAGTCTCAGCAGGGCTTGGTCTTAGGGCCATGGGCTATTATGACAAACTCCTGTACTTCCAGATTTAAAGTTTCTAAATACTCCATGCCACAGTGAGCTGATTCGGTTTCAATATATACCCATATATTCTATATAGCATACTATTTCCCCTTCCATATTGTAACCTCCCTGGGGCTGACACACACACACACACACACACACACACACACACACACACACACACACACACTGGTGTTTATTCTCGCTCATTTTTATGCATGTCTATTTGCCTGCTTGCAGCTACACTATGCAGCAATGCAATCCCCCCCCCCCCCCCATGACAGGTTTCCCAGTCCAGCTTTTGGCTGGCGAGGTTCCTCCACAGTCTTTCATCGCCCTCTTGCCGTGACCCAGTCTGGCTCCACTTCTGAGATCTGACAGAAGCAGAGCTCAGAATGATACCGCTGCGGGCTATACCCGAGGAGCTGCCTCTGAGCCCAGCACGACCTCCTTGCTTCCATCCTGACTTCACAGTCGGCTGCATCTGTGCAGTGAGAAAAGGAGAGAGAGGTTTCTGAAAGAAGAAAAAGGACCAGGAGGCGGTTTTTTCCCTTCCACTCTCTCTGAGAGTTAGTTGGAGGAGCAGTTAGCAAACTCCAAAGTTGAACTCCGTTGCAAAGGATTGCAGTCAGATTTCTGGGTCAAACCTCCCATGACTTCTGGACGACTGTAACGCTCCATCTTCGTGGTGCAGCCTCCATTGGCAAAAGGTCTCTCAGGATCCTCCTCAGCCCTGCTCTCTGGCCTTCATGGCACCGCTCAGTGTGGGGCTGGTGACCTTGGGCCAAATCCCCCATCGTTGGTCTCTGTAGTGGACAGTGCAAGGCTGTGTTTGTCGTGCAGCAGTCAGTCCCTCTGTGTTCAATGGGCCTTACTCTCAGGTCAGTGTGTGTTGGGCTGCGGCCAGAGTCCTGTCTGCATGGGTTGGCAGGAGCTCTGCAGGGTTCCAGGCGGGGCCCTTTACCTCCAGGTTGGGACTAGGGGCTCTGTTGGCCCACATCCAGGACTTCCTGCTGTTCGCACTGGCGGACCTGGCCCTGGTTCGCTGCCATGCCAGTGGCCCAGGCCTTGCATCGACTAAACATGGGTTCTGTCAGCACAAAGCCCAGATAGGGTTGGGCCATCAGTCATGGGTCCTTAAAATGTGCTGAAGTGCCAGGGAGCTGTCCGGAAGGGGGGTGCTGAAACATTTACCAGAGTTGTCTGGTACCTTGGAGAGCACCTGCCAGTCCGTGTTGACAATACTGACCTCGCTAGACCAAAGTCGGACTCAGAAAGAAGCCACTTTCTGTGTGGAGGTAGAGAGAGGGAAGGCCATGGAGGGCGTTGTGTGCAATCAGCACTAAGCAATCCCCAGACATGTGGGAGAGAAATGCTTCCCCGCCCAAATCCCACGGCCCCCTCACTTTCCAAATTACATAGCAGCGGATCACATGGTTCGCAAAAAGCTTTCAGCGACAACTCCCATCCCTGCCCAGAAGAGAAGGAAAAACACATTTTAAACACCCGGCTGCGGTCTCTTCTCCTTTATTATTTATGATGCGTTGGTGCTTTCAAATATAAATAAACCATGGCGGGAAGGCGCAGTTGGCACACTGAATATTTATGGCCAGGGTGGGGAGGGAGGGGTGTCGTAGATTATTATTATTATTATTATTATTATTATTATTATTATTATTATTATTATTATTATTATTGGGGGGGTCGTTAAGAATTTTGACTGGGTCCTGCTGAAAATTCCAGACACAGAAATAATAACGAGAATCGTGTCGCCGACAATCATCAAAATGGAACCAGCAAAGGGTAGCAAGAGAGATCTCATCAGGAGGGAGGGGCGCAACCATCCCTGCCCCCCCCCTGACGATTTGTGTGCCTGTGCAGCAGTGAAGGGAGGAAAATGCCTGGGTTAAGATGCGTCCCACGGGGGGGGGGGGAGGATTGGAACCTACGAGGATGCTTTTTGCTTTCCTTTCCCGGAACACAGGAGGAAGTTTTAACACCACAACAACCTGCAAACCTCCAGTGGGACCTGACCAATTTATTGAAGTCACAGAAGTTTTTCTCGCTCTGCAAGACAGCTCAGGCTTGGCATCATTTTTTCAACCGCCATGAAAGCACAGACGACATAAGCACAACGTCCTGCATTTTGTGCCTGCCCTCAGTCATCTGGGAGCAGGCATCCAGAGAAGCCCGTTTTCATTTCTTTCTTTTTTCCCAAGTCATGTTTCTAGTCCTTAAGGTTCTGAAAACTGGATTAAACGTATGAAGGTAACACTAGAGGGAGGAGCTGGAGCACAGCGACAGGATGCAGACCTTGCAAGCTGGAAGGCACAGGGTCAGGATTTGGCACCTGCAATTCTAACCCTGGGGAGGTGAGACTGAGTGGAAGGGGAGGGGTGCTGGCCCAGATCCCCACACCACTGCTTGTCAGGTGGATGCTGCCAGCTTCTGACTGCCACCTGCTGCTTGACTCTTGGATGGCGCTCCCCACCTCTGGCCCCAACACACAAGTTCCCTCCCACTTGGAAGCTTCCTGGCCAGACTTGACTGCTCCCAGGCAGGCAGGGATCCTAGCAGGAGGAGGATAGGAGGACTTCAACACTTTGCCCCCACGGGGGGGGGAGATCTTTCTGCCCCTGACGCAGGGTGCCAAGTGCCCCCCGCCCAGTCCTCCTGCATGTCCTTCTTAAGAGGGGGGTCAAGCTAGCCCACCCCACGAATCTCCTCCCCTTCCTGTCCTGCTCGATTTCTCTCTTCCTTTCCAAAGGCCATGAGCACTGGGGGGGCCGAGGTTGGCACTCCTGCCCCAGTCCTTCTCCCGAAGGGGCTCGCATGGCCCTGCCATGGGGAGGGGAGGAGTGGATCCCTCCTTTTGCTCTAGGCAGCTGCCCCTGGGCAGAAGAAAGCCTGGAAAGAGGCCAATTAGTTCGTGGAAAGAAAGGACCTTCTACTGCCCCACAGAGAAGACGCAAGCAAGACTAGCAACCCATTTCCTAATCCTTGCTCCTCCACCAGCCCCTGAAGTGCCCCAGCCCTTTGCCCCCCTGATGCCAGCTCTGCTTGGCATGTCGCTGTCAGCACACCAATGGCAGCGCCGGGCCTTTCTGGAACGCATTACCTTCTGGCATGATTTATGGGCTCTGTCAATCCCGCAGCCCGAACGCTGGCGACAGCTGGAGCACTCAGCAAGGCGAGCCGCAATCCATCAGCGCCGGGGGGGCGGGCGGGGGGGAGTCTCCACGAATCCATCAGCGGCTCCGGGACAGTGACATCACTGCCAAGGCAGGGAGAGGAGTGCGGGGTGTGTGTGAAGTTGGCAAGGTGGGAAACTCACCTGGGCAAACGTCTCCGTGCTTTGCGGGAGACAGAAGCAAAACAAGGCGACAGGCAGGGAAAAATATTGTCACCGTGGCTTTCAAGGGGTCCATTGGCGCTCTCCGATTGCAGAATCTCACACACAGCTAGGAGAAGCGACACTATCGGACACGCTGGAAAGCAGGTGGATGCATCTCTGAGGATAGCAACAGGCCGTGACTGTTTTCTAGTTAAGATGAAGTCTGCTGCGCAAGTCAACTGAGATAAGAACATAAGAAGAGCCCTGCTGCTGGATCAGGCCAAAGGCCCATCTAGTCCAGCTTCCTGTATCACACAGTGGCCCCAGCAGATGCCTCAGGGAGCACCCAGCCAACAAGATAACCTGTTTCCTGCTGCCACTCCCCTGCACCTGGCACAGAGAAAACCTACTCCTCCAACCAGGAGGTTGCAAATTGGAGATTGGCATTGCCAATATAGATAAATCTATTTTCCCCTGACAGGGCTTTAACTGCTGAGATGAACACAGGAAGCTGCCACACCGAGTCAGACCCATGGGCTATCTAGGTCAGTATTGTCAACTCTGACTGGCAGCATCTCTCCAGGGTTCCAGGCAGCCCTACATAGAGCTGCTGCCAAGGTCTGAGCTACAGCCTCCATACTGAGCTACGGTCTATTCCAACCATACCTATGGCCTCTCCCATGTACAAATGAAGCTTCCTTCGATGAGACGGACCATCGATCCGTCTTGCTGAATATTATCTACACCACTGGTTGGAGCAACTCCCTGGGGTCTGGGTCTCAGACATGGGGAGCTGTCTGCAAGGTAGCTGAGCAGGAGATGTGTTGCTCCCCCCCCCAAGAATTAAACGTGGCATCCTCTCCCTGCCATAGCTCTGAGCTATGTCTCTGTCCCCCAAATGTTCAACAGATGAAGCGCTTCGCTTCACTACTCCTCGGAAGCAGGGAAAGCTTCTCGGCTGCCTGGGCAACTGTGACTCACTTGCTTACTTCCTTTTTAAACCAAGAACATTTTCTCCGAAAGATCAAAGCGGTTTAGCAAAGATGGATGAGAATAGCAACCAATGCATAATTCAATATTTATAAATGCCCCAATGACGCTACAACCAATAAACAGTTGCAGAGTCAGGAAGCATTTGGCAAAGGAAAATATTTCAAGGTTGTTCCTGAAAAATGCAGGTCTCTCTGGGAAGGGAGTTCCAACAGAGTGGGGCTGCCAGTGAAAAGGCCCTGTCTCTTGTGCTCAGTAGCTGGATCAGTAGTAATGATGCATCTGAGAGCTGGGCCTCCAATGCAAGGTCGGGCAGGCTGATATGGGAGAATCATAAAGATGAGAGCAGCCACCTTTCTTTCTAGCATGGCTCCTGTGCTTGTGATCTCTGCATAACAGGCAAGACACTCAACAAGTGGTGTTTCTCTGTCTACCATGCCCAGGAAACAGGAAGGAGCACGTTGTTCCTATTCTGTTCCTTTTTCGTTGATGTCTAGAGTGGAAGTTCCTCAGGGCAGGGACCTGTCCTCTCATTCTTTGTATCGTGCCATGTACAAGGATGATATTAGAAGCACAATAATTTTAAAAGCATCCCTAGCAGACAGTAGGATGTCCTTGACCTCCCTCTGGGTGCTCAATTCCCAGAAGCCTTTGCTTAACCCTGCATTTTGAAACCACTCTACTGGACCGTGGCAGGCACAGACGTGGTAGGGGTCTGTGCGCACATGTGCTGGTCCACGTGTGTTTGAAATCCTCTGTGCCATTTTCCCTCCATAAACCGGAGAATGACACTTGCACCAAAGGTAATTTCCTTTCATTTTAAATTTAATAATCGCCCGACAATGCATACTGTCATATCCCCTCTCGCCTCCAAATGGGGAGAGAATTATCCTTTTCCGAGAGGAAGAGATGCTGGGGGGATGAGATGGGAGTGGAGTGGGGAAAATTACAGGTGCATAATTTAAATTTGTTTCATTATCTGTCTTGTAGGGGATTTTTTTCCTAAAGAGCTTTGCATTTAAGGTGCACAGTTAAAACCCCACTGATTGGTCTCCCAAGAAGCTCTCTGCCTTGCAACAACACAGCCTAACTTCACCATGCATACTGATGAGAGCCAGTTTCCTGGAGCCCTTTCAGGAGTGAGTGAGCCCTTTCAGGAGCAGCGAGTGGCCTCACTGGGACACAGTGCATCACTGGGACAAAGTGCCAAGGTAAAAAAGACACAGCGAGTTAAGCAGCTGGGCAAGTTCAGCAACGGGGCAAGGAAGCCAGGCCCCACACACAGCCCGGCACTTCCCTTGAAGAGGGGAGAGCTCCAACAATATTAAGGTACCCAAACTTTGATAAACCCATAACTTGCACTCAAAAGCTAACTTACAGTCAGACAGCCAGCAGAGGGGTGGGGGCTACCCAGTGTTTTGCACCGAGTGTCACATGTATGACTATCTGCCTCTTGGGCACAAGTCATGGGTGTGAGCTCGGTGCCAAGAGCTCCAGGCTCTCAGGGAACGGGTTCGCTCCCTTGAAGCCACGGTTGCTGACCAGGAGAAGCAGAGACAGGTAGAGAGGAACCAGGGTGAGACTTCTAGGGACGTGGAGGCATCGTCCCACCCTCAGTTGGCCAGCTCCTCAGCTGCCAGGAAAGGGAGTCTCAGGGCTGGAGGACGTCGCTCTGGAAAAGAGGGAAACAATCCCACAGTGGGGACCCCTTCTTCAGGTAATGGGCCCATATCCAGTCGCACTATGGATACTCCTCTGGGGAGGGGGGAGGGGGGCTTCTTGTCATGGGTGACTCTATAGTCAGGAACATAGAGAGGGGGGTCTGTGATGGATGTGAGGACTGCATGGTGACTTGCCTGCCTGGTGCAAAGGTTGCGGACATCACCTCTTGTCTAGATAGGCTGGTAGAGAGTGCTGGGGAGGAGGTAGCAGTTGTGGTGCATGTTGGCACCAACGATGTGGGGAAATGTAGCCGGGCATTCCTAGAGGCCAAATTTAGGTTGCTAGGTAGGAAGCTCAAATCCAGGACCCCAAAGGTAGCATTCTCAGAAGTGCTACCTGTTCCACGCGCAGGGCCAGCTAGGCAGGCGGAGCTCAGGGGTCTCAATGCATGGATGAGACACTGGTGTCAGGAGGAGGAGTTTAGATTTGTTAGGCACTGGTGAACGTTTTGGGACAAGCCGGGCCTGTACAAGAGGGATGGGCTTCACTTGAACCAAAACGGAACCAGACTGCTGGCGCGTAACATTAAGAAGGTGGCAGAGCAGCTTTTAAACTGACTCCTGGGGGAAAGCCGACAGGAGCCGAGGGGCATCCGGTTCAGGACTCCTCATCCCTAGGGAATGAGGGTGCAGAGGATGGAGAACAGTCAAGTAATAGCAGAGTAAAAATTGGGAGTGGTAGCGTGATGGGACATGACAGCCAGTCTAGCAAGACAGAAGGCTGCAGGAATAAGGGGGCAAACATGCAGCCCTTCTTGGGGGACAAGGTATATAAGTGCTTTTATGCAAATGCCCGAAGTCTACGGGCAAAGATGGGAGAACTGGAATGTTTGGTGGCTAGGGAAAACATTGACATAGTAGGTATAACAGAAACCTGGTGGAATGCGGAGAACCAGTGGGATACTGCAATCCTAGGATATAAACTCTATAGGAGGGACAGAGAGGGGTGTGTTGGAGGTGGGGTGGCCATCTATGTCAAAGAAGGGGTAGAATCCACCAGAGTAGAGCTGGAGGGGGGCTCTGACTCCTCCGTAGAATCACTGTGGGTTAGATTACCAGGCTCAAAGAGTGATGTAATAGTAGGGGCATGCTACCGTCCTCCAGATCAAAATCCTGAAGGGGATCTTGAAATGAGGAAGCAAATCAGGGAGGTGTCAACAAGAGGCAGGGTTGTAGTCATGGGGGACTTCAATTATCCTCACATCGACTGAGTCAATTCATGCTCAGGTCATGAAAGAGAGACTGGATTTCTGGATATGTTAAATGACTGTGCCTTAGAGCAGCTTGTCACGGAACCGACCAGAGGACAGGTGACTCTGGATTTGATATTGTGTGGCACTCAAGATCTGGTCAGGGAGGTAAATGTTACCGAACCATTGGGGAACAGTGGCCATGCTGCGATCTGTTTCGCCATGCATGTTGGAGGGAGAGTGCCGAGCAAATCTGACACAAAAATCCTTGACTTCCGAAGGGCAGACTTCCCCAAAATGAGGAGACTAGTTAAAAAAAAGCTGAAAGGGAAGGTAAAAAGAGTCCAATTGCTCCAGAGTGCATGGAGGCTGTTTAAAACAACAGTCACAGAGGCCCAGCGGGAGTGTATCCCACAAAGGAGGAAGGACTCGACTAAGTCCAGGAGGGTGCCGGCATGGCTAACAAGCACAGTTAAAGAGGCTATAAAAGGCAAGGAAGCTTCCTTCCGTAAATGGAAGTCTTGCCCTAATGAGGAAAATAAACAGGAGCACAAACTATGGCAAAAGAAATGTAAAAAGATGATACGGGAGGCCAAGCAAGACTTTGAGGAACGTATGGCAGGCAACATAAAAGGGAATAATAAAAGCTTCTTCAAATATGTTAGAAGCAGGAAACCTGCCAGGGAAACGGTTGGTCCGCTGGATGGTGAGGGAGAGAAAGGGGTGATAAAAGGGGACTTGGAGACTGCAGAGAAATTAAATGAGTTCTTTGCATCTGTCTTCACGGCAGAAGACCTTGGGCAAATACCGCTGCCGGAACGGTCTCCCCTGACTAAAGAATTAAGTCAAATAGAGGTTAAAAGAGAAGATGTCTCAGACTTAATTGACAAAATAAAGATCAATAAATCACCAGGCCCAGATGGCATCCACCCAAGAGTTCTGAAGGAACTCAAGAATGAAGTTGCTGACCTCTTGACCCAAATATGCAACTTGTCCCTTAAAACGGCCACTGTGCCAGAGGATTGGAGGATAGCTAATGTCACGCCAATCTTTAAAAAAGGAAGGAGGGGGGACCCGGGAAACTACAGGCCGGTCAGCCTAACATCTGTTCCAGGGAAGATGGTGGAAAGTCTCATTAAGGATAAAATCTTAAAATACATAGAAGAACAAGCACTGCTGAAGGAGAGTCAGCATGGCTTCTGCAAGGGGAAGTCTTGCCTCACAAACCTGTTAGAATTTTTTGAAAAGGTCAACAGGCATGTGGATGCGAGCGAACCCGTGGATATTATATATCTGGATTTTCAGAAGGCGTTTGACACGGTCCCTCATGAAAGGCTCCTGAGAAAACTCCACAGTCAGGGAATAAGAGGGCAGGTCCTCTTGTGGATTAGGAACTGGTTGAAGACCGGGAAACAGCGAGTGGGAGTCAATGGGCAATTTTCACAATGGCGAGAGGTGAAAAGCGGTGTGCCCCAAGGATCGGTCTTGGGACCGGTGCTTTTCAACTTATTCATAAATGACCTGGAGTTGGGGATAGGCAGCGAGGTGGCCAAGTTTGCGGATGACACTAAACTTTTCCAGGGATCGTGAAGAGCTCCAGAAGGATCTCTCCAAACTGGGAGAATGGGCAGCAAAATGGGAGATGCACTTCAATGTAAGTAAGTGCAAAGTGATGCACATTGGGGCAAGAAACCAAAATTTCACATATACGCTAATGGGTTCTGAGTTGTCTGTGACGGATCAAGAGAGAGATCTTGGGGTGCTGGTGGACAGGTTGATGAAAGTGTCGACCCAGTGTGCGGCGGCTGTGAAGAAGGCCAATTCCATGCTTGGGATCGTTAAAAAAGGGATTGAGAATAAAACGGCCAATATCATTATGCCTTTGTACAAATCGATGGTAAGGCCACATCTGGAGTATTGTGTCCAGTTCTGTTCACCACACCTCAAAAAGGATATAGTTGAATTGGAAAAGGTGCAGAAAAGAGCGACCAGAATGATTCATGGGCTGGAGCACCTCCCTTATGAGGAAAGGCTACAGCGTCTGGGGCTTTTCAGCCTAGAAAAAAGGCGCCTGAGGGGGGACATGATTGAGACTTATAAAATTATGCATGGGATGGAGAGAGTGGATAGAGGGAAATTCTTCTCCCTCTCGCACAACACCAGAACCAGGGGACATGCACTAAAATTGAGTGGAGGGAGAGTTAGAACAGACAAAAGAAAATATTTCTTTACCCAGCGTGTAATTCATCTGTGGAACTCCTTGCCACAGGATGTGGTGATGGCACCTGGCCTAGATGCCTTTAAAAGGGGTTTGGACAGATTCATGGAGAAAAAGACCATCACAGGTTACAAGCCATAAGCAACCTCCTGGTTTTAGAAGTAGGTTTTCTCTGTGGCAGGTGCAAGGGAGTGGCAGCAGGAAACAGATTATCTTGTTGTCTTGTGCTCCCTGAGGCATCTGGTGGGGCCACTGTGAGATACAGGAAGCTGGACTTGATGGGCCTTTGGCCTGATCCAGCAGGGCTCTTCTTATGTTCTTATGAGCTGAATCGGAGCCGGCCAGCACCCAGCTCCAAAACTTGTTTTCAGGGCAAGCATAACTTTGGGTAACCAGAGAGGGACTCAGCTGGGGCTCAGCGGTAGCCAAACAGCCGCTTTGCATTCAGAAGGTCTTCGGTTCAGTTGCTAGCAGCAGGTCCAGGTAGGACTGGAGAAAAGCCCCGCTCTGAGACTCTGGAGATCAGAAGAGGAAGTGTGGAGGAGAGGAGAGGAGAGACCTGCACCCTCCTCCCCCCCAACCATGCCCCTTTTGTAGAGCCAGATGGCTGCACAGTCACATTGGTCCCCAGACAATGGGGTTGGGTCAGGGAGGAGTGGAGCCCAAGTACAACTGCCGAACTGTGTGACGGTTCGCTAGCAGGTCTCGTAGCTCTGCTTGAAAAGGGAGACGGCTCATGGGCGGTGCGCCAGCCTGGGCCTCTCCTCTTCCCTCCTCCATACTTCCGCTCTGCCCTCCTCTTCCTTTTCCTTTTCCACTTCCTTAGGCAACTGCCTCACCCAGCCTCATGGACTGGCCGGTCTTGTTAGGCAACAAGAAGCCTTGTACTCTTCTGTTACTTCCAAGACAGAGAACAAGATGATCCGTGCCGCTGCGTGAGATGCTAAAATGGAAGCATAATTTTCATTTCAAATAAAAGGCATCAGCTGGCAGAGATATTGAGCAGAGGCGGCTTTCAAGCCCACTGTTCTCCGCAGGCAAAAAAGCCACCTTCCGTCCAGGTGTCCGTGTCTCTCTTCTGGCTTGTTGTGTTCCTTTTATTAGGACGATTATTACACACTTCCTTCCGGAGTATGACTGTTTGCTCCTCCAGCCTGTCTCTCCCCTGCCAGCCCCACGGGAGCACCTTAAGCTGTCTGACAGCAACGCCAGCCGCAGTGCTAGACAAACACCCGCCGCCGCACGCAGCCCAGCCATGGGAAAAGGTGGGGATTCCTGCTATGCCCAGACTCGGGGGGCCCTCAGCCCTCTCCTCTCTGCGGCACGTCTTTCTCCGTACCCTGCTTTGAGATTGGCGTTCTGTCCCCCCATCTCTGCATGTGACCGATGGTCGAGAAGCTAATCTGTGAACATTAGCTTGCTTTTCCCCATCTCCCTGCATGCAAAACAGCAAATCTTGACCAAAAATGCATTATGCTTAATAGCACGACGTTTGCAGACCTCGCTGGCTGGAACCATAAAGCCCAGAAGATGGGAATGTGCCTTGGCGGATGGAGACTGGAAGAAATAACACGACAGCAACCAGCTCAGTTAACCGGGCTGCCTCCGGGAAACCCCGAGCAATTGCTCCCTCCTTGCAAGCAGTAGACTGAGGCAGAGAGAGCGGCACTGAGCCCAGAGTTGGCACAACACCATGGTGACTGGCTGCCACTGATAGAGCGTTCTCCCATCGCCTTTTGAAGCCATCCAAACTAGCGGCCATTGGTCTTGTCGGGTAGCTCTGTCACCATTGGCGGTTTGAGCCACGAAAGGGCCTTCACAGTGGTGTCCCCCACCTAGAGGAACCGCCCCTGGAGGTGTGGCCAGCTCTCCCTTTCTTTCTGACAGCGGGTGATGGTCTAGCTTTTCCACCAGGCTTTCACAGATCCCCCACGATGATGTCCCCTTGCAAAGTTCTCTCCTGGCTGGGTTTGCTTCATACTGTTGTTCTTTCAATCTGTTTGGTGGTTTTAATTGCATTGTTTTTAGCCTTTTTGGGGGGGGCAGGGGAAGGCAAGCCACCCTTTGTTCAGAAGGGTGGGATGAGAATGGCTTCATAATAAATAAATAAACATCTTTCTTCCTTCTGGGGGGCTTTGGGCTGTAAACCCCCCCCCCGGAGCATCATTGAGACTGTTGAGATGGAAAAGCAGCACCCCAATTGCATTTGCTTTGACGTGGTCCAACTAGACCCTGGCCCTTCTTACCCATCTTTCTTGCTCAATTATCCTACCAAAGGGGAACACTGAGGGCCCCCCATGAGTCTCCCTTCTGCCCCCAGGCTCTGCCTGTGCTTCCAAGCAGATGGGGGGGGGTCTTCCTGATGCGCTTTGTCCTCCGAAGGCATGCGTCCATGTCTGTCGGCATTATAATCTACTTTATCTTAATACAATCTTTCCCTGCTGAACTCTCCTGGAGCCTTAACGACTATTTTCGACGGAGGGCTTTTAATATTGTGATTACTCTCACACTCCCGCTCTTCGTGGAAAGGGGGGAAAATTAATAAGGGTTGCTGTGGTTTTTTGTTATTAAGCACTTGAGGAGTTAGCTGAATACCAAACAGCCTCGCACATAAACACACACACACACACACACACACACACACACACACACACACACACACACACACACACACACCCATTTCCTCTCCACGCCACCCCAAGCCAGGCTCGCTCAGCTGACAGATTCAATTAACAACCTTTGCTCTGTGCCTCTGAAAGTGCAGCCATGACTGGATCGACGCTGTGCCAACATACACGGCACACATCTTTCTCCACGCAGGATGTCCACTCAGGGCCGGGTTGGCCATGAGGCTGACTGAGACTCTCGCCTTAGGTGAGCTGGAGGGAGAATTGCTACCACGATTTGCATCTGCCTCCATCACCACATCTGTTACTTCCTGCACTACTGCATTGGAAAAGAAAGAGAGGAAGGGGAACTGGAGAAGAGGAGAGTGATGGGCTGGGCTGGAGCACCTCCCAGGAGACGTTCTAGCCCACCACTCTCCTCTCCTCCACACTTCCTCTTCCTTTTCGAATTTCCTTTCCTTTCAAGAGAAGGAGCAGGAGCTGGAGCAGGACTAAGACCAGGACGCCACTGCATTGGACCATGGAAGCAGCTCCTTGTTCTCAGGCCGTTCAAGGAGGTGCAGGCACAGACCGGCAGCTTTCTGGCTGCTCTTGCATCCACCAGTCTCTGGTTGGCAGAGGAGCACTCCACCCACATTGCATGAAGTGGGGGATGAGAAAACACCCCATCCATTGGAAGCTCATTTGAGCCCCAGGTTCGAGAGAGCCCTGGCCAACTGCCCTCGGACAGTTGAGAGTTTCCGGGGGGGGGGGGGAGAGAGGACTTTCCTTCCTTGCAGGAGGCCAGGTGGAGGCAGGCGCTGCTGCTGGCCGCCATGTTGCTTTCCCCATGTTCTTCCTGGGCAATGCAAGAGGCACTGTAGCAGGGCGAGTCCAAAACACGCAGACAACCGATGTGTCAGAAGACAGACTCTTTATTCAGGCATATGCTTGGTCGCTCAATGGGACTTTGAACGTCACAAATCAAAGAGCGCAATGAGCATTGTTCTCATGTTCTTTTATACTTTGCAAAGCTGTTACAAAAAGCAAGGAAGCGTGTCACTGTGTCCAAGAGGCATTATTGGTCACATCCTTGTCACTAGGGAAAAGAGTTAACGCAAGGTAGAGAGAAGTTAAGAAGTTTTTGTAATTTACCACTTAAGCTACGAGCCTAGACGTTCTATCTCTGTTACACATTTCCTGAGCTAGCTAGCTGACAGGTACAGTGTAGGCTTTGTGGTTAGCTACATTTCCTCTTGCAGGAGCTGACAGAAGCCAAAGTGTCTGTTAATATGTCACTCTGTCTCAGCTTACAAGCAGGTTCTGAATAGATACGTTATGCAGCACACTACAATAAAGAAAGTACTCTTAACATGCTCAGGAGCCCTCCTTCAGCACTGCCCTGTTTTGGTAGCCAGCTGCCATTTATTTCCCACAATGCCCCCGAACTGTGCTATGTCCAGGGAACTGTGGGAAGAACAAATGGGCAGGCCGGCCCGAGTAGTCCCCCCCCCAGGGCAGGTGGTGGTCTTGAGGGGCCCCTCACCTTGGACTTGCTTCCAGCAGCAGCTCGCTCAGCCTCTCTTCGAGAGGAAGGCCAGCGGCTCGCTCCGGAGCGTGTTGCTTGGTTCTGTTCTAATCCAGCCAATTCTGAAAGGCTGGAAACACACTCACACACCCCTGGCCCCTGGTAGAGTATCCACCTTCCCCTCACCCCATGCTCGGGTCAGAAGAGAGGAAGATCCCTTCACTGGGCTCCACACAGTTGGCCATTTCTGCACCAAGTCCCTTGTCAGGCCTGCAGTGCTTCAGCAAAGGCGGAAATGTTTCCTGCTGTGCAATGAGGGCTTTATAAAGACGCCATTAACGGAAAACATTACAGTGCTAAGAAATGGGGGGGGGGAAGGCACACTAATGGAGGGAGCTGGGGAGGAGGGCTCTCCTGAGAGACGGAGCGTGCCCTCTGCCAGCGGTCAGCTGAACCTGCTAATGGGTTGTGAGCGGAACAGGCGGAAGAAATCCATTTCCGGAGGCAGCCTGTCCTCTGCTAATGTCCAGGGGGCTGGGTCTCTCCGGAACCATGTCCCCCGCACGCAGACCGCGCTCTTGCTGCCTCCACAGCTCCGGGAGAGCAGCGTCGGTAACGGAATCGTGGCATCGTGTTCTTATTTCCGAGGAAATTAAGGCCATCTGTCATCGTAATGGCTAACGCTTTGTGTCTGCAGACCATTAGCACAATCAGTCATTATGCGACAGTATTAAGAAATTAAAGGACAATTGGACAGTGAGTGGCTGACTCACTGATTTCATTGGTGGAAAGAAGAGGGGCTAGCCCAAGACCTCCTGGCGCTGAGGCATCAAGCGCCAGCCCTAGCCCAGGAGTGTGCCCACTGCCACCACAAAATGCTCTTCCTCCCACTCCATTGATTTAACAGGAAGAGGGGAATGGAGCGGAAGAGGATGTGTGGAGGAGAGGAGAGTGCTGGGCTGCCACTAGATGGAATGGCCTAGTCCAGGGGTGTCAAACATAAGGCCCATGCCACGGGTCAGAAGCAGCCCGCTGAAGCTCATCATCCGGCCCCCATGATCTCTCTCCCGGCAACACTCTCAGCTGCTGAGCTCTGAAGCGACTCATCGACAGAAGCGGCGCTGCTCAAAGGGCGGAGCTGGGAGAGCCTAGTTATCCTTCAGGCCACCCTTTTGCTCCTGCTAAGGTGTCACTGCTGAAAGGGTGGCCTGCATGTGATGACTGGGCTCTCCCAGCATCACCCTTTCAGCAGCGCCGCTTCTGCCAAGGCTCTGAGAGGGAGACAGAAGGAAACCTCAGAAGGTGAGAAACGAGACGAGGGAAAAGGCAGACCAAGAGGGGTGTAGAAGAGGGCTGGAACAGCTCCCCCCTGGTCTAGCCCATCACTCTCCTCTCCACACTCTCCCCTGGGCTCCGTTCCCCTCTTTCTTTTTCCAATTCAGGAAGTGGGATGAGGTGAACAGCTGCAAGGAGGCAGGCGGCCCCCTCGGCTCATCTGCTCTCCTTCAGTTGGCCTCATTGTCGGGCCGTCCCTGGGTGGGAAATAACCAGAGAGGGGCACTGAGAAGGGTTCCGTGTGCGGTTCCAGCTCCATGAGGCCGAGGAGGAGGCCCTCCTTTGCTCCCAGATGGGTGCCTGGCGGGCGGCACACTCTCTCGCCCTTCTCTCGCGCCTGCCACCTGGGCATGACTGTTATAAATCATGGCTCTCCAGTTTCTCACTGGACTGCCGGGAGGATGCATCCATCACCGCTTCTGCCAATACGCTTACAAGGACCCTGAGCACCGACAAGTCGTGGCTGTAATGCCAGCGGACTGCTGCTGCCTGCCCTCCTTTGTAAACGCTCCGAATAAAGATTGGAGCCTTCCTATTCAGTCCAAATGAGCCCTGACTAGGCAGATCAACAACCTGGGCGGGAGTTGGGCAGGTAGCGGTCCCTCACCGTCAGACTGACTGTCTGCATTGCCTGAGGAAGGAGGGAAGACCCCAGATAGATCCAGTCCCTGGCAGCATCTCCAGAGAGGGCTGAGCCTGGGGAGCTGCTGCCAGTCTGTGATGCCAGCACTGAGCTAGACTGGGTCATGGTAGGACTCTGTCGGAGGAGGCAGCTTTGCATATTCAGCCCTTAGCCGCCCCTTACACAGTACTCCCATCAACGAATAGCATTTCATACTGGAAGATGTGGTGTTGAAAGGAGGATCCAACAGATCATGGAAGATGGCTTCAGGAAACTGGGTCTGGGGACCCCGGGGGGGGGCGGTGGCTATCAGCCCAAGAGGGGGGGGGAAGCAGAGCACAGGCAGGTTCCATTTCAGAGCAGCAACAGGGATCTGAAGGGGTCTGAGACAAATGCAGGACCAGGTCAGGGCGGAGACCAGATCTCAAGGCTTCATCCTGACACTTTGAGGGCCGTCTCAGAGCCTCCAGCCTGTGCTGCCAAACTTCAAGGTTTCTGTAGAGGTGAGAGGGCTGTGTCCATTACCTTCTCCTCCCTTCTGTCCAAAATGTAGTGTGTGCTGCTGGGGGGGGGGGTTGGAGAGGAAGGAGCAGCAGCAGGAATTTTGCAACAAATGTCGGCTGGCACAATATTATTTCAAAACACTGCTTTAAAAAGTATGTCAGTCTGAAAAAAAGAAAAATATTACCATTATTTCCTGCTAGAAAAAAAAATTAGCTTTTTTCCCTGGGACCCTCTTTTCCTTTTTGCCCTCTCCTTGCTGCAGGGCTCCTCTCTGGCACATTGGGGTCTCTGTGGGACCAGATCCAGCGCCGTCTCCTCTGCTTCCGACGTTTGAATCACTGCTTAGGATGGGGGTCACGACGACAACCTCTGGCAGCGAGGGAACTCCCCGGCCAGGGGAGCAGCCAGTATTTGACCGGCTCTAACTGTCCCACTTTGCATCTGTGACCACGGCAGGCGTCAACCTGCTTAGCAAAACAGACCGATTAAGATTCCACCCGGGGGCTTTGTCAGACCATCTGCCACCCCGAGGCTGGCGCTGAGTTCTGCATTGACGGTGGGCCTGCAATGGCGGCGCTTTCCTCGTAAACCAAAGTGCACTCGGGCTTCCCCCCTCTCCAGCCATCAAGCACAGACACGACAGTAAATCCTTCCATTTCCTGTTTTAACGGGTTCTCTCGTCCCGCCTCGCCTGCCAAGGCAGAGAGACAAAATGTTCTGTGCTTCCTCGACTCAGGCAAAAGGAACATAAACCATATTTGTGAGATTTCCTAATTCTAGGAAGATAATGACTTATCGGGACATTCCCAATAAAACACGAAAACTGGGGTGGGGGGGAGAGCATTATGCACCTTCTAGAGAGGATTCCCCCCCTCCTGGAAACGTTACGAGTGTGTGAGTTATTGAAGGGCTCTGAGTTCCAGAACTATTACCGACGATAAACCTTCCCCAGCAGTGACATCTCATCAGCTCCCTCGGTCGGGATCACTTTGCCAAAGGAAGGCTGGTTCACAGGTCTGTTTGCATCTTGGCCACGGAAGATTAAACCTTGCTGTTGCTCAGTGCTGGGCCGCCATATTTTGCTACCCGAAACAAAGCCCCAAATGGCGCCATTGCCCTTGCCTTTTTTCGATTAAAATCACGCCCCATTCCTCCCTTCTCTCAAAGGTCTCTCCCTCCGTTTTCTGTGAGGAAGGGACTAGATAGAGCAGGGTGAAGTCTTGTCACCTTCCTTCCGCTATCGGCTTTTGTAGAAGTGGGTGTTGGGGGGCTGCCATGCTGCCCGCGAACTGGCCCACCACCCGCTGCCCGATGAACCTGCTTCACCCTGCTTCACGATCGGGCTGGTCCTGCTATTGCTGCCGATGTGCCCAAGTTCTTTCTTCCCCTCCTCCCATTATGACTCAGAAGCCAAACCAATGTCCTATTCATCTGTCATCCAGACAGGAGAGGAAGGCCGGGGATGTAAGTACTGGAGGCTCTTTGGAATTGCCTATATACCTCCTGAAATCAAGGCAGCCGAATTGACAGGCCCAGCGCTAATGGAGTCCAGACTGAAAGATGCTGCTAGAGACTCGCTTCCCTTTGCTAAGCAAGCAGGTAGTTGGCGGATAGCCTGGAGTTTGGCGGTGGGCAGATGTGGGTTGGAATACTGGACCCACAGAGCTGGGGGGAGGTGACCCCTCTCCAGCTGCAGGGGGATGCCAACAGTGTGAGTGAAAGGTTGCTGGAGACTGGGGCAAAGCCCCCCATGCCCCCCAAGCAAACCGGAGGTGCTTCCTCAGCTGGTCGGGGTGTGTGTGTGCCAGGCTGGGGTCAGTAGTGGGGTGGAGAGGGCACCGGAGGCAGGGGCAGGGAGGAGAGGACTGTCAGTAGACTGGAGGCCTCTGGAAGGGCACAAGCAGGGCTTCTGTCTCTGGGTCTGATGCGAGGCCCCAAATCCACCGCCTCTGATCAAGGCTCTAGTCCTGCTGAAACACGAACGACAACCTCCTCTCCGCAAAGATTCCTTTGGGCTCCTTGCGGCCTCTAACGATTTAATTGATCGCTTTCTCACGACATGCGAGGAGCCCTCTCTCTCTCTCTCTCTCTCTCTCTCTCTCTCTCTCTCTCTCTCTCTCTCTCTCATGTGCCGGCCGGGCAGACAGTTTGGGAATGACTGATAGAAGCCATAAAGTAGCAGGAGCCGTAAGATAAAAACCAGGGGATAGGAGATTTGCACAGCTAGTTACCCCCTCCTGCTTCCTGATGCTGCTGCTCAGCCCCAGTAATAAAGATGCCTCTCTTTCCCCATCACGGTTAATATAGAGACAGATGCAGGCGCTCTCCAAGGATGCCGCCGGAGCGGAATCGGAATCAGGAGTGCCGAGCACGTGAGCCTTTTCGGTTTTAATCCGTTTCTTCTTTCAGAGTTTGCTGCATACCCCTCCTTTCTCCCCCCTTCTCCAAGTCTTATCATCTTGTGCTACGTTCCAGGCGATAAGCCTACAAAAGAGGGAGGCAAATCTCCTCAGTAGACAAGAGCCGAATCAAACTCTTCTGAGCCTTTGAATGAGAAATTCTCAGATTGTTTGTTTCCAAAAGGCACAGATGAAATCTAGGGGGAAAGCAGGTTGTCTTGAGAACTGATGCTATTTGCCTTCCCTGGTCCCATTTACAGGAACAGCTACATTGGATGCTGTCGGCCTGAGTCAGTCCCTTGGTCCAGGGAGTTCAGTATTGTCAACACTGACTGGCAGCAGCTATCCAGGGTTATCAGAGAGGGGTTTCTCTGCACTCTCCCTGGAGGTGCTGGGGATTGAATTTGGGACTAATTGTATGCAGAATAGCTGCTCTGCCTCTGAGCCACATTTGCAGGTAGTGGTGATATTGGGGGGGGCATTTTGGAGATTTGGGGGTGGGGATATATGGTGAAAGAGACCATGAGCAGATGGAGGGCAAAACACGCTCAAAACCTTGCCCGGGCCAAGGAGAGCAGAAGTGGCACTTGACCGAAAACAAAACCCTGGCCAAAATGTTCAGCGCTATCACGCACCTTCCTGCCCACCCCGCACCTGCCGCTGCTGGGGCTGAGAGGCATTCCAGGCAGCCCATTACTCAAATACAGGCAGCAGCGGAGGGTGGCAGGCGGGGAGGGAGGGAGGGGGCGTGTTCTGGAGGACCCAAGAGAGGCTCATGATACATGACGGCGAGGCGAGGGGGGGTTGAGCTGTGGGAACACAGCTGTTCGGCGTGCGCAGGAATTATAGCTGGTTTGGGTCGCAATGGCCCATCTATCATAGCCTGCTGTTTCTGCTGGCTTCATTCCCCTGTGGGTGTTTGGGGAGACGGGGGACCGGTGGCGAGGAGGCACTGACTGCAGCCTCTCCATGGATTATTGAAACATAGCTCCAGCTTCCTTCCCTGGGCATTGCCTTCCTCTCGTTCAGAACCACGGCTCTGCAAACCTACCCGTATGCCCTTTGGGCTTGAATGCACTGTTTTCAATGGGGATTACTCCCAGGTAGGAGCATACCCGGGAAAGCAGGGTTTTCTTCACCTTTCTGCGGCCAACGTGACTTGGCTCACTTCCAAGAGCCGTTCATTCTATACACACCTTCCTACTGGGCGAGAGCAACTGTCTCTGTTCCTCCCAGCATGGCATCATTCCCAGTCACCCGATTCTTCCTGGGCTGCACTGTGAAGCCGTGAGGCTCGGGTCTCCCAAGGACGTCTGTCCACTTCTGCCAACCTCCCCACGTCCACACATCCCTATTCACCCACCTACCCATGTGTGAGCTGCCTTTACCAAATGCAATGGAGCTGGAGGACACTGAGCAAATCCTGCCTGTCCCCAACAGAAATAACAGACACCCAGAGCAAAGCCTGAAAAAACAGTAGATAGATACTGAACTGGATAGCTTATGCCATGCTGCAGGAAGAGAGAAAACAAAAACAAAAAACCTTCTGCCAAGAGAGGATTTCCTTACAATATGGCAAATCACATTCATATAGGGTTTCCTGAGTGTGCAAAGTACTTCATGCCCTTACAGCAAATATCACAAGTGTTATTATCCCCATGCTGCAGATGGGGAAGACTGAGGCTGGGAGGGAGTGGCTTCCCTACGGCTGTTGAGTGAATTCACAGCAAAGGCAAGGTTCCAACCAGTTGCGCAGGCTCTCAGCCACGGCACTGAGCTTGAAAGGCGGTGCCACCGTCAATTCACTTTTTCGACTGCAGCAAATATTTCTCTTCCTCCTGGACTAGCAGCTCACAAAGTACAAAGCATTCAAGCACCAGCAATATCACCGCTTGCCAGTGGCGTTGGATCATGTCGAATTAACGACGGCCACCAGCTTGTTCTACCCACAAGAGTTTTTTCCCCTTATTTTCCAGCCCGATGAGTTGGCGAGGGATCTTTTTTTGGGGGTTGCACCTTTGGGCCAGCAATAACACCATAATTGCCATGCCACACTGCACCTGGAGACAATTTTATCGCCCTCGGTAAAATGTATAAATACCATTAAGTTAGACAGATTTTCTCATTAATTTTCTCTCCCACTGACAGGGCAGGAATTAACACCATTGATTTTCCAGCTCCTGCTCTTTATCAATCATCCCAGAACTTAGTCACATTTCATCTGTCCCACCTGCTCCCCAGCTTCCATTTGGAGCCCTCAACATATATTAAACTAATAAAGCACAATGGGTCCCGCAACCTTCGGTGCTCGGAAAGCCAAGGCGAGAATAAATGAGTCTATTCCCAATCCTCTGGCGCTGTGGAATGTGTTTCCGGAGCCTGCCAAGGCTAGACTTTGCCAAGCCGACATCGGCTGGTGACACTGACAGCCTGGATTTAGGCGAGGCAGAAGGAGGCATTTCTGAACGGTAAGAGCTGCCTGGCACAGTCTGTCTGGTGCGCTTGTGGGCTCTCCCTCGATGGACTCGGGTTCCAAGCAGAGGCTGGATGGCTGCCTGTCAGTTGCCTGCACTGAGCATGGGGTCTGACTAGATGACCTCCAAGGCCCCTCCCCACTCTAACATTCCATGAGTCTATGAAACAAGTCTTTGGGACAGCCAGCCAGCCAATGCACCCAATGAACAGAATCCCAGCGCATGCAGCACAGCTACCATTTCCTCGCATAATTCAAGCACTGGGGAGCGATACTCAGAGTGGTGGTATCGGGGGTGCTGCCTCACCAGGGACATTGTTATGCCCTGATAATGCTTCACGAAAAATAGATATATATTTTTTGTTAGTTTGTGACATGCAAAGTCCATTTAGAAGAATGAAATTTTATGTTTACACTTGGATATGTTCTAATTTAAAAAGAAAATCCGTGGGAGAGAACCGAAGAAGCACGCGGGGCACCAAAAACGAAGAAGGAAAACGAAGGGGCAGATGTCAATGCAGCGCGAGCAAGTTGTGATTTATTTTATGAAGAATGCCTGACACATTTTGACCGAAAGGTTTCCTCAGGGCAAAAAGCCTCGGTGTCTTTTCCTGACACAGCAAAAACAGTTCAGTCAATTGCTTGTTTCCATGAGGTGGTTGTGGAAGAACTTCTAAGGCGGAGCTGAGCAAAATTTCGTCCCGAAATCCAGAGGGCGGAGGTGAAAGGTTGTGCTGCAACCGCTCTGGAGTGCCCTTGTTGGCCATGACCCCCTCACTTGTTTTTGAGTCCCTCTGCAGCAGTCCAACCTGGCTGTCGTTACGATGTCCCAGCCTGACGCCTGGAGGATCAATCCGCTGCCCCCAGAAGCAGAATTGAACCCCCACCTCAAGCCTTTCCTCCAGCCGGTAGTTTATTTATTTATTTATTTATTTAAGAGATTTGTAGCCCGCCTTTCTCCCACAAGGGCAACCAAGGCGGCTTACAACATATTAAAATACATAAAATACATATAAACACATTGAACACATTAAAATTAATTAAAACAATTTAAGTTAAAACAAACAACCCCAGTGGGTTACATTTACATATGTTAAAACCATTTGTTAAAAGGTCAGCCCACCACGTCAGACATTAAAAGCAATCCTAAATAAAAACGTCTTAAGGCCCCGCCGAAAGGCCTCCAAGGAGGGAGTCATTCTTAATTCCTGGGGGAGGGAATTCCACAATTGGGGCGCCACCGCCGAGAAGGCCCTATTCCGCGCCGCCATCCCCCTCACTTCTGTCAAAGGCGGCACAGTTAACAGGGCCCCCCCTGATGACCTCAGAGTACGGGTCGGATTATAAGGAAGGAGGCGGTCCCTCAAATACCCTGGACCCAAGCCGTTAAGGGCTTTAAAAGTCAAAACTAGCACTTTGAATTGTGCCCGGAAACGAACCGGCAGCCAGTGTAACCGCCGAAGCAACGGCTCGACTGAGTCGAACCGACAAGCCCCGGCAACCACGCGGGCCGCCGCATTCTGCACTAGTTGCAGTTTCCGAACAGTCTTCAAAGGCAGCCCCACGTAGAGCGCATTACAGTAATCTAGTCTAGATGTCACTAGGGCATGGGTTACTGTGGCCAGGTCTGCACGATCCAAGTACGGTCGCAGCTGGCGCACCAGCCGAAGCTGAGCAAAAGCCCCCCTGGCCACGGCCGCTACCTGGGAATCCAGGAGCAGCTGCGGATCCAGGCGAACCCCCAAGCTGCGGACCTGCTCCTTCAGAGGGAGTACAACCCCATTCAGAGCAGGACGATGATCCAGTACCTGAGTCGTAGACTTCTGGACCAGCAGAACCTCTGTCTTATCAGGATTTAATTTCAGCTTGTTCGCCCCCATCCAGCTCCCAACTGCCTCCAGACAACGATTCAGGACATCGACCGCCCCCTTGGAGTCAGGTGGAAAGGAGAGAAAGAGCTGGGTGTCATCCGCATACTGATGACTCCCTACCCCAAACCTCCGGATGACCTCTCCCAGCGGCTTCATATAGATGTTAAACAGCATGGGGGATAGAATTGACCCTTGTGGCACCCCACACCTCAAGGGCAAGGGTGCCGAACAAGCATCCCCCAGCACCACCTTCTGGGATCTATCAGCCAGGAAGGAGCGGAACCACCTCAGAACAGTGCCTCCAAGCCCCAACCCGGCCAACCGACCCAGGAGGACACCATGGTCAATGGTGTCAAAAGCCGCCGAGAGGTCCAGCAGGACCAACAGGGACGCACTCCCCCTGTCCAGTCCCCGGCGCAGGTCATCCACCAAGGCGACCAAGGCAGTCTCTGTCCCGAACCCCGGCCTGAAGCCAGACTGGAATGGATCCAGATAATCAGCTTCCTCCAAGACCCTCTGGAGCTGGGACGCCACTACCCGCTCGATCACCTTGCCCAGAAACGGGATATTCGAGACTGGCCGGAAGTTATTCAAAATAGTGGGGTCCAGGGAGGGTTTCTTCAGGAGGGGACGCACCACCGCCTGCTTCAGAGACAGCGGCAGCACCCCCTCCCTCAGAGATGAATGAGTTAACCAGTTAACGTCTGTATCTGGAGCACACTGCAGGAGGGGGCGCCAGCTGTCTGCCAGGGCATCTTCAGACATCCCCATTCACAGAGCACTGGTAAGATTGGCCCAAGCAGCAGGTAGGGAAAGAGTTCTTAGCTCTTGTCTTAACAAGGCAGACAGTATACAGGACAGGCAAAAAGAAATCGAAACCGGTTTCTAGCTACATGTTCCCTGCGGTAAGAAATCCACTTATGCAGGATGAAGAAGTAGAATCTCCTCGATCATTAGATGGAGGGGGAGGCTGTCTTTAGGAGTTGTCTCTCCCTTCACACCTTCCTTCCTTCTGTGTGGAGGAGAGGAGAGTGGTGGCTAGAATGTCTCCCAAGAGACAATCTACCCAGCACTCTTCTCTCCTCTACTTCCTCTTCTGCTCAATACCCCTCACTCCAGGGAGCAAAGGGGCAGGCAGGAGCAGAAATGGTGGGAGAGATGTGGACAAGGCAGATGTGGGTCAGTGTCCCGTCTGCCCCCAATCCACTGCCTGCCATGATGACCTCAGTCTGCCTCTGGTTCGGACAGCTCTCAGTGTACAGAATTCTATTCCCCACAAGGAAGATCATGTTTAGTGCAGTCATTTGAAGGTATCCCAGAATTCTCTTCCACTCTATTTCCTAGCGAGGTAAGAGACGCAGTTGACAGAGTCGATCCCTGGCCCGGCCAGGGGGGGGAGGGAGGGGAGCGTGAAGTGACCTGCGGTTTTGACAATGCCAACCTCAATTAAACATTCAGGATTCAGAAGTACAATGTTCTCCCTTGAATGAGAGCGGGGGGGGGGGAGGCTGGTCATTTTTCTTTACCCACCGTGTAATTCATCTGTGGAACTCCTTGCCACAGGATGTGGTGATGGCACCTGGCCTAGATGCCTTTAAAAGGGGTTTGGACAGATTCATGGAGGAAAAGACCATCACAGGTTACAAGCCATAAGCAACCTTCTGGTTTTAGAAGTGGGTTTTCTCTGTGCCAGGTGCAAGGGAGTGTCAACGGGAAACAGGTTATCTTGTTGTCTTGTGCTCCCTGAGGCATCTGGTGGGGCCACTGTGTGATACAGGAAGCTGGACTAGATGGGCGTTTGGCCTGATCCAGCTGGGCTCTTCTTATGTTCTTATGTTCTAGCAGCCTTTATGCGGCAGCGAGCCCAAAGCTGCCTGCTCGTCCTTGAATCTCAAGTGGCAGAGCCTTGAAAAGGAGGGGGGGCGTGGAGGGCCTCCTGCCTGGCACATGCCAAGGTCTCCCCTCCTGCTTGAATCCAGGTCACATTTGGGAACAAAGAACCAGCTTTGTGTAGCGCAAGCCCCCCCCCCCCCCACGTGGCCTCTATTTGCATGACGATTCTGAGCAGGACGTGTGCAACGGAACCGACAATCCCAAATGTAGCTGCTTGTGAACGACATCAGCTCAAGGGCCGTCGCTCTAAATCCTGAGGGAGGAGAAGAGGACAAGAGATTCCTTGTCCCACATCCTCATCGCCCCCCCTCCCATCCCCTCCGTGACCCGTTTTCCCACCCAGGCCGCACCATGTGACACCACCCTAATTGGGGGCCCCCCCTGCTCCTGTCTCAGGTAACGACACTGTGATCACAGCCCTGCGGGGACGACGAGGTCTCCAATTAACGGGAGAAACATCTCCTTCCTCGCCGCCCCAGCACTTAGTATGCCGAAGCCGTCGGATCTCCCTCCCTGCACTGGAACTTTCAAAAGTCACCTCATAAAAGCAGATTAGACTTCCTCTTAAATGGCTTCCATAAAGATTATCATTATCTAGAGATAATTCCAGCTGGGGCGGGGGGGGGGCTGCCTGGAATATTGAGAAGGAGACGTGGGTGCCCAAGGGAGACCAGCAGAACCAACAGCAAAGGTAGCTTCAGATCACCTGCAACTACTAGGCCTTCCAGGTAGCAATTAGAGTGTCATGCTAAGGGGGCTTGAGTTTGAATCCTCACTCAGGGAGGGGTTTCCCCAATCCTAACTACAGGTGCCAGGGATTGAACTGGGAGCTTCTTGTAACGCAGGGCATGTGCTATGCCCTCAGCTACATCCAGAAGAGTCAAGTGAACTTGGCCTTCATTCTATCAGCCCCCCCCCCTGGTGGAACCCGAATCCGCCTCTCTTGTCTGCCTCCCAGTGGTCTTTCCAGTGAGCTCTCGGTGCCTGTGACTCCTGAGATTCTCCCCCCCCTGGCTTGCACTATCCCAGCACCTGCCCTCCACAATGTGTTATTCCTGCCCCTTTGGAGCGATGCTTGAAATGATATTCCTTCCTGCGGCGGTAGCCAGGCTCCGAGCCAGGGGGATCTCTCCTCACCGTCACATCCTTGGCAGTGACTGGAACAATTTATAGCAGATTGAAGTGGAAGGAACTGGCAAGGGAAAGCACCACCGTTTCGGGTCTCCTTCCACCTGAGAAGCAGGCGGGGGGGGGGAGAGAAAGAGCCCCCCCTAAAACGAGTCCCAAGGCGCCCCAAGACCCTGTGGAAGTAGCTTCATTGTTTAGAATCATGCCCCTTGTTCCTGGGGGGCCTCGCCCAAGTCCCCCCCCCACTCAACTGAAGCAGCAACCACGAATACATGTGTGCCTGTGCAACATCCCTGGCTCAGTCCCTAGTTATTGGATAAGCAACAGGCCTTGTAGAACCGGTGAGGGGGGGGGGCCCTCTAAACACTCTATTTCAGCACCAGCTTGTGTGGACCACCAGCAGGTCCCTTGCCACTCCACAGTCTCACCTCCCAGGGCCAGTTGGCCTCTTCATTCACAGATCCGGATTCAGACGGGTGGACTCCCATAGGAAATATTCTTCCTGCCTCTGTGCTTTCATGAATTGACTCGCTATAGCCAGGAAAACGGCTTTCGCTTTTGCTGTTGTGGTCCTCACTGTACTGTACACAATAATGATGCACATCGTCCAATCCTTTGAGCCCACCTTTCATTATTCCCCCCCCCCATGAACTGGTCCGATCCCCTTTGAGCGCCATCAAAGCTAGTGGCCATCATCACCACATCTTGTGGCCATGCATTCCACAGACCAATTACGCACCGTGCAAAGAAGTTGAACCCTGACGACCTTTTTTCACCGACAAACCCTCCACTCGCTTCAGCAGCCAGGGCTGGTCTGCTCAAGCTCGGCTCTGCCCACCCGATTCCGCTGGACAGCTCCCTCCCCAGCCGGTCTCTTTGTCTCCACCTCCCCCCATGGTGAAGGTAGACCTGGCCGGCAGGTGACGTGGCTCTCCCTGCCGAGCCAAGGACAGGACCCTCTGTTGTTCTCTTTAAACGCAGCCTGCTAATTATTCACTTTGCCACTGAAGCAACTTAATAGGTCTGAAAGACCACATGAAAGAGGCCAATCAATTTCCTTTGTGGTCGTGGGGAGCAGCATCAGAGCTTCAGGAACTACAGAGGGAAACGTACAACCATCGCTAACTGGTTCCATTGATTTCTCCCCTCGCCAGTTTCAAGAAAGGAGACCTTCGCTGCTTTCATCTTTCCGCTAAGATAACTAAAGGGGGGGGGAACACTTGGAAAGGGAGATGCCCAAGATGAAAAATGCATGATGCTGTTGGAGATGGGCAGCGTTCGTCTGCTGAGCACTGGGGGGCGATGTGTCATCCGGTCACCAAAGGACCTGTTACCTGAGCCCTCTGTGTTCCAAAGGAAAGGGCGTGGCCCCAGACCCCATTTCCTCCTTCTCCTTCTCCCATGCCTTCCTTCTTCCTTCTCCTGATGCAGAGAGAGGACGTGGCCTACCTGAGCTCTGATGAATGGCGGCCATGATCCGAGCACACTACCATGCAGGAGGCCCCAGCTGTAGGGGGGTTTCCTCTTAAGTTAGAACTGAACCTCTGATCTTAATCAGATGCTGTAGAGATGAGCTGAACCGTGCATGAGTAAACGTCTTCTTTTTGCAACTTAACTCGGCATATGCCTCGTGTGTTTCTTTAGCTAATAGCAGTCTGCCTGGGTGTAAGAGGGAACAAACTCTGCTAAGAATCTCCTAGATAACCTCCCAAATAGAGGTTCTCCCAACAGATGCTTCATGACTAGATCTAACAGAACAGTTTTCAAGAGATGGCTGCTTCCATAATCCTCCTCCCAATTTTTCTTTGGATTTGGGAGCACCTAAGTAGCTGGTGTTGCTTCTTCTCAGGGGGAGCCAATATATGGCCTAGATGCCTTTAAAAGGGGTTTGGACAGATTCATGGAGGAAAAGACCATCACAGGTTACAAGCCATAAGCAACCTCCTGGTTTTAGAAGTGGGTTTTCTCTGTGCCAGGTGCAAGGAAGTGACAACGGGAAACAGGTTATCTTGTTGTCTTGTGCTCCCTGAGGCATCTGGTGGGGCCACTGTGTGATACAGGAAGCTGGACTAGATGGGCTTTTGGCCTGATCCAGCAGGGCTCTTCTTATGTTCTTATGTTATGTAATATACCAGATGCAATCTGTATCTGGTGCATTCACACATGACATTTTTAGGTGTAGACTGAAATCCGGGTGGGGGGGGTGGAATGCTGACTGAAGAACATCGCCGCCCCCTGCAGGCCACTGGAGCCAGGGGTCTCACTTGTGCACACACACAGGGCCTGAGAGTCCATCAGATAGGCAGGAGAATTTGCATGCAAAACTCCTTGATATGACATGAATAATAGGCAGGAGGTGTGGTCTGGAGGTTGAGCTGCTTCCTTGCCTGAAGAAGCTAAGCAGGGTCAGCCCCAGTCTCACTTTGGAAGGGTGACAAATGTTGCTGATGGAGTTGTCGGAGCTTCGTGAAGGAATGCGGAGGAGTGTAGACTGTGGAGGTTTCAGCTGGCAAGAAATGGATAACAGCTTGTGAAACCCATCTGAGGCTTGATATGTGGCTGCCTGTGGAAGCTTGGAAGGCAAGAGTTGTGCGGTCAGAACGACAACTACTGGTACACTATGAAGGGAAGAAACACCTGGAGTTTCTCTCATAGAATAACATTGTAAGAACCCAATTTGTAAGAACATTGTAAGAACCCAATTTATGGTTGGCCTGCCTATGTAAACCGCCTTGAGTCTATGAAAAAGACGGCATATAAATGCTGAAATAAATAAATAACACTCATAACAACTGCTTGTGGGTCATCGTTCAGCATGAAATACCTACGCCAAGAGGGGAACCGAACGTGCCAAGATAGATGATGGTAAATAGGTAAGCTGGGCTCATCCTTAAAACAACTATCAGCACTTTCCTATGCTGTGCTCAGATGTAAATCCCACTGGTTTCAGTGTGGCTAACTCTCTGGTGAACGTGTATAGGATTGCAGCCTGCCTTGGCTGGGTCTCTCTGCCCCCCCCCCCGAATTCCAGCCCTTGGTAAAACACTTTTGGTAGACCCTTAAATTCGCAACACATAAGGAGGCGCTGCACATCTAGATAGAACACATAAGGAGGCGCTACACAATAGATAGAACACATCTATTCTATCAAGAATAGAAGCACTGCAGCATTAAGGGGCGGGGTGGGCGTTTTCTCCTGTTTGTTCGCAAGTGGGCAAAACCGCCAACTCAACGTTTTCCTCCGCCAGTTCATTCATCTCTGTGTGTTATCGACAGCACCGGCTGATTAACTGCTCGGGAATCTCCTCCCGACAGGGAGGCTGTGGGCGCCAACCGCTGCACAGCACAAAGGAATGTGGAACAAGGGCCGGATTGAAACCTTCTCTTTTGATGAATCATCTGGTTTCGGATCAATTAATCAGCTAATCAATTGTGTCGAGATACATCCGCATATGGCCAAAGTTTCAATAGAGGACAGAGAGGGATGGAGCCGCAGAAAAGGGCAACTCGGGCCTGTGTCCCAAACTAGTGTTGGCCCCGTGCCTGGAAAAATCACTGTCCTGATTTGTGAACATCTTCGCAATCTTTCTAAAGCTCTGAGAAAGGCCCATAACTCCTCCGTGGGAGAGCCCCCATTGCAGGCAGAAAGCCTCAGCCTCAATTCCCGGGCATCTCCAGATAGGGATGGAAAAGACCCCTATAACTTGCCCTGCAGAGCTGCTGCCAGCCAGGGAGGGCAACATGGGCTCAATGAACCAAAGGACTGGCTCAGTTGGAAGCAACTTCCTATGCTCCTTATTACTGCCACCACTTGCCATGGTTGTACTCCTGGCTTGTGCATCCGCTGGCTCTCGAGAAGTCAGACCTCCGAGCTCTGAGTAGGGAATGGATACATCATGTTTCAACGGCACATGCATTTAAAAGCATCTGGATGAACACTAAGGCAGTGTGCAGTCCACAGCCCGGCGGAGCACATACTGACGAGGTCGGTTTTTGACTTAATGAACAAACTAAAGCCAAGATTCTCAGACATCCAAATTCTATACCATTTACCAGGTTTTGGAATAAGTAATCCCAGAAAACAAAATACCCAAGTTAAACTTGGGCAGGCAAGAATTGGAATGTTTGTGAAGATTCCATGACATCACAGAAGCTCAGCCAGTGCCTGGGAAAGGCACTCCTTTGTTTAGCATCCTACAGGACAATTGCGAGTTTAAGTATATATTTCACAAAGTACCATTGCCTTTGGTTGTTAAATTAGCAAAAAGGTTTGCTTGCACACAGGGGTTGCCCCCCTCCTGCTCCAGCTATCCTGGGGGGGGGGGAGCCGAGCTGGAGCATCACAAAGGCGGAAGTCCAAGTCTCGATTCCCTTGACCAACACAGACGGCCACAAGGTGCAAGGGGGAGCGGGCTTTTTCTCGACCTTTCTTTAACAAGGGGTGACAGACTTTAGTGCAGAATCTGGGACAGGTGACCACGTGTGCGGTGTTTCCAAGGAAACAGATGCGGTTGTCTTGTTGCTCATGATGTTGCTGTCGCTGTTCAACAAGGTCTCCTGGTGCTCGACGCAATCCGCCAAACCCTTCCCACGAGGAGACTCGGGCCCTGGGAGCGTGGAGACAGTGGAAGGCAGCACCGAGGGAAAGTTGGCACCAAACATTTTGCCTCTTACTGGGAGCAGAAAACGGAGGAGCGGCAAATGTTTCTCGTAATGGCGACACATGGCCTTCGCTCCAGGCAGGAGACCGGACTTCTCCTCTGTTTCCCTTTTGACACTTTGCTGCAATAACCTGGAGTTTTATTAAGCCTTATGAATTTTTTAGCAAGGCTGGGAGCTATAGATTTTTAAACTCAGGCAGATAGTTAGCTCCACCTTGACAGTGAAAAACAGCCTCCCAAGGGCCACAGATGCAATTCATCTCTTAAGCAGATGATTGCAGCAGATGCCGGGGGGGGGGGCACCTCCAAAGTTGTGAACGCAGGCAACTTAATTTCAAAGCAATTTCATGGGAATGCTTCATGGAAAACCAGTGAGCAGAAGAGCAACGGGGGCAACAGAAGAAGTAAAAAAAAGCCATATTACTGTGCAATTATCGCCAGTCTCAAATGGGTGAGCAGAGGGCAATGGCTTGCTTTTGATCTGTCCCTTTCCCAGTCACTGGCTGAGCTTCTATGACGTCATGGAATCTTCACAAACATTCCAATTCTTGCCTGCCCAAGTTTAACTTGGGTATTTTGTTTTACTTATTCCAAAACCTGGTAATTGGTATAGAATTTGGATGCCTGAGAATCTTGGCTTTAATTTGTTCATTAAGAAAGAAGGTGCTAGTCCTCATGGTCATGGAAACCAGTTTGGAGAGGTAACTATGGCTACCTGCAACCTAATGTCTGCCCCTGGATAACATACACTCTTTTCTTACCCAGGAATAGAAACATATGAAGCTGCCTTGTGCTGTTGGCCTATGTACCTTACAGATCTACTCAGACTGGCAACAATCCAGTTGTTAGCCAACAGCTGTCCAGAATCTCAGGCAAGGGTCTTGCCCACTCTGCCTGCAAAGCAAGTGTTCTACCCCATGAGCTACAGTCTTTCCCCAACTGCCATATACTGAGTCAAGCCACTGCTCCATCCAGCCGAGTACCGCCTACTCTGGCTGGCAGTGGCTCTCCAGGCTGGTTTTCAGTCCTTTAAGCAGAGTTGCCAGGATTGAACCTGGACCAGTCGGCATGCCAAGCACTTAGCTACAGCCTTTCCCCAGCACAGGCAGGTCTTGGAGGAGGAAGGCGGGGGAAGCAGACCCCATGTATTTATCCTCCTGAGCTACCAGTCCTCCCCATTCCACTAATGTCATTAAGTCTTTTCAATTAGAGGCAATTTCCCTGCCATTATATCCAAGAGAGCAGTCTCCGTAGTGCAATGCACGTCTGATCTGCAGCACAGTTACTCGCCCCGGCAAAAACAGCTCTTGAACAGAGGAAGTGGCAAGCGGCAGTCGTGCAGATGGCAGGCTTTGCCAGAAGAGTCCTCTCCCGTGCCCTTACTCCGGGCAGCAGTCCTGGATCAGCAGAGCTCCATGCAAACTGGACACCTGGGTGCACACCGGATTCCAATTCCAGGCTTGGAGCTCCCTTGCGCTCTTCGGAGGCCGAGAGGAGCCTACGCTGCAGCAGCGACTGCTGCTGCCTTCGACAGTGTGGGAGAATAGCAATCACGGTATCATTGGGTCATCTTATGTTCTAGAAACTTGATTTTTTTAAAAAACAGAACACCGGGGCTCCTGGACACGGACACCCACAATAGGGGAAAGATGTACTTTGCAGCATAAAAGCAGAGAGGTGAGATATTTTATGCCCCTCCAAGTCAAGCTAAGAAGCCTCTCAACCTCATCCACAGTGAAATGCTGCCATCTTCAGGGCACCCAAAACCATCATTTTGAGAAATTCATGCGCTCCCCACGATTTTCTTCAAAAAAAGAGGCAATCTTGCTTTGATGATACTTTGCATGTCTATAGTGCTTCTTGAATGTGTTTTACATATACCGTATTGCCCCGAGTATAGGACGCTCCTGAGTATAAGCCGCACCCTTAATGTTTGGTGCTATTTTTTTTTTAAAAAATACATTTTTAACTTTTTTAACTTAAAGAAAATATACACATTAGTAGAACAGTAAAACAGTACAGCTTTAGTACAGTTAAAGGCATAGGCACCCTGTCCCTTATTGAATCTGGGCACTCTAGTATTAGTAGCCTTCCCAGATCCATAGGGGGACAGAGTGCCTACCTTTTAACCTTTGGAATTTGGGCAGGTGTAGCTTGTTGCACCCTTCCATGATGATGAGCTGCTCCTGCCCAAATTTCAATGGTTAACAGCACAATACTATGCATGTCTACTCAGAAGTAAGTCCTATTGCATTCAATGGGGCTTACTCCCAGGAAGGTGTGCATAGGATTGCAGCCTAAAGGTTGGCAATCTGTCCCCCTTTGGATATGATAAGCCTATGCAGGAGCTCTTGCTCTCAACTTTCAAAGTGCAGGATCAATAAATATCTTAGTTTCCACAGAGTCCTGGGGCTGGAACTTAAGGGTTAATTTTTTCAAATGCCTCTAAAGGCTAGAGGTTGCTAGAGATATCCTGGCCATTTAGCAAGTGATTAAGAGCTGGAAACACAGCGCTTTGCAGTTTTAAAAAAAGAAAACGTTTTATCTTTGAAAGAGATTTGGAGAGGCTTGAAAAAGGGACACTTTGCAGAAAACTCTAGGTAGAAAACGCTAGACTTTGATTGTAGGCCGCACCCCTACTTTAAAGACTTGCCTTAGGGGACAAAAGTGAGTCTTATACTCCGGTCAATACGGTATTATCTTGTCACCCTTACAACAACCTTACCAAAGGAATAAGTATTATTGTCCCCATATTTCAGGCAGGAAAGACTGAGGGTGGATTGTCTAAGAACACTGACTAAGCTCGTGGCAGAGGGGAGCTTTGTCCTGGTTTGCAGCTCAGTCACTTAACCACTGTCAGTTCTCAGTAACGTAGCAATACAATGGGGTGTTTGTAGCGATTTCGGAATTACGGGTAAAACAAAATCAATTCTGCTTGTGTCTTCCGTTGCTGGGGCTCACAAGACAGACAGAAAATTTATTTAAAACTCACAGCCCAGTAGTCTCTGTCCTTGGTCCGTAGCAATACAATGGGGTGTATCATTGCAGCTATATTATTTTGCCTGTGGCCTGCCCACTACACAGGAGCACACACACACACACATGCATGAAAGACAACACAAAAGCCACAATACAATCACATCAAGATTGCTTTGGTGCTGTGTTTTATCCATGTGCATTGGTGAGGAGAAAATGTACAAATGTGAGCTGAAAACTGGGGCACGCTGCACCTGTGATCCAGAATTGGAATTCTGAACTGAACTGGAATTCAGGAGGAATGGGCTGCAGGGCAGGACAGATCAGAGGAAGGAGGAGAACAGAGATAAATCAGCTTATTCCTACATGACCATCAGCAAGTCCGGAGTTTCTTACTAATAATATTTAACAGTTGTCTACTGCTTTGTGAATGCACCAGTGTGACTCACGTGTATTACCTTGATATGGTCCTTACAACAATTTTTATGGCATATATTATCCCCATATTGTGGATGGGGAAAACTGAGGCCGAGAGGGAGTGGCTTGCCTAAGGACATACAGTAGGGCTCTTCTTACATTCTTAGTAAGCTCATGGCAGAGGCAAGATTTGAACTGGAGAAACCCTGATTTGCAACTCTGCCTCGCAGCCATTATGTCACACCAGTTTTACATTAAGTCTTAATGACTGTGAAAAGTGCTTTTTTCCTCCAAGCTCCCACCCCATGAAATATGGGACCAGGGGGGTGGAAGCGGAGCATCTCCAGGAATTATGGGAGCCCCACTGTACCCACCCACCCCCGGTGAACCATTAATGACTCCGAAAGAGCTGCTGGCTGAGAACCTTTGTCACTTTGGCCTGTCAGTGGGTGGAATCTACATGCCGGCTCATCTGCACCAGCGTGAAATGGCAGAATTTGCCTTCCGCTGACATCTGGTCTTGTCTAAAGAGTAAAACTGCATCGCTAATCATCCCTTCCGAGTGTCACCAATGCATATTTCAACGAATGGAGCAACATCATGCAAAGGAGGGAGACTGGCAGGTCCCTGCCCCGAGGAGATTGCACTGTCAATGTCGAAACAGAAATGACAAAGGAGGGAGAATCAAGGGTAACACAAAATGAGTGTGTGCCAATGCAACTACACCTACGCTGTGTGGGTGTTTGAGGCAAGGGTAAGGATTAAGAGATTACACCTACTGGCTTCGCTGTGGCAAGACAGAAGCCACACAAATCAGGCGGTGGCAGCAGCAGCAGCAGCAGCCAGGGAAAGGCTGGTGGGCCCAGAGTCCGGTCGCTCAGCGGCTGCTTACGCACAGCAGGAAGAGTTCAGGAAGAGCTGTGACGAAGGACCAGTTCAGCCGAGCCCTAAGAAGGGCACCATCTCCCACCCAACCATCCCCTTGGGGGGGGGGAACTGGGTCAGCCCCACTCCTTGGCTAGTCCAGAGGCAGGAAAACTAGCTCAAGGCAAGGAGCTTGCCCAAAGCTAGTGGGGGGCTCAGCCAGCGGGGAGGTGCACCCAGAGCCAGCAGGTGTCATCCCTGCACATTGTCCAGAAAGGTTTGGGGCGGCAGATATTTCCCCAGCTGAATGGGTCGTCTTAAGGCAGTCGTAAGCACCCTGGCTTCAGTAGGCAGGCCAGGTCAACGGAGGTCTAAGCCGGGCCAGACTGCAGCGCGACCAGAGGGCTCCCCTTTGCGACGGGCCCTTGGAATGAACACGTGCCAGACCAAGGGCAGAAAGGAAGCGTTGCCAAGGGGCGGCTTTTATTTTAAAAGGTTGTACAAGCGGATGAGACAAACACTTAGGGGGAAGAGGACAGAATCTGGGGTCGGAAAAGACCCCGCAGAAATAGCATCAGCTTGGATCCTTGAAAGCGTACACAAGAAACTTTCTCCTGCATCGACCATTACAACCCCTGACAGCACCCAAACTTGGGGCCGCTGGGATTAAAGGGCCCTAGAAGAAGAGTGTGCTTTGAGTATGTCCTTCCCTCCCCCCCTGCTAGATAACAGAGGTTTGCGGCTTGGACATGATCCCTTCAGCCCTTTGAAGGTCACCCGAGATCAGATACTTCAGGAAACCAATGGAGAGAAATGCACCATGGCGTAACACCAGGAATTGGGGTGCAGAGTTGCCACCCGCGATGGTGGGTGGGGCGACGTTTGGTCTGCACCCTGGCTTCCTCCTCAAAGAGAGCGCTAGCCCACCCCGAAATATAGAACCTGGGATTCCCATTTCAGGAGGGGGGGGGAGTCCAAAACACACACACACACACCCCATAACTTCAGACTCCAAGTTTGCTTAGCTGCAGTGCTTGAGTTATAGGATGGGGGGGGGAGAGCAGAGTGGACCTATCCCCATCACCTTTTGTAATCTCCCCCCCCCCTCCCCAGCTACTGATTTTAGAAGTCTACCAGGGCGGGCACATTTATTTGAAAAATTTATATCCCGCCTTTCCCTTGCCAAGGCAAATGCCCAAGGCGGCTTACAAGTTTCCATGAAAACATGCTGGGAGTCAGGCGCTGGGGCTCGGAGGTTTCACTAAGACCCCCTTACCTCCCCCTGTAATTTTAGCACTTGGTTCAGGTTCTGAAACGCATCAGTCCAGGCAAACGTGTGTGTGTGTGTGTGTGTGTGTGTGTGTGTGTGTGTGTGTGTCTTGTTTGACAAACCATTACTATTGTTTTTAAGAACGGATGCAAAGCAGGGCAGCATTGCGGCTGAAAGGTCAAGTTCTGGGGGGGGGGGGCTGCGACGGGGCGGGGGAGGCTCAGTGCAGTGGTTTACCCAAGACCAGAACCAAAGAAAAAACCAATAACGGGATAGCTGGACACAGCACCCAATGAACCCGAGGCACGGCCGGAACGTCAACAGAGGGTTGGGCCTCTCCACCGCTCCACCCACCCCCTCAGCCTCATTGAGATGCGGCTTGTGAGAGAGGAGGAGTGACGAAAGGAGGATTGCGATGGGAGCCACGAGGCACAGGCCTGCCAGAAGGCTACAAAACCAGAGGCTCCAGTCAGGCAGGTGCATGGTGGTTACGACAGCTGGGCGCTGGAGCTGGCAGCCCACCAAGTGTTTCCAAAGCACAGGATGTCATACTCACCCAGGGCAAAGCACCTGCTTACAGATCCCTGTTCCTTCCACCCTCCGAAGAGGAGAATGAAAACTCTTTGGAATCTGGTGGGAGGAGAGCCTGGCTCATCTGGCCCTTCCCTGGACTGTGGGCAGCGAACCGGAGGCCGATGATGCGGATGATTATCAGGGCAACATAACACTGGTGAAGAAAGAACCAAACAGGCAGCACCGCCGAGGAGGAGGAGACAGGAAACAGCCAGTCAATGGCAGGGGGCACCGGAGGAAGCCCACTGCAGCCTGGGCTACAGCATTATCCCACCCCCACCGGCGGCCCCCTGTACCTTGAACAGTCTTCGAACCGGCCTTCAGCAAAGCCCTCTGGAGGTGGCGTTTGCAGCAGAGGACATTCCAAAGACAGTTGTCAGGGAACCCAGCAAATGGCTCGGTGCCCAGAGATTGGCACCCAACAGTCCCCACCAGCCGTCTCCAACAGACCTGCTGTCATTTCAGGCTGGCACCAGATGCAGAAAACAACATTCCTGCGTTTGTGTATTTGGGACGTCTGCCGTCACATTCGTGGGAACCTGTACACAGACATCCCCTCTTACCTGTGCAACATGGGCAGGATCTGCACGCTCGGCAGAACGAGGTGGGAAAATGGACTGTTCTGGCACCACCTTTTTTTAACATTCCCCTTGATGTAAAAACAAAACCCGCCAGCAGAAAACTAGCACAAGAGGAAGAGGCTAAGTGAGAACTTTCTTCCTGGAGGTGTTGGCTTTCTTCTAGCAGGGAAGAACGCTAAAAAAATGTGATTTCACCCACCCCCCACCTGCAGTCAGAAGTGGTGCAGTCCATTCTAACACCTCAACAGTTACTACATACCTAGACTGCTCCAAGGCAGAATTCTTGAGGGAAGTACTACATAAAAGTTGGGGTTTTTTTTTAATCTCAAATACGCAGCATTATAAAACTTAACTCTCAGAATTTTTTTGCATTTTAGTTTCTCAGTCATGAGTAGGAGTCAGCAGTACAGACAAATGAGAGAGAGAACTGAAGAAAACGAACCTGGACTCTCTGCAAGGTCAGCCTGGGACTTGCTTAGAGAACTCACAGTCTGTTGATCTTCTCCCCTTTGAGGAGGTGCCCGTCAACGGCTACCTTGCAACACTGAAGCATTTCCTCTCTCTTGGCTCACCTGGGGCGTGACCACTTGCAGACGGAATACATACTGTATTTGCACACTGTGGAACACCCTGCCACTGGCTTTTGACGGATGCATTTTTTAAAAATCTTTTTTCTCAAGAAACACAGCAGAGAGAGAAGAAACCGCTTTGGTGGCCTCCATAAATCAACAGCCCCACTTCATTTGTGTCTCAAGCTGCCACCGATGGCACGTCAACGTTTTGGAAGAACGGAAAGTGCCCATTAAAAATGGCAGCCCAAGCAGCCACACAGATAATAAACCAGCAATGAGTTGCCAAGTTTACAGTTAAATCGTGCGTCACCAAGTCCGCCCTCCCACTAAGCATTGTCTTGGCAACACTGCTAATGTATGCAACGAGGGCTGGGAGCTGAAGAGGCGGCCTGGTTTTCTGCCCCAGGTGTGTGAGGTCAGGTTACCTGGGGCACAGTTCTACAGGGGTGGTAAAGTCGCAAGAGGCGTGACCAAACTCCTCCCTGCAGGAATTGGGAAACTGATGGAAATAGTCTGTCACAGCCAGATGAAATGTAACCAATTTGATGTGCTGCCGTGATGCGGGAAGCTGCCTTCAACAGCCAGACTGACTTGGTGCAAGGCAGCTTCCAACATCCATCTAGCAAGCCCAACTTCGCCGACCCCCACCAGACAGCACGTCTCCAGAGAGGTTGCCCCCAGCTCTGCCTGAAGCCCCCCACCACATTGAACCCGCCACATTCTGCCTGCAATGCCATCCCATCCCTTGGATACAACGTACAGGCCGCCTGGGGGGGGGGGGCGAGCCCGTGTCTCCCTACCCTGAAAAACTGGCTTTTTCATTTCTTTAAACGAACCGTTAGAGGAAAAAATGCAAACAAAATTCTGAGAGTTAAGTCTTATAATATCAGTTTTTCTACCTTTTGCTTTTTTTAAGAAAACACTTTAAGGACCACGACAGAGGGGCCCATGATACAGGACTGGCCCCAACCCCAACCCCCCAGCACTTAAGACAAACCCACAAACAGTCACGGTGTTGCTCCTGCTTCTTCTGTCCTAGGAAGGCTTGAGCCCACAATCACCTCTCCGATGCGAGGTGACCCCAAACCCTCCTGCCCCAGAGCCCCGCCCATGGCCTAAAGTTTGGGGAGTGTGCCTGGTGGCGCCAAGAGAATGCCGAAGACGTAAAAGAGTCCCGACAAAAGGTTGAGCTTGGCTGTCCTCTGGGGGATCTTGAAAAAGCTCTGGCTGCGGAACTGCCTCTCCAGGGAGAAGGCCATGGGGAGGGTCAGGAGTGGCAGGGCCATGCTGATGGTGTAGCGGGTGGCCAGGAGGCAGAAGATCAAGTAGGGCAGGAAGAGGAGCGCGTTGTAGAGGACGTAGGAGAGGGTGGGGCCGATCAGGATGGCCAAGGTGACGATGCCCGCCTGCCGGTCCGACTCCATGTCCCGGGTGTTGTTGCTGTGCAGGATGGCTTCGGTGCTGAGGGCCAGCGGGACGGCGTAGAACAAGGGCGAGGCGGACAGGTAGCCCACCTGCAGGGCGTAGGCAAACATCACGGCCAGCGGTCCAAACGTGATCAGGATGACCACGTCGCCCAGCGCCACGTACTTGAAGCCAATGCCTGCAACAACAACAACAACAAAGGCCGCAAAGAGAGTCAGCAGAAGGTCTGGTGGGGGAATGCAGAGAAACAAGTGGAAGAAGTGCCCAGGAACAGAGCGCAAAACACTCCTGTGGAGGAGGCCGACAGGCGGACTACACGTTACAAGCCTCTCCAGCTGGTTCCAATGAAGACCGAAGAAGCACCCCTGTCGCTCTGCACAGTGTTCATGCCAGAAAACACTGGCTTGCGGAGACAGTCAGCTCTTTCAAAAACAAAGACATTAACATACATATACACAAATCCACATCTCTAGTTCTTACGACAGCCAAGACTGGCTGCGACAGGAGGAGGCGATGGCTGATGAAATTTTACAAGCCAAAAGGATTGGGGGGGGGGGGGGGGAGAGCCCGGAATTAAGAATCTGAGAAGGATCCTGTTAGATCAGACCAAAGACCCACCCGTTTACCCACAGAGACCAATCGGTTGCCCCGGAGAAACCCACCAGCAGGGCCTGAACCCCCACTTCAGTTGCTCCCCTCCAGCAACTGGGATTCAAAATAGACTGCCATTTCACCTGGAACAAGCGCCACAAAGCAATTATGACCGATAAACCAGCAATCGGATCTCTCTCCTTTAGTGAATTTATCTCATCCTTTTTTTCCAAGCTGCCCGACATCTCAGGGCAGTGAATTCTACAAATTGATTCTGCACTGTGGAGAACAGTCCTGTCTTTTGCCCAGCCTGAATCTCTTGCCAATGACCCCCAATTCCAGTTTCTCCTAATCAAGCAACATTTTATAAGCCTCTGTCATGTCATGTCCCCCTTAGTTACCTCTCTTCTAAACTACCAAGCCCCAAACATTTCTTGTCAGGAAGGGGCTTTCTACTTGGGAGTACAGAATGTTAAATGGGTGCAGAATACTCGAGAGAGTTGTTTTCAACAGCCTCTGCATCATGAACAACAGAAGCTAACAAGGAAGGAGGTGCATGCCTGCGACGACTGCTTACCTCCAGTATAAAGAAAGGAGCTAGAGAGCCCCCCAAAATAGATCAGGGCCAGATGTTCCAGCTTGAGGGTGGAAAGGCAATACAGGCAGGCTGCCGAGATGCATCCAAGAGTGTACAAAAGAACACCAAATCTAACAACATCTTGGGGCTCCAAGATCCGGTCAACTAAAGTCCGGTCATCACTCTTCTTGTGATCAATGCCCTTGGAGAAATCGTAGTAGGTATTCACAAGATTCCCTGCCCCATGTACTGCCAAGACGGTAACTGCACTGCCGACCAAAAGTCCTGGGTTCAAGGTGCCCTGGGAGCGATAGGCAAGGGCACTTCCCAGGGCCACTGGGGTAAGGGAAGCGCTAAAACTCCAGGGCCGGAGGGCCAACACATAGGATGCACATTTGTGTTTCCAGGTGCTAGGGAGACTCTTCGGAGAGCTAATAAGTCCCACTCCATGATCCGTTGTCTTGCTCTCATGGTTGTCCGTGACAATACTAATCTTTTTCATTTCCTCTTCTGTTTCCATTTTTAACATGTTGCTGTAAGGTCAGATGTCAGAAGTGAATCTGAAAAAAAAGGAGAGGAGTTTGTGTAGCAATCTTAGCAGGAACCACAACTCAGGGGTCAAGGGCTCGCAGAAGCAGGTTCAATCCAGCTTAAAAGGATACTAGGTAACACAGCTGGGAAAAACCCTTCACTCACAACCTTGGGGAACCACAGAACAGTGGGGATAAACAAAGATGGTCTCCATATACAATACGCAGAAGCAGCATCATACGCTCTTATGTATGGCACCTGCTACACATACAGACAACCCAAGGTTCAAGCCCTGGTAGCATCTTCAGGTAAGGCAGAGAAAAACTCAGAGACAGCGCTGCCAGTATGGGTTGACAATACTGATGGAGATGGAGCACAGATCTGGCTCATTGATGGAGATGGAGCACAGATCTGTCCCCTGAAACGATACCTGTGCCCTTAACACCTGCACAGCCAACAAATTTTCAACAGGTAGAGGAATAAAGGAGACTTAATAAACCCACAGTCAGAAAACTTACCTCCAAAGGAACAGAGACCATTTGCCTGCTGCACCCAGTCTCCTGCCTCTGTGTGTGGCAAGCCTCAGCACTTCTCTTATAGTCAATATCATTCAGCTTTTATTGGGGTGTGGCTAATGCAGACTATGGGTTGCGAAGAGGCTCTGGAGGGCCAGAATGAGGGGGGAAGGCAACCTCCACCCTCTAAAACGCGCCCATTGGTCAGAGGAAACGGGTGGGTGGAAATGTGGCAAGCCCCTGCAATCCCCTTGTAACTTTTCCAGCTCACCTCTGCCCGCGCATGCGCCCTCCGCGCCTGGGCAAGACGTGCGGCTCCAAAAACAGCCCCATAGGAACCTGTTTCTCAGAGTTGATAGTTCCGCCCTTGCTGTATCTCTGCTGGGTGGGGGAAGGGCACACCTTCCTGATTGGTTTGCATACCGGTGGGCTTTCTTTGTAATATTGGTTGCTTGCAGCACAGTCCTATATATCTACTCAGAAGTAAATCCCATTGAGTTCCATGGGATTCCACTTACTCCCATGTAAGTGTGCGTAAAGGATTGCAGACAATTTATTTGGGGTGATTCCGGAACGCTATTGTTACATGCTTTTTTATTATTTTTTGTTGATGTATTTTTAAAATATAATATTGTATGCATTGCTGGCTTCTGGTTTTTGCCTTTCTAATGTCTTCTTATCTTTTAACCCTTGTATTTTCAACGCACGTTGTAAGCCACTCGGGGCATTCCTGTTCGTGGGGGTGGAAGGTCACGGTACATCTAATAAATATGCTTGCAATCCTAAATATGCTTACCTTACCTGGAAGTAATCCCCATTGAATTATTCAATGGGATTAATTTTGGAGTAGACATGCATAGGATTGTGCTGCGAGACTGGACGTTTATGCACACTAGTTACCTGGGAGTAAGCTCCACTGAATATAGCCGAGCCCTGTCTTAAATTTATTAAATTACACGTTACGCACGCTGCTAAGATAAGATTATTATATTTTAAGATTGATATGGTTTGCAGTGCCTTTTTTTTAAAGCGTTATATGATAGTATGATGAATGTACTTTGAGACTGATAGTTTATTTATTAATTATTGTGATGATGATAATAATAATAATAAATAGGATCTATTTCGATATTGTGTGTAATTTTAAGTTATAATTATCCTACTCTACAACGATAGATATGTTAGTCTCTTGCTTGTATCATTTCTAAATATTTAAATATGTACAGTACAGTACAATACAATACACACACACACACTTGAAAACTTGATGCGCGCCTACTCTATCGATTACGGTAAGATCCTTCCTCTGATGCCCTTGGCTCAACGCTGGCCCCGAAAGTTGAAGGAGGGAACGCTTTTAGCGATGCACGTAGAGAGGTCAGAAAATATTGTAGATCTAATAAAAACTAGACTAAGATACACAAGGTGTTTACGGGGTTTCAACTTCAATGTCGTATGGAGGATTTCAACTTGTTTTTTTCCCACGAAATGTGAACAAAAAAATCAAACAATCAATTAAAAGCAAAAGAGAAATAATAATAAATAATAGTACAAAAATAGAATATAACAATGCAAGATGGGGTCTTGCCATTTGAATTTGCGTTGATGGGGACATTCCCTAAATATTTAAAACTTCAAAATAAAAGTGCTTGTTTTCCTTTTTATATCTGTGGTATCCTTATTAATTTACTGTAATTTAAAATTAAAATACAAATGATGGCTTTACTCCTAGAATGGCTTTCTTGTTGATTAATAACTTGACTCTATGGTCCAGAAACCCGAGAGCTCACACATGCGCAAGTCTACCCCAGCTTCAGAGGGCGAAAGTGATTGCCGAGTTCTCACGCACGCCTCTTTGTCGTCCCGCCCTCTCATAACATTCATCCTATTGGTTATTTTTGGACGTCATTCTTGCGCTTCGCTTCCCGCTGATTGGATTCCTGCTGTGTGTTTTTTTCCCCTGCGTCTCATGCGTTTAGAGGAGGGAAAGAGACGAATACATGTGGGCGGGACTTAAACTCACTTTCGTTTTTCTCATTGCTAGACTGTCTTGTCCGTCGAGGAGCTCGGCATAGGCTGATTGGCTGGGTTGACCGGTGAGGGGCGGGGCTGACAGGTCGGGAAGAGAGAGCCGGACAGGCCGCGAGAAGGAGAAGAGAATGTGAGGCGGAGAAGCGAGTGGAAGAAACGGGAGAAACGGGAGAAACGGAGGGGGAGGGGGTCGGTGAGTGACGTCGTCCAGATTCCATCCTGAAGGGGGGGAGGGGAGATTTCCGCCTCTGCTCCCCCCGCATCATTAGCATAGTAATTTTAATTAAGGACGGGAAATTATTGTTTTTAAACATAAATGAAATAAACGGTACCTCGTATTTTTCCTTTTTACTTCAGTTTTAATTTAAAACAAATGCTGTATATTCTTTCTTTTTTGAACCTCTCTTTTTCAGTTTTCTTCCCTCAGGCCTTTTCTTCCCTCCTCTTCTCTCTCTCCCCCCCCCCCCCATCCTCTGCTGCTGGATCAGGGGACAGGGCTGGAACTCTGAGGTAGACTGTCTCTCTGCAGGGAGGCTCTGCTCCTAACTATCGCAGCTAAATGAGCACATAAAAGGAGCCCCGCTGGAGGAGCGGGCCAGAGGGGGGCCATCTCAAGTCCAGCATCCTATTTTCTGCCGCCACAGATACTCTCCAGTTTCATTTAGCTATGATTAAGGACCTAAGAAGAGCCATGCTGGTTCAAGCCAAAAAGCCTGCCCAGCCCAGCCCAGCCCAACATCTTGTTTCCCGCCAGCTGCCTCTAGCAAGCCCCCAGGCAGGAGGTGAAGACGTCCTTCTCTCCCACCGTTGCTCCCCTCAGAGGCAGAAGGCAGCACGTAGCCATCGACCTGTCCTACATCACATCTTGTGGCAGTGGGTTCCAGGGGCTAAAGATGCACTGTGGAAAGAAGTCCTCTCTTTTATCTGCCCCAAATCTCCAACCAGACAATTTCAGCAAACGACCCCTGGTTGTAGTATTGTAGTTGCAAGACTCTTTTTTCTCTCCACACTTTCTCTTTCTGGAGACGGATGTGCTTTAAGACCGGGGGGGGGGGGGGAAACGGACATAGGGCAAGTCGCATTGAGCTTCAGCCTTCTTTTCTTTTAACAGTTCCTATCTCTTTGTTTTTGCCTCTCTGTCTTGAAGGGCCCAGTGGACTTGCTGCCCCAAAGACTGACTTTCTGCCACCATGTCCGGGACGGTCACTATTCTGCAGCAGTTTGCTGGCGGCCTCAAGAGTCGCAACGAAGAGGCCAGGACAAAGGCCGCCAAGGATTTGCAACATTATGTGACGATGGAGCTCCGCGAGGTAAGTCGAGGGGAGGCTCCTCTAGGCTCTCTCTGCCTAGAGGTGAGAAATGTGAAGTCTAATTTTCTCTCCAACGTTCTCACGAGGCCTGTGACATAACTCCTTATTTCTCAGCCCCAAGAGAATCCACGCCTAAAAACACGTTTGCTTATATGCATTCCTTCCTACCCCCCCAGTCCCCCCTCTTCCTTCACTGTATTGTCATTCCCTGTTGTCAGTTTTGGATTGTAAACTCCTTGCAGGTAGAAATCTGTGTCTTCGTGATGGGGCAGGTAGCTGGTATTGCAAAGTCTTTTGTTTCTGCTTAAGCTCTGGAAAGCACTAGGTACCTGACTGCTGTATTAATAACGGTGACTTGATTAGCAAACTTCTGTCACCTTCACTAAGATCCAAGCCAGTAATTTTAGCGAGGGTCTTGCATTTCTTCATCCAAGTAAGGAATGGGTCAGAAAAAGAACTCTCATTTTTATTCGTTGCCTTGGGGGCGCCCACAGTGTGGGGAAAAGGCAGAGTATAAATAATTTCATTTCGGCTGTTTCTGGCCAGAAGAAACTGCATTGGACTGAGATCTCTTTCCTACTCTTTCACTCCCCTGTTCCTCCACCCTGCATAGATGAGCCAAGAGGAATCTACCCGTTTTTATGATCAGCTAAATCACCACATCTTCGAGTTGGTTTCCAGTTCAGACGCAAACGAGAGGAAAGGGGGCATTTTGGCCATAGGTGGGTATCCAGTCGTCAAAAGTCAAATGAATACCTTCTGGTGAGAAATTCTTTATTTTGTTGCCACATCACGTCATACAATGTTTCTTTTTGTACGCATCACACTTTATTCAATCCTTGATGCACATATTTTATAAACCGCTATATTGTTGAAGAAAAGATCCAGGGCAGACAGTAGAAAATATAAAAATGAGAACAGTCAGAATGTAAGATTGATACATTGTGAACCAGTACAGCTCTTACTTCTGCTGCTTTTCAGTCTCCCCTGATCCGATACAGATGTTGTTGTGATTATTCCAATTTGTGTTAATCTATTGAAGCAAAAACCGCGAGGAGTCTTCTTGTGGCACCTGAAAAATTAGCCACTTCCTTGCAGCAGAAGTTTTTGTGAACTGCAGTCCACACAAACACACACAGAGTGAACTGTGAATGCATTAGGTGCAGTCTGTGACAATTCTACATAAAACGTCAGTGTCGCAGATAAGTGCATAAATTCACTGGAACACTTTCTTTCCCAGCGAGCCTCATCGGTGTCGAGGGAGGCAACGCCACCCGCATCGGCAGATTTGCCAACTACCTGAGGAACCTCCTCCCTTCCAATGACCCTGTCGTCATGGAGATGGCCTCCAAGGCCATTGGGCGCTTGGCTATGGCGGGAGACACCTTCACGGCGGAGTACGTGGAGTTTGAAGTGAAGCGGGCCCTGGAGTGGCTGGGAGCGGACAGGAATGAGGGCCGTAGGCATGCTGCGGTATGAGCCTGTATTTGTTCTGTTTTTTAATACCTGTGATGTAATACCTTCATATGCAAAGGCTGAGAGCTATTGAGCGATCGTTTGAGGGGGGACGGGGACAACAGGAACAGGCTTGCTAAATGACAGAGCCGCTTCATTCTGTAGGTACCCATGTTCTGCCTCTTCCTCCCATTCCCATCTCAGTTCCTGAGCTATCTGTCTTAAAGTTACCCAACACATTTTTGGAACCAGTAAGGTTTGCACCATCTGCTGTTTTAGGAAGGCTGATCCAGAATGGGAACAGTTCTGAGGGCATATCTGCACTATAAACATGTTTTATACTGATTTAAGTGCCGTGGCTATTCTCGAAGAACCATGGGAACTGTCATTTGATGGCGATGCTGTTGTACATCTCGAACTTGCCCCCTCTCTCTGTGCCTCCACAACAAGTGACAGTTCCCAGAGAGGAGGTGACTGTTAAACTGGTATACACCCTAAGTGGGGGGTGGGGGGGCATGTGCTGATCTCTGTTGCGTCTCTCTCCCTCTCCTGCAGGTCTTAGTCTTGCGAGAGCTGGCGATCAGCGTCCCAACCTTCTTCTTCCAGCAAGTGCAGCCGTTTTTTGACAATATCTTTGTTGCCGTGTGGGATCCGAAGCAAGCCATTCGCGAGGGAGCCGTTTCTGCCTTACGGGCCTGCCTCATCCTCACCACCCAGCGGGAGTCTAAAGAGATGCAGAAACCACAGTGGTATCGAGTAAGCAAAGAGTCTCTCCAGCTTTGAGGCCGCTCCTTTCCATGGCGTGTTTTTATTAATGTCCTGGGAATGTGACTTGACTGCAGTTTGGACCCACTGGTTTCCCTGGCCAGCATAGACCTGGGTCTTCCTAATTCATAGTCAACATACGACTCCACCTTTTTAATGTTATTTCTGTGCCGATAATCAAGACAGCTTCCGCAGCAAAATGTCTTTGTTTTAAAATCAAACCATTTTTAAACAATATCACCATGGTATTGGTCTCCATTAGTCCCAATTAGGCAAAACAGAGCCAATCGACTATAGCAAGTTCAGAACAAATGTACAGCTGCAGAGCACGCAGCACTGCTATTTAACAAAAGGCCAAACGAAACAGGACTGTCGCTTAACTAGTCTTAACAACTGGCAGCAGCGGAACCACTTGGGCCTCCTAGGGTATGGCAGAAGGATAGAGTGAATCCACGCCCAAGGCATGTTGAGCTTTCTAGTGATAACCAGTACCTTGAATTGAGCCTTGGGAGGAACTGGTAGCCAGGGCAGATGGTTTAGCAGCAGCATGATATGGTCTGAGCCCAGGGAGCGAAGACCTCCTGGCCTGGTGGGCCTGAGTGCTGAGTGACCATACAAGCCCAGAGAGGAGGAAAATTGGCCCTAGCGGGTGGAAGCCCCTCCCTGAAGGCCAGGAGTAAAGTCTGCCTTACCTGTCCTGTCGGTTGGTGGTTTCAGCAAACCTACGAGGAAGCGGAGAAGGGTTTCGATGAGACCGTAGCCAAGGAAAAGGGCATGAACCGTGACGACCGAATCCATGGGGCTTTACTGATCCTGAATGAGTTGGTGCGGATCAGCAGCATGGAGGGAGAGGTGAGTTAGCAAGGAGGCGTCAGCCTGCAGGCTGCGCCATCGTGACAACCGGATCGAGACAGCTGAATCTGGCTGCCCATGTGTGGTAACAGGATTGTGGGTGGCTTGTTCCCTTGGTCTGACCCAGCTCAGCTCTCCTTGTGTGCTGTGTATCGTAAGGCCTCTCGCCCCCCCCTCCCACTAGACCGCCTGGGGCCTCCCCTGCGCTCAGCACCGTTTTGTCCCCTCTTTGCCCAGCGTCTTCGAGAAGAGATGGAGGAGATCACGCAGCAGCAGTTGGTTCACGACAAATACTGCCGAGACCTGCTGGGCTTTGGGACCAAACCCCGCCACATCACCCCCTTTGCCAGCTTCCAGTCTGTGCAGCCCCAGCAGTCCAACGCCTTGATGGGGCTGCTTGGCTACAGCCCCCACCAGGGCTTCACAGTGTCGCCCGTTCCAGCCAAGCCGACCTTGGTGGAGAGTCGGTGCTGCAGAGAGCTGATGGAGGAGAAGTTTGACCAGGTGAGTTTCGGGGGGGTGTGGAGATCTCTTTTTAAAGGCAGAGAACTCACCTGTAACCTTCTCTCTGGCATGCTGGTTTTCTCGGTGCAGGGAATTTTAGTGTCGGCATGGAGAAGCTTTCAGTCCCCTCCGCTCCCACATACCGTCGGAAGTGACCCAACCCAACCTGCTTGCCGTTTATTTTTTCTCTATAGAAGTGGCCCATATCCTGCCTGTCCCTCTGAATAAGCAGGCAGCTGCTGGCGCCTTTTAAGACCCCTCTCCCCTCCCTGCCTTCCAGGTGTGCTATTGGGTTTTGAAGTGCCGAAGCAGTAAGAACTCGCTGATCCAAATGACGGTCCTCAGTTTATTGCCACGGCTGGCCGCTTTCCGCCCTTCTGCTTTCACAGGTAAAAGCGGTCCTTGAATTCCTCTCTCAGAACTGGGATGGGGGGGGGCTCTTCTGGAACACATTCACCTGCTAGACCTGCTCCATTGAGGGCATACAGGGTAGAATATATGTACCCTGTAATTTGCAGCTGTTGCTTGATGGTGCGTCTCCCATTTGCTTTAATTTTTGAAAGCCACTGATTGAAGACGGGCTAAAAGTATTTCAAAATAAATATCGTTCCGAGTTGAAGCTGTTTTTCCCTCTGTGCTTACTGCTGGCAAGCAAAGAGGATCTTGTCATTATTAGTCATTATTAGTCTGTCTATAGCACCTTCAATTTGGGTTGGCACTTAGAGTCGAAATATAGGTCTCTGCCCCAAGGCGTTACATCTAGATGTTGACACAAGGGAAGCCACAGAGGCAGGGAAGACGGGTGGGGGCTAAACAGAGGAAGCCTTTGCAGGTGTCTCAGGATACTGAAGTGTCGCTACCGTCGTTTGCCTTGTGGGCCAGAGGCATTTAGGCAGGTTCGAGCAGTCGACTCTTTCTTTCTTTTAAACAAATCTCTGGCCTGATCGCCTGTGTTCTTCCCTCCCCCCCCCCCTTTCAGCTGACCACTACCTTCCTGACGCCATGAACCACGTGTTGAGCTGCGTGAAGAAGGACAAGGAGCGGACGGCGGCTTTCCAGGCCCTGGGCTTGCTCTCCGTGGCGGTGAGGTCCGAATTCCAGGTTTACCTCCCCAGGGTCCTCGAGATCATCAAGGCCGCCCTTCCACTGAAGGACTTTGCTCACAAGTGAGTGTGTGCGTGCGAAGGTGGGAGGTGGTGGTGAGGAGGAGGCTGTCCTGGAAGTTTGTAAACTGGAGCCTTTGGGGATGCCGTGCAGGGACAGGTGAGGGAGGCGCTTGTGGAAGGCCCTGCTGGAATATGTGGGAACTGTGCAAGGTCAGGGCGTGTGCCCAGCATGTCTCCATTGTGTACACACACACACACACCCCGAGTGGGTTTGTCTCGTAGTTTGTGAGCATGACAAGGTACAGATTCTTTTCGTCGTGATCCTCTGTGAACCAGAGAACCCTTCAGGACGGCTCCACTCGGAGTGTAATGGAGACCAAGCCAAGACTGGGGAGCCTGGCCCTCTGCCGGGTATGGGGAGAGGGGGGCCGCCGTGTGCTTGAAGACTGCCTGCGAGGCAGGCTCCCAACACCATGCAGAGCCTGCAACTGCTCCGGTTTCGTGACCTAACGAACCTCTGACGCTGCTTCCTGCCAAGCAGACCAAGGACTCTTCTAGCCTCGCATGGCCTCTTCCGACTCAAAGTTGCTTCCCAAGTATTCCCAGCCCGGCTCCCTGGAGATCCTTTGAACTGGGGGGGGGGGGCTGTGGAGGGAACCGGGGACCTTCTGCAGGCAAAGCAGATGTTCCTTCACTGTCGCATCCATCAACACTGGGCTTAGGTTTTTTCTGGGTCGCTATTTGCATGTACTTGGCTAGGATGCAGTTCAGGGCGACACGTCCCTCTTGGCGGCCTTCTAACTCTGGCGCCTGTTTTCAGGAGACAGAAGACGTTCCAGGTGGATGCCACGGTCTTCACCTGCATCAGTATGCTGGCACGGGCTATGGGACCCTCCATCCAGCAAGACATCAAGGAGCTTCTGGAGCCCATGCTGGCTGTGGGACTGAGGTAGGACTGCGTTACCTTCACCAACCACTAGGTGGTGCACTTGGGTTAGTGATTCCTTCTACTCAAGGAGGTTGTACTGCTTCGCGAGACGTCAAGAGGACCCTGCTTTGCGCTTTCAGAGACCTGGATTTGCAAACGGTGCGTTCAGAGGTCTGCAAACGTTGGGAGCAGCTGACAGGGAGTCGCTATTGACCTCTCCTTTTGTGCCTGCTTTCCATGATGTGGTTGCAGGCAAACTCCATTTGCTTAGACGTGATGTTGTTCGCTACAGGACCTGTAGGGAACCTGTTTAGTCCACACATTTATGAAGTTGTCCTGAAAGCCGTGAAGTTTTGGCAGGTACCATATCAGAAACTCCCTAAAATTAGGAAAATGGCACATCAGGGAGACATATTTAGCATGTGTTACTCTGTTACATGTAGGAAAGGTTAAAAAAAATCAGAAAAATGCCCCTCCCAGTCTGATGTGATACAGTCCAATATTTCATCACCTTGTTCTTAAATGTATATCTTGCCTCTCTTACATCATGGGACTTTTAGTTTTACCACCTCCATGAGAACTAGGCCTGAGAGTGGACTTGAAGCCCGACCACAGCTTGTTCACACTGCCTGTGTGGCCTTGTGTCTTTCCCTCAGTCCTGCTCTGACAGCTGTGCTGTATGACTTGAGTCGCCAGATCCCGCAGCTGAAGAAGGAGATCCAGGATGGGCTCCTGAAGATGCTCTCCTTGGTCCTGATGCACAAGCCCCTGCGCCACCCAGGCATGCCCAAAGGTCTGGCCCACCAGCTGGCTTCTCCCAGCCTCACCAACATTCCCGAGGCCACCGATGTGGGCAGCATCACACTTGCACTCCGCACCCTGGGCAGCTTTGAGTTTGAAGGTGAGGGTTTGTGGAGGAGGTCACAGCTTGCAACTCTAAGAATGAAAGAGGCAAGGGGTGCTGTAATTTGGCAGTAGATCACCTTTATGAGCCCTTGTGTGGACAGGAGATCTGGCAAAGTGAGCATGTCAATTGACTATCAGGGATCCTTGCTGCCCTGACAGGCTCCCTGATGGGCCACAGTTGCTAGCTGCCATGAAGAGAAGGTTGACAGACTGCCGAGAGTACGGGTGACGCTGTACTGGTTGTCAAAAACTGAGTGTCTGATGGAAGTGGGCGTTGGGGAGGCAGCTTTTAGTTGAGCTTTCCTGTGAGTTTTCTTTCCTCTTGAGCTAGTTTGAAACATCGACTCCTGTTTCTGGTCTTCCCAGAGGCCATCTGATGGACTGCTGTGAGAAGCAGGACGCTGAACTTGAGGGGCCCTTGGCCTGATCTAGCAGGACCCTTCTTCTGTACTTCCACGAGCCTTTTCTTTCCCAGGAAGACAACGTAGGGTTAAGGAAGAAAAAGATGAGAAAATCTGAACTAGCACTGTCGTTTCAGTGTGGTTAATTCACTTTTAAACTGCAGAACCCAAAGCTTATGAGGTTTTCCTCGGAGCTGCTCTGTTTTAGGCCTGTCTGCTCCTGACAGACCAGTACTCTGTGATGTGCTGCACTTGTTTTCTGTCCTGGACGGGAGGCAGCCTTACGAAGGAAGCTGCCACTCCTCTCTGTCCTTCCCCCGCTCCCCTTTAGGACATTCTCTGACTCAGTTTGTCCGGCACTGCGCGGATCACTTCCTCAATAGCGAGCACAAGGAGATCCGGATGGAGGCGGCCCGCACTTGCTCGCGCCTCCTCACGCCGTCCATTCACCTGATCAGCGGGCACGCCCATGTCGTGAGCCAGACTGCCGTGCAGGTGGTGGCAGATGTCCTCAGCAAGCTCTTGGTGGTTGGCATCACAGACCCAGGTCAGCGCAGGGACTGGGGGTGGGCGTTTGGCCTGCAGGAAGCCTCGCCAGGCCCTGACCAAGGGATGGAAATGGCGCCGTCCCTTTGCCGCAGGGCTTAAAACAAGGGTGTTCTGCTCCTTTGGGCCTGACCCGGCCTTCAGGAGCCGCCTTGTACTTCTTGTCGAAATGCTCCCGGGCACCCACCATTCAGACGTGCTCTTTCAGACCCTGACATCCGGTTCTGCGTGCTGGCTTCCCTGGACGAGCGGTTCGACGCGCACCTGGCCCAGGCCGAGAACTTGCAGGCCCTCTTTGTGGCCCTGAACGACCAGGTCTTCGAAATCCGCGAGTTGGCCATCTGTACCGTGGGCCGGCTGAGCAGCATGAACCCTGCTTTCGTCATGCCCTTCTTGCGCAAGATGCTGATCCAGGTAAGAAGCCGGGGAAAGGCGGGGAAGGGGCAACTCCCAACCCTGGGGGCCAAAGAAAGGCTCGCCCCAGTGTCGAGGTCATTTTCCTCCACTTGCCACCTGTAAGCCATGTCGGTTTCGCCCTGCTCTGTTTTTGGCCTGGCTCCAGCTGCACCTCTGTAGACTTCCAAGAGACCTGAGCAAAGGGGCTTCTGTGGGCAGACGAGGAGGACCCCCAAGTTCGTGAAAGGCCTGTCTTTCCATTCTTAGTCCCGCACAGGCAATTCCGAACCGAGGAGGCAGGTTATGTGGCGTTAGCTAGGAAGAGGAGCATTTGAGCACATGGCAGAGAGGATGGCCCTGTTCAGCATTCATTCAACCTGCAGACGGGTCCTGGGACATCTGAATCGGTATAAAGGACAAGATTGTGCTGTGCCTTTCTGAGTGTAGCCTCCTAGCCATCGCAAACAGGCAGCATGCGACACTACCCAGACCAAACCTCTGTTCCTCCTGAGCTGGCCTGCTGCTTGAAAAAAGTCTCACGGTTTCGATTTTCTTTTGACTGACCTCCCCAGGCCTGTTGTTATAGATTGTTTTTGCTGCTGTTTTTAATCAGTGTTGTATAAATTGCCTCTGTTTGGGGGCAGAAAGCTGAGATAATCCGTGTCTATGAGTAATTGGATTGCTTTCCCCCTGAGGGGTCAAAGTGTATCTTTCAGAATTGCATAGCAAGGGGAGAAGAAGGTGTTGGGCCACAGTGTGTATTATTTTGTGGAGACAGGGCAGGAAGCGAAGACAGGGAAAAGAGGCATCTCCTGCTGGCTGGAGAATGTCGATTGTCTTCCTCCCTCTTCTCGACCTCGACTGAAAAACGCCCCCTGTCCCCTCTCCCTCTGGCCTTTGCCTTTCAGATCCTGACAGAGCTGGAGCACAGCGGCGTTGGCAGGATCAAAGAGCAGAGCGCCCGGATGCTGGGGCACCTGGTCTCCAATGCCCCACGACTGATTCGCCCTTACATGGAACCCATTCTCAAGGTAGGGCTCTTACGGCGCTTGTGGGGCATCCTCTGACTTCGCAAATGCATCCCGCGATTAATTGGATGGCTGCGTTGAGCACCTCTGTCAAATGGAGGAACGGGAAGGACACCGACAAAATGGATGAGGACGATTTCTCGCCACATCCGCCTTTCTTTTGTTCCATCTCGCATTGAACAGGCATTGATTGTGAAATTGAAAGACCCCGATCCTGATCCGAACCCTGGAGTGATCAATAATGTCCTGGCTACCATAGGAGAGCTGGCACAGGTAAGCAAGCCAAGGCTGCGGAACCAAGTGTCTTGGCTTTTGCGTGGCGGTGTGTAGTGATGACGGCACTCTCGACGTTTCTGTGTTCGTCCACAGGTGAGCGGTTTGGAGATGAGGAAGTGGGTGGACGAGCTTTTCGTCATCATCATGGACATGCTGCAGGATTCCTCTTTACTGGCAAAGAGACAGGTGAGGAAGGGGTTGCGTACACCCAAACCTGCTCTCTTACCTCTCTGGCCCTAGGACACCAGGTCTGCTTGGTCAATTTCTATCCCGCTCTGTCTCAGAGAGGCTGACAGCCTGTGTGTTAATCATTCTGTCCTCAAGGGGCTCAGAGTTTAAAAAAAAAAAAAGTAGTAATTTGAGGAATAAAAGAAATCAAAGAACTGAAAACGACATTGGGGGCACAGAATCAATTTAAAAAGGAAAAAGCGTTCGGTCTTAAATGGAGTCTTGATCGTGGCCCTAAAACTCTGCCCAAGAGGGAGGCTGTTGGCTCCCAGGGCCTGATCTCCTCCTCCAGAAGCAGCAGCAGCAACTGCCAGTGGAGACCGTTGGCAGGGTGCTGCTGCAGACTGGGCTGTGCTGGCTGGGGACAGAGCTCGGTCCTAGGTACAAAGGAGTCCCTTGATTCTGACTGTGTGTACGCACATGCACACAACCCCCTATGATGTCATGGAGACCCTTCCCTGACACGACACCCTGGTCCCTGAAAGAGGACTGCAGCGTACAAAAGTGGTCTCTCACTATCATCCGTCGAGCTGGGGCTGCAGCCATGTTGCCCATTTCTGGCTCTGAGTTCTTCTTCGGGTGAGAGCCACTCAACAGTTGACTTCTTCCTGTTTTGGCACATCTGAAGGCAGATGTTTTGGCACATCTCTTCCAGGTGGCTCTTTGGACCCTAGGTCAGCTGGTGGCCAGCACTGGTTACGTGGTGGAACCCTATCGGAAATACCCAACGCTCCTGGAGGTGTTGCTGAACTTCCTGAAGACGGAGCAGAACCAGGGCACCCGCAGAGAGGTGGGTAGGCTCTGTCCTGTGGCTGGCTGGCTTGGACCTTCGCTCTCTTCTCCTGGAACACAAGCCTGAGATCCCTAGGAAACCTGAGCACCAGGTTCCCAACCTCCTCCCTGCAATTTCTGGAGTCAGGGTGTGGCCCCCTGGTCTCTTGTGGCGCCGCCTTTAACGTTGGCTGCCTCTTGGTTCTTCCTCCTGCCAGGCCATCCGTGTCCTTGGTCTCTTGGGGGCTCTCGATCCATACAAGCATAAGGTGAACATCGGCATGATAGACCAGTCGCGGGATGCTTCTGCCGTCAGTCTCTCCGAGTCGAAATCCAGCCAGGACTCTTGTAAGTAGACTGGGAAGAGGGAAAGCTGTATTCTAGGTGACAAAATATCCATTTCCCACCCTTCCTTGGAAAACAAGGCAGCTGATTGGCCACAAAAAGGTGCGAAGACTCGACAGCCTGGTTAAACCATGTACCCAAACAAAGGATGCCTCTCTTTCAAGGGAAAGGTGCCCAGGAACACTTCACCGCACGGCAGCTCCGTTTTCCTCATTTCCTGTCTCTTGCCTGTTTGCGTAGCTGTTTCCTGAATTAGAAAGCGAGAGGTGCTAAACTAATTGATGAGGTGTGCCCATGCAGCTGTCTGCCAGATGTTGGCTTCAGGGTGCTTTTTTCTATTTCCTTCGTGTAGATTGTGTGTGTGCGCGTGCGTGTGTTTTTAAAAAGCACCCTGGACTTGTAGGTTGGGCACAGTACAACCTGAACCCCTAGAACTGAACTTATGTATTATTAATGCCTATAATGAAATACCCACCAACTTGCTGCAAGGTCCTTTTTGGAGCCGGCTGGAAAGCCAGGATTTCACCATGTGTGAGGAAAAAGGAGAGAGAGAGAGAGAGAGAGAGAGAGAGAGAGAGAGAGAAAAGCTCACAACAAGCTGCTTGAGCTATTTCTTATGATAATAAGGACATGATTGGCACAAGGGGCACTTAACATAAGAACATAAGAAGAGCCCTGCTGGATCAGGCCAAAAGCCCATCTAGTCCAGCTTCCTGTGTCACACAGTGGCCCCACCAGATGCCTCAGGGAGCACAAGATAACCTGTTTCCCGTTGACACTCCCTTGCACCTGGCACAGAGAAAACCCACTTCTAAAACCAGGAGGTTGCTTATGGCTTGTAACGTGTGATGGTCTTTTCCTCCATGAATCTGTCCAAACCCCTTTTAAAGGCATCTAGGCCAGGTGCCATCACCACATCCTGTGGCAAGGAGTTCCACAGATGAATTACACGCTGGGTAAAGAAATATTTTCTTTTGTCTGTTCTAACTCTCCCTCCACTCAATTTTAGTGCACGTCCCCTGGTTCTGGTGTTGTGCGAGAGGGAGAAGAATTTCCCTCTATCCACTCTCTCCATCCCATGCATAATTTTATACGTCTCAATCATGTCCCCCCTCAACCGCCTTTTTTCTAGACTGAAAAGCCCCAAATGCTGTAGCCTTTCCTCATAAGGGAGGTGCTCCAGGCCACGAATCATTCTGGTTCACTTGCTCATCCACGGGCTCATCCACGAGTCCAAAGCCCCACCTAGTCCACAGCCTTTTTTTCGTACAGTGGCCCCCCCATCTGCCTCTGGGAAGCCAGCAAGCGAGTGAGAGTGAGAGGCATGCTTCTCTCCTTTCCATAGGTAGAATTTTTAAAAAATAAAGAGCTTCCTACTCCAAAGAACTCTGTTGGGGGTGTAAACTGAGTCAGGCTCTGGGGTCATCTGGCTTAATGTTGTCTGTGCTGACCATAAGAACATAAGAAGAGCCTGGCTGCTGGATCAGGCCAAAGGCCCCTCTAGTCCAGCTTCCTATATCACACAGTGGCCCCACCAGATGCCTCAGGGAGCACAAGACAACAAGATAACCTGTTTCCTGTTGACACTCCCTTGCCAGCTCTCCAGAGCTTCATGGTTCTTTCCCAGTCCTGCCTGGAGATGCCAGGGATTGGAACCCGGGACCTTCTGCATGCAAAGCAGGTGCCCTACCCTTGGGCTCTGATCCCTCCCTTAAAACGTACCGGCTGCTTACAGGATAGCAGTAACGGGAACGGGGTGGGAACGGGACACATGACAGGACACATCCCACAAGGTTTGGCAGCAGCATTGGGTTATGCGTTTTGGGTTGCGCCTGCTCTTTGGCTGCTGCCTCCTCAGGTGCGTCACGTTGCCGCCTCTCCTTCCTTCTCAGCTGATTACAGCACCAGCGAGATGCTGGTCAACATGGGCAACCTCCCGCTGGACGAGTTCTACCCCGCCATCTCGATGGTGGCGCTCATGCGCATCTTCCGGGACCAGTCCTTGTCCCACCACCACACTATGGTGGTTCAAGCCATCACCTTCATCTTCAAGTCCCTCGGGCTCAAGTGTGTGCAGTTCCTGCCCCAGGTCATGCCGACCTTCCTCAACGTCATTCGGGTTTGTGACGGGGCCATCCGTGAGGTGAGTGCTCCCTCTGGCGGCTCCCCCTTCCGTCCCTGAAAGCAGGACCCATTTCCAGAAGAGGCGGCGGCGATTCTGATGTTCAGGGTCGCTCTGCATTGCCCTGCTGCCGGGCAGCCAAAGTGAGTGACCGCCTGTGCTTGCTTGTCTTGTTTGGGTGTTTTTTGCGGACAGTCGTGTGCTGCCAGCCACCAGTCGGGATTGGAAGACCCCCACTTAGCGGCTTCCTTTCCGAGGTTTTCGGCTGGAGGCCACCTCCCTGCCATGGAAGCGAAGCCTCTTCCTTCAGCTCCAGAGTAGCTGAACTGCATAGACCACAGTTCTGCTGGTCCGTTTCCCACCTTGTCAAGTCGAAGGTCTGAATCGGAATGATGATTTTCTATCAGGTGTGCCGCCCTTGCGACCCTCTGGGCTGTTGGCAGGCTGCCTGCCGCCCCTGTGATGTGCAGCAAAACCACCAACAGACAAACGAGTGTCTCTATCCCTTTTTAAAACTAGAAGGCCTTCGATAGAGGATGGTGACTCTGAGGCCCAAAAAGTGCTTGGTTTAAGGCTGGGCTTAGCGAGCTGGGCTTAGTATACTTGGGGAGACCCAAGTTTCTGTTTCTCTTCTGGGCTAAATTTTTGTCTCCTGAAATGGCGCTGGGCTAGCAAAGGCCTCAGCTGGATTTTGCTCAGTGCGGCTTCTTGAAGGGCCTGCAGCTTGTCAGAGGAAAGCAAGATCTGCTCGTGCTGCATCCAAACCCGTGCGAGTTAAATGCAAAACTAAACGCCTTACAGCGCAGTCCAACCTAACCTTTTTGTGCCGTGCAGCGAGAACGGGAGGCCCCAGAATGGAAAAGGGATTCAAATCCCCTCCAAAAGAGGAACTCAAAGGGGACTTGAATCCCTTTTCCGTTCTGGGGCCTCCCGTTCTCGCTGCGCCGCTGGTTAAACCGGCACAAAAGTTAAGTCGGATGGCGCTGTTAGACTGCCATCCTAAACACACTTACTAGTGAGTAGATCTCGTTGAACTTAGAGGTCCTTACTTCTGAGTAAATGTGCTCAGAATGGCAGTCTTAGTCCGTTTGCTCTCAGTGGGGCTCGAGCACACCTGGCCCCCCTCTGGCTTCTGTCCTGCACGCGTAGAGCAGACAAGTGGGAACACCGGATTCAGTGGAGTGGCTGGTGGTCTGTGGAATGTGCTTTCGGCATGAGCTGCTGCTGCTGCTGTCAAGTTGCTTTTCTAGAACGACGGCCATCGCCACTGGCCCTCCTCTCCCAGAACAAGACAATGCTGTGGATTGGAGGACCCCAATCCTGCTGCCTCTGGGTTTGCTGGGTGCCCGGACCTGACTTGATCTGACTTCTTGGAAAGCTAAGCACTTTTGCATACTCTCTTTACAAATTTTCAGGTCAAAGAAGACGGTGACAGTGTACTGGGGAGAAGAGCTGAGGTGGGTACAGGTGACGTTGAAACACCCAAGCAAGGCACTTGCTGTGTTGTGTGAATGTAAGCTGCCCAAGGTGGCACCTCCCGGAGAACACTCAGGGTTCTGTCTTTGGGAAATGGAAATAGAGCTTTGGCTTGAAATCTAATCCCTAGGTGAAGCTCTTTGCCCTCACCTCTGTGGCTGCTCCTCCTCTCCCTTTGCCTGCTGACTTTTCCTGTCAATGGCACACATCCTGTCCTGCCCATAGGGACTGTCTCTGGGTTTCTTGTCTTGTCCAGTTCCAGCTCTGAGCTTCCCTTGCCAGATCAGCACTTCTGTCTGTCGCTCCCCGTTCTGCCAGTCAGCACCACAGAACCCGTTCAACCCCCCAGCTCAGCGGCGGGTCAGGTATCAACAATCCGTTGCGATGATGATGATGATGATAAGACTCCGCAAACAGTCTTGAGAGCAGCAGCAGCTGAAGGAGAATGTAGCGAAGAGAAGAGTCTTGGCTGCTCTCCAGAAGGGGCCTGGGGCAGGGACAGCAGGTCTTGGGGCTGCCGCAGGAAAGGCCTTGTGCTCACCAGCCACCCCTCAGACAATGGGGGCACGGGACGAGGAGTCAGTCTGGGAAAGCAGTGACCGTTTTCACCGCAGGAAGTCCTTTGGCCATGGCTCGCCTAGAGCACTTCATTCATTTACGGAACCTGCTGCCACAGGATGTGGCGATGGCCACTCGCTTTAGATGGCTTGAAAAGGGGCTTAGTCTAATGCATGGAGGACAGGGGGGCTGTCCATAGCTATGTGCTGCTTCCCCCTGGCTCAGGGGCCGTGTGCCTCTGAATGCAGCAGGAGAGAGAGGGCTCTGCCTCCATCTCCTGCAGCCCACTGCTGGGCCACCATGCCAGGCCACCAAGGTGCGGGATGAGATGGGCCCTTGGCTTGCTCCGGCAGGACTCCTCTGGTGTTCTTGTGCCGTCCATGACACTCTCCCCTTACAGGCACAAAATGGGTTCACTTTTTTTTTCCATTTCGCATTGGGGAGAACCATCAAATACACGTACTATTGACAGTACATGGCAAAAGCTGACTGGAGCCTTGGACTCCCTCCTGGCATGCAGCCCAGCCACCTCGTTTTGTAAGCGTTGAGGCTTCTCCTGCCCGGCCACTTTTCTCAAGGGGCAGGGCCAGGCAGGCAGGCAGGGCAGAGGAAGAAGGACCCCACTGACTGAGTTGGATGTCCTGGAAACTCTTGGGTGAGATTGGCTGCCGAGGCAAGTCGGGGGCGAGGGAAGGCTGCCTGCGCTCTAAGGTGAGTTCGGTGGCAGTCCAGTTCTAGTCTGGTGCGGACGCTTGCATGTTGGGATGCTAGCTTGCTTGTCCAGCAGCTGTGTTTGTCCTGACGCCTCTTGCGCATGCGCACCTTGAGGGTTCTCAAATGTGCACAGGAGAGGCTGAAGCCCTGGAAGGATGGGGGTGAGATTCTGAAATACAGTAATAGCCCTTTGCTTACAGCATGCCATAGCTTATGTGGGATGTGTGTGTGTGTGTTTGTGTATCTTTCTCTGTTCTGGAAAGAGCTTGCAAACGAGGCCCTTCTGAAACCGGCTCTTTCCTGCACTTTTATAACGTCCTTCTCTTTCCTCCCTCCCCCCCCCTTTCAGTTCCTCTTCCAGCAACTGGGAATGTTGGTGTCTTTTGTGAGGAGCCACATTCGACCGTATATGGATGAAATTGTCACCCTCATGAGGGTAAGCGTGACAATCCAGTTTACTTTTCTTTTTTCATGTTCACTTTGTATTGATAGACATGTTTTGGGGAGGCAAGGAACCATATGGGGACTTGCGGGAAAAGGCTGGTGCAAGAAATGGAGATGCTTTCACTTTGACCAGAGCCCACAGGCCACTCGAAAGGGCATCTGGGCATTCAATAGCTCAGCAATCTGTGCCTGCCTTGGCAGTGACAAGAGAAGCACTTGTATGGAACAGATTTATTACGGCAGAGTTTCATGGCTTATTAGGCCCAGATTTCCTTTGATCTGATTTACAGGCATTGGAAGGTGAAAAATAAGTCTTGATGGAAGTCAAACATGACTATTTATTTGCTGTGCACTGAAAGGGGAAATTGAGGATGGGGACAAAGTGGGTCCATGCACTGACGTGCGTTCTAGGTCGTGTGTGCAAATTTGCTTTGCTAAACAATCAAAAGCTCCTTGCTCCAGAAAAACCCTTCCTTCCTTCAGAAGTGAGAATCCTCCGTGCAGGTCCTTCTGGCAGCCTGCCAGGCGCCTGCATAACAGGCAAACACATTTATGAGAATCAAGGGGGGGGGGGGAGGAAGTGAGAGGCAGGAAAAGAGTTGCATTTCAAGATGGTGCTGTGGTTTGTTGCCTTGTATCTTTCGTTATCCAAGAGGAATTAACTCTGAACCAGATCCAGCAGCCTATAATGTCCAGAGAGGTTTCCTTGCTGAGCTGCAATATCCTCTGAAATGGGGGGCTTTGTATGGGGCGATAGAGGCAGGAGAAAGGGCTTGCTTGCGCTCCGTCCTGGATAGAGCACGTTTTGCAGGGTCTGGAGGGGCCTGAAGTTTCCCATGTCTGCCCTCCTGCACTGAGCTGGAGTTCTCTTTTTAGCTGTTCATTGGTCCCCGTTCCCAGCCTTCTCTCATGCTCTAGAACCGTTGTCTTCGACCTTTTCCAACCTGAGACTCTGCTTTATCCCCAACTTGCAATATGAGATCCAGTTTAGGTCTTTCCTCTGTGGGTGGTTCGCCTTAGGAAACATGGGGAGCTGCCTGGCACGGAGACCGTCCGTCAGCACACCTCCTTCCGTTTTCATCCACACTGACTGGCAGGGAGTCTTCAAGGGGTCTTTCTCAACCCTAACTGGAGATGCTGCCAGGGATTGAATTTGTGGTCTGCATGCCAGGCAGTTGCTCTGCCACCGAATAACAGCCCCCCCTCTCTCTCAGGGTGCCCCTTCACTGCAGGCTTACTGGCTTGTTGTTGTTGTTGTTGTTGTTCAGTTGTTAAGTCGTGTCCAACCCTTCGTGATCCCATGAACCATATCCTGCCAGGCCTTCCTTTCCTCCACTATCTTCCTGAGTTCGCTCATTTTCATGTTCGTTGCATCGGTGATGCTGTCTAACCATCTCATCCTTGGCCTTCCCCTTCTCCTTTTGCCTTCAATCTTTCCCAGCATCAGGGTCTTCTCCAGAGAGTCCTCTCTTCGCATTAGGTGGCCAAAATATTTGAGTTTCAGCCTTAGTATCTGTCCTTCCAGGGAACAGTCAGGCTTGATTTCATTTAGGATTGACTGATTTGATCTCCTAGCAGTCCAAGGGACTCTCAGGAGTCTTCTCCAGCACCACAGTTCAAAAGCATCTATTCTTTGGCGCTCAGCCTTCCTTATGGTCCAACTCTTGCAACCATACATTGCTACTGGGAACACCATCGCCCTGACTATGCGAACTTTTGTTGGCATGGTGATATCTCTGCTTTTTATTATGCTATCTAAATTTGCCATAGCTTTCCTTCCAAGGAGTAAGCGTCTTTTAATTTCATGGCTGCTGTCTCCGTCTGCAGTGATCTTGGAACCCAAAAAAGTAAAATCTGTTACTGCTTCCATTTCTGCCCCTTCTATTTGCCAGGAATTGATGGGCCCAGATGCCATGATCTTAGTTTTATTAATGTTGAGTTTCAAGCCAACTTTGGCACTCTCCTCTTTCACTCTCATCAAGAGGCTCTTTAGTTCTTCTTCACTTTCTGCCATTAGGGTGGTATCGTCTGCATATCTGAGGTTGTTGATATTTCTCCCGGCAATCTTGATTCCGGCTTGCGATTCATTCAGCCCTGCATTTCTCATAATGTACTCTGCATATAAGTTAAATAAGCAGGGTGACAATATACAGCCTTGCCGTACTCCCTTCCCAATTTTGAACCAGTCGGTTGTTCCATGGCCGGTTCGAACTGTTGCTTCTTGACCCGCATACAGGTTTCTCAGGAGACAGGTAAGATGGTCTGGTACCCCCATCTCTTTAAGAATTTGCCACAGTTTGTTGTGATCCACACAATCAAAGGCTTTTGCGTAGTCAGTGAAGCAGAAGTAGGTGTTTTTTTGGAACTCTCGTGCTTTCTCCATGATCCAGCGCATGTTGGCAATTTGATCTCTAGTTCCTCTGCCTCTTCGAAACCCAGCTTGTACTTCTGGTAGTTCTCGGTCCACGTACTGCTGAAGCCTAGCTTGTAGGATTTTGAGCATAACCTTGCTAGCATGTGAAATGAGTGCAATTGTGCGATAGTTTGAACACTCTTTGGCACTGCCCTTCTTTGGAATTGGAATGTAAACTGACCTTTTCCAATCCTTTGGCCACTGCTGAGTTTTCCAAATTTGTTGGCATACTGAGTGCAGCACTTTAACAGCATCATCATTTAGGATTTTAAGTAGCTCAGCTGGGATATTATCATCTCCACTAGCTTTGTTGTTAGTAATGCTACCTAAGGCCCACCTGACTTCACTCTCTAGGATGTCCGGCTCTGGGTCATTGACCACACCAGCGTGGTCATCAGGAACATTAAGATCTTTCTTGTATAGTTCTTCTGTGTATTCTTGCCATCTCTTCTTAATCTCTTCTGCTTCTGTTAGGTCTCTGCCTTTTTTTTGTCCTTTATCATGCCCATCTTTGCACAAAATGTTCCCTTGATATCTCCAATTTTCTTGAAGAGATCTCTGGTCCTCCCCATTCTGTTGTTTTCCTCGATTTCCTTGCATTGTTCATTTAAGAAGGCCTTCTTATCTCTCCTTGCTATTCTCTGGAAATCTGCATTCAGTTGTTTATATCTTTCCCTTTCACCCTTTCTTTTCGCATTCCTTCTTTCCACAGCTATTTGTAAAGCCTCATCTGACAGCCACTTTGCTTTCTTGCATTTCTTTTTCTTTGGGATGGTTTTCGTTGCTGCCTCCTGTACAATGTTACGAACTTCCATCCATAGTTCTTCAGGCACTCTGTCTACCAGGTCTAATGCCCTAAATCTATTCTTCACCTCCACTGTATACTCATAAGGGATATGGTTTAGGTCATATCTGACTGGTCTAGTGATGGTCCCTACATTCTTCAATTTAAGCCTGAATTTTGCAATAAGAAGCTCATGATCTGAGCCACAGTCAGCTCCAGGTCTTGTTTTTACTGATTGTATAGAGCTTCTCCATCTTTGGCTGCAAAGCACATAATCTATCTGGTTTCGGTATTGACCATCTGGTGATGTCCATGTGTAGAGTCGCCTCATATGTTGTTGGAAAAGAGTGTTTGCTATGACCAGCGTGTTCTCTTGACAGAACTCCGTTAGTCTTTGCCCTGCTTCGTTTTGCGCTCCAAGGCCAAACTTGCCTGTTGTTCCGTTTATTTCTTGATTTCCTACTTTAGCATTCCAGTCTCCTATGATGTAAAGGACATCTTTTTTGGGTGCTAGTTCTAGAAGGTGTTGTAGGTCTTCATAGAACCGGTCAACTTCATCTTCTTCGGCATCAGTGGTTGGGGCATACACTTGGATTACTGTAATGTTGAATGGTTTGCCTTGGATTCGAACTGAAATCATTCTGTCGTTTTTGAGGTTGCACCCCAGTACTGCCTTTCCCACTCTTTTATTGACTATGAGGGCTACTCCATTTCTTCTAAGGGATTCATGCCCACAGTAGTAGATATGATGGTCACCTGAATTAAATTCGCCCATTCCCGTCCATTTTAGTTTGCTGATTCCCAAGATGTCAATGTTCAATCTTATCATCTCATTTTTGACCACATCCAGCTTGCCTTGATTCATAGACCTCACGTTCCATGTTCCTAAGCAGTATTGCTCCTTGCAGCATTGGATTTTCTTTTCAACCTCAGACACATCCACAGCTGGACGTCCTATTGGCTTTGGCCCAACCGCTTCATTCTTTCTGGGTCTACTTGGAATAGTCCTCCGCTCTTCCTCGGTAGCATATTGGACACCTTCCGACCTGAGGGTCTCATCTTCCGGCATCATATCTTTTTGCCTTTTGGTACTGTTCATGGGATTTTCTTGGCAAGGTTACTGGAGTGGGTTGCCATTTCCTTCTCCAGGAACTTACTGGCTTACCTAGCCGTTATCCCAAGGAAAATCCTTGGAATGGTAATTCTGGTGTGTGTTTGGCAGTGTGGGATCTCAAACAGAAACTGAATCGGAGCCTTGTCCCCAAGCCCGCGTTCAACAGCGAAGGACCTCCTGTGGCAGATACTGCTGGGGAGGTGGCATCCTCACTCCCCCCCCCCCCAAAAGTCCTTTCATCCTCCTGAACCCATCCAGTATTGCAGGCAGCTCGCCCAATGAAAGATAGCGGAGAGGCGAGTACCGGACTCCAAGCCAGAGGGCTGGCCCTTTAAGCGTTCCCATCTTCCAACAAGGGCACAGGGCCTGGGAGAGGGAGTCCAGGCCGGGGTGTATCGAAGGGCTCAGTTACAACCAAGCCCTCCTTGGACCGAGTTGTCTTCTCTCTGGGATCTGTCCAGGGTACTGAAGCTCTTCTATCCCATTTGCTCTGTCTTGACTGTGGAGTGGAGCCCCTGTTCCGGCCTCTCGGCCCATTCTCTTAGCTTCGCATCCATGGACTTTCCATGCAGACTCAGCCTGTCCTGGAGTGGACAGGGAAGCATTTTTCTAGAATTCCATATAAATGCTGCAGTTGTAATCTCCAGTGCATGCATGGAGATAATGTAGGTTTTGTGTCCTCGTCTCAGGTAATTGGGCAATGCAGGGCTTCAGGTAAACCTATCTGTGTCTCACCTCTGTTTCATCCAGCACCTGGTACTCTGTTGGACAAAATAAACTGCATTCATTAGCAGCTGTAGCTCCATAGTGTTGTGCAACTTTCTTCTCTCTCCTTCCAGGACTTCTGGGTCGTGAACAACTCGATACAAAGCACCATCATCCTCCTTATCGAGCAAATCGTGGTGGCCTTAGGTGGGGAGTTCAAACTCTACCTTCCCCAGCTCATCCCTCACATGCTTCGAGTCTTCATGCACGACAGCAGCAGCACCCGCAGTGTCTCCACCAAGGTGAGCCCTGGGGTGTGAAGGGAGAGCAGTCCTGAGTCCTGCCTGTATGTGTCAGACTGGTACGTTTTGGGGAATTGTCTGCTTACACCAAAGTCAGGGCTGAGGCAGAGATGGGTCTAATGTGTGAAGGCCGGTGAGTGGTTCAGTCAGTGATCAGTGTGGTTCAGTCAATCTTCAACCTCTTTCAGAAACCTGGCTAGTTCAGATATTCTATTTTGCCGCTGCACTCAACATGAATAAAGATAAGCCACACTGGATGTAGGATTATTCAAGCGGGTATGCCTCGCGGGTTATTCACACAAACATTATGTGCTGGACTACATTTTACCCACAAGAAATCTTGTGTTTAGTGAAGTTATTCTAGCCTTCTAAGCTGGGAAAAGGGAGGGACAGGGTGGCAATTAGCATCCATTTGAAGAAATAGATCAACATCTCTGAGCTGGGGCGATCGTCTTCTTGAAAGCACACCAACAGACAATGTACTTTCTGAATCTTGCTGACGTCTCTCCTTTCCAGCTATTGAATGCCATCCAGCTGTTTGGTGCCAATCTGGACGATTATCTGCACTTATTACTACCTCCCATTGTGAAGCTCTTCGATGCCCCAGATGCCCCGCTGATGGCTCGCAAGTAAGCACCCCTCTCTTCTGCATCATTTCGTCCCCACAGCTCATTCTGTGAGTGTGTGTTTCTGGGTAACAGCTGAGATTTGATAGGGTTTGTGCTTCTAACTGGTCCTCCCTCTGTCCGTGTTCTCTGCCTGCTGTCAAATGGGAAGAAAATGCTTCTCCATCACTGAAGTTGTCACTGAGCAAAGGGGGGGGGGGTTATTGAGAAATACCTGCCACATGTCTACACTGTTGGCTCATCAATCCTGCAGGATTGTGAAGGTCAGCTTATCTGAAGAAGTCAAATGGGGGGGGGGGAGGAGGAGGAGGGTGCTGTATTTAAGGGGCGTGCAGTTTCTAACAGGCAAAGGAAAGTAGAGGAACATGTTCTCTTGGAAAAGGAGAGCACATCTCCATTCCAACTTAGTTCTGTACCTTCAGCATGGTGTGAATTGAATTCCACAGCTTCGCCTCCTTGTTCTTGGAAAGAAATCTAGGATAGAGAATAATCATGTGTGGGGTGGTACCAGAAGCGTCGCCTGATAGGGGGCAGTGGTGCGGTGGGCCCCAGGGCGGAGGGCTCAGGGGGTGGGGCGGGGCTCCTCCGGTTTCGGGGTGTTTTTTTGGTATTTTCCCACGTGTTTTTAACTATTTTCGTGGATTTTTAAGTCTTAGCGGGGCATCTGTATGTATATGTATGCTTTCGCCCACTTGTTAATGTAAGGCTTCCAGCGACGATCTTCTTCCAGCTCCCGGGCGCTTCTTCTCCCTGCGCCCGGGCACGAGCTCCGTAAAAGCACAGAAGGTCGGCTGGAACAGCTTTGTTGTTCTGCGCTTGCGCGAACTGTGAAAGACTTGCGCATGCGCAGAACAACAAAGCTGTTCCAGCCGACCTTCTGTGCTTTTACGGAGCTCGCGCCCGGGCGCTGGGAGAAGAAGCGCCCGGGAGCTGGAAGAAGATCGTCGCTGGAAGCCTTACATTTACAAGATAAGTGCGCGAAAGCATACATATACATACAGATGCCCCGCTAAGACTTAAAAATCCACGAAAATAGTTTAAAAAAACGCGGAAAAATACAAAAAAAAAAGCGTTTAAAAAATAGGGGGCGCTGGGCGGGCGGGGGGGTGGGGCGGCGACCCCCCGCCCCCTTTCAGGCTACGCCTCTGGGTGGTACTGATCCAATATTTGTGTTTTCCCCCAAGGGGGATTATTTTTTATTTATTTATTTAAAAAAATATATCCCGCCTTTTCCTATGCCGAAAGGCAAATGCCCAAGGCAGCTTACAACAAGATTAAAATACATAATTTAAAATACATAAAATAAATTTAAACAATACGTAACCATACATAAACAACTTTAAAAACAATAAAATCCACTGGGGGGGGGGTGTGTGTGACAGTATGGAGCAGAGAAGCAGCTTGGCAGAGCATCTTGAGACACAGGAGGCAGACTACAACCCATCACCCAAACGCTAGACGAAACAAAAATGTTTTGAGCCCTCGCCGAAAAGTAATGAGGGAGGGGGCGGTTCTCAGATCCCCTGGCAGGGAGTTCCACAGTTGTGGCGCCACAACAGAGAAGGCTCGGCCACGTGTTGCCACTCCCCTAACTTGCGATAGAGGTGGCACTCTCAGGAGAGCCCCCTCAGATGACGTAAGAGAGCGGGCCGGAATGTATGGGAGAAGGCGGTCCCTCAGATATCCTGGACCCAAACCGTGAAGGGCTTTAAAGGTCATTACCAGCACCTTGAATTGGGCTCGGAAACGAATGGGCAGCCAGTGCAGCCGCTGAAGCAGCGGTTCAACAGAGTCAACCCGCCTAGCTCCAGCAACCACCCGGGCTGCCGCATTCTGCACTAGTTGCAGCTTCCGAACCGTCCTCAAGGGCGGAAGTTTAGGTTACTTGTAATGGACGGCCTTTTTGCACCTTGCTTTCATTTTGTGCAAGTCGTCGTCACAATGGTGTTGGGGGTTTTTCCGCCTACCTGCAGAGCTGCCTTAGAGACGGTGGATCGCTTGACGGAGTCTCTGGACTTCACTGATTATGCCTCGCGGATTATCCACCCTATAGTGCGAACTCTCGATCAGAGCCCAGAGCTCCGGACGACGGCCATGGACACACTTTCCTCCTTAGTCTTCCAGCTGGGGAAAAAGGTAAAAGTGGTTGCGTCCAAGAATGGGCTGCTTTTTAAAAAAATCCGCGTTCCCCTAGCATTTTTTTTCCCTAGAGGGAGACATTCCTTTTAAAGCAATTTCTTTTCGTCACTGCTGTTGTGGTGGTGTGTGTGTGTCTTTTGCTGCTGTTATGGTTTCATTACATGGTTTGTTATGGGCTGCATGGTTTCATGATGGTGCGGCTAACTGCTTTCCTCTCACTTTCAGTATCAGATTTTTATCCCCATGGTGAACAAAGTCTTAGTGCGACATAGGATCAATCACCAGCGATACGATGTTCTCATCTGCAGGATTGTGAAGGTTAGCTTATCTGAAGAAGTCCGGGGGGGGGGGGAGGCAGGAGGAGGGTGGTGTATTTAAGAGGCGTGCAGCTTGTCTGTTTTTTCGGTGGACCTCTTTATTACGAATGGCCTGGATGGGTTGTTGGAGAGGGATGGTTTTTAACAAAACGTATCTGGCAATGTTCTTAGTAGCTGAGCCAACCTCCGAAGGTGCCAGAAGTAAAGTCTGGCGAAACGTTCTTATACATTCTTTTAATAAACAACCGGGAAACCCAGTGAACGTAAATGTTTTAAACTCTGAAATCTGGTCTGTTGGTCGTGAAAACTTGAAAACATACATATCTGTCAATGGTTTCTATCTCTATACAATAAAAGCATAAAACAGTGAGGGAAATAAATAGCCAGTCTGCTTTGAATTAGGGCTACACTCTTGCTGATGAGGAAGAAGATCCCCTGATCTACCAGCACCGAATGCAAAGGAGCAACCAAGGAGAGGCCTTAGCCAGCGGTCCTGCGGATACGGGACCCATGAAGAAGCTGCACGTCAGCACCATCAACTTGCAGAAGGTGGGCCTGGGGTTGCTGAGCAGAGACTTCCTGTGGAAGAGGAGGATTCTGGGTCTTTTTCAGAAAGGAGGTCATCTTTGTTGCACTGGGACTGCTGTCTGAGCTGGTTTCCCACTGCCTGGCAGACCTAAGGAAAGAGCTTCTGAATTTGTCACACTGAATCTCTCAAAGTTGAGAAGTTTGTTTTTTAAAAAAGGTGAAGCTTCTCCAGACGTGTAACTGGGTCCATTTCAGAACTTTCCCAGCCTCCTCGGAGAAAGTTGATTGTAGGGATAGGACCGTAGCTCAGTCTTGACTGCTCTGCCTGCAGGAGATCCCTGGTTCAGTCCCTGGCAGCACCTCCAGGCAGGGCTGGGAAAAAGACCCCTGTCCAGCCGCTGCCGTTCCGGGCTGACAATACTGAGCTGGCTGGACCAAGGGTCTGACTCAGTGGAGGGCAGCTTTGTATATCTATGGAAGGAGAATCTGCCAGGTCAGGTGTAGGTGAGCCTTTTCAGGTCCTGCGAATGGTCCTAAATCAGAATGTCTCTTCCTGTGCAGCAGTATGAAGTCGCACAGTCACAGGCTCGAGGGCCACCAGCCAGGAAAATTACTAGCTTTGCAGGAGTTTACATTGTGCATAACATTTTCCCCTCCATCTGTTTCCAGCCAGGCATTAATGCAATTACATCAAATGGCTATGATCAAAGTGTCTCCCTTGGCTAGATCTGAAAAGAAGTGCCTGTGTTGAAGACCCCCCCCCTCGCCCCCACTAGTTATTAAAGATATAGGCACCTCACCTTGCTGGAACGTGGCATGAATGCTTTTTTAACTTCCATCTTTCTGGTAATTGGAGATCTCCACAAGCCTTTTATCTCACAAAATATACCCCTAATCGGTTTTCTTATATTTGTGTTGCAACCACAAGGCAAATCTTCACTGGAAAATATATATTAACAAAAATATAAATATATAAAAACAAAAAGGCTTGGCGTGACTTACTGAACAGAGGTATGTAGTCAAGTATTGGGCTTTGCACAATTTTGTTGTGATTCATGGAAAGACGACGAAAAAAGACCAATTGTTTTCCACAATTGGGCCCATAATCTGGGACTTCTAAGATCTAGTAAGTGCAGATACTTTTCAATCATTGATATTGCACTTTTAGTATAAACAAAACAACTAACAAGAATCTTTTTAAAGCACGAAAAGAATATAAACAGCAGCGATAAAACAATAAGGCCATAGGATCAAACCATATAAACAAGAATGTCTGCATTTTTCTCGTATTGAGCAAAATACTGCAGAAAACGAAATCCCTGATCACTTATAACGTCAATTGGGTCACTGTACTGGTTCTTGGATCCGTTTCTTCCTCTTTTTCCGTAGTGTTCCTTTATTCTGTTTAATGTTTTAAAAAATAAAATAGCCCCCCCCCCCAGTTTAGTTTAAGACGCTTGTGGATTGAGATGTGTGTCTTAATGATTTATGCCTGCATTTAATTGCCCGTAACGTTTGAATGTTTGTTGTGCTCTTTTTAAACCTATGACAAACAGCCTGCGTTGAGCCAGTCTGTGGCTGCTTTTCCACGGCTCCTGAAAGTGTCCTCTGTGTTCCAGGCCTGGGGTGCGGCGAGGAGAGTTTCCAAGGACGACTGGCTGGAGTGGCTGAGGCGGCTGAGCTTGGAGCTGCTGAAAGATTCCTCCTCGCCATCGCTGCGCTCGTGCTGGGCCCTGGCCCAGGCCTACAACCCCATGGCCAGGTAATGGCGTTCCGTGCCTCTCCTAGCGGCGCCCGTCCCTGCCAAATGCCGTCAAGAGGTGGACAGAGACGGCAGCGTTCACAGGCCAGAGTTAATGACCATCCTGAGTCAATAAAAGCAGTGGAGTCTGATTTTGTAGGCAGCATCTTCCGGACTGGCAGCTCCACGAGGAGCTCAGAGGGGCAAAACGCAACGGCTGGAATAGGCCTGCTGCTATTTCCAGTATGTGATAGCACTGTGGTGGAAAAATGTAGTAAAATTAGTTTGTACAGTTTGCACGTGTCTGCAGTGAAGGCTCCTCGGGGTGGAATAAACAAACCACAGTGCTTTTGTCCTCCTCGCCCAGAAGAGCAAATTTCTCGGCTGCTTAGAGATTGCTGTAAAGGGCTGGCCACCTGCTGGATGATTTTTCTGTGGGATGTGCAGGACATTGTCACTTAACAGAACCCGGGGGGGGGGGACGATGACAACTTGAAAGCCCCACACTCTAGCAATACCTTTTATTAGGATTGACCAAAATGACACAGAATCTTCAACGTGCTTCTAAATTCTCCAGAACTCTGAATTGAGCAGCAGGATGTTAAGCAAAGTACAAAATGGAGTTCAGGAGGACTTGAGCAGACTCTCATTGATTAGCCTCACTAAGTGCAAGTCCGAATCTCAGTTTCTACCAAGGGACTCCAGGACGAAGAAGAGACAGTAATGACTGTTCCTCCCCCCCCATTTTTTTTTTTTTTAGAAATCTATAGTCCAGTGATTACTCTGTTCGGTCCCCAGAGTTAATTGAGGCACACTTGTCAGGCAGAGAGGAGAAATAAAAGAGAAACAACAGCAGTAGGTTTGTGCACTAGTCACAATAATTAACGCTTCCTGAGAGCCCAAGGCACCCATGCCCAGAAGAGGCTGCCTGCTGTGTCTCTGTGCAAGTCGCGGTTCTGGCCTTGCTTCCCTCCACTCATCCTTTGCTGGGAGAGGAAGAGCACTTTTCGGGAAAGTCTGAGCAGTTTCCTGGCCCCCTGAATCAGGATCTGGTTCATCATGTCTGGTTTATATGTGCTTTAGTTTTGTTAGTCAGTCACATTTCCCTAGTAAGCTGCTAGTTCTTTCCAGGCTCAAGATGCTGGGAGATGCCCGGTTTAGCAGAGACACAGGTCTGCTGATGCTGGGGCAGACCTCAGTTGCTTCTTTTATTTAAGTACATACGAAGAGCCTGGCTGCTGGATCAGGCCAAAGGCCCCTCTAGTCCAGCTTCCTGTATCACACAGTGGCCCCACCAGATGCCTCAGGGAGCACAAGACAACAAGATACCTGTATCCTGTTGCCACTCCCCTGCACCTGGCACAGAGAAAACCCACTTCTAAAAAACCAGGAGGTTGCTTATCCCCATCATGGCTTGTAAGCTGTGATGGACTTTTCCTCCATAAATCTGTCCAATCCCCTTTTAAAGGCATCCAGGCCAGGTGCCATCACCACATCCTGTGGCAAGGAGTTCCACAAACCAATTACACGCTGGGTAAAGAAATATTTTCTTTTGTCTGTTTTAATACTCCCTCCACTCAATTTGAGTGGATGTCCCCTAGTTCTAGTGTTGTGTGACAGGGAAAAGAACTTCTCTCTATCCACTCTCTCCATCCCATGCATAATTTTATACGTCTCAATCATGTCCCCCCTCAGCCGCCTTTTTTCTAGACTGAAAAGCCCCAAACGCTGTAGCCTTTCCTCATAAGGGAGATGCCCCAGCCCACTAATCATTTGGGTCGCTCTCCTCTGCACCTTTTCCAGTTCCACTATATACTTTTTGAGAATATCCTTTTATTTATTGCGGCATCCCAAACCAGTGCTCCTGAATACGTGAGAAGACAGCCCTAGCCTTGCCTTTCAAACATTTCAAGTAATATGCCGGCCTTTTTCTCTACAGAGAAGTCCCTTTCTCTCTAGTTTGTTCCGTTTACCCAGTCGTCTCCAAAGAGGGTTGAATTGAATTTAAACTCAAGCAGCTGTTTTGTACAGCAAGAACAGTTACACAACGGGATGTCGTAATTGCATGTGTGTGGCAGGCAGGATTTGACAGTGTGTGTTTCAGCCTCTAAGCCCCCTTGTGGTTCGAGGAGCTTAAAGGTGGGGCTTGGTGGGGCTTGGAGCTCCAGCATTCCTTGGATTTAGTGTTCAAATCCAGGCAAGGGTGACTTAGCTCTTGTCAGGCTAGCCAAAAATTGCTGCTGTCTCAGGGGGATGCTGTATTGCATGTGCCAGAGCTGGTCTGAATGCAGATTGGTCGTCTTGAAGAGGGCCAGTGCAATCTGGCTGCTGGTACTGAGGGCAAGAAGTTGGGGCAGAATCGGGTTTCTCTCTGAGGTGAAGAATAGAAGCAACGTAGGAAGCTACCTTCTGTGGCAAGGAGCCCTTCTCTAAAATCTCTTCCATTTGAGATGTCCCATTTTCTGCGTACAGCAAGATTATAAGACAAGTTTTGAGGCAGCGATTGTGCCCCAGAACTGAAGCAGCAAGAGCCTGCCCCTGTGACAACGGCAACGGCGATATGTCTGGTCTTTCTCCATGTTTGTTGTGTCCCCAGATAACCTCTTTCTTCAATTGACGTAACTCGGCAAGATCTTTTTAGCCTTTTGGAGCTCGTAATGTTCCAAGACACACATGGACTCTTTTGCTGAACGTCTGGTTGCTGGACTGCTGAGGCAGCAGGTGCTGTGTCCCTCTTCAGAGGCCCTGCCTTGTGTCACCAGTTGCATGGTGACCTGGGGTTTGTGGACCTTTTGCCCCCTTCAGTCCTGGGGGAAAGAGAGGCCCTGCTTGTGTTGTTTCCCTCCGCCCTTAATTTTAGCACAACGAAGCGCAGGTTTGGGTAGTGATTCCATGTGTGTATCCCTGTTGCTTGAGATGGCAGGACAAGCACCTGGTTCATGCCGGAGCCCCTAAACAAGCCTCAGTGTGGCCAGGAGCCTTTGAGTGACTGTAGCAGCTCCCACTTGTGACCACTGCTAGACTCTCTTGTGGAGAGCCCCTTTCTGGCACCCACCTTCCGTCCCATCCCTGGCAATTCCTGACTGCTGCTTGCAACCGCCCAAAAGGGACAGGGCTGTTGACAGCAACTTCCCTTTTGCTCATAAGAAGGCAGGTGCTGCTGGAGGGCAAGAGAACGGGCGCCAGTCCTGGGAAAGGCCAGGAAGGAAACGCTCCATAGTGGTTGTAGTAATTGCCAAGACATAACAGTTGCTACAGTCAGCCGGAGGCATCTCCCCGGGTGGAGACACCTGTGGGATTTGACCTAAAGACTTTCTCCGTCTGCCTTTTAGATTGTGAGCCCTTTTGGGACAGGGAGCCATTTAATCATTTGATTTTGTCTGTAAACCGCTTTGTGAACTTTTTTGTTGAAAAACGGTATATAAATACTGTTGTTGTTCTTAGGTGTGTTGGGGTAAACGTTTTCCATATTTGCTTTACTTAGCGCTAATTTGCTTCTCCCTCCTCTTGTCCTGCCCACAGGGATCTCTTCAACGCTGCTTTTGTTTCATGCTGGTCCGAACTGAACGAAGACCAGCAGGACGAGCTGATCCGCAGCATTGAGCTGGCCCTGACTTCTCAAGACATTGCGGAGGTCACGCAGACCCTGCTGAACCTGGCTGAGTTCATGGAGCACAGTGACAAGGTAAAGGCCCTTGAAGGAACCTTCGGCATCCTGCGAGGGGCTGACGAGGGGCTGTTGGAACCCGTCTTGAGACGACGTCCACAGAAGATGCACTCGCCCACAAAAACGTGGCTGCCCCCATGTTGCTGTGTTAGTCATTTGAACATAGGATGCTGCCATCTCCGGAGTCGGGCCACTGGCCCCTCTAGCTCAGTATCGTCCACTCTGACTGGCAACAGTTCTCCAAGGTCTCGGAGGTGATTCTCGGTCCTGCCATCTGAGTCCTTTTTAAACTGGAGATGCCACAGGCTGAGCCAGACGCCTTCTTTTAAAAGCCTTTAAAAGTCAACACGGCATAGCTTTTGTAACACTTCCTTGCCTGGTCACCTGGAGGCAATTCTTACTCGCCACAGGTGCGTGACTGTGTGCAATGGTGTGCTTCCATGAGTTCTCCTCTTTCAGCACATCCATCTGAGCTCACGTAGAAAGCCCAGGAAGCTCCCATCTGTTTCTGTTAGGGGTGAATCCTGTCCGTTCCCACTTAAGCCTGCCTCATTGGGGGCGGCAGAGGAGACCAGGTCAGCATTCCGAGGCCTGAACATTCTGCACGCAGGTGAGGGGGACCCGTTTGTTCCCTCCAGCCGCTCCTGCTTCCCCCACTTTGCCTACCTTTCAGCCTCTCCTGCAGGCCATTGGCCCCTCACATCTGGGAACTGCTGGCAGGTGCCTGATGAATGCCGCTGACCTGGTCCTTGGCGGTGCACCCGCTGATCTGCCCCCCCCCCTGATGTTTTGTCCTGCTTTGTCTTCCACAGGGTCCTCTGCCCTTGGGAGACGATAACGGCATTGTCCTGCTGGGGGAGCGGGCTGCCAAATGCCGGGCCTATGCCAAGGCCTTGCACTACAAGGAGCTGGAGTTCCAGAAAGGAGCCAGCCCTGCAATCCTGGAGTCTCTGATCAGGTAGGCAGAGTCTGCTGCTTTGAGCCCCCTGGGGTTGGAGAGTAGGAGAGAAGCAGGTGGCCAGTCTGACCGCTCCAGTTTGGATGGTCCTGCTGGTGAACTGGTGCAGCACAGTGGCCAAGAGATCGAGCCGGGAATCTGGGCTTCTCTGGTTTGGATCGGCCTCTGCCAAGAACTCACTAAGTGGCCTCAAGGATTCAGCAAGTGAACTTTGGGTTGTTGATTTGAAAAAGTGTTGTTTTTTAGAACTGGCTGGAGCCCTTCCTGTCGTGCCTCCTTGTCTTTGACCTTTGGGTTGGTGTGTCTGTGCAAGGGGGGGGGACGGGACCGAGGGCAGCAGCCTGCCGTGTGCCACGTCCTGCGTTGGCATAAAGGGCATGTGATGGATCTCTTTTGTGGGCTCTTGTCCTAAGCCTGAGTGTAGGAGGGGGCTGTGCAGCTCTCTCCTCGTTCCCCCTCTTCTAAGGCACAAGGCAAACAAGGCAGAACCTTGGCACTCCAGAAGCCTCTCCTTCGTATGTCGTCCCCAGCCAAAGCATTAAGCGACTTTCAAGATACTTTACAAATTTATGTAAGGGACATTTTGAAGCCATTGGCTGATGCCACCTTAGAATGCACAAATACCATAAATAGCTGTGCAGGTTATGAAGCGCTCAGACGCCCACGCCACGCTGGTTTGGGGACGAGTCGAGATTTCTCAATCCGTTGGCCTGGCAAGCGATAGCAAAGGCACTTCAGCCCAATATACGCTCATCCAAACTCCAGGAACTGACCCTCCTTGTGCCTTAAAATACCATCATCTGGTATTCAAATGCCTGAGGCCAAAAGCAATAGAAACGGGTCGGATCCCTGCCAAAAAAACTCTGCAAACTTTCTTTGCTCCTGTCTGGGCCTCTCTGTGTGCACTGTTCCATTTGAAAACTGCCTTTAGATGCTCGTTGTGCTGTGGTGGTGTTTTCCACCCCTCGAGTGAACTTGCTTTATCACAGAACTGCTGCAATTTGCCCCTGTCTGGAGAACTGAGATCTGAACCAACCAGGAACCAACGCAGCAAAGGAAAGCAGTCCGTTCAAGGGGAGGCCAAAAGAGGAGGGGTGTTTCAACTGCCCTTGCAATTGCCACGAAGGCCAGATTGACGTGTTCCTTGCTCTCAGTACGACTGCTGCATTCGCGGCTGGAATAGAGCTGAGATTCCCGAAACACATTAACCCTAGTGGCATTATCCCCTTTGGGGCGGACTCCCTGGTACCCCAGCATCAAGTCTGGATTGAGTTAGTTTGACTCGCGGATGGATCAAACAATGGGGCATGAATGGAAATGCATAGCTTAGCTGAAATCCAGCAACTGGGACTGTGGGTGTGGTGTGGTGTGGTGGTTGTTTGTTTTGTCCCAGAACAAGCACGGACGACAGTTTGATACTTTTGGTTCTGTTGAAGTACATTTTGTCCTATCTAATAAGTTTCCTTTGCGCCCAGCTACTCATTCATGTTTCTTAAAGCTGTGAATTTCTGGTGGAAAGTGTCTATCCTAGGGGGTTGCGTAATCACGCGAGTGGAGCCGTGCAGCCGTGCACCTGCTAATCGAGCAGTAACTAAAATTACTTGCGTCTTCTTTTCAACCTCCTCCAACTGTGTGTGTGTGGGGGGGGGGGGGGGTGTTGCATCAGGGATAGTGACTTCTATATATCAAGGCTGTTCTGTTTTTCAGACAGAGTCCGAAGGTGTGTGTGTGTGTGTCCTTTTCCATCTCTCCTCCATTCAGTGTTGCCTTTTGTGTAGCACACTGGGTTATTTTTGACCGTCCTTCTGCTGAGCTACGTTACACACAGCAGAGAGAGCCTGCCTCCTTTCCGCATGTGCTTCAGACAAGTCTGCCTATGTCTTGGTATTTTGACAAAGAGTTGAAAACGCAGCTTTAAAAACAAGAGAGTTTTATTATAGAATCTGAAACAGACAAACAAAAACCCTTTTACACAAGCATGGCAGTTTTGTACACAGCGCTCTATCGATTTACAGCAGGCACCAGTCCACCTGGAACATCTCCCACACGGCCCTCTTCTGGTAGCAACAGCAGCAGCAGAGGGTTTCTGGCAAAATGCTCCAGGGTTTGGCTAGTCAACATACACAAGACACTTCCCAGAGAACTGGCATCTCCTGGTGACAAAGCAGCAACTTTTAAATTAAGCTAGACCCCTCTTGTAGTAATAAAAAAGTGAATAAAAATAAGATATATTAACTATGAACCCACTCTGGCAGCACAGCTAAGCAGGGAGCTGGGGGTGTGAGGGAGTCCTTGGCGTTTTTTTGTGTAATGCGCAGATCTTTTCGCAAATGTCTTATTGTCACAAGGAAGGGTGTGATGGTTTGTATTAGTTACAACATGTGCTGATGCAGCTGGTATCATCCCCCTTGTCAGAATCCTATGCACAACTGTCAAGCTCCTGTCCTTGCTGTCTCTTGGCTAGTAGGAACCCCCGAACCTCACCAAGACTCGAGGCATAACGACCAGGCTTTCAAACCTAGAATGCCCCTTGTTGAATCACCTCGCCCAATTATGCAGAGACATCTCAACAGAGAGCCTCAAGGAAAATCAGCCATGATTGGCTGTTTCAGTCTAATTTGGATTGGATTCTAACCCCCTCATTTTGGTTTTTCTTCACCCGATCCTAAGCAAGCCGTCCCGGAGAAATGCCTTCCTAGTGCCATCTTCCTCATCCAATGCTTGCTGCTGCCCCCACCAAAACCACTGCGGCCTTCTTCCTTCCCCTTGGTGAGACTCGCATCTGTGGCCGAGCTTGCCCCAAACAGACAGAAACGGCGAGGTGGATATATAGAGCTATTTTAAAGGCGCTCTCTCTACCCAACCTGCTTTCTGGAATAAATGGCTAAGGCAGCACTGTGGTCATTGGGCATTGTCTTCCCCAGAGGAAGGTGCTTCTGTGAGAGGGAACATGTCGTCGCGCGTTTGGAATACCTTGGAGTGAGCCTGGTCATGAGAAGGCGCAGACGCTGCCAGCCAAGTTTGAAAGCCTGGGGTGGGGGGGGGGGGGAGATGCAGCCTTAGTAATGTGTGAGGTGCGATCCCTGCGTGCAGCCCTTGCATTGCAGATCAGTGGTTGTGTGTGTGTTGCGGCGAAGAGGATTTCTCCATCTCCTTGTTCTCTGCCCAGCCCTCCCCCTGTGGTTCCCCCATGGCGTGGTGTCTCTGCAGCCTCACTTGACATTGTTAGTGTCCCTCTGGGATTTGAAGTCCGCGGGTCGAATCTTCATCTCGACCCTCTTCAGGGAGTAGGTTTTGCCGTGCCAGCCGTACCAGGTGATGCCGTCCGTGCTCTTGTTGTGTTCGCCGTTGCGGTAATAAACCCCGTTGAGGTTGGAGTCGGTGCAGCAGTTGTACCAGTAGCCCCCTTTCCGGAAGCAAGCAGACAAGAAAAGCATCCATCAGTCAAGCTCTTCAGCCTTGCAGGACGGTGGTGTTCAAACAGTTCTACCTCCATTGACGCATCTGGCCAGGGAAACCCTTTGTGTGCTGCCATCCCAGCACGTTGCAAAGGATTCTGGGACACGCTCCACCGGCACAGTACTATGGCCACTTTTGGACCTTTTGATTATTGCCCAGTTTGACGTGTGACCCAGAACACATGCTTCTGCAGCTGCGTTTTTGCAGGGGAAGACATGGTGGACGAGCTCTCTTTCGGGGAAGAGGGAACACCGTTCTCGGTCTTCCCACTAAAGAAACTGCTAAAGACCCCTGAGGTCCCCAGGACACAGTTTGTCTCGTCATTGATAATACCTGGGCTACTGTGTTTCACGAGTTTCACTACTGCACATGTCAGAAAAATGGGGGAAAGACCTTCCTCGTACTCTGCTCATCAGCCCAAAAAGGGAGGCAAAAAGGGTCTGTTATACGGGTGCTGGCATGCAGAGAGAGCCTTTTGTGATATTCCCCTTCCCCAATCTATTTTTAGAAGGCCTTTGGTGTAAAGGACATGGCTGGACTAAAATTGAGGGACACCAGGGATGTAGCACCAGGGATTTTGGGAAGGACCCCTCTCGCCTTCCCTGTCCGGCCCCATAATTTGAGTACTGAGACAGAGTAAGCAGCACTCAGATCTGGAAGTTGTCCCTGTAGTCCGAGCAGGATCTCTCCCAGCTGATCTCTGGTGGGAAGCAAGAGCAGGATTGGGGCTGGTGGGGAAAAAACTAGGCTTTCTGATGTCGAATTTTAGGGGTGTTTTCAAGGGCAGCCGGGCTGTGCACGATGGGAACCTGGGCGCCTACGCACACCTTACCTTTGCGCAACAGCGCACAATGGTCCACACACTTGTCGTTGTCCTTGTCCTTGGTGCTGAAGGCTGTGTTGTTGTGGTACCTCATGGAGTCGTGTGGAATGTTGCCACTGTAGTTGCCCAGGAAAAGGCGGTAGCTGTTCAACTCGTTGCCCAGGGTGAAATGGTTGTAATGAGCATAGCGGATGTTGCCGTTCCAGTCCTGCCGGGTTGGGAACAAGAGAGGGTTGGAGAGGAAGGGCCTTCTAACGGGAGGGTTTCCGGAGATCCGCGCTCAGTGCGTACTGTATATGCCCTGTATGTGCCCTTGAAAGAATCTTCCACCTCTTTCGGCAGTGTTTGCCTTGATGTGATGGAACTGCCATAGCAATTTCTGTTTTCAGCATTTTGCACACCAATCCTGCATCCACCACAGCATTTGCTAGCCTGGCTGAACTGAAACGAATAATCTGCCTGTGCCTTTATCTGTTTGGTTAAATGTGTGCTCTCTTGATCCTGAAGGCTCAAGGTGGATACAACTTTTTTTCCAACCAGGTTATGGTTAGGGCTTAAAGCATAGCAATGATAGTAAATTAAATAATTCCCTGCAGGACAGATCTTAGTCGGCCTTTAGCAGGCAGACGTCCACAGCAAACGTGTGTGGGAGAGCCACCAGGGCTGCCCGAGGACGTGTCCCGGGTTGATGCACAGATGGATGGCACCGCTAAGGACAGCGTCACTAGGGGCATGACCGAGTGGCTGGTCTTGGACACCCTTGCCAGGGTGAATCAGTCCCAAGGGAGGCACTGTCTGTCTGGCGCCCCAGGGCTGCTTTTCCTCCTAACATTGAAACCCTCCGCAATGGGTGTTTACGGTGCTCAAAGCCATCTGCTTACCTCCAGCTCGATACGCAGCGCAGTCGGCCGCTGGGAGAGTCGGTAGATGTGCTCGTTCCCCAGCCAGAAATCTCCATGGATGCTGCCAAACCCCTCCTTGTAATTCTTCCAGTCCCAGCTGAAAGAGATCAGGCCAACTTTGCGCCGCTGGATGATGGTCCAGCCTCCGCCGTCGGTCTCCATGTCGCAGAACACCTGGCGTAGCAGTGGGCGAGAGCAGAGGTTATAGCGGGGTAGTGGGGCTAGCGCTGCCCAGAACCGTATTTCTTTCACAGTTCACCACCACAACTTTGGGTGGACTGGAAAAATGGAGGGGAAATGATTGGAAGTGCTCCCCTCTCATCAATCACAGAAGCGAGCAAACGTGTGTGACTGTATAGGGCAGTGGTGGCCAACCTTTCAACATGAATGCTGGCCCTTTAAATGGTTGCATAGGTGAGGGCATTTCAGCAGGTGCAGCTGCTTTAGCAGCACCATCAGCACTTGCAGCTGCCAAGATTCTGTCTTCTACACAACTCCTAAGAACACAGTAGCCCCATGGTGGAAGGTTGGCCACCGCTGGTATAGGGGCTTGTCCCAAACAGTCGCTTCTCCCCTGCGCTGCAGCAGCCAGGGAAAATGAGCGCAAAGCACCCGGAGCACGTCTTACCTGAAGTTCTGGGGTCCCGAGGAACTCATCGGGGAGGAGTTTGTAAACACCGGAGGTTCTGTAATTCCTCTGATAAAGGGATGAGCAGTCATACACAGCATCTGTGTGACAAAAGGGGGAAGCAAGACGTTTGAACCGGAGCATTTGGAGAGGTCAGTCTGCTTCCTCTCCTCCCCCCAGCCCAGTGCTAATTTCCAAAGTAGGGATGGGCTTTTAAACTAATATTTTCTCAACATGTTTTTCCCTGCAATCTATTAAAGGAAATGAAACATCTGTAGATCCTACGGATAGCTTTTAGACATTGTTGCCTAGCTGACAAAGAATCCTGTTGCGTTTAAGCCTTAAAAATATCCTCTGTATTGCAATTTTACTGACGACTTTGTGGAACTGCAAACCCAGAAACCTTTGGGAGAAGGTGGGAGATGTTGGTTGGCTGTTGGCATGGACTTGCACCCCCAGAACCTCTCCTTTAGGAGAGAAGACCCAGAAAGTGGTACTCAGCAGTTTGATCGATGAGAGACTGACAAGAAATGTTTTGCTCAGGCTCTGTTGGCTGAGAGAGAGAGAGCGAGCCAACTGCCTCTTTCACATTTTTGAAATACTGCATCTCCTTGTCTCTTAAACGCCCTTACAACACTGATGGGAGCCTGAGCGTGTTTCCTGCTTCTTCAGATCCTAGTGTGTGGTGGATCTGATGGGCCACCAGGCCTGGAGCCAGCCTGCCTGTTTCAGTCGTGTATTTGGGCAGAGGAGCCAAATCGGCAGCTCCAGTCTGTTTTCCGCATCCAGGCCTGCTCCCGTTTGCAAGGCACACTCCCGCCCGAGCGAGCGTGTCCGTCCCCTTCTGTGTAGGAGCTGCACTCCCAGCTTCTTCCACAGCAGGGGAGGGGCTCTGCCTGGGTGGGGTTTTTATCTGTCCTGACAGCGTTGGCAGAGTACAGCCAGGTGAATGACTGACTTCCACCTGTTAAGAAGGCTTAAGTGCCAGCCACAACTCCCTCGCACCCATCGGCTCAAGTCCCTGCGTGGCTGGCTGCCTTCTGCCTGGGCTGGTTTGCTCTGCAAGCAGCACTTATCTCCTACCATGTATGCCTCAAGTAAGATGGGCTGCTTTTTAAAAACAAAACAGCTCTGCGTGCCATGATGCGGGTATTGGCCTTGGTTTCAGGAAACACTTTTTGCTGGGCCTGTGAAACTCTCACCCCTAACTGGTGTGGCCCACAGAGGTAGATGTGGGGGCCCACCAGTGGCATTGTGGGACAACACATAAGGACCGCTGGTGCTGAGAGGTGTGGATCACCTGCTTTGCATGCAGAAGGTTTCGGCCCTGGCAGCTTCTCCAGGTAGGGCTGCAAAGACCCTTGTCTGCAACCCTGGAGAGCCGCTGCCAGTATCCGGCTAGCTGGACCAGTGCCCTGACTCGGTGTCAGGTAGTTTCACGCTGCCTACGTCGGAGTTGACGATAGTCAGCTGGAAAGCGAGAAGGTCTGCAAGACTGATACTACGTGCGGTGTGTGGGGTGGGGTGCCCTACCCACCGCCAGCCAGGTCCTCTAAGGGCCTCATTCAGCAGGGTAAACCTGCGTCATGTTCACAACCTCCGTGAGCACTAAACCCAGTTTTACTCTCCTAGAGGTGGTGCTTAAGAGAGAGCCCCTTTTAAAAACCCCAAGGGTCCCTTTTAATCCACAAGAGCCCCAAGACCAAGGTCTGACAGTCATGTCGCTGTCACCTTAAAATGGCCACGGGTATAAGAAGTGCCTGGGTCAATTAGTTGGAAGCTGGTCTGCTCCAGCCCTCTGTTTCCAACTGTGGCTAGTTGGAGACATGTCAATTTCATGCCCATTTCCCTCCCAAAACCAAATTCTCCTCTTCCAGATTTTCATGAAGGCAGGGAAAATTCGTGAATTTGATTTGTTATAAAGTGTTGTTGAAGAGTAGTTTGAGACACTGGAGTTTAGATTAGGGTAGGTAAATGCGAAAAGCACCTCTGGGTTTTTGCTTAGCAGCATATTTGGAATCAAGGTATGCATTCTCTCTCTCACACACACACCCTTCATAAATCAGATTTATGGCAGTATTCAGTCCATAATCTATTCTGGACAACAACAATATCTCTAATGAAATTTTGAAGCTTTCAGAAGTTCCCTCTCTATCTTAACGTGCTCTTTAAGCTGGAGGAATTTGCAGAAGCACCTTGTACCTCACAGAGCAATCTAAGCATTAATGGAATTGCACTGCATGTATCATTCTGTTTTGTTTTAAATGACCCTTTCTTGAGAATCATAAAAATGTGGGAATATTGATATTCTAAAGATGGATGTCTTAGATCAATAGTTATCAAGCTGTCTTGGGAAAAGAAATCTAGCACAACAGCAAGCTTGTGGTCGTTTGGGAAAGTTCTGCAATTCTTGTAACAAACCTTTTGATCATCATCTTAGTAGAGGAGATGGTGAAATAGGAGAGATTTTAAACATACAAGCAGATGGTTTCTGTGTTCAGACTGAGAAGTTGGAAAGAGGTTTTCGGCAGATTCCGCAGGCGCAAGGTCTGTTCTTGCTCCTCAAACTCAGCTCAAATACTGATCCGATTCTAGCTGTATCTACTCAGAAGTGAACCCCACTGATTTCAGTGGGACTTACTACTCCTGAGTATGCAGTCTAAGTCACCATTCTGAGCACTCACCTGCACTCTGAACCTGTTCCAAACCTGTTGCTGGAGGCAATTTTTGTGGCAGAGGGCCTCTTTGAATGTGCCGTTTTTCTCTGCATGAGTGCTTTTGGAAAGACCGCCTGCGGAAAACAGGGTAGCCGAGAGGGTTTTCCAGGGAAGATCCGTGAGCAGCGGCAGGGGTCAGCAATCCTCTTGCATGCTGTCCCACCCGTCTATCTCTCCTGGAAAAATGTAGCAATCCCCCTGGGATTTGCAAAGTCCAGTGTGACCGTTTTCCACAGTGTCGTTCCAAGAACGTTCCCCAGTGCAAAGAACAGTGCGCCAGGCTTGACCCTACGGGAGCCTCGTTGCTTTCTCCTGCCTGCCGTTACCGGCAGCGCCTTTTAGGGTCCTAGGGAGGGAGGGAGGAATCCCTTCTTACCGGCAGACGTTTGCGTGACCGTTTGGGCTGCCTGGAGCTGCACGATGCCCAGCTGGCTGTTCATCTCGGAGTACTTCCCTTCCACGTCGCTGAGGCGCAGGTCTATCTGCTTGAAGCTGCTCTCCAGCTCCATCACCTGCATGATGGCGTTGCCCAGCTCGTCGTCCTGCTTCTTGCTCAGCTCCTCGATCAAGACGGAGAGGTTGGCCACCTGCATCTTCAGCTCCTTCATCTCCTCGCAGCAGCCTGCGGCCTTGGCGTGGACCACCTTCCTCTTGGGAGGCTTCTGCAGCCACGCCGGATACACCGCCAACGAGACAGTGATGACACAGAGCCAAGCCAGCTGAGCACTGCATATGGTCTGCATGTCTTCCTTTCCCTGGCTCCTGGTCTCTGCTTTCGAAAGTCCTCGCTTCTCCCGGAGGCGGAGCTGGCTTTCGTCTAAGAATTCTGCAGGTATGAAAGTTTTCTTGAAGGATAGTTGCAAGGTATACCTCTCAGTGAACCCAGTCTCTAAAGGTGGAGTCTCTGCTCTCTAGACGTTTGTGTGTGTGTGTGTGTGTGTGTGTCTCTCTCTCTCTCACACACAGCACCTTAAATATCCATTGCTCCTGGGTCCCTCCCCCCCCTCTGCCATGCACAGCCTACAAAGCCACTCCCAACCCATCTGTTCATATCGGTTGAAGCCAAGGCAGCTTTGGGTGTTTTGGTTTGTGTTTTTTTTCCTGAAGGAGGGTGGGTGGGTTGGAAGTTTTCCCTCCTGAGCTCTGTCATTCTCTCAGGTAGGAGCAAAGAGTGGGGGAACTGTGGGAGTTGCCAGGAACTGCATCCTATTGGATTTTAGCCTTCCCAGTGACTAACCGCCTGGCCTGCCAAGGAATATAACAGGACCGTAAGTCCCGTAACTGGAAGGGGTTCTGCAGGTCTCCTGATTATGTAACGGGCTGGATACGTGCCCTCTCCTGGGGGGTAATCCCTTTTTCAAGAGTCAATTAAGAGAGCCAGCGTGAGTTGTACCTCTGGTATGTTCTTCTGGCTGGCTCAGTAGAAAGGATCAAAAGGCCAACTGGTTCGTGCTCCCGACTGGGAGGAAAGGGCTGTGTTGTGCCACAAACAGGTACCCCACTTGCAGAGCAGGTGACTCAAGCAAGGAGAGAGCAGCATGCTTGATCCGACTGAGGTTCTCCCTCTGGTCCGGTTGCCTGTGAGCAACACCTGTTCATTGTGACGTCGTCAGGTGCAGCTCTAAGCCACCAGGTATGGCAGTCCCCGACACCCAAGAGGTAGTGTGAAGGGTGAAGCAGAGACGTGGTGGTGCCCGCTGCCTTTTGGGGACCCTTGTCCCCCATGACTGATCTTCTCGCCAAAGGACCCTTGCTAGGCTCCCACACAAGCCCAGGTTTCCCCAGAAGAACGCAGTTTGAAAATGTCTGCACTGGTGGATGGTTGAGCAAGGATCTGGTGCTCTCTTGGGTCACCAGTCAGGCCTGATATGGCTGCCTTTGCAACAAAACATCTTAGTTGGCTTGTTTTTAGACAAACTCTTCCACCTATTTTCAGAGAAATGTCTTTGGGGGAAAAACCCCAGCTCAGAAAAGTGGCAATAAAGCTGTTGGCCTTACTCCGTGGAGGTAGAGAAGTCTCTCAGTGGTGGAGTTACAACTTCTGGATGCAGAAGCGTTCAGGATCAGTCCCTGGCATTCCACAGAAGAAGGGTCTCAAGGGAAGGCCTCTTTCTGAACCCCTGGGGAAGGCCTCTTTCTGAACCCCTGCTGCGCCGCATCTCCAGTCGTGAGCCGGATGGGCCTGTGGTCTGACTGTAGCGTTTTCTCTGCATCCTGAACTGGTCTGACTGTAGCGTTTTCTCTGCATCCTGAACTGGTCTGACTGTAGCGTTTTCTCTGCATCCTGAACTGGTCTGACTGTAGCGTTTTCTCTGCATCCTGAACTCCATGGAACAAGAGGCTTCCAAACAGCCAAGCCCCCTAGTATCTTCCCAAGCAAACCAGTGGTGGTCGTCTTGCTGGGACGGAGTGGGGGGGGATTGCACAGGAGCGCAGGCAGGAATCCAGGGTGGCGGCACAGATGTCGCTGCCTCTGCATGGTTGACGTTTGGTGTGGGGAGGAGGCACCCACCTCCCGAAGTCCCCCCTCCCTTAGCTGTGCTTTCTGCGCACACCGCAGCCTCGGGCGCTCGTGCTTTTTCGTGACCTGAGATGCCACCAAAGTCCCGCACGCAGAAGCAGCAGCATTGCTGGACCAACACGCAGAAGATGCATGGTTACTCCGGACATTCAGCCGCCGCCGCCGCTTGCGTTGCTAGGGAGGCCCTTTTTGCCAGAACTCCTGACTCAGAGAAATTGCTGCCTCAAAATAGGCAGGGCGTCAACCCCCCTTGCCCAGCCCCAACCCTTGACCTTTTTCATTCTCTCCATAATCCTGTCTGAGTTCCCCTCCCAGCCACCGTTTCTGTCATTCCCAGGGGCGAATTCTTCTCTGGGCTTCTTGTGATGAGAAACATATTTACCAAATGGAAGGCCAAGGAAAGGAGCATGCTGAGTTCCCCTAGTTGTCCCTGTTCCCCTGGTGCCTAGCGCTCTCTCTCTCTCTCTCTCTCTCTCTCTCAGTTACACCTCATCTAGCTTCTGCCAAGTCTGGGCTGCTGGGATTTCAGCATTTTCAGCCAAAGGTCCCAGGTTCATTCCAGATCGCATTTCCAAGGATTCGGAGGACAATTCCCACCTGAAAACATGCGAGTTGGTGTTGACAACCCTGAGCTAGACGGACCGAGATTCTGACTCCGTGGAAGGGCAGCTTCCTATGTGCCTGACCTTTCCCTGTCTCCTTCTCTTAGGCTGCGACAGGACTCCCTTGGGTCTTGGCGCCCAATAGCCAGCTAGAACTCTGCCGAGACCAATCAAGGGACTTGCCCTGCTCCTCCAGTGAGTTCACATGAGCCGAGTCCAGGACTTGAACCCATCTTTTTCTGGCCTGCGTTCCTTCCCTTTGTCTACACAACCTGTAGTAACAAGACTTGCCTGTGTTATGTAAAAGAAACAATACGCTGGAGAGGAGTTGTGTTTTTCACTTAAAGAACAAGCTTTAGACTCAAGGCCCCTGACAAAACTAAAAACACAGCACAACAAAACAAACTCGGTTTTATGAGAGGATGTCAGAGGCTTATGAAAACCAAAGTAATTTTACATTGATGATGAGAAGATTATGGTGATGAAGAAACCACAAGGCACATGTTCTTTTCTCCACTTAGTGCTGTTTTTTTTTTAAAAAAATCACTTCCTAAGAAAACGAGGCCGTTTCTTTGATTCTGGGGAAACTGTATTAGTGGAGCTGAAACCTAATTGGAGTTTCAAAAGGTGCCCTGTGTTGGCATGTGGGCACATGTGTTCTCCAGTGTAAAAGATCATCCTAGTTCCACATGTTCATGGACTTCGGCTTGTAGTTATAACTCATATGCCCAATAGTTTTTAAAGGCATTTGTGGAGCTCAGAGGCCTCTTCCATTTCTTTTCTTCAAAACCCTGGGGAAACTTCAGAGAAAACAATTCCTCTAGAACCAGCCACCCAACACAAGGAAAAACATCCACCTGTTTCTTACCAACTAAATTTGCGGAGACTCCCAGCAGCAGGAATATGAGTCCCTTGAGAGGTGGTCTGCAACAGCCTGAATGTTTTTCCTCCCCTGCTTGTCCTTTGCTGGGCAAAGCTTGCTGGAAAACAGTCTTGTAATTTCTCAAGAATGTTACAGAATTTTCAAAACATATTGGTGCTGGGGGACCCAAGCCAACGCTCGGGGTGCTGATTGATGCCTGAGGAGGCGGGGCAAGGAGGAAGCAATGTGTTGAATGTCCTGTCACAGCCCTGCTTGGAAACCAGTCGACTCAACGGTTAGTCACTGGCTTCTTGGAAAGGTCCTTCTCTGTCCCACCCCATCTGCCCCTGGTCCTTCCTTCCAGCCTCCTCTGAGATCTTTGTCTGTTTTTAAGTGACCTGCCTTCCCTTCAAAAACCACGCACAGTTCCAGTCAGTGCTGGGAAAACTCATTTCAGAATCTGTCAATAGGCCATCAATAACAGTTCAGCCTCTCGCAAAGATGCCTACAACAGACCTTGCATACCTTGGGCAGAATATTCTTGGCAAAAGCTCTGGTCTGTGTGCACTGTTCATTTCTTGCCTAGACTACCGCAGTCTCCTCTCAGGCCATTGTCTCACCTTGGTCCCCTCTCTATCTGTTGCCAAAATCATTTGTCTTTCCTTGCTTGGGCCACCTGATGCCCCTCCTTTGCAACCCCTCCGCAGGCTCCCTGTTGCTACCAGATTCTGCGCAAGCTTTTCAGACTTGCCTTCGAAGCCCACCATGGCCTTGCCCCCCCTTATCTCCCCGCTCTTTTATTCTGACTAGAATTGGCACCGAAATTTGGAAAAAGTGAAATTTGAAACCAATTTCAGGGTTCCTCTCAAGGAGAAATATCTGAGAATTTTCGAGGGGAGTGGATTTCAGTAAAATGAGAGATGTCTCCGTGGTTTTCTGCCCACCGCCACATCCCTGCCAATGACCTTTGCTTCCCTGGCTCCATTCATTTCATGGTGTCCTGCAGGCTACAAGATCCTGCTGCGCTGTGTGCACGAGTGTGTGTTTCATCGGCTCTTCTGCAAACCTCAGTATCTATTCTAAGGACTGAAATGGCTGCAGACAGATCTCTGCTCTGCCGAGAGAAAGAGACTGGAAAAGGAGGTTGACAGCTGCAAATCTTGCCCCCGTTTCTTCCTCTCCTAAGATTTAAGAAGAAGTTCCGTCTTGTTCGGTCTTGTTCGAAGTGCGAAATATCTTTCTCCCTTTGACAAGTTGCCAAAAGAGAGGATCGGCCTGCTAGACAGAAGCAGTGAAGAAGCACCACTAATTATGGAAGAGAGAGAAGGAGAAGGAAAGAGACAGCGATAATGGTCAATTTGTCGGTAGGTGTTGACAAGAGAGATAAAGTTGGAAGTAATTAAGTGTCTGACATGCAGAGAGTGATGCACTTGCCCACAGGGAACCTTGAGCTGTGAAATATGACTATTTATCACTTTTACAACACTGCGCTGACGAGTTCTTGCTCGAGGAGGAAAGCAGACCTGGTTCTTATCTTCTGGAGGCAGCAGAATTATGTCGTCTTGTTTGTCGATACCCTTGATGTCAACAAGTAATGGGAAGAGGGGTTGGAAGCTGCAGCGGGCTGCCAAACAGAGCAACCCCTTTCTCGACAATGATGGATAAGCAGGGACTTGGTGCGCCAGAGCTTAAAACCCCATGCTGCTTCTTCTCGGTGGAGGTGGGGCCCTTCGGAACATAGGAAGCCATGTGTGCGGAGCCGGACTTAGCCCGTTGAGTTCAGCAACGCTCGCCAGGGTTTCAAACAGGAAATTTTCTCTACTCTACAGCCCCCTGATATTTTTATGGAGAGGAAATAAGCCTTGCTTTGAACCCTTCTAGTTCATCCCACAATAAAAGAGAGTACAGTCAGAAGTTGCAGTAAAACCAGCTCTGCCAAGTCCCAGGCAAACACATAAAAGAGAAAGTCGTAATGACAAATAGGCACATGGGGAGGTGTGCTGGGGCCTCTCGTTTATAGGCTGACCAGGTCCCCTCCAGAGGCTCATAAAAGCAGCATGAAGTCTAAACATTTCAGAGGATTACAGTCTGTCACTCCGCTGGGCAGGTGTGCCAGGTTTGCAAGGGGGACTGGCCTAGCTGGTTCTTTCTCCAGACCAGACGGGAGACAAAACGCCGAGGTGTTTTGTTCTCACGGCACTGCCAAAAGAGGTTTCTTGGCATCGTATGCGCTGCGTCGTGCCAGGCGCCAAAGCGAACTCTGCAAATGCCACTTCCGCTGTGCCGCCGATCCCACTGGTCTCCCTCAACCCCTGCCACGCTGGATTGCAGCAGGTTACGTTTTGCGTGCCTGCATGCCTACACGTGTTCGCTATGACGTGACACTTTTATTCATTTAAAGTTGACCAGGAAGGATACTCCTGGATCATTCATGTCAGCCATGGCTCCTCCCCTCCTTTTATCCTCACATCAGCCCTTCCTGCTGAATGAAGTCATTTTTCCCTTATTGTGAAAAGATTAATTAACATTAATCTGTGGAACTCCTTGCCACAGGATAGGGTGATGGCGCCTGGCCTAGATGCCTTTAAAAAGGAATTGGATAGATTCATGGAGGAAAAGTCCATCACAGGTTACAAGCCATAAGCTACCTCCTGCCTTTAGAAGTACAGTAGGTTTTCTCTGTGCCAGGTAGAAGGGAGAGGCAACAGGATACAGGTACCTTGTTGTCTTTTGTGCTCCCTGAGGCATCTGGTGGGGCCACTGTGAGATACAGGAAGCTGGACTGGATGGGCCCCCTTTGGCCTGATCCAGCAGCTGGGCTCTTCTTATGGTCTTGTGTTATAGTTTCCTTTTAAATGTGTTTGATTTTTGCAAATGACCCCCTCTTGTTCACCATTAGAGCCAGACTGATGCGGCCCTGGCAGCTGAGACTTCGGGGGCCCGTGTTCTAAGAGATTTGAAGTCCCTTTTCAAGGGGAAATAACCTCAGAAGGCCCCCACCCACCCAGGGAGGGCCGTGGTTTTGAACTTGCATACGTGGACGATCAGGAGCAGCAACAGGCTGAGGAGAGGAAGTCCGAGCTTAAGTCCGCGCAGCCTGGAGGAAATTAAAGCAAAGACAAAGCGCAAACAGGGCAGCCTTGCTGAAGTCGCTTTCTGCTAAATCTCACTCCAAGCCTGGAATCACGTGGCAGCGGCAGCAGGCGAGGGGGGCGGGAGAGTCGGTGCCGAGGAAAACACTGCTGCAGCAATGGGGCTGCTGGAGAATCTGGTTGCATCTCGCACTTTATTTTAGTTGTATGTAAAACAGTGGTGCCCAGCCGAGAAGGCTCCCACAGCGGCTTGCAGAAAATCAGTCCTGGCTTCAAACGCCGAATGGGTGGCATTATTTATTTTATTTTTTATTTATTTACAATATTTCTATCCCGCCTTTCTCCCCAAAGGGGGACCCAAGGCGGCTTACACAAAAATAACATACAAAAAATACAAATAGATAATTACTTTTTAAACAGCAAAAAAAAAAGGTAATAAAAACATCTAAAAATTGATTAAAAAATTACATTTAAAACAAGATCATAAAAACAGCAGCACCCCACCCGTACCAGCAAGAGGTTAAAAAGGCAAAGGCTCAGAAGGCTTCTTTGAACAAGAAGGTTTTTAGGCCTCGCTGGAAAGTGTCCAAAGAGGGAGCAGTTCGTAAGTAAAAGGGGAGGGAATTCCATAAGGTTGGTGCCACTACTGAGAAGGCCCTATTTCTGGCCGTCGCACCTCCCTGGGCGACGGCACCCGCAAAAGGGCGTTGTAAAGTGGCTGTACCCATGACTTGCCTAATATGTGACCAGCGCAATCATGTTTGCCTGTGTCTAGTTGTTGCCTGACTAGTGGCATCACTAGCTCTGACTGTTCTGCAGAAAGGGGGCCGGGGCAGTGTTGTGACAGTGGAAGTTTCCAAGTCGCCTGCGGGTTTGAAATGAGACCGCTTTCTGCAGTGGCCAGTCTGCTGAAACTCCCCTAGCAATCTACTTTCCGAACGTGTGACGCTCTGGCCTCATAGTCATGGCTTGGGACCAAAATACTTGAGGGCTGTCCCTCCCCGCGTGAATCTGCACGTACCGTGAGCTCATCAAGAGAGGTTCTGTTGCGGCCGGGTGCCGTCGCCTTTGGAGGTATTGGTAGTGGCTCCTGCGGACCGCAGTGTCCTGTTCAGCCATCACCAGCAAATGCCTTAAATGTCCTGTTGTCCGTCCTTTTGTCTTCCCAGCATTAACAACAAACTGCAGCAGCCTGAGGCAGCATCGGGGGTCCTGGAATACGCAATGAAACACTTTGGGGAACTCGTGAGTACTCTTCCTTTTTCACGTTTGAATGAGAGAGAGGCTGTGTTTTGACTTTGTGGAACAAGACAGTTCTGAGTGAAGGCATGTATGTTCTCTAGCAGTCACATTATAAAAGAAAAGCGAGATCTGGAGCTTGAGATCCGGACCGGGTTCTAATTTGAAAGACCGGACTAGGTGCCGTCTCTAGATGGGTGGCAGCAGTGGCATTCCTCAGGCAGTTGGCACCCAGGGTGGGCTGCTCAAAGCCAAGGGTGGACCTGGCTTGGTGTTTGGGAGTTTTTAGTTCAGGAAAAGGCGGCTAAAAGGGGGGCATGGTAGTAGATCACAAAACTAAGCACATGTCATGGAGGAAGTGGACAGAGATAACTTTCCTCCTCTTTCCCATGTTACAACGTCCAGTGAACTTGCTGGGTGGTAGATTCAAGGCAGAGAAAAGAGAGTCCTAGTTCACTGATTTGTGGAACTCAGTGCCACAGGATGTGTGTGATGGAAGCCACTAGCTTCGCCAAAAAGGAATTAGAAAAAATCCTGGAGGAGATGAGGTCTAAAAATGTCTGATCGTCAGGGTGGCTGTCTAGAACACCCGTGTCTGGAGGCAGGTAGCTGCGGAATTCGAGGCGCTGAACGGGAGCAGCACCGAGGGAGGGAGGGCTGTGCCTTTGGTCTCCTGCTTGTGCACTTCCTGGCTGTGGCCCCGGTGGGCAGCAGGAGACTGGACTCCATTCACCTCTGGGCTGACCCAGCAGGGCTCTTCTGAATGCTCTTCTCCTTCCACAGACGAGCTCAGGGGACTATTTTAGGGAGCTATTTTATCCTTGCCTTCCAAGACAGGTTAGGCGGAGAGAGTTATTGGCCCAAGACCACCCTGTGAGCGTCAGGACTTGAACCCATGGCCAGTGCTCACCACAGCCCCCCACTGTTTTTGCTCAGTTTCCGGTTCAGTGTTGCGGGGAACGTGCAGCTTGTTACCCAGTTCCGCTGCCTTTTGTGGGGCGTCTTCACAGCCCACCGGAGCTGATGCTAACCCCCATCACCCCCGGCCATTTTTTTTCGAACATGAATCCCGTGGACCCCCTGATCGTCGAAGCACTTCAGCATATTCTGTAGGCTTTGCAGCAGCAGCAGCCGCCTGGCAGCCATGTTCAGGCTGGAGCCAGCGCGGCGCAGGCTCACGTGGAGGAGGCGGCTTCTGCAGTGCTGTGTGTGTAGCTTGATCCTGCCTGAAGGCCCTGAAAGAATCCACTGCCTGGCATCTGTCGCAGCAAGAACTGCCAAGGGCTGCGCAAGACGGAAAGCTGGGCTGGAGAGGAGAGCAAACCATCCCCAAAGGGTCCCGGGGTGGGTTGCCGGCGGCTGCTGCTGCTGCGGGTGGTTTTTTCAGCACCGTGAAACGAAAATCCTTCAAGCAAGCAAGATTTGTTTTGCGGGATTTAAAGCCCATCCTCGAGGAGTCCTTTTTGTTTTGTGTTGAAGCTGACTTCTCCAGGGCAGGGGGCAGCCGTTTTTCTCAGCCGTAAGACTCCTCCCTGGCTGCCGAGTCCTGGCTGGCGGCTCGTGGACCTGGCCGTTCATCGCCTCCTGCCCAGTCCTCCTCCTCCCTGCTGCTCTTGTTTAGACCTTGATGTGACTGGGGCTTGGCACTGACGGGGAGCAGACAGCAGGGTGCAGGGAGTTCTGCTGCTGTTGCCAGCCTCCCTTCAGACGAAACAGAGCGAGCAGGTCGCCTTTGTTGTCCTGTGAGATGATAACTGTGGCCTGAAGCACCAATAGATATTCTTGGGAAAGACTTGAAGTCAGCGGAGAGCTCAGGTGGTCTCAGGATGGCTAAGAGGTTGAGCCTGGGAACGCCTTCCGATGTTGGGAACTCACTAGAGAGACCAACTGCTGCCCCCCCGCACACACCCCTTTGTAATATGGGTATATGCTCGTAAATTTGCAACCGAGATGGCAGCCTCCCTCCACTTTGTGCTCTGTGTTGTCCCCTCCCCTCCCTACAAGACTGTTCCCATTATCTTTGCACTCTAGTTCCTAGTCAGTCTAAGGGAGCAGTCAAAGACAAATTAAGAATTCTCCTTGCCATAGGCCTAGTATCAATCACCCCTGTCCAATTCTTATTTGTCCTTGTATATGAAAGGCTATCGGGGCTTATTTTAGATAGACCTACTGAACCCTTTCAGGTGCTCTAGCTGTGTCTGAGGAAAAATTCCTTTTGATTAGTTTATGAAATACGTACGGGCATTAACCAGATAGGGGCACAGCTGCCGCAGTTAATGCCGCAGTTAATGTAGGCTATGTTCTGGACATGCCAGGCTCTGTGACAGGGCTGATCGCTACACAGCTGAACCCAAGGAACAAGCTTATCCTCCACTTTCTATTCTCTACCAATATCATGGGTTGCGTGTCTGTAGATCTGACTTATCCTCGGAAGTCCGTCACGAGGTTTTCCAAAGCGGTTGGGCGTCGCTTTGCTCTGTGCCCCCCCCCTGCAGGAAATCCAAGCGACCTGGTACGAGAAGCTGCACGAGTGGGAAGATGCTCTGGTGGCCTACGACAAGAAGATGGACACCAACAAAGACGACCCGGAACTGATGCTGGGACGCATGCGCTGCTTGGAAGCCCTGGGGGAATGGTAAGCATTGTGGGGGTGGGCTGGGGTGGGCTTCCCTCGCATCTGCCTTTGTCCCTCAAGCACACTTTTGTCGTCCTATTGCGCCCCTCTTGAGTCTGTTTCCACAGCACTTGTCAAGGAGTGGACACTTGTTTTTCATGTGCACGTTACTTTTTTTTTTTTTGGCGGCGTTCGTATCTCAAACAGCACTTTCTAAAATTGAGTGGAGGGAGAGTTAGAACAGACAAAAGAAAATATTTCTTTACCCAGCGTGTAATTCATCTGTGGAACTCCTTGCCACAGGATGTGGTGATGGCATCTGGCCTAGATGCCTTTAAAAGGGGTTTGGACAGATTCATGGAGGAAAAGACCATCACAGGTTACAAGCCATAAGCAACCTCCTGGTTTTAGAAGTGGGTTTTCTCTGTGCCAGGTGCAAGGGAGTGGCGACTGGACACAGGTATCTTGTTGTCTTGTGTGCTCCCTGAGGCATCTGGTGGGGCCACTGTGTGACACAGGAAGCTGGACTAGATGGGCTTTTGGCCTGATCCAGCAGGGCTATTCTTATGTACTTATGTTCTTATGTTTCTTGCCGTGCTCAAACACCAGCGTTTGGCCGCTGAGAAAACATGCCTCTTCTGTCCTCAGTAAGGGCACCCCTTGGCATGTGTGGGCTTAGCCAGTGTGGGCTTAGTCTGCACCTGCGGCAGAAGCAGGCGATGAACTGCTGAGATGGTAGAGATGGAACCGCCTTCCAGGAATCCATCTTAATCGATCTTAGGTCTGTTGATTCGGGAACATTTTTGAGAGCTTCAGCCGAAAAGCAGTTAGACGTTTTTAAATTAAAATAAAATCCCTGCCCCTTGGTCCCACAGTGGCCAGATGCGGCTAGTGGGACTTGGGCGAAGGACCATGCCAGGAAAATGACGGTGTGGCGGGGGTGCACTTCAGAGCCCTTCCTGTCAGGAGGAGTCTTTATAGCCGTGATCGGCAGCGTGCAGATTACGTGTGTTTTGGAGGTGGGGGGTAGGGGTGGCGGCTGTGCTTTCTGGAGGCTAATTGGAGAAGGCAGGTTCCGTGCAACATAGTGTTTGCTTCAGCCCGGAGGGTGCAGCACATCTGGGCAAATCCTGCCTAAATCACTGAACGCCTCATGTCATCGAACCTCGGCTTTGATGGGTCCTGACATGAACCCAGGCTGATGGCACACGTCAAGGGAAAGATGCTTCTCCACTGAAGTCACTAAGCAAACCCAGTGGCTTGGATGTTGTGCAGCGCTACCTACCTGAGGTCATTCCTGCCAAGGGCCTTGCTGGGTCAGGCCACAGGCCCACAGGGTCTGGCTTTCTGCTTTCCACAGCAGCTCACTGAATGCCTCTGGGAAGCCCATAAACGAGACCCCTCTTTTGCTTCCCAGCATCTGGTATTCAGAGGCACACAGCCTCTGAATACCGTTAAATGTTGTTATTTATTGATGTCATTTAAAATATTTGTCTCTTGTCCTTTCACCCCCACCATCAGGGTGGCTAACAGCATTTTAAAGTAACATACATGCAATCAACAATTAAATATGTGGGAGACGAGAAAACAAAACAAAAACCTCTTTATCGCCTCAGAGATTCAGGGCTGCAAAAACAGATGTGCATTCAGCAGAAAATACACTGGAACAGGCAAGTCTTCACTGCACACTGGAGCCGGAGCTACACTACAGGCAGAGGCTCTGCCGCCACCTGTGCCTCCGCCTCCGCGCTGGAAGCGGGGGAGTGTCTTCCAGCCTGTTGTCCCTCATGTTGTCCCGCCTTCTTAAGAAGGTGATTGGAGGCCACTCTCCCCCCCTCTCCTGCGATTGGTAGGCTGCAGTAGCTCCGCGAACCGCCCCCTAGCTCTGCGTCCCCACCCCCTGAAAAATAGAACTCCAGCTTGAGGTACGTGCCGGCAGTGTGGAGGTCGCGGCGGCTCCACCTGCTTCAAAAATCAGGTCAGAAGCTCTGCGACGCGTGTAATGTAGCTCTGGATTTAGACAGCTGGTGATGGAAGCCAGCCAGAACCAGCCAAGGGAGAGAGTGCCACAATTTTGGGCTGTGCCACCACCAAGAAGGCCTTGTCTCACATTTCCACCCACTGCACTTCTTCAAGACAGAGCTGGCCACCAAGGATGAGCACAGCTGGGAGGAGGTTCATGTGGGAGAAGATGGCTTTGCTGTCTTAATTAACCCTCATCTTGATTTCAATAGAATCAAACTGGCTGAACAAATTCTAGTTTGGTCATTTCACGCTGGAATCTTCCTTTTTGAAGCTCCATTGTTGAAGAATGTTGACGTTCAGGTCAACAGCTGAGCATCCTGGGAGACTGAAATGTTCTCCCTGTGCTTGCTGAATGTTGCCGTGTCAGATTCGTTTCCCTTTATTATTTTATTGACCTGTTTGCCCTGAGTAGACAGCAGAAGGGCACCTTTGGCAGGTGGAGGCATTTATCGCACTGGGGGAAAAACGAGCCCCTGCTGGTACGGATGACGTTCGTAGGCCCTGTAATTGCGTTTCCTGAATAGAGGTGAAGACTGAATTAACACCTGAGCTTGTTTCAGGATTTGTGTCTTTTTGTGTTGCCGTCTTCTGTTATGCTTTGATTGGCTGCGTTTCATAGCGTGCTGCTGCATGCTTATCGCCCTCGCTTGGTTTTGCTTTCTCGAACTGGCATTGTGCAGTGCCAAAACCTAATGGTTTTACGTGTGAGCGAGCGAGCACAGGCACACCCACGTTTTTCCCGTCGTCTGTTTTTTTGGGTAAGCCACTCTGGGAGCTTCGTTGGCTGAAGGGTGGGGTGCAAACGCTTTCACTCCCTGCAGTGCGAGACTCTTGTGTTTCTCTTCGCAGGGGGCAGCTCCACCAGCAGTGCTGCGAGAAGTGGACCTTGGTAAACGACGAGACCCAGGCGAAGATGGCCAGGATGGCTGCAGCTGCGGCTTGGGGCTTAGGTAAATGTCCTGCCCGTGCTGGCTGATCACCGCCTGACAGGCACGGCAGTCGATGAAGAACGGGAGTTCCCCAGAGGGAGGCTCCTGTAGTGTCAGAGTTGCAATGTACACACAGCGCCGGGGGGGGGGGGTGTTAGGAGAACATGGGCTCACCCCACCCTCTAGGGCCCCATGCCCACTTGGTCAAATGCTTGCACGTCCTAGTGCAGGGGTGTAAGCCAAGAGGAGAGGCCAGCTTCTCCAGGGTGCTCCGGATTCCCCACTGTTCCAGATGACACTGCAGGGCTGCAGAGACTTCTCAGTGTGAGGTCAGTTGGACGTTCTAAGGGGACCATTGTAGACCTGATCCGTGATCTGCTGGATCAGGCCCAGGGCCCACCTAGTCCAGCTTCCTGCATCTCACAGTGGCCCATCAGATGCCTCTGGGAGCACACAAGACAAGAAGAGACCTGTTGCCATTCCCTTGCTTCTGGTAGATAGGCTACCTCTAAAACCCGGAGGTTGCATACAGTCGTCAGGACTTGAAATCTGTGATGGACTTGTCCTCCATAAAACTGTCTTTTCCTCCATAAACCTTTCAAAGGTGTCTAGGCCAAGTACCATCACAATATCCAGTGGCAAGGAGTTCCACAGATTGATGACCCTAAGATACAGCAAGGTCAAACAGGTTGGCCACACCACAATCCACCCTAAGTGAGCGAGCCTACACCAGCTTTCTGCTGGCTTGAGGCTGTTTTGTCTCTTCCCTCCTCAAATATACATGGTCTCTCTTACTCTTTGGCTCCGGCTTGCCAGGTGTCTGTAAATCCCAGTCCCAGAGCAGACAGCCATGATCAGTTCCTCTTGAACACAGGCAGGTGTCAAGCATAGGCAGATATAGTCGGGTAGAAAATGTGCTGAAAATGAGGAAAGAATCTTCTGTAATGAAGCAGGCATTATGGGTTTTCTAGCCATGTTTATTATTTGAGAAAAATATTATTATTTCTCAAATAATAAACATGGCTAGAAAACCCATAATGCCTGCTTCATTACAAATTGTACCAAGCCATGAAAGTTTCCATAGTACAAAGAATCTTCTGTTTCCGAGAGAGGTTCGGCAGAGTAGATAGGGGGGTTGTCGCATCTCCTTCTCGCCAGGAGGTGTGATGAAAAGGTTGGCCTGGCTTCTGTGGGAGATGCTTTGGGCCTCTGCAGCATCCCTTTCTCAGGGGCGAAGGTCGCTCATCCACTGGCCTCCCTCCCAGCTCAGTCTGCATGTCCAGACCGCCTGTGTCTGTCTGTCTCTCTCTCTCTGCAGGTCAATGGGACAGCATGGAGGAATACACCTGCATGATCCCAAGGGACACCCACGATGGCGCCTTCTACCGAGCCGTGCTGGCGCTGCATCAGGATCTCTTCTCATTGGCCCAGCAGGTTCGTCGTCGTCGTCATCCTTTCCGATCCCCGCTTGGGTGGCTGTGAAGTCCATTAGACTAACCACTGGGAAGGGCCTTCCTGCTCTTTCAGTCACCTTGGGCTGTTTTTGCTTTGCAGTCCTGCATTCGCTCCCATTCTCTGCTTGCATTTCTGGTTCTCTGAACCTCTGCAAACTGAGGCAGTCTATCTGATTGACTTAGGGCAATTGAGGAAGAGTATTTTCTTGACTTGGGGTGATTGCTTGGGCAGGAGGGCAAACAGCACACGTCTGTAATGGTTTACTAATCTACAAGAATTTGCCGCGTGTTCTCATTTGTGACCTAAAACAATCATCTTATGTTTGTATGTTGTGTTTGTAAATCCATGCATAGCAAAACTAGAAAGACTGCAGTTTAGTCCCCAAAACCTGACACACAGCTTTGCTCGGAAAGTTGCATTTCAAGGCCTTCTAGTCCTTGTGTTGACTTAAATTTCTTTATACCCATGTAGTATCTTGCATTGGCCTCAGTTGGAGGATTAGAGAACACTTCACGCATCTGATGAAATGGGCTTTAGTCTGCCAAAGCTTCTGCCACAGTAAATCTGTTGGTCTTTGGGGTAGTGCAGACCGATGGCAGCTTCTCTCTCCTGGAGGGCTGACAAAGCTTTTCTTGCTGCTTACCGGTTGCGCTCCCCAGCAAGGCGAGTGGCAATTTGCAAGCCTGCCCTTTGGTCTAATCCAGCCTGGGAGCTCTCCTCCTGCGCCAGTCAAAATGCTGCTGTCCCAGATGCACGTTGTTACTTGTGCAGATGTGAAACGTGTCGATTTGCCATCTGAGGAAGCCTGCATTTGGGAAACCCACCCACCCCCCGTGCCCACCACTCAAACTCTGCGGAAGTTGTAGAACTGGATTCTTTTCTTCCTTTTTCCCTGAAGAGGAATCCAATCTGTCTTGTCAGAATCTGTCTACATCTCTGCTGGTGTGAACAAGAAAACTCAGCCTGGCATTTTGAAAGGACGCGGTTTCTGTAATTACCCTCTTTCACACCTTGAGAAGTGACGGGCAGGGGTGGGAGACCTTACCTGAAGCCCTGGTTACCTGCAGCAGCCATGTTTCGGGCCTCTATTCTGCTCGTCTGGAAATCGGAACATGAGCCTGTAAGATGCAGAGATGCAGATTTTGGTGCACAGGGAACCGGTGGCACAGGGTCCTGCAACCCTCAGAGCAGCCATTCTGTGATGGCCCCTGCAGCCGCCCCTGCAGCTCTTCCCGGACAGGTAGATTCATGTGGCCGAAGGCCGTCCTCAAGGCCCAGACTGTGTAAGACTGTAAAGGCGACTACCAGCACCTTGAACAGAAGGGAAGCCAGTGTCGTTCTTGCAGGAGGGGGGTGCTGTGCTCCCCCCGCCACGTGGCCCTCAGCAGCAGCCTGACTGCAGCATTCTGAGCCAGTGGCAGTGTCTGCACCCTTTTCGAGGGCAGCCCCACCTCGAGCGTGTGGTCATAATCCATCGGTTTGGATGTTGCCATCCATCGTTGTCCTCAGCTTGTACCAGTCTCTGAGGAAAAGAAATCTTAGCAGCTGCCTTCTCTCTGTGTTTTCCTCCTCAGTGCATCGACAAAGCCCGAGACCTGTTAGATGCGGAGCTGACCGCCATGGCAGGGGAGAGCTACAGTCGCGCCTATGGGGTGAGCATGTTGCCTCCCGGCCTCGGGCCCGAATCTCCTTTCAGGATTGGTGCCAGTGCAGCATCGGTGATTGGGATGGAATGTGATTGACGGTTTCCTTTAGGCGATGGTATCCTGCCAGATGCTCTCGGAGCTGGAAGAAGTCATGCAGTATAAGCTTGTCCCAGAACGGCGCGAGATCATCCGCCAGATCTGGTGGGAGAGGCTGCAGGTAAGAACACCGCTGTCAAGGCCTGGCCCAAGTGGTGCCTGGAGCAGTGATCGTGCAGGCCCCGTTTCAGAAGCCCCAAACGCGCCCAGCTTCTCTTCGCTGATCCATCTATACCCAACCCTATCCAATGCTCGGAGTAGGGCAGAGAGGGCACACGGTGAACTTCTATTGCTGAGCGACGGATTGATTCAGCTCCGCTTCTCGGCTGCTGACGTGGTCGTATATGGCGAAAGGGTTGAGCTGGGAATCGGGGCTTCCCTTCACGGTGAGAATTGCCCCTTTATTCCTCATTTATTCCGTTTATTTATGAGGAGAACCCAAAGAAACAAACCCCGGCAAGAGAAACGTCGGCGGATCAGAAGACTTGCAAAAAAAAAAAAAAATACAAGGAGTACGTGGCTAAAAATGCGAGGCAAACAAGGAGCACTTCTTTAAATACTGTATATACCGTATTTGCCCGAGTATAGGACGCTCCTGATTATAAGTCGCACCCTTTAAGGGTGCGACTTATAATCAGGAGCGTCCTATACTCGGGACAATATGGTACCAAAAGCAGGACATTTGGTCTGGCGTTTCTCCCAGGAGTCTGTTCCCCCCTAGATTGTCCATGCCCTGCAGAGCTACACCACCCCCAAGACCCCCCCCTCTGCCCCTGCTGTCCTGCAGTCAGCTTCCCAGAGGTGCCCCCCCCCCCGGCTCTCTCTCTCTCTCTCTGTCGTTCCCACATGTGCCTCCCTGCAGCTGCCTGAGAGCCGGTGTGCCGGTTGCCTCTTTCTCTGGCTCTGCCATTGGGGGAGCTGTGACAAAGCGTTTTGCCTCCAGAGCTGCATTCCTGTCTGGAACGTGGCTCCGGGAACATTCCGCCAGAGAGGAAAGGCTGAGCGCGACAGGGCGGGCGGTTTATGGCTCTGAAAAGAGAGAGAGAGAGAAGTGGAACACGGAGTCCTTGTGCATTTTATAGCATCTTACGAATCATGATGAAAGGCCCGCTGGATCACTGGGTGGAATGTTTGTCGTCAGGAAGCAGCAGGTTTCCTGCCTGATTTGAACTGGGGGAGAGAAGCCAGCAATCGGGGGGGGGCGTACCTGGGGATCTCATTGAAGAGTTCCGCTGTCTTGGTTTCTCCGAAGGCGATGCACCTTTTTTATTTTATTTATTTATTTTTCACATTTTTTTTTATACCGCCCTTCCTCCAAGGAGCTCAGAGTGGTGTCCATATTTCCTCCCCTCCTTTTTGTCCTCACAACAACCCTGTGAGGTAGGTGGGGCTGAGAGAGAGTGACTGGCCCAAGGTCAGCCAGGAAGCTTTGTGGCTGAGCGGGGATTTCAACCTGGATCTTCCAGGTCTGAGTCCGACTCCCCTTCCTAACCAACGCTTGGATGCTGGCCGGCACGTGAAGCTCCCTTCAGTAGGCGCAAGCCAATGACGAGGGTCTGTGAAAGGCGGCCTAAGCCCAGGGCAGGGGACTCCGAGTCCTCCTATATTTCTAGCCGTTGCAAACTGGGTTGTAATCACTCGCATGCGCTGCTTTTTAGCCCAGATTGGCTTCCCCAATGCCTTGCAATTCACATGCGCACAAAAGTGTGATATCTGCAGGATGGGCGAATGGGCAGCTTCTTCACGCCCTGGCAGCTGGCGATCACCGTCCAGGTTTCTGCCTCTTCCCTCTGCAGGGAAGGAGCAGAAGAAGCTGCCTTGGGATAAAAGGGAGAGCTTGACACTCAAGCAGCCAACCCACCAAAGCAACTTTCCCGTTGGTCCATGGAGTCTTCTGGCGCTGCGGTCCAAGTTAAATTGAAAGAGATGCCCAGATTTTTCTGCCAGGGAAACTCAAGATTCTGCACTTGAATGCAGAATGCATGCAAAATAATGCCACATTTGGGGTGTAGTTGGCTGAAGCGGAGCACTTTCAAGCCCCCGTTATTTCCATGGGAGGCGTTTAGGCAGGTGCTGAACTCACCCATTCAGATGAACAAACCGTGAGAGAAGGAAGCGTGTGCTCCCTTCAGCTTGGCCCCGGGGGACGTGCCGCTCTCTGACAGGCAGCAGGTGTTTTCCCATCCATCCCTTCAAACCTCTGTACCAGTTTGAAGGTGTTTCCTGCCCCCTTGCCGCCCAGGATCTGCCTCCCTCTGTGCCACAGTGGAGAGGAAGGAGCTGTGATGGCCCTTGGCACAGTCAGACAGACAGGAGCACGATGGTGTCTGGCTGTGTGAGCTGCTTGCCTGCCCACGTTACAGCCCTAGTCGACGATGGGACCACCGAAGCTGTGCCACGGCAGGAGGAGAGGTGCCCAGCACTGGGCAAAGAGAACAAAACAAGCACATCCACAAAAGCATCCATGCTGTGTGTGTGTGTGTGTGTGTGTGTGTGTGTGTGTGTGTGTGTGTGTGTGTGTGAGAGAGAGAGAGAGAGAGAGAGAGCACACAGACATCCGCCCCCCTCCCCTTACTCTCATCTCCTTTCTTGTTTTTGTACATTTTGCTCCTTGAACAAACCCTCGTCAGAACCCAAAGCAAACTGTGGCTTTCTTTTTTCTTTCTTTTTCGCCTTGTTGTTCTGGAAGGGATTAAGGGGAGCACAGAAGTTATGGCTTCATTGCTTAAAAATGTGTTCCTGATCTGTTGATCGTTTCTTTTTCCATTAACGAATATCGTTAAACTTCAAGAACTCGGCACAGTGGCTATTATGTACAGCCCCCAAGGATAATTCACAGTTAGCAGCGTTCAGGATAGAGCTGTGTGCAAAGAGAGAAAATTATATATATATATATATATAATATTCTCTCTCTCTCTCTAAAATGGCCATTGAACAAGAAAAACAACCAACCAACAGGGAGATTATCAAATCATCTACAATGCCTGGTCAACCAAACAAAGAGTTGAACTGGGCACCCCAAAGCCGAGAGTGAGGGGGCCAAATTGTCCTCTGGGGCACTCGGAAGTCCGTCCCACTGAGCTCAGGGTGGCTTCCTGCGTCCAGCGGAATGCTTTGCCACCCTTCATGCCGGCGGGGGCTCTCACAGTGGGGCGTTGTGTGCAGCTTCTCCTTTGTCCTCTGCCTGCGAGTTTCAGTTCAACAGGCTGTGGGGAACACAGGAGGGGAAAGACGTCCCAGTGTCTTTTTCCCCCCCCCCCCCCAGGGCTGCCAGCGAATCGTGGAGGATTGGCAGAGAATCCTCATGGTCCGGTCCCTGGTTGTCAACCCCCACGAGGACATGAGGACGTGGCTCAAGTATGCCAGCTTGTGTGGCAAGAGTGGAAGGCTGGTGAGTGTCTCCGTTGGGGACTGGGGGGGGGGGAGTGCTTCCCAAACAGCCCCATCTGCTTTCACTGCTGCTGCCCCCTTACTGGTGTAAAGGGCAGCTGTCATTTTAATCTCCCATAACTCCCCTGGGAGAGCAATGCTGCGTCACCGTGTGCTGCTGTTCTAGAGGGCAGGTGGGAAGTTTAAAAATGGCAACGACTGACTGCCCGCCCAGAGGGACACCAATGGCAGCAACCCCCCCCCCCCCCAATTTCATGAAAAAAAACCCTCCCCAGTTTTCACTGCCTGGAAAATGGGGAGGAGATGACATTTCAGGTCAGCCTGTTTTAAATCGGGTTCCAGAGCTTCGGGGTCACCACCAAAAAGGCTCGTTCAGCCATGGTAACAGCTAGAGGGGTCCCCAAAAGATTCTCCTTGCCAGACCTTAAAGATGCTTGCCTGTGGTTTCGCCAAGGGGTTGTTTAGTGCTGCGTCTGCCTGTCAGACCCCTGTCGTTAACTCTGCCCCCTTCTGCTTGTTCCAGGCTTTGGCCCACAAGACCCTCGTGTTGCTTCTGGGGGTTGATCCGTCCCGGCAGCTGGATCACCCGTTGCCGACTGTTCATCCTCAGGTGACCTATGCGTACATGAAGCACATGTGGAAAAGCGCCCGCAAGGTAAGCAGTGGCCAGGAATCTCAAGAATGCGTTTCTCCCTCCCGCTGCTTGCCCAGCTTCCTCGATCCACCGCTTCGCAAGGGGGGGTGGAAAGCAAAGCGTCTGTCTCCCTTGCTGAGCCCCCTCCTCCAGCTTCCACACGTGGGTGAGCATGCGTGCGTGTTTGTGTTCGTGTTCCTAATCTCCCGATGGCCAGCAAAGAAACAAGCGTTCATGCTGTGTAACCAGCAAGAACATTTGTCGACAAAACAGCTCTTTGCAGGCGGAAACATCCAGCCAACAACCTGCTGGAGAAGCCATGCTGCCACAGTTCCCCCCCAAAACGTACGCTCAGTGAGAAGCTGCGCTCCCCGGTCCATAAGCGTTGTTGCCATGTCTCTCTCACCTTCTGAGCCCCTCTCAACACGTTCTGAAATTGCATGTTCCTTTTTCAGATCGACGCGTTCCAGCACATGCAGCACTTTGTCCAAACCATGCAGCAGCAGGCCCAGCATGCCATTGCCACGGAGGACCAGCAGCACAGGCAGGAGCTCCACAAGCTCATGGCACGGTGAGCCCCTACCGCCGCCGCCGCACCCAGACCCGGTGAGAAAGAAAGACTTTGGCCCACAAGACCCTCGTGTTGCTTCTGGGGGTTGATCCGTCCCGGCAGCTGGATCACCCATTGCCGATTGTTCATCCTCAGGTGACCTATGCGTACATGAAGCGGAGCTGGAGGTTGTCTGGCCGCTGCATGGCCAAGGCGCTGGAAGGACCGTTGCAGCACAGGGCCGAACCGGGCAGACCCCGCTGTCTGTCCATTTTAGCTCTGGGAGGGGAGCAGGAGATTGTTGCTGGCGTTGCGCAAGGGCACAGCACCAGGGGCAAGAGAGTTTTACTTGGCTGACAATTATTATTATTGATAGAAGAAGGTGTTACGGGTATCGCAGTCATATTTAGTTACCAAAAAAGCGCTTCCCAGCTGATCACAAACAATGACGATTTTATCCGGAACAATCCAAATAAACAGAAATTATTTAAAATCAACGACTGAAGGCTTGAGGACCCGACGTTTCGTGTTGTAACATCTCCAATTTATTTGGATATACCCCAGAGGAAGTGTCTAGCTGAAGACACGAAACGTCGGGTCCTCAAGCCTTCAGTCGTTGATTTTAAATAATTTCTGTTTATTTGGATTGTTTCGGATAAAATCGTCATTGTTTGTGATCAGCTGGGAAGCGCTTTTTTGGTAACTAAATATGACTGCGATACCTGTAACACCTTCTTCTATCAAGATCATCGCCGGTTATAATAGCTTTCGTTCAAAAATTATTATTATTATTATTATTAACAACAGTATTTTTACCCTGCCTTTCTCCCTGAAGGGACTCAAGGCGACTTACAACATGAAAAAAAGAATACAATACAAAAAATACAATACAAAAAATAATCACTTTTTAAAACAATAAAAAACAGTTAACGAAAACTAGTAAAAAACAGCATTTAAAAGTTAAAAAACAGATCACATTACAATTAAAACAAGAGCATAAAAACAGCAGCACCCACCTGTACCAGCAGGATGTTAAAAAAGGCAAGGACTCAGAAGGCTTCCTTAAACAGGAAAGTTTTCAGGCCTCACCGGAACGTCTCCAAGGAGGGAGCAGTTCGTAAGTCAAGAGGGAGGGAATTCCATAAGGTTGGTGAACTACTGACAAACGTGGTGGCACCCTGAAGATAACCACCCCCCAGCCCCATTGACCCCTCGTTGCCTTATCCTCAGACCTTGCAGTCCGCTTCCATCTAGCCCCGCACTGTCGCAACCTCAACCTCCTCCTGAAGCCGCCACCGCCAGTTGAATTGATGGAGGGCCGTGCCTCTTTGTTACTGACCAGGCGCGAGGCCCTGCCCAAAGCTCTCAGGCCGGTGGTCATCTGCAGGCAGTGGATTAACCCCTACGGCAAAGTCCTCACCCAAGATTCCTCCTTCGTAAATGGGCCGTTGCGGCTTCACGATTCTTGCGTTGTCCGTCCCCTTCTCAGGTGCTTCCTGAAATTGGGCGAGTGGCAGCTTAACCTGCAGGGCATCAACGAGAGCACCATCCCCAAAGTCCTGCAGTACTACAGTGCCTCCACGGAGCACGACCGCAATTGGTACAAGGTGAGTGGGGTGGTGGTGTTGACCGCTCTTTGCGGAACGAGAACTTCCGGTCCGTGGTCAGCCACGCTACAAGGACCGTCCGCTCCCGCGTGAATGTGCCAGCTGAGTGCTCAGCTGGTCCTGCTCTGAGCGCCCCTGCCCTTTTGAGGCTGGGCAGGGGGTGACCGAGCGACACAGACCCCTTTCCAGTTTGTGTATTGAATTCAAAATATTTCTATCCCCTCCCTCAAGGGGAACTAACAGCATACTGAACACAAGGTCTTCTCGCCCCCTGCAGGCCTGGCACGCCTGGGCGGTGATGAACTTCGAGGCCGTGCTTCACTACAAGCACCAGAACCAGGCCCGGGACGAGAAGAAGAAGCTGCGCCATGCCAGCGGGGCCAGCGTCACCAGCGCCAACACGGAGGGCAGCAACAGCGAGAGCGAGGCGGAGAGCGCCGAGAACAGCCCCGTCCCCTCCCCTGTGCAGAAGAAAGTGACGGAGGTCAGTACGGCTGGGCTCCCTGGCCCTGAGCTGTCTGTCCACGGGACATCCCAAGTCCACGACTCTCGCTCCGCTGGGGGGGGGGGCACTGACCCACCAAGCCTTTGTGTCCCCCCCCCACAGGACTTGTCCAAGACTCTCCTGCTGTACACCGTTCCTGCTGTCCAGGGCTTCTTCCGGTCCATCTCTTTGTCCCGAGGGAACAATTTGCAGGACACTCTCAGGTACTTCCTACGGAGAGCAGAAAGGGTGGCGTTGTGAGAACCGTGGCCGAGTGCTTCGTGTGGCTTCTGTGGCTTTTGCTGAGCCCAGCGGACACGGCAGCTCTGCTGAACCGCTGCCGAGTTTTCAAACGACTATTCATTGCTACAGTGCCCATCTTCTGCTTGTTTCGGAAATCTCTCTGGGTGGGGGGAAATGATGCTACGTGTCCTGCTTTTCCTCCTTCAGAGTCCTGACGTTATGGTTTGACTACGGCCACTGGCCAGAAGTCAACGAAGCGTTGGTAGAAGGGGTGAAGGCCATCCAGATAGATACCTGGCTGCAGGTGAGGTTCTGCTTTTCAATTCGCTTTTTATTCGAGTCAAAGCACTGCCCGGGTCTCCACCATTCAAAGCTGAAACAAAGTGGGACATTGTCACCTTGTGTTTCCAAGCCCCATTCATACACACCTGAAGAACCACCCACTCTGGAGTGACTCTACCTGGGGGCCCCCGCTCCATGTGTCGACTCCAGCAGAAGCTCAGTTGGTGTGCGCAAAGTGCCCTTTTCCGTGATTGCAGACGGCCTCTTGTGAGTCTGTCATCTAGTTTGCAACTTGGGAGATGATGGGAGACGGCTGGACTTAGACAGGCAGGTATTGTTTCTTGACGAAACTCTGGGCTTGATGGGGTTTTCCTCTTCTCTCGTCCCCTGAAATCAGGTCATCCCTCAGCTCATTGCTCGAATCGACACTCCTCGTCCTTTGGTGGGCCGACTTATTTACCAACTTCTCACGGATATCGGGAGGTACCACCCTCAGGTAAGCTCTCCTCCCCCTTCCCACCATCCACCCACTCGGGCTCTCCGGCCTGTACACAAGTCCTGTTAGGGATCGCTGCCCTCTGTTTGCTGTAGGCTTTGATCTATCCATTGACCGTCGCCTCGAAGTCTACGACAACAGCCCGTCACAACGCCGCCAACAAGATCTTAAAGAATATGTGTGAACACAGCAACACGCTGGTCCAGCAAGCGATGATGGTGAGTGGGGGGGGTGGGGTGTTGCACGTGCATGGAGAAACGGCCGGGGGGGGGACACCACCACTCCGCCGCAGAGCCCTTGCTTTGCACGCACAAGGTCCCAGCTTTGGTCCTGGGCTGTCTGTCCAGGTCGAGTTAGAAAAGCCCCTCCCTGAAGACCTGGTTTTCCGCTGCCGGAGATCCCCAGAGTGCAACTCACTGCTTTTCTGCCTGAGTTGACTGCTCAGCCTGGCCTCCTTCCTGTCCGATTTTGCAGACAGACAGTAGGGAAGAGTCCTTTCTCAAATCAGTTTTCATGTGAAGTCACTGTGGTTAGAATGTCATTGCAAAAGAAAAAGAAAAAGGTGACGTTTAGCATCGTATGTGAAAAGTGCTCCTCTGGCTCCCTCTAGCTGCAGACCAGGAGTATTGTTGATCTCTGGCAATTCAGAGTCTTTTTAGGACCTACTTTGGGGCCTCCTTCCCCCCCCCCCATAAGTGCCTATTGGAATTACTCCCATGGAAGACCACACCTCCTCGGGGTGTGAAAATATCTCGGGGTAAACAAGCTAGGGAGGACCTCGGAGAGCGGCTGCCAGAGGAAGGAGACAGTCCTGGGTTGAACGGACTGGAGACCTGGAGGCCAACTGGACAGTGTCTGTCTTCTGTGAACTGCAGGTGAGCGAAGAGCTGATCCGCGTGGCCATCCTCTGGCACGAGATGTGGCACGAGGGCCTGGAAGAGGCCTCCCGCCTCTATTTTGGGGAGAGGAACGTGAAGGGCATGTTTGAGGTGCTGGAGCCACTGCACGCCATGATGGAGCGCGGCCCCCAGACGCTCAAGGAAACCTCCTTCAACCAGGTATCCGCGGGTGCTCCACCGCAGAAACACATCCTGGCTGGGGGCGTGAGGGACAGAAACCCCCCAGATAGCCCTGACCAGAACGCTCTCTCGAGAACACAGAACAAACTGGAAGGAGAAGTGAGCTGCTAGCCCTCAGTGGGGATTAGGTACAGGGGAATAGTAAAAAGTGCCGAGTGAGAAATAAATGGGTGGCTGTAAATAATTCTCAGAAAAGGGGTTTGCGGTTGGGACAGACTGTGCATCGTACGATGCACAAAGGGCGGGGCCTCACTGAATAAGTCCGGGGGCACCACATCCAGGCAGCTCTGCTCCTCCTCTGTCCGAGCTGAGGGTCCGTCCTTCTCCTTCCTCCTCCTCCTCCTCCTCCTCTGCAGGCCTACGGGAGAGACCTCATGGAGGCCCAGGAGTGGTGCAGGAAATACATGAAGTCCGGCAACGTCAAGGACCTGACCCAAGCCTGGGATCTCTACTACCACGTCTTCAGGCGCATTTCCAAGCAGCTGCCTCAGGTGGGGGAGGGGGGAGAGGACAGTTTTCTTCCAGCGGGGGGGGGGTCTGCCGTTGCCGAGCATTCAGTGAGGGTCTCAAACAGCCAACTCTGAACGACTTTTCTCCCCCCTCCTGGCCCACAGCTGACCTCCTTGGAGCTCCAGTACGTTTCACCCAAACTCCTGATGTGCCGAGATTTGGAATTGGCGGTCCCAGGAACGTATGACCCCAACCAGCCAATCATCCGTATTCAGTCCATCGCTCCATCGTTGCAAGTCATCACCTCCAAGCAGAGACCAAGGAAATTAACATTAATGGGTGAGAGATTCGTGGGTGAAAAGGCTCCAAGGGCCCTCTTCTTTGAACATTTTTCTCTCTGTCAGCTCATCTCGTGGCTATGGGCCACGATGGCTTTAAGAAAGGTCAGACAAATCCATGGATAGGATTGGTTTCGCAACTGCTGTGATCTGTGATAAGCTGAATGGAACCTCCAGAGTCAGGGGCAGGGTACCTCTGAATTGTCAAGTACAGGGGAGAGGAGGGCTGTTAGCCTTCATGCTTTACTTGTCCTGGGAGCAAATGATCAACTTTTGTTGGAAATGGGACGGCAGGTGACAAGGACCCCCCTCGGTGTCCTCCAGCAGGGCTCTTATTTTTCCCACTGTGTCCCACTATGGTCTCACCTCAGCGGGTCTTTTCTCCCCACACAGGAAGCAACGGGCATGAATTTGTGTTCCTTCTGAAGGGCCACGAGGATCTTCGTCAGGATGAAAGAGTGATGCAGCTCTTTGGCCTTGTGAACACGCTGCTAGCCAACGACCCAACCTCCCTCCGCAAAAACCTTGGGTGTGTAAAGACCACAACCTTGTCTCCTGTGTTATTGGGATGAGAGTATGTAAACCCACCATTTGGAGAGAGCCAGTTAACATGAAAGCGTACGCATCGAAACGTTTGGGGATGTTCAGAGATGGGGCGCTGCGAGTTCAGCTTCTGTCATATTGCAATGTGTGCTGTCCTGGGTGGAGCTCTGTCATCACAGGTTTGAAGGGAAGGCGATACCCTGGTGGCAGTAACACAGTGCAAATGTTAGGAGAGAAGACAAGCAGATGCCATTCATCATCACTTTGATGCTCGCCTGGGCATAAACACTGGGCACCCTAGGGGAGCAGAAAAGCTGCAGGTTGTCTGACTATGCTCAGTCACAGGAATGTGTGCGCTTTGTCTGGTGTGGTCAGACGGTTTTCCCTGTGTTTATAAATGTGTGGGTTTTGATTGTTGTGCTGGCTTCCAGGAGCCAGCCACTTTTAGTCGCCTTTCCTTATCCCTGGGCTTGCAGTATACAGCGGTATGCAGTGATTCCCCTGTCGACCAACTCCGGGCTCATAGGCTGGGTGCCCCACTGTGACACTCTGCACGCACTCATCCGAGACTACAGGGAGAAAAAGAAAATCCTTCTCAACATCGAGCACCGAATCATGCTTCGGGTAAGGCTGGAGCAGCAGGTATCCGATTCTTAGGCCTCGGCAGAGGGGGAGAGTTTTAGCACCCAGGCTGCTGAACCTGGTTATGGGTTGGCCTGTATTGCTGCTTCCTGTCTGCCTCAGACTTTTTCTTGTCCTTCCTCCTGGAGAAACACGATAGATGTTCCATGCAGCGGTTCTTCCGTTTGTTGTCTTAGATGGCTCCCGATTACGACCACCTCACTTTGATGCAGAAGGTCGAGGTCTTTGAGCATGCCGTGAACAACACTGCTGGAGATGATCTGGCCAAACTGCTGTGGCTGAAGAGCCCTAGCTCTGAGGTACAGCCGGCTCGGGGCGCTTCTGGCTGACTGAAAGACCCTGGAATACCCTTGGCAGGAGCAGCAGGAACAGAGCGCACCTGCTGCCAGGGACAAAGGAGCGGAGACACAGTTTCGTTGGCGGCACGAGATGCTGTGCAGCGGGAAACAGGAAGGACTGCAGTCTTAAACCATGTGGCAGGCAGGCAGGCAGGCAGGCAAAGGGCTTTGCTCCTGCTAGGAGCGTAAAAAAGGGAAATGGACCCTAAACATACAGTTTCTGCGTGCGTGCGTGAGAGAGAGAGAGAGAGAGAGAGAGAGAGAGAGAGAGAGAACACACTAACATCAAAGGCTGCAGGGTGGCTGTCGCCCTATGAGGCCCTTAACCATGTGTTGCCGCAGCCTGGCACATTCACTATATTCTGAGCGTTGTGGCCGTTTTCTGGCATCTTGAGGGCTGCAAGAGAGGAAGCGGGATCTTACTGTGCTTCTCTTGTCGAATTTTAATGTGAGGTCAGGCCTCCTGATGGGCCCCTTCAGGAGTGGAAGGGTGGGATACAAATATTTTAATAAATGTTGTGGAAAACTGAGATTTACAGGTGTGAACATTTGCGAGGAAGGTGGAGCCGAGAAGCAGATTGGGGGGGGAGGGGGCATGACAGAACTGCAGATTCTCTTTAGTAGCCCATCCAGTCGTAGTTGACTCTCTTGACTGCTGTGGTATTGGCTTCTTCCCCCTGGAAAGTGTTTATGGGGCAGGCACAATGCATTCGGATCCCTGATCTCACTTCATAACTTTCCATTCCCGTTTTAGGTGTGGTTTGACAGAAGAACCAATTACACTCGTTCGTTAGCTGTGATGTCGATGGTCGGTTACATTTTGGGCCTTGGGGACAGGTAGGTGGAATGGAACCCGTTTTCCCCTTCAGAGCAAACGCATTCACAGGTGAAGAGAATCCTGGGACCAGGAAGGGGCCGGCAGGTCAGGAACTCCACCTCTCTCCTCTCCAGACACCAGTTGCTCACACAGGAAACCACTTTGTTTGTTTTTAAAGTATTTCTTCCCCCCTTTTTCAAAACAGGGGAGGGAGACTGGAGGCGGGGATGACAAGGGAATGGAAATGTGCTTATTTCAGTGACACCTACTTGGCCTCTGCTACAGTGGAGCAGGGGGCTGAGCGGATCCGCCAAAGGCCTTGTGGAAAATGATTCAGGTGTCACTTTTGCTGCATGAACTCCTTGTGTCTTCTTCCCCCTCGGTCGACCCTGGCACTGCTCCCCCCTCCCTCCCTCCCTTCCTCGTTCGTCTCCCTTGGACCTGCTTTTAGATTGTGAGCCCCTTGGGGCAAGGACCTGTCTCCTCTGCTGTTCTGAGAGCACACTGAGGGCAACTTTGAAGCCTGATATGGTCTTCCTTCAACAGGCATCCATCGAACCTTATGCTCGACAGACTCAGCGGCAAGATCCTGCACATTGACTTTGGAGACTGCTTTGAGGTAATCTCGTGTCTGGATTCCATGTTTTGTGGGGCGGGGGAAGAAAAATAAAATGAAGTTGGTTTATCTCCTAAAGTCAAGACCTAAAGTCTTGCAGGAGGGCCAGAACAGGCAAGAGGCCGGAGACGCCTGACTGGATGTCCCAACGTTTGAATTTAGACTTTTCAAAGCAGGTCCCTGCATGTTTTCTGCTTTGGGGCTTATAATAGCTGCAGGGGGGGGGGAGTGTTGGACACACAGCCCTTCCCCAGGGCCACGGACTGAACGTCGGAAGGGTCTGATCCTAGATCTTACAGCTCTCTTCTCCTTTTGGCACTGAATCTCGGAACGGGACTGTCTGCCTTGTCACCATCTAATCGGTTCTGCTCCATCCCGGCCTTAGGTTGCCATGACCAGAGAGAAGTTCCCGGAGAAAATTCCCTTTCGGCTGACGAGAATGCTGACGAACGCCATGGAGGTAAATGCAGGAGGAGAAGTGCCTTTGGGCAGAACGACATGGTGCAAGGGGCACACGGCGGCTGCCAGAGGCTCCCTCTTTTCCCCCTGACAAGGTTCAGTTCCGTGGCTGTCAGACTGGTAGCTTCTGAGGGCTCCTCAGTGAGCAGGGAAGTCTCCGCCTGCTTGCCAGGAATGGTCTGCCTTTCCTTCATTCCCAGTCCTCTTGGCTCTTTCTGTGCTTCTTCCCCCAAGGGGAAAAAAAAAACCCAGTTCTTTGAACATCTAAATTGACTCCTGGCGTGTAAACCCTACAAACGTTCTTGGAGATCCTTGAATTGAGGGCGAGAGGCTTCCTAGCCCACCAAGCCCTGAGCCATCGTATGAGCTTCCAGTCTGAAATCCCGGCATTCTTTGCACATCCGTTGGCAAAGGGGAGCTGATGAGCCTGTCTTTCGTTCCCTGCACAGGTGACTGGCTTGGACGGGAATTACAGGATCACCTGCCACACTGTGATGGAAGTCCTGCGTGAGCACAAAGACAGCGTGATGGCTGTTTTGGAAGCCTTTGTGTACGACCCCTTGTTGAACTGGAGGCTGATGGACAGTAAGTGGGCCTGAAACAGACAGGGACCCGGCCGGCGGAGGAATCCCACCCGCTTGCTTGTCCATTGCACAGCGCCATTATGGCTGAAGCTGAAACTGCCAGCGAGCTGGGGGGCTGAAAGGATTGAATGGCCAAGGACTCTTGCCATACTGGCTCTGCGGATCAGATTGTAAGATCCTCGGGTCCAAAATCAGCCCAGAGTGATACCCATTTCCAGCGTCTGCAGAACGTCTGGTCTTAGGTGGAATTTGGAAATGACCACAGTGCTCATTTAAAATCTAAGGAGAGATGACAAAGTTAAGAACAAATGTTGTCGTTTGCCCAGAGCCAGCAGTGTACTATGTAGCGCTTTACACAGAGTGAAAAGACAGATTCCTGCCCTAGTGGGCTTGCAGTCTAGGTATTGACACAAGGATCAAGGCGAGAGATGACCTTGTGTGTGTTTTCTGAGGGGGCGGAGAGGAAATTCTTGCAGTTTTATGAAGGGAGAAATGATGTGATTTGGTGACATACTGAATATGGGGTGTGAAGAAGAGAGAGGAGTCTGAGATCACGCCAAGACTGTGTGCCTGTCATGGGGGGGGATGTCAGTGTTGTCCATGGATAAGGAGAGGGGGTCTTTTTATTGGAGAAACATGGAAGTGTGACGCACGTGCTCTTCCCCCAAACGTGGTCGTCTGACACAGTGAGATTTTGCAGCCTTCTGCAACATTCAGGAGAATAAGGATTCGCCCGGAGAACCTGTGGTGTGTGCTTTGAAGTGACGACAGCTTTGCTCTCTTTGCAGCAAACACAAAGGGCAATAAGCGGTCGCGAACGCGGACAGACTCTTACTCTGCTGGCCAGTCAGTAGGTGAGCGTGGGTCAACCGCTGCCTGTCGTTTTGGGGTGTTTTTTCCCATGTGGGGGATTTTTTTGTTTTGAGCAGGGGGGAAAATATTCTTTCCCCTTCCCTGATTTTTCAGATTAGACCCTGGCAAGAAGGAAGTTGTCGCCGGCATGGAATTTTGATGGATCCAAGCTTGTTTCTCATTTCCAAATCCAGACCTTGAACCTATATATAGGCAGCATGCTTTGGCCTCTGGTCCCTGTCGCTCAGTGGGACACTGACCTGACGGGGGGGGGGGGGGCTTCTGTGCAGGGTTCCAGGCGGAGGCGTTCTCCAGCCCTGCCTGGAGGTCTTGCCAGGAAGTGATCCTAGGAGCTCTGCATGTTTTCTGTTAGTTCTACTCTGCATTCTGCGAGTGTTCTGCCACTGAGCTACGGACTCTGCCCTTCTTTCTCCCCCCCTCCCTCCAAGAAATAGTACAGACCACCCTCCGGGAGGATGAGGGATCAGAGATCATTCATTCGCCACACAGGTGCTGCAGGGCCGTCCCACTCCACAGTGGCCAAGCGCCGTGTGAGGTGTTCCTCTGGCAGATGACGGGCAGCATTCCTGCCCAGTGCACACAGGGGTTGCACAGCCTTGATAGCGCTGCTCTGTGGGGACAAAGTGGCTGACTACTGAGCCCCGGTTCTCTCAAGCAGCCAGCGACACGGAGCCCGCTTGAGACATGGGCAGCCGGGGTGGAGACATGCTTGCCTTTGTCCTGACCATTCTCTTCCCTAATTAGAGATGTTGGACAGTGTGGAGCTGGGTGAGACGGCTCACAAGAAAGCGGGGACCACCGTGCCTGAATCCATCCACTCCTTCAGTAAGTGTGCGCTGCCTTTCCAGCTGCGGAGGAGCCTCTGTCTTTCGCCTCTGCTCTTAGTGCAGGGAAGCCAGTGGCGAAACCTCCTGTTGTCACGCTGTGAACCTGTTCCTGGAAAACTGACACAGCAGCAGCGCCAGAGGCGGCGACGATGCCACTGGGCTCACGCAGATGTGTTCAGGGTCCCGCACTCGTCCGAGCTTTTGCAAGCCTCCCGCTTTGCCTTTTCCCTGAACCAGAACACACCAAAGCTGTCGTCTCCTTGCCTTGGAGATGTGCTCTTGTTGGGGGGGGGGGCTTTCTCTAGACAGCAGCAGAGGAATATCTATTCTCTCATCTATAGATGAGATGGGTCATGCCATCTCTGTCTTTGAGATGGGAGGACCAGAACTGTGCCTAAGAACCTATAACTGGGCTCACCTGTGTCCGGCTTTTGTGACATACCGGCACAGCTGTATAGAGGAGGAGGCGGCATGGCTTGAAACGCCTCTTTGATTTGGGTTTCCACCACTGTTTCTGCTCCCTGTTTCTTCTCTCCAGTTGGGGATGGTCTCGTGAAGCCAGAAGCGCTGAATAAAAAGGCCATACAGATTATCAACAGGGTCCGTGATAAGCTGACTGGTAAGTGGCCCCTGCTCTACACGCCTCCCCCCCCCCCCCCCGAATTCAGGCACTCACCGGAAAGCAAGGCTTGGGGGCCTGACTCTCTCGCCACCTGACCCAATGGCCTGAGCCAGCATTCCTTTCCTTCTAGCTCGTGAGCAGCAGCAGCCCCTCAGCATTCTTCTCTCTCTCTCTCTCTCTCTCTCTCTCCCTCCTTGCCCAGGGCGAGACTTCTCCCACGATGAAACGCTGGACGTCCCCACGCAAGTGGAGCTTCTCATTAAGCAGGCAACTTCCCACGAGAACCTTTGCCAGTGCTACATTGGATGGTGAGCCGAGCCGTGGAGCGGGGGGTTCAGCCCCTCTCCCCCCCCCCCATGGGATGTCCATAAGTTCATTCAACCAGTGGCCATCACCCTGGAGCCTTCAGAGGCCAAGTCGGAAACTCCTCAACTTCGCATGTTCTCAGGATAGATCTTATGGATCCCTCTGCCACCTCCCTTTCGGGAGCCTTTGTCTGGGATCTGGTCTCACTGGATTGCCTCAGGCACTTTCACTTGTAGATAGAAACCCTCAATGAAGTATTTGACAGTCTGGGACGTTTGAAAAGAACTTTGGCTGGCATTGAAAATGCCTTCATGCAGGTGCCAGGCAAACCTCTCTGGGGAGAGTGAGGTTGTGGGATGGGGTGCCAACCACTGAGAAGGCCCTGCTTCCTTTCTTGCCTCAGACAGCAGGGCAGCCAAAGGAGAGCCTCTGGTTGACCTTGGTGTATGGGCAGGCTGGTGATGGTTGGAGAAGCGCCTTCCATATCTCTGTGAATTGTCTGAGATCTGAAATGCCCCAGAGCAGCTGAATTTGTGACTTTTTCCCCTGGACCAGTAAATCACCCCTCCCTCAATGGCAAACTGCTTTAGAAACCCACCTTGATTTCCGTTGTCCATGTTCGAGCTGTTGCCCTCTGCCCCTGCTCCCCCCCCCCCCCCAGCAGTTTGAATCCTGGCTGAATGACACAAACCCCTTGTTTAACATTTGTTCTTCTTTCCTTCCTTTAGGTGCCCTTTTTGGTAACAGAAATGTTGCCACAAAACATCTACAGCCGATCCTTCTGGGGGCCTTGTGCTCCAGGCATGTTCCTCTAAAAAGTGAGAGGAGGGGGAGAAGAAAAAAAAGACTGGAGAAGTGGGGGGGGGGGAAATCCTGCCTTTCTCAGATATTTTGAAATGTAAATGAGAGGACAAGTTGCTACTGTGTGTTAAAAGTTGTTTTCAGCTGATTTGCAGCTGCTGTGGTGTGCGAGGTGGGTGGGTGGCCCCCACCACGGCACACAAGCCTAGGAACGCACTTCCAAAGTGGTTTAAAATAGACACACACATACTGACTCAGCTCTGCCTAAGGAGAGCTTGGCCCTGGGGGGGGGGGGGGGAATTACAGATGGTAAAGATGGTGGAATATGTTTCTTCAAGAAACTTCAGCAAAAGCGTGATGGTAATGTAGTCAGGCTGCAGTGAATTCATTTCCATGACCCAAGTGACCTTGCTTAGGTGGGGTGGGTGGGTGTGTGTGTGTGTGTGTGTGTGTGTGTGTGTGTGTGTGTGTGCGCGCGCGCGCGCGCAAAGCAGCAATCTGTTTGATCTGTGGTCGGGTTACCTTGCCTGTCTCAAAATCGTGCCCCAAACCAGATTGCGACTGACGCTGGGGAATGCTAACCTAATTATAGCATGTTTCTGACTAAATTTGCATGGAAGGACAAAGAAGTTATCCGAGTCTGTAGGAGCCACGGTATCTTAATAGGAACGGGACGTTACAGATTAAGTGTGTATCTTTGGGGAGTTTTACATGCTGGCACTGAGAAAAGAGAGAGAAATTAGGGGGGAAGCATTAATCTGGAGCATAAAATCAGTCCTGGCTTTGGAAAAGGAACCTCAGTGATACTGGAGGGAGGGGGGGGGGAAATGGGTGTTAAACACGAGAGCAAATACGTCACATTGTTACAGTTCTATTAATGAAACATCCATTAAAAAACAGGATGCACAAAGTGTAGCTATCTTTCAATGCCATGTTGTAGTTGAATATTTTTGTGCCAATAAAGTACCTGGCCTGTGTAAAGCTGGATTGTTGAAGTGTGTCCTTTATCCATGACTGCAGTGAAGAAGATCCCCCGGGGACGACAGGTGAGCTGGGAAGCATCTCTGGGCCAATTCATAAGTGAAGGAGGGGGTGGAATTGGATTTGTTATCGAGGGAGAGCAGAATATTAACCCAACCTGGAAGCCCATCTGAACAGACGCATGTCCAAAAGACTGAGTGCAGAGGCAAACTGCTCTCTCCCTCCCTCCTTCCCTCCCTCCCTCCTTGCCGGCACCATCTTCCCTTCTAGGCTAACCTTATCCTAAGGTGACTACACTCACTGCTGCCCCCCCTACTCCCCCATTCCCTGCTCCCCCAACTGAAAGCACCCTCTCTGTTCCCTACTAGGCTCTCCCCCAGGCTACCACTTGCTCTGGCCTCACCAAGTCAACCACTGTGGGTGGGTCAGGGTGCCCCATCCATTTATGTCCCTCCTCAGGAAAGCTATTGGAGCAAATCCAGCTATCTCCATTGACTCTAAAAGGAAGTACTGTACTTTCTTCTCAGCTAGGTCTATAGAATGAGTTCTCTAAATAACACTAACAAAAATAGCCCAATGTCATAGATGTGGGGTGAATTGGGGGCTGTAGATCTTTTTTGGGGGGGGGAGCTCAAAAAGATTAAAGATTTCACAGAAAACAAAAGGAGCTGGAGCTGCTTCTGCCCCGAAAGCCCCCCCCCCCATGATGGGGCAGAGGCTACCATTTTTATACAGTTCCTGGTGTGTATCTGAAAATGCCACAATAGAGAGGGGGGGGATTTGTGGGGTACTGGCAAGCTGCTGCCAGTCAATGCTGACAATACTGAGCTAAGTGGGCCAATGGTCTGACTCAGTAGGGAGCAGCTTCCGGGTTCGTGTCTGCGTCTACGAGAGTGCGTTGCCCCTCCCATTCAGAAGAGTTCTCGCGAGAGGAAACGCGAGTAGCTCAACGCCTGTGAATGCTGCGTGAAGCGCTGTCCAATATGGCGGCTGCCTGCGGAGGCAGAGCAGCAGCGGCCCTGCAGGAGAAAAGAGAAATGGCAGCGAAGGAAGTCGGTGGGAGCTTAGCCGACAAGGCTGAGGCGCCGGAGATGGGAAGCGGCATCGCGGACACGGTGCTGCCTGGATTCCAGGACGCCGATTCCTTCGTCAGGGTATTTGAGGGGAACTTAAAGTGGGCGCGCGTCACGGCGACGGGTCCTTCCTGGTCCTGTGAGCGCTAAGCATGATGGGAGTCGTAGTCTCCTAAGCCTTGGCCCTCCTATAATGTTAAAGGATTGTATGCAATGCGTGGTGGGAAACGCGTCTCTCTTTTATGGAGCCTGATGGAACTTGCTCTTTGATTTCCGGGGGGAGTTTTATTTAATTTGGATAATTAATTACTAGGTGCTGCAGGATACTTAGTATTTTGTGAGTCGCTGCAGAATGCAAACTCTGAATAAAGAAACATGGTTTCCAAATGCTTTCTGCAGATATTTCCCCCCATACACACACACACACACACACACACACACACACACACACACACACAAACATAAATTAATATTAGCATTTAGCCAGAGAGGGCCTCAAAATCTCTGGGTTTGCTCCCAGGAGTCACCTGGAGACTGTTGCTCCAGTCCAGACCAATCTCAGGGGGGGGGGGGGGGGTTTGACAACCCTATAATTTATTTATTTTTCCCCACATTTTTATACCACCCTTCCTCCAAGGAGCTCAGAGTGGTGTACATATTTCCTCCCCTCCTTTTTGTCCTCACAACAACCCTGTGAGGTAGGTGGGGCTGAAAGATAGTGACTAGCTGTAGCAGGGCGAGTCCAAAACACGCAGACAACCGATGTGTCAGAATACAGACTGTTTATTCAGGCATATGCTTGGTCGCTCAATGGGACTTTGAACGTCACAAATCAAAGAGCGCAATGAGTATTGTTCTCATGTTCTTTTATACTTTGCAAAGCTGTTACAAAAGGGCAAGGAAGCGTGTCACTGTGTCCAAGAGGCATTATTGGTTACATCCTTGTCACTAGGGAAAGGAGTTAACGCAAGGTAGAGAGAAGTTAAGAAGTTTTTGTAATTTACCACTTAAGCTACGAGCCTAGACGTTCTATCTCTCTTACACATTTCCTGAGCTAGCTAGCTGACAGGTACAGTGTAGGCTTTGTGGTTAGCTACATTTCCTCTTGCAGGAGCTGACAGAAGCCAAAGTGTCTGTTAATATGTCACTCTGTCTCAGCTTACAAGCAGGTTCTGAATAGATATGTTATGCAGCACACTACAATAAGGAAAGTACTCTTAACATGCTCAGGAGCCCTCCTTCATGGCCCAAGGTCACCCAAGAAGCTTTGTGGCTGAGCGGGGATTTGAACCTGGATCTTCCAGATCTAAGTCCGACTCCCAAACCACTACACCATCCTGGCTCAAAATATATCAAAATATTTCTTTGTTTTTAAGAATTAATATCCTGCTCTACTGCATGAAAGGAGCCCAAAGTGGCTAACAAATCAATATAATATGCGCATACTGCCAGGAAACTCCGTCGTATTCAAGAAACGATTTATTCCAATAAATAAACTTTACAGATGTTAAAACATATTTGACGTTTCGCACACGTACACTCGTGGCATCTTCAGAAATTCCTCATAACACAATTTGAGACACTTTAAAAGACCAGGGATTACTACCACTTCCTGTATCTAAACGATCAGCGTTCCTGTATCTAAACGGGGATCAGCGGTAGCTGATCAAAGCGAAACGCTAACAGAGCCGCAGCTATAAGTGCTAATTAAAAGTTCTGAGAGGAACGAACGCAGCTAAAACTACTCGTATCAAACCATACAAGGAAAGTTTGCAAAGCTGAAACAACAACACCAACCCTAACCCCACCAGCAATGTGGAGCATAAAATCATTGGAGATGTCAGAACCATACAAAAGGGGGGGGGGGGGGAGTGACGTAGTTAGCTAAGAACATATTATAAAAAACATGTTAAAACCTCAGGAATGGACCCGTTGAAACATTATAAAAACGTATTAAAACCTCAGGAGAAACCAGCAAGATTCATACATAATTGAAGAAATATCTAATAAAAGAAAACAACGTATAGACAGATCCCAGGACATAACAATATTTAACCGTTTTAGCCGCGCTCGTTCCTTTCGGAACGTTTTAATTAGCACTTATAGCTGCGGCTCTGTTAGCGTTTCGCTTTGATCAGCTACCGCTGATCCCCGTTTAGATACAGGAACGCTGATCGTTTAGATACAGGAAGTGGTAGTAATCCCTGGTCTTTTAAAGTGTCTCAAATTGTGTTATGAGGAATTTCTGAAGATGCCACGAGTGTACGTGTGCGAAACGTCAAATATGTTTTAACATCTGTAAAGTTTATTTATTGGAATAAATCGTTTCTTGAATACGACGGAGTTTCCTCCCAGTATGCAAATTTTTAATTCGATAATCTGGTCACGTCGTGACAATCTACGAAAATATCTAATAAAATATGCATTTGTATTGTACTTTTTGAGCATTTAGCACATTTTACAGCCACATCCATTATTTTGATGTAAACCTGGCTTTCAGTGACCCTGTAAGGCAGATCAGTGTTGTTCTCCCCATGCTACAGATGGGGAAAACTGAGGCTCAGACTGGAGAGGCCTGCCTAATAAGTTCATGCAGCGACAGGATGTTCAAAGACAGAGAGAAACCAGAGAGTGAGAGGACTCAGTCAGGCTAAGACCATAGCGGACCGGATGGGTCCTTTAATAAATAAATGAGGAAACTGCCAGGATACGGCGCTCTAGGGTATGGCAGCAGTGTCCATACACATGCAGCCATCCCTAGATCATTCCAAGGCCATTGTTTTCGTTGTGCAGCACGCCCTTGGCACTGTTGTGTCCGCCACCAAGGCTTCAAGCGGCCTCCCTCAGCCAGGAGATGAGTATGACTTCTACCGCAGCTTCCCCAGCTTCCAGGCCTACTGCGAAACGCAAGGCGACAGGCTGTTGCATTGGTAAGCCTTTCGGGGTGGGCTCCTCTTGACCCTGGGGGAGCGGGGCACGTTGCAGGGAGCTTGACTTGATTTTCCAGGCTGCAAGCTGAGGTGCAGCTTCCCCTTTCTTTGCCTCATGCAGTAGAGACACTGTATTGTGGTCTAGGCAGAGACCTTCGACAGGCGGGTCAGACGCAGAAGTGGGCCAGTGGATCGCTGCATTCGTGCCACTAGCCATAGTTTCACTCACCACTACTGGAGAGTGCTGAGCACCTTTAAAAACGCTGCATCTCAGAGACTGGGGAATACTTGGCCCCAGAGAGGCAGAGAGTTGGTGTGTGGCCTCCAGGCTCAAACCGAGGGGAGTAGGCGCAAGAGGAGCAGATGGTGGCTGGATCTGGGCGAAGACTGGCACGCTACTGGCGGGTTGAGGATAGATAGAGGAAGGGGGGCAAAACTTCTCCGTAGGATTCAAACTGCCCAGCGGGGGTCGGGTCTCTCACGCTTTCTCCTCCCTGCCTGTTCCCCTCCTCCTCTCGTCAGCATGAGCAGAGTGATGCAATACCACGGCTGTCGCAGCCACATCAAGGATCGAAGCAAAATCACGGAGCTGGAGGATAAGTTTGATCTGCTTGTCGACGCCAACGATGCCATCCTGGAAAGAGTGGTGAGTGGGCCCGGCCCCTGCGCAGAGGCCTCCCCACGTCCTGGCTGGTCCCTCTCCCTGGGGGCCGGTTGGCTGGATCCTTTGTTCACTGGACCCAACCGGAACGGTGTGCTCGGCTGCCTCCCATCCACTCCGCCAGGAGCAGCGGCCATTTGGGCTCCTCCCACCGTGACACGTTACAGAACTTCCTGTGTTGACGTTTCAGGGCATTCTGTTGGACGAAGCGGCGGGCATGAACAAGAACCAGCAGCCTATCCTGCCCTCAGGCCTGCAGCCTCCCAAGACCATCGTTTCCAGCTGGAACCGCAAGGTGAGAGTCAACTGTTGCAAAACGAGTGGGCGGGGGGGTGTTTCTCCCTCCCTCCCTTCCTTCTGTCTCATCTGGCAGGACCATTTGCCCTGCCTGGTGCAGTTGGAGCCGCCTGTTGTCCCTTTGGTTTTCCTCACCCCGCCTGAACGTGGGTCATGTTGTCCTCCTCCTTCCAGCAGAGCGGGGACGCCAGCAAGCGGACCAAGTCGGGAACCTTCCACCTGCTCCACGCCAGGAACATTGCGCGGCCCCAAGTCAAGTTTCGCGAGAAGGTGGACAATTCCAACACTCCCTTTGTCCCAAAGCTTTTTGTCAAGCCCAATGCTCTGAAGCCACTGCCAGAAGGTGAGGCTGTCGGAAAGGCAGGGGTGTTCTGGGTGGGGGCGGCGGAGGAGCGCTACGGGCCGGCACGCCTCACATTTTGCTCCTGGTGCTTCAGCGCTCTCGGCCAGCTCTCGGGAACGGAAGGCGCGTCCTGAGGACCTGGATGTTCCGGCGGCCCTGGCCGACTTCCTCCATCAGCAGAGGACCCAGCAGACTGAGCAGGACATGTAAGAACAATCGGGGGAGAAGGAGGGGGGGGGGCATTTCATGGGCTGCTGCTTTTCAACACACATACAAAAAAGCTCACAAGGCAATTTGCCCAACAAAGCAATAAGGTGGTTCCCTGTCTGCAAAGGACTCGCAAAGGAGACGCTCGCAAACCACCTCTGGAAGGGATGCTGTGCTGGGGGTGAAGAGGGATAGTTGCTCCCCCCCCCCCGCTAAACATGAGCGAACCTTCAAAGGAGCCTCTTGGTCTGGCCTTCTCCATTGCCCCTCATTCCTGAACCTGGTGGTAGAGCCTAGGGGGCACCCTGTCTTGCCACCCACCGCCTGCCAGCCACGTGGGACAGGAAGGCAGAACATTAAATGATTAAAGGAAATAAATAGGGAATTGGGGTAACGTTCAGGCCCAGTATTACATGAGCCAGCAGTGCATCCTAGAGTATGTCCCAGAATCCTTTTGGGGTTCCTCAGCGAATGAGGCAACAAGGAAAGGGTTTCCCTGAAGGCAGGAACTTTCGAAACCGCTGGCCTGTCGCATCATAGCCTACTCCCATTTCTCTGCAGCTGGAGTCCCCCCCCCCAATTAAACCTGTTTCTCTTCCTGACTTGTACAGGTTTGCTCACCCTTACCTGTACGAACTGGAGCAGTTCTCTCCCCCAGCCGAGCTCCTGGAAAAACCCTGCGTCCAGGTGAGTCCTCTGCTTGAATCTCAACACTCTAATTCAAAAGCCTTTTGTACAAATTGATGGTCAGGCTACATCTGGAGTATTGTGTCCAGTTCTGGTCACCACACCTCAAAAAGGATATAGTTGAATTGGAAAAGGTGCAGAAAAGAGCGACCAGAATGATTCGTGGGCTGGAGCACCTCCCTTACGAGGAAAGGCTACAGCGTCTGGGGCTTTTCAGCCTAGAAAAAAGGCGCCTGAGGGGAAACATGATTGAGACGTATAAAATTATGCATGGGATGGAGAGAGTGGATAGAGGGAAATTCTTCTCCCTCTCGCACAACACCAGAACCAGGGGACATGCACTAAAATTGAGTGGAGGGAGAGTTAGAATGGACACAAGAAAATATTTCTTTACCCAGCGTGTAATTCATCTGTGGAACTCCTTGCCACTGGATGTGGTGGTGGTTCCTGGCCTAGATGCCTTTAAAAGGGGTTTGGACAGATTCATGGAGGAAAAGACCATCACAGGTTACAAGCCATAAGCAACCTCCTGGTTTTAGAAGTAGGTTTTCTCTGTGCCAGGTGCAAGGGAGTGACAACAGGAAACAGGTTATCTTGTTGGCTGGTTGCTCTCGGAGGCATCTGGTGGGGCCGCTGTGAGATACAGGAAGTTGGACTAGATGGGCCTTTGGCCTGATCCAGCAGGGCTCTTCTTATGTTCTTTGCGGCTGGAGTCCAGTACCCATAACATCATAACATTTGTCCTCCCCCCCACCCGCCAGATGTACCGTCCTCTCGCAGAAACACCCTGCCATTTTGTCTCCACCTTGGACAAGTTGGTGGAGCTGAACGAAAAACTAGTGGGTTGTAAAGAATTTGCCTTGGATTTGGAGGTAAGAGCTTGTTTGAGGCTGTTGCATAAAAACAACTCAAACACACTTTTGCAAGGAGAAAAGTTTTCTTTTTTTCGGGCCAGTTTTTCGGAACTGGAGTCTGTTGTTTGAGCTCTCGAGGCAAGATCCGCGTGAACAGTGGATTCAAGAGGCAGCCTAGTGCGTCTGTTTTGAACTGACGGAGCCTCTTCCCACTTTAACACCACCACCCCTGCAGCACCACTCCTACCGGAGCTTTCTGGGCCTGACCTGCCTGATGCAGATTTCCACCCGGACGGAAGATTTCATTATTGACACGCTGGAGCTGCGGAGCGACTTATACATCTTGAACGAAGCCTTCACAGACCCTGCGATTGTCAAGGTGAGAAGGGGCTGCTGCAAACGACGGCGCTTGGAGTGAGTGCCTCCCTTTCCTGCCCCTCTGGAAAACCCGGGGGGGGGGGGCACACAGGCCGCCTTTTCCAGACCTGCTTTCCAGGCACCAAAACAGGTGACAGGTGGGTTCAGCCCTCAACCCAGTGAGCCAAGAATGGCCACACTCGGGGGTCGTTCCTTGGGGCGCTGTCACAGTTTTGTTCTTGGCCTGCAAACAGAAACAGCCACAACCCACAAAGAAAATATTTGCCTCACAACGGATACGTTAAGCCAGGGGTTCTTAACCTGGGGGGGGGCTGCACCTGGGGGTACATGAAGGGAGTCCATGGGGTGCGTGAGGAGCTCCCAGAATTACGGAAAATGTTTGCTTTGATGCACGTCTTTTTTTTTCCTGACTGAAACGTCATGTTGCCTTTTGAAGTTTGACTCCTTGTTGTCTGTGTTGAATTATGCAATTTTTTTTTAAAAAAAGATCGCCAGTACAGTAATCCGAATGGCTGCACAATCTCTGTTCTCGTCTCAGGTCTTGCATGGTGCTGATTCGGATGTGGAGTGGCTCCAGAGGGACTTTGGCCTCTACTTGGTGAACATGTTCGACACGCACCAGGCCGCTCGGCTGCTGAACCTGGGCAGACACTCCCTGGAGCACCTGCTGAAGCTGTACTGCGGCGTGGAGGCCAACAAGCAGTACCAGCTGGCCGACTGGAGGATCCGGTAACACCGCTCGCGCGGCTGTGGGTCGGAGGGGCAGCCCAGCGGCCTTGCCGGAAGAATCCGCTGCCCCTGGTCTCGGCCAGGCCTGGCAGGGAAGCCGTGAGACGGTTTTTCTTTCCTCTTGGCGCCTGTTGGGCCCGGGGCAGTTTACTCCCCAAAAGGCCAACAACAGGTACCCAACTAACCCAGTAAGACACACAATGGGCCCTGAAACGGAAAGAGGGAAAACAAAAAATGACAAACCTGTCGATTGGCTCTAGTTTAGGGGAAGCAGTCCGCACTGCGTCCAGACATAGGTGTTGTAAGTGCCGAAGGCTCACCTAGTCGCTCTCCAGGTGTGACGATCTGCCCGGGCAGCCTTGCAGATCACAGCTCTTCCTCCCCGCATTAGCTCTCTGCGCCCTTTTCCATGTTACCTGGGACTTCCTTGGTTTATTATCGTCATGAATCCTAACTAACAGCAGGATGCGGTGTGCGCCCTGTTGGCACAGCTGCATCGGCCCTGGAAAGTTGGCTGTCAGACTGGAATGGAGGGCGGTGCAGTCCGAAAAATGGTGGTAATCGCCATGCAAAAAAAAAAAAAAAAAAGACTGTGAGCTGCAGCTCTCACTGTGCACCTTGAGTCAGGAAGGGTTGGGAAGAGGCTGTGTCATTCCTGACGTCCACCCCCTGCTCTCCCTCCCGCAGCCCCCTCCCCGAAGAAATGATCCAGTACGCCCGTGACGACACCCACTACTTGCTCTACATCTACGACCGCGTGCGGGAGGCGCTGTGGGACCAAGGCAACGAGCAGCCCGCTCTGCTGCAGGTGGTCTGGCAGAGGAGCTCGGGCATCTGCGCCAAGGTGAGCGCCTGGCAGCGGGGCAGCCGAAGGAGCAGGTTGCACCAGACCGCGCAGCCTGGACCGTTCTTGCTGTCACTGCTGTCCTGCCTTTCCTCCACGGTGAAGCGGCTTGAGGGGCTTCCCAGGGGGGTCTCCCAGCCAGGGCTGCGCCTGCCTGGTTTCAGCATCCTGCTCCTGCAGCTGTAGGAGAAACCCGTTGAGTGCAGCGCTGACCAATGGGAGACTCCAGAGGTGGGACCTGGGACCTTCTGGGTGCCGAGCGAGCGAGCGATCCGAGCTCCGGCGCCTTTCCGTCGCAACGGGTGAATTCAGAGGGTCTCCTGCTCTGGTGGCTCCCCTGCTGTTGGGGTTTCCTTGGCTGTTGGCAGGTTGCCGCTCGGCCCCCATAATGAGATGTGTAATTCCTCCAAGGAAACCCTCCCCTCCCCCTTGGTAGCAGAAAGAGCCACTCCTGTTTCTCCAGCCGACCCGCTTCCCTCTCCCTTCTTAGAAATACATCAAGCCTATCTTCACCGAGGACTCCTACCTGGAGCTCTGCCGGAAGCAGAAGAAGCACCTCAACAGGCAGCAGTTGGCGGCCTTCCGGTTGCTGTTTGCCTGGCGGGACAGGATGGCACGCCAGGAGGACGAGAGCACCGGGTACGTAGTCAGGGGGGCCTCCGTGGCCAAGCAGTTGTCACTTTTGCCTCTCTGATCAGACCAGCATTGCTCACCTGTGTGGCGAAAGCACGGCCAGTGGACCACCGGAGTCGGCTGAAGAGATCCTGCAAAGGCGGCTGCCCCCTCGGCCCTCTGCCGCACTGGCCCTGCGCCTCCTTCCACACGGTCCTGGCTGGGAGAAGGCGGGCTGTCTCCTCAGCCGCCAGGGAATAATTCAGCGGCTCTGCGCAGAGGTGCGATAGAAGTGCTGACCCTTGGAGGAGGTCCCGATCGCCCTTCTTTGCGAGTCCCTGGCAGGGCTGGCCTCCTTCCAGCAGGAGGTGGGGCCAGAGCAGCGATTTGCAGGAATGCCACGGGCACCTCCTCGAAAAGCGAACCGTCCTTTCTCTCAGAGACTTGCTCCCTCTTGCTTGCGTGCTCTCTCTGTCCTCCCTCTTGGACTGCACCTTTGGGGGGCTGCAAGGATGCTGTCCTGCCCCACTGCTAAACTGCTCGTTGAATTTGTGCCACAGGTATGTGCTTCCGAACCACATGCTGATCAAGATCGCGGAGGAGCTGCCCAAGTAAGTGTAAATTCTAGGTTGGAGAAAGTGGTTCAAAGGTTCATCTCATCCCCCCCCCCCAGGCTCTTCTCACTGTCTTGTGATTGGTCCAGTGCTCCGACAGTCACACTCTGGACTTCCTGCCTGAGTCGCCACTCAGTTCCCCGCAGGAGTGCTGCAAAGCAGGTTGCCTGTAGCAGCTGCTGGGAGGGACCCCTGGCAGGGGTGCTCCAATGATGAGGCTGTTTCCTTGGCTGGATGAGGAGCTAGCAGTCCCTGCTGGACGGAGGGGTCTCCTTCTGCCCCAGAATGGCTGCGTTTCTCTCCGGCCTGCTTTCCTTGACGCACTTCAGCCGGAGTTCTTCCGCGCTTTCTGCACCGGCGCCAGGCAACCGGCAGTTTCTTCTCGCCTGCTGGTGGTTGGCTCTGCTTCAGACCAGCCTGATGACGGTGTTGGCTCCGCCGCAAGACGTCCGTCTGATGACGTTCTGCCCCTTTTCCTCCTCCAGGGAGCCCCAGGGCATCATCGCCTGCTGCAACCCGGTCCCGCCCCTCGTTCGCCAGCAGATCAACGAAATGCACCTCCTTGTCCAGCAGGCCAGAGAGACGCCGCTGCTGGAGGTAGGGGGCGCTGAGCCGAGAACGCGCTGGCCACCCACTCTCGTACCCCCGTGCCTGGGAGTCAGCCCCGTTGACCTCAGTGGGGCTGACTTCTGAGTAAACCTGCCTAGGATTGCACTGTCATTCTAGGCTACTTTCAACCCAGTTGGGCGCCCTGGGTTCCAGACCCGGCTCTTTCTTTCCCAGCCCTTCCCAAGGATTGGCCGAAAAGCAGCCGCGCGGTCTCCAAGCTCCAACCCTTCTCCACGGGATAATGATGATAAAATCACACTGTCTAGTGCGGGCCGTTTCTCCTGAACAGTTGGCGCTGAGCCACTCCTTGGGAAGTGGGTTTAGAGCCAGCGGCGGAGTGTGCAAATGTGAAATTTGGAGGCAAACAATGTTGTTGGCTGTTGCTTTTTAAAATTCTTTCTCCTCTACTTTTTAGTCTAAACGTGCAGTTGGAGTGACAAGGAAAGGGCCTCGTCCGAATGCAGAGGTAAACGGTCTGTGGGGCCAAGCCTCCCCCCTTTGTTTTAGCCCCCCCATCTGACATCCAAGTTCTCGCCAGTCTTGGCTACGCCAGCGGACGTGGCAACGTAACCCGTTCTCCCTCAGCAGTGGGCGTTGCCCAGTCCGTGGGTTACTCCTCCCACTTGCTGCAGGGGCGGTGCTGTGTCCCCTTGGGTGGGAGGAGCCTCCCTCCAATTCCAGTCCTGCTTTTCCCTGGAGCTGGCCCCGGTGCCTGAACCAGTTTGTGAGAATGCAACCTGCGCTTTTTCAAGCATCTCTTGTTTTTGACAGAAGACGGAGAATCACTTGTTTGGACCACACGACAGCTCGCCGTTTCCTCCAGATGAGAAGGCTCCCCATTCGGACCTAGGTAATCTGGCTCAAGGTGAACCAGAGGCCCTTGGCTGGAACGCCTAGAAATCTGTGCTGCTTCACTCTTATCAACAGCAGATGTGCAACACGCCAGTAGCCCACAAGGCCTAACAAAATTGGATGCAGCAAAAGGCACCTGGATATTTGGGGGTGGGGGTTGCCCCCATCTAGCCAGAATTGAAAGAATGGTGCAATAAGTTCCTATTGTTCAAGGGGGCCTTAAGCTTCTGTTTCTTGAACGTGTCGTTAACTTATGGAACTCGCTGCCACAAGGATGCGCTGATGGCCACTAGCTTAGATGGCTTTAGAGGGGATTAGACCCGTCCAGGGGAGGGTAAAGCCAATCAACAGGTATGAGCGCTAGTGGCAAACTAGAACCTCCAGATTTGGAGGCAGTATACCCTGACTGTCAGTTGCTGGGAGTGGAGAGGATTCATCTTGGAAGAAAAGGGGATACAAATCTGTGAAATAAAAGGAGCCCCCTAACCCTCCCCACCTTTCTCCGCACGTAGCGCCTGGACTCTCCTTGGAGCGTGCCGCTCTCTTTTCGGAAACGGACAGGACCGGGGCCTCGCCAGGCTCCCCATGCCTCCGGTTGAGAGCCAGCATCAGTATTTTTAATGTAAGTTATGGCAGGTCTGCAACTGGAGGGTAGAAATTCTACATTTTTCTAGAACAAAATAGAGTTTTAGAAAAGGCCCCGTTTTGGTGCCTGCTGCATTTCCGCCCCTCAGGACCGCCTGCAGCCAGCGTTCTCCTCCCCCTCCCCTGCCTGTGAGAGGGCGTGACCCGCCTGAGGTCAGCAAGCGAGCTTTGTGGCTGCGCGGAGACCCGAGTTCAGATCTCCCCCAGGCCAGTGCTCCAGAAGGCTTTCCAAAGAGGCCGAGCGAACTAGAGCCAGCGACCGGTCTCACAGGAGCCGGAGACATGACACGGACGCCCTCGCTGACTTCAAAGGAGTTTCGCAGAACGCTTCTTTGGACAGAAGCCCAGCCGGACGGTGGCAAATGTGTCCAGTTTGGGATATTCACTCTCACAACCCACGCTGGAGTCTGTTGAAGACGTTCTAGGAAGGCGGATTTGTTTGGGCTCTAAGCTGAAGCGTGTTGTCCCTTTTGAAGTGCTCGTTTTGTGCTCCAACAGCGATGAGCAAATCCTCCCCGTTATAAATCTGAAAATAGCCTGCTTACGCCAGAGCATAATTTGGATGCCGTTCCGCTCCCAGCGGAACCCAAGTCCCCCTCTCCGAACCCCTTCCAGTTTCACTTTGTGCTTTGCTGTTCTTGCCCTTCTCGCAGGAGCCCGACGTGGAGGAAGAGGAGGTGGAGAAGTTGACAGTGGCCCAGCAGAAAGCCCGCCACATCCTGGAGTCCTTTGAAAACCCCTTCCGAATGGTAACAAGGCCTGGCTTGGTGCCAGTGATGCTTTCCCTTTCTTGCATCCTCCTCTTGGCCGTCTGTTTCCTTGTGCTCATGTAATCCGGGAGCAGCGGACAGCCTCTCAGGCAGCCCCGGGCCAGTCCGTTCTGCCTGCCGGGGGCAGCGTTGCATTCTGGGCTCTGTTTCTGAAGGCTCTGGATACATCTATAGACAGTTGGCCCTCGCTGTCAGCAGGGAATCCATTCCAGACACACACACACAAACACCCCGCAGATAGCGAGGATCCATGGATGCTGTAGAAAGGGGGGAAAATGGGGAACCGCGGATTTTTAACCTTTTAGCCACAAACCGCGCCGTTCTGAAGCCTCCGCAGGGCCTCTGAAAGCTCAGTGACCCACTGCCGGGTCGTGTAAGGCTCTCCCCCCCCCCCCCCAGCCTTTGTGTGCGTTTTTTTTTTCCTTTTTTCCCCCTCTTTTTTTTTCCTTTCTACAGCGGGGCCTTCGCAGGTCCAGGACCCGCGGTGAGACATATCCGCGGGTCCTAAATCCACGGATGGAAAGGGTCCACTGTACATCAACACAGCATATGTATATCACACGACTCTTATACATAGCAATAGGCGGACACTCTCTTTCGGGACTCACACTCTCAAAACTCTGTCTCGCCCTCTGTTTGCCATTAGGTGCCAGCTTATGCAGGTCCTGTACTTGGGGGGAGAGGAGTGAGGCTGCCCATCCTTCTCTCTGTGTTGTGCGAAACAACACTTTCCTAAAAAGCTGAGAGAATGAGAGAGAGACCAAGCCTTTGCACTGTCACATGGCAGTCTAGACCGGGGATCCCTGAGCAGAGGCCAGGTTCAGGCAATCTTATTTGACCCCTGGTGTGCGGCTCAAACGTTATGATACTTTTATTCTGCAAGATTCACTTCCCACTACTGGAAGAATTCAGAAATACCTTCGCTGGGAGATTGGTGGACAAACGTTTTGGATTTTGCAGAAACAGACAAACTCACAATTTTGATTAAAGGGGAGTCGGTAAACCTTTTTGTGAACAATTGGAAACCATGTATTGACTTTGTACGTGAGACAGGGAGGAATGACGTGATGGTATGTGGAGTTGATGAATAGAGTGTTGGGGATATATTTGGCTTAGCTGGATAGTAGAAGTAGAAAATAGAGAATTGTATGCTAGTAGGAGACACTGCTTCGCGTTTGCTGTAACCTTTTGAAATATTATGTATTGTATTTTTAGTACTATATAAATAAATCTTTTCCCACCTTTCAGGCAGGTGGTCTTGCATTCTTCAGAAGCGGCATAGCACAAGCGTTTCCCCCAGGTCCACTCGTGAAGAGCAGGAAAAAATGCTTTCCTTTTGGAGAGATTCCATGTCGCACCTCCCTTTTTCATTTTGTTTCATAACGCACACGTCATAGGTTAACATTTGTGTTCATGTCATGCGCTAGGAAGCCTTCACAGCTGTATATTGTTGAGTTTCTTATGGGGACTTGCTGCTGGGGGGCCGGGTGCGAGGGGAAACGTGTGTGTCAAAGGGGCCCCCCGCCTGAACCCCTGTTGGCGGAGTGGAGTCTTGCACATATGTACATACCCTGAGCACAAAATTTGGCTGTTCCTGGTTTAGATGGTCACATGGTATAGTTTTCTTCCTCCTCAGTATTTGCCTGCAGAAGAGAACCCCGCTCATATCTCTCAGTCGGCCAAGTTTGATCCGTCGTCGAAAATCTACGAGGTGAGTTTCTTGTTTGTGACGGTATGAAGCGGCTGTGTGCTGGGTCAGGCTGTTGGTGAGTCTAACCCAGTGATAACAGCACTGGCTGGCAGCAGCCCTCCAGGAGCTATCCCCACCCCACCCCCACTGTCCTAGCCCGACTTGACTGCCGACCGGGCTGTGGTGTTGACTCCTTTTCTGTTGCTTTCTTCGTTTGCCCAGATCAGCAACCGGTGGAAGCTCCTGAGCCAGGCACAGCTCCAAGCGCCCCCCAGGAAAGAGCCCCCCCAGAAGCCGCTGCAGCAGACAGGTGAGGCTGGCGGGCTGGTGTTCTGCCCGCTGCACTCTGTGGAAGCGCCACCGGGACCCTCCATTCCAGCATTGTTGCCCCAGGGGGTATATACGCAGTATCTGGAGTTAAATGCGTACACCTGTTGGCTGGGCGGAAATGGCTCGTCTCCCTGCTCCTGTGCCACCAGTGTCCAGTCCTCCTTCACGGAGTTGGATAGAGTTGAGCTGGCTGCTGTTCTCTCTCCCTGGAAGGCCACTGCTGTGGCCTTGGAAGGATCGTGGATCGTCTCGGAAGCCGCCTTCCCAGTCTTGGCGACTCTTCGCAGAGGCAGCCCCCGGATTATGGAGCTCTTGCTGGCCCTAGGTGGCCGGCTTCCAAGCAGAGAGCAAAGACCTTTTGGAAGTGGCTGGCTGTCTTTGGAGTCGTCTTTTAGCGCCCCTCGTTGATGCCTCTGTTCCCTGCTTGCCTTTGGATTGTGCTGATCCCTGGTTCTCTTAATATCCGTGATTTGTGAGCCATCTTGGTGGTCCCTTCGTTGGGCCCGAGAGGCGGCCTAGACGTATTTTCGAATCAAAGCGACTGGCAGCAGACGGGGGTCTTCCCCAGCCCCACCTGTGTGTCCTGCCAGGTCCTTCTGCCTGCCAGCAGGGGCTCGACCACCGAGCTACAGCCCCTCCCTGACACTCACACGCCCTTCTCTTCTGCCCCCCACCAGCAGTTCGTGAAGCTGCCGAGAAGGAGTGCCAAGAGCGAGCCAAGAGCGTGGTCTCCGTTCGCCAGCTGGTGGCAGTAAGTCTCTCTTCCCCAGACGGGTTTTGTTCTACAGTTCTGGGCCACAGGTGCTTCTGACCACTCTTCGTGGTTAAACCTTTGCTTAAAAGTATTCTAATGTCAAAAAAAACCCCAAAACTCTTCTTCCTTGGGCTTGTTTGCAGCAAGAACAAGCTGGCAGAAAGCGGGAGAGGGTGGCAAGCGAGCCTGGCCTGGACGCGCCCAAGCAAGAGAAGAAAAAGGGCAAACCTGCTCCACAGACGGAGGAGCCGGAGACCCCGAAGCCCTTCACCCCCTTTGACTACAGCACGTCCGACCTCCGAGTCTTTGCCGGTAAGCGCCAGCCTTCCCTTGGCCACTGCACCTTGCTTACAGCTGCCCCTGCATGCCAGCACCCTCGGAAATGTGTGCAGAAAAACAGAATTGCTCAGCGGGTGGAGCGTTGACTTTGGAAGCTCGGCTTTACCGTCTGTGGGAAAGATTGAAGAATTGGGATGGGGGGGGGGGGGGAAACAGGCTCCTCAGGCCCCAAAGCCCTGACTTGAGCCGCAAACATGAGACAGCGCCTGAACGACGGTGTAGGGATCGGACAGAGTGGGGCGAGCCGAGCTTCAGACTCTGAACCAAGCGCTGCCACTGGGCCACAGAAAGGCTCAAGTGGAAAACGCTTAAATCAGGAATAGAGGACAAGCGGGCAGGCAAGCGGGATTGCTACCCTGGCTGAATTAAAGCATTTCTGAAACGGACCACGGAGCACACCTCCAGTTAAGAGACTGAGCTCTGAATCCGAGTCCTAGAAACCTCTGTCGAAAGATGCCTTCCTCCCCTCCTCTCTTTCAGGGAGCAGCAAGCCCAAAGCATCGTCGCAGTTCGACCCCGCCAAACTGGCCCACGCCGGCAAGGTAAGGCTGTTCTGTGCTGCCAGGGGTGGCGCTAAAGGGCCAGCGGGTGGGTGGGCGGGCGGGCAGGCAGGCTCTCGCAGGGAGGGAGCTTCCAGATTTTGCTAGACACAGAGAACCCAACTCCCCTGTCCGACTGATACGTAGTGAGTTCTGAGCCAGGAAAGCTCTTGTCAGTGTCCTCAGGTGCATGCGCTGGGGGAGGAAACTGGCACCCCAGGCCTGGGGTTATGCCTGCTAAGAGTGTTCTTTGCTCTTTGCCACCACACCAGCTCTGGCCCATCCCTCTTGGCAGCACGCTAAGCAGAAGTGCAGGGGGGGGGGCTCCCTCTGACTAACATTGGCAATGGGGGAGCACTTGCGTGGCAGCGCATGGACCCCAGCTTGGGCAGGGGGTTAAGGGACGGAGCAAGGGCTTGAAGGGGGCTGTGCCAGGGATCAGGGTGACTTCTGCTGGGTCACGTCTCTTCTCTCCTTCTCTCCTAAATCAAACAAAACAGAAGAAGTTTTCAGGAGCCAGCAAAGTCCAGCAGCCGGCTGGAACAAAAAGCATGACCTATCTGGCTGGGAAATCCAGAAGGTACGTCCAAGCGGCTTTGTTTTCACAGTCGTCGTCTGCAGAGGGCTTAGTCCACAGCGTGGGTGTCCAGAGAGGTGGGGTAGACGCCGCACTGATGGGACCCACTCAAATGTCTGAGGCCCAGTCGCAGGAGCCAGGTACAAAACAGCAGCTCCAGGGACAGACACACACCTCGGATTAAGGAACCAGGTTCTCTTGAGCACAGACGTGAATCGGAGGTTTGTTTTCTGTAGCGAGATCGAGCTACAACCCTTTCACGCCAGAATCCACTCCTGGCTCTCCAGCAGGCTCCCTTCATCCCAGCAGACAGAAACCTTTGGGGGCAATGGGGAGTCAGAAACCCTTGGTGATCTGCTGCAGAATCACCCCGAAACCTGGCAGTAGATCCCAGTCGACTTGAGCCCCTGGTTTACTGCCACGGCCTGAAGTGATTGCTGAAGTGCTGAGTCAGCAAATGTCTCACGCAGCCAGCGCAAAGCTCCCCAACAGTGAACCGTTTTAAAAAATGTGGCCTTTCTTTCATTCTCCCCGCAGGGGCTTCAGGCATAACTGGCCGAAAAGATAAGACTGTTCAAGAAACCCTCTGGAAGAAAACCTATGGAACACAGCAGTGGAATGGTTAATGGGGGGGGGGGCTGGCCTCTGCTACCGCTTTTTGTATGGATCCCTGTGGTGTGTGTTTTAAAGAAAAAAAACTATTAAACTGTTTTTTCTTTCCCCAAAACTGGGTGAGGGAAAATCTGAATAGGGCTGTATTTGTCTCTTTAGCCCCTCCCTCCCTTTCTCAATTATTTAAAAGTTGTTGTTTTCAGGGGGCTTTTGATCAGGTGGAGGTTGGTGGCAGAGCAACTGCTTTTGCATGCAGAAGGTCCCAGGTTCAGTCCCTGGCAGCATCTCCTGGTAGGGTTGAGAAAGACCCTCTGTCTGAAACCCTGGAGAGCTGCTACCAGTCAGGGTTGAGAGTGCTGAACTAGATGGACCAAGGACCTGACTCAGTTGGAAGCAGCTTCCTATGAGATTCTGCTGCTCGGATATCTCGGATCCCTCCACTAGCCATTAGTCCTCTTGAGGAGAGGCAGCAGCACGGAGTCGTGGTATACCACACCACAGGCAGGCTGCTGCTTTGCTCCCAGCTAGCGGGGAGCGGCACGTCCCAGGGCTGACTGTCTAACGCATCAGCCGCCCCAAAGTTAGCAGACGACAACTACGCTAACCAGGCTTGAGTGGATTTTCCCTCTTTGACAACATGGCTTCATCGCTATTCCTTCTGATACTGGATCTGGGCAGCATCTGGGGCCTGTCGATTTCTCCGCAAAAGAAGGTCATGGCTTCTGTGTACTGGGGCAAAATTGGAGGATAGGGACTTGCCTGGGGCTGACTAGCCAGTGGCCATCACAGAGATGGGGATTTGAACTCGGCTCTCCTGGCCCAAGTCCACTGTTTTGTCTGCCGCAGCTCCCCGTCTCATAAATGGCCTGCGTAGAAATTCTTCTCTAGCATAGGTTTCAAAAGGAGGGGGGGGGAAGGGCCTCCGGCAAACAATGTTTCTGAAGTCCCCACTACTAGCAATGTTTTTCACTTCCTCACCAATTACTCCAGTTTCTAGGGAGGGGCTGGAATCTGCCTCCTGGCACCCGCCAGCCTTTGGTGTGGGCATGTTATGGCATCTCTCACCCAGGCAGAAAATTCGCAGTGCCTGGATACTCACTTCGGTGTGCAAGAACAAAGGGGGGGGGGGAGCCAAACATATTTTGCTGCTCTGAAATTTGTTGTTGTTGTTCAGTCGTGTCCGACCCTTCGTGATCCCATGAACCATATCCCGCCAGGCCTTCCTATCCTCCACTATCTTCCTGAGTTCGCTCATTTTCATGTTCGTTACATCGGTGATGCTGTCTAACCATCTCATCCTTTGCCTTCCCCTTCTCCTTTTGCCTTCAATCTTTCCCAGCATCAGAGTCTTCTCCAGAGAGTCCTCTCTTCACATTAGGTGGCCAAAATATTTGAGCTTCAGCCTCAGTACCTGTCCTTCCAGGGAACAGTCAGGGTTGATTTCATTTAGGATTGACTGATTTGATCTCCTAGCAGTCCAAGGGACTCTCAGGAGTCTTCTCCAGCACCACAGTTCGAAAACATCTATTCTTCGGCGCTCAGCCTTCCTTATGGTCCAACTCTTGCAACCATACATTGCTACTGGGAACACCATCGCCCTGACTATACAAACTTTTGTTGGCATGGTGATATCTCTGCTTTTTATTATGCTATCTAAATTTGCCATAGGTTTCCTTCCAAGGAGTAAGCGTCTTTTAATTTCATGGCTGCTGTCTCCGTCTGCAGTGATCTTGGAACCCAAAAAAGTAAAATCTGTTACTGCTTCCATTTCTGCCCCTTCTGTTTGCCAGGAATTGATGGGACCAGATGCCATGATCTTAGTTTTATTAATGTTGAGTTTCAAGCCAACTTTGGCACTCTCCTCTTTCACTCTCATCAAGAAGCTCTTTAGTTCTTCTTCACTTTCTGCCATTAGGGTGGTATCGTCTGCATATCTGAGGTTGTTGATGTTTCTCCCGGCAATCTTTATTCCGGCTTGCGATTCATTCAGCCCTGCATTTCTCATAATGTACTCTGCATATAAGCAGGGTGACAATATACAGCCTTGCCGCACTCCCTTCCCAATTTTGAACCAGTCGGTTGTTCCATGGCCGGTCCGAACTGTTGCTTCTTGACCCGCATACAGGTTTCTCAGGAGACAGGTAAGGTGGTCTGGTACCCCCATCTCTTTAAGAATTTGCCACAGTTTGTTGTGATCCACACAATCAAAGGCTTTTACGTAGTCAATGAAGCAGAAGTAGGTGTTTTTTTTTTTTTTGAACTCTCGTGCTTTCTCCATGATCCAGCGCATGTTGGCAATTTTTAGCCTTTTGGTACTGTTCATGGGATTTTCTTGGCAAGGTTACTGGAGTGGGTTGCCATTTCCTTCTCCAATGGATCACTTTTAGTCAGAACTCTCCGCTACGACCTGTCCGTCTTGGGTGTCCCTGCACGGCATAGCTCATGGCTTCACTGAGTTACGCAAGCCCCTTCACCACGACAAGGCAATGATCCATGAAGGGGGCTCTGAAATTAGGCAGGGCTTAGTTTTAGCTCCCAGTCCTGGAGCTTGCTGTGCTTGCAAGGCAGGCTGGAGAGCCTCTGAGCAGCTGCAGAGTGCGTCACCACACCTTGGCTACGATGGGTGAACGTGTCAAGCACCGGGAGGCAGGGTCTGCAGTGCATTTCCATGCAGGTTTGGAAGCACTGGGCGCTTTTCACTACAGCTCCAAGCCCTGGACCGTGGTTCTGCTTAGTGGTCGTTGTGGGGAAGGTGGTTAACCTGGAGGAGGGAAGAGGCGGAGTTGAATGAGTGGCCAAAGCCAGCCCCCCCCCCCTTCTCCTCTGGCTCTGTAGCTACAGTTCATGCTCGGTCCTGGTGTCCTCTTAACTAGTCCCACTGCTTGGAAAGCACTGGTTGTTTAAAGCTCTGCCAAAAGGGGGCTGCTGGGAATTTACTTTTTTGCTCCCACAAAAGCCTCCCTCGTTTAGACTGTCCCAACGTCGTGCTTCCCCAGACGCCTCCGCAGCAGGGCTACCGAGCTGGAGATTTCCCTTCCCAACACGATGCAATGTTGGAAATTCCTGTGTGAAAATCTCCAGGCTTGCTTTCAGTCTGCAGCAGCAGGAGATTGGTGCGGAGTCCTGGAGGCTCCAAGGCAACCCTGGAGAACTGGCAGCCTTCCATCCTGAGAGATGCCTGGCTTAGGAGGCAGAAAAGCAGCCTTCCACTGTTAAAAACTGCAGTCCTGCGCACGGCTACTCCGAAGTAAGTCCTACAGAGGTCAACAGCAGGATCCACAGACGCCCTTCCCAAGGGAAGGGAGGAAAAACCACGTGGAGGAGGCCAACCTAGTTCCTTCCTCCTCCCAGCCAATCAGAAGCGCGCCCCGTCCAGCCGCGGCGCTCCCTGCATTCACACAGGCAGGAACGCCCAGTCCGGCCAACCCCACGTGGCCACCCAGGGCAGCAGAGCGCGCAACGTACCCCGCTGCCTCTCCCAGCTCGCTCTCTATTGGTTTGCCCGGGCCGCTTGCCCTCTCCAGGCTGGCCAACGAGAGGGCGGCTTGGGCAAAGGGCTCTCTTCTATTGGTCGCTTGCGGGACGACAGTGGCCACGCCTCCCCTCTGGTCGCTCCCTCCCCGCGAGTTAGGCTGAGGCGTGCACAGGTGGCAGGTGCGTTTTGCCTTTGATTGCATGTCGCCTGCAGAGGAAGAAGCGGCCTGAGCAGGGAGGAAGCCGCTTTTCCTGCTCGGCTCTGGCCGGCTATGGAGCCTGGGGAGGCTGGCTCGGGAGGAGGAGGAGCAGCAGGAGGAGCCTCGGCCATTCTCCGGGAGGGCTGGTTCCGTGAGACGTGCAGCTTGTGGCCCGGGCAGGCCCTTTCCCTGCAGGTGGAGGAGATCCTGCATCACCAGCGATCGCGCTTCCAGGAGATTCTCGTCTTCAGGAGGTGGGACAAGAGGAAGGGTCAGCCGGGTGGTGTGCAAAGGACTGCAGGGCCGGAGGAGGAGGAGGAGGATATGAAGCACGTCAGGACAGGAGGCCACCTGGACACGTGTCACAGCATAAGGCAGCCTCGTGTGTTCAGGTAGACTCCTGACGTGCTGAATACTCCCCCTCTCTCCAGAGCTCTGACTGGCAGCACGTCTGCAAAGACTGGAGTATTTTACCAGGACAGCTGAGATGGATGCTGAAGATTTGATCTTCTGTAGGCAGCGTGTTCTAGTGTTCTAGTACTGAACTACAGCTCCTGACAATAAATAGCAGTAAGGATGTACGAAGGTGCTTCTTATAGAGTCAAACAATTGGTCCGTCTGGCCTGGAATTGTCTCTGTTTTAAAAATCAGAGAGGGGAGGGGGGAGAGACACGTGTTTCCTTAGCCCTGCTACCTGAGATCCTTTTAAATGGCGCTGTCAGTGATGTCACAAACTCACTCAATGGCCTTAGGCAAGCAATTCCTATCAGCCTCTGTTTTCCCCACCGACAATATCGAGATAAATAATACTTCCCTTCACTTCTTGTACTAACCGCATCACGAGAATGCCTGCTGTGGCTCCCCACCGATTTGCAGGGAGAACTAAAACCAGGTCTTATTTCTTGCTTTCAATAGGGGCTTAGTAGTAATATGGCACCCTCAGGCTACTGTTCGTTTTGAACATTGGTGTAGCACCACAGGTAAGAGACTGAGGTGTGGGTCAGGGTTGCCTCTGCCTTGAACTCCTCGCTAGGGCTACAATTACCGTATGCAGGCTTTCCTGGGAATGAGGCTCACTGAGCACAATATGAGTGACTTCTGAGTAAACATGGAAAGGACTGAGCTGCGTGGGGCCTTAGGCAAGCCACTCCCCCTCTCAGCCTTCCCTCAGTCTTCCCCATCTGCAATATGGAGAGAATCATACCTGCTGACCCTACAGGGTTGTTTTGTGATCAGGATGGCGTGCAGGTGAAATGCAAAACGCCGTACAAATGCAAAGCAATGTTATGCTTGCTCTACCTTCCCAGGTAAAAGGAGCAGAAGGCAGCTCATGATAACACAGTTCAAAACAGTGAAACGTGATCCTGGAGGAGGTCTGGTGTGTTTCAGTGCGGAGACAGTTCCATGGATATGGTAACCGGTACCAAGAAGGGTCTTGTCTCTAGTTCTTGAAAGTTATTTCAGATAACAGATTCCAGCAAGGTCCCCCTGGAGCCGTTTGGGGGGCACAGGCAGGTTCAGGAGGATGTAGCAAAGTCTCCCCCCCCCCCATTGCTGTCTCCATCCCTACCACCCCCTCTCTGTGCCTCTTGCCCCACAGCAAAACATATGGGAACGTCTTGGTCCTCGATGGTGTCATCCAGTGTACGGAGAGAGACGAGTTTTCGTACCAAGAAATGATTGCCAACCTGCCCCTCTGCAGTCACCCAAATCCACGGAAGGTGAGTTTCTGGCCTGCTAGGGAACCGCCTCTTGCTTGGCGTGAATATCTTCTGTCTTTTCCCCCGGCCCCGATCCCAGCTAGTCGCACAGGGAAGCTCTAAACATGGCAGACTTGAGTAGAGCTTTCGTCTCTGTACCCTGTTTTCCCCTCCTAAAATTGTTCTGGTTGCCTTATGATATTCCTCTTCCCCCAAGCCTGATGGGACAGCCTGCTTATTTTGCAAAAGGCATTGCATTACTAGCCAGTACCACCTGTGGCTGGCTGCAGCTGCATCCCCCAGTGCGAAATATAGCATCTAAATGCTGCCGTATGTGTCTTTTTGTTTTTTTTTTTAAAATCATGCTTCTAGTCCTTGTGAGGGAAAGAAATGAAACAAATGGAAATAAGACCCAGCCTTCCCCAGCCTTTTCAAATGAAAACATTTTGAAAAAGAGGCCCATCAAGTAAGAGGTACGGAGGAAAAAGGCAAAACGTTGGAAACCAGAAAATTGCAGGATAAGGCTAGATGCCTGTGTAGCTCACAGAGAGTTTGAGGCAAGCAGGGTTCAGGCCCCCAGCTGGCTTCCTGAATGCTCTCAGGCTGCAATGACCGTGCCTTCTTTCTCGGGCCAGGTGCTCATTATCGGCGGTGGCGACGGAGGGGTCTTACGGGAAGTGGTGAAGCATCCATCGGTCGAGTCGGTGATACAGTGCGAAATCGACGAGGTACGCCTTGGGCCTCTGGGTGCCTCCCAGCTTCTGGGTGCCTCGGTTCCCTTTTTTGTCCCCAGATTAAACCTCGGAATACGCTGACGCTCCCAAAGAGAGAACCCTCTTTTTCAGCTAAGGCCACAGAACTGCAGCACAGGTCCTGCTCGCAAGGCTGCCCAGCTGATCCTGCTGCCTCCCAGAGTCTGAGCCTGTCCTTTGCCAAGAAACCACAGCCCCATCCTTCGCTGCTTTCAGGGACCCTACAAGCAGCACCTGAAGGCAACAAGACTCTCCTTTTGTTTCTTCCACAGCAACTGGTATTCAGAGATAGACTGCCCCTGACTGTGGAGGCTGCACTCAGCTGCCGTCATAGCCATGGATAGACCTCTGCTCTCCCAGCGGAGGATGGTCTCCTTGGACGGGCTGCTCCTCCCACTGGCTCCAGAGACAAGACGGGGGGGGGGGTTGTGGGGCCACTGCCGGCTCTGGTCCTGTCTCACTCCGAGGAACAGGGCGCTGGAGGGACTCCTCCGTCAGCAATTGGAAATGATTTGAGCAGCCCCTCTCTAACCAGAAATCCCTTTGCCAGTCTCTCTTCTGCCACAGTGCAGCAGTTAGGACGGGATTTCTCTTCTAAAGCCAGCTAAGCTGGCTGCTGGCCATTGAGCTCCGTACATGGAAGACTTGCTCTCTCCTGGTCCGTTTCATTCTCTCGACCCCCGAGTTTGAGATTCCTCAAACGGTCTTTCTCTGTGCCATGCAAGTGTTGCTTGCAAAAAACCAAACAGGTGAACAGCCCTGATCTATCACATCCTCACCCCCTAAAGTTTAGCAGCCCCCAGCGCTCGCCGTTCTGTGCGTTGCTTCTGCCAGGGGTGGCAGCGGCGTCTGGACTGCTGCTTCCGGGTTTCTCCTGCAGCTTTCGGCATCAAGGCGCTTCTGTGACCCTTTCCCCCTCCCTTCTTATATCGGGGGGGGGGCCTGTGGACTCAGCTTGCCTTCAGCCTCCTGCTCATAGCGGGGTGCTCGTCTGCAGGGTGTTCAGGCAGACCTCTGTCCTTGCGCCTAGCGTGGGGCTCGTCCCCTTAAGTCGCTTACAGTAGCGTAGCCTCACATCAGCTCTCCAAAGCACCCGCGGTTAGGTGGAGGAGGAAGCAGCAGCTGCGGGTTTTGGCCGCTGGAGGTAGAGGCGTCCTCTTGGGAACCGGATGGCAAGGCCTTCTGCGCTGAGAAATGGAGGCTCGAGGGCAGGGATAGGCTGACGGATTTTTCGTCCCAGATTTCAGGGAAAGGAGACTGGGCGAGAGGAGAGCAGCGGATTTTGGATAGAACCTTTGCTCAAGGCGAGAACTGCTGACTGGGCAGTGATGGTGCCAAGCAGGGGTGGGGTGTTCAGCAGTTTTGAACAAGTTTGACCGAGGTGTGTGTGTGTGTGTGTGTGTGTGTGTGTGCGGCTTTGGCAGCCTGTTTCCTCTGGTCTGATTATAGGACGCAGCGGCTCGTCTCTCCGACGTGACTCCACCTGTCCCGGTGGTTTGGGGGTTTGCCCTGGGTAGCGAGTCCACAGCTTTTTTGGTTCCTTTCCGTTCTGCTTGTATTAGTCCCACTCCAGGGTGTTTTGTGGCCACGGATAGAGGTTTTTCTCCACCCCAGGTCCTGCTGGTCCCCTTAACTGAAAATGAACAGATATCAACATCCCAAGTTTCCTCTGTGGATTTTTTTTAGAGAAAAGTTGGGAGAGAAACAGACTAGAGGCAGAGGAGGGCAGTAGGGTCCCTGTGTCCTTAAGTCGCTGTGCCTTTGCTCCTCAATTACGCGAGGCGGCTCCTCCTCTGTGTGTGTGTGTGTGTATATATATATATATATATATATATATATATATATATATATATATATATATATATATATATATATATATATATATATAGGGGTTAAGGCTGGTGGCGTTCATATGTCCCCTGGCAGGATGTGATCCAGGCATCGAAGAAGTTCCTCCCCGGTATGGCCGTGGGCTACTCCAGCCCGAAACTCACCTTGCACGTGGGGGACGGCTTTGAGTTCATGAAGCAGAACCAGGAGGCTTTCGACGTGATCATCACAGACTCCTCCGACCCCATGGGTAAGCGCTGAGCACCTGTCTGGGTACCTGGGCTTCTGCGCTCGGATGCAGACGGACGCACCAGACCCGTCTTGTGCCGTTTCTGGAAAGTCCGGTGTGCCTCGGAAGCTGCTTCCTCCCGCGTTGCCTGGCCCTGGGGCCGCCCTCATGCAAAACGGGTCCTCTGTGCCGCTCAGTTAAATGGTTGGTTGTTGTCAATAAAATGATCTGTTCTGATGATCATCGGAACTTTCAAGGGAAGCAGGGTTTCCCAGCCTGGAAATCGTGACACTCCTAAGAAGGGAGCCGCTGATCTTGCATTGGGGGAGGGAGTTGACCAGGTCTGAAGCGATGCTGCAGCGAAATCCAGCACAGACGACTGGTTTCTGGCCTGGAAAAGTCCAAAGCACTGCTTTGAAGTTGAAGCAGTTCAGTCGTCGCTTTGGGGTTGGGGCATCGCTTCAGTTGCCTCCTTGTCGCCGTCTCACTCGCTCCCGTCAGATTCCTCCTGATGGCTGTGAAACAGGCCCTCGTTGGAAATGCCTTTGTCGCCTTGTTTCTCTCTCCTCCTCAAGGTCCTGCGGAAAGCCTGTTCAAGGAATCCTACTACCAGCTGATGAAGACAGCCCTGCGGGAAGATGGGATCCTTTGCTGCCAAGGTAAGGAGCAGCCCTGGCCGAGACAGAACTTCTACGCCGCTTCTGTGTACCCCTGGAGCTGCCCGTCTGTCTGTAGGCGGCTGCCGGCAGTCTGGAAGCACTGGCCTTCACCGATAAAGCCCCGGGATGTCTGGGGCCCGGCTTGCTTGAAGAAAGGTCCTCTCCCATTTAGCCGAAAAGGCTAAATTGAGTCTCCGGGTTCAGCCCACTGCCTTGCTTGTAGGCCTCCTGGGGACATCTGGTTGGGAAAAGAGGATGCTGGACTAGATGGGGGAGGGGGGAGGGGACCCCTTTTGGCTGACCCCAACAAGGGAGTTCTACGTATTCCTCCCTGTGCTGTAAGGTCTTCCATGAAGGCCGGTGGCTGACTGTGATGCAGTACCTTCTCGGTGTTGGCACCCCACATCAGGACTACATCTGCCCAGTGTTTTGGTCCAGCCTGGAATCCCTTAAATATTCAAAGCTGCCTTCTCTAGTATCTAGAGGGTGGAGAGTTTGGGGACTTGGACTTCTCTCAGACTTTTGGGACGTGTGAAATGCGCGCGCGCGCACACACACGCACACTCCCCAAACAAACGTGCTATAACCTCTCCTCTCCGTTCTGCCTCTTGGCCAGGCGAATGCCAGTGGTTACACCTCGACCTCATTAAGAAGATGCGTCAGTTTTGCAAATCTTTGTTCCCTGTGGTAGAATATGCCTACTGCACCATCCCGACATATCCCAGTGGGCAGATCGGCTTCATGCTCTGTAGCAAGAACCCTGTAAGTACTGGAAGTTTTTCTCCTTTTTGTGGACACTGGTATTTTTATGCTAGCTAGCGTCTGTGTGTGCAGAGGTGGTGGGGGAGCCATTAGCCAGAAACTGTTATCAGTGAGGATGGGGAAGATAAGCACCTTTTGAAAACACACAGTTGCACAGTGCTAGAATAGGTGTGGGTGGACTTACAGCGCAATCCAACTTAACTTTTGTGCCAGTTTAACTTATTTATTTATTTATTTATTTTAAAAAATTATATCCCGCCTTATCCTATGCCGAAGGCAAATGCCCAAGGCGGCTTACAACAAAAATTAAAATACATAGTTTAAAATACAGAAAATAACAATACATATGAAGCTGCCTACTGAGTCAGACCGTTCGTCCAGTTAGCCCAATATTGCGTACACTGACTGGCAGCAACCGCACAATTTCAGAAAGCAGTGTCAGAAAGCCCTGTGTGGATGTGCCAAGGATTGTATCTAGGACCTTTTTAGAGGGCTCTCCCGTTGAGCCGCAGTCCCATCTCAAACCCCGAGGTCTACTATCAGGAGCCGGTTGCAAAATAGCGCACGTCGAATTCAGCATCTACTTGGCTCAGAGGGTTTTTGTAACTGGACTGAGTGGGGTGGGAAGAGCCGTTGTTCTTGTTGTTGCCGCCTCTTCCTAAGGGAATTGCTGAGTTCCCCAGGAATCTGAAAGGAGGGATGCCATTCCAACTACATATCCTCTGTCATCGTTTCGGTGTTCAGTGGTACACGAGGCACGTACCAGGACTCGCAAAGCGCATGTGCCGGTGCATGTTGGCTCCTGGAGCTCCTTGAGCACCAGCCAAATAGAAGCTGCTGGCATCCATTTACAATGCAGGTTTGGGGGTCAGGGCATCCCATCAGGTTACGTGAGGTTTTCCGGGTTCTCCTTCTTGCAGAACACAAACTTCCGGGAACCGGTCCAGCAGCTCTCCCAGGAGCAAGTGGAAACAATGAACCTGAAGTATTACAACTCGGACATCCACCGGGCAGCCTTCGTCCTCCCAGAGTTTGCACGGAAGGTAATGGTGAATGGGTGCAGTTTGACCCCAGTGCGCATCACTTGTGCGCTTTGTATGTGCCATGGACACACTTAATGGAACCTCCACGGTCAAGCAGCAGGTGTACCTTTGAAAACTGGTGGCTAAGGGACGAGCAAAGGCGGGGGGGGGGGGGGACAACGCTATTGCCTCCGCGCTCTGCCGCTTGCTTCCCAGAAGGAACTCGGTGTTAGTAAGTACACACACTCCGTTGCCATTGGGGTCTTCATTCCCCCAGGGTAGGAGTCTGTGAGGCAGTTGCGTTGTGTGGGCCTGCAAGAGATTTTCCAGCAGGAGACTAGATTATAGGTAGATGGGGGGGGGGGGATTAGGTTAATTTTCCTTCGACCTTCAGAAGGTCTTTTCCCACAAAGGCCAGGAGTTTTGGATTTACGTGTGATTATCTGCCCAGGTGGCACCTCTGTGTGTTTAATTCTGCCCAGAGCCCGCTGTGGCAATCTCACCCTCCCCTTCTGCTCGTCTTCCAGGCCTTGAGCACTGTGTGAGATCTCTGACGGGTGAGACCTCTGCCCCTCGCCTCCGGACCCCCGAGGATCTTGAAGCGACACCAACGTGGCGGATTCCTCCGTGGGCGCCTTGGCAGCTTCCCGTCCGCCTGTTGCCAGCCAAACATTCCTTCCAATGATGTATTGAATTGACTTTGGGGGACTCCGAAAGGCAACAGTTCTGGCTTTGGGGGTCCAATGCTTGAGCTTCGCTCTCTCTCTTTCTCCCCCTCCCCCCCCCAGGACTGAGTGTTCTGCCTGCTTCCTTTTAACTTCCCCCTTGCTTATCCAAGCACTGTATTTATAACTATGTCATTTTTATCCCCCTTTTATTAGTCTTCTGCCAACCGGAGGACGTCAAGTGATTGGTTCTGCACTCTCCCTCAGATGTGGCCTGTAGGGGTGGGGTGGGCAGTGGTCCCATAGCCCCCGGGGGCTGTCCATTTCCTTTGCTCCACCCTCCTTTGCCCGACTCCACTCCCCCTTTGTAGGATGCCGAGATCTTTCTTTCGCGCTCTGCTTCCCCTTCACCTGTTCAGGTTTTGAACAGAATGCGCTGCTGTTGACCCGGAGCCCATCGTCTCTCCGAAGAGCGCCTCCTGGGCTTTTTAACTGGCTGAGTTTAGTCGCTCTCCTCAGTGGAGCTTGATGGAAATATTTAATAAAGGGGTAGACATTTGGGGCCTCTTTGGGCAATGGAGAAAGAAGCATTGAGACATGAAACTGTTTTTTTGTTGTTGTTGTTAAGGTCCCGTTTCCTGCATGTATAATAAGCAGTGATCTGTTGGCTACAGTGGAGGGGTGGGGGGAGAAAGAGGAGGACAAGCATGCTCAAGCTGCCTTTTTCATTGGCTGCCTGGTGACAGTTAACACAGGCATCCAGCTCTTTGAAAATTCCTATTTGTTTGTCTGTCTGTCTTACTATCCGTCGCCTCCTCTCTGCTCCCAAATCACTGGCTATCATGTTTTGTCAGTGTTGGGGGGGTGGAATGACACTAGAACTGAGTCTCTTTCTGAGCATCGGCTGTGGGGGGGGGGGCAGAGTTAAGGAGATACTGTATTTAAAACTCAGGCCATCCTCCCATTGTTCAAAATGAAGATTAGAACCATGTTTTCTTCTAGGAAAAGGACTTCACTCCTGGTTGGCGCTGCTCCTCTTTTATCCATGTGTCTTTTAGAGCATTGATGTACGGTTACAAAATTACAATTTTTTTTAATTAGCTGAGCTGAATCTCATCCCAGAGCTTATCACCTTAACTCTGCCCTTTGATGGGAGAAGGGTGCCAAAATGTTTTGGCTTGGGGGTGGGGAAAGGGATTTTTGGTTCAGCAAATAGGAGAAAATAATACCTTATTTCCTACTTAGCAGCATTTAAGCTGTTTATGCTTCAAGGAAGCAAAACACAGCTTTGGTCTATTCTGTTTACACTGGAATCTGGTATTATAAGTAGAACTCAACATCATGAGAATCTCAATGTCCAATGTGTGTGTGTCTTTTTTTTTTTTAAGCAGACTTCTTGTTCTGCTAGGAGAAATGGTGAACCACCTATATTATGAAATCTTGGGTGGTGGAACATACAGTGTCACAGTGGTACCTGATACAGAGGGGAGGGGCGAGGAAGGGGGGGCACACACAGGGTCCAGCCAGATGCTGAATTTACTGGCTTGTCAAGAATCATTTCCCTGGGGGGGTGGGGAGGAATGGGACACGTCTCTGCAGAGAAGGAGAAACACTCAGTGCAAAGTAGTTCATCGCATCACAATCTCCAGAGAGACGGCGTCTCGTGGCCGGTGAGTCCAAGGAAAGATCAAACAAGCTGCACTACTGGCTGGAGCCACCAGGTGGAAATATTGCACTCAAACATTTTGCACTCAAAAATTCTTCTCCCTCTCGCACAACACCAGAACCAGGGGACATGCACTAAAATTGAGTGGAGGGAGAGTTAGAACAGACAAAAGAAAATATTTCTTTACCCAGCGTGTAATTTATCTGTGGAACTCCTTGCCACAGGATGTGGTGATGGCACCTGGCCTAGATGCCTTTTAAAAGGGGTTTGATTCATGGAGGAAAAGTCCATCACAGGTTAGAAGGCATAATGGGTATATGCAACCTCCTGGCTTTAGAAGTAGGTTTTCTCTGTGCCAGGTGCAAGGGAGTGGCAACAGGATACAGGTACCTTGTTGTCTCATGTGCTCCCTGAGGCATCTGGTGGGGCCACTGTGTGATACAGGAAGCTGGACTAGATGGGCCTTTGGCCTGATCCAGCAGCCGGGCTCTTCTTATGTTCTTATTTGCCCCTCTAGCCCAAGAAAGGTGCCAACGTACTCTGCCAGTGTCTGCAACGCGAGTGCCAAATAGTGGCGATTGAAGTTTAAAAACAAAACATTTAGAATAAAAGAACCCTCAGATCCCTCCTTAAGGGGACAACAGAGACAGGGTGTTTAGGGCTCTGTTAATAAGGAGAAAGTTCTGTGTTAGACACTGAAACCATCTCAGGACTGGTCTCGATGTGACTGATTTTTAGATTGTTCCATTTCTTTTAGTGAGAAAGCGGTTATAATCAGCACATGGAGCAGCCACCGTGCGGGAACTATTAAAAGGAGGTTCTTTGCCTGTTAAAGAAATACAGTTAGAGAGTGAAGCCAGAAAGATGAGGCAAGTCAGTGTGACCTAGGAAGAAGGGGGGATTTATTTATTGCAATATAGACCGCCTTTCTCACAGATTCAAGGCGGTTTGCATAGGCAAGCTGACCATACCCCCCCTTTTTATCACTGTTATTGCATGAGAGAAAGTCCTAGAACCTCCATTTCTTCAGATGTTTCCTTTTAAAGTGCAGCTGGCTGCCAACTCTTGCACTTTCCACGCTTTTGCAGGCAGCTGCAAATCACCTCTCAGACCAGTTCTCAAGACCAGCTGACCCCTCTGCAGAGATCCACCAGTGGCTTCAGTCTTCCATCCAAAGCAGCTGATCCTGCTTAGCTTTTTCAGGCAAGGCGAGAGCTCCTCCTCCAGCCCACACCTGGAATGGGCTTTTCCCCCAGTCAGTGTGGGGCACTCTGCTCTCTATAAGGGATGAAGGAAGAATAGAGTTGGTTCAAAGTATTCCCAAACTGGGGAGTAATGCAACAATTCAGCTGCCTTTTACTGTTGGCCCGTATAGCTCAGAGATGATCTTCTCAGACTGGCAGGGATGCTCCAGGGCTTCAAACAAGGGTCTTTTTCCAGTCTGAAGCGAGATACTATAGCCCACTACTCTCCTCTGCGCTTCCCCTTATGCTCCATTCCCTCTTCCCACCCAGACAGTGGAAGGAGCAGCAGCTGGCACACCCACAGGTAAGGGGGCAGCCTTTGGCACCCCTTGAGTGCCGAGGCGTCCTGGGCTGACCCTGGTCAAGAGCCCATTGCTCCATCTCAGCATTGTCTGCACGGGATTGAACCCAGGGCTACCCGTGTGCCACAGGCCCTCTCCTCTAGGGTCCCCCCTCCAGATGTCTGTGAGCAACACACAAATAACGGCTGGGTGCATTTTGTGTTTAAACAAGTCATCCAGCTTGCAGTGCGTCCTTTGGTGACCTGCAGGCTGTTATGGAGATTTCTGCAAGCAAACGTCCAAATGAGCAGAGGCAGAAATCTACGTATGCGGGTTCTCTTTCTGGCTGACTGGAGAAGGATGCCATGCGATGGTTTGCAGCGAGTCCTTCCCACAAGGCCATTTCCAGCGCGACCAACTGCAGGATGTTCCCCCTTCAGGCAGGACATTGCTAATTGCCCTCAAAATTACATTTGGATTCCACCCAGAAATGAGTTGGATCCACCCAGCACTGCTCCAGAAAGGTATTTAAGCCGCCCAGCCTGGGCTGCCTGAGACGCAAGGTGTAGCAGCAGCAGCAGCAGCAGCAGCACCTCCTGGCCTGCTTGGAGCGCTCTTCTTCTCCCCCTCCAATAGATCCCTGACTCCATCTGCCATGAAGCTAACGGCCAGCCTTTTGGTCTCTCTGCTAGCCCTGGAAGTGGCCTTGGCCACCGAGGAGGCTGTCCTGGACCTGGAGGAGAAGCAGACCGTGAGTACAAGGGGGGGGAAGCGCCCTTCTTTGGGGCAGAGAGGTGACGGGGGAGGCAGGTGGTGAGAGGAACGTCGGACAGGATGTCCGGTTTAAAGCTTTGTAAAATGTTTCATTTCTACAAGACCTGCACAGGCCGATGGGGAGGAGGGGGCCACTCTTCTTCCCACTCACTGGAGCTGAGAGGGGAGTGGGTCAGAAGAGGAAGTGTGGAGGACAACAGGAGAGACACTCTAGCCCACCACCCTCCACACATCCTTTTCTGCTCTGCTCCCCCTCTTCATTTTCATATTCAGTCAGCAGCTTGTGTACCACCAGCACCAGGTAAGCCAGGGCACAAGGCCCTGTACAGGGGGTGGGGGTGGGGGAGCATATGGCACGCCTTGGGCCCCCCCCCCATAATCTGGGGGTTTCTGGAAACAGAACTTTCAGATAGGCATCAGACAATGGAGTCAAAAGAAAAGACACTGGGGGGGGAGAAATCGCTGTTCTGCTGCATACCATCCGCACGAATACAGAAAGGGAGACTATGGCTGTGTGAATGCTCTCCAGTGTCCCAGGTCTTCAGCCAGAAACCTTGACTTCTCTCCTCTTTGCAACCCACAGGGGGCGCTCCGGAGCCGTGGACTGAGATACTTGGAAGAGTTACTGACGCGTAGCTCTCGAGCCTTACCTGAGCCTCCAAGCGCTGAAAACGGCTGGTCCTTGGGGTGCAGAATTAAAAACAGGGGGGGCCAGTGGGAGAAATGCTAACAGCAGCTGCCCCCCCCCCCCCGCCGATCCCTTCCAAGCCACTGGCGGAAGAAGACCTGCTGGGCTGCCCCTAACTTGAAGGCGGCTGACGGAAGCTGAAGTAGTTCTTCTGTTCTCCTGTCCAGTCATTTCAATCCTTTTGATTGAGGGGGTTCCAGTCCACAAATAAAGAATGCCACTCCCCCCACCAAGTTGCCTTGTGTGTTTTGTCATCTTGGGGAAAGATGGGGAGCAAAAAGGACACCTAGATAAAGGTGACCCCTGACAATTAAGTCCAGTCGTGTCCGACTCTAGGGTGTGGTGCTCATCCCCATTTCAAAGCCAAAGAGCCAGCGTTGTCGAAAGACGCCTCCGTGGTCATGTGGCCCGCATGACTCTCCTTGCCGCAGCGCGTAGCATGCGGCTGGAACACGGAGCGCTGTTTACCTTCCCGCAAGCGGTACCTATTTATCTACTCGCATTGACATGCTTTGGAACTGCTAGGGTGGCAGGAGCTGGCCAAGCAACGAGAGCTCACCCCGTCGCGGATTCGAACTGCCGACCTTTCGATCGACAGCTCATGGTTCAGCAGTTTAACCCACTGCGCCACCCGTGTAATTAATCTGTGGAACTCCTTGCCACAGGATGTGGTGATGGCACATGGCCTGGATGCCTGAGTCAGATTTATGAAGGAAAAGTCCATCACAGGTTACAAGCCATGATGGGTATATGCAACCTCCTGGTTTTAGTAATAGGCTATCTCTTAATTCCAGATGCAAGGGAGTGGTGACAGGATACAGGTCTCTTGTTGTCTTGTGTGCTCCCTGAGGCATCTCTGGGCTGCTGTGAGATGCAGGAAGCTGGACTAGGTGTGCGTTTGGGCCTGATCCAGCAGGGCTCCTCTTACATTCTTATGAGACAGTGCCTAGAGGTTAGCGATGACATTCTTCTCCCTTGCTCTCTTCGTGATTCCTTTACTGGGCATACTGGGACTGAATGGGGGGGGAGTAGATCCTCGACTCCACCGACCCAGGCTAGAAAGCTCAGGCCGAAAGAGGCTGTCTGGCCAAAGCCTCTCTCTCAGGTTGCCAGAGAGTCCCAAATTCGGGCCGGGGGGGGGCGGCTCAATGTCTCACAGTAGTGGGACGTGGCAGTCTGAGGGACGTGGGGCAGCTTGCTCCCTAGGGATTGTATTGACAGAGTGAACAGGAAAACAGGAGGGGGGGGAAATAAGAGCAACTAGCAGATGGAGGAAAACGGGGAGCAGCAAAGCTTAGCAAGGAGGCTGGACAAGGACACGGAAAATAAGTGCCAGGCCCTTGCGCCGCTCCCTGGGGAAGTCCCTCTTCTGTTGACTCACAGTGCCCTGGAGCTCCGCCCTGGCCCCCACCCCTGCGCCAAGGGGAGCAGCCAAGCCCCTCCCAGGCCACGTCAGGTGCTGGTGTGTGGGGGGGGTTCTGTGCTCCCTCCAGGTTCGGGGGGCCCTGAATCCCAGCTGCAGGGGAGCAGTGGCGAGAGAGGGGGGCGTTCCTGCTTGGGGGGCTTCCTGGCATCTGGTTGGCCGCAGTGGGAAACCGGATACTGGATTGTACCCGTTGAGCCTGTGGCCGGATCCAGCAGGGCTCGGCTTATGCCCTTTCTTGGCCCCTGAGCCAAGACCTGACTGTTTGCAAAGCATTTCTGCTTGGCTAATCGTTCTGCAATATATCTGTGTGCAGATGAGCATAGGGTTTTCCGCTAGGGTCAGACCCTGCTTGCAATTACAGCAGTTTTGTAGTCTGCTTTCGTTGGATGTTTTCTGGCGATCTGGAAAGACCCGCCTGCAAACCCCAGGGAGCTGCTGCTGCCTGCCGTATACTGAGCAAGACCTTGTCCCATGGCCTGACTCTCAGTTCCAGATATTCCAGAGGTATTGGAGAGCCATGGTCACATACCACTGGCGGCACCGGGGACTCTAATGTCAGAGTCTACAAGTAGACGCTAAAAATGTGGAGCGTGACCAGGACACTGAGATCGTAATAAGCAGCTTTTCCATCCCACTTTCATTCTTTATTGATCTGGGTGTAATGCAGACACCTGTGTTTGTGCATCCATTGGAGGGGAAACGCAAAGAGACAAGGCAACTGGGTGCGATCAAACGTTGGGAAAGTGCCCAGTTTTCTGGGAGGAAATGCTGCCCCCCCAGGGGACAGTCGCCGGCTCTGAGTAGCGGATGAGGAGCGAGTCACTGCAGAGCAAAGGACAACCTCCATTGGGGTAAATTCTTTGGGATATTGACGCCACGTCACCAACCCAGGAGCAGGTCAAAGAAGCTGAGGAGGGCAGACTCAGCAATCGATCCAGTCTCCTGCAAAAGATTTCTTACAGAGCAGCGGTGTTGGTTTCTCCAAAGTGGCACGTGAAGCTCGATGGTGGTCAGGAGGCACATCTCCCAGGAACCTCACCCCACGGGACTGGAGCGCCGCCTGTGGGTTGGAAGGAGAAGTGAGGCGTTTCTTCTGCTGTTTGGGGGTCACTGCCCAAGACCTGGCCAAGTAAGTAAGCAGGTAGCGCGTGCAGCACATGCAATCTCTGGGTTAGGCTGCGGCTTTGGTCCGTGGACTACGCTGGGGAGGGGCTGCCTGATCTGCCGCGCCTGCAGCACCGCCTGTCCCTGAGGTGCAGCACCCTGAGCTCCTTGCAGGAAGGGCGGTTTGAAAACGTGAAAAGCAAACCAACATGTCTGCCCTGCGACCTCCCTGAAAACATCTCTGAAGAAAGAAGATTTCCCAGTGCATTGTGCCAGGTGGGCCAGGTCTACTGGTTCTGCCGCTCTTAATGTCACCCAAGGTTGCCGCCTTATGAGGTGGCAGGTGACCCTGTGTCGTTCTGGAGTTGCAGCTCGATTCTCGATCTTTGTCAAACGCCTTGAAATCAAGACACAGAAATACTGGACACCAGTTTGGTTTTATTTTCAACCTGACAAAGTTGGAATCATGAGAGAGAGAGAGAGAGAGAGAGAGAGAGAGAGAGAGAGAGCATTGATAGGCTGAGAATGTTCCCAGGGGGCTGCTTGCATTTTGGGGTCTCTGCAGGGAGTGGAGTGAGGAGGCAGGTCAGGCTGGCTGCACCTGAGTGTCCGTCCGAGATCAGAAGCAAGACAGAACAAAGCAGAATAGCAAGTGACAAAACATTTCATGATTAGGATCCCAGCGGCAGGGCGATGGGGTGGTCTGGTGCCGGCTGATAATAGAACTCATTGGGGGAAATGCCAAGCTCTTTGGGGTTAATTTTGTTGTCGCGTTTTCTGGAGGCTCCGCTCCCGTCACCTGATACGTCCTGTGGATAGTAAACAGAAGGAAGCTTGAACTTCTCCAGGACTTGACTATTGAAACCTGGAATCTTCTGTATCCAAATCAGGTACCACAGAGCCTTCTCATTTAGTCTCCTTAAAGATCGATACGTGTATCACAGAACAAGTCTTTTTGGATTAGAGGAACCTGCTTCATCAGGGTTGTATCTGCTGCATACAGACTAATGGAGCTGTCCCTAGAACAGGAGTCGGCAACCTACGGCCCATGGGTCGGGTCTGACCCGCCACCCAAAGTCATCTGGCCCGCACAGAACTCGACTTGGGAGGCCCGCCCAATTTGCCGCGTGTTGGACAGGGAATGACCGAGCCGCCTGCCCAGGCTTGCGGAGTCCCTGTATCACTGCTGAGGAGCCAGAAAATTTCAACCAAGCCCACCCCACCATTCCATATTGGGTGGTCCCAAGTCATAGTGCCAGGACCATGAGACCCTTAGATTGTAGAGACCCAAGACTGAGACCATCTTTGGCTTAGAGAACAGGGCTTTGGTTGCCACTATCCGGCCATTGGAGGTATAGAAAGGATCACTGGAGATCTAAAAGAGAGGGGAGGCGGGGGGGGGCTCTCCAAGCAGGTGCAGAGAAAAGGAGCAAATTATAAAGTAATTTGTTTGGTTCTGCTTCCCATTCTTTAAGGGCACTGAAAAAAATAAAGCAGTATTAAGTAGGCACCCAATGAATTAATAACTAAAAACAGAAAACACCCTCTCTAACTCCACGGATCATTGTATGAAAGAACTTTATAGGAAAGGAATTAATTCAAACTCTTTCGTGGTGGTCATATGAAATGTAACATGTAAAATAATGAAACAACACACAACAACATGATGTGATCCACTTCCAATCTAGAAGCCAGCTCCCAAGCACGTTGGGACGGAATCAATGCTTTACGGTTTGCCCCTTTTCTCTGCAGTTCCCTCCTCCCGTCTTTTCCTTTCCTGCCTTGGGGGGGGGCTGCCTCCCCCTCTCCCCCTCTTGCCTGTTGGAGATCTAGACTAGTTGGGTCATCCCTGCCTGGAGAATCCTTGGAGCTGTCTCAAGTGCTGAATCTCTTCTGCTGGCCAAAGCCCAGGGCAGCGACGGCCTTGTTAACATGCCATCCTGTTTCCCTGTGGTGTGCATTCCCCCCCCCCCCACGTCTGTCCCCTCTGCCACTCTGGTCAACCACTCCAGAGTCTGTCCCCAGCCCATGGGCTGCTGCTTCAACTGGTATGTGGCAGCTGAGGATGCCCCTTTGCATCCCTGCCAGGGAATTCCCCCTTCTCTGCCAAATCACATCGTTTTGCTTCACAAGCTCTCACGGGGAGACCAGCATGGCTTAAAATGGTAGGCAAGCATGGGATGCATGTAAAGGAATGAGTCCTTCCCCCCCCCCCTGCAGTGAGCTCCTTTAAATATCTGATATCTCTCTCTCTCTCTCTCTCTCTCTCTCTCTCTCTCTCTCTCTCTCTCTCTCTCTCTCTCTCTCTCTCTCTCTCTCTTCCCCCCCCCCCAAGCAGGTATGGCCATTGAAGCATAAAAGCCCTTGCCAGGTGTCCAATCGCAATGTACATGAAATCTGTCAACGTGTGCAAATCTCTGACTGCGACTGAATCCAGGCAGACATTGAGAGGCGCTAAGTGTGTGCGACTCAGCCTGCCCGGCCGGCCCCCAGCAGCAGCAGCAGCACATCCCTGCCCCTCCACAAGCTAGCAGTCCGCTGCTCACTGTCTGGAACCCTGGCCTTTGCAGAGTCCCTCTACTCACCAGGTTGCCCCGGGCCAAGTCCCCCATCTCTGCCTTGGCAAGAGTCGCCGCTGTGTAGACCAGCAGAATGGCGCCCCCCAGCAAGCTGCAGAACAGTTTCATGACGAATCAATGGGGGGGGGGCTTTCTGGGTTGGTCAGGCTGCAGGTGAGCTGCCCCTCGTGTCTGTTCTGTCTCGGAGGGCAGCTTCCACCCTGCTTTTGTAGGAAAGAACAAGGAACAAGGAAAGAGCTGGCCTAGTGCTGAATGTATTCAGACTGAATACCTGTGTTCCTGTGTGTTGCTCTTATCGGGAACAACTTGTGCTGTGGACGTTAATGAGCAGGAAGGAAAGGAATGGGATGCTGCTGGCGACTATTGCGCCGGGGAGCCCTGCTGCGGCCGGCCCTGATGGTGCTGATCTTTCAAGAAGCCCACCCACAACACAAGTCACAAAATGCCGTCACCTCCGTTCTGACCTGGCTGGGGGCACAGCAGCTAAATCATGGCATCCACAGAGAGCAACACTGCAGGCATTGATGCCTTGGAGGAATTGGCGTCCCACAACTCCTCGGGAGGCCTCCTCTGCTCTTCCTTCAAACTCCCTCTTCACTTCCTCCATCCAAGTGAGAGAGGGCAGCCTGTGCCACAAAGTACCAAGCAACCATTTTTGTGCCCTTGAAATGTACCACCTCTATGGACCCGATCTGTTTGCACAGTGGAGTGAGAGGGCCTGCTGTCTGTCACTGAGTCTGCCATCTCCTGAAACTGACTTGTGCAATATGATAGCAACACCATAGCAAACAGCACAGAGGAGCTGAACTGGTTCCATCGGGAGTGGAGCTGATGGAAGCTCACCGGAGGCCAGTGCAGGATGCCAATGTGGCTGAACAGGAAGTGGCAGGAAGCGGCTGAGAAAGTGGGAGGGGCCATCGCTGAGTGGTAGAGCACCTGCTTTGCATGCAGGAGGTCTTAGGTTTCAGTCCCTGGGAGGGCAGAGGAAGCAATCCTGGAGGAACAGGCAAAAGAGGCAGCAGAGGAACTAGTTCTCTGCCTCAGTGCAGGACAGCTTCCTGCATTCCTGGGAGGTGGTACAGTATAAGCCCCACTGGCTGCTGTCCTAGCCATGACATCAGCTGCTGCTGCTGCTGCTGCAGTAAGAGTGGGGGTGGAGGGACAGGAAAGAGCAGAAGGCCCCTCTCAATCCACTGTGCAAACAGATTGGGTTGAGACACGGGGCCGTGGGCGGGGGGGGGGCTTGCTTGAGCTGCCTGTAAGCCCAGCCAGCCACCAGGTGGCACCACAACCTAGCACTGGACAGACCCATTTACAGCAGCAGGCAAGGTGGGGGTGTGCCCGCCTAAGAGGGGGAGATCCTTTCCCAAGGCTGAGTAGTTCCCCGTTATAAACCCTGCTGAGGATCTGAGTTAAGGCACAAGGAAACCAGAGCTCCAGGCCCCAATCTCATCATCACCCACCTCCAAAAAATAAATAAACTATTTGCTTAGGGCTGGTCCACAGAGAGAACACCTTGGCTTTGAGTCCACTCACCTGGAACAGTCAGCAGTTGACATGATGGAGACCAGCAAGGGGGTGGTGTTAGCTGCCAGCTTCAAAACATGGATTCCTTCAAGTTTGTGGAAAGCTTGACTGCGAGATTGAGTCAAGCTGGGATTCGGGGCAGAATGAGTCAAGGAAGAGGGCGGAGGAAGTCTGCGCACTGTCCGAGAGGAGGACCACAGTGTTCCCCGTGCAAGTAGGAAAGGGGTCGTTGCCCTTCCCAAACTGCACTTGGAGCAAATGCAGAGAACGGTTGTGTCAGCCAGTCATGCCCAGAGAGGGACGGCATAAATAGGAGTGACGGCATCCCAAGCCAAGAACATAAGAACATAAGAAGAGCCAGGCTGCTGGATCAGGCCAAAAGCCCATCTAGTCCAGCTTCCTGTGTCACACAGTGGCCCCACCAGATGCCTCAGGGAGCACACAGCCAACAAGATAACCTGTTTCCCGTTGACACTCCCTTGCACCTGGCACAGAGAAAACCCACTTCTAAAACCAGGAGGTTGCTTATGGCTTGTAACCTGTGATGGTCTTTTCCTCCATGAATTTGTCCAAACCCCTTTTAAAGGCATCTAGGCCAGGTGCCATCACCACATCCTGTGGCAAGGAATTCCACAAATGAATTACACGCTGGGTAAAGAAATATTTTCTTTTGTCTGTTCTAACTCTCCCTCCACTCAATTTTAGTGCATGTCCCCTGGTTCTGGTGTTGTGCGAGAGGGAGAAGAATTTCCCCCTATCCACTCTCTCCATCCCATGGAGCGCCAATCCCTCTCCACTGCCCAGCCGAGGAGGATACTCAAATCGTGACCCGTCATGAAGAAGGAGGCCCTCTTGCTGGCGGTAATGCTGCTAGTTTGGACTGGATGCTGGAAGAAAGAAATCAAAGGGGAAAGAAAGCAAAAAAAAAGAAGGTAGGTAGAATGAATTTCAAACACTCAAAGGGTTACACTGCATAGGCTATCTTGATGGAAGCCTTACAACAACTCTGTAAGGTGAATTTCAGTTATTATTCCCATATTGCAGATAGGGAAGACTGAGGCCAGGAGGAAGTAGCCTGCCTAAAGCCACCTAGTGAGCCCAGAGCAGAGGTAATATTCTGCCTAAGGAAGTCCTGATTCGTATCGTGGTCTCTTAGCCACCATGCTATATCATCTGTGCTTTCTATATGCAAATAGACCCCTGGAGATGCTGCATCTTGGCTCCTCCTGGCTTTTCCTGCAAAGAAAGACATGAGGTGCGAGTAGCAAACAGGAGCAGCAAAAGCTCAGCCTAAGGAGGCACCAGTACAGGAAGCAGGCAGGAAAAGGGGGCTGCTCAATATTGGGAAGGGCTTTACCATATTTAGCTAAGGGGGGTGAATACCAACCAACCATAGAGCAGGGCTTTTTTTCTGCAGAGGAAAGTTTTCCTTTCGCCCTGCTCCCTTTCCTCCTCCTGATCACACTTGGAAATGATGGGATGAGACACAAAACAGGATAACAGATCAGGCGCAGTCTTCCGTCCTCTACTCTCACCCAGGCAGCCAGGCAGGAACAAAAGCAGCAGGTTCCCCCCCTTCTCCTTCCTGTCTGAGGCTACCACAACCGATAAACCAGGGAGGATAGAGCCCTTGTCTTACATGCAGAAGGTCCTGGGTTCAATCCCTGGCTGGCAGCATCTCCAGGTAGGGTTGGGGAAAACCCAGCTCTGAAACCCTAGAGGGATGCTGCCAGCCAGTGTCTGAAAATGCTGAACTGCCTGGCCTCAGTATGAGATAGTGGCCGCAATCCTATCCTACTTATGCCACCGGTGTAACCAGCGGCGCAGCGAGAACGGGAGGCCCCAGAATGGAAAGGGGATTCAAATCCCCTCCAAAAGGGGAATTCAAAGGGGATTTGAACCCCCTTCCCGTTCTGGGGCCTCCCGTTTTCGCTGCGCTGCTGGTTACAACGGTGGCGTAAGTGGGATAGGATTGCGGCCAGTGTCACATTGAGCAGCTCCTCTCTCTCCGAGGCCCCCCCTTTTCCAGGGCTGCTTAGGCAGCAGAGGCTGCTTTGCCCAATGCCTCAGGTGCCCAGTTCACAAGAGGTGATGGAGAGGCCCAACCAGCCAGCCCTGCATGTTCTTGAGGAGCAACCTGCTGGAAGGGCCCCTAGAACACTCTGCACTGGCTCAGGGGTTAGATGGCAGATGACTGAGGAGGGAGGGAGGAAGGGTCCTTCTTAGACACAGTGGGGCTTCTCTCCAGGCAGAGAGTTTGTCAGGTGTTGCTGTAGGCAGAAGACCTCACCATTGTTCTCTTCTTGGCAGGAGATGGGGGGCATTCGTGTCCATGGCGCAAAACATAATTACTTTGGGAACAATGTCTTGAGCCAGATTCCAGATACCCGGACAAAGAGCGACACAGAGAAAAAGAAGAGCAAGAAAAAACATTAAAAAAACTCAAGCACGGCCGCTCAGCCACTGATATTCTCCGCTGAGAACAAAGCAGAGGCCGCCGTGGGTGCCTTCCGTGTCCAGCGCTGGATTGAAGACCCTCAGGCTCATCCACAGACCACCCCATGTGTCAGTCTGTCTCCCCAGGCTTCCCTCCTCACTCCGCCATCTCAGGCCCCACCCACCTGGGGCCTCCCTTCCCAGAAACTCCTTCCCATTCTCATTGTACGTACGTAGCTGTTCTTCTGATGGGACGTAGCTCCATTCACAAATAAATTATTTATTTATTTATTTATTTATTTATTTATTTATTTATTTATTTTTCACATTTTTATATCGCCCTTCCTCCAAGGAGCTCAGAGTGGTGTACATATTTCCTCCTCTCCTTTTTGTCCTCACAACAACCCTGTGAGGTAGGTGGGGCTGAGAGATAGTGACTGGCCCAAGGTCACCCAAGAAGCTTCATGGCTGAGCGGGGATTTGAACCTGGATCTTCCAGGTCTAAGTCCGACTCCCAAACCACTACACCATCCTGGCATAAATCCCAGTGACACATCTCTGACGCCTCCTTCTTGACTGTTCCACTTCATTTCATAAGAACGTCAGGAAAGCCATGCTGGGTGGGGCGGAAGGGGTTTTTTGGCCAGCATCCTCTCTCCCACAATGGGCCTGCAGGGGCCCCGAAGAAGCCCACAGGGGGGGAGAGGAGGGTGAGCCCCTTCTCCCATCATGCTCCCCCTTGAACTGCTGTTCAGGGGCTCACTGTTGACGAAGCCGCAGGCAGCACATAGCCATCGTGACTAGTAGCCGCTGATAAGACTTCAAGTCCTTCATGAGTTTTTCCAAGCCCCCTTGAAGGCCACCCAAGCAAGTGGCCATGCCCAGACCTTGTGGCAGTGAATTCCACGGACAACTTATGCATTGAGAGAATGACCTCTTTTTCTGTCTCCTAAATCTCGTGCCAATCATAGTGTTGTGAGAGAGGGAGAAAAAACCTCTTCCCCCCCCACCTCTACATCATTTGCATCATTTTATAACCCTCAATCATAGTCTGCCCCCCTTTAATTGCCTTTCTTCTGGGCTACAGAGCCCCAAAACGTGTCGCCTTTCCTCGCAAGGAAGGTGCTCCAGGCCTCGGACCGTTCTGCTTTCCCTCTTGTTCCCCGTCTCCAGCTCTTTTGTTCCCTTCTCATGGTGCAGGGACCACAGTCATCCAAATCTGGCCACGCCACAGACACGTGTGGTACGAGCAGCATTCATTCTCCTCCTCGGTCCCTCCCCTCCCGAGCCCCAGCAGGGCGTTTGCTGGGCCTCAGCCCAGGAAGGGAGACACAGAATCACCGCAGGAGACAAAGGCCAGGCGCAGCTGGCACAGGGCTGGTCCTCACAAGCCCCCCCCCCCATGCCCAGACAAAAGCATCGCTCTCCCTCCCTCCCACCCCAGGCAGCTGGAAATGGGACCAGGGCCTGCAACTCGCAGGACGGGACTCAGCAAGGGCTCAGCAGGCGAGATATATTTGTTGTCCAACCAGCATACAAGGTTTCCAGAAATTTGGCCACTAGTAGTGTCACACACCCCTCCCTGAGTCTGTCATCTGATACGGTCTGGAACTCCCTCGTCATGAGGGTATGTCAGGAACCAAAGAAATGAATCCCAACGATGCGGACAGACCAGGAGCAGGTCGAGGTCCCCCCTTGCAGGCCCTGTTTCACCTTCCGTTCTGACCCTACCCCCCCCCGAGAGCTGCCCCATCTTAACCCCAAAGTCATGTGTGGCAATTGACATCTCCAGTTGAAACAGGGGGAAACCCACCCACTCCCCTCTCTCACCTGGAAGCCTGATGGACCCAGCGGGGGGGGGGGAGGAAGAGGAGGAGGATGGACCACGTTTTCTTCCACCTCGGCTGGAGATGCCAAGGACTTCCCTGTTTGTTGTCCAGCCAGCACGATAAGAATCGGGCTGTTCATCATCATCCAGCATGGAGATTAACAGCCCCCCTACCTACCTGCTTTCCCTCACAGGTGCCTCTGGGCGATGAGTGGCCAATCGTGCCATCAGAACACTGCCTTCGATTTCCAGAAGAGATACGGACGCCTTCGCTTAGCAGCATAGCTATAAAAGCAAGAGGGAATTCAAGACATCGCTTGCCTTCTCCCAGAGCAAACTCCTTCCATCGTGGCAGAAAGGTCCCGGAGCGTTCCCTAGGTGAGGGTCTCTTCCTTCTGGCTAGCTGAAGCAGACGTCTGTTGACTGAACAAAAATATCCCAAATCTAAACGAACCACCACTTTTCTCAAGCATGATCCCAACTGTTCCTCCCTCTGTTCAGTCGAAGGGAGGTCCCTCCCCCATTAGGCTGCTCTCGAGTGTGGCCTTCAGCTGCTTCCCTGCGGTGCTGCTGGTCATCTCTGAAACGTCACTGTATGGTGTCCAGCAGGGGCCCAAGAGCTTCTTCAGAAGAGCTCGGGGGCCTGGGGGTGACTGGGGGGGTGTCTCAAAACATGGGCAATAAATTACGTTGCTTCTGCCCAAATGCCCTCTGCTCGCCAGGTCCGTGAGGTGCCAGGTCCTTGGCATCCGGTCACTCTGTTTGCAGAACTTCATTGTTCAACCTGCTGTCCCAGAGAGGTGGACCACATCTGTAATCGTCTCTCTGCTCCAGGGGTTTCCAACTGACCTGAGAAAAACAGCCTGGCCTGCAGGGCAGGGTGGGTTGCAATTGCCAACCCCATTGCAGTTCCTTCCAGGCACAGCTACTGCTGGAGGGCAGATGTCTCTCTTCCCTTACTGGCACCCTGTTCGGGGTTCTGAAAAGCAGCTTGCTTATGCTATGCTAGTAGAGAAGGAATAACACCTCTCTCTCTCTCTCTCTCTCTCTCTCTCTCTCTCTCTCTCTCTCTCTCTCTCTCTCTCTCTCTCTCTCTCTCTCTCAGCCCCAGGCAACCCGAAGATGGCACCAGTTCCATTCACTGTGAAACTCCTGGTTCTTCTTGCGGTGGTGCTACCAGTGATCCTCAGTGTAAGGCTCCAGGGCATGTTAAAAGGGACAATGTTATGTCTGTCATGGGGGGAGGGGGGAGCCACAGAAGAACAGGCGTAAAGAACTTTAAAAGCCTTGCGGCTCGGCCCAGACATCGCTCTGGCCTGGCCAGATGCCTTCCTGGGAAGCCCACAAGCAAGGCTCCCTCGCTGTTGCCCCCAGCAATCCGGCCTTCAGGGGTACGCTGCCCCTGACCAAGGAGGCTCGACGGAGCCATCAGGACTAATAGCCGGTGCTGGAGTGTTTCTTTGTCAGGAGGTATAGCCTGCCTTTTGCTAGAGGTTCAGGTGGCTCACGGCACAGATCGAGACACAGAGAGATGCTATCAACCAATGCAAAATGGAGAAGAAAACTCTGGAGGGAGAGAATAACAAGACCATCAACAATGATCAGAGAAACAAGCGTGCCGTGAGCCTCCTCCAAAGGAGCTGTTCCAGGCATCTGTCTGGTGTCCCCCTCCTTCCTTCCCTTTGGGTCTTTCAGAGCAGTGACCCTCACAGCAGTGCATGTCGTGACGGACAGCATGTAAGCCTAGGCATGTCTACTCAGACGTAGGCCCCACTGAGTTGAATGGGACTTACTGCCAGGTAAGTATGTGCAAGTTAGCCTCTGCAACGATGCATCATGAAAGACGCTTTTCTTTCATCCGTCCTGAATCTACTGACGTCATGTCAGGCCTGGCTCTGTCCGCCGCCACCGCCTATGCAGTCGCAGTAAGGCTGACTATGTCTTGTATTCTTCCTTTGCAGGAGCAAGAAGCAGAAAATGGAGATATATCATTGGCCGCCAATGAGGCAGTAAATCGGGAAAAGAAGGACATTCATCTAAGGAGAATTGAACGTGCCCTTGGCTTGGGCACAGAGCAGAAAGGTCGAAAGAAACGTTTTAGGGGTAGCTTTGGAAATTGTATGGAGATGATTGGGAAATGCATGGGTTTGGGATGTCACCCACTTTCAAGGCCGCCAAAGAAATAGGAGCTTCCCAGCTGCGATGCCCTGTGGAATCCCCTCTCTGGGAGGCCCTGCTGGCTCTGACACTCTCCGCCTTCAGATGAGCAGTGAGGCTCTTCTCTTGCTTGGCTTGCGCTTGAGTCCTGTGTAGTTCCCTTATGGCGGTTTGCCCATTTTGTCTTTTGTTGTTGCACGCTGTTCTGTCGTGATTATTTTAATTTTTGTTGTATTTATAGCTGATTTTAATATTGTTGGAGAATGATAACAATGATATTGATTATTATTATTGTTGTTGTTGTTGTTTGAGTGGCCAATCGTGCCATCAGAACACTGCCTTCGATTTCCAGAAGAGATACGGACGCCTTCGCTTAGCAACATAGCTATAAAAGCAAGAGGGAATTGCTCCCACCCCAGGCAGCTGGAAATGGGACCAGGGCCCTGCAACACGTAGGATGGGACTCAGCAAGGGCTCAGCAGCAGAAAAGTGTGACACGGTAATCTCCTGAGCATGAACAGAGTGTCTTTCTTGTAGTGAATATTCTACATGTAGGGACATACCTATCCAGCATACATATCCATCATCCAACATAATTTGTTATGTTATTTGCATAATCAGTCGTTAAGTCGTGTCCGACCCTTCGTGATCTCAATTGCTTATTTGTTTATATTGATTGTATGCAAATAGTAAGCTAAGAAAAGGATTTCTTATTCTGAGAACAAAGTGTTGCTATTCTCAAGTTATTTGGCTGTTGCCCAGAGGCTAGCATACAAGCAACAGATAAAGAACAAAAGAAGTTTGTAGTGATGTCCAGCCGGGAAGTTCGCCAAGTATATTTCCTTCATAATATGCTATCTCTATAATGAACAGAAATTCTCTCTTTATTGTATAAAAATATGAAAAGTGCTTTTCCTTTTATTTATTTTATTTATTTAAAGAATTTATATCCCGCCTTTCTCCCAGCAAGGGCACTCAAGGCTCACTTTTAGTATAAACAAGTACAATGTCTATTATAAATGAAAAGTATATGAGTTGCATCTTTCAGAGTTTATTAGAATATGTAAGAGTAAACAAGCTCAGAGCAACAAGGTCCTATGTTGTTGGCAGCAGAACAGAAAGATAAGGTAAACACTTGGTAGCAAGTTGGTAAATTAGAACAATGAAACACAGTTTTTGCTTCTAAAAGAATATCTAAGACAAAGATAAGTAAGTTGTTCTCTCACATGATGCAGAAAAATATTTTCCTGGTTTTTATTCATATCTACCTCCCCAAGTCACAAGGGAGGATCTCGCATTTTGCAACCACACTCTCTCTCCTTTCAGGAGGGCACACACATTAGGCTGACTCTGGCAGCTAGGGGCTCCATTTGCTTAATTAAATCTCCCAGGACTCAATGATTGGACCATCAAGAAAGTCCCCTGCCCAGCTCAGCCCACTATTGTTCCTATTGTCTTCTGTAAAATGTAAATCCAAAGTCTCTTGTTTTTCCTGTATGACTCTGTGACTATGCACATTCTCAGCAACCATGTGATGTTCTGCTTGGAAATGTATAAAAACTGTGCTCACATGTAGCAAAGGGTCAGTTCCCCTCCTGGGGACTGTCCACTGCGCTGCGTAACAAATAAACCCATACTTTTTCCTTGTTCACCAGTCTTCCTGGTCCTATTAATTCTCATGTGCTTAAAAATTCCGCTACACACACCTGGTTGCTGATTGATTATTGTTGTTGTTGTTCAGTTGTTAAGTCGTGTCCGACCCTTCGTGATCCCATGAACCATATCCCGCCAGGCCTTCTTGTCCTCCACTATCTTCCTGAGTTTGCTCATTTTCATGTTCGTTGCATCGGTGATGCTGTCTAACCATCTCATCCTTTGCCTTCCCCTTCTCCTTTGGCCTTCAATCTTTCCCAGCATCAGAGTCTTCTCCAGAGACTCCTCTCTTCGCATTAGGTGGCCAAAATATTTGAGCTTCAGCCTCAGTACCTGTCCTTCCAGGGAACAGTCAGGGTTGATTTCATTTAGGATTGACTGATTTGATCTCCTAGCAGTCCAAGGGACTCTCAGGAGTCTTCTCCAGCACCACAGTTCGAAAGCATCTATTCTTTGGCGCTCAGCCTTCCTTATGGTCCAACTCTCGCAACCATACATTGCTACTGATTGATTATTGACCTTCTAACAAAAGCCAGCGGGCGGCTCCACCCTTCCACACTCAGGGTGGGAGGCACAGGGTGTGTGCCAGGCCCAGCTGGACGAGGGGCCGGGACGAGGCAAGACGGAATTTGCACATTCCCTGGCCCACAACACGGGGACTCCTCTCCTTGCGCAGAAAACAAAAAACATCGGGGGTCTTTGGTTTGCAAATATAGGCACCAAAAGAGGCACCACTGCAATGAGGTGCGGAGACTGGCGGGAAAGAAACGTCCCTCCCTGTCCGTCCCGCGAGGCTCCAACCCGGGTCGTCCAGTGACCGTGACTGGTGAGATTCAGAACCAGTCAGAACCATTCAGAACTGACAGAAGCAAAGATCTCTTCCCTCTGCACATACTTCCCTTTGGGATCTCTCCAGGGAAACAGTGCCTGGAGCAACCAACAGTCTGTCCCGGTCGAGGAGACCCTGTCCGCCTGGATGGTGTTGTCCTCCTGCATCCCCACTGAACCTATTAGAGAAGGAACATCATGCGCTCTGGGAGAGGGCATGTCAGGAACCAAAGAAATGAAGCCCAACGAAGCGGACAGACCAGGAGCGGGTCGAGGTCCCCCCTTGCAGGCCCTGTTTCACCTTCCGTTCTGACCCTACCCCCCCCCCGAGAGCTGCCCCGTCTTAACCCCAAAGTCATGTGTGGCAATTGACATCTCCAGTTGAAACAGGGGGAGACCCACCCACTCCCCTCTCTCACCTGGAAGCCTGATGGACCCAGCGGGGGGGAGGAAGAGGAGGAGGAGGAGGAGGAGGTTGGACCACGTTTTCTTGCACCTCCGCTGGAGATGCCAAGGACTTCCCTGTTTGTTGTCCAGGTGTTGTAAGCACCCCAAGGGTACAAGTGACTTCAGTTCATGTGATTCGGTGAGCAGACACCAGGGCTCCAGAGATGGAGAAGGTGCCCAAAAATAAGAGAGAGAGAGAGAAAGAAAAAAGGTCTGCAGTTTGCAGAGGCACCAAAAGAGCTCAAAAACCAACGTTGTAAAAAGAAAAGATCTTTTACTCAGCCAGCCAAGGACGCGATTCTATGCAGAATGCGTAACATACAAATCATGACAAAAGGTTTTATACATTTCATTGTTTTAGGAATACATGGAGACAGGAAGATAAACCAATGAGGGGACGGATCCAAGAAGTTGCACATTGATACAGCCAATGGAAGGTCGGATTGAAGTTTTGCACCAATGAGAGCAGCAGCAGCGTGTTTGAAACTTTATTGGTCCAAAGGATAAACTTTATTAAAAGAGCCAATGAAAAGTGTGATGTTTTGTGTACTGGGGACCCAATGAGAGGCAGGATTGGTAGCCAGGTAGGCAGGTATTCAGACAATACAAAACACAAAGGGTTGAGGGGACAGAATAAGTCTTGTTACAGTCATCCAAGAGGTGCGTTTTTGTGCAGGAACCCATTCATGCAAGATAATTGTGGTGGTAGGAACAGGCTTTTAATAACTCTAGTATGGAGTCCAATTGATTAGCGCTCTGTACATGCTCAAGGGCACAGGTGGCAAAGTGGCAGAGGTACCTGTAGGTTTAAAGTTTTGCTCAGACAAAGAAAAGTTGTTAGGTTTGAAACGCAAACACCTAGGTAGCTTCTTGGTGTTTCCCTTCCCTCAGGTTTCCACCAGGAAAGTCAAAGGCAATGTAACTAAATGCCAGAATGCTGGGGAAAACACTATTGCAAGGCTTGTTTTCCCAACTTGTCTGAAACCAAGTCCCATGTTGTAACACACACAACACACATAACCATTTTTCTTCCCAGTCTGGACTGATATCAGCTGACAATTAGGCTTCTTCCCTTCTCGGTCTCTACCTGTGGAATAAATGTGAAGCAAAACCCCAAAAACGAGTTGTTAATTGCGCTGTTAATTGTGCTGTTGGTAGACTGCTCCTTCTGCTGGAGGCTCGACTGGGTTTCCCAAACAGGACCTAAAACCCTCAAAGTTGGTTAAGACATAGCATATAACCTTTTAACATGAACAGAGTTACTAGAGCAGAGTTAGGACCTTGCAAAGCTTGTAATTTGGCAATACCAGACTCAGAAGCCTTGCGTATTTTGCAGTTTTTTTTTCTTTTGTGTGTGGGGGTGGTTGTCCCAATGGAAGGAAGCAAACATGATTATCATTTACCAATGCCAGCGTCCTTAACATTTCTACCAGTTAGACTCCAAGTTGGCACTTTTACATTTTCTTACTTCCCTTTCACTGACGTTACGTGAGTTACCCACACACATACACAAGCACACAAACGCACATGAGGTTCTAAAACATAGCCATTCACTTTCTAGAGTTGCACACACCATAGTTGTTAAATCTTGTTGAACCCAGACTCTTAGCAGTTTTTTTGGGGGGGAGGAAAGAAGGGACATTTCAGAAACCAATTTTAAACCAGTTTTCTGCAATTTTAGGGAATAAGGCCAAGGTGATCAGGCTTGACTTTATCCCCAAGGCCAAATATAAACAGATGTTAAGCAAAAAACACCTTTTTCCTTCTCAAAACCTATGTAGTTGTTTAGACAGACAACACATACCTTAACACATAAGCACATAGATAAAGACGTGAACCAAAAAGACAAACAAACAACAAACAAACATTTTAGACATAGGAGCTCTTGTTTCTGAGAATTTGTTGGTAAAATACTTTCTACATTCTAAGCAGGAAAACCTTCCCTTTTCATTTCGGACTTGTGGGGGGAGAGAGAGAGAGAGAGAGAGAGAGAGAGAGAGAGAGAGAGAGAGAGAGAGAGAGAGATTAGTTAGCCTGATTTAACCTAATTTAGCAGTTTTTACCTTTTTGGCTGGGACTCTAACAGGTTATCTGCCTCCTGTGCCAGGATTTTTTTTTTTTTAACCTGGGCTTGTAATTTCTCTTTTTTGGCACATTTCTTTTAGGAGAGTTTCCTTAGTCTCCACACCAATATACCCAATATGCCACACCTCTGCCGAATTGAAAACCAGCCAAGCTCTGCACTGAGCAGAGTTTTCATGACTGAGAGTCCCTTTCAATTTTCCTATAAGAATGAAAATCTTCCCTCCTCTGGTCCCAGGATTTTCTCCTGCCTTCCCAGGCACAGAGGGAGAGAGAGAGAGAGAGGGAGGGAGAAAGACAGAGACGGTGGGAGACAAACAGAGAGAGAGAGAGAGAGAGAGAGAGAGAGAGAGAGAGAGAGAGAGAGAGAGAGAGAGAGATGGAGATGGATCCCCCTTTCGATTGCACACAGAGTGTGCAGGGCGGCTGAGATCCATAGAGAACACAGTTTGAAACAGGTTAGCAAACAACACAAACATTCCTCCCCATTGCCCAATCTTTCAGGAAGTTTTCCCTACTCAGGTGCAGTGGCTCCTGCGTTAGTTTGGCACCCTCCTCTTGGCCTCCAGCTGTTCTGGGGCCAGGCACACTTACCAAAAAAGAAGGAAAGAAAGAAAGTGCTCCAATCTCGCTGGAGTCTTTGAAGCGGCGTTGGCATCTCCCGAGCTGATTGAGTAGCCCCATTTTCCCGTGCAGACCTCTCTGCTGATTGTGTCCCAAGTGCGAGAACGTCTCGCCGCTCGCCGCTGTGGGGTGTGGTAACTGTCGTTTAACCTGCCCTCGGACGATTTCTGGACACAATCCCCCAATCCAGTAGTGACTCTCACCCTCCCTGGACAGCTAGCTAGCCTGAGAGCTCCCCAACAGTTCAAGATTGCCTTACACGCTTCAGCTGTTCCGTGGTGTCTCGCTCCGTTGAGCCGCTGCAGAAAGGGCAAACATGATTAGAAGATTTGTCTACCCCAAACCTCCCTCCTTTCCACAGACGGACCGAATCAGTTCCCCGTACGGGCCACCAAATTTTGTAAGCACCCCAAGGGTACAAGTGACTTCAGTTCATGTGATTCGGTGAGCAGACACCAGGGCTCCAGAGATGGAGAAGGTACCCAAAAATAAGAGAGAGAGAAAGAAAAAAGGTCTGCAGTTTGCAGAGGCGCCAAAAGAGCTCAAAAACCAACGTTGTAAAAAGAAAAGATCTTTTACTCAGCCAGCCAAGGACACGATTCTATGCAGAATGCGTAACATACAAATCATGACAAAAGGTTTTATACATTTCATTGTTTTAGAACACACATAGGAATACATGGAGACAGGAAGATAAACCAATGAGGGGACGGATCCAAGAAGTTGCACATTGATACAGCCAATGGAAGGTCGGATTGAAGTTTTGCACCAATGAGAGCAGCAGCAGCGTGTTTGAAATTTTGGACCAATAAAGGATAAACTTTATTAAAAGAGCCAATGAAAAGTGTGATGTTTTGTGTACTGGGGACCCAATGAGAGGCAGGATTGGTAGCCAATTGGTGAGAGGTTGGGGTGCTGGGTGGCTGGGATGATTGGATTTGGCCCCTCACCTCAGGTGAGGTGTGGTGTTCCGGGGTTTTATGAATGGGGTCTTTTGTGTAGCCTTTTGACACAAAGGGCAAGGGTTTCCAGATTGATGGGTAAAAGTGTCAATTCAATGAGTCTCTGCCTCACTGGCACCAGGTATACAAAGCAAGACATTTGGGTGACTGCTGTCAGTCAGGAAGAAGGGAAGCGAGTGATTAGATTAAATGTAGCAAGTCAGACCAGGAGTTATGTAAATGGGGAAGGGTAGGTGAATGGTAGTGTCAGAGCAGCCAGAGAACAATGGTTGAGGAGATAGTGGCAGTTGTAGACATTTACATGAGAGAAGCAAAGGATGCCAGAGTCAGGACTACAGGGTGGAGTGGGGGATGAGACACACAGAGAAGGAATAATGGTTTCCCAGGGAGCAGTGACACCAACCTAAGATTTCCCATGTTCCTGGAGACCCCCCTTTCCATGTTCCCGAATGGCCTCCCAGGTAGAAGGAAGACATTTCAAGAGCATCACAGAATGGAAGCTTGTTCTTGTCAGCTAGAGGTTATGGTTTTAAATGGTTTCCCTGGACTCCTGGTAGTGCAGACTCTTGGCAGGAGGCCTCCCGCTCCCAACAGCGCCTGGCCTTCAGTCAACCTCCTGTGCCCAGGCCGAGGGTGGCAAAGGGGCTAAACCACACACTTACCAATTCCCCTCCTGGGCCCCAGAGAGGGCACGTGGGGAAGACCCCCACGCCTTTTACCAGCTGCAAGAATATGTGCACTGTACCAGGAGTCTCTGAACTCTGCTGAAGAATAACTCCACCAAAGTGTCAGGATGGGGACCCTTCTGTGGAGGGACCCCTCCCCAGGGACACCCCGTTGATCCCTGATAGTGATCCGGTGCCATAACCATAGAGGGAATTCAAGAAAACAGTATTTTCTACAGGATAATGCACTGCTTTGAATTAAAGGAATACCACTTTTTAGAAACTTCCAAAGAGAGAGAAGGTTATGAGGATTAAATAGGTACAGAGTGAACTTTTGCTGCTGCCGCTTCTCTGGGGGTCAAGGGAGGCGCGTGGCCGGCGCGTGCCTGTCTCAGCTGGCACGCGCGAGCTGTCAAAAGTGCGCGCAGCCAAGGAAAAGCCGGGATTTCAATGCGGTTTAACTTTGAATGACTGTATCTCCGCGACTCTTGGATGGATTTTGATGGGATAAAAAGTGGGGGTCTTGGGGGGGGAGCGAGGAATGAGATAAGAATATTTGGGGAGGGGTAGCTTGCTTACTACACAGGCAGCACGATAAGAATCGGGCTGTTCATCATCATCCAGCATGGAGATTCACAGCCCCCCTACCTACCTGCTTTCCCTCACAGGTGCCTCTGGGCGATGAGTGGCCAATCGTGCCATCAAAACACTGCCTTCGATTTCCAGAAGAGATACGGACGCCTTCGCTTAGCAGCATAGCTATAAAAGCAAGAGGGAATTCAAGACATCGCTTGCCTTCTCCCAGAGCAAACTCCTTCCATCGTGGCAGAAAGGTCCCAGAGCGTTCGCTAGGTGAGGGTCTCTTCCTTCTGGCCAGCTGAAGCAGACGTCTGTTGACTGAACAAAAATATCCAAAATCTAAACGAACCACCCCTTTTCTCAAGAATGATCCCAACCGTTCCTCCCTCTGTTCAGTCGAAGGGAGGTCCCTCCCCCATTAGGCTGCTCTCGAGTGTGGCCTTCAGCTGATTCCCTGCGGTGCTGCTGGTCATCTCTGAAACGTCACTGTATGGTGTCCAGCAGGGGCCCAAGAGCTTCTTCAGAAGAGCTCGGGGACCTGGGGGTGACTGGGGGGGTGTCTCAAAACATGGGCAATAAATTACGTTGCTTCTGCCCAAATGCCCTCTGCTCGCCAGGTCCGTGAGGTGCCAGGTCCTTGGCATCCGGTCACTCTGTTTGCAGAACTTCATTGCTCAACCTGCCATCCCAGACAGGTGGACCACATCTGTAATCGTCTCTCTGCTCCAGGGGTTTCCAACTGACCCGAGAAAAACAGCCTGGCCTGCAGGGCAGGGTGGGTTGCAATTGCCAACCCCGTTGCAGTTCCTTCCAGGCACAGCTACTGCTGGAGGGCAGATGTCTCTCTTCCCTTACTGGCACCCTGTCCGGGATTCTGAAAAGCAGCTTGCTTATGCTATGCTCGTAGAGAAGGAATAACCTCTCTCTCTCTCTCTCTCTCTCTCTCTCTCTCTCTCTCTCTCTCTCTCTCTCTCTCTCTCTCTCAGCCCCAGGCAACCCGAAGATGGCACCAGTTCCATTCACTGTGAAACTCCTGGTTCTTCTTGCGGTGGTGCTACCAGTGATCCTCAGTGTAAGGCTCCAGGGCATGTTAAAAGGGACAATGTTATGTCAGTCATGGGGGGAGCGGGGAGCCACAGAAGAACAGGCGTAAAGAACTTTAAAAGCCTTGCGGCTCGGCCCAGACATCGCTCTGGCCTGGCCAGATGCCTTCCTGGGAAGCCCACAAGCAAGGCTCCCTCGCTGTTGCCCCCAGCAATCCGGCCTTCAGGGGTACGCTGCCCCTGACCAAGGAGGCTCGACGGAGCCATCAGGACTAACAGCCGGTGCTGGAGTGTTTCTTTGTCAGGAGGTATAGCCTGCCTTTTGCTAGAGATTCAGGTGGCTCACGGCACAGATCGAGACACAGAGAGATGCTATCAACCAATGCAAAATGGAGAAGAAAACTCTGGAGGGAGAGAATAACAAGACCATCAAAAATGATCAGAGAAACAAGCGTGCCGTGAGCCTCCTCCAAAGGAGCTGTTCCAGGCATCTGTCTGGTGTCCCCCTCCTTCCTTCCCTTTGGGTCTTTCAGAGCAGTGACCCTCACAGCAGTGCATGTCGTGACGGACAGCATGTAAGCCTAGGCATGTCTACTCAGACGTAGGCCCCACTGAGTTGAATGGGACTTACTGCCAGGTAAGTATGTGCAAGTTAGCCTCTGCAACGATGCATCATGAAAGACGCTTTTCTTTCATCCGTCCTGAATCTACTGACGTCATGTCAGGCCTGGCTCTGTCCGCCGCCACCGCCTATGCAGTCGCAGTAAGGCTGACTATGTCTTGTATTCTTCCTTTGCAGGAGCAAGAAGCAGAAAATGGAGATATATCATTGGCCGCCAATGAGGCAGTAAATCGGGAAAAGAAGGACATTCATCTAAGGAGAATTGAACGTGCCCTTGGCTTGGGCACAGAGCAGAAAGGTCGAAAGAAACGTGATGCGGATTGCTTTGGGGCTCGTCTCGATAAGGTTGGGACGAGCAGTGGTTTGGGATGTAACGCATCGTGGCAAAAGCCCAAAGAGGCTCTTCTCATGCATGGCTTGCTCTTGAGTCTTGTGTAGTTCCCTTATGGCGGTTTGCCCATTTTGTGTTTTGTTGTTGCACGCTGTTCTGTCGTGATTATTTTGATATTTGTTGTATTTATAGCTGATTTTAATATTGTTCGAGAATTATAACAATGATATTGATTATTATTGTTGTTGTTGTTGTTGTTGTTGTTGTTGTTTGATTGAATGGTTGACTGGGGGGGGAGTCCCTTCCATGGGGCCAAAGGTAGCTGAGGCTGCAGTCCTATATACACTTGGGGCCCAATCCTATCCTACTTCCCAGCGCTGTTGCAGCCATGCCAATGGGGCGTGCACTGCATCCTGTTCACAATGGGGGCACTATGGAGGCCTCCTCAAAGTAAGGGATCTTTGTTCCCTTATCTCGGGTTAACCCTTATCTCAAGACTGCATTGCAGCTGCATCAGTGGGAGAATGTTGGATAGGACTGGGCCCTTGGATATGTACACATAACACATGTATCATCATCACACATCGCTGGCTCCTGCTGTGTCAAGCCATTCTTCCATGTCACTCAGTATTGTCAGACACTGACTGGCAGCATCTCTCTCAGACAAACGTCCTACCCAGTCCGGTCTAGAGATACTGTCTAAGATGAAAGCCGGGAGCTGCTACAGATCTCTTGTGGTCTTGAGTTCCTCCACCCTATTTAACTAGCCGCAGAGAGAAGAACTCACATTGGCATTCCAAGTTCTGGCTAAGGCTCTGCCCACCTTAGAAGGCCGCCGTGGGTGCCTTCCGTGTCCAGCGCTGGATTGAAGACCCTCAGGCTCATCCACAGACCACCCCATGTCTCAGTCTGTCTCCCCAGGCTTCCCTCCTCCCTCCGCCACCTCAGGCCCCACCCACCTGGGGCCTCCCTTCCCAGAAACTCCTTCCCATTCTCATTGTACGTACGTAGCTGTTCTTCTGATGGGACGTAGCTCCATTCACAAATAAATCCCAGTGACACATCTCTGACGCCTCCTTCTTGACTGTTCCACTTCATTTCATAAGAACGTCAGGAAAGCCATGCTGGTGATGGGGCGGAAGGGTTTTTTTGGCCAGCATCCTCTCTCCCACAATGGGCCTGCAGGGGCCCCGAAGAAGCCCACGGGGGGGGGGGGAGAGGAGGGTGAGCCCCCTCTCCCATCATGCTCCCCCTTGAACTGCTGTTCAGGGGCTCACTGTCGACGAAGCCGCAGGCAGCACATAGCCATCGTGACTAGTAGCCGCTGATAAGACTTCAAGTCCTTCATGAGTTTGTCCAAGCCCCCCTGAAGGCCACCCAAGCAAGTGGCCATCCCCAGACCTTGTGGCAGTGAATTCCACAGACAACTTATGCACTGAGAGAAGGACCTCTTTTTCTGTCTCCTAAATCTCGTGCCAACCATAGTGTTGTGAGAGAGGGAGAAAAACCTCTTTCCCCCCCCCCACCTCTACATAGGCTTACCAGAGTCCCGTTTTTGACCGGGAAAGTCCCGGTATCGCCCCTTCATCCCCCCGTCCCCCCCGAACTGTGCCTTTGTCCCGGCCCGGCCCGCCGGCTGCATTGCGGCGGGCCGGAGCTCTTCCGAGACTGTGCTGCAGCTGCAGCGCGTCTCTGTCTCTTGATCTCTGTAGTCTCGCGCGTCTGCGCGAGACTGGAATCGCTCGGAAGATGTCTGAGTGAACTCGGACATCTTCCGAGCGGTTCCAGTCTCGGGCGCATGCGCGCGAGGCTGGAATCGCTCGGAAAATGTCCGAGTGAACTCGGACATCTTCCGAGACGTTCCAGCCTCACGCGCATGCGCGCGAGGCTGGAATGTCTCCGAATTTGTCCGAGTTCACTCGGACATCTTCCGAGCGATATCAAGAGAGACAGAGACGCGCTGCAGCTGCAGCACAGTCTCGGAAGAGCTCCGGCCCGCTGCAATGCAGCCGGCGGGCCAGGGCCGGGGCAGTAAAAGAGACAGTTTGGGGGGGGGGGACAGGGGGACGACGAAGTGGCAGCATAAAATAAAATAAAATATAAAACAAACTAAATAAACATAAAACAAAATAAACATAAAATAAACTAAAATACACAAACAGCACATAAAATAAAATACACAAATAAACTAAAATACACAAATAAAATAAAAGTCTCAGAAAATAAAATACAGTATTTTACCGTTTTCCCCGTGCCTCTGAGCACGTGCAGAGTGCCACTGCTGTTTTCATCCCAGCCAGCTGGGTGCGTTGTGACGGCCAGCACTGGCCATTACAATGTACCTGGCTGGCTGGGACAAAAACAGCGGCAGCAATCTGCACGTGCTCAGAGGCACGGGGAAAAAGGTAAAATACTGTATTTATTTTACAGTGGACACGCCCACTTCCGGTGGACACGCCTACTTCCGGCGGAAGTGACATCACAGTTTTTGACCCGCCTTCTTGTGATGTCACTCCCGTCCCCCTTGGGGGTGCCAGAAATCTGGTAAGCCTACTTATGCTATGCTCGTAGAGAAGGAATAACACCTCTCTCTCTCTCTCTCTCTCTCTCTCTCTCTCTCTCTCTCTCTCTCTCTCTCTCAGCCCCAGGCAACCCGAAGATGGCACCAGTTCCATTCACTGTGAAACTCCTGGTTCTTCTTGCGGTGGTGCTACCAGTGATCCTCAGTGTAAGGCTCCAGGGCATGTTAAAAGGGACAATGTTATGTCAGTCATGGGGGGAGCGGGGAGCCACAGAAGAACAGGCATAAAGAACTTTAAAAGCCTTGCGGCTCGGCCCAGACATCGCTCTGGCCTGGCCAGATGCCTTCCTGGGAAGCCCACAAGCAAGGCTCCCTCGCTGTTGCCCCCAGCAATCCGGCCTTCAGGGGTACGCTGCCCCTGACCAAGGAGGCTCGACGGAGCCATCAGGACTAACAGCCGGTGCTGGAGTGTTTCTTTGTCAGGAGGTATAGCCTGCCTTTTGCTAGAGATTCAGGTGGCTCACGGCACAGATCGAGACACAGAGAGATGCTATCAACCAATGCAAAATGGAGAAGAAAACTCTGGAGGGAGAGAATAACAAGACCATCAACAATGATCAGAGAAACAAGCGTGCCGTGAGCCTCCTCCAAAGGAGCTGTTCCAGGCATCTGTCTGGTGTCCCCCTCCTTCCTTCCCTTTGGGTCTTTCAGAGCAGTGACCCTCACAGCAGTGCATGTCGTGACGGACAGCATGTAAGCCTAGGCATGTCTACTCAGACGTAGGCCCCACTGAGTTGAATGGGACTTACTGCCAGGTAAGTATGTGCAAGTTAGCCTCTGCAACGATGCATCATGAAAGACGCTTTTCTTTCATCCGTCCTGAATCTACTGACGTCATGTCAGGCCTGGCTCTGTCCGCCGCCACCGCCTATGCAGTCGCAGTAAGGCTGACTATGTCTTGTATTCTTCCTTTGCAGGAGCAAGAAGCAGAAAATGGAGATATATCATTGGCCGCCAATGAGGCAGTAAATCGGGAAAAGAAGGACATTCATCTAAGGAGAATTGAACGTGCCCTTGGCTTGGGCACAGAGCAGAAAGGTCGAAAGAAACGTGGTAGGGGTAGCTTTGGAAATTGTATGGAGACGATTGGGAAATGCATGGGTTTGGGATGTCACCCACTTTCAAGGCCGCCAAAGAAATAGGAGCTTCCCAGCAGCGATGCCCTGTGGAATCCCCTCTCTGGGAGGCCCTGCTGGCTCCGACACTCTCCGCCTTCAGATGAGCAGTGAGGCTCTTCTCTTGCTTGGCTTGCGCTTGAGTCCTGTGTAGTTCCCTTATGGCGGTTTGCCCATTTTGTGTTTTGTTGTTGCACACTGTTCTGTCGTGATTATTTTAATTTTTGTTGTATTTATAGCTGATTTTAATATTGTTGGAGAATGATAACAATGATATTGATTATTATTGTTGTTGTTGTTGTTGTTGTTGTTGTTGTTTGAGTGGCCAATCGTGCCATCAGAACACTGCCTTCGATTTCCAGAAGAGATACGGACGCCTTCGCTTAGCAACATAGCTATAAAAGCAAGAGGGAATTGCTCCCACCCCAGGCAGCTGGAAATGGGACCAGGGCCCTGCAACACGCAGGACGGGACTCAGCAAGGGCTCAGCAGCAGAAAAGTGTGACACGGTAATCTCCTGAGCATGAACAGAGTGTCTTTCTTGTCGTGAATATTCCTGAGTTCAGAAATATAAAAAGATATTCTCTTATTGTAAGCCAAACCATATGGGACATACCTATCCAGCATACATATCCATCATCCAACATAATTTGTTGTTGTTCAGTCGTTAAGTCGTGTCCGACCCTTCGTGATCTCAATTGCTTATTTGTTTATATTGATTGATTTGTATAAGACAAAGATAAGTAAGTTGTTCTCTCACATGATGCAGAAAAATATTTTCCTGGTTTTTATTCATATCTACCTCCCCAAGTCACAAGGGAGGATCTCGCATTTTGCAACCACACTCTCTCCTTTCAGGAGGGCACACACATTAGGCTGACTCTGGCAGCTAGGGGCTCCATTTGCTTAATTAAATCTCCCAGGACTTAATGATTGGACCATCAAGAAAGTCCCCTGCCCAGCTCAGCCCACTATTGTTCCTATTGTTGTAATATGATGGTAAAAGATATTAACAATAAATATCATATTAAAATGCATAAGCTTTTGAAATAGTAACTTGCTTGCTTAGCAAATAGCAGAATGTAATTACTTTATGTAAACTCCTTTCATGTAATCATGTAAGCATCTCCCCTACACATATATCTCCTCATGTAGCCTTTCATGTAACCACTTATCAAGGTAAGAATATCTATAGTGTAACCAAAACGTATACTTTATTTGTATCAATATCAGATCTGTGTGAACTCTTAAATACGCTTCGTAGTAAATTAGCTGGAAGACAGGAGAGGGCCCCAGAACAGGTTAGGCTAAGTTAGTAGGGTAAGGTCATAAATAACCTGGGAGCCAGGCACTTACAGCTCCAGAGAGAAACCAAGAGATAACTAAAATTTCTTCAGTGACTGCTAACAAAGGAAAGTTTAAAGATGTGCTGGTTTGGAGAAGAGTCATTTGCGCATGTGTGTGTGTAATTTAACACTGAGAAACATGATGTTACGCCCAAGTGTAACTGAAAGCTATAAAACCTGTGAACAAAGGGGCTTCGGGGCTCCACCTCATTTTGAAGCTGAGAAAGCTGAGGTGTGAGACTTTCTTGCAAGAAATAAAGAAATAAATAAATGAATGAGATCTGCTCCTGTCATTCCTGACTATTATTGTTACTGAGGCGTCAGTTAACATTGTCTTCTGTAAAATGTAAATCCAAAGTCTCTTGTTTTTCCTGTATGACTCTGTGACTATGCACATTCTCAGCAACCATGTGATGTTCTGCTTGGAAATGTATAAAAACTGTGTTCACATGTAGCAAAGGGTCAGTTCCCCTCCTGGGGACTGTCCACTGCGCTGCGTAACAAATAAACCCATACTTTTTCCTTGTTCACCAGTCTTCCTGGTCCTATTAATTCTCATGTGCTTAAAAATTCCGCTACACACAGCTGGTTGCTGATTGATTATTGTTGTTGTTGTTCAGTCGTTAAGTCGTGTCCGACCCTTCGTGATCCCATGAACCATATCCCGCCAGGCCTTCCTGTCCTCCACTATCTTCCTGAGTTCGCTCATTTTCATGTTCGTTGCATCGGTGATGCTGTCTAACCATCTCATCCTTTGCCTTCCCCTTCTCCTTTTGCCTTCAATCTTTCCCAGCATCAGAGTCTTCTCCAGAGAGTCCTCTCTTCGCAGTAGGTGGCCAAAATATTTGAGCTTCAGCCTCAGTACCTGTCCTTCCAGGGAACAGTCAGGGTTGATTTCATTTAGGATTGACTGATTTGATCTCCTAGCAGTCCAAGGGACTCTCAGGAGTCTTCTCCAGCACCACAGTTCAAAAGCATCTATTCTTTGGCGCTCAGCCTTCCTTATGGTCCAACTCTCGCAACCATACATTGCTACTGATTGATTATTGACCTTCTAACAAAAGCCAGCGGGCGGCTCCACCCTTCCACACTCAGGGTGGGAGGCACAGGGTGTGTGCCAGGCCCAGCTGGACGAGGGGCCGGGACGAGGCAAGACGGAATTTGCACATTCCCTGGCCCACAACACGGGGACTCCTCTCCTTGCGCAGAAAACAAAAAACATCGGGGGTCTTTGGTTTGCAAATATAGGCACCAAAAGAGGCACCACTGCAATGAGGTGCGGAGACTGGCGGGAAAGAAACGTCCCTCCCTGTCCGTCCCGCGAGGCTCCAACCCGGGTCGTCCAGTGACCGTGACTGGTGAGATTCAGAACCAGTCAGAACCATTCAGAACTGACAGAAGCAAAGATCTCTTCCCTCTGCACATACTTCCCTTTGGGATCTCTCCAGGGAAACAGTGCCTGGAGCAACCAACAGTCTGTCCCGGTCGAGGAGACCCTGTCCGCCTGGATGGTGTTGTCCTCCTGCATCACCACTGAACCTATTAGAGAAGGAACATCATGCGCTCTGGGAGAGGGCATGTCAGGAACCAAAGAAATGAAGCCCAACGAAGCGGACAGACCAGGAGCGGGTCGAGGTCCCCCCTTGCAGGCCCTGTTTCACCTTCCGTTCTGACCCTACCCCCCCGAGAGCTGCCCCGTCTTAACCCCAAAGTCATGTGTGGCAATTGACATCTCCAGTTGAAACAGGGGGAGACCCACCCACTCCCCTCTCTCACCTGGAAGCCTGATGGACCCAGCGGGGGGGAGGGGGAGGAAGAGGAGGAGGAGGAGGAGGAGGAGGTTGGACCACGTTTTCTTGCACCTCCGCTGGAGATGCCAAGGACTTCCCTGTTTGTTGTCCAGGTGTTGTAAGCACCCCAAGGGTACAAGTGACTTCAGTTCATGTGATTCGGTGAGCAGACACCAGGGCTCCAGAGATGGAGAAGGTACCCAAAAATAAGAGAGAGAGAGAGAAAGAAAAAAGGTCTGCAGTTTGCAGAGGCGCCAAAAGAGCTCAAAAACCAACGTTGTAAAAAGAAAAGATCTTTTACTCAGCCAGCCAAGGACGCGATTCTATGCAGAATGCGTAACATACAAATCATGACAAAAGGTTTTATACATTTCATTGTTTTAGAACAGTGGTTCTTAACCTTGTTGGAGGTACTGAACCCCACCAGTTTCATATGCGCATTCACTGAACCCTTCTTAATTTGAAAAATAAAATATGATTTTTTCAAATTCAAAACATAGGTATATATTTTTAGGTATATATACATAGGTATATTTTTATAGGTGCACAAAATGAACAAAACCATTAAAGAACAAAACCATTAAGAACAAATATAAAACATGATTTTCACACAAAAACAAAAACATAATAATGAATATTTACTCACTGCAAATCAGTGTGACTTCTGCTGTTGCCTTTCAGAGACCAGTTTAGAAATGCATGGCTTTACCTTGGCAAGTGCCACTCTCATGTCATGTCACACCCCTGCAGCCACTCAGAGAAAAAGCCTGTCACTCAATAAACCTTCAGTTTTCTTACTCATTACAGACCTCATAAAGGAGATTATACAGAATGCAGAAAACTAATTGCTATCTAATTGCCGAGGGCGGACGCGCCGAGGCCTCCTCCGAGGCGTCGCTGGAGTGCGACGGGAAGGGCGGACCGCCTGGGGGCAACGCGCGCAATGGGTGAAGCGTGTCGCACGCAGGCGGGGTCCGCCCTTCCCGTCGCACTCCAGTGACGCCTCGGAGGAGGCCTCGGCGCGTCCGCCCTCGGCGGAGCTCCAAGGCCTTCTGAGGGAAGCCCCATGCGTGACGTCTTATTTATAAGCTTTAGCGCATCCACAGTACGTTTCTGAGGGCAAATTTGCCCTCAGAAACGTACTGCGCATGCGCTAAAGCTTATAAATAAGACGTTGCGCATGGGGCTTCCCTCAGAAGGCCTTGGAGCTCTGCCGAGGGCGGACGCTCCGAGGCCTTCTGCTGCCGGCTCCGGAGACATCCTCGTCGGGCGGCACAGGGGGTAATTAGGGCGGCGCGCGCGCGCCCTTGGGAGTCAGTCTTGCGGGTTCGGTGGAGGACTACTCCGCAGTGACCGTGACTGGTGAGATTCAGAACTGACAGAAGCAAAGATCTCTTCCCTCTGCACATAATATAATAATAATAAAATATACGGTATTTATATACCGCCTTTCTGGTCATTGGATTTCTCCTTTGACTTTATTCAAGGCGGTGTACATGGGCAGGCTGTTCTAAACCCCAATGTTTAGTATGTTCTCAACATACTTCCCTTTGGGATCTCTCCAGGGAAACAGTGCCTGGAGCAACCAACAGTCTGTCCCGGTCGAGGAGACCCTGTCCGCCTGGATGGTGTTGTCCTCCTGCATCCCCACTGAACCTATTAGAGAAGGAACATCATGCGCTCTGGGAGAGGGCATGTCAGGAACCAAAGAAATGAAGCCCAACGAAGCGGACAGACCAGGAGCGGGTCGAGGTCCCCCCTTGCAGGCCCTGTTTCACCTTCCGTTCTGACCCTACCCCCCCCCCGAGAGCTGCCCCGTCTTAAGCCCAAAGTCATGTGTGGCAATTGACATCTCCAGTTGAAACAGGGGGAGACCCGCCCACTCCCCTCTCTCACCTGGAAGCCTGATGGACCCAGCGGAGGGGAGGGGGAGGAAGAGGAGGAGGAGGAGGAGGAGGTTGGACCACGTTTTCTTGCACCTCGGCTGGAGATGCCAAGGACTTCCCTGTTTGTTGTCCAGCCAGCACGATAAGAATCTGGCTGTTCATCATCATCCAGCATGGAGATTCACAGCCCCCCTACCTACCTGCTTTCCCTCACAGGTGCCTCTGGGCGATGAGTGGCCAATCGTGCCATCAGAACACTGCCTTCGATTTCCAGAAGAGATACGGACGCCTTTGCTTAGCAACATAGCTATAAAAGCAAGAGGGAATTCAAGACATCGCTTGCCTTCTCCCAGAGCAAACTCCTTCCATCGTGGCAGAAAGGTCCCGGAGCGTTCGCTAGGTGAGGGTCTCTTCCTTCTGGCCAGCTGAAGCAGACGTCTGTTGACTGAACAAAAATATCCAAAATCTAAACGAACCACCCCTTTTCTCAAGCATGATCCCAACCGTTCCTCCCTCTGTTCAGTCGAAGGGAGGTCCCTCCCCCATTAGGGAGCTCTCGAGTGTGGCCTTCAGCTGCTTCCCTGCGGGACTGCTGGTCATCTCTGAAACGCCACTGTATGGTGTCCAGCAGGGGCCCAAGAGCTTCTTCAGAAGAGCTCGGGGGCCTGGGGGTGACTGGGGGGGTGTCTCAAAACATGGGCAATAAATTACGTTGCTTCTGCCCAAATGCCCTCTGCTCGCCAGGTCCGTGAGGTGCCAGGTCCTTGGCATCCGGTCACTCTGTTTGCAGAACTTCATTGCTCAACCTGCCGTCCCAGACGGGTGGACCACATCTGTAATCGTCTCTCTGCTCCAGGGGTTTCCAACTGACCCGAGAAAAACAGCCTGGCCTGTAGGGCAGGGTGGGTTGCAATTGCCAACCCCGTTGCAGTTCCTTCCAGGCACAGCTACTGCTGGAGGGCAGATGTCTCTCTTCCCTTACTGGCACCCTGTCTGGGATTCTGAAAAGCAGCTTGCTTATGCTATGCTCGTAGAGAAGGAATAACATCTCTCTCTCTCTCTCTCTCTCTCTCTCTCTCTCTCTCTCTCTCTCTCTCTCTCTCTCTCTCTCTCTCTCTCTCTCAGCCCCAGGCAACCCGAAGATGGCACCAGTTCCATTCACTGTGAAACTCCTGGTTCTTCTTGCGGTGGTGCTACCAGTGATCCTCAGTGTAAGGCTCCAGGGCATGTTAAAAGGGACAATGTTATGTCCGTCATGGGGGGAGCGGGGAGCCACAGAAGAACAGGCGTAAAGAACTTTAAAAGCCTTGCGGCTCGGCCCAGACATCGCTCTGGCCTGGCCAGATGCCTTCCTGGGAAGCCCACAAGCAAGGCTCCCTCGCTGTTGCCCCCAGCAATCCGGCCTTCAGGGGTACGCTGCCCCTGACCAAGGAGGCTCGACGGAGCCATCAGGACTAATAGCCGGTGCTGGAGTGTTTCTTTGTCAGGAGGTATAGCCTGCCTTTTGCTAGAGATTCAGGTGGCTCACGGCACAGATCGAGACACAGAGAGATGCTATCAACCAATGCAAAATGGAGAAGAAAACTCTGGAGGGAGAGAATAACAAGACCATCAAAAATGATCAGAGAAACAAGCGTGCCGTGAGCCTCCTCCAAAGGAGCTGTTCCAGGCATCTGTCTGGTGTCCCCCTCCTTCCTTCCCTTTGGGTCTTTCAGAGCAGTGACCCTCACAGCAGTGCATGTCGTGACGGACAGCATGTAAGCCTAGGCATGTCTACTCAGACGTAGGCCCCACTGAGTTGAATGGGACTTACTGCCAGGTAAGTATGTGCAAGTTAGCCTCTGCAACGATGCATCATGAAAGACGCTTTTCTTTCATCCGTCCTGAATCTACTGACGTCATGTCAGGCCTGGCTCTGTCCGCCGCCGCCGCCTATGCAGTCGCAGTAAGGCTGACTATGTCTTGTATTCTTCCTTTGCAGGAGCAAGAAGCAGAAAATGGAGATATATCATTGGCCGCCAATGAGGCAGTAAATCGGGAAAAGAAGGACATTCATCTAAGGAGAATTGAACGTGCCCTTGGCTTGGGCACAGAGCAGAAAGGTCGAAAGAAACGTGGTGAGGGTTGCTTTGGGGGTCGTCTCGATAGGGTTGGGACGAGCAGTGGTTTGGGATGTAACGCATCGTGGCAAAAGCCCACAGCTCGCCCACAATAGGAGCTTCCCAGCTGCGATGCCCTGTGGAATCCCCTCTCTGGGAGGCCCTGCTGGCTCCGACACTCTCCGCCTTCAGATGAGCAGTGAGGCTCTTCTCATGCATGGCTTGCTCTTGAGTCTTGTGTAGTTCCCTTATGGCGGTTTGCCCATTTTGTGTTTTGTTGTTGCACGCTGTTCTGTCGTGATTATTTTGATTTTTGTTGTATTTATAGCTGATTTTAATATTGTTCTAGAATGATAACAATGATATTGATGATGATGATGATGATGATGATGATGATGATGATGATGATGATGATGATGATGATGATAAGTATTGTTTGATTGAATGGTTGCCTCTGGGGGAGTCCCTTCCATGGGGCCAAAAGTATCTGAGACTGCAGGATATTTAAAGAGACATGCAGATTTTCATGGCTTGTTACAATGGACAGAGAAACAATGTTTATGGGTTTTCCAGCCACGTAAAGGTTTTTTGAAATGAAGAAATAAAGAGATGTTCAAACATAAACTTGCCTTGAGAAATTCTTCTTCAAACGTGTCAATCACTTTTAAACGTGCAGACGTCCTGAGAAGATTATCTAAAGCCAGACAAGCAGTAAAAGCCTTTAGATCTTCCGTTTCTTTAGATGTTCCGCTTGACGTTTCTTCCCATTCTCGAGATTTTTTCAAAAGCAAACAAAAGAACGACCCAGTGACAGTACTGGGAGATAGTCAAGTCTGATACCTGTGTATACCAGAGTCCAGCTTCACAGAATTCCGTTTAAATAATATTTAAGACACACATGGGTTGCTTTCCAATATTTACTAAATAGTTCAGGCAAGAATCATACAAAAAAATACAACCATACACATCATACAGAGAACTAGGAAACTTAGATAGAACAACAGACAATTAGCAGGTTCTTTGATTTACATGGGAGATTTTTACCTATCCTGGACTCCTGGAAAGTTGACTTTGGCTGCAAGGCTGTAGCCAGTAGTGAATGGAAAGAGGATAAAACACATTGGGTCTGAACTGGTCAGACTAGCAGTCTGTAGAATGACTTAGAAGTCAAGTTAAGAAGGGGGGGGAGAGGGAGGGGTTTGGTGCCAGAAGGCACGCAGAGGAGAAGAAAAGTTCTGGATGCAAGGGAGTCCAGAGAGCAAGAGAGATAGCATGCTGGCAGTCTGCCTTCTTAAAACCTACACAGAGGAGGAGTTTTTGGCTCTTACATTGCAAAAAGAAATACCTTATTCGGGCTGGAGGTAGATCTGGGGGTGGAGACATACATACACATACATCGGGACAGAGGAGGAGGGGAGATGGCTTGATAAGGAGCTGGCTTCAGACAAAGGAGAGGCTGGGATGACTCATCTCAGGTAGCCCTGTGTATTGTTTTCTTTTCAGCATCACAGTGGGGGTGTCCCTTACTGACAGACTGGCCACTTAGCAAGACTTTGGCTATGTCCATTCAGTGGAGAGGGGGAAGAGAATGGAATGTGCGTACCTGGTGTGAGCATTTTGGGTTCATGGCGTGCAGAAATGCTGAATGCTGATCAGATCCTTCCCCTCATGGCTTCTTGGCTCTCTGGGGGAAATCTGTTACAGCCTGGTCCATGGTGCAGGAACACAAGCGGCATGACCTTCGCTTTGTGTCATAACACAGTCCAGCTCACAAGTCCAGCTCACAAGTCCTTGGCATCAAACATAACGTCTCTTGGCAACATTCTCAATTTTAACAGGTCACTGGGTAACAGGTCTAAGTGCTGGCTAAGTGTTGCCCACCCTCCAGCCTATTGATGCCCCCCCCCCAGCCCAGATCTGCTCTGCTTATAAAGACTTCTGGGGCAGGCCTGGATTTCCAGGTCTATATAATAACTGATAGGCGTCAAAGTAGATGGTTCCATTCGGAAAGGAGTCCTACTAGTGGGTGCCTCTCTCTCCCTTCTGCCAAGGCCCGCCCGAGATTGATTGCCCTCCATAATTCTGCTTGCGTTTGGCTGTGTGATGAATGCCCTGAGTTCCCCACTATTTTTTGCCATTTTCTCTGTGGTTTTGAACACATTTTAACTCCCTGGAAGCTCATGTGCAGGTTCAGCAGCCATGCAGGCAGCCGTTCTTTAGAAACTCCATTAGCCCCCCAAATTCAGATTCTCTTCCTGTCTGGAATGGCTACCCCGCCTCCAAGAATGGCAAGTGCTTAGCGATTGGACAGCTAAGCCTGTCTATCTAGCTCAAGGGGGTGGGATGGAGTGACCGGGTGGGTGACATCATCAAAGCAAAGTGATATATTTTCCTGCCCACAGGAAGTGCTGGTTGTTCTCTGCCAGTCGCTGGAGTGGCTCCTTCATTGGGAGCTCAGAGAAGAGTCGGGCAGGCGCCTTGGCCTTTTAAGTCTTGGCGCCTGACTCTTCTTCAAAAGCAGCTCCTGCAGTCCCTGGAGATCAACATCTTGGCAGTTTGCTTGCTGTTTCACCCCTGAGGAGGTCTACATGCAGAACATGAATGCAATGGCCCTCTCCACTCTTTGCCCCACAGGCGACTGTTATTCACAGATATCCTGCCTCTGGACCTGGAGGTTCCACCAAGGAAAACAAGTTAAAAAAACAATAAAACACACAACGTTTCGTCCACGTCCGTAATAGTCACCTTTTGGGAGTAATAGTCACCTTTTCCTGGAGAGGAGTTGTCCTTTGGCTGCAGCAATATTGGAAGAGAGAGAGAGAGAGAGAGAGAGAGAGAGAGAGAGAGAGAGAGAGAGAGGAGGAGGAGGAGGAGGAGGAGGAGGGGTAGTGGAGGTTTTGGGCTCCAACCAGCAGAGCACAAGGAGAGGAGGGAGATACAAAATGGCTCTGAGGCTCTGCACAGCAAGGTTCAGAAACCTACAAAGTGGCTGACTGAGGAACAAGGAAGCAAGGCAGCAAGAGATGGGGGGGGGGGTTGGTGCAAGAGGGAGGGAGGCAGAGAAAGAGGGAATGGAGAACAGAGCTCACCAGAGTCCAAAAATGCAAGAAGAAGCTAGCAGGCTGCCTCTTACCTTTTATAGGGCCAAACATATCCTGGGGGCACTAAGAGCACATGGGGGAAGAAAAGGAGGAAGATACCTTAGGCACATGGGGAAAATGGGAGGAGGGGGAAATGGGAGGAATGTGCCTTGAATGGGCCTCCAGTACACCTCAGGGTAAAAACTATAGATAAACAATGGGGCAGAGGAGAAGGGTGATCGGTTTTGATTGCCCAGCCATTACAGGGCTGGCTTGAGACAAAGCAGGCTCCCCAGAGTCTGGATGGGCCATTTCTGGTGGTCTCCTGTCCTCGGAACATACCGTATTGTCCCGAGTATAAGACGCACCTGATTATAAGACGCACCCTTAAAGTTTGGTGCTATTAAAAAAAATTACTTAAATCACTGGCATTACATTTATGCCTGATTATAAGACGCACCCCTAGTTTAAAAACTTAAATTAGTAGAAAAAAGTGAGTCTTATACTCAGACCAATACGGTATTTAGCATAACAGTGGGGGGGGGATGCAGAGTAGAGTCAGTGAGAACTTCTTGGACACATGGTGAAAATGGAGGCTGTTGCTCAGGTTTTTCAGCTTGGACACATGGCAGAAATGATGGCAGGCAGCTGGTCAGGTTTTTCCCTCATGGCTTCTTGGGGAGACCTTTCTTCAGCATGGCTCATGGCGCAGGAACACAAGCGGCACGACCCTCGCATTGTGCCATAATACAGTCCAGTCTGGCACATGTTCATCCAAAGTCACAGCTCACAGGATCTCAAAAAGCCTCATGGCAATAAACAGTTTTCATTTTAAAAGTCATTTCGCAACAAACCTCTACTCGGATGTGCGCCAGCTAAATGGCTGGTGCAAACCCAGGCAGCTCCATGTCAGGCTTTCAGGCCTGAGAAGGGGAATAGGATTTGGCAGAGGCCCCCTCCACTGAGCCCACCCCCCTCCTGGGCCTCCTCCCCACCTTTCTCCCCACCTTCCAAGTGCCCTGGAACACCCCTCCCCTGTTCCAAGCTCCGTGCACCCCTCCCCAGCCTTCCTGCTCCAGCAGAACTCCAACAGGATCTGGCCCCCAAAGTGAGAGGCTCGGTGGTGTTGGAGACTGCAGGGCAGCTCAAGGGGAGCCGCTGGATCTCTCCGCCCTCCGCCCCCCCTCGGTTGGGTCATGGCATGGTGGCCACCCTCCCACCCCTTCTTCCCATTTGGCCGCTCTCCACCTGAGAGTATATTAACCCTTATGAGCTCACCAGGAAATGGGGGTCTGTTAGCTCATTTTCTGCATGGTTCTGGGCCAGCCTCCAGTTGAAATGGAGTTCAACACTCAAAAACGAACAGACAAGGTTTGTGTGTTGGGGATTTATTTGTGAATAGAGCCGACAGACTCAGAAGCATGAGCACTAGTTGCAGGAAAGCAAAGGCCCCAGGTGTGCGGGCAGGGACGTTAGGGGACGGGAGGTTTGATGGGACGGATATTGGAGAGGGTCTGTGGCTCCCTCGGAGGGTCTTTGGCCTGAATCCAGAGGACTTTCAGAGCCCCCTCTCATTCCAAGGCAAGCGTTTTGCTATTTGCCACATTTGCTTTTCGTTATTACTATCTTGGCTTTGACGTTCTTCATTTCAGGTTTCTTGTGTTCGACTTTCTTCATTTCAGGTTTCTTGTGTTCGACTTTCTTCATTTCAGCTTTCTTGTGTTCGACTTTCTTCATTTCAGGTTTCTTGTGTTCGACTTTCTTCATTTCAGCTTTCTTGTCTTCATCTTTATCATCTCCATCTGTAAATATCTTCTTGAAGCCTTCGTATGCCTTTTTTCCAGTGTCCTTCAGTTTCGTACCGAATTCCGTCATAACATTCCACGCCTCCTTTGCCTGTTTGTAGGAAGCAAAGAAAGATGAAATCTTTCATTTACAGCAATTCTCTATTGATTCTGTAGACACTGCCAAGGAGTTTCCTTCCGTAAGCATCTGCCATGCACCTCTTCAGCTTTACAGAAGATTCTGGGGGGGGGGGCGTCCTAGGACGTCACCCCAATTCGCATACACTCATGGGATGAGAAGTGGCAAGCAAGATGTGCTTCAGAGAAACGTTTTGCCCAATCCTGACGTGGGGCAGGAAGCTGCCAGTCTGTTAAGTGGGGGGAGGGAGTGGGACACAACAGGTGAGGCTCAGTGCCAGATCAGAAGCCCCTACAATCTGAGGCATCTGGTGGGGCCACTGTGTGACACAGGAAGCTGGACTAGATGGGCTTTTGGCCTGATCCAGCAGGGCTCTTCTTATGTTCTTATGTTCTTACAATGCTATGTAATGCATAGCATCCTTCCAAGGGGTCTTTGGTGGGGGAATGGTAGCCCCCATTTCTGGGGCACGTCTTGCCTCCTGCTAGTAAGCCCATTGAGCTTTTCCCTAATGTTTGCCCCCCTGAAATCACCCTCCTCAGCTATCTTCAACCCTCAAACTTTGCCTAACACATCACTTCCAAGCCAAGAATTGACCAGTGAGACATTTCCGCTCTCTCCTAGACATTTGGTCTGTGTTTGTGGACTGGGCTCATCGCGTCATCACGTAGGCTTACCAGATCCATACCGGGACTGAGTACTAGACCTTTAGTAGAAGGAATGTGGGCAGGTGTACCTTATTAAGCCCTTAGAGCACAATCCTAGGCATGTCTACTCAGAAGCAAGCCCCATTGTGTTCAATGTGCACTCTGTCCCGGTATGGATCTGGTAAGCCTATGTGACCCCTCTTGCAAATAACAAATTCCAATTTGTCATTCAAATCTTATGTGTTGTGTAATGCAAGAAAACTCATAGCAAACATCACTGCCTGCAACATTCAACGTTCTTACCTTATCGAAGAAGCCTCTCTTCTTGACTCCTCTGTTTTCTTCCTCCTCCTCCCCTTCCCTTGAAGCTGCCACAGACAAAACCAGCAGCATTGCAGCAAACAGAAGCACTGTCTTCTTCATGATGAACCCGGATCAGAGCGTCCTCCTCGAGCTGGGTGAAAGGAGGCAGAGAGGGAGAGTTGCTCCTAGGAGATGCTCTATGTCCAGGGACGCTCTCAGCCTCCTTATGTAGCCCTCACGGAGCACGGCTGACAGATGCAAACTCTTTCTGGGATTAAGCCAAGTGCCGTTTGGGAAGGCAACGATCCATTTCACTAAAAAGGAGCCTCTGTCCTCCTTTATCGCTCCAGGTCCGTTCTGCCCACAATCCCAGCTGAACTAGAAGAATTCGATTCAGGACATTTTGATCCATCGTGGAAGTCAGCAGCCAGGCTACTCCCCATCATTTTAGGATCCTCCATTGTTTCAATTTACATCAAGGATCATCCCAAAGAAGTAAAAACAATTCCTTTCTACCACGGACTGGGATATCTGGAAAGGAGAACATACAACGATAGACCAAATGTGGGTGAAAAAGCTGAAATTAGATTCGGACCAGACCGAGGTGCTCCTGAGGGACTATTTCAACAATGTATGATAAGAACATAGGAAGAGCCCTATTGGATCAGGCCCAGGGCGCCTCTAGTCCAGCTTCCTGCATCTCTCAGTGGCCCACCAGATCCCTGTTGCCACTCCCTTGCATCTGGCATTCAGACAGAGAGAGGCTACCTCTAAAACCCAGAGGTTGCATATAGTCATAAGAACATAAGAAAAGCCTTGCTGGATCAGGCCAAAGGCCCATCTAGTCCAGCTTCTTGTTATCTCACAGTGGCCCCACCAGATGCCTCTGAGAGCACACACCTAACAAGATAACCTTTTTCCTGTTGTCACTCCCTTGCACCTGGCACAGAGAAAACCTACTTCTAAAGCCAGGAGGTGGCTTATGGCTTGTAACCTGTGATGGTCTTTTCCTCCACGAATCTATCCAAACCCCTTTTAAAGGCATCCAGGCCAGGTGCCATCACCACATCCTGTGGCAAGGCGTTCCACAGATGAATTACACGCTGGGTGAAGAAATATTTTTTTTTGTCTGTTCTAACTCTCCCTCCACTCAATTTTAGTGCATGTCCTCTGGTTCTGGTGTTGTGCGAGAGGGAGAAGAATTTCCCTCTATCCACTCTCTCCATCCCATGCATAATTTTATACGTCTCAATCATGTCCCCCCTCAGGCGCCTTTTTTCTAGACTGAAAAGCCCCAAACGCTGTAGCCTTTCCTCAAACGAATGTCATAGTCATCATAGTCATCATCATTATAGTCATCATCAGGGCTTGAAACCTGTAATGGACTTTTCCTCCATCAATGTGCCCAATCCCTGTTTCAAGGCGTCCAGGCCATCACAGATCTTGCGAGAAAACTATCTGTAAAAGTGGAATATACAACACAATGGAAAAGAGAATTTATTTCCCAGCAATCCGCACTAGTGATGTACTGGCGGAACGCGTGTTCTGCTGTTGCAAAAGTGCCATAAAGTGTTTTGCAACCGTGCAGGAAGCTGGCATGCCAGCAGGAAGGGTGGAGCCCTGCTGTGGGTGCTGCTGTGGGTTTGATTTTTAATAATAACTCTTAGGGCTCAGTGCTTTCCTGGGAGGGGGGGATTCTCAGGCAGCCGTCCTCTGCCTGGTCTCTGTAGCCTGGGAGGGTGATAGCAGGTACAAGCTATCAAACATTTTCCCCATTCAGCTCCAGTAAAGGGAAAGCAGAGAGCAGAAAGGGATATGTGTGCGTGCGTGCGTGCGTGCGTACGTACGTACGTACGTGCATGCTAACCACTAGGTGCCACTCCTCCAGGTTTGCTGGCCTTCTCCTGGGAGTCTCATTTCATGACAGGTTGGGCCTCTTCCTCCCTGGCTGCCCGCAGCCCTTTCTCAAAAAGCACATGTGCTCTGCCTCCTCTCTGAGAAGTCATAGCTTGATATGGCGCCCGGGGAGGGGCTTGGCCTGTGGGCCACCACCTTCCCAGCACCAGATGGTCAAATCCTATCAGGTGGTCCTCCCTGACCCATAAAGAGCCTTCCTGGCCAGCTTGTTTGAACATAAAAGCCCTGCTGGATTTGAATAAAGTCCAGCACCCTTCTTCCACAGTGGACAACCTGGAGCCCCACATGCAGAGCATGAATGCAATGGCCCTCCCCACTGTTTGCCCCACAGGCGACTGTTATTCACAGATATCCTGCCTCTGGACCTGGAGGATCCACCAAGGAAAACAAGTAAAAAAAACAATAAAACACACAACGTTTCGTCCACGTCTGTGGACCTCCTCAGGGGTAAAACAGCAAGCAAACTGCCAAGGTGTTGATCTCCAGGGACATCAGGAGCTGCTTTTAAAGAAGAGTCAGGCGCCTTGGCCTTTCAAGTCTTGGCGCCTGACTCTTCTTCAAAAGCAGCTCCTGCCGTCCCTGGAGATCAACACCTTGGCAGTTTGCTTGCTGTTTTACCCCTGAGGAGGTCCACAGACGTGGACGAAATGTTGTGTGTTTTATTGTTGTTGTTTTTACGAGTTTTTAACGGGGTTTTACTTGTTTTTTAAACATAAAGTATTTTTCTCCATGGCTTTTAATCCTGTAAAGCCCATTTCGTAGAACAGACTGGTCACTGATAGACTTGTCTAATTATTCCCATCGTCGCCAAGCATGGAAGCCGACAGCGGTGGCTGCATCAGGTGGCAAGGGCCTGCCTGACCGCGTCTTTCCTCTCACCTGCCTCGAGTGTCCCACCAATCGCTTTCGGTGGATGGCTCCTGGTTCGAGTCTTCCGAGGAAGGGAGCCTTCATTGCGTCCTCTCTTACAGCCCAATCCTAATCAAAGCTCCGCGCTTGGGTGCAGCGGTGTCAGGGCAGGCTCTGCTGTGTCCAGCGCAGGGCTGGAAGCTGCTGGAGGCCTCACTGAGGTAAGGGGGTGTTCATCCCCTTACCCTGTGTCAAGCCCCAGCAACCTCTACTCGGATGTGCGCCAGCTAAATGGCTGGTGCAAACCCAGGCAGCTCCATGTCGGGTTTTCAGGCCTGAGAAGGGGAATAGGATTTGGCGGTGGCCCCCTCCGCTGAGCCCACCCCCCTCCTGGGCCTGGTCTGCCCTCCTCCCCACCTTCCAAGTGCCCTGGAAGTGCCTCCCCTGTTCCAAGCTCCCCGCACACACCCCTCCCCAGCCCAGCAGGAGCCTTCCTGCTCCAGCAGAGCTCCAACGGGATCTGGCCCCCAAAGTGAGAGGCTCGGTGGTGTTGGAGACTGCAGGGCAGCTCAAGGGGAGCCGCTGGATCTCTCCGCACCTCCGCCCCCCTCGGTTGGGTCATGGCATGGTGGCCACCCTCCCACCCCTTCTTCCCATTTGGCCACTCTCCACCTGAGAGTATATTAACCCTTATGAGCTCACCAGGAAATGGGGGTCTGTTAGCTCATTTTCTGCATGGTTCTGGGCCAGCCTCCAGTTGAAATGAAGTTCAACACTCAAAAACGAACAGACAAGGTTTGTGTGTTGGGGATTTATTTGTGAATAGAGCCGACAGACTCAGAAGCATGAGCACTAGTTGCAGGAAAGCAAAGGCCCCAGGTGTGCGGGCAGGGACGTTAGGGGACGGGAGGTTTGATGGGACGGATATTGGAGAGGGTCTGTGGCTCCCTCGGAGGGTCTTCGGCCTGAATCCAGAGGACTTTCAGAGCCCCCTCTCATTCCAAGGCAAGCGTTTTGCTATTTGCCAGGCATGGCTTTCTTCATTTCAGGTTTCTTGTGTTCATCTTTATCATCGTCGTCACCTTTAAATATCTTCTTGAAGCCTGCGTACGCTTTCTTTCCGGACTCTTTCAAATTCTTACCGAGAGTCTTCATAACATTCCACGCCTCCTTTGCCTGTTTGTAGGAAGCAAAGAAAGATGAAATCTTTCATTTACAGCAATTCTCTATTGATTCTGTAGACACTGCCAAGGAGTTTCCTTCCGTAAGCATCTGCCATGCACCTCTTCAGCTTTACAGAAGATTCGGGGGGGGGGGCATCCTAGGACGTCACCCCAATTCGCATACACTCATGGGATGAGAAGTGGCAAGCAAGCTGTGCTTCAGAGTAACGTTTTGCCCAATCCTGACGTGGGGCAGGAAGCTGCCGGTCTGTTAAGTGGGGGGAGGGAGTGGGACACAACAGGTGAGGCTCAGTGCCAGATCAGAAGCCCCTACAATCTGAGGCATCTGGTGGGGCCACTGTGTGATGGACTAGATGGGCTTTTGGCCTGATCCAGCAGGGCTCTTCTTATGTTCTTATGTTCTTACAATGCTATGTAATGCATAGCATCCTTCCAAGGGGTCTTTGGTGGGGGAATGGTAGCCCCCATTTCTGGGGCACGTCTTGCCTCCTGCTAGTAAGCCCATTGAGCTTTTCCCTAATGTTTGCCCCCCTGAAATCACCCTCCCCAGCTATCTTCAACCCTCAAACTTTGCCTAACACATCACTTCCAAGCCAAGAATTGACCAGCGATACATTTCCACTCTCTCCTAGACGTTTGGTCTGTGTTTGTGGACTGGGCTCATCATAACAAACTCCAATTTATCACTCAAATCTTATGTGTTGTGTAATGCAAGAAAACTCATAGCAAACATCACTGCCTGCAACATTCAACGTTCTTACCTTATCGAAGAAGCCTTTCTTCTTGCTGACTCTTCCGTTTTCTTTCTCCTCCTCCTCCCCTTTCTTTGAAGCTGCCACAGACAAAACCAGCAGCATTGCAGCAAACAGAAGCACTGTCTTCTTCATGATGAACCCGGATCAGAGCGTCCTCCTCGAGCTGGGTGAAAGGAGGCAGAGAGGGAGAGTTGCTCCTAGGAGATGCTCTATGTCCAGGGACGCTCTCAGCCTCCTTATGTAGCCCTCACGGAGCACGGCTGACAGATGCAAACTCTTTCTGGGATTAAGCCAAGTGCCGTTTGGGAAGGCAACGATCCATTTCACTAAAAAGGAGCCTCTGTCCTCCTTTATCGCTCCAGGTCCGTTCTGCCCACAATCCCAGCTGAACTAGAAGAATTCAATGTAAAACGATATTGGATATCCGGGTTTAAAAGCCATGTAAAAAGTTTATGAGTTTTCCCAACAGGTAAAAAAAAAGGTTTAAAAACACTGAGCTTTTAAAACAAGTGTTTTTAAACCTGCAGGATATAGGGTATATGGGTAGAGATGCCATGTACAAATAATATCAAAGCCGTTTTTAAACCTGTTTTTACCTGTTTTTATTTATTTATTTAAGGAATTTGTAGCCCGCCTTTCTCCCGAGGGCACTCAAGGCGGCTTACAACATAGTAAAATACATATAAATACATTAAAACAATTAACACATTAAAATTAATTAAAACACTTAAGATTAAAAATAAACAACCCCAGTGGGTCACCAGCATTTACATATATTAAAACCATTTGTTAAAAGGTCAGCCCGCCATGTCAGACATTAAAAGCAGTCCTGAATAAAAACGTCTTAAGGCCCCGCCGAAAGGCCTCTAAAGAGGGAGTCGTTCTTAATTCCAAGGGGAGGGAATTCCACAATTGGGGCGCCACCGCCGAGAAGGCCCTATTCCGCGCCGCCATCCCCCTCACTTCCGCCAGTGGCGGCACGGTCAACAGGGCCCCCCCTGATGACCTCAGAGTACGGGTCGGATTATAAGGAAGGAGGCGGTCCCTCAAATACTCTGGACCCGAGCCGTTAAGGGCTTTAAAAGTCAAAACTAGCACTTTGAATTGTGCCTGGAAACGAATCGGTAGCCAGTGTAGCCGCCGAAGCAACGGTCCGACTGAGTCGAACCGACAAGCCCCGGCAACCACCCGGGCCGCCACATTCTGCACTAGTTGCAGTTTCCGAACAGTCTTCAAAGGCAGCCCCACGTAGAGCGCATTGCAGCGCATTGCAGCTTGTTCGCCCCCATCCAGCTCCCAACTGCCTCCAGACAACGATTCAGGACATCGACCGCCCCCTTGGAGTCAGGTAGAAAGGAGAGAAAGAGCTGGGTGTCATCCGCATACTGATGACACCCTACCCCAAACCCCCGGATGACCTCTCCCAGCGGCTTCATATAGATGTTAAACAGCATGGGGGATAGAATTGACCCTTGTGGCACCCCACACCTCAAGGGCAAGGGTGCCGAACAAGCATCCCCCAGCACCACCTTCTGGGATCTATCAGCCAGGAAGGAGCGGAACCACCTCAGAACGGTGCCTCCAAGCCCCAACCCAGCCAACCGACCCAGGAGGACACCATGGTCAATGGTGTCAAAAGCCGCCGAGAGGTCCAGCAGGACCAACAGGGATGCACTCCCCCTGTCCAGTCCCCGGCGCAGGTCATCCACCAAGGCGACCAAGGCCGTCTCTGTCCCGAACCCCGGCCTGAAGCCAGACTGGAATGGATCCAGATAATCAGCTTCCTCCAAGACCCTCTGGAGCTGAGACGCCACTACCCGCTCGATCACTCATAAACTCATAAACTTTTTTGTTTTTAAACTCATAAACTTTTCATATGGCTTTTAAAACCGGATATCTGATATCGTTTTAAATTTTTGATGACCACGAAGATTTTCAAACTTTTCTAGAAGAATTCGATTCAGGACGATTTGATCTATTGTGGAAGTTGGCAGCCAGGCTACTCCCCATCATTTTAGGAGCCTCCATTGTATCAATTTACAACAAGGATCATCCCAAAGAAGTAAAAACAATTCCTTTCTACCACAGACTGGGATATCTGCAAAGGAGAACATACAATGATAGACCAAATGTGGGTGAAAAAGCTGAAATTAGATTCGGACAAGACCGAGGTGCTCCTGAGGGACTATTTCAACAATGTATGATAAGAACATAGGAAGAGCCCTATTGGATCAGGCCTCAGAACACGCTAATGGGTTCTGAGCTGTCTGTGACGGATCAGGAGAGAGATCTTGGGGTGCTGGTGGACAGGTCGATGAAAGTGTCGACCCAGTGTGCGACGGCTGTGAAGAAGGCCAATTACATGCTTGGGATCATTAAAAAAGGCATTGAGAATAAAACGGCCAATATTATTATGCCGTTGTACAAATCGATGGTAAGGTCACATCTGGAGTATTGCGTCCAGTTCTGGTCGCCGTATCTAAAAAAGGATATAGTGGAACTGGAAAAGATGCAGAAGAGAGAGACCAAAATGATTAGTGGGCTGGGGCACCTCCCTTATGAGGAAAGGCTACAGCGTCTGGGGCTTTTCAGTCTAGAAAAAAGGCGCCTGAGGGGGGACATGATTGAGACGTATAAAATTATGCATGGGATGGAGAGAGTGGATAGAGGGAAATTCTTCTCCCTCTTGCACAACACCAGAACCAGGGGATATGCACTAAAATTGAGTGGAGGGAGAGTTAGAACAGACAAAAGAAAATATTTCTTTACCCAGCGTGTAATTCATCTGTGGAACTCCTTGCCACAGGATGTGGTGATGGCATCTGGCCTAGATGCCTTTAAAAGGGGTTTGGACAGATTCATGGAGGAAAAGACCATCACAGGTTACAAGCCATAAGCAACCTCTTGGTTTTAGAGGTTTTAGAAGTGGGTTTTCTCTGTTCCAGGTGCAAGGGAGTGACAACGGGAAACAGGTTATCTTGTTGTCTTGTGCTCCCTGAGGCTCGGGATCATTAAAAAAGGGATTGAGAATAAAACGGCCAATATCATTATGCCTTTGTACAAATCGATGGTAAGGCCACATCTGGAGTATTGTGTCCAGTTCTGGTCACCACACCTCAAAAAGGATATAGTTGAATTGGAAAAGGTGCAGAAAAGAGCGACCAGAATGATTCGTGGGCTGGAGCACCTCCCTTATGAGGAAAGGCTACAGCGTCTGGGGCTTTTCAGCCTAGAAAAAAGGCGCCTGAGGGGGGACATGATTGAGACTTATAAAATTATGCATGGGATGGAGAGAGTGGATAGAGGGAAATTCTTCTCCCTCTCGCACAACACCAGAACCAGGGGACATGCACTAAAATTGAGTGGAGGGAGAGTTAGAACAGACAAAAGAAAATATTTCTTTACCCAGCGTGTAATTCATCTGTGGAACTCCTTGCCACAGGATGTGGTGATGGCATCTGGCCTAGATGCCTTTAAAAGGGGTTTGGACAGATTCATGGAGGAAAAGACCATCACAGGTTACAAGCCATAAGCAACCTCCTGGTTTTAGAAGTGGGTTTTCTCTGTGCCAGGTGCAAGGGAGTGGCGACTGGACACAGGTATCTTGTTGTCTTGTGTGCTCCCTGAGGCATCTGGTGGGGCCACTGTGTGACACAGGAAGCTGGACTAGATGGGCTTTTGGCCTGATCCAGCAGGGCTATTCTTATGTACTTATGTTCTTATGAGGCATCTGGTGGGGCCACTGTGTGATACAGGAAGCTGGACTAGATGGGCTTTTGGCCTGATCCAGCAGGGCTCTTCTTATGTTCTTATGTCTTTCATGATGCATCATTGCAGAGGCTAACTTGCACATACTTACCACGCAGTAAGTCCCATTCAACTCAGTGGTGTAAACTGGAGATGTTTACAAATAATCATTCCGGGATAGTCGGAGCAGGATCAACAAAGAGAGTTTATTTATCTTGCGCAAGAGACTCACACTCAGAGCTTAACAGCTTGAAAACAGAGTGGAGTGTGGTGGCTCCCTTGCTTACAGGTTTTATACTATATGGGCGTTACCTTGATTAATTCTCATGTTTAAATTACACACATGCGCAAATGATTCTTCTCCAGACCAGCACATCTTTAAACTTTCCTTTGTTCATTCACACTGACCGAAGGAATTCTGTTATCTCTTGGCGCTTTGGGTGCCTGGCTCGCTGGCATTATGGTTTATGACCTTACCCTGCTAGCTTCTAGGGGGAATTTATGGCCTAGCCTTAATGCATCGCCCACTCCCCACTCCTCTGGGGCCCTGTCCTGTCTTTCAGCTAATTTACTACAAAGTTTACATAAACTTTGATTACAAAGCTTAGGTATAGAAGCCAAAAGTATTTTTGTCCTGTCACATGTGAACTGTATGTTAATATTAATTTTTTATATATTTTTTTCATCATTCCACAGTGGGGCCTACGTCTGAGTTATTTTCCCTCTCACATAACACTAGAACTAGGGGACATCCACTCAAATAGAGTGGAGGGAGTATTAAAACAGACAAAATAAAATATTTATTTACCCAGTGTGTAATTGGTTTGTGGAACTCCTTGCCACAGGATGTGGTGATGGCACCTGGCCTGGATGCCTTTAAAAGGGGATTGGACAGATTTATGGAGGAAAAGTCCATGACAGCTTACAAGCCATGATGGGGATAAGCAACCTCCTGGTTGTAGGAGTAGGTTTTCTTTGTGCCAGGTGCAAGGGAGTGGCGACAGGATACAGGTATCTTATTGTCTTGTGCTCCCTGAGGCATCTGAGTGGGGCCACTGTGAGATACAGGAAGCTGGACTTGATGGGCCTTTGGCCTGATCCAGCAGCCCGGCTCTTCTTATGTTCTTATGTTCCTGCATCTCTCAGTGGCCCACCAGATCCCTGTTGCCACTCCCTTGCATCTGGCATTCAGACAGAGAGAGGCTACCTCTAAAACCCAGAGGTTGCATATAGTCATCATCAGGGCTTGAAACCTGTAATGGACTTTTCCTCCATCAATCTGCCCAATCCCTGTTTCAAGGCGTCCAGGCCATCACAGATCTTGCGAGAAAACTATCTGTAAAAGTGGAATATACAACACAATGGAAAAGAGAATTTATTTCCCGGCAATCCGCACTAGTGATGTACTGGTGGAACGTGTGTTCCGCTAGTTCACGCTGTTGCAAAAGTGCCATAAAGCGTTTTGCAACTGTGCAGGAAGCTGGCATGCCAGCAGGAAGGGTGGAGCCTTCCCGCGTGCAGCAGTGGTTGTTGGGAGGCCTACTCTTGTGTATATTATTTAAATGTATTAAATAAGGGGTACAATTCAGAATAAGGGGTTCCAGCAAAGGAACTTGTATCGGGTCCTGCAAGCTCTGAGATTCATCCTGGCGAGCCCATCGCAGGCCAGGTCCTTTGCGCTGCCCGCCCCCTTAGAGCGCACAGGGCAGCGCGCGTCCGGCCGAGCCGGCAAACGGCTCAGCCAGTCAGATGGCTTGCGAGCCATGTGGTCCAGGCGGGGCTGAGAAGCGGACTGCATGGCTTGGCTTCTCAAGGCTGGCCACCGTCCTCCGCGCTCTGGAGGAGTGTCTTCTCGCAAATAGTCTCTCCTTTTGTCCCGCCTTCTTAAGAAAGTGCAGCTGTGATTTGCTAAGCACAAGTGCGCTCCGATAGCCACTCTCCGATTGGTGGCTGCAGTAGCTCCACGATGCAGCCCCCTCAAACATGGGCCAGGAAGATTTTCGATCGTGCCGGAAATCGGTAGACAGCTCGATTCCACTGTGGTAACCAGACACCTCAGCACAGCTCGACAAAGCTCCTAGGGCGTCCGGGACATGCCGAAATTCGTGCGGTCTGCAGCGGCCTTCAGTCGCCCCTCGGATTTCAACGTGGAAGGACGTGCCCGGCACAGCTCTACAGAGCAGGCCCGGCGTTTTTTCTCGGAGAGCGTGCGATTGGTGCAGAGCAGAGGCGAGCGCGGTAGTGTTCTCTCCTCCTTCATTCTTGCTGCCCACTCATGGGCCCGGAGTCGTCGCGGGAGTGCCGACGACGAGCACGGAGGGTGAACGCGGCTGCGTCCCCTCCTCCTTTCTTCTCGTTGCGCCCTCAGGGGCTCTGTGTCGTCGCAGGAGCGTCGCTTCAAGGAGGGGGTCCGGCGTTCAGCCCCCCTCCCTCTGGTGATATAGTTAAACAAGACACAATGTTACGTGGAGATTTTCATGACTGGATACAATTACTAGAGTTTTGGGAAGTATGGGTTCTGCAGCCATGTAGACAATACAATGAAGAAATAAAAATCTTTCAAACTTTTATCCGTTGTACCCTGAACGAATGGTAACGATAGCCAACATTGTTCTTTATTTTCTACCTGTTTTCCGTTGTTATTTTCCCCAGGCGCTGGATTTTTGCACCTGTTTCTTCCAGCAATTATTAATCTGTTGCCTTTTGTAGCCATTAGCTGTCAACGACTGAATGAGAACCTGTTTTTCAGCCTGTTTTTTTCATTCAGTCAACAGATAAAATAGCCAGAATCTTCAGGAACTACGATGTAAGGACCATCTTCACCCCAACAACTAAAATAGAACAATTGTTGCATAATTGTTGTTGTGAGCGTGGGAAAGTTTACATCGGAAATACGAGGCGACCTATAGGGGTAAGACTGCGGGAGCACCAGAGAGCCACGGAGTCTCAGCAAGAAGAAAGATCTGCAGCGGCTGCACGTGTGAAGGAGACGGGGCATAGAGTGAAGTTTGAGCAAACACGTTCCCTGTTCCCTGTAAAGAAATCCATCATTCAACTGCGGTTTGAAAGATTTCTTCATTGTATTGTCTACATGGCTGCGGAACCCATACTTCCCAAAACTCTAGCAAACAAGACACAGTACATTCGGGGCTTTTCAGTAGAGTCATGTCCAAGAGGAAGCAAAAGCGCGGTGGCAAAGCCGCCAAGCGCCCCCCTCCCCCACAGAGATCTGAAAGTTCTTCCTCTTCAGAGGAGGACGAAGCTATGGCTCGCTATAACGCGGTCATAACGCGCCTGGAAGCCCTGGAAAAAGAGAAGACTAACAGGGAGGCAGGTCAAGGGGATGGGGGTGGCACTTCTGGGGAGCCAGCCTCAACAAGGCGGTCATCTCGTAAGGGCAGAGGCTCCAGAATGTTTCTGTCTTCTAGTTCTAGGCAATCAGTGGCTGGGCCCCGTAACCTGGGGGACACTCCAACCACGTGGGGGGAGAGCCTGGGCGCATCCACACGGGACACTGAACCCTCTGAGCCCGAGGTGATTGATGTGGATTCGGCACTAGGAGGCAGTAGCGTCACTGGACGCGCGTCACCCGGGAGCAGGAGGGGGGAGATGCATGTCACCCCCCGCACCCCCCGGGCGGCGTTCTGCGACACTCTTCATGCGCAGAACGTTTCTGAGGCAAGGGCTGCCCGTTTGCGTTCTGCGCATGTGCGAAAAAAAGAATAGCACGGCGACGCTGTGGGCCTTCTCAGAAGGCCCTGGATGCCGCCGGTCATGGTGGACACTCCGAGGCTTTCTCCGGCTCCGAGGCCGGGAGAAGGCCTCGGAGTGCCCACCCGTGTCACCCGTCCAGAGGCTCCGAGCCCGGGAGAAGGTCTTGGGATGCTCGAGGCCTTCTCCCGGGGGCTCGGAGCCTCTGGATGGTCACCACCCAGCGGCCCGCCCCACGCTCCACGCTCCAGCGACGCCGCTGCTAGGAGGTGAGATTCGGTCTGCACCTCAAGCGGGGCCAGGGGAAGTTTGGGGTCACCCCGGGGTGCCCAATATGTGGAGTGGAGCTGCGTTTGTGTCCCTGCTGGCCAACATCCTTTCTCGTATGGAAGGTCATGGGCAGCAGGCTCAGCCTTTAACAGCACCAATTGATGCGGTCCCCCCCCCCCGGCCCCGCAGCTGCAGTACGGGCAGGAAGCACCTTGGATGCCGCTGTGGATGGCTCCGGGCCAGGGAAGCAGAGCCTTTGGGGGGCTATCTTCGCCTTCTGGTTGGCCATTCTCGCCTGCACCCCTTGCTGGTGCTGGTGAGGAGGCCAGCGAGGACCTGCCGCCAAGGGCCTATGGTGACATGGGGATGCCCTTGGGCGATCATCTAGCCTTAGCTGTGAAAGAGAAGATCTGGAGAGACAAATATGTTGACGTATTCAGCCTTCTCCAGACAGAGCCCGAGCCGGTTCAGCGAGTGGGGGTACTGGCCAGGGATCAGGAGGTTTTGAGGCGTAGGAAGGTAGATCGGAACTGGCCTAATTGGCTCTCCGGTTTCATGATTTATATGGCTGTGGTGATCCAGATGCACCCCAAGAAGGCGCCTGTGCTCCTGAAGCATATGGACACAATTCGCAAGGCCTCACAGGAATATGGCGTTTCGGGCTGGCTAGCCTATGATGAGAACGTAAGAATACGCTCGTCGTACGATCCCACCATTGACTTGCGGGCCCCGCAATGGGAAATATGGAACCACATGGTGGTTCTCGGGGGTGCAGTAAAAGGGGATAGGTCCGACAGTGGACACCTTATTGCTAGGAATCAGGGCGGCCAAGTTAAGGCTGGTCCTGGTTCTCAGGGGGTTCAACCCCCCCGACCCTGCTGTGGGTACAACACTGCTGGACGTTGTGGCAGGCAGAACTGCTCATACGCACATGTCTGCGCCCTTTGCAGTGGCAGGCATACGATCACAGCCTGCCCCCGCATGGCGGGACAGCGTTCAGGCGCAAAGGGGCAATCCGGTTTCGCAAAAAAAGGGGGGCCAAGCCCCAGGCAGCCGGGAAAAGGGGCCAACGCCGATTAGGCTTGGCCCTTTGTTAAGCGTTCTGAGAAGTTACCTTGATCAGGGGGCTGCCGAGCTTTTGGCTCGGGGTTTCTCGGTTGGCTTCCGCAACCCCCCCCCACTCCTGGGCAGAGAATCTTAAGTCTGTCTCTGGCATGGAGGAGGTGGTACAACGGAAATTGGATAAGGAGTTAGCTGCAGGCAGAATAGCAGGACCTTTTGAGTCTCTGCCTATTCCTAACCTGCGGATCTCACCCTTGGGCGTGGTTCCTAAAAAGACACCAGGTGAATTTCATATAATTCACCATTTGTCCTACCCGCATGGAGCCTCGGTCAATGACAGGATTCCTCAGGAGTTGTGTTCTGTCAAATACACAACTTTGGATGATGCGGTTGCAATTGTACGCAGCTGTGGGAAAGGTGCACTGATGGCAAAAGCGGATATTGAATCCGCTTTTCGGTTGTTGCCTATCCACCCAGATGACCAATGTCTCCTGGGTTTTCAGTTCAAAGGTATGTATTTCTATGACAAATGTTTGCCGATGGGCTTAGCTTTAGCGTGTGCAGTGTTTGAAGTTTTTTCCTCAATGTTGGGAGTATGAGGTGCGAGTTCAGGCTGGTCTGGCGACTACGGCACATTATTTGGATGACTTCCTTTTCATCGGAAAGGAGGGGTCCGATGCATGTGGGCGGTCGCTGGACACGTTTATTGCCCTTTGCTCAGAGTTAGGAGTACCACTGGCGAAAGGGAAGCTGGAAGGCCCGGCTTCTACGCTCACCTTTTTGGGCATCGAGTTGGACTCAGAGGCGACTAGCAGCCGCTTACCTGGGGACAAGCTGCAAAGGACGGTTGGTCTCCTGGACCGGGCCATTGTAGCCAAAAAACTAACCCTGCGGGAGTGGCAGGTGCTGGTGGGACACCTCAACTTCGCCTGCAGGGTGGTTGCCCCGGTCACGCCTTCCTCAGGCGGCTCTACGATGCCACTGTGGGGGTGAGGAAGCCCCATTTTAAGATCAGAGTTTCTGGCCAGATGCGCGATGATATGCGCATGTGGTTGGCATTCCTACAGGAATTCAATGGGGTTTCTTTTTGGAGATCTGAGTGTATCCTCAACGCTTCGATGGAGGTTCATTCAGATGCAGCTGGTGGAGTGGGCTTTGGTGTGTATTTTAAAGGGCAGCGGTGTGCCGCCCCTTGGCCCGCAGGCTGGACAGGGACACCGATTATCTGGGACCTTACCTTTCTGGAATTATTCCCCTTGGTGGTAGCAGTGCACATATGGGGAGATAGTTTCAGGAATGCGACTTTTCGGTTTTGGTGCGATAATCAGGCGGTGGTGTTCGTAGTAAACCAACAAACATCTAGGTCGCATAGGGTAATGCGTTTGGTGAGGGCTTTTGTGCTTCAATGTTTGAGGCTAAATGCCCTTTTTCATGCCAAACATGTGAAGGGGCTGGCCAACTCTGCCGCCGACGCCCTATCTCGATTCCGCTCCAGGTGGAGCGGTTCAGGGAGTTGGTCCCAGAGGCGAGGCCGGATCCTGACCCGATGCCGCCATGGCTTTGGCGGCTGGGGTTTCCAGAGCCACATCATTAATCTGGTCAGCCCTTCCACCTTCGTCCAGGGTCAGCTATGCCGGTAAGGTTCACACCTTCCATTTATTTTGTCAGGACTTCCCGTTGCCCGAGCTTTGGCTGGTCCCACCGGAGCATTTGATGTGTTTTGTTCTCCATCTGTGGGACGGGGGCATGGCGATCCACTCGATCTCCATGTACCTGGCGGCTATTTCTTATTTTGCAAAGGCAGCGGGGCTGACTGATACCACCAGCGATTTCAGGGTACGGAAGACCCTTGAGGGGCTGCGCCAGGCGGCCCCTGCTGTTCCTGACTGGCGGTGCCCTGTCACCCCGGCCATTCTGAATGGCCTCAGCAGCGCGTTTGCCTTGTGTTGTGTGTCTGAGTACGAGAGGATTCTCTTTAGGGCCACAGCTGTGGTCATATTCTTTGGGGCCATTAAGACTAGTGAGGTGCTGGCCGGTTCGCGGCGGGATGTCTCGGGGTGAGCTTTGCTGCTTCATGATTTGGCCTTGGCTCCCAACAAGGTGAGAATCTCACTCCGCAGATCCAAAACTGACCAGCACGCTAAGGGGCACGTGGTGACCCTGCTCAGAGCGCCTGGGCTGCACATCTGCCTGGTGCGAACATTAGAAGCCTTTGTAGAGGCGTGTGCAGGCTGGCTGTTTCAGCATCAGGACGCCTCCCCTTTGACTCTGTACCAGTTTCGGGCAATGTTTCACGAGGGTTTGTCGCTGTTGGGGCTGCCTCACAGCAAATTTGGGCTGCACTCTTTTAGAATCGGTGCGGCGTCCGCGGCTGTGGCAGTGGGGCTGTCTGCTGATGCTATTCGGAGAATCGGACACTGGCGCTCCGGGGCCTTTCGGGGTTACATCCGTAAGTAGCCGGCCGGGCAGGAGCTGCCAGCAGATTGTCCTGGTCCCTCCAAGTACCCTCCCCCCCCAGGCATGGCCTGGGGATCTGGGAGGTGCAGTTAGGTGCCTCGTAGGTGAGGGAGGGGTGACTGAAGCCACGGGCTTGTTGGTCCTGCTGGGCCCTTTATGGTGTGCGGATGGAGGCACTTTTTCATGATGTTGACTTTTCTGTTTTTTCTTGACGTTGCCTTACAGCCCTGCTCCTCCAAGAATTCTGTCAGGGAGAAGGCTGCTGCATGCGCTTGTGGGGCTCAACTCGATTGCCAGTTTTTGCTGGGCAGCGCAGAGGGGTATGCTGTGTGGCCAGCTCCTGCCTCTCCTCCGGCAGTTTTTGGAAATCCACCCACCGCCCCAGGTTCTGGTTTTGCATTTAGGGGGAAATTATCTGTGCCAGAGGTCTTCTTTATCCTTGATGCTACAGATCAGTCAGGATTTATCGACCATTACGTCATGGATCCCTGGGATCCAGATAGTTTGGTACAATATGCTGCCCAGGCGGGTCTGGCGGGGAGCCCTTCACCCCAGGGCAGTTGAGTTGACTAGGCGTAAAGTTAATGCTTACCTGGGGCGGGTGGTTTGGAGGCTGGGTGGGGCAGTAATCGCCCACCCGTGCATCTCCTTTGATGCAGTGGCTCTGTTCCAGAGAGATGGTGTTCATTTGTCTGGCCTAGGGGCGGACTTGTTTGTTCTTGACCTGCAGAGAGCGCTTTTATCGTGCTTGGTCCAGTGGGGCTGGGCGATTAAGCGCTAGGCTAAATCGCCCATTGTGGCAGGTGGCGTGCGGGAATGGGTAGGTAGGTATTGGGTCTCGGCGTGCATTTTGAGGCCGGCCAGGTCAGGAGGTTTGCCAAGACAGCTCATCAACGACGCTTATACAGGTTGGTGAGGCAGGTTGGCCAGCCCCTTGGCTGGAGCAAGTGAGGCCCATCAATGGCTTGCCAGTATGGGCACCAAACTGCTCTGCTGACTCAACCCTGTGGGGCTGGCGGTGATAGGCCCCCTTGGGCAAGGACCAAGGAGGCCTGGAGCCAGGATGTTCGATGCCAAAATTAAGATTTGGAGGGGATGTAGATGGCTATGGCCATTTCCCCTAAACAGTTCCCGCACGCCTTAAGGGGGGTTGGTTTAGAGAGCCACTAGTTTGCTTCTGCAGGTCTTGTTATCTGTTATTAAAATAAAGTGACCATTACTCCAATTAAACGTGTTGTCTTGTGTGCTCATTTTGGGGGGGTGTAAGCGTAATCTGTTCCAAGCGGCCGATCATATGAAGGCTGATGGAGGTGCCAAGACAAGAACTTTGTGTATGTCCACAGTGCAGCCTCCTCGCTGAACCCATTACAGAGTCAACATACCTGTTAACGAGCTCCCTCTCCTACTGAGCAAGCACAATCTCTAATTAAAGCAGAACAGCTGCATTTTGCTGGAGCTGTGGATTTTTTATATAGGAAGCCCAGCACAAAAGGGTTCCACCACGGCTGCCTGGAAGCCACTGGTATTTCTCAGTCGCGAGCGACACAGTCGGCAGTTTGTTGCCAGGACTCTGTACAAGTTTAGACCTACAGTTCATCAATTCCGAATGACAAATCTCTAAGGTATTAGGCTGAGAGAAGTGGGATGCTGTCTGCACCCCTGGAGAGAAAAGGCCTCACCTCCTATACCTTTTATATTTATCAGCAGTGTTTTGCGGTCCTACCTTCCTGCATTTATACACATGTGTTTCAAAGTATTGCAACCCATTCCAAGAGTATAGGATGAGGTGATCTAGATCCTTCGATGAACTATGATACACTTCAAAGTAGGAATAAGTGGCAGCAGGAGAAGATAGAAGGAAGAAATGTAAAGTTGATTTTGTCGCTGTATAGTCTTTGTGGGGCTATCATGCTGAATTTTTGTGTTTCCAAATGTTCTACTGAACCACCAGCTACAACTCAGAATTTTCCTGGTTCAACTGCCCCCTCTGCCATTGAACTCTCTCGGACCTAGGAAAGTCAGTCCTTCCACCTGCAATATGGGCATAATAGGTAAATGTGACAAGACAATACATATGGAGGACTGTGAAAACTCACCAGGGGGGACACAAATGCTGATTGCTACCGACCACAAGGCACACACGTACCTCTGCATTTCCTACTGGAGGGATTGCAGCCTTCTGACAAATAAGCTCTGCTGGGAACGAGCCAGTGGCATAGAAAGCTCACCTGGAAGATCACCATGACTTGTGTCAGCTCCTTGGGGGCCTCCTGTGACTGGCTGAAAAACTCCCTGATTTATCTTCAGCCCTCTGAGACGTCTACAGCCACAGGAGGCGCCTCCAAAGCCTGCAGCCATCATCTCACCTTTCCGTGCAGCTCTCCTTTCTTACCTATGTTGCTTCTCCATTTGACTCCACTGTGCAGAATGTTTTTCTTTCATACCTATGCAAAACTATCTCTGCCAACTGGGATTCATGCAACCAGTAAATGAATATGAGGCTCAGAGGGAATATGCCTCTGAAGCCGCACGTTTTTCCTGAGAGTAAGCCCCATTGAGGACAATGGGACATACTTCTGAGTAGACAAGCATAGGCTTGTGCTCTGAATGTCATTTCTGCTTGAAAATTTCCACCGACAGAGAGCCTGTTTGTTGCTTTGTTTACTCCAACCCAGGAAGCTACCAGCTAGGTTAGGATGCGACTTTTGTTCACAGGGTCAAATGTGCTGTGCCAACAAGGTATGGACACCTGACCGAAGGAATTTTGTCCTTCGCTATGTCCAAGGCTATTTTCAAAGAATTTCTAAGAATTTTCCTGATTGGTGGGGGGGGGGGATAACTCTGAAAATTAAGGAGAAAGGCCTTCCTTTAGGCCTGTGGGTTTGATGAGGCCTCTCACCAAGCCATTCTTCAAATCAGAGGACCGACCGGGGTCATGCTTCTCTAGCAAGACCGGGGCCACACCCACACGTGAACACGGTCATGCAACATGCATTCAAATAAATAAATTGATATATTGATAATAAACAAACAAACAAACAAGTAAACAACAACACAGGGAAGAGAGAAAGGGTCAAGGGTTGTACATGCCTTCAACATTCAGCTAGCAACCTAAAATTGGCTTCCATCCCGACCCCCACGTCAGTTTTCCCTTGAGCAGCGGGATAGATGTCTCTGGAAAACACGAAACCATGAAATGGGCCCATTTGGTTACAATGGTCACTCATTGTGTAGAACCAATGGGTTGGCAAAAGATATAAATGCATTAGAGGAAAAATGGCATGTGCTTCTGTGTTACAGGTGGGCGGACAAGTGTGACTCCTCACCTCCACAGCCCTCCCCAACAATGCCCCCTCCCGGGAAGTGTCAAACATTGCTCTCAGAGCATTGTGTTGCTTTCCAGCAGAGCTACGACCAGTGACTTGGCTATAAAAGTCAAAAAGACTTTGAGATGTTTCTTGGTTTCACCCAGAGAGTCAGAAGCAGCTTCCATCACCGCAGAAGAAACCAAACTGCAGATCTTTTTTCCTTTTGAATTCTGAACAGTAAAAAATAACCAATTCAGCTTTGCATTCCGTTTGGGGTAAGACTGACTCTCTGAGAAAGAGGGACCCTCCTAGACACAGAGTAGATCCCAGCTGTGTTTCCAAGGGGCTCCAAGCAAGTTTTCTTAGCATTGCAGGATTAAACTGCTTTCCTGGAAGGGCTTACCTTGCCCCATAAAATTTCTGGGCTTATCTATGATAAGCTCTATGATGGCAAAGGTGCATTGCACCAAAATCCCCTCCGCTACCTTCCAAGGAAGACAGGAATACCCTCTTCTTTTGTACCTGCTCACTTTATTTGCAAAAGCGGCTGTTTGCTGCCCATTCTCCCAAGGGTTGTCAACTTTGTAAATTGGTTCCACTTTATGAGTTGCTAAGTGACGAAACAAAATTGACCTGACCTGAGAGGCACCAACATTTTTGAGACCCGTTTGAGCTGCAGAAATGTGTAGGTGATGATGATGTTCATCTCTGTGACATGAAAAGCTGTAGATTTCACCTGCTGCTTCCTAGATCGAGCAGCTGGTAAAGGCAGAGGAGCAGGCCGTGTCAGTTTTTCCCATCTAGTTGGCAACCCTGGCAGTAGCAGGTCCAGTTCAGGAAGTGCTACATATTCGACTCTATCGGGCCGCTCCTCCGACGGCTGCACTGGCTGCCTTCCAGGCCCAATTCAAAGTGCTGGTTTTGATCTTTAAAGCCCTATACGGCTTGGGGCCAGGATATTTGAGAGACCGCCTACTTCTATATAGTCCGGCCCGTCTCCTTAGGTCATCAGAGAAGGCCCTCTTGCGGATACCGTCGCCCAGGGAGGTGCGAGGGGCGGCGGCCAGAAATAGGGCCTTCTCAGTAGTGGCACCAACTTTATGGCATTCCCTCCTTTTTGACTTACGAACTGCTCCCTCCTTGGACACTTTCCGGCGAGGCCTAAAAACCTTCTTGTTCAAAGAAGCCTTCTGAGCCCTTGCCTTTTTAACATCCTGCTGGTACAGGTGGGGTGCTGCTGTTTTTATGTACTTGTTTTAATTGTAATATTTTTAACTGATTTTTAGATACTGTTTTTATTAATTTTCGTTAATTGTTTTTACTGTTTTAAAATGTAACTTTTTTTTTGTATTATACTGCACTGTATTTTCTTTTTGTTGTAAGCCGCCTTGGGTCCCTTTGGGGAGAAAGGCGGGGTAAAAATACTGTAAATAAATAAATAAATACATATCAAGGAGCAGTGATATTGCTTGTTTTCCCAGTCAGTTACAACCATCATGAATTTGCTGCTGTCGAGTTTGTTAGTGGTACTTCCACTCATCTGTTGTAAGAGCCCAGGGACAGACAAAGATAAAAGAGAAGGAAAGTTTGAAAAAAAGAGTGCAATTTTTGTCTGACATGGCGGGCGGGCTTTTTAATAGATGGCTTTTGACAGATATAAATGTGGATGACCCACTGGGGCTGTTTGTTTTAATTATTTTAATTGTTTTAATTCTTGATTTTAAATGTATATACCGTATTGGTCTGAGTATAAGACTCACTTTTTTCTCCTAATTTAAGTTTTTAAACTAGGGGTGTGTCTTATAATCAGGCTGTTGCAATTTAATGCCAGTGATTTAATTAAAAATTTTTTAATAGCACCAAACTTTAAGGGTGCGTCTTATAATCAGGTGCGTCTTATACTCGGGACAATACGGTATGTATTTTAATGTTTTTATTGTAAGCCGCCTTGGTTGCCCTTGTGGGAGAAAGGCGGGGTATAAATTCTATAAATAAATAAATAAATAAATAAATAAATAATTCTTTCGGGCATTGTGATTACCTGGAGAGGCAAAAGGGGTTTCCCTACCTGAAGACACAAGAATGGAAAGGGGGAAAAAACCCAGTTATAATTAGTTGGAAAAGACACAGATATTCTCTCCTTAAACAATAAATTGGCAAAATGAAATAAGTGAGAATATTGAGCTCCAGAGTGACTGGGAGGGCTCCAAGCCTAAACAATGTGGGTGTCATAACTGACTGCAGAGAGGGACATTTTTTATCCCCCCAACTCTACAAACCGGGGGGGGGGGTCAGCGAAGGAGATGCACAGGCAATATGTCAAGGACTGCCGAGAAAAAGTCCTTCACAACCAAAGATGTCGGGATATGGTTGCCAGCTTTTCAGTTGGCCCCTGCTTCTGTGTTTTTACCAACAGCCTGATGTGCAAAAGATGACATTCATCTCCTCATTATGAACAGCATCGCCTGCCAATTTCTGCAGGCTGTTCTGATGTGACAGGTGTAAGACCAGGCTAGTTCCGTTTTCTTCTGGTCTCTTGGCAACCCCATGTCATTCATTTAATGGGATTTACCAGCACAAGATTTTGCTACTAGCTGAAACGGCATTTTAAGAGGATTAGACTAAAGCTTTACCCGAGACATTGACAGGCCTCTGCCAGTTTGAGGAGACCACACTGAGCCAATGGTTGGATTCCACATAAGGCATTTTCTTGCTTTCCAATGGAATGTGTTTTGCGACTTAAAACACAGTGTGCTTTGCAATTGAATGCAAACCAATTTTATGGCCAGATGTGGACCATCGAACCCTTTCTGCATACCATGGCTGCCTCCTTGAAATAGAAATGGCAGCCCTCCACCAAACTCTTGCTCCATGCCAGCTTTTCAGCTGGTGTCTGACAAGAAGGCTTCAGCTCTCTTCTCTCTGCTAACAGGGGGTGAGCTACTGGACTTGGGGACCAACGCATGAAAAGTCCTCTGGAATGAACCAGATGCTCATCAGAGCCCCAGGAAGATCTGCAAGGGACCCACTGTCTGCTGCACTCTCATTACAATCCTTTCCTTCCTCTGGCCCCAGATCTAAATCCCATGGGACCCTCCCCCCCCAATAGTAATCCCAGTCTCCTTGGGCTATCTGGCAGAATTGGACAACTGCACATAAATGATGGTCTCTAGAAAGATGTGCCTTGATTTGAAATAAACACAAGAACACAGAAAATGCAAAAGAGCAATCCTAAGCATGCACATTGCTTTCTGTTGGAGAAGGCACACCAGAGGTTAGGGAGTGGTTTACACCGGAGCAGATCTCACTTGGAGGAGATCTCATCTCACTTCCACCTGAGCAGATCTCACTCCAGAAGGAGGACACACTCAGCTGACATCAGGAGGAGGTGGGGGATCTGAGGAGTACTGATCCAAACATCACTTGAACATTGGGGGGGCGGTAAATTAAAGAAAGCATGAGGTCAGGTTATTTTCCTAAAGGTATATACAGCATGAGTTTGGAGGCCAATTTTGTAATCCCCTCCAGCTTGCCGCAGAAACTGATGCCCCTGTAATTATTCTTGCAACCTCCTATAGCATGGTCTCTTTCCTTGCATAGAGAAAAATAATAGACAAACTTATTGTTTAAGCCTCTGCACAACAAAACCCATGAAGTGGAGGATATGCTTCCTATTGCTTCGCTGCATCCTGGCTGTTTTTATGTCCTCTCTGGTGGTTTCAGAGCCTTGTGAGGTTGATTCAGAGATGACACCCTGGGGTTGGGAGCATGTTTTTATTTTAAAGTGCAATGTTTTGCATCAGACACAGTCAATGTAGAGTTTTCTGGAGTTTCAGGAGTGTCAGAAGCATGCAAATGATCCATGATCAACAGTAGCTTTATTCAGAACAACCCCAACGCCAAGCTTTTGAGTTCTAGATAGAGGCTTCTTCATCAGGCTCGATCAGCGATTTTCAACCACTGTGCCACAGCACATTGGTCTGCTGCAAATGGTCTGCAGATGTGCCATGGGAATTGGGGGGAGGGTCATTTATTAGTAGGGTCATTGGGGGATGTAAGCCCCCTGCTGGAGTGTGGTGTGCCTTGTCAATTGTCCAAAAACTGACGGTGTGCCTTGTCAGTTTTAGCACCGTGTCAAGTGTGTCGTGAGATGAAAAGGGTTGAAAATCGCTCCGCTAGATGGCAAGGACAGGGGCGGTGGTGTGTGTGTGTTGTTGTTGTTGTTGTTGTATGAGTGCCCAATGTTGGAAATAATGGGCAAATTCCGTATGCTGGACACTGGGGGGTGTATGCATGTTATTTGATCACCTAGGTAGACTCTCTTGTCCTTGACCCCTCATTGTCTTAAGGAAGGGGCGTGGCCCCAGACCCAGTTTCCTTCTTCTTCACTCTTCTCTCAATCTCTTCTGCATCTGACCACTGACCAGGGAAGACATGGCAAGCTGCCCTCCTGCAGCCCGGTGCCATCTTTCCAGCATGCCTCCATGCAGAGAGCCCTAGCCCTAGCTCTGTCCTTTCAAGTTTAGTGTATCCTCTGATGTGAATCAGACGTTGTAGATATGAATGAAAACTGTAAGTAAACTTCTTTTTGCAACTTCAATCAACTATGCCTAGTGTATTTTCTCTAGCCAAGTAAAGCTAAGCAAGTCTGCCACGTGGGTGGGGAGTAAAACAGAGTAAGGGAGAGGGGAACGGAGCGACGAATAGCTACCCCCCCCAAGGGAATTCCAACACCCAACAGTCTGCAGCTTGTAAAAACTAAAGATGGAGCAGAGGCGTCACTCCGGTAGGGGCGGGGCTGTAAGTATCGCTGCGGTCATAGTCTCTTTACTGAGCGAGGAGGAGGCAGCCCCGCCCCCTCACTGTCGGAGCCAGTCCCCTACGGAGAAACCGGCAGGGAAGAGACCCTGCCTGCTGCTTTCTCCGTAGGGGACTGGCTCGGACAGTGAGGGGGCGGGGCTGCCTCCTCCTCGCTCGGTAAAGAGACTATGACCGCAGCGATACTTACAGCCCCGCCCCTACTGGAGTGACGCTTCTGAGATGGAGCATACAGGTTTTCTGGTAGATTTGAGTCAACCTCAGACGAGGGTGAGGCATTTTACACACACACACACACACACACACACACACACACACACACACACACACACACACACACACACAGGGTTGTTTAGTCAAAGGATGCAAAAACAAAATAAACGAAATGATATGAAATCCCCATTTCTGGATGTATAAAGTCTGTAAGCAAACTCAGTCCAGCCTGCTGTGCAAGCTCAAGACTCACAGACCCCTTCCCAGGAAACAACCAGAGCAATGAAAGAGACTGCACGTTGTCAAAGCAGGAGATGTTGCGTCAATCAATCGGAGCCACATCGGATGCGGTCCCTGGTGTCACTCCCCTCAAAAGTGGATTCACTTCATCTGGTGGTAAAAGATTATCCGAGTCCCTCTTCCGGGTGGCGAACTGCCATTCACGAATTAAAAGCTGAAAATGTAGGGGCTCTGTGCCCTACTCGGAGAGAGTGGCGCTCTCCGTGGTGCTGAATCGCTCCTTTAGCAAGTCTGTCTCCAGTTTCGCGGCTTTGCCTTGGAAAGGGTAACTGCAGGAGCTGTCTCTTATCTCGACGCAGTGAGGGATGAAACAAACTGTCTGTGATAACACTTCTATCAGTCCTGCTATGGCCTAGGGCTGGTCTGCTGCTAGATTGGCATCTGGTACTAAGCCAAATCGTGGGCAACAATTTCAGCACATTTCCCTGGCTTCCTGGCGTTCCAAGAATTAGGGGGAAAGTAAGTGATCTAGCTCTGGAGTGTGGAGCAGCTCTGCTCTCGTGGTGCCAACAATCAAGGATTTCCTCGGATGGTTTGGAAAGTCTTAAACCCTGCCTGAGGCTGCAATCCTAAATATACTGACCTAGGAGTAAGCCCCACTACTTAAGCTGCAGAAGGGGAGAGTTCAGCTGAATATCAGGAAGAGTTTCTGAATGGTAAGAGCAGTTTGACATTACTGAGGGAAGTGGTGGGTTCTCCAACTCCAGAGTCTTCAAGCAGAGGCTTAACAACAGGCACCTTTTGGAGGTGCTCTGGATGTTCCTGCTTCAAGCAGGGAGTTGGACTAGATGGCCTTGAAGGACCCTTCCAACTCTATGATTCTATGTTTCTTACACAGAACTTGCTTCTGAGTAGACATGCCTAGGATTGTGCTGTTGGGTGCCCAGTTTCTCTGTGTCATAAGGACTGGAAATACATGTTGACCTCCAATCACGCTCGGTGACAAAACAACAGGGAGTGACTTTCATGTTCCCCCAAAGAACCACTTTTCAGAAGGTAGGCCAGAGAATACTCAGTGAACCAGAGATGTGCAGTGCGGGGGCAGCGGCAGGGGAAGCAGAACTGCCCTGTCATCCTCCATGGCCAGGTGTGGTGGACCAGCGGGTGCTGGTTCATCCTTGAAAGCGGGTGCTGCGTGCGAGCAATCACAGAGTTCGGCTGTGGCTCTTTTCCGTGGACAACGACGACAGGGTGGTTCTGCCTCACCTGCCGTCTCTACACCGCACGTCCCTGCAGTGAACCATCCTTGCTTATTACAGCACAATCCTTTGCATGTCTACTCAGAAGTAAGTCTCACTGAGTGCAATGGGATTTAATCCCATGTATAGGGTTGCAGCCTTAGTTATAGAGCCCTGCCAGGGCACACAGTGCTCTACAGTGCAGATTGAAAGTCTCTGCCCCGAGGGGGGTACAATCCCGATAACCACAAGGGAAAGAACAGAGGAAGGGGAGAGAAATGGAGGAAGGGGTAAACCGGAGAACCATATGTGGTTCTTTCAGTTATTCAGCCTGTCCAGAAGGGGGGTGTGTGGAGGCGCAGGGGGAGGTGCTCTGTCCAGAAGGGGAATGCTCTGAACAGGCAGGCTACCTGCCTAGGCCGCATTGCAGCAATGAACAGCCCATGAATTGAGAACAAGGTACCTCTGTGACTCTGCTCGGTGATGGTAATTTTCTTTTTTACAATGGTTGATGGATCCTTTTCAACCCTAGTAGAAGTACTGGAACTCACTTCTGAGTAGACACTTCCCCCGCACACCCAGGACAAAGTGTTATATTGGGGCCAAAGTGTAACCATTGCAGTGCAATGTGTAGGACCACAATAAAGGGGGATGTGTCTGAGGAGCCTCTCACAGAGAGAGGGAGGGAGGGAGGGAGGGAGAGAATATATATATATATATATATATATATATATATATATATATATATATATATATATATATATATATATATATATATATATATATATATATATATATATATATATCACAGAGCTTAGCCAGAAGGCAAATTTGCTACTGGGCAGCACAGCATTCCCCCATGTTTACTCAAATGATAAGCCGATCATCAGCCTTGTAGTTAATTAAATATGCTAATTAACCCGCCGCCTTCTAGCTTCATGCTTCAGTGTGGGGAAATGGTGTTCTGGGGTTACAGGGTTTTGCAAAGCTGTGGGATGAATGTCCCAGGCAGCACCTTGGTGTTGTGGGAAGAAATCGGTGAGTGGGTTTCTCCTGTGGTGGACGGGCTCCTGCTTGAACCCAGGATGGAAAGTCTGGGCGACCATGTGTAGAAGCACCGCATGGCATTGCAGCAGCAGCAGCAGCAGCAGCAGCAGCAGCAGCAGCAGCAGCAGCAGCACACCTTGGCAAGATCCCGGCTGGAGATGGAAAACAGGGACGCTGTTCCAGTGAGGTGAAAAAAGAGCACGATAGAGGCCTCATCATGAGGCTGCTTTATAGCAAATAATGCCATGGGGTCCACCTTGCAGTAGTTAGACTGACTGGGGGACTTTGACAAGGGAGTTGTTCAGTCGTTAAGTCGTGTCCGACCCTTTGTGATCCCATGAACCATATCCCGCCAGGCCTTCCTGTCCTCCACTATCTTCCTGAGTTCGCTCATTTTCATGTTCGTTGCATCGGTGATGCTGTCTAACCATCCTTTGCCTTCCCCTTCTCCTTTTGCCTTCAATTTTTCCCAGCATCAGAGTCTTCTCCAGAGAGTCCTCTCTTCGCATTAGGTGGCCAAAATATTTGAGCTTCAGCCTCATTACCTGTCCTTCCAGGGAACAGTCAGGGTTGATTTCATTTAGGATTGACTGATTTGATCTCCTAGCAGTCCAAGGGACTCTCAGGAGTCTTCTCCAGCACCATAGTTCAAAAGCATCTATTCTTCGGCACTCAGCCTTCCGTATGGTCCAACTCTCACAACCATACATTGCTACTGGGAACACCATCGCCCTGACTATACGAACTTTTGTTGGCATGGTGATATCTCTGCTTTTTATTATGCTGTTTAAGTCGGGTTCAAATTGCTGCTTAGCTCACAACCTCACCTCCCCTGTTTGTTTTGAGGGTAGGTTGGAGCAAGGTCCTGCACTGGGCCCCCACCTGGGGCCCAGTCCTCCCCCCCCCGAGGGTGCTCATGCTGCTTGTTGTTGTTGTTGTTCAGTCGTTAAGTCGTGTCCGACCCTTCGTGATCCCATGAACCATATCCCGCCAGGCCTTCCTGTCCTCCACTATCTTCCTGAGTTCGCTCATTTTCATGTTTGTTGCATCGGTGATGCTGTCTAACCATCTCATCCTTGGCCTTCCCCTTCTCCTTTTGCCTTCAATCTTTCCCAGCATCAGAGTCTTCTCCAGAGAGTCCTCTCTTCGCATTAGGTGGCCAAAATATTTGAGTTTCAGCCTTAGTACCTGTCCTTCCAGGGAACAGTCAGGCTTGATTTCATTTAGAATTGACTGATTTGATCTCCTAGCAGTCCAAGGGACTCTCAGGAGTCTTCTCCAGCACCACAGTTCAAAAGCATCTATTCTTCGGCGCTCAGCCTTCCTTATGGTCCAACTCTCGCAACCATACATTGCTACTGGGAACACCATCGCCCTGACTATACGAACTTTTGTTGGCATGGTGATATCTCTGCTTTTTATTATGCTGTCTAAGTTTGCCATAGCTTTCCTTCCAAGGAGTAAGCGTCTTTTAATTTCATGGCTGCTGTCTCCGTCTGCAGTGATCTTGGAACCCAGAAAAGTAAAATCTGTTACTGCTTCCATTTCTGCCCCTTCTATTTGCCAAGAATTGATGGGACCCATGCTGCTGCCAGTAGGGAAGGGTCCGGGCTCAAGCTGGCCAGATGGGTCTTCTGATGAACACGTGCCTTTGCCCATCTGCCCCCCCCCTCGATTGGCTGGACAGGAATGTCACCTGGAGCTCACCAAAGGAAGGATAGAATTTTATAAAACGGAGCTATACAAGATTAAAAATCAATTTTAAAAGGCTCCTTTGAGTCCTACGGGGGCATCTTCTTACATAACCTCTCATTTCAAGAGCGTCCATTATTGGCTGCTCCTAATTTTTACACTGCAGTCACAAAAGAGAACCATTTCCTTTTAAAACCACTATTTAGATGCGAGTCTAATTTGCCCTGGTATATGCTTTACAAAAAAAAAACCACACCACTTTATAGCACTCAGCCTGGAGCTCCTTGACTTCAGTTTTGCCTATTTAATAAGAAGTTAATATTCAGGAAGGAAGCGCAGGAGTGTTTTAAACAGACACCGACACACACACACCTGGGTCCGTGGAGGCTGGCAAACCAACCCTGGCTGTTCCTTCCTTGGAGAAGTTGTCGGAACTTGTGCAGCCTATGGGCCTCAGTTGCTTATTCAAGGCCTTCTTAGAGAGCGACAGTTCCCGTTACGTATAGATGTGAAACTCTTAGTGCTGCCTGATTTAATTGGTCGGTTAATCAACATGTACTTCTTCACTCTGCATGCAATCAGTCGCCATTATATTTCAGTTCTTCCAGCCGTTTTGTTCCTTGGTTCTTCTGGGGAAGAAGGTACTTTCTGTATTGGGGGGGGGGGGGAAGCAGCAATGAGGCCTGCAAGAAGGCAGGCAATCGAGGCTGCGATCACATGCACACTTAGCTAGGAAGCAAGTCTTTGCGAGCACGGCAAGACCTCATCCAGGAGAAGCAGGCACAGGAACATGATTGCCTACTGTCCCTGCACACAATGCGACACAACCATGCAAATCTGCATTCACATCTACCGCTTTGTGGCAGCTTCTGTTTGAATGGGGAATGCAATGCACAAGTCAGCATGCCCTCTTGAAGCCCATGTACAGTACAGGACTCTCTCTCTCTCTCTCTCTCTCTCTCTCTCTCGCTCGCTCGCTCGCTCGCTCTCTCTCTCAGCTATCATTCCACCATGTCGCAGCTACAATCTTACAATCTCCAGGTGAGACAGAGGAACATTTCCTTTCTGAAACTCTAGATAGCTGCTGCCAGCCAGTGTTGACAATGCTGACAAAGAAAGGCCAATGGTCTGACTCAGTACGGCAGCTTCTTGTGGTTCTAACTAGGTAACACACACTCATCTGCAGGAAAGCAGAAGGACTCTGTCTTGCACAACCCCATCAACTGTGGGGCTTTGCGGGTTGTCTAGATTTATTTTTAAGCAAGGAGCGAAGAGACACAATCTCCCTCCTCCGCCATCGACTCACAGCACGCCCTTGGGCTTGTCGCTCTTCTGTGTTGCCACACACCCCCTCCTCAAGCAAGCTTGTGCCGACGACACTCCTCTGAAGTTCCATTGGCTTGCAAGAGAGATCTGAGTCTCTGCGTCAGCTGGCTCTGCTCAGGGAGGGCTTTATAAAAGGGGTGGCAGCAGCAGCCACTTTCTGAGACAGCTCAGAACCGAGGAGCAGCTCAGCCTCGTCCAAGGAGCATCCCGAGAGCATCCGTCATCATGCAGCTGGTCGCCAGGCTCCTAGCAGTGCTGCTGCTGGTCTGGAGTGTGAGAGCAGCATCTGCATTGCCAGGAGAGGACAGATTTTCCATTCAGAGCAGCAGCAGGGTGAGTCAAGAAGCACCACTGGAATTTGGCCTGGGGAGTGGTGGAAAGGGGTGGCGCTGGGATGCCTCTCTTGAGCAGCTTCCCAGACTGCTGGCACCAAAAGAAAAATCAGTTTTGAAGAGAGTCCGGTCTCCCTTGCAAGCCAACGGAACACAACGACTAGACGGGGTTTCCAAGATTGCAAAGATGCAGACAGCATGAGAACAGATCAGAGGGAACAGCTCTGAGCAAAGACAAGAGGAGAAATGGGGAGAATGAGGAGCCAAAAAGAGGAAAGGAGGGGAGGAGAAGAAGGAAGGCTCTCTGGGTTCCCCTCACTCACTCAAAGGGACTGGCAGAGTTTTGCACTAGCAGAGTAAATGGGACAGCAAAAGAACTAGGGGGAGAAAAAAAGGAAAAGGGGAAAGCAAGGAATGGAAAGGCGGAAGAAGAAGGGAGGAGGGGAAGAAGGAGAGGAAGAGAAGCAAAGAGGGGACAGGGTTTCTACACCTTTCTTTTGAGGCATGTCCCTTGTGTGGAAAGGGCACCTAGAGGCGGCATCAAAGGTGGGGCGAGGGGTGTGATTCACGCACACACACACACACACACACACACACACACACACACACACACACACACACACACCGATGGGCAGCTCACCCCCACACTGCTGAATCAACAGCTGGGAATTAAAATAAGGCTGCAGTTCTAGGTATGCATGTTTAAAAGTTAACTCCACCAAAACAGACAAGAGAAAACATATTCAGGAGGGGGGGTGTCGATGAAGGGGAAAATAGCAGCATTTATCAGAAATCTGACTGATGGGGCAAAACATGGCTCCCCCAGAAGTACACTCTGCCCTCTCTGTGTCCCCCCATTTTTTCTGGTGCTATCTGAATACAGTATATCCCTTATTCCAAAGCACCACAGACTGGTGTGGACCAAGATGTCTTTTTGGGACATGCCACATTTCCAGCGCATCCTTTCTATGGGGCATATTGATGGGGCAGAGTGGTGGGGAGCAGGGAGACGGGGAAAGGGCGATCATTGGACTGTGTGTGACTGAACTGACAGCATACGCTTCCCATGTCCACCCTGGCCTCCATCCCCTATCTCCAATCTCAGCTGCAATGAACATAAGAAGCTGCTTTCTACTGAATCAGGACCAGCTTAGTACTGGCTACACTGGCTGGCAGCAGCTTCTCCAACCTAGCCTAGAGATGCCTAGAACTTGGGGATATTCAGTAAAGAACAGAGATGCTCTCCCAGGGAGCAACAACCACAATAACAAACTAAATCGATAAGACATCCTATGAAAACCAAACTCAACACAAAACATGAGGAGGTGTGTCCCCTTTTTCTTGATAGCCTCTGTCCTTTTAAAAGCAGTGTGAAAGGCAGACATTCAGTTGATATAGCATTCCCAGTTGCATCCTGGTTGAATGTACCTGTTGAACTTCTGCTTGGATAGCTGGGGGGAGGGAAGAGTGACCAGATGGTGATGCAAACAGGACTTCTGCAACTTTAACTGTTCCATGGAAGAAGGCCATTCAAACAATGCAGCCCCCCCCCCCTGCAGGATAAGCCACACCTTTTCAAAATCCCTGCAGCCGGGCAGGGGTCACCAGAAAGATCACGGACCCTTTGCCTTCCCTGTCCTTTAGTCACAGAGTCAGCCCTGCAATCCCAGGGTGAAAATCGGACAAACTGTAAGGGCATCGAAAGGACAGAATTTGGGAGGATGGCAGCCTAGTCGTTAGGTTACACCCAAGCCTGCCCCAGTCCTATCTATGTGCAAGAGGTCCAATGTTCAAAAAGCGAGAGACGTGTTAAAAACGAGGCTTATCTCCCCGATGTCTGTCTGTCCTGAAGATGCTCTCTCTCTCTCTCTCTCTCTCTCTCTCTCTCTCTCTCTCTCTCTCTCTCTCTCTGTCTTCTGGTATTCAAGATCAGGGGAAGAAAAACATGGGGCGGAAGAAAGCCACAGGTGGGGAGAGTGTAGCACCAGGGACTGTCAGCTTGCGTAAACCTTCCTAGTTTGAATTGGTTCAAATGTACAGTAATCTAGTCATGTGTTTAAATCAAAACTGCCTAGTTTTAATTGGGGATCAGGCTCGTTCACACATGTATTTGGGGGAGGGCAGTTAAACTTTCAAACTGGTCTCCTGCTGTCCTGTCTATTGGCCCTAAGTCCAGGTGAAATCCATGGGGCAGGACTCTTGCTGTGCCCACATTAAGGTGTATTAAGGGAGGGGATGAGTGGATTCTAACCTGTTTTGGAAGATGCAATACAATCTTTGGTGCCTCACGTACTAGGGCCAAGGTGTCTCCACAGTTAGGGCCTGGTGGGGCACAGAATGGGGGGGCATACACCTGTCCCCTACCAAGTGCTGAGGCAGTGAGGGCCACTGCTGTTTTCCAAAGCATGGGGGGGGGGGGAGAGAGCACCATTGGGACAGTCCTCTCAGGATGTTTGGTCCAGGGACCCCAAGTGCTGGAGCCAACACTGACTAGGGCTGTAATACTAGAGTGGTAACACTAATGATTCCTGCAAGTCTGGTTGCTATTAAAGGAACCAGGCAGGGCCTGTAGAAAAGCCATTGACAAAGTTAGTCAGATGGCAAGATGGAAAGTTCCTTTCTCTTTAAACATGCAGAAGAGGGAATTCCTGCAGGGAAGCTTATTGTGCACTGGTAAGCAAATGTGAAAACGTAAAGAGTCACCCCTCCTTGCTGGATCAGACCAAGGCCCCCTCTAGTCCAGCATCTTGATTCCCACAACTGGTCTCTGGGAAACCCACAAGCAGGGTTTGAAGGCAATAGTTTGCTTCTCCCCCACATACCTAATGGAACTCACAGGTACACTGTCTCTGAACATGGAGGTTCCATCAGTCATCAAGGCCAAAAAGAACATAAGCTGAGCCTGGTTGGGTCAGACCAAAGATCCATCTAGGGCCAGTAAGACGTCTTTGGGGAGCCGAGCGCAAGAGTTGTCTCCTATTACTGCTCCCCAGCAGCTGGAATTTTGAGATATGCAGCTGTAGCTCCGTGGCAGAACACTCGCCCTGCATGCTGTCCAACCCCTGGCAACATCTCCAGGCACGTCAGAGATAAATTCCTCTCTGAAACCCTGCAGAGTTGCTGCCAGTCTGTGTAGATAATCCTAAGCTAGACAGAAAAATGGTCAGACTCGATATGGGACAGCAGCCTATGGACATTCCATATAGACTAATAGCTCTTGATAAGCCTCTGCGGCTCCATGTATCTGTCCAATTTCCCTTCAGAAAAGGTTATTTCAGCAAACTGTCGAAGGAACAGGAACCCTGCGTGCGGCAACCCTGAGCGTGCCGGGCTGAATGTCCAACCCATTATTCTGCGTCTTTCTGAGACCTGTGGTTTGCTTCACAACTCTGGCTGTTCACTCGTGCCCTGTGGCTGAGCTGTGTGTCCGCGCTCTCCAGCAAGGGAGAAACCCTCACCCTCACCCCCCCTCTCTCTTCCTGACTACAGGAGCAAATCAAAGTCCGCAAAGGCCTGATCCTGAAAATGCTGGCAGATCTACTCGATGGGGACGACATGACAGCTTCCTCCAACTCCGACGACCCACTGGAGGGCAAACTGGAGGAAGACCACTCGGTATTAGGGCAGCTATCCCAACTGAACCAGCGAGATCGCAAAGCCCCCTGTAAAAATTTCTTCTGGAAAACCTTCACCGCTTGCTAGCACCTCCATCCCCCTTCCCTCCCCCAGCCTCTTTTGCCTCTGGATCTGGCCCGGGCCCTCTGACTCATCTCCCTGTGAAGGGTTGCTAACTGGCCAGGGAGGATAGGACCCTGCCTGGTCTGCTCCTGGCCCTTTAACAGCAGTTGGATCTGCAGAAATCAGCAGAGGAATATATTTTTCTGGGCACAGAATGGGGGTAAGGAGGTGGGGGGAAAAGTACTTGCTAGTGGCTAGAGATCAACTGGCTGTTCAAGGGACAGCTTAGAGGACCGGGTTCAAAAGTCGGCAAATCTCTTCCCACTCTTGCCCTGCTCCTCCCCATCCCTGGCCCTCATTAGGAGACAGCAAACTCTACCTGCCGTTGCAAAAGAGCATCCATGGTTTCTTTCTCTCTGAATGATCCAAACTTTGGTTTTCTGGCGCCTCCATTCGCAAATAAAAGCATGGCCTAGACTGAGGCACCTTGGAGCATGGCCTGGTGGTTTTCTTTTGTCTTGGTGTGTCTTTGAGACAATGCCCTCAACCACGTGTTCTTCTTCTTCCTTCCCACTCCATAACAACCACCTCAAAACATCTTCCTGCTTCTGCAGTCCCAGGGCAATGGGAGACTGGAGCTGAGTTCCTTGTGTAAGGAAGGGGAGAGGAAAGCTCTATCCTTGCAGGCACACCTCCTTCCTTGGCCAATGAGGACGCCTGGCTGGTCCCCCCCCCCCCCTGCTTTGGGTTTCTTCCTAGCTGCCCTTAGTCCAGGCTGTGGCAAACGAACGGCAGAGGCCAAGGTTCCCTTCTTCAACCCCCTGTGGCACCGTGAGCCGAGAGAGCTGGCATCTGATTTGAGCCCTTCTTGCCACATAGTAGTGTTGCAAACAGATTCGAGTTACAGGTACATTTTATAATTTCGAGAAAAATGAGAGGTCACCATTCTTGTTTCTTAGTCTCAGCAGCCCTTGCATCTAGCAGAAGCCAATGTCATTAAGTGCCTCATACTTCCAGCTCTCCATTAAAAACAAAAAACTTTTATCAAAGTTACTTTTATAAAAACAAGATTATACCAGTAATTAAAGATCACACACAGAGAAGAAGAATAAATATTTTAAAAAAAACCACAACTATATAACAAGAGAATAATCTTTGGATCAAAATATTATCGAACTAGTGCAGTGGTTCCCAAACATTTTGGACTCGCGCCTCCCTTGACATCCCTCACCATTAGCCGTGGCTCCCCATTAAAGTGCACTGAAGAGACAGGCACTCTTTACATGCTCAGAGGCACCCTTTCTACTATGTATATGTATATTCCCAAAACGAGCCCTAAAGTGGATTTTCCATGCTTCTGCTGAGCAGCAGCTAAACCAGGAGTGCACAGGGTGGGGTTGGGATGCTGCCCTCCCTCCCTTGGCAGGCCTGGGGTGTCTACCTGGTAGAGGGCACAGATGTCATCTGCATTAGTCCTATTCATGGAAAGAGAAACATCAAAGCATGGGAGGGAGGTCATTTATTTTCATTGGTCATTCCCCACCCTAGTTGCATGAGAGAAAGGTCCTTTAGGTAGCATCTTGCAAGATGAAAAAAAGATGTAGCATCTTTGCAAGATGAAAAAAAGATTCTTATACTGCCCAGCAGTCTCCAATGGGGGGGGGGGGTGTTGTCCCAGCAAATAGAGTGGGAAACTTAGAGGTGGATCAAAAAGGAGGAAGGAGAAAGATCCTAATAATTAATTAATTAATCAACCAAACAAACATAGCAGCTGCCGCCTCCTTCCTCTGGCTTAATTAAACAAGGTAGACATTTCTACAGCTCACTCAACAGCAAGCAACTTGGTACTTATGCCTCTTCTACCTCTCTTAATCACAGAGTGAGAAATCAAAGTCTTTAAAGCTTTCTTAAAAACATTCAGCAGCAAGAAAATATTTTACCAATTTGCAAACCTGCAATAAATGGAATACTGCCTCCAGCATTTGTTTCAGTTTGCAGGGGGCCTCAAGTTGCAGCTGAATCTCAAAGTGCTTATCTATTGAGTTGTTAATTGTTCTTTGATGAAGATAAGCAAGGCTCTCTGCTCACTGCTGTTAAAAACAAAATGTGGTGCTGGCTGCAAACCTGAAGTCTCTTGAAGTGAACTTTGAGTGACCGATGTGAAGAGGCAGGTTTTCCATGTCTTTGTTTTTGCCTAAATGTCTCTCTTGCAAGCAAGAATATATGGTAATTAAAAGACTAACACGCCCCTGGCTGCATTCCATGATGAACTTGGGAGTGGGAACCTCTGAACTAGTGTGATGTCTGTAGGTTGGAGAACCAAAAAAAAATTAGAGAGAATTACAGCAAGTCTGAAATACACACATTTGTATCTGGTTAGGTACAGCAACTCTTGAGGGCTTCAACGCTGTGACCTAGTTTTCTTTCCCACCCCCTTTGATTTTTGTTTTTTACACAATGTCCAGTTTGAAGAAGCGGTCTGTAGTAGAAGAACTTGAACTTCCAACATCCTCGACCCTAATATTTATTTAAATATGTATTTACAGACTACTTTTCTATTTTTGTTTTAAAGTATCCAGAGTGATGTACAGCTGATGTATGCACATCAGGGGAAAAAACACACACAAGTCAGAACAAATTTACATGAAATACTGTAATGAATAACACAACCACAAAAGGCGCAGCGAAGGCCACACAAAGGGGCAGCTGGTGGGGCAGTGGAGGCCATACAATCAAACACTAAATGCCTCCTTAGATAAGAATATCTGAACAGCCCGCCTAAAGGAGAGAGAGAGAGAGAGAGAGAGAGAGAGAGAGAGAGCCTGCTGCCAGATCTCCCCAGGGAGGACATTCCACAACGGAGGACCCACCACCCAAAAGGTCCTGCATCTGAAGCCTGCAAATGTGGAGACAAGGACAACGAGCCGGTTGTCAGCAGGGCCGGCTCTGAGGCTAATTGAAGGGCCTGGGCAGGTTGATATGAGTTGCAATAAGAGAGCCCTGCTGGATCAAACCCAAGGAAGGCCCATCTAGTCCAGGACAAGGCAGTTCTACCACTCAAAGTTTCAGATAACAGTCAACACTTGTGCTCTCTTCTCTGCTAACATTAGTAATAAAGAAAATACGTGATGTGTGTGAGTATATCTTCTTGGACAATGATCCAGGGGACCCACACATTGTCTCTTTTCTTTTGTCCTTATCATGGTTGGCCAAATTCCTGCAGATAACTAGAAGTAGAACTGAATCCTGGTCTCCAGCAGCCTCCAGAGGGTCAAAACAAAACAAAAATCACTCTGCTGGAATGTTTTGCAGTAGATGAGGCATCAAAAGAGCCAGCCAGACAACAAGAAAAGCACCCAAGTGAGGAGATTTGCCTGTGGCCAGGGAAGAGGGTCACGTTGCCTCAATTCACCCCCCCCCCCTTGTGCCCAGAGAGTGGAGGCGTCGGAAGCTTCACCCCATGGAAAGAAAGTGACTTTTTACAGTCAACTATATTGGAACAGTGCTGACAGCCAGGGCCCAGCTCAGAATGCTGCTAACCACTAGGAAGGACTCTCTTTTTGAACCATCTTCCACATCAGCCCATCCTCCCAACGGTGCGTGGGATCGTAGGGCTTTTCCACAGTTAGTGTGGTTGATGGAAACAGAAAATGCTGGAGAATATTGGTGCCGTTGTAGGAAAACAAACCTGATGTCTGTTTATTTATAGTTATACAGCCTGGGAAGGAAAGATAAGAGTGCAGCAGCAAGCACACAGGCAGTGCTCGCTTCTGGGCAGCATCAGTGCAAGTCCCAGAGCCTGGCAAATTCACAGCACTCTGGGGAGGAAGAGTAAAGCAGGCATAGTTGGGTTCTGCGATGGGAACACCTGATGGCGGTTTTATTTTCAAAAAGCAGCAGGACAACTGGGATTGCAGTGCAGAGGGAGTAAGTCTCACTGAATTCAATAAGACTTACCATACGTTTGAGTAGACGTGCATAGGATTGTGCTGCAACTCTTTTCTCTCGCCCCAATTATAATTTATATACTGTAGTTATATACATGCATGGTGGCTGGTTTACACTAAATGGGAAGACAGGTCCCTGCCCCTTAGCGCTTACAAGCTAGATACTGACACAAGGGAGGGATGGAAGGAAGATGGAGGCAGAAATAAGGAGCAGAAGCATATGCAACTGTTTCAGCGAAGCAGAAATCGTGCCTGTATGTTTTCTCCCTTGTGGCTAATCATAGCTTGGGGTGGCAATTCAGATCAGAGCTGTGGCATGGTTTAATTATTAATTAATGAATAATTGATATTATCTATGATTTTCCAACAACAACAAAAGTTCATACAGCAGCTTTCATAGCAAATAGGAACGAGGAGACTCTTCCTTCCCTGTCTCGATAGGGAACTCACGCTCTGAAAAAGAGAGACTCAAGAGAGACACAAGCAAACCCTGGAACATGCTCGCTAGGGGGAACAGGGACAGTTGCCCCCCCCCCGCTAAATGTACGCACGTCAGAAAAGGTGCTGCTTTCAGTTAACAGGGTTAACTAATTTGGTAAAAGTCCCCAGGATATTATGGGAGAATAAGAAGGAAATTGCCTTTTCAAAAGTATTCTATTGATGCATTTAAGAGGCAATGCACTACAATGCTTTGCTTTTCTGAACTGCGGCCACAGGCTGAATCTGCAAAGAACAGAGTCTGCTCCGCAATCTGCATGTGTGTGAGAGACAGCCTGACCCACTACTGGGAGCCGACAGGGTGGAAAACATACCACCTGATCTCTCTGGCAGAGCGGCTGGTGAGGATGTGTAGTGGTTTGGGAGTCCTGGAAGACCTGGAAGATCCAGATTCAAATCCCCGCTCAGCCACGAAACTTCCTGGGTGACCTTGGGCCAGTCACTATCTCTCAGCTCCACCTACCTCACAGGGTTGTTGTGAGGACAAAAGGAGGGGGAGGAAATATGTACACCACTCTGAGCTCCTTGGAGGAAGGGCGGTATAAAAATGTGAAAAATAAATAAAATAAATAAATGTGGGTTGCTGGGGCAGGAGGGAGGCTTGGCTGCCTCAAAGCTCCAGGCGCAGAGCTTAATCACAGGGGAGGGGTCTGAAGGGAAGCATGTGACTCATATTGGATGTCAAGTTCTTGAGCTGGCGGACACGGCAGGGTGGAGCGAGGCCGGTGGGCACCCCCTTAATTCTTCAATCGCATTCAAAGGGAATGAAACTGAATCCAAACTCCAAGGTATCCCTACTAAATAAGGAGACTGGTGCCTTTGGAGGAGAGTGAGCACAAGAGAATTTACGGACCTGCTTAGGTGCAAAAGTCTAGGTTGAGTGGACGTTATGGGCTGGATTGGGTGATATGCCCCCCCCCCGTCCAGCCCATTGCATGTTGAGGAGCGTGTGCATGCCCACACCAGTGCGCCATCCCCGGGTGAAGGGAGGGGGTCCATAGCTCACTGGCTGAACCCTTGGCTTGCATGCAGAAGGTCCCCAGGTTCACATCCAGGCAGTGTCTCCAGGTCGGGCTGGGAAGGAAAGGGTTAAACCCTGGGCTGGAAACCCTGGGGAGTCACTGCCAGCCAGTGCTTGTCAACTAGGGAGACCTCAGAGAACTGGCAGCTGGCACCACTGACCGACTCTGTGACATCCCCCAGGCTGTTTGCCCCGTTGCAACTGCATATAGCCTCTGGATACACTTCATGATCTCTCCTCCCTGTGGACACGAAACTCCAGAGGGCAGCTGTGTTCATATGGTATGTGCGTGCGCACGCACGCACGCACACCCACCCACCCACACAGAGCTTTGTGGCACTTGGAAGATAAACCACAAATCTGTGAGTCTTCCAGGTGCCACAAGGTTCTTGTTTTGCATCTGCACCCCAAGAGAAGAACGCAAGGAGAATCTGTACTCGGTGACATCATTTCCTATCTGTCGGGGTGGGACAGAAGGAGAAGGCCAGAGAAGGCCAGACCGCAAGTCTTCCTGGTGTCAGATTAATCTCTCTTGCTTGTCTGCTGGGCTCTACTTAGCCTCGTAATGACCAGAAATTGCCTCTGATAAATCGGTGCTGAAGTTTGCCTCATCGTGGCTGCCACGCCAAGGACGGCCCATTATTCTTTCAATTTAGCCCTCTGACGCCTGTTAACATACATTAGGGCCCTCCATATGGTGCTCCTTAGCCCCGCATGCAGGGCAGCTGCCCCGGCCTGGCCCTTCCGCCCACGTTCTGGAGGTCAGCCTAATGAGAATGGATGAAAAGCCTTGGCGTGGCAAATGGGGCACAGATGGTCCAAAATGGCTTTCATTTTCCATGCGGCCACTTTGAAATGTAATTTTTTTTATCAGGAAAACCATCTCCTAGAAATGGGATGCTTTTTCATTACAAAAATCCTCCTTGGGTATTTGCTCTATTTTTTTTTTCTTTTTAAGCTGAGGCTTCAGAAAAAGTGGTATTTTGAAGGAAGGGGAAAAAAGAGTATCTTCTGGGATTTATTTGGGGTGGGAAGAAAGGGGAATGAAGGCCTAGTCTTGGGTGAAGGTGCCAGGCCAGGGAAGCAGCAGCCAGCAGGCCCTCTGGCGCTAGAGGTCGGCACTGTCAGGCAGAGGCCAGAGTGAGCCCCAGCAGGACTGCTGCTAAGCCCTGCTGTTCTGAGACCCCGTTCTGCACAGGAAGCGGACAAAGTGAATCCCAGCAGCAGAACGGCTGGCTTCGAAGGAATTGAGCCTCGACTCCGACCTCAGTGGGCTCCCCACCCACCCACCCACCCACCCACCTGCTCTGTCTACAGCTGGTGCAAGCGTCCCACCAGGGGAGCTCAAAAACACTGTGCTCCCCCTGCTTGGATGCTCGCAAGCAGAATCAAGACAAGTCTGGATTTTCCTGCAAAGGTTTGAACCTCTGTGAGCGAGCCGACCAACCGACCGTGAGTGGTTGATGCTCACAAGGCTTCATCCTTTTGTGGGCCCCATTGAGCCTTTCCAAGAGATCCAACCAATGCTTCACAGAGACTCACGTTCTTGAGGTCATCTGCTTAGAACTTGCACAAACGTTCGTTTTGATTTCAGGTCAATTAAGCTGGAATACTGCACACAGTTTGCAAAACTGTAGATTCTCCACCAAATTAAAGAGGTTTCGGGACCAATTATTTATACTATTGACAAGCAAAGTGTGTTTGTGTGTGTGTGTGTGTGTGTGTGTGTGTGTGTGTGCGCGCGCGCTCGCATGCACGCATGCAACAAGATCACTCCACTGGACTCCAGGTCTGATTTTGCTATTTTTAATTTTGGCTTTTAAAGGAACACTTATTAAATAACTGCTTTTTAAAATCTTGAAAAACTGGTTGATTCCTTCGAAGATGCTAGACAGAGGTGGTCTGTGTACAGGGCTGGCGTCAGAAGACATCATCATCCATCCAGTTTCAAAATGAAGTCAGTGGGCCACTGGCTCCACACCCATCATGGCTCCTTTGAGCAGCCCAGCATACAGCACCTAGCACACTGCTCAGTCACAGCAATATCCCACAGTCATTTGCAACGTGGCTCCCCTACTAGCAGCTCAATTGAAGCATAGCTCATTCTTGCCCATGACATGTATGGTGGTGCGGTTTTCTTTTTTCTCATTTCCTTCCTAGGAAATCTTCTCTCCTGAAAGTGTGAAATTGCAATTATACACTTCAGAAGTTGTTTTGAGCTGCAAGAGTAGCAGATGGGGGGGGCAATGCCTCTCCCATCTTTCAGAGTTCATTATGGCGCTCCGGTGAAAACACATCAACTCCCATTAGCTGGACACCACTCACAAGGGGCTCCATTTCAGACCTGAGAAAGTGACAAAAACAGAGCTTGAAAGAAACAGGAAACTCATCAAATTCCCCTTCAATCTTCCCTGCCCTTGACCTGCCCAGCGCAGTGGCTGTACGCATTGCCTTCGCCGCTGGAATGGGGAGAGTGGGAGGGGCCGCGTTACACCGGTTTGCAAGGTGCGGTACAGCGCCTTGCACCACTTGCGGTGCTGCACCCCCTCCAGAAACACCACTGGCTCAGTGCTCTCCTGGGAGGGGGGTTTCCCAGACAGCCCCTCACTCTCTGCCTGGTCTCAGACTCTGTGGCCTGGGATGTTGGCAGCAGTTACAAATTACTACAGTGGTTTTCCCCCACTCAGCTGCTGGTCTACTACAGGGTAAGCAGGGAGCAGGAAGGGTGTGTGTGTGCATGCTCACCACTACTAGGCTCTACCCCTTGGACAGCCGGCCTTCTCTCAGGAGTCCCGTTCCCCGAAAGATGCACATCTCCACTTCCACCCCCAACCTAACACCTGTCTCTCCACGAAGAAGCACCAACTTCTGCATCACTGCTTGGGTCTCTTCCTAGCCCCGCCTCCATCATTCTCAGAGCCTTTTTCAAAATTTCTTTCCTTGCTCTGCCGCACCCACTTGTCCCCGTTCACCTGGCAGCTCTGTGATGGTGAGGGGAAGGGAATGTGATACGAAATGGGGCAGGCGGGATAGGAGGTGCTGCTCTGGATTCACCTTGCACAGGCGAAATAATCTTGCTGCCAGCACTGAGCTCAGTGGCGTACATTCGTGAAGCATTTATGCGCCACCAAGCCTTGGCACGCTCAGTCATATACTTTGGTATTGGGGCCTGCCTGCCTGCCATCAACACCATCTGACTGTTCAAGCCTTGGATATGAGCTCTGCCATGGGAGCCAAGCTAACAGGCCAAATGCGGCGTGAGATTTGCTCACTAGCCAAATACACCTGGGCCTTGGCCGTCCTCCACTATGGCTCATGACAGAGTGACCTTGGCATGAAAGAGCTGGGGCAGAAGAAGGCAGAGTTGACTTTGCTTGAGAGTTGGTGGCCATATTAGGCTCAATATCAAATAGATATCAGATAGGCAGGAGGTTTTTACACCATGGAAGGGATACTTTTCTCAAGTCTTAAAAACTGCTGCCTCCAGCCTAAGACTGTAACTCTAGGCATACTTACTCTGGAGGAACCATAATAAGATTTAAAGCACTTGTACATGTTGTACACATCCTGTGGCTCTCGAACTTCTGAAGGTTGTCATATGTGACTCAGAGGGTCTGAAAGGCTGGCCACTTCTGTTGTCTAAATTGAACACAATGATAATTATTTCACGGGAGAGAAAGTGTTTTTTAACGGTTCATTTTTGGGGTTCATTTTCCAAACAAAACACATACTGTACAGCAGGATAAAACATAGGGAAACAGCACAGACACATTGGGAAGCCAAGTGCCTGATAATGGGTTCAGGCTGCACTCTTAAACGCCAGGGCCAGCCCACAGATGACACAACATGAACGCATGCGCCTTGGAGGGGGAGGCGAATTTATGAGCGCCCCCCCCATCTGCCCACTGCCCTCCTCCAGCCTGCTGGTGACAGCCCCTCAGGCCGGTGCTTCAGTCCTCCTCCCGATCACCGAGAAGAGGATCAGGACAGTGGCCACCCTCTTCTCTCTCCATGCTGGAGGAAAAACCAAAGGTCCACTGCTGGATGGGCAGGGAGAGCCCCCCCCCCCGGCCATCTCCTTGCTTGTCCTCCACAGGGGTCTTCTTCCAGCAGGCACGCTCCGATCCTGATGTTCATTGTTAAAATGCCCCCTGTGAGGACAAGCATGGACAGGTCAGGGGCAGGAACAGCCTTCCTGGCCTCTCCCTACAAGTGCCACGGAGTGGGAGTGACAGCAGCACCCATGGCTCCTTGTTTTCCCACCTATCAGAAGGGGGCTGCCAGTAACCCGAAGGGCAGGGGGCTCCTCCCTCCCCCCCTCTTATTTGGGGTGGGGGTCGGTCAGGGCTTGCAGTGGTGGGGAGAGGCGTTTGCGTTCAACTTCAAATGGCCCCTGGGCTCAGGCCACGGCTTGCTATACACACTTACCCAAAAGTAACTCCCATTGAGCTCAATGCAGTTTACTTCTGAGTAAGCTTCACACAACATAGGAGTGTGCTGTAAACCACTTTGTTTGAACTGGTTAATTATTGCTTTCTCTGTTTATGCGTTCAGTTCTGTTCAAGGCAAGCAAGATATTCTAGATTCAATTCTGTTCCACCGGACGAACCTCTCTGAGCTGACTTGGGGTTTCAGATTCAGAGTTGGTTCAACTCCCTGCACTGAACTCAGTGGCGTTCCTTCTGGATGCACATGGCCAAGAAGGCCGAATATGGCAGCAGGCAGATGAGCGGAAATCCATGTGTGCCCTTTTGCATCGCACTTCATTTACAAATGCAATTTCTATTGCCAGCCTCTCCACGCTGGCAGTAGAAATGTTATTAGCAATCAGGTTTTAAGTTTTCCCCCTTAGTGAAAAAATACCAATTTGACTCAGGACTGAGGGATGAGAAAGCTGCTGCTGCTACAGATTCACAGGTGACAAGCTGTGTTTGCTGCCTCAGAGAACAGACACCTCGAACAATGAAGGGTGACGGGGATAAGACGGCAGGGTAATTACAGGATAGCTTGGTGCAATTCATCATCGGAGCAAGAAACCCGAGCCACGCATCTGTCATTGCAAGTTGGAATCCCTCCCTGTCGGACCTTCAGAACATGTGGGTGCAGGAAGCTGGGGAACGCACAGGAGATGGTGAGCAAGGAATGAGAAAAACACTGTCTGTAAATAGAACTTACAGGAGTTGGAGCCGCTGAGGAGCTGCAAGGTGCGGCAAGTGTCTGCAGGAGCCTTCCCGCCTCCCAGGAGAGTAGGCTTAGGACCAGAAGGCACCAGGCTGAGTAGGTGAGACCAGTAAAGGGGGAGGGACCAGCCAAAGCCAGGGGAATATAAGGAGATGGCCAGGCATGAACAGGGGTTGGAGACTAGCTGGGAGGGAGGTTCTGGAATGGGAGAAGACCCCTCCCTGCCTTTGCTTGTGGGAGGGCAGCCCTAAGGAGACATGTAGCCCTGGAGGCCTCTATATGGGGGAGGGGCTCAAGAGGTGATGGGCAGGTGCTGAACACCCCCTTTCTTGGTGCCCTGACACAGTGCAATTGTATGCATGTTTACTTGAAAGTTAACCCTATGGTGTTCAATGGGGCTTGATCCCAAGTAAATGATGGGGGTCCTGACTACTGCACGGAGAAGTGACTTGGGACCTACTCCTGATGGGAGCCAGCCAGATCAGAAAGAGCCAACCACCTAGCTACCTGAGCATCTTCCAGAAAAAAGGTTGTGTATTAATCTCAGCACTAAGCTTCACAAACATAATGTTTGTTTTAGGAATGTGTGTATTAGCTGATCTTCTAAATCCTGCCTTTACTGCCTCTCTTCTAGGAAGTTATTTTGGAGCATCATCAGTCATACATTTAATACATTAGACTCCCAACTTCTGGCTAGGGCCAAGCTGGAGCCCCCTGGGCCTCTCAATCAAGGAGTCCCAGGCACTGCACCTCCTGAGATGGAAAACTGGAAATCCCCAGTGCTTGATGAATGGTCATGCTGGCAACAGGCCAAGAGGGAGTTGCAGTTCTCATCCTCCTCCTCTCCAGCAAGACTCCAGGCCTGCCTTGACTTCTCATGGGTAAGCATTTGTGGTCCAAACAAGACAATATGATTGTAGCTTAGGCTGCAATCTCAGAAATGCTCACCCAGGACCAGGTCCCATTGAATTCGCAGGGACTCCCTTATGAGCAAACATCCACCGGATTGTATAGCAAGGATGTGAAATTCTCAAGTGTCTGAAAGTGAGATTCAAAACCAGGGATACAACCTCAAGCACTTCCTCCCTGCAGGGTTTCCCCACTGCTCAAGGTCTTGCATTTGAACCAATCTGTGCACGTTTACGGCAGGGAATAAATGTGCAAATGCACATGCGCCATTCACAATGAGTGGCAAAGTACACACTGGCTTGTACAGAGCAGAAGCCAGGGCACTAGATGTGTTTACTTGCATTGCACAAGAGTGGGAAGACCCAGCTGACAGAAAGGAACAGAGATTGCCAAATCTGCCTCCCTCTGTTTCCTCCCCCCCACCAGTGCTTCTCAAGAAATCCTGTACTTCCCTCTACCTGCCCCCATTTCAATCCCAAGTTCCTTTTCTACTCCCCACAAATGCTAGACCTTTTGCTCAACCTGCTCTCTCTGACAACTTGGGAACTCGTCGCAGGACCTGAACTAGGCTGTGTCCTCCTGTACTTGTTTTAAAGACTGAGAACAAATGGATTGAAATGTGCACATGCTCACTTGCACCAATCAATCGTGTTCCACTGAATCTGTCAGCCTGCCAGACTGAGGGAAAAGGACGAGATAAAGGTTGGAGTTCAAAATTCAGGCAAACACGTATGAATCAAAAAAGGGACAACCCTTCCCGACAGCGGATAGATTAGGGAGAGCTGCTGCTTCCAGGAACCTATGAGACTTAAGGACTCTGCAACGATGATGAGGTAGGTTTCACCGGAGATGTGAGTCTCTTCTGAATCCCAGGCCTGCTTTTGAGTTTAGGAGAGGGCTAACAGACAGAGGGCCTTTTCTGTGGTAGCACCTTGCTTATGGAATGTCTGCATCCGCCTGGCGTCTCCTATGATGATTTCAGGCTCCAGGTTAAAAATGTGTGTGTTTGGGCATTAGGTGCCATGCAGCAGGTGTTGTCAAATTGAACTGTTTCCTGTGGCTATAATTGTTAATCTGTTGGACTGGTTTTCACATGAGTTTCACAGCTGTCTTTTGCAGAGTTTTAACTGTGTGTGTGTGTGTGTGTGTGTGTGTGTGTGTGTGTGTGTGTGTGTGTGTGTGTGTGTGTGTGTGTGTGTGTGTGTGTGTGTGTGTGTGTGTGTGTGTGTGTGTGTGTGTGTGTGTGTGTGTGTGTGTGTTGCCAGAAAAGATTTTTAATACTTTGATTCTGTCACATACCAAAATGTGGTACTTTTGGTTCATAAAAACTCTTTGTATACTGTGTTGTGTTGAAGGTTAATTGCGTCAAAACAATATACAAGGAGGAAAACATGCATTGTTCAAGAGGGACAACATTTATATTGCATCTACTATCACACTCAAGAGACAGTGTGGTGAAGTAGTTGGAGTGCTGAATTAGGACCCAGAAATGGGGGGAGGCTCAAATGGGGGGTTCCTGATCTTTGTGAGCTCTGGGGCACAAAGTATCACTGGGCCCCTCTTTGGTCCACCCCTTCAACATCACTCCTTCCTTCTCTAGCCACACCCCTTCTATAATTACATGAAGTGACAAACATTCAGAACACAACATGCAATACGGAGCAAATGCACTCCGAGCAAATCCTACTGCAAGGTGGATCTCTGTACAAACTCGGAGGGACTCTTGCAGGACTGCAACCTGCATGAGGTTACAGGGAGGAATTACTTGGCCTCTAACTTAAAAAAAATCAACACATTTTAAGAATTTTTAAACATGTCAATATTTGACACCAATATGTCACAAGCACTAGCCAATAGGAGCACATCATATTTGCATACCCACATCAGACAAAGCATTCACTGCACAACTGCGGCAGGTGCGGAGGATAATATTTTCCCTAAAGTCTTCTGGTCCGAGTGCTGGGAAAATGTCATGCAAGTGCTCTTTTGCCCCTTCCCCGTCGTTAAAACACTTCCATTCATAAAATCTATTTTTTTAGAATCACCAGTTAGACAAAATCCACAGTCCAAAGTCGGGCAATGCCTTTCTTAGGACCAACTGAAAGGTTTTTAAAAAATATCCAACACCACATCGGACACACAGAGCTGTGAATCTGTATTTGTTGATGCCTTAGATAAGCACACTTGTTTCTTCTAATCTTACAGATGCTTCCAGTTTTGTAAGAATAACTGAACTGCTTGGTGCCACAGACAGTTGTCTGGCTCACCTACATCACCAACCCCTAAGCCCGGCCCTGCTCTCATAAGAAGAGCCAGGCTGCTGGATCAGGCCAAAAGCCCATCTAGTTCAGCTTCCTGTATCACACAGTGGCCCCACCAGATGCCTCAGGGAGCACAAGACAAGATAACCTGTTTCCCGTTGTCACTCCCTTCCACCTGGCACAGAGAAATTTTCTCCATTTTCCATTCTCTCCATTTTCTCTCCTGCAGACTACTTTGTCTTGTCTTAGTTGCCTTTGGCCCTGGGGTGCTCAGTGACGTCGTTCAGCTAGAAAGACTGTATGGCAGGATTGCGTCCCCTGACTTCCCAAATGTGTACCCCAACAGCAAGGAGAGGACCTGGAACATCACCGTGCCCCGTGGCTATGCCATCCGCATCTACTTCACCCACTTCAAACTAGAGCTGTCCTACCAGTGTGAATATGACTATGTGAAGGTACGGGAAGCTGCTGAGGTGTCGGCATGTTTAAATTTGTGTTGGGGTTGGTTGTTTGATATGCTGCTGTAGATCAGCACGTGAGCAAACTTCCAGAGGAGCTCGCTGCAAGGAGCTGCTGGTGCTGCTGAATTTGGCAGCAGGAGAAACAGAATGCCAGAAGCGCTGCTCTTACAGCAGGAGTGGGGATGCTGTCAGCAGGAGCCAAAGGACCTGAGCTGAGGGGCATCAGGCTCAGCAGGAGGCAAACTGAAACATTTGCCTAGGGGTCTAAGCACCTGCCTACCCAGATGGAGATTCTGGATTCAAGGCTCCATACTGCTGAAAGTCTTCACCATAAGGAGAAAAATTAGAGCTAGGATTGATAATCAGGCCCTCAAAGAAGCAGGGTTGGTAGGCCTGTGTAGGAACAGAAAAATGCATCGATGCTGACCCCACTGTCTCTCCCGCTGCTACCTGCTACCTCATAGCTGCATTCTGGAGGAAAGGTCTTGGCCACCCTGTGCGGACATCAGAGCACTGACACTGAAGAAGCCCCAGGGGACAAGACATTCCACTCGGTGGACAACAACCTTGCCATGACCTTCCGGTCGGACTACTCCAACGAGAAGGAGTTCACCGGCTTTGAGGCTTTCTATGCTGCTGAAGGTATTAATTTGTTTAAAATATTTATATTCCACATTTCTACTCCTGTAGGAGCTCATGGTAAGAATTAGAAGGGCTGCAGCTCTGTGGTTGAACCCTGGTCCCAAGTTCAGTCCCTGGAATCGTCTTCAGGTAGGGCTAAGAAAAGCCCTCTCTGGAACACTGGGAAGCTGCTACCAATCGATTCCGACAGTGCTGAGTTCGGTGGAACAGTGGTCTGACTCTGTATAAGGCAGCTAATACTGCTTAAAATGTCTGCAACGTTTGGCAAGGCCACTATATGTATTCTTGTTCTTCCACCCCCCCAGACATTGACGAATGTGCACAGCTTGTCAACGACGAGACAATTTGCGACCATCACTGTCACAATTACCTGGGCAGCTTTTACTGCAGCTGCCGAATCGGCTACCTGCTGCACAAAGACAAGAAGACCTGCACGGGTGAGTCTGCCTGATGAAAAGAGGGGAATGTCCCTTAGGGTAGGGTGACAGGTAGCTCGACACCTGAGCTAGTTCTCTAGTACCTGGACAGTTGGGTTAGAAAGCCAGGATGGCATAGTCGTTCTGGTGTTAGATCTAAAAGATCCAGGTTCAAATCTCTATTCAGTCATGAAGCTTCCTGGATGACCTTGGGCCAGCCACTATCTCTCAGTCTTGCCTACCTCACAGGGTTGTTGGGATAAAAGGAAGGAAGGAATAATGTACTCCCCATCCTGACCTCCTTGGAGGGTAAGGTAAAGGTATCCCCTGACAATTAAGTCCAGTCGTGTCCGACTCTAGGGTGTGGTGCTCATCTCCATTTCAAAGCCGAAGAGCCAGCGTTGTCCGAAGACGCCTCCGTGGTCATGTGGCCGGCATGACTCTCCTTGCCGCAGCGCGTAGCATGCAGCTGGAACACGGAGCACTGTTTACCTTCCCGCAAGCGGTACCTATTTATCTACTCGCATTGACATGCTTTGGAACTGCTAGGTTGGCAGGAGCTGGCCAAGCAACGAGCGCTCACCCCGTCGCGGGAATCGAACTGCCGACCTTTCGATCGACAGCTTATGGTTCAGCAGTTTAACCCGCTGGACGGTATAAAAATATGAAAAATAACCTGGCTAACCAGAGTAGCATGATGCCTTTATCAGGACCAACCACAAAATAGTGTTACAACACTATTCAGCAAGTTTTCCAGTTCTCCAGGACGCTTCTTAAAGCTGGATTTTAAGCTAAAAATAAAAGGTGACAAATTTGGGAATAATGGAAAAGCTCCATGGTCTGCATTTTGTGACTGGAGATGGAGCTGTGGGTCAGAGATGAGACACCTGCTTTACATGGAAAAGGGCCCAGGTTCAACCCTGGACCATCGGTAGATAGGGCTGGGAAAGACCCTTGTCTGAAACTTTGGGGAGATGCTGCTCATGCAACTCTTGGCAAGTACCATTTTGAATACCCATAACTGGTCAAAGATGCAACAGCCTGGGGCAGTGTGAGTAATGCAATCGCTGCACTAGGAATCCGTAGGGACTGCTACTGGGAGAGATGAGGGGCATGTCTTGAGTTATTTTGAGATGGAGCAAGAGACCCTTCTTGAACCATGCCAGTCAGTTATCTCTGCTCCTTGAAGATTCTCCTTCTCTTCCTGTTCCCGTATTTATTGCTATCAATGTTCCACCTGTGTGTGTAGTACTTGATGCAGAATGAGAAGCCTGCAATCTAAAAAGACACAAGGGAGACAACGGAGGAAGTGGAGGCAGGCAGAGAAAACCAGGCAGGAGATGTGATGCTTTGACATATGCAGCCTGGGGGTCTGGCTTCTCCCCCACGGCAGCCAGGGGTCATTAGGGTTTCCAAGGAGACCTTGAGGGTTGAGCAAGCTGTGGGAACAGGCAGTCCTTCAAGGTGGTCTGGCATCCTTCCCTGTATCCAGATCCTTTTGCGGGGGGGGGGGACCTATTTCTGGTGAAGAGCCATTTTAACATGTTAAAAATTTGTTGCCCACTGGCCTTTAGGCTGGCCACAATTTTTGCGCCCCCTGCAATTTTAATGACCCCCTTGCATCTTTTGCACACACACACACACACACACATCGGTCTCTGGAGGCTCCGCGCTTAACTTCGAGGCCATCGCAGGCTCCGCGCGTCACTCCTCCTAGGCCGGCAGCTCGGCCCCTTCTGAAAGCGGCATTTTCGCACATGCGCACAACGCCGCTGAGGGCAAAGAGGCTACCCCTTTGCCCTCAGCGGCATTGTGCGCATGTGCGAAAATGCCGCTTTCAGAAGGGGCCGAGCTGCCGGCCTAGGAGGTGGCGCTGAGGTCCTCTCCCGGTCTTCGGAGGCCAAGCGCGGAGCCTCCGGAGGCCGATGCAGCGGCCTCCCGGCAAGCTCTCGGCAGGCCGGACCAGATGGCCTCGGGGGTCTTAAACGGCCCACGGGCCAGAGGTTCCCCACCCCTGCAGGGAAAAACCCAACTGGCAGCCGATGTTGATGCCCAATGTCTTTTTTTCTGGCTCTTGCTCAGGAAGGCCCATATTCATATATACTCTCTCTCTCTCTCTTATTTTCAGCATGAAATAAATAAAATCACTTCTCCGGGGCTTAGGCAGAGATGGAGATAGATGTGCCAACAGTCCCTCCTGAACCGCCCATAGCAGAGCCTCCTGCAGCAGTCACACAGAGAGCTATGCTTGACCAGTGCTCCTTCTTCCCTCTCCTCCTAGGCCTGCCTCCTGCAGTTAATAAAATGCTCTGTGCCTTCCAAGCTTTCTGCAGCAGCCTCAATGGCTTTCCTTTGCAACCCTTCATCCCCAGGGGAAAGTGCCTTGTGCATAAGGAGCACTGCCTGATAAGAAGAGAGACCTTGCGGGGAGGGGAAGGCTAAAAGTCATAGATAGAACAAGAGTCAGAACTGGTGGCGTATCTTGGCCCAGCAAGCTCACAAATTGGACAGGGTTAGAGCAGAACTGCAGTATGTTAAATTCCCTTCTATGCCTCCAGTCCTGGAACTGATGGGCTTTCAGGTCCGCTCCACGTTTCAATGCCTTAACACTTAAAAGTTTTGTTAGATGTGATGGTGATCTAGCTAGGCAGCAGGCCAATGTTTTTAGAACACAGATCACCACCCAACAGCTGCAAGAGAGGTAGAGCAACCTCATAGAAAGGAGGGGTGGCTGGCGGGTGTACCTCTCCCTTCTCTGCTTTTCTCCCTGAAACCCCCTCTCCTAGTGGCCATGTCAAAACAGCTATGAAAGGGGGGGAGGGGAAAGGAGCTTCTAGACCTCCTTCCTTCCCCCGTTGTTCCAGTCTTCGATCCTAGGAGGAGAAACAGTGGCCAACTGAGGCTCTTCCCTCAGGCAGCAGTCTGACAGGGGTTCCCATGCCTGTCTGTGCTGCTGCTTCTCCTCCCCCCAGTCACTGAATCTAAAAAGTACAGAGGAGAGTTGGGGGGGGGGGCTAAAGCATCCTAAAACACACCTGCACCACCTTCACTTCTGTGAGACCCTGTTCAGACAAACCTTTCGGACAACAGGTTCTCCGACTCAAGTGGGGTGTGTGTGTGTGTGTTTTGCTGGCCTGATGCAAGACTGGCCTGAAGCTTCCACTGAGGGGAACTTTGTCAAGTTTCCCTGAATCCCCCCCTCCAGATTTAGGCTCCAATCCTACACGCACTCAAGAGCAAACACCATGAAATTTGACAGGCCTTTAATTTCCAAGTAAATAGGGGTAGGATTGGGCTGTGAACCTAGCAGCTCTCAGCATATTTTTCTAGCAGGGTCTAAAACTCTAGAGGCGTGTTAAAATCTCCAGGCTTGCTTTCATGAGTCACCTGCAGATGGATGTGGGTCCCTGGAGAGTTGGCAACCCTGCCATGGATGGCGGCTTCCAGTGGCACCACTGTTTGAGCAGAGGGAATCCTTTTGGTTCCCCTTGGAGCAAGTGGGGGGGGACGACGACGACAAAAGAACTTCTATTTTGACATAGCTTCAATACCCCTCAAAGTTTCACCCCACTCCCAAAGAACTCTCCTTCCCCCTAAAGAGTCAATATAGTGCCCTCTTCTCAAGGACGAAACAACGGGATTAGTGATCTCTTGTTGAAGGCATACCTAGAACATAGTTGAGAAATGGGGCTGAGTGGGTTCAGATCAGCCCTAGATATTTCTGACAAGGCCTCTCTTTGGTAAGGGAAAGTCACACATGAACTCAACGCCAGCCCACTCTGTTTTACAGCCAAGCTTGGAACGCCGCTATGTGCTTCCAAGTTTTTTGGTGGCATAATTTACTGCCTGCTGTTAATTTCAGACCTAATGATCCAGCTATCATGAGTTCGCAAGTTGAGGAGCTCATTTCTCAGAGTTCAGGTCTCTCGTGGGCAGTGTGGTGCATCTCCAATAAAAATATAGGCCTAAGTGTAATTGAAGGCTCTCTCGGCATCCCTTAAGCTCAGCCAGAGTTTATAGCCAAGGGCCGTGTGAAAAGTCACCCCATTTCTCTTGTGCAAGCTGGGTGTGTGCTTTAAAAAGTTATAGATTTTCTTGCTTGCAGATCTGTAAAATAAAAATACAACCCATAATAAAGCCAGCTCCCTGTGGTCACGTATAAAGAGAGATTAAGTAGGAAAGGAGAACCAGGTCTAAAACATTCCACTATCACGACTAGAATAACTACGTCTGTTCTTGGTAGCCATGGTACAATCTTTCCTATACACACAGACTCCACAGCTTGCCCTGCACTTGCAACCGAGATGGCTGTGTAGACTGCCTGACATATGAGTGTAGTGGGCACCTACTGGACAGTGTCTGTGACATTACTGGTGATGAGTTACACCAGTGATAGACACAGGGCGCAATTCGATCCTAGGCCGCCATTGTAACCAGCGGCCCAGCGAAACGGGAGGCCCCAGAACGGAAAGGGGATTCAAATCCCCTTTGAATTCCCCTTTTGGAGGGGATATGAATCCCCTTTCCGTTCTGGGGCCTCCCGTTTTCGCTGGGCCGCTGGTTACAACAGCGGCCTAAGTAGGATTGGATTGCGCCCACAATCTCTCTCCATAGCCAGCACCATCTTTGTGAATGTTTGAAAGCTGTGTGCATTTTTTAAGAAAATAAAAATTAAAGGAAGAGCATGCAGAAGTGTCAGAGCACTCGTGCAGATTTTAAATTAAGTGATAAACACCAGAAAGGATGCCTACTCTCCCCCCACACACACACACCTGCTGCATGCCACTAACTTTTTTCCTTTGCTGTGTTCTAAGGTGGGCCCCTAGTTGCTGGCCCCACCGCATTAAACTCTCCAGTTTTGTTGGCCTTTGTAAAACCAAGTGTGTGTTTGCTAGTGGAGAGGAACCAAGATGGTCCAGCTGACATATGCTTGCTATTACAGTCCACACGCACACGTACACAACGCCCCCTCCTGCTTCCCAGTGGCCTTGTATGGGCCATTTGCTCAGTCCCAGGGTGTTAATGTGGTGCACAATTCTTGGTGCGTTGTGCAATTGGCACAATGCACCTGCTGACATTGCGTCAGATTCTGTCCGCTCTTTGCTCTGTAAGGCAGAGGCAGGCCTCAGAATGGAGCAGTTAGGAGTTTCCTTTGCAATTCCAAGCAGTTTCCTTGATCTGCGTAAGCCCTGTTCTCACACGTGGACAAACTTGAGGGCTTGCAATGCTGGAAACAGATGTGATTTTGTAGTATGTATAAAACTGTATGCTTTGATGAGCCATTCTGGATCAGACTAAAGTCCCATCTAAGCCAGCATCTCGTTCCTCACAGTAGCCAAGCAGGTTGTTCCTTCCAGAAAGCTCACAAGCAAAGCCTGTTGCCCCCTAGCAGCTGGCAATCAGTGCTATACTGCCTCTGAAGATGGGGTGAAGACGCCCTATGGGGCGTGGGGCTATAACTCAGTGGCAGAGTTCCTGACTTGCAAGCAGAAAGATCACCACACAAAACCCTGGCGAACCAATGCCAGTGGACCTCTCCCTTGAGACCAGTGTTTCTCAAAGGGTGCTAGGAGCCCAGGAGCTCCCTGAGAGGACTCCAGGGGCTCCACGAGTTTCTGGTGGTACGAGGGAGGAAACATTCTCCTTATCCACCTCTTCCACACTGCACATCATCTTATAAACCTCTGTTGCGTATACCCTCCCCCCTTTCCTTTTGAGTGCCAAAGCTCAAAAACATATAAACACAGGCACAGCACCTTCAAACGGGTTCGGCAAATAGAAAATCCGAGGCTTATAGAACCATCTAACAAGATTAATAGAACCTGTGATCTGTTCTCTACAGTACGCCAGAACACAGATGATGGAACTGCAGGGACTTAAGTTTATTTTTCTTTTCCTTGACTGTGCAAATTGCTCTGTGAACTTTGCTGCTGAAAAACCAGTACAACAATTTTATAAAATTACTCTTCACGCCGTGCATAATTAGACTATGGAATTTGCTGCCACAAGATGTGGTAATGGGCACTGGACAAATTCTTGGAGGTCTAGAAGATCATCAATGGCTGCTAGCCATGATGGCTATGTGCCACCTCTGGGTTCCCAGTTGCAGGGGAGTAACGGTGGGAGAGAAGTATGCCTTCCTCTCCTGCTTGTGGACTTCCCAGAGGCAGCTGGTGGGGAAGTGGGAGGAAAGGGGATGCTGAACTTAAGATGTCCCCTTGGGCTTGGGCTTCCAGCAGAGTAGTTCTTATTAGTCCTGGTAGTTAGGATTGGATCCTCCATGTTCATGGACAGTCTACCTGTTTCATTTGCTAACAGCAAATCATGGCAGAGGACCACTGTCTTCACCTCCTGCTTGTGCTGGGCTAGATGGGCCTTGAGCATGATCCAGCAGGGCGTTTACTTTTTGCCAAAGTTCTCAACCACTTTTCATTTTATGAAATTGAAGCAATAGATCAAAATCATTAAAATAAAATTATGCTATAAAAACATATGTCGAGCAATATTTAAAGGCAGGACAAAAATACAGCATTTAAAGCAGAGAAAAGAGCAGTATCTAGAATAATCATTACTATCATAATCTTTTATTAAATCTATTATATCATAAAATCTTTCAGAGTCAGGAAAGCTTTGTGGGATTTTTTTGGACAACTTCTTAAAGGCTGCAAGCAAGAAGGCTATACAGATCTCTTTAGGAGGGGAGTTCCCCAACAGTGGAGCTACCACCAAAAAGGCCCTGTCATCTGTTCCTGTCAAGCATATCTTTGTCAAAGGAGGGACAGAGAGCAGGGTATCAGAAGCATATCTTAAGGTGATTTGGAAACAGAGAAGTGGAAGGTGGGATGGCACAGTATTGCCCTTTTCTCTCTCTACAAGTTTAGATTGGAAAGGAAGATAGTTTGAGGTGAATGAGAGAGGAAAGTCTTGAGAGCTGACTGCCTTCCCAGTTCTGAGTCATCTTCTTCACTGCTGTGCAGGCAAAAATATGCCAAGTGTATTTTCCACCCTTGCTCCGTCCTCCCCCGTAAATGAGTTAGGAGAGGAGTTGCTGTTGCAAACTCTTGCTGGCGGGAAGCCTCACTCTGCCCCAGTCGGTACCGAGCGCTGTCAACATGCAAAGGTCCTTCAGGCTCTCGGTAGCTGATCGATCCTGCCTGTTGGTGCCAGCAGGAGACTTTGTGGCTGTGAGGGTTACAGTCGTATGTTGCCGAGCAAAGATGATTTCCACTCCTACGTGTCTGGCAACCAAGAGAGCAGCGCAGGGGCTGGGTTGGATGGCTGGAGGCTGCGGGAAGGAAAGAGGTGGAGGGCTGTGATCCAAACTGTGCCATGGCCTAAAGGAGTAAAAGGCTTTCAGCTGACTCGCAATCAACATGACAAATGGCATCGCCAAGGCCATGCACGGCCCAGCGCCTGCAGCTGTAAACGCTGCTCGGCTGTGAAGTCGGGATCAGCAACTGGCAACCCCTGAGCCAATGTTCCTGACAAAAATCTTCTCTTCTTTCATCCCTCCTTCCAGCTGACTGCCAAAACAAGGTGCTGACTGCAAGCTCTGGAGAGATCACCAGCCCGAATTACCCCAATCCATATCCTAAACTCTCCAACTGCCGTTACAGCATCCAGGTCGAAGAAGGCTTCATGGTCATCTTAGAATTTGTGGGGACTTTTGATGTAGAAGCCCACCCTGAAGTGCTGTGCCCCTACGACATCCTTAAGGTCAGCTGGACTTGTACCCTGGGTCCTTCTTCCTAATGGAAGAAACTCAACTCTTTGTTGAAAAGCAGTATATAAATGTTCTTAACACTAATAATACAGCACAGGTACCAAGAAGCAATTACAGATATTGCAACCCCATGCAGCCAGCCAGTTGCACTGTTCCTTTGAGAGGGGCCATAGCACTACAGCACACATTTTGCACGCAGAAGATTCCAGGATCAATCCTGGACTTACTTCTGAGTAAGCACGCCTAGGTCTGCTAACAAGATTTCTCAAGAGGCTTTTGTACACATGGTTATGAAACTAGATATTGCGGTTGAATGCGGCTGTTGCTTCAGGCTTTGTCCTGAAGCAACAACACCTGGCCAGTGTGTCTGGGCAGTTAAAGGAGTGAACAATTCCCTCGCGGTCTAGAACGCCTGCCAGAGTGGACAAGGCCCTTCTTGCTTGCAAGACCCCTCATGCAGGAGCTACAGGATGGGTGTGGCGGAGGGGTCAGGTGACTCCTGTCCCTTTGCACAATCAGCGTAAAGAGGGCAAAAGCAGCATGACAAAGGCAGCTGCTGGGTAAGAACAGAGTGAAAAACTGGCACCACAGACTAGAAAGGAGAAGCTGGGCAAGAGCAAGCCAAGAGCCACAGCACCTTGGGTGGCAAAAATGCAAGGAGACCTGATGCCGTCTGTTGTTTGTTTGCAAGGGTGCCCTCCCTGCACCTCTTTGCAGATACTGTGTTCCAAAAGACACTGCAAGCTTCCAGTGATCGCTCTCCAAAGGAAGCCAGGACCCGGGTAATGCAGTGCTCCTGGAACAACGCGCAACTCAGGGAAACGGGGCATGATTGTCATAGACTAACCATAGCCAAATTCAGTCTTCTGTTCAGAGTATTTTGTTAGCATGCTCCTTTAAAAAGATACTGATTTATTAGACAGGTTTGCATCTTGCACTTCAGACCAAAAAAAAAAAGCAACAATAAAAGGCCTTGAAGATCTACTTTTATGTGAGTAAAGTAGTAACCACAGGAGGGGTTGCATTGTAATATATAGCCCGATGTGAGGTTTATAGTTATTATCCTGAATCCAACAGGGTTTATGCTTCCTGCAGCTTCTCAGCAAATGGACCAATTCTGTCTGGAGCAAGGCAGGCTTTAAAACATGTTTTTGTTCAATTTCTGCAAGTAAGCCAAGACACGGGCAGGGGTCAAGGGAGATGGAGAAATGAGTGACAAGATTCATGCTGTTGCAGGAGTCAGGCACAAGGACGCTGCCAGCAGGCCCAGCAAAGCGGTGAGGTTTTCCTTTCGTTCTTTCAGGTGAAAACACCCAAGAAAGAATTTGGCCCATTCTGTGGGAACACTGTCCCTCCCAAAATCGAAACTCGCAGCCACTCTGTGGGGATCCAGTTCACCACAGACTTGTCTGGCATCCACACTGGGTGGAAGATCAGGTACAACACAACAGGTAGGCAGACTTTTAACAAAGAGTTGGGAATGGGCAGGTTCAGTAGAACCCAAGAGTAGGTGCAGCGTACTGCCTGACGGGACTGTAAACCAGGACTTCTATAGTCTGAATCCCACCTCTGCCATGAGCTCGTTAGGTGGCCTCAGGCAAGCTGCTCCCTCTTGGCCTCCGTCTTCCCCATCTGCAATATGGGGATACTACTATTTACTCACCTTGCAGGGTTATGTTAAGAATCCCATCAAGATACTACATATGAAACACTTCAAAGGTTTTGAAGCTCTACACAAATACTAAGTATTATTCAGTAGGTATAGCCACACTGCAGATTCAAAATGCCAAACTATGTGTTATGTTAAGCAATCATTCGCACTGACACCAGCATTCCTGCTACGCTGCGCACCCACGCAGCTCTCAACCAAGTTCCATGCAGCTCCGAGCTTGGTTGAACCAGAAGTCGGTGATGAGGTAATGACATCATTGCTGACTGGCAGGAAGATGCCTCCATGCCCTGCCTGGGGGTTTTCCAGAGGCAACTTTTTGCTCAGTGGGAAACAGAGTGCTGGAATTGCAGGGTTCTTGTTATGCTCTTCTTAAGAAGGGAAACGAGCAGGACAGCAATCATGCTATTGTAGGATTAGCAGCATCCGGAAGGATAGCCACTTCCCATGGTATGGTGCAGAAACAAAGGTCAGATGCCCAACACTAACAAGAGTTTGATTCTTCCACTTTCTTTCTTGCAGCTGTGCCATGCCCCAACCCTAAAGCGCCACCGCATGGCCAGATCCGTCCAGCGCAAGCAAGATATATTATGAAAGAATCCTACAGTCTCTCCTGCAGTACTGGCTATGTCCTCTTGGAAGTAGGTAAAACAACAGCGGCTTTTGTTTCCCTTTTGCACGTTACAGTCACCCTGTCCAGATGTACAGTATAGGGATGCATTTAATTCTAGACTAGCATGGGCCAAAGCAGTCATCCCACTGTCGTCCTCTCTCGTAAGACATCAGCATCCTCCAGCACCCATTTTGGGTTGGGGGAGCCAGATGTACAGGAGAGTCAAAAGCCTGCTCTTGTGTATATTCAGGATTGTGGTAGTATAAAACCATTTGTTAAAGCCTTTAAAAATATCTCCATATTAATCAAATATCGATGCTCCTGTGTTAGTAGACTACATTTAAAACACTGGGGCAGGAGTTGCAGGATAGTCCCCCCTAGTAGGGTGCACCCCCATCATTTAAGCATGAAAGAAAAAAGTGTTGTCCCCGAATCCCTGCCCTTAGTACAGATGGCTTGTTACATACTGTGTGACTGCCACATCTCTCTCTCTCATAAACTTATTTAACATCCACTTTACCCCAAAGAGAGAACCAAAGGACATCGCATTTTAAGTATTTATAGCGTTTTTGCTTCGTCAGAAAGTTTCTAAAAGTTATCCATCACTAGTGTATGCTGAACCAGATGAGATCACTGTCAACACACTGTGTTTTGCTATTAGCTATAGGAATGGGACCAGGTATCAGAAGGGATTTCCCATATGTGCTGGTGGTACTGAGAATTTACTTTTTATCATCATTGATACCAAGCGACCCACACACACTGTACTAAATATTCCCCCCCATCGGGGAACATCCATTTGGGCTGTCAGACCCGTGATTGTTTTCAAGGCAAAAATAAATGAATTTGTGTTTCCCTTGTTCCCTCCCACAGAACAAGCTGATTGTGAAATCCTTCACAGCGACGTGTCAAAAAGACGGCTCCTGGAACAAGGCAATGGCTCAGTGCATCAGTATGTCAATGCTAGCAAGTTTTTTGGGGGGTGGGGGTGGGAAAGGAAGGTCTTTGGATTGCCAATAGGCAGATGGATTACAATTTTAATTCATTTGTGTGGGGCTCCATATTTTGTTTGACAGAATGAGGTTCCCTCACAAAAAGTGTGGGTGGTAAAGCATATCTGAATCAGAGTGGTACAAAAATGGCTTTAGTTGGAATATTATTCTTGATAGGAGCACAGATCGAGGCACTCTGTTCTTATAGATGGGCAATTGAGATGACACCATGTTCAGAGTTACCATATTTTCCTTTGGCAGGGCCTCCTATGCTTTGAATGTATTTACCGTATTGGTCTGAGTATAAGACTCACTTTTTTCTCCTAATTTAAGGTTTTAAACTAGGGGTACGTCTTATAATCAGGCTGTTGCAATTTAATGCCAGTGATTTAATTAAATTTTTTTAATAGCATCAAACTTTAAGGGTGCGTCTTATAATCAGGTGCGTCTTATACCCGGGACAATACGGTATTTACTCGAGTTATATACTGCCTTTCTCCCCAAAGGGCACCCAAAGCTGACAGTGTTGATCATGACCATTTTTATTGTTGTTCAGTCGTTAAAAATCTGGATGTTATAGCTTGGTTTCCCCTCCCATTCGTCTCAAGCCCTGCCTTCTCCCACATGAACCGATCCATGAGTTAAGTAAGATCTACAGGGGAAGGCTCAAGTCCTCATTCCTGTAACACCAGAATTACACTTGGTTTAGGATCACCAGCTCAATGTACTGCCACTTTAAAACTGGGGGTGGGGTGGGGGAGATGTGGTAGCAGGGTAAAGTCCAGCAGCTGCTGCCCCAAAATGACCTGAGCTTAACCCTTAGCACCCATCCACTTCAGAAAAGCCACCTTAAGTTTCACAAGGAAAGGTTCAAACAGGGTTGGGTGGGAGGAGGCAGTAGGGGACAGAGGGCCCTAAAGGATGGGGAGCTGAGATTGCTGTCTCTCTCTCCCCTTCTTGGTTCAATCCCTGGCAGCTTCTCCAGGTAGGGTGTGAAAACACGGTCAGCAACCCTGAACTAGATGGGCCAAGGGTCTGACTTCCTACATACCTTCAGTTTCCTACATACCTCTCAGATTTCCTTAACCTACTATTGCAAACTCCTTTTAATTATTTCCCCACTGTTTTTCAGTTGTTGATTGTGGTCCAGCTGAGGAGACAGCAAATGGCACACTTACATACATCAAAGGAGCCAGCATTACCACCTACCAGGCTGCGATTAAATATACCTGCGAGAGCCCCTTCTATGCTCTGAAAGCAGAATATTCTGGTAAGAACATAAGAATGGTAAAAAGAATGCTTTATGGGATCCAATGATTTCAATCTCCTGAACTCTTGCTTGGAAGCAAGCCTCATAGATCTAAGAGTGGAAATTACTTCCAAATAAATGTGCACCAGATCGCACTGTTCCTTTGGCAAAAAGCTAAGCCCCTAAAATACAGATAGGGTGGGGTAAAACACAGATGTTGTTTACATGTCAGCAGCATATTGCACTGACTGGGTTACTGTGATGTCACAGAATGTCCGGTTTTGTATTGATGTAATGAATGCTCAGGCAGTGCGCTATAACCATAGCACATCAGTCTTGTGACAGACAGATTGGAGTTCAAATACCCTTCTCGGGTGTGAAGTGTATTCTCTCTCAGACTAAGTCACCTCACAGGGCTTGGGGGAGGGCAAAAATATTTATGCAACATTGAGCAAAGTGCATAATATAAATGGGAACGAATTATAGCTGTTTGGAGGGAAGGCAGGGGAAAGAACTTCCAACACCCTTGAAGAATGGAAAGCACTGTACGCTTAGAAAATGTGACAGAGATGGGATCTTGGGGGTGTGTGTGTTATACAGAAGCTGAGAAGAGCAAAGGAATGCCAGAAAGCAAAGGGCTAGATATTGAGTAAGCAGTCAGATTTGAGGGGCACACAGGTTTTTCCACTTTGTCATCTCAAGTGCTGAACTTTTATTTTAAACCAGGTAATTTTAAGTGTGCTCCTGATGGCTACTGGAGAGACTCCAAAGGAAAGAAAGCACCCCCTGTCTGCGAGCCAGGTAATGTAGGGAACTGCCACACCAACCAGATATGTGAGAATGGGGACCCAGGGTAACTTCACCCTTCTTTGTGCAAGTCGCCTGCAACGATGGCTGTTTATAACATTTGGCATGGATGATCATCCAAAGAGTGACCTGGGGCCGCTGCAGTAGAGGGGGGTGAATGTGAACTTGGCTCACAATGCAGAAGTGGCAGGTTTCAACCCATTACTTCCATGCTGCAGCCCAGATTAAAATCTCTCGCATACAGACTGCCAAAGCCACTGTGGGCCACCGAGGGAAAACATGCACGCCCAATTTGCCTGGTGAAACCTTCCTCTCCATTGCCACTGCAGAGGGAGCTATCTGAATCAGGGAAACAGTAGGGCGCCAAGGATTCAAACCCTCATCATCCCGATCTGCTTTTTCAGACAGAAATAGACTGGTCAACCCCATCGCAGAACTCCTGCATAACATCTAGCTTGAGCCCCAAACTGCTCACCTAATCTCTCCCCTCTTCATTTGCAATGCTCTCTCTGAGAACTTTTAAACTACCTCAACATTACATACTCCTACTCATCCCCTTACATAATCAAGGTCTTATAGCTGTAGTTTTTGATCACTAAATACAAATGACTGAGAAAATGGTGTGGACGGGAGATTTCCCTTTAACTCAACAGGAACGTCACCGAGAACTCCTCATTGAAACTTTGGGCCTGGAACTCCAATAGACAGTTCCCCCCCTTCTGGATACTCACAAGCCTGGTGAAAGACAGCCTGTTCAGGCAAACTTTCAAGAGGGGTTAATGCTACCACCAACTGATGGGCATGGCATGCTGCTGCTGTCACCAATGGAATCTGGCACTATCCCTTTAACTTTTATGCTTTCCTTAGATTCTTGTTTCAGAGATTGTGCTTTGAACTTGAATGTGGCTTTGAGAGCTAATGGCCAAGAGCAGCTATTTTTAGAGGTTGCATGTATAGATGCTGCTGCCCCAGTCAGCAACAAGGCTCTCAATCCATTCAGCTTTTTCACAATGAAAGTCACCGATCCTTAAGGGGGAACTGTGGCCTTACTGTCAACATCTTAGTCAAAGTTTCCTGGTGACCAAGTAATAGCTCCATCTGAAACAGAGACTTCTAGGGGATAGTATAATACAACACAACTTATTTTAAAGTACTCTATCAAGGGCACAACAAAATATTTCCTTGTTGCTAGGGCATCCAGTTTTGTACTTCCCTGCAGATATTCTGAAGCAACACAGTTCTGCTGGAAGAGCTCCAGAAATTTGATCACTGCAAGAGTACATTGCCTTTGTAATTTTTTTCAAAGAACTAGGCAGCATCAAGCTCAGCAGAAGCACACTGAGAAATTTGCCAACGGGTACATCTTTAACATTTAGGTGACTGGCTTTTCTAATCACTGCCTGACAGTATGTAGTTCATGTTACATTAAGGCTAAAATCCTATGCAAATATACCTGGGAGTAAGTCCTACTGAACTCGGTGGGGCTTACTTCTGAGTAAATATTGCTTAAAGGTAAAGGTGACCCCTGACAATTAAGTCCAGTCGTGTCCGACTCTAGGGTGTGGTGCTCATCCCCGTTTCAAAGCCGAAGAGCCAGCGTTGTCCGAAGACGCCTCCGTGGTCATGTGGCCGGCGTGACTTTCCTTGCCGCAGCACGTAGCATGCAGCTGGAACACGGAGCGCTGTTTACCTTCCCGCAAGCGGTACCTATTTATCTACTCACATTAACATGCTTTGGAACTGCTAAGTTGGCAGGAGCTGGCCAAGCAACGAGAGCTCACCCCGTTGCAGATTTTTGACCCAGTTTTTTTTAATTTTTATACATCTGTTTAACTACTGCAACTCTTCATTGTTGCTGAAAAGCAGTATAATTATACTTCATTTAATTAAACGTCTATTAAGTTGTAAAGTAGAAATGTGGCAGAAAACACTTGAAGAAATTTAAACTTGATTTTAACTGAATTAAATGGGGTGTGGATAATGGGGGTGGTCACAACAAAACTGCACTTCAACATTTACCACTACTGAGTAAACGTATTTTACTAGCCAGTTCTTGAACCTCTCATTTCCATGAGGATGTAACTTCTTGATATTGCTGAAAAGCGGCACGTAAACATTTGTAATAAAAATAATGAAGGTACATGTGAGATTGGCCAGAGGCGGCCAAGCCACTTAGGTTGTAGCAGTTCATATTGTAGCCAGAAGGCTAGATTATTACTTGAATACTTACTGAAAAAGTAACAAGTCCCCAGCCCAGGGGGACTGGGCTGTCTTCCATTCCAAGTCTTCCATTCCAGGGAATGGAAGCGTAAACAAGCCTTCTCCCAAAGGTGCTAGTTTCCTAAATATTTCCTAAATCTTTCATAGAGAACTCTCACATGAACCCCACGTACAGTCTCTAGTTTTACAGCGGAGGTGCAGTTTGCCAAGTCTACATTATGACCAGGTTAGAAGCAACTGCTTGGCAAAGAAATACTGAGAGCAGGGAAGACACAAGCAAAGGTCCCACACCCATATCCAACACGGCTCACTTGCAAACTCCTCTGGCCACAGCTAATGCTTCCCCCCCATTCCACTTTGGTTTGCAACTGATGCCTCAGAAGACTGAGGGGTGTGGCTGATCCCCCTGTCTGTAATTAAGATCCTGATCTCTGAGTTATATGGCACAGTAGCCCTGAGACTGAGCTGCAAATCAGGATTTCCCAAGTTTGAATCTCACCTGTCATGAACTCGCTACCTGGCCATGACAAGCCGCTCCCTCTCAAACTCAATCTTTCCTAGTTGCATTATGAAGATAATACCTATCTTATAGGTTAGTTGTCAGAACTGTATCAAGCTAATACATGTACAGCACTTTGCACTCAAATTGCTGTGGTCTCTCCTCACCCATTTTCTTCACTAAAAAGGGGAGGACAGACTTAAAAAAATAATTTTTAGCACCCCAGCCCTAGTACTGGTAAGCAAAAACTCACATTGTGCAGGATTTCAGATCTACAAGCTTTTATAACAACTGAAAACTCCAAAGCTACACCACAGATTGAGAAAAAACTAGTCTTGCAACAGCTTGAAGGCTAGCAAATACATTGTGGCATAAACTTTCATTTCATAAAACTTACACAATAGATTTGGTTGACTTAAGTGGGCACGTGATCATTTTTGCTCTATGGACAAAACATGGCTACTCCTGGTAGAATCTGTCACATTAAAAAAGGGGATGCTGCTATAGAAGTATAGGGTATGCATCCACATGATTTAGGACTGGATTGAATGCAGATGGAGCACACAGTACAGTGCTTGGGTATTTCAAGTCAGTCCAATACTCTCTGCACGTAATAAACTGGGCAGGTCAGGGAGAAGTTTGAGTTAGGGCTCTTCTGCCTGATTAGCTAGCTTTCTACAAGCAGGGAACTGGATACATGAGAGTGGTTTCCCCTCCCCATTATCACCCTGAGGATCAGGCTACCAGTCTACAATTCTCCTCACTTCAATTTGGAGCACACATTGTAACTTCACAGAATTCAAGAGGATTCATTACATTGAAGTCATGTTTCTTCAATGAAAGCTTAACAACACAACAATCCTCTCCCTTCTTTGCTAGTGTGTGGAGTCCAAACGACAAGCACTTTGAAGCGTATATTTGGTGGAGATGAGGCACAGCCTGGACAATTCCCATGGCAAGTTCTGATAGCCAATGGACAAGCAACAGGGGGTGGTGCTCTTTTGTACGATAACTGGGTTTTAACAGCAGCACACGTCCTCAATGATCCAGCAGATGCACCCTCCCTGATGCTGAAAATGGGGCTTCTGGATAAACGAAGCCCTCATTACCACCAAGCCTGGGCAGAATCTGCTTTTGTTCACCGAGGTTTCACCAATGACGGCATCAACTTCAACAACGACATTGCTTTGATTAAACTAAAACACAAAGTTCCCATTAATGCAAATGTCACACCCATTTGCTTGCCAGGAGAAGACAGCAGATTCCATGTGAACACAAGTGATATTGGAGCAGTAGCTGGCTGGGGGAAAACGGAGAGGAGGCGACAGTCCCGTGTCCTGATGTACACAGAGCTAGATGTTGTCGATTCCAAAACATGTAAAGCTGCATATGCAAACAAGAGTCTGAGTGGAAAGCCACTCAATGTGACAGAAAACATGATCTGTGCTGGATACGAAAAAGGGGGGAAAGATTCTTGTAGCGGAGACAGCGGTGGGCCCTTAGTCTTTTTTGACACCCAGACTAGGAAGTGGTTTGTGGGAGGCATCGTGTCCTGGGGGTTGCAGTGTGGCTCTGCACATCAGTATGGTGTGTACACTAAAGTGATTAACTACCTGCCATGGATTAGAGACATCATTGAGCGCAATTCTTGACTATGATTCTTACTCTTGTTTCAATAAAACAATGCTCAGTCTTCCCCATTTGACACTCAAGAGCACAAATGAGCTTTCCGTGTCTTCAATTCTAGGTATACTTACTTGGGCAGTCCCATCACACCAACTCATGTCTGAGCAAATGTGATAGGAATCTGGCTGCATAAAACGTCTTGACTACACAACGTACAGCCCACCCCATCCATGCAGACATGTTTACCAAAAGCCAAATCCCGCTGAGGGCAATGGGAATTACTCCCCCGTGGGTGGAAGTCATTGTTATTGTATGCTATCTCTGGGCAGCAGGAGAGGCAGGACACAAAACATTGTAGTCTTAAAGCGATATGGGTGAAATTGGGTATCCTGCTATCCGCCCCTTTTGCACCTGGGTTCTGTGGGGGGGGGGGACAATTGAACAGCTGGCCTTTTGAGTTTTGTTTCCTCCGTATTGCAATGGGGAATCAGTCACAAGCTCTCCCCCCCCCCATTTAGATGCTACTGAAACACTGTACACCTCCTCTTGGGGGTTACTCCCCCTCTCTCTTGTTCCACTGTACAACAATTTCAAACAGATTTTTATTTGAGATTGGGAAGAGGAATGTCACGCATCTCAACAGAAAGTAATGCAAGACATGCCCCAATTGTTACAGCAGCTAGCCACCCAGGACTACATGTTTTACCCAGGAGGTGGTAAAACTGATCTAAGCCCCTCAATTCGCTTGCCTGTTTCCCCCAATGAGATGCATCAAGACTCAAGGCTGCCACTGAACCCCTTTCCAGGACTGTTTCCATTCTGATCCCAAACTGTGGACCCTGGACCTAGATGAATGTGTTTCCTTCTGCAACCAATTTCAGAGGCCGTCTTGACCAGCTAGAGCAGAGGTTCTCAACCTGTGGTACGGGTACCCCTAGGGGTACGCGGACCTCTTGCGGGGGGTATGCCAAGCCCTGCCCCTTATCTGCATCATCAGCAGCTAATTAAGTGTTAATTAACATGGGTTTTAAATTGTAATTATTTTCGGAGCCCTTCTGTCTCTGATTTTGGTTTGGGGCTTATTTTTGTACTTTGGAAAATGTACTTTGGTGGGGTGGGGGAGGGATGAGCTGTTTTGGGGAAGTGTGACTTGGAGAAAAAAAGAGATCTGTGTGTGTGTGTGTGTGTGTGTGTGTGTGTGTGTGTGAGACTCACTCACACTCATAGTTAAATAAGACATTTTTTCACATTTAAAATTGTTTTAGTACTTTAACAATTAATTACCTAATTAATTAATTGATTAATCCAATTAATTAGCAGTTAATTAGCAGGGGGTACTTCAGAAAATTGGACCGTGATAGGGGGTACCCGAGCCTCCAATGGTTGAGAACCCCTGAGCTAGAGCCAAGCTGTTGGTAAGTGTACTCTCGAGAAGCAGTTCTCGGAACTCACACTAACACAGAGAAAACTACAGCACTCACTGAACTTCCCTACAAGCTTACTACCAAGGTAGGATTCTTTCAGGCCAGCCACACACCTCCTGTTCTTACAAGCAGGCAGTACTGACAGCCAAAAAACCCACAGACATATGCTGCTCAAAGGAATAGGACAAGACCCCCAGAGAGGTGCTGTTCAATCAGAGGCAACTTCACAACTGCCGGGACCAAAGAGCTCCAAGACTCAATCACACCCACACACATTTGGACCACAAGAGGAAATTATCAACATTACATCTATTTGAATAGCATAGCCTCAGTAATTAAGAGATGCTCAGCAGGTAGCCAAAAACACAACACACATTTGCTCATATCGGGCCTTTGTTAAATTACTAAACCATTTTCTACTAAATGAAGCTCATTAGCAAGATAATCCTTCTAGCAGCGTTAAACTGACTGTGTTCCTTATTTTCCACTTTAAATCACATTAGCGTGATCGATGCAGGTCTATGGAAAGTCAAAGCAAAACAAGACTCCAGACACTCTGGTTATGAGAACACCTTTTATTAAACTCACTTTAAAAGGGAAAAATTGTTTTTAAAAAACTATGAATAATGTTTGAAAACATTTCTAACACTCTGGGGTTTGAGGGAGGGGAGGTTGGAAACCTTACTGCTCTAGCAGCATTTAAGCATCACAGAAAATGCCCCCCCCCCAAAAAAAAGGTAGCCCTAGGCTTTTTCACAAACAACAAGTTGAAACAAGTTACTGAAACCATGCTAGCGAGGAATAAAACTTACCCTCAAGATCCTTCCTGGGATGACAGTTTAGCCTTTGGAGGTCCAAGAATACCATTATAAGTGATGCTCAGCCACGGTAGCTGGCATTAGGGCAAGTGCTAAAATGCAATGCATCCGATTTAGGTGCAGAAAAGGTTAAGCAACTTATTACGAGAGCAGATGCTCTCTGGAATATAGTCACAGATTTGTTTTACACTGAGAACCAGATACAGAAGTGGATTTTAGTATTAAGACAGCAATGCAGGTAGAAGCACCCAACAACAAAAATGTAAGCATCTACAGGTGTCAGTGGCTTCTTAGGAAGATACAGGACACCAGTTCAAGGGGGTTCATTGACTGCTTTCACAGTCTGCAAAGTGGAAGCTGCAGTAAACAGTGGGGTGACCACAATGGTGTTAACATAGTAAACAACTCTTTAGCACTAATTGCGCTGATCCTGCTATTTCACACAAGTAAACCTAACATTTTTCTTTAAGACTAGGTACAATTATTCTACCAATTGGCATTTATTTTTAAGGGGGCTAATATTTGGTTAAGCTGTTGTCTCCATGCGAAAATCAACCAAGCCTCAGGCTCTTGCCTCCAACATTCGCTACCTAGAGGGAAGTGATGACCAGGGATGGGGTACCTCATTTGGCAGAACCGGATTTCAGATGTGTATATCACCAAATCCTACACAGTCAGGACTGGAGTCAAGCTATATCATCTACCATAAATGAAACAGGCAAAATTAAAAAGAGCAAAGAAATTTTACAGCAGCTTTCTTCCAACAGAGATAAAACTGCTATGAACTCTTTGCATGGGGCGGGGGGGGGGGGGCAGCTGTCAAACACACACGCATATTACTTAAATCAGTTTTATTTAAGAATTTCCTACATTGACAAATCTTATAAAAAGCATCCAAACACAGAACTGCAGCAAACAGCATTCATATGGATATCTTACAGACAGAAAACTTCCACCCAAGGGAACCCCCGAGCTCAGGGGTGAGCTTTGCTACAAAAAAAGACTGCACACAAAGCACACCGCGAGCTGGACGGTTCCCCATCAAAAGCCCCACCTTCAATTCACGTTACCACACTTACAAGATCATTAAACAGAAAAAAAACACACACCATACAGCATTCACAGCAGAGTTGACAAAGGAGGAAAAAAAAAATACAGATATTCATTTCACTTAACACATTCAACTAATTGGTTAACTAGGTAAAAAAGCCCCCCACTTAAGTTCTTCCAGATCGGGATGTCCTTTGAATGCAAGGGGGGAAAAAACCCATCACTCGTACGTCCGCTCCCATTGCTCTCCGCACACTCTCTCACCAAAGCCACAGGATCGAGGGACATCGCACCAAGGAAAAAAAAATAAAAAAAATTCTCAATGCACCACCAGGTCTCTCTCTGCATGCGCCTCCTCTTTTGTTCTCGCACATACCAAGCCCTCACATGCCTCGGCACCACAATCCAATCCCACACCAGGTTTTCAAAAAAAAGTTCAGACAAGCCTTCTGGTTCCATCATCTCACAGCCTTGCGTTCATAGCGTTGAATACGAACTCCATGAAATAAAAGAGTAGCGGATAAAAATGGAACACCCACCGTCTTAAGACGTAGCATGTGCAGTGTGATGAAGGAGTCTTGGATGAGAAAGCATGGAGACAGGAGGATTTCCTAAGGCAGGTTTGTGTGTGTGTGTGTGTGTGTGTGTGTGTGTGTGTGTGTGTGTTTTAAAACTGCACTGCTTGTCAATGAAGTGCTTCTTCCATACACATTTGAAATGAGATGAACTGCAAGGATTAAATGAGGTCTTCATACCGTACTTTAGTATGAGGAGGGGAGACAGTGTTAAAAGGAAAAAAAGCCGACACCAACATTGCATTCTCCACACAGGACATTTGGGGGGAGGGGGAGGGAGAGAAAGAGAGAGAGAAATTCTTATGGCGGGGGAACAAAATTAAATTTTTAAAAAGAAAAAACTTACAAGGAAAAAAGGATGCAGTTTCTGAAAAATGGCTTCCATTTTTGAAACATGCAGAGATCTCAGCTGACTAGGAAATGAGCAATCAATTTTTTTACGATTCCTATCAAACTGCAGCGCGTTCGTTTACCCATCAGGCAAACAGCAGTTCACTTCCAAGCACTCAAATATCCCAACTCATGTATTCCAACTCATTGTAACAACCTATAAAACTCCACTTAACCTTCTTTTTTTTCCTTCTTCCCACCCCTTACAAAACAAAAAAGTGTCAAAAATACTGTTGAAATATACTACACGCTGAACAGATTGATTTTGGATTTTTTTTAAGTATATGTATCTTATAATATACTTACCAGGAGCTCTAGAAAAAAAAAATCTGATTTCCCCACCACAGAGTCAATATTGGGTTCTCTACATTCCCCAGCCAGATGATTTGGAATCCATGCTTGAGCCAAACCCGCCATTAAACCCACTGCTAGAGCCTGCGTTTGAGGAGCCCCACCCTATTGCCGCACCAGAGTTAGAGCCCCCATAAGAATTGCTCCCTGAACTGAAAGCCTGGTTCTGCTCCCGCTGCAAGTTGCCTTGGGGTGGGTTGTTCCCCGATGGCCCAGACTGATTCTGCTGGTTGGCTAGCATGCCCATCATCCCCCAACTGCTTTGAAGCGCAGCCTGGGCTGCCGCCATCATGGCCGGGTTGATGCTAAAAGCGCCAAAGTTCATCCCACCACCCATGTTACTGCCCTGGTTGCTCCCCAACCCTCCACCACCCCCTCCTCCCCCCCTGTTAGGAAATCCACCCTGATTCCCAAAGCCTCCTGGATTACCACCAAATCTTCCACCTCTTTCTAGTTGTCTACTGCTATTATGCTTAGGTTCAGCATTGGATATATGGACGCTGATTCCTTTTATGATCAAGTCCTCGCCACAAAGGGACTGGGCAACCTATAAGAAATAAGGTATGTAGATTAAAGTTACTCATACAGTAAACACAAGCTTCAAACAGCAGTGACACACAACTCTAGAGGGATTAACTTGTGTACCACCTCTTATAAGCATTATTGCTCCCTACACTGCAGTTGGGAATTCAGTTCTGCTAAAGATGGACAATTTTGCCGGCAATGTACCTCACACTGTTCCTGCTTAATATGAACAGCCATTTAGACCCTACAGAAACTTATTCCTCACATATGCTTTAGTTCAGATTTCCAGAATTAAAAATACAGTAGGGCCCCAGTATTCGCGGGGGATAGGTTCCTGCCCACCCCGTGGAACCTGTGGATAGGGGGGGAAGGCTATCCCCCACAGCCCCCCCACGCCCATTACCTTATTTATGCTGGTATCGCAGGCGCCAAGCAAGCACAAGTCTTCCTTAAAACAAAACGCTATAAGCAGCAGAGCGCAGCTGCTGCTTGTATCACATCATCTGAATGCTTATAGCAAGCAGTCTCAGTGCTAGAGAGGCTCCAAACGTTAAAAGGAACTTCCTGTTAATGTCTGAAGTTTCTCTAGCACAGAGGCTGCTTGCTATAAGCATTCAGACGATGTGCTATGAGCAGCATGCTGCTGCTGATACCATTTTGTTTAAGGAAGACCCATGCTTTCTCCAGCAATACCAGTATAAATAAGGTAATGGGTGAGGGGGGAAGGGATGGATCCCGGATCTGCAGATACATCCCCCCCGTATATACAAAGCTGTTGCTTAACACAAACACCATTTCACAGATTTATATAGATTACTTGGACAGGGCAGGCCCACTTATGAGGTCAACTGAGTCATCTCAGGCAAAGGACTACCATGCACTGCCGGACTCCACCACTCCTCCTCACATGACCTGGATTTGAGAAGAGGAAGAACAGAACAGAGCAGGAGAGAAGAGTGGTGAGCCAGAGCACTCTCCTCTCCCCCACTCCGTTCTTCTCTTCCTTTTCAAATCCAGATACCGTGAGGAGTGGAGAAAGCAACTGGCGTGGTGCTGGGTAAGGGGGAAGCATTTGGCCTGGCAAAGGATGTGTGATATCTTTGCTCTGCCTCAAGCACCAGGGTATTGGGTGCCAGTCTTTCAGTTAGATTCCTGCCTTGTGCAGGCCTGTAAAAAGTCATTTGCCTACAGCAAGTAAGAACTGCTTCCAGGTGGCCAGACAGAAAAACAATTCTAAAAACTAGGAGAGTTGACCCCACCCCCTTCATTTCAAGCAGTCTATGCAGGGACCATTTGTAGGACTGGCATATGTAGGCAGGCTAGTTAAAAAAATGTGGTCTAATAATTTTTCTGAACTTATTTGCAAAGCTTGCCATACACGGAGTTGCTTTTTTTTTTTAACACAGTGAAGGGAAATGTAGTTAAGCCCTGAAGATGTTTAGCTGCACTATTAAGGCAACAGGATGGTGTAGTGGTTTGGGAGTCAGACTTAGACCTGGAAGATCCAGGTTCAAATCCCTGCTTAGCCACGAAGCTTCCTGGGTGACCTTGGGCCAGTCACTATCTCTCAGCCCCACCTACCTCACAGGGTTGTTGTGAGGACAAAAAGGAGGGGAGGAAATATGTACACCACTCTGAGCTCCTTGGAGGAAGGGCGGTATAAAAATGTGAAAAATAAATAAACAGGCACACAGAATGCTCTAAGGTGAAGTTTTCCTGGATCAAATCCCAGCTTAGAGTGAAAGCAATCGTGTTCCCAAGAGGAGCAATACTGACAGGGCTGCGATTATAGTACAGTGATGCCTTGCAAGACGAACGCCTCGCGCAACGAAAAACTCGCAAGACGTAAGCGTTTTGCGAGTTTTTTGGTGTATCATAAGACGAATTTTCTTGCGGAAAAAAACACCTTGCGAGGCATCACTGCACATCAGCTTACCCCCTCCCCGTGCCGGACGCCTCAGAGCCTCCGGAGGATCCTCCGGAGGCCTTGGAGTAGAGGCGGGGAAAGGGTGGAGCCGGAGAAAGCCCTGGATCGTCCACCTCGACCGGCGGCCAGGTCTTTCTGAAGAAGGCCCACGGCGTCGTTGCCCTATTTATCCTTTTTTAGCGCATGCGCAGAGCGTTTCAGAAATGTTCTGCGCATGCGCTAAAAAAAGGATAAATAGGGCAACGACGCCGTGGGCCTTCTTCAGAAAGACCTGGCCGCCGGTCGAGGTGGACGATCCAGGGTTTTCTCCGGCTCCGAGGGAGAAGGCCTCGGAGCGCCCGCCCGCGTCACCGGGCGGGCGCGCAGGCAAGCCGGGTCGCCCCGCTCCCCCGGAGTGGCCGGATTTGAAAGACGAAATAATTCGTAAGACGACAAGACTCGCAGAATGAATTAATTTCGTCTTGCGTGGTACCACTGTATATGGAACTGCCTGAAATTACCACCTGGGACACCCATAGGAAGCTTCCCCACTGGCTTCCTTCAAATTCCTTCTCAAAACCCACCTTTTCCACAAAGCCTTTGGCACCATACCATAAGTCCTCATTCCCTATGACAACTAAGCTTAAGTGCTACTGAAACAAATGCTTGTGCTTCCCATTTGCCCTTACCTCCACCCCCCTTGTCTCACTTGTGTCAATATCCTGACTGTAAGCCCTCGAGGGAGGGATCTGTCTTTTCTCTCTACGTAAGCGCCATGCACATGGATGGTGCTGAACACACAGTTGTTCTCTCTCAAAGACCAATTGAATTTACTTGTTTTTTTTTACTTAAACACAATAAATGGCAGACAGAAACTTAACCCCCCAAAAAACAAACGAACAAAAAAACACCTTAGCAACAAGGTGCCCCGTGTGTCAGGAATAACTAGGGTACTTTGGATGGGTACCTGATCATCAGCAAACGTAACAAAGGCAAATGCTCTGAAAGGTTTGGGGATGAAGACATCAACCACTTCTCCATACTGCGAAAAAAACTGACGGAGCTCATCGGCAGTCATGTCTTCAGTGCAACGCCCAACAAACACCTTCCTGCTACGCAAAGGCTCGTCTGGACTTTGCTGGTGCCAATGCAGAACAAAAGACTTCTGTTAATGCAAAGCTCCTTTTTGTGTAGCATTCACAATAACCAACCTACTGAAGACATACTTACACACACACACACACACACACACACACACACACACACACACACACACACACACACACACACACACACACACAAAAGAAAGCAAATACAGATTTCCCCAGTGGAAACTAACCCTGGAAGCCATTCCAGATTTTGTGTCCCCTGAAATGTAGTGTGACATGGGATTAGAAATGGAGCAACAGACTAGCTAACTGAAAAAATGGAAACCTTTCTACTGTGGATGCTAGTAGTGTGGTTTTGTGAGGTAAGAAAACATTGAACAGAACCTGTATTAAACTTAGAACATTTTCTACAAGTATGCATTCGGGGGGGGGAGGGGGGAAGAGTGCAAGGAGAATGTTATTTCAAGTGTTTCACCCAAACAATGTGCTACGCTAGCTGAAAAGCATGCTTCCTTGGAAGTTCAGAACAGTGAGCAAGCGGTTGGCACCTAGAGAGCTTCTTCAGGTGTGAGAAAGGAGACTAGTTTGCTTGTTTCTTTGAACAGTAGCCCTCCATACTACAGGTGTCCCCCCTCCGGGGCTAAACCCTCAGTGAAGAAACTGTTGTAAAGTGAATCTGTCTTTAAGTGAGTCCACAGCACTATCTAGTGGCCAATTTTGGTATAGCATGTATAGCCTACATAATGTAATGCAATACGGTACAATTATAATAGAGAATGAATGGTAAATACTTTTAAAATCCCCAGCCCAACAGCTGTTTGGAGCTAGATTAGTGCTTTGATATTTAGCTCCTAACAGCTGATAGGCTGGGGATTTAAAAAGACAGCTGGAGTATTTGCTATTAATTCTCTATTACAACTGCACTGTATGGTGGAGCCAGGATGGTGTAGTGGTTTGGGAGTCAGACTTAGACCTGGAAGACCCAGGTTCAAATCCACGCTTAGCCATGAAGCTTCCTGGGTGACCTTGGGCCAGTCACTATCTCTCAGCCCCACCTACCTCACAGGGTTGTTGTGAGGACAAAAAGGAGGGGAGGAAATATGTACACCACTCTGAGCTCCTTGGAGGAAGGGCGGTATAAAAATGTGAAAAATAATATAAATAAAATAAATAAATATTACATTGACTTAACTGTGCTTTTAAAGTGGCAGCAACCTTTTGTCAGGTACTGTACTGGGGGACCACCACCATTGTATATGCAGATCGTCGTAAAACAAACCGTCGTTAACCGGGGGACACCTGTATATCACAATCTTCTTTTCAATGTCCCCTCAGTTTCAACAGTGGCTTAACATATGGCACAAGGGGGTGCTGTCTGACAATGCTCTGGATAAGAGCCATTTAACTTGGCTGCAGCAGAGAAAGAGGCAAGGCAGCCAGGCCCTCCTTTGTTGGCTCAGCTGTGACCCACTGCCACTTGGCTTCTCCACCCAAACAAGTATCTCATGCATTAGCCGTAGTACCCAAACACATTTATTTTCTTCTTCTTCCCTCCCAGACTATTGTATTAGTTAAATGGTAAGCCATTATTTTAAACTGCAGATACAACCAAAGAAAGTCTCCTCTAGAATCAATTAGGACACTTTGATAGAGAATTTGGCTTACGTACTGTACTTACAAAGTCTAGAACAAAGTTACACAAAGTACCTTAGAATTTGGGAGTTTGCAGTCGCACCATCTTCCATCTATCATGTGTCGCTGAGACATGACTTTCACCTGGGTTTCATAATCCGTAAACCTTACAAAACCAAACCCCTTTGAGTGGCCAGTTTTGATGTCCTTCTTAACCTAGGGTTGGGAGAAGAGATTAGGTGGCTAGAACAGCATGGAAGCACACTGGAATTTATGTACTGATTAACACACAACTGCTTCACAGATCAATTTCGATGAAGTGCAAAACCGTTTCGCATTAAGCGGAAACTTTCACACTGCTTTAAATGGGCCTTTCCTGCCTATATACGGTAATGACAATGATTAAAACAAAAAGTGAATTAGAACACACAAGCATCTACAAACAAGAAAAATTAAGATTTCGTAGCCGTAACAAATGTGTAAAGTTTAGAATTCTGGCAAGCAAGACCCAAGCTATTTACTTTTACCTCCACATTGCAGCCATGTTGGGCTGCGGCACTGAAGTACAGAACATTTCACCCTTTGCCTCCATGTTGTATCCCCACTGAAAATCCCATCCCCAAAACAGTGAGCTAGCCCATTGTAATACAAGGAAATCTAAGAGTCAACGAGTCCTTTCAGAGCTGAAGTAGAGGATTAAATATTGTCTATCTTGGTGTCACAACCCCAATCCAAACCAAAGCCCTACAACGGCTGCTGTGTGCAATGGCTGTTGCACAGAGGTAAAAGTAGGACCTGAACTACAGCATCACCTGATGAACTGAGCATATAGTTTGGGTCTAACTTCAGACTTTTATTCGAAAGTAAAAGTGACTCTCAGCTGAGCAATCTCAGCCACAAATATGCAAAGGTGAGAAATAGGTCATGTGCATCAAATTGAATCCAAATGACCCAGTCCAAGACCAACAGGCAGATAAACACAACCCTATACACACACACCAGGAAGTTAAGTCCCTCTCAACCCAACAGGACCTACTTCTGAGGAGACCTGCCTACGATTGCACTAAGGCCCTGATTTGAACCTCACATGCAGCATATTTAGATTCCAGATAAGCTTCAAAAGTAGCCTTACCAGATCCAAACTGGGACAGAGTGCCTAGACCTTTAGGAGAAGGAATGTGGAGAAGGAAAGGACCTTTAGGAGAAGGAATGTAGCTTTAACAAGCTACACCTGCCCACATTCCTTCTCCTAAAGGTCTAGCACTCTGTCACGGTTGGAGATCTGGTAAGCCTATGCAAAAGACATGGTGCACATTGACAACAAATGAAAGGTGACCAATGGCAAGAAGAATGCATGTTTGCTCCTATAATTTCACTGTTGTTAAAGCGGGGTATTGAGCATGTGATTTACCACTGCACTCTGCAGTAGTAATTGCACTTCTAAGATCTGGCTAAACAGGGATCACCTACGAGCAGGAAGCAGTTAATCTTCTCAGCAAGATGAGGAGCAATTAAGACAAGAATGGGGGGGGGGGGAGTACAGTATGTATGGAAAAGGATTGGCCACTGAACCACTGATAAAATTTAGAGGCCCAATAGCTCCCAGAAAAGAAAGCCAGATACCTGCACCATGAGAACCTCTCCAAATGTGCTGAAATACTCCTTTAGATCTTGTTCTGTTGTTTTCCATGGAAGACCCAAAACTATCAGATCAGAGGTTTTCTGCACTGCTCGTTTCACTTTAACAGCTGATGAGGCATCCGTTTCATCCATTTTCCGCTTGTTGTCTGAAAAGAGATATGCCCATAAGCACAAAGTACAGCAATACCTTGACTTTACTCCTTCGCTCTTTTAGCCATTTTCAATTATCATCACATTTCAAATTTAGTCCACGTGCTTTCTTCTTTCATCCGATGTTCTCGTTTCTTCTTTTATTTTTGTTTATTTAGGTTTTGCATGCATTATATATAGTTACTGTATTTACATTTTTTACGGGTCAAAATAAATGTGCAAGCTTACTAAGGCCCTACTTTGACATTCTTGACTTTCATCCAAGCTCTGGTCCCTAACCAGATGAAAGTCCAAGGTATTGCTATAAGCATTCCTATTATCCACAAATGAAACCATTTTTGGAGCAGCTCATCTTACAGCTACGTGCAGTCCAATCCTACATTTACTCAGAAGTAAATTAAGAACATAAGACGAGCCCTGCTGGATCAGACCAAAGGCCCATCTAGTCTAGCTTCCTGTATCACACAGTGGCCCCACCAGATGCCTCAGGGAGCACACAGCCAACAAGATAACCTGTTTCCTGCTGCCACTCCCCTGCACCTGGCACAGAGAAAACCTACTTTTAAAGCCAGGAGGTTGCTTATGGCTTGTAACCTGTGATGGTCTTTTCCTCCATGAATCTGTCCAAACCCCTTTTAAATTCCAGTGTGTTTACTCAAAGATAAGCATGCACAGGATTAGAGAGTCTTACAGTGCAAACAGTTGCAGAGTCACAAGTCAACCCCACTGCATTTGGTGGGTCTTACTTCCTAGTGTGTTGAGCATTAGAACCTCGTGTCGTATTTCCTATGGAGTTAAGGCACTAACTGCTACTTCTGCATTTTAAGAGAGTTTATCTGAATCCTCAGGACATTACCCATCCCATTTAAAACCAAGAATAACATAAACAATTTAGTCCATCAGCTCAGAACTGGGATGAAACCAGATGCTTGGTTGCCTGGCAATTTGATTCTGACTCACAAGAACCCCCTTGCTGGATCAAGCCAAAGGCCCATCTAGCCCAGGTTCCTGTATCTCACAGTAGCCCCACCAGACGCCTCTGGGAGCACACAAGACAACAAGATATTTGTATCCTGTAGCCACTCCCTTGCACCTGGAATACAGAGATAGCCTCTCTCTAAAACCAAGAGGTTGCAGACAAGTCATCATGACTTGTAACTTGTGATGGAATTTTCCACCATAGATCTTCCCAATCCCTTTAAAGGCATATAGGCCAGGTGGCATTACAACACCCTGTCGCAAGGCGTTCCACAGGAGAATTAAGTTCTAAGTAACCTTCTTACCACTCCTAGAAGTTCAGAACTCTTGATCAAAAACAAAACACAGAACTTGCCAGCTACAGATTTCTATATTTAGACAAGAAACTATGATTTTAAAATATAACAGAAATGAACTGAAGCACACACCTTTGGGATAATTCACAACATAGACCAGATTTCCCCAGCCATTATCCGGTGCATGCAAAATTCCTTCCACTAATCGGACTCCTCTCATGCACTGAGACACAGGATTTCTGTAGCGCAGACCACATGCCCCTGGGAACTGAGCGGTTACTGTGGAGAGCAACACAGTTCCATCATCCTCTGAGGGGATCTCAATGGGTTCCTCATTCTCATCTTCGGTAACCCGGATATATTCCGACATTTCCGCCGTGATGTTACTAACGGATAAAAAATATTGGAAAAATACATAAACAATGTATAGCTTACAAACCTTGTAAAACTGCCCATATGCTCTACTATAGAGAATGACCCAAGTGTCTTGAAGTGAAAATGGAGAGGAAGTTGCCCCTACGTTAAATGAGGCACTGATCCTGACATCAGGCTTACAAACTAAGGAGACAAGGCACACAAGGGATGGGGGGAAATAATAGGAAGAGGGAGGTAAGGCCAGAACAAAACGATGCGTTGAAAACAGGAATTTATATCCAGTTGGAACCAGGCTGATTTCCCCATGCCAATCTCTTTCTTGGGAGAGAAGTGGTGCAAGTACATAGGGACCCTCACTTATGTGGCAGTGGTCAGAGTATCATTCCCACTTCTGCAATCTACAGCAACCGACAGTTGGAGAACAGTTATTTCTGTCGGGGGGTGGGGTGGGGGGTGGAAGCTTCCCGAAGCAGTTCCTTCTCAAGTAAATGGTTGGGGTGAGGCTGGTTTTACCTTTACCTTTTTTCCTAGGAGGAAAGGGGTGCAACCTCACAGTGGTCCTTAGTCCTCTGACCATTGGCAAATGCCAGAGTTTGTTTCCCTTCAATTAATGTTGGGAAACAATGATACTGTTCAACATGCATGCTAACACAGAAAAGAGTCTCCAGAGAGCCTCTGCAGGTAAATTCAGGTAAATATGAGTTCTCTCCAATCCCACTCTGAAATTGATGGAAGAACTTCTCCCTGACAATTGTTAAAGGTACTGTACATAAAAGTGCACCAAGCCAAGGCATTTGGCAACCTTAGGAAAGTAGATGCAAAAAAATCAAGAAAATACAGAAGGGAAAACTAGAACATGAGCAGATGTGCTGTACCAGCTCTAACAGAGGCTAAGAGGCCAAGCTGCAAATCAGAACTTCCGTGGTTTGAATTTTACCTCTGCCACAAACTCACTAGGTGGCCTTAAGGCAAGCCATTCAGTCTCACAGACAATACTTACCTTACAGGGCTGTTACTCAAGATAATACACATGAAGGAATTTGCACACTCAGAAAGCACAATACAAATGCTAAATATTATTATCATTATTAGCCAATACGCAATGCCAGCTCTCTACACATATAGATAGGCTTACCAGATCTCCAACCGGGAGAGAGTGCTAGACCTTTAGGAGAAGGAATGTGGGCAGGTGTAGCTTGTTAAACCTTAGAGCACAATCCTAGGCATGTCTACTCAGAAGCAAGCCCCACTGAACACAATGGGGCTTGCTTCTGAGTAGACATGCCTAGGATTGTGCTCTAAGGTTTAAAAAGCTACACCTGCTCTAGGGTTTAACAAGCTACACCTGCCCACATTCCTTCTCCTAAAGGTCTAGCACTCTGTCCTGTCCGTTTGGAGATCTGGTAAGCCTACATATAGACCATGTATACTGCTCCTACAACCTTAGAGAAAAGATAAAGGTAAAGGTGAACCCTGACAATTAAGTCCAGTCGTGTCCGACTCTAGGGTGTGGTGCTCATCCCCATTTCAAAGCCGAAGAGCCAACGTTGTCCGACGACGCCTCCGTGGTCATATGGCCGGCATGACTCTCCTTGCCGCAGCGCGTAGCATGCGGCTGGAACACGGTGCGCTGTTTACCTTCCCGCAAGCGGTACCTATTTATCTACTCGCATTGGCATGCTTTGGAACTGCTAGGTTGGCAGGAGCTGGCCAAGCAACAAGAGCTCACCCCGTCACAGATTCGAACTGCCGACCTTTCGATTGATACAATAATCATAAAACAACACAAACATTCAAAGTTCTTCGCAAAACAAGAATATTTTATTATTTTGCTAGGAGTCTTCAAAGTTGTTGTTGGCATATCATTCTATATTTTCTATTTTATTTTTGCTTGGCTAGCAATTCTAATATTGTTGATGTTTTATCATTCTACCATCATCGTTCTCCAAGAAGCTAACAGCATATAATATTTTTTTTTAATCCGTTACTGTTTTGCTAGGACCGCCGAATATTATCCCATCCTTCCTATTTTATTTTTTACTGTTTTGCAAAGAGCTCTGAACATTGTGGTTGGTTGGTTAAGAATTATTACTACTGTATAGTACTCTATCCTTCCTCCTTGGAGTCACGGCACCGGCAATAACAACATTATGTTGTTTTGCTAGGAGCTCTAAACAATATTGTTACTGTTTTGTTAGGAGCTCTGGATGATTCGTCGCTGCTGTTCTTCCAATTTCGCCAAGGAGCATAATCTCAGGAACCACCTCCTGCATAATCCATATGAACCAACCAGTTCTCTAAAGTCAGCAGGAAGGTCCTGCTGCACATGCCAGCAATGAGGAGCAGAGTCTTCTGTGTGGCAGCACCTTTATTACAGAACTCCCTCCCAGTGGAATTAAGAACTGCCCCCTCCCTACTGGTCTTCTTGCAAAGGCCGAAGACTTTCCTTTTCTGGCAAGGGCTGAAGACTGGCCTTCGCTTCTTAGCTTTTTGGTTTTGTGGCTGTACAGTATTCTGTATTGAGCTTCAATATGTATTGCACTATTCTTTATTTGCGATTATTGCACTTTATACTATATTTCATTCCTATTCTTTTGCTTTTTACTGTTTCCTCCCAATGTTGTACACTGCCTTGAGTGCTCCATTTATTCAGAGGGAAAGGTAGGATACAAATCATTTTAATAAGTAAAATAAATATTGTTTTGGTAGGAGCTCTGAATATTGCTATTGTTTTAGTTGTTACTGTTTTGCTAGGAGCCCTGAAGGATGATGCTATCATTCTATCCTTCCTCCAATAAGGTAGAAACAGCATAACAAAATAAACATTGATATTGTTTTGCTAGGCACCCTGAATAATTTAAAATACTTATACAGTATTTTCCACCTTTTCCACAGTTTACAGCACCCCCCACATTACCTATTTAATAAAAATTACATTTATACCCCACCTTATTCTGCCCCAATATTGGGGCACTCAAGGCAGCTTACAACATTACAAATGCAATACAACAAAAATTGTAGCCCTGTCTTCAAGAGGCTGACAAAGGTGTTAGCCTGTTAGGAGATAAAGAGAACCAAAAAGGTTCCCTTTTTTTTGAGCTTATTGTTGGCGTTTTTTGTTTTCCTTTTAATTATCATTCAATCCTCCCTCCAAAGAGCTAGGAGCAGCACATCGCAAATACTGTTACTTAACTTTTATTATCTTCCCAGGTCAGGAGCTCTGAGCGTTACTACAAGTGGTCTTTTATTGTTATTTATGCACGCGTTATACATTATCAGCATCGCATCTGCATCGTCCAAGAGTTCTGAAGATTACTACTGTACACTCGCAGCCTGTTTTGTTTCGGTTTTCAAGGGGTTGTTTAAAAAGCGGTCCGTTTCCCGCCCGCCAGTGAGAGTCCCCAGATAACCATCGGCCCCCTCATCCCCGCTTCCGCGCCTTCACGGCACGCTAGGCCAAACCCTCCTTGCGGCCTACATACCGACCGCCAGGGCTCGCTCCCGAATCCTGCTTCCTGCCCTTACCGGTGGCGCGAGGCCTAAAGCGGACAATAACCAACGGCAGAGACCGGGCCCTGGCGCCGTGCGAGGGGGGTTGGGGGGGGGTCTGGCGGGCGCTCCCACTCAGATCTCCACTTCCCTCGCTGACGACAAAATGGCGGCGCCCTCTTTTCCCCTCAGAGCCGCGGATTCGGAACGAAGCATTCCCTTCGCGCGAAGAAGGGGGGGCTGATTACATCATAGCGGCTGCTTTTGTGGATTATCCAGTGCAGGGGAAAAAGTCATTTTATAACGCAGATAAGAGTGTTACTATGCGTGCACTGGGAGTTGTTTTTTGGCCGAGATTACTCGGATTATTTGAGACGTGGATGAAGAGGTGGGTCTGCCTCCCCTCCTAAAGTAAAGCATGAATGGTACAGTCTATTCAGAGTGTCATGCGCATGCGGGACAGAAAAAACGCACTCTCCCAAGATGAGCTAAGAAATGGGAGGAGGAAAAAGCCCACAGCAAAGCTCGCTGGGTACGGTGTTTTGTTAGTGCGCATGCGTGAGGTTAAAAAAAAAAAGCAATCGTCGCGCGCCTCTCGGCGGAAAAGAGCGGGAAAACTGTTTTGCTGAGGTGAACTTTGAAGAGTCTGAATGCTCAGTACGTACCGGTAATTACCGTCTCCGTCTGTCATGCTAAATTGGCTGAATGGCGCATTTTTCTCTTCTTCTCTTCAGCGGGCAGTTCTGGGACGGACCTCTTTCAACCCCCCCCCCCCGCGTGGAGTGATAAGTCCACAGTGCCTTTGAGCAAGGGCAGAGTGCATTTCCACAAGCACCCACTCCAATGTGGGATTAGGCCGGGGCCAAGGGGCTTCCAGGTTCAGAGGGTGTGATGTGGTGGCCAGGTGGCCACGTTTGGTCTATTCTTGAAGCATGGCTTTTTTGCCTTTACTTTTTTTATTTAATCCTCATTTTTAATCCTGCTTTTCAACCTGGAAGTCTCCAAGGCAGCTACCAAAGAAAAAATAATTTTAAATCCTTAAGGGGGCAGAGGAAACATCTGATTCTCCTGGAGCTTCAATCCCCACCATCACCTTCTCAAACTTTTCTTTAACTGGCTTAACTGCAGCATGATGAGCACTCCAGCGTGTTGTCGATAGCCTTTAGTGACACGCCTGTATGGCCAGGTAACACATCCCATCGATGAATAGAAGCAAAGAAAGAGAACAGTCTCTCAAGAGTCCCAAAACATTTCTTTCTCTGTAGCTTGTGGCGGAAGTACCCTCAGATAAAGACAAGTACTGTATCACCTAATGAAGATAATAGCAAAGACTTCTCTAGTGAGCTGGCAAAGAACAATTTGGAAAGGAAGATTCCATGAAGGTAAACACAGAGAGGGATGGGAAGGGAGGGAGAGAAAGAGGGTATTTCAATATCTAACCTGTAAAAATAGTAATTGGAAGAGAAGTAGTTAACCAGGGTATCTGAAGGATTGCCTCCCCTCACATAAATCTGCTTGTCCCTTAAGATCTTCTGAAAGGGCCATTTTGTATGTGCCACTGCCCGTGGAAGCGGTGGAAGTTCATTTAGCAGTGACACATGAAAAGTGCTCCTCTGTGGTGATACCCAAGTTACAGAACTCTCTTCTGCCAACGGTGAGGTCGGTGGCATCTATGAATACTAGATGCTGGGACAGACAACAACGGGGGTGGTGGTGTTGCCTCCATGCCCCATTGGTGGGCTTCCAAGCGGCATTTGGTTACCCGCACCTAAGAATCAGGATGCTGGACTCACTTGATGGATTATTTGTGGTCTGAACCACAATAACTAAATGTGCGTCTCCAGAGGCTTTAGACTGCCCAATAGCAGTGGTTGCCTGAATGCAAGGATCCTCTCTTGTAGTTGCTCTCCAACAATATCTGGCTTACAGTATGGGTTTCCTTTGGTCTGATCCAGCAGGGCTCTTCCTATGTTCTTCCGTTTATACAGAGGCTCTTGACTTGAGAAGAACACTGCATGGCAACCTGTAAGCAAGGGTGTGGCCAAAGGGGAGCAGGAGGGAGAAGAGCCTTGGAACTTTTCTTCCACAGGAGTGGTGACATCATCAGCAGAAGCACTCAGTTGCTACCTTTGCAACTTTGTTCAGAAGGACCGTAACTGAGGGGAGACATGAGGCTCGAGAGTGAGGAGGCTGAGAAATTTGCCTAACAGTGCAATCCAGTGTAATGGTGCACCAGGGGAGTGCATGCTCCCCTGGTGCAGGGTGTAGTAAACGCGCCATGAAGCGCGTACGGCACCCAGAGAGTAATGGCCGCCGGCGCAGAGGCTGGCAGCCCTATCTCCCCCGGCCTCGCTCACTGGACTGGGTAACTCCAGTGCCGCCTGGAGCAGGGGAGGGTGGGCCAGGTGTTATGGGAGGGCGGCCTTTGGCGGCCCTGGGCCTGGAGCGGGTGGGCATATTGGCGGTGAGATCCGCAAATATCCAAAGCCCTCTCCAGGCCTTACGCGGAGGCCTCGGATGTACACCAGCTCCAGAGTTGGCGTACATCCAAGTAGACCCATTGGGCCTGGGCCGCTTTGCACCTGGGGAAGGGGATGATTGTCCCCTTTCCTCGAGGTGCACCCAGGCTGCCCCGAGGCAGCCCGGTACCTGGTTAGGATACAGCGGCCAGCCATTTAGGCCAGCCACGTATCGTTACACAGAATTGCACTGTATGGGCATAAACTACTGTAATGTCTAGGTTGTCATCTTTCTCAAGGGCTATCTGAGATGCAGTACATAGGTCATGATACATTTAACAGTGCAATCCTATGCATTTCTATTCCATTAGGTTCAATGAGACTCACTGCCCAGTAAGTATGTGTAGGATTGTAGCCTAAGGCTTGTTGTTGTTGTTGTTGTTCAGTCGTTAAGTCGTGTCCGACCCTTCGTGATCCCATGAACCATATCCTGCCAGGCCTTCCAGTCCCCCACTATCTTCCTGAGTTCGCTCATTTTCATGTTCGTTGCATCGGTGATGCTGTCTAACCATCTCATCCTTTGCCTTCCCTACAACCCTATAAAAATTTTTTTTTGTTCAGTCGTTAAGTCGTGTCCGACCCTACGTGATCCCATGAACCATATCCCACCAGGCCTTCCTGTCCTCCACTATCTTCCTGAGTTCGCTCATTTTCATGTTTGTTGCATCGGTGATGCTGTCTAACCATCTCATCCTTTGCCTTCCCCTTCTCCTTTTGCCTTCAATCTTTCCCAGCATCAGAGTCCTCTCCAGAGAGTCCTCTCTTCGCATTAGGTGGCCAAAATATTTGAGCTTCAGCCTCAGTACCTGTCCTTCCAGGGAACAGTCAGGGTTGATTTCATTTAGGATTGACTGATTTGATCTCCTAGCAGTCCAAGGGACTCTCAGGAGTCTTCTCCAGCACCACAGTTAGAAAGCATCTATTCTTCGGCGCTCAGCCTTCCTTATGGTCCAACTCTCGCAACCATACATTGCTACTTGGGAACACCATCGCCCTGACTATACGTACCTGGGAGTAAGTCCTATTGAATACACTGGGACTTCTGAGTAAACATATATAGGCTAGCACTCTAATTATATTTCCTTGGAATAGTTTGGTAATCTCATTTTTCAATTTTTGTACATTTGTTTTAAAACTATTGCACCCACTCCCAAGAATTTGTGCTAAAATGGATTTTTAAGCTGGATTTTTAAGTGAAGTTTAGTAAGTTGCAGAAGTGTCAAGAGAAGAAAGCCCTATAAGGTAGAAACTTGTTTGTGTCTGTTATCCTCTTAAAAGAGCATGCATGTCTCTCTCTCTCTGTCAGTGTGTCATAGAGTTCCTGCACTTTCAAATTGACCACTGCATCCCTGTTTGTAAGTTTAGCCTAACAATAGTTCCATTGCAGTTTTGCTTTCCTTCACACTTTTCCTCTCAACCTTGAGCCTGCAATTTTAAGCTGGGCAATTAACAAAAATGATTTCCCTTGGCCTAACAGCACTGTTGGGCATGCCGATAGGTGCTTTGCCAGCTGCCCTTGTGCCATGGCAAGAGTTCAGAGAGTGCCCCCCGGGGTTCTAAACAAAAGCGGTTCTTGTAGCCGCCAAGTGTGCTCAGCTAAGCGCACCCGCCAGCACAGTACATAACACCGTGCAATAATGATTTGTTGCCCCAGGCTAAGTGTGCCCATGTGGGCAAGCAAGTACAGTGTTAACGATTAGCCGCTGGCCCTCATAAAGGTTGCAATGGAGTGGCGAAACAGCACTAATAAGCGTCTAAATATAGCTTTGTGCTAAAGAGGTTAGCTACAGGTACAGTAACTTAACTATCTTGCATGGCGTGTTTGACCTTCTGTCCAGCCTTGGATTGTACATGTGTGTGAGAAGCGGGGATAACATCTCTGAGAGAATTAGCTTCGAAGCAACCCCAACTACTGATATCTGGAAATGGAGAACATGGAGCGATATGTTAATGCATTACATAGACAATATCATTTATTAAACTTTTGGGGGAAGGAAAAAGGAGCTCTAATGGAAAATGTTTTCAAGAGCTTCGTTACCATTAACATAACATAAGAACATAAGAAGAGCCAGGCTGCTGGATCAGGCCAAAAGCCCATCTAGTCCAGCTTCCTGTATCACACAGTGGCCCCACCAGATGCCTCAGGGAGCACAAGACAACAAGATAACCTGTTTCCCGTTGACACTCCCTTGCACCTGGCACAGAGAAAACCCACTTCTAAAACCAGGAGGTTGCTTATGGCTTGTAACCTGTGATGGTCTTTTCCTCCATGAATCTGTCCAAACCCCTTTTAAAGGCATCTAGGCCAGGTGCCATCACCACATCCTGTGGCAAGGAGTTCCACAGATGAATTACACGCTGGGTAAAGAAATATTTTCTTTTGTCCATTCTAACTCTCCCTCCACTCAATTTTAGAGCATGTCCCCTGGTTCTGGTGTTGTGCGAGAGGGAGAAGAATTTCCCTCTATCCACTCTCTCCATCCCATGCATAATTTTATACGTCTCAATCATGTCCCCCCTCAGGCGCCTTTTTTCTAGACTGAAAAGCCCCAAACGCTGTAGCCTTTCCTCATAAGGGAGGTGCTCCAGCCCACGAATCATTCTGGTCGCTCTTTTCTGCACCTTTTCCAATTCAACTATATCCTTTTTGAGGTGTGGTGACCAGAACTGGATACAATACTCCAGATGTGGCCTTACCATCGATTTGTACAAAGGCATAATGATATTGGCCGTTTTATTCTCAATCCCTTTTTTAATGATCCCGAGCATGGAATTGGCCTTCTTCACAGCTGCCGCACACTGGGTTGACACTTTCATTGACCTGTCCACCAGCACCCCAAGATCTCTCGATCCGTCACAGACAACTCAGAACCCATTAGTGTATATGTGAAATTTTGGTTTCTTGCCCCAATGTGCATCACTTTGCACTTACTTACATTGAAGCACATCTGCCATTTTGCTGCCCATTCTCCCAGCTTGGAGAGATCCTTCTGGAGCTCTTCACAATCCCTGCTGGTCTTCACCACCCGGAAAAGTTTAGTGTCATCTGCAAACTTGGCCACCTCACTGCCTATCCCCGACTCCAGGTCATTTATGAATAAGTTGAAAAGCACCGGTCCCAAGACCGATCCTTGGGGCACACCGCTTTTCACCTCTCGCCATTGTGAAAATTGCCCATTGACTCCCACTCGCTGTTTCCTGGTCTTCAACCAGTTCCTAATCCACAAGAGGACCTGCCCTCTTATTCCCTGACTGTGGAGTTTTCTCAGGAGCCTTTCATGAGGGACTGTGTCAAACACCTTCTGAAAATCTAGATATATAATATCCACGGGTTCGCTCGCATCCACATGCCTGTTGACCTTTTCAAAAAATTCTAACAGGTTTGTGAGGCAAGACTTCCGCTTGCAGAAGCCATGCTGACTCTCCCTCAGCAGAGCTTGTTCTTCTATGTATTTTAAGATTTTATCCTTCATGAGGCTTTCCACCATCTTCCCTGGAACAGATGTTAGGCTGACCGGCCTGTAGTTTCCCGGGTCCCCCCTCCTTCCTTTTTTTCTTGTTTTCTCTGAGCTTTCTGAGTAAAATGTTTTCTCTGAGCTTCGATACCATTGACCCATCTAGGTCAGTACTGTTTATTTACTAGTAGAATGTGGAACTCCATGATTTTAGGTGTCTTTCCTAGCCTTATCTAGAGATGTTCTTCATGCCGAGTAGATGCTCTATCACTAAGCTATGACCTCAGAATCCCATTTGGCAACAGACCCAGTTAGTTACAGCATCTTTATGGCTCAAATTGGTTTACTAAGTCAAGGCCCATTCTGAAAACTAATTTGTTAAAGCCTCCTCCCTTATACCTCAGGTTCCATCGCTACGGTATATAGATAGTGTTGGCATTTGAGCCCTTCAGCCTAAGAGAGCAATTCCAGCTGAGGAGGGTGGTATCCACAGGGAGAGGGGTGCAAAGCGGCCCACGCCGGGAACACTGCAAACACACGATCTTCTTCAGCCATTAGCTCCCTCAGCACAGCAAGATGTAAGCAGCTAAAAGATCCCAGTCTAAATAACATACAAGAGCTGGCAATTACCACAGCAGGAGATGACAGCAGAGCTGCTCCAGCGCAGCTGTTTTCCCATTAAAACCAGAAAGTCATTTGCACTTGGGGACTTGCAGCAGCATCGACAAAGAGGCTGGGAATAAATGTCTTTTAGTTTTCCCCGGGGGTGGGGGGGGGAGGAATGTAGATGTTTCCCAGTTATAGCTGGGGGTTACTGAAGTAGTTTGAAATGATCTAGGACGTGAAGCCTTGGTCATGTCTCATCCCTCCGCCCCCCCCCCCCCCCAGATTGTTCTTCATTCAGGAACATAGGTACGCTGCTGAGAATGAGAAGCCATGAGACATGATCTTGTGAAGCTCTGTTAGAGTCATTGCTCTGTGCAGGAGTGGCTCCACAGGTTGGGGTCTGGTGGGGCACATGCCAGGCACCCATGCCCACATGACCATGCCCCCCCCATGACCATGCCCAGCTAACCCCTGAGACACTGAGAGTTTGCTGCTGCTGCTGCTCCCTACATCACCTGGTAAGCTTGCCAGGCCCAGGATCCAATGGGGAGGCTTATGAGGAGGCAGTGGCGAGCAGGCAGGCAGCACACCACTACCTGTAACTGTAGCAGCAGCAGCAGCAGTGAAGAAGGACTGTCCCCTGTCCTTACCCAGCTTTCCGGCTGGGGCATCATCAATGGATGGGCAAGAGTCCACCATCTTCTTTATGGCTGAGGGTGGTGGAATGAAGGAAAACTTGCATCTGTCTACTGTCTTGTTTGCAGACGATATAAAAGAGGTAACTAGCTTGAGCATGTGTTTTCTTTTCCAAAGCATGGGGTAGCACCCCCTGGGGCCACTCTCAGAGCTTTTGTCCAGAACTCCCCCAAAATGGCTGGCAGTGGCTGCCACCTTAACACAGCCTCCCCACCTCTATCAGGGAATCGGTGCTTGAAGTACAGAGGGGTTAGAGGACAGTCCTCCTGCCTCCTGCTATAGCCACCTGAGCCCCTTGACTACTGGAAGGCATGATTTTTGGCTCAAATTGGGGAGGCTATTGTGTGCACACATGCATGTGTGAAGATTTCACTTCACGCATCTGAAGAAGTGGACTGAAGTTCATGAAAGCTTATACTGAAATAAACTGGTTAGTCTTTAAGATGCTACAAGATTGTTTGTTGTTTTTATAACCCTGAGAGTTATCCCTTTTAAAACTACCCAAGAATTGCATATAACTATCATAGCTGCTGCTACACAGTCCTTTTGCCCGAGAGTCGTGCTTTTAATTCTCTCAGGCTAGATATTTCTGGATTCTAAACAGTTCTGTTTTTCATCGTTCCCCATGCAGCTATTGTGAGGAGATAACTTCAGTTTCTTTCTTAGAATCAAATTAAAGAAGCCATTACATTCTTTTTTTTTTAAAGTGTGATGATGGTCCCAATCTGTTGGAGGAGCAGGGTGGTAGTTTCCTATTTCCACCTTCCCCCCCCCCCTTTGGTAAACACAGTATAGAAGTGCTTCAGGAAGATTACAGACATACAAAGAGCAAGCCTGACCCCTGGAGGGGAATTGCCAAGAAGTGGCTAGCCAGGATTGGAGTTCAGCTGTTCACGCAGCAAGAGACCAGCTCCTTTTGAGAAATGTTTCCTACCAAAGGAGAAGTAGCCTGGGGGGTGGGGGAAAAGAACTGCATTCTTCAATAAATCCTCCCCATACACACGTTTAGATACAGCAGCAACAAAGCTTGCCCTGAAACACAAAATGATGGCACTTGGCTTATTCCCTTTAGCAGTAGGCTACTGCACTGAATATTCACCACAAACAATTTCAGGACAAAGGGGTGGGTCCTTTCTTGTTGGAGGTCTTCAAGCAGAGGCTTGATAAGCACCTTTTGGTCTTTTGAAGATAATCTAGACAGCATTTCCTGCTTCTAGATTATCTCCAAAAGACCAAAAGGGTGGTTGCAGGGGGTTGAATTAGCAGGGGGTTGGACTAGATGGCCTTAAAGGACCCTTCCAATTCTATTACTCTATAATAAAAATACGTATCCTCTCTTTGGCTTTATTGAAAGTTATTTTGTTCTGAATGCATGCCAGTCAAGGGGGATGTTTCCTGGCATTTGACTCAGCTAGCATTTTTTATTCTGCCCGATAAAATGATATTTCACTAAGAGACTGAGTCACATAACCCTGGCGGGCTTGTCTTTTTCATTGCTCAGTTCTTGGATTATCTGAGGGGATTTATTGGTATTTCCTGGATGGCTCACCTTCCTTCTACAAACTGGAAGTGATGAGATCTCTCAGCGGCAATAGGCCAGGGGTTTTGCTTTGAAGCTAATGAAGAGACCTGTATAGTGGAACCTTTTTTGGAGGGCTTTGAACTTTTGCTGGATATCCAACAGTGCCTCTAATCTAAAGTACGCAAATGACCTATGTATAGGAATGTTTGTGTTTTGTTGATGACCGCATAAAAACACAAAACACCACCTTTTCAAATCGAATAAAAACACAAAACACCACATTTTGCATTTTAATTCAACAAATTACCGGTAAAAAACATCACCACCATGTTCAGACACCTCTACCTATGCGCTAACGTGTTTTCGGTCATCAACTCGGACGGCTCAGTTGTTTGTTGTTGCCCGTATTGGTTATAGTTTTAACTAATAATGGCACCATCATACCTTGTGCTATACATAGTTTCATGGTCAAAGAAGGCAAATCCCTGCCCCGTGGAGCTTACAGTCTGCATGATGCTACTAAACAAGTGAAGCTGTCTCCATCACTGCATCTCCAGGTGCTGGTGGGAAAAGTTTCTGCTGTTCCTTTTCTCTTTGCCATACAGCTGGGAAAGGCACAGAAACCTTGCCAGAAGTGAAGATGATGAGCTGAACCACCATATTTGAGGTCCTCCATCATCGTGGGGGGTCCTAGTTCCTCCTGGGGAGACTGAGGCTGTAGCTCAGTGGTGGATCACATGCCTTGCATGCAGAAGGTCCTAGGTTCAATCTCTGGTATCTTCAGATAGGGCTGGGAAAGACTGCCTTGCCTGAAACCCTGGAGAACCGCTGCTAGCCTAGAGAATACTCAGCTGGATGGAGCAGCATCTTGACACAGCTTAGGATGAGATTTCTGGCACAGTCTGACTATACAGTACATGCTTTGAGTTAAATGCCCCCACTCCATGTGGCTTTTATTCACCACAAGCACAGATTACACAAAGTATTGCCTTGCAGACGCTGTGTGAACTGTGCTAACTGACATAAAAGATAGATCACTCTTCCTTTTGTGATGCAGTTCACTTAATTTTACAATGCACCCTAAACCCAATAATACCAGAATTTCTATAGAGAAAGCCAAGTCAAGTCTGGTAGTCCTATCATACAGTATGCTAAATCTGGTGAGATTCATAGTTTGGACATGAGGGGGCAGTGTTATATGTTGTATGATTACCAGAAGGAAGGCAAAAAAAAAATCAATTTTGCCTGATCTTAGTATGGTGGAAGGAATAATCTGTTCTCTCTCTACTGATCCAAAGTGTCTGTGTGTTGAAACCTAGAATACCAATTCCCATTCCAAATTCTTTTTTAAAAGTCACATGTGCATTTCATACCCTCTGGGTCACATCATAGGGATGCCGGCCTTTGGAAGAATCGTGGAGAGCAACAGCAGCCCAAGCTGGGATACTGTGTTGGCTAGTGCAGAAAAGGAGTCTTATTGCTCCAGTTATGAATGCAGATTTAGGGGGTTGCTCCTGCTACACTGAGAGCTTCATAATAAGTTTTTAATGTTCACTGAGGGGGCTATAAAACATAAAGGATGAGAATTTCCATATTTGAAAATGTCCTTGATTGGCAGTTTTATTATCTCTGAAAGGTGCATGGGCTTTCAAGACAATCAACTTGTGGGGTTTTTTCTTTTTTTTCTTTTTTTGCAAGAGAGAAAATAATCTTGCTGCTTAAGTGTTGCACCCAGCTAATTGCGTTTTAATAAGTCTCTTAAAATCTTTCCATATTTCTTTTAATATCCCATTATTAGACAAAGCAATTGCTGAGAGACGCTAGAGGATGCTGAAATTAAGGAAAAAGAGCATCATAATGAGGCTTTAGTGGCAAAAACACTACCAAACAATCAATGCAATAGGAGTACTTCGCGACTTGGATCAGCCCCCAAATATTCCCCCTGGGGTTGACTCAAGTTCTAACCACCTTTCCAGCTCACAACTAACTCAGAAAATGGACAATCTCTGGCTCATAAAACAGCCTTTTTCCACCTTATCGGGAATAGCCTGATCTTACAGCCAGAAAACGCACTTGGCCCTATTCCAGGCTTGCAATGAACATAAGAGCATAAGAAGAGCCCTGCTGGATCAGGCCAAAGGCCCATCTAGTCCAGCTTTCTGTATCACACAGTGGCCCCACCAGATGCCTCAGGGAGCACACAGCCAACAAGATAAATCCTGTTTCCTGCTGCCACTCCCCTGCACCTGGCACAGAGAAAACCTACTTCCAAAGCCAAGAGGTTGCTTATGGCTTGTAACCTGTGATGGTCTTTTCCTCCATGAATCTGTCCAAACCCCTTTTAAAGGCATCTAGACCAGGTGCCATCACCACATCCTGTGGCAAGGAATTCCACAAATGAATTACACACTGGGTAAAGAAATATTTTTTTTTATCCGTTCTAACTCTCCCTCCACTCAATTTTAGTGCATGTCCCCTGGTTCTGGTGTTGTGCGAGTAGGAGAAGAATTTCCCTCTATCCACTCTCTCCATCCCATGCATAATTTTATACGTCTCAATCATGTCCCCCCTCAGGCGCCTTTTTTCTAGACTGAAAAGCCCCAAACGCTGTAGCCTTTCCTCATAAGGGAGGTGCTCCAGCCCACGAATCATTCTGGTCGCTCTTTTCTGCACCTTTTCCAATTCAACTATATCCTTTTTGAGGTGTGGTGACCAGAACTGGACACAATACTCCAGATGTGGTCTTACCATCGATTTGTACAAAGGCATAATGATATTGGTCGTTTTATTCTCAATCCCTTTTTTAATGATCCCAAGCATGGAATTGGCCTTCTTCACAGCCGCCGCACACTGGGTCAACACTTTCATCGACCTGTCCACCAGCACCCCAAGATCTCTCTCTTGATCCATCATAGACAACTCAGAACACATTAGCGTATATGTGAAATTTTGGTTTCTTGCCCCAATGTGCATCACTTTGCACTTACTTACATTGAAGCGCATCTGCCATTTTGCTGCCCATTCTCCCAGCTTGGAGAGATCCTTCTGGAGCTCTTCACAATCCCTGCTGGTCTTCACCACCCGGAAAAGTTTAGTGTCATCTGCAAACTTGGCCACCTCACTGCCTATCCCCGACTCCAGGTCATTTATGAATAAGTTGAAAAGCACCGGTCCCAAGACCGATCCTTGGGGCACACCGCTTTTCACCTCTCGCCATTGTGAAAATTGCCCATTGACTCCCACTCGCTGTTTCCTGGTCTTCAACCAGTTCCTAATCCACAAGAGGACCTGCCCTCTTATTCCCTGACTGTGGAGTTTTCTCAGGAGCCTTTCATGAGGGACTGTGTCAAACACCTTCTGAAAATCCAGATATATAATATCCATGGGTTCGCTCGCATCCACATGCCTGTTGACCTTTTCAAAAAATTCTAACAGGTTTGTGAGGCAAGACTTCCGCTTGCAGAAGCCATGCTGACTCTCCCTCAGCAGAGCTTGTTCTTCTATGTGTGTTAAGATTTTATCTTTAATGAGACTTTCTATCATCTTCCCCGGAACAGATGTTAGGCTGACCAGCCTGTAGTTTCCCGGGTCCCCCCTCCTTCCTTTTTTAAAGATTGGCGTGACATTAGCTATCCTCCAATCCTCTGGCACAGTGGCCGTTTTAAGGGACAAGTTGCATATTTGGGTCAAAAGGTCAGCAACTTCATTCTTGAGTTCCTTCAGAACTCTTGGGTGGATGCCATCCGGGCCTGGTGATTTATTAATCTTTATTTTGTCAATTAAGTCTGAGTCGTCTTCTCTTTTAACCTGTATTTGACTTAATTCTTTAGTCAGGGGAGGCTGTTCAGGCAGCGGTATTTGCCCGAGGTCTTCTGCCGTGAAGACAGATGCAAAGAACTCGTTTAATTTCTCTGCAGTCTCCAAGTCCCTTTTTATCACCCCTTTCTCTCCCTCACCATCCAGGTTTCCTGCTTCTAACATATTTGAAGAAGCTTTTGTTATTCCCTTTTATGTTGCCTGCCATACGTTCCTCAAAGTCTTGCTTGGCTCACCACTCACCTGGGTCACCTGTAAGAATGGTTTCCCGGAGGCTAAGCAGGAAAAAGGAACATTGTTTCAGGCTGATGGCTTGCCATAACCAGGGACAGGCTAGGTGGTTATGACAGGACTAACATAGGTATGTATGCCAAGGCAGCCTAGTTAAAATATTTGTGAACTTATGCACAAGGCTGGCATCTGGTGGTCACAAAAAAAAGAAACAACCCTTGAAAATCCTGCACTTGGTGTGTCCCTCCCCCTGCCCTGTCTCCACAGCATGGTGCTTGTGTACGTCTACAGCTATACATACAGTATTCTGCTTTCATCCTGCTTTGGGAAACGCCATGTTCTTACCACTCCCTAACATGATCTCAAAGCTGAATCCTGTGCATGGTATCTAGCATGTTTACCATAGGCTTGATGACCATGTGCAGACTTTTCCCATGGTGGCTAGGATGGCCCTCCCAGATGGGCATGTGAATTGCTCCTCATAAGAAGAGCCCTGCTGGATCAGGCCAAAAGCCCGTCTAGGCCAGCATCCTGTTTCTTATGGTGGCCAACCACATCCCACTGGGAAGTCCGTAAACAGGGCGTGGAGGCAACAACAACCCTCTCCTGCAACAGGTATTCAGAGGTATACTGCCTCAGAAGTATACTGCCATAAGTATACCAGCCTAGAGTAGTACACAGCCATATGATCACCGGCCTCAACACTGGTTTAGGTTCAGAAGTAATTTTGTCTCTTATCTGGTCAATTTCTCACCAGGAATAAGGTGCAGAGGTTCCAATAAGGCTGAAACACACCTTCCAACCTGGGCCAATTACTGTAATAAATACTGTTACTTCTTCTAATTGCACATGACTGTTTGGTACTTAATCTCATTAAGCATAGAGGTTGCTGGAATGTACAAAATGTATAGATGTAGGAGCTTATCTGTCCTCCATCCTTGACACTTGGTGACTCAGCCACCTTCTGACTGAGATCCTGCAGGGGGTGCTATGTGTCTGATTGCTCTTTGCAGATAGTTGCATTGCCTCCCGGGGGTCCTTGCAGTATAGCAGTCCTCCCTCCAGCATCCCTCACCTGTCGTAATGTTGGCCATTTATTTATTTCTATAGTATTTTTCCAAACCTATTGTCCAAGGCAGTTCCCATAGAAATCTAAACTGAAGGGCTAATGTGGTCATTTTCTCCAACATTGGTGAGTTAAGTCTGAAATTCTCCTTGGGACTAGCACAAACAAAAAAGATTTTTGTCTATATATAGACATCCTGATATCTACCATAACTGATCCAAAATGTCTTTCCTTAGTTCCACACAAAGTCAAGAGATGGAAGCGTTCACAAAACGATCTCCTTTCTCGTCTGTAGGCTGTGAGGCACATGTTCCCCTCCAAGTTTTGTGTAGGAAGTAAATGTCCAGCTACTTATCCTCTTTTTCATGTGGTTCCTTTAATCCCCCAGATTGGGTTACAGAGCCATTTTACAGTTTCGGTTTTACAAAGCAAAAAATCTTCCTTTAATGTTGGCATTTCTGAAGAAAAAAGGCTTCAATCAAAACATCTGCTGCTGCTCTGTGTGTGTTTCTTTTTACGTTAGCCAGATGTGACATGTGGAAAAGGAATAAACCAAAATGTGGCATCCAGGTCTCGCCACAGTGTGACAAAGAGATAGAAAGGCAGGCAGGGTCTTAGTCAAAACATCCTTGAAGAGCTTTTTGTTATATCCACCACTATGGCTGAAATCTTAGAAACACTTATTTGGGGGTGAAGTGTCAGTCTTCTGGGCTTCTCCTGTACAGTTCCTTGCCTCTCCCTCTGAGTAGCAGGAGCACAATAAACCATGTTTACTCCCTGTTCTGCTACAACAAGGGCTGTCACCTGCCGGTGCATCTGCTGCTGCTTCACAGTGGCTTCTACCGTCTCACTCCAGTGGCATTCCTGCGGCGCAAGACCTGATTTAAGGACAGGCTACCCAAGCAACTGCTTAGGGCACTGGGTTTGGGGCAGGGGCACCAGGCATTTCAATGAGTCTTAAATTAAAAGTCGTATAGCAGATTGGAGAAAACAAATGTATGTGTTTGAAAGGAAAAATGGTTTTAAAGCAATTTAGGGAAAAAAATAAACACATAAGAGCACATAGGGTAAGAAAAAAAACCCAGGGATAAATATATCCAACTCACTCTAACTAGATTTGTTTCCTATTGTAGCCAGATTCTAAAGTGAAGCAATAGCCATATGTGAGTCAGCTTTTCAGTTCACATGGCCAATTTTAAGTTTCATTTCTCCAAAGTAGTGTTTTTAGCTTATCATTTCCCCAAAGGCTTTTTTTCTGATTTTTCTAACCAACACTCTTGGTCTCTGCTTTCTGAGCTGACTGTTTCACCTTTCTGCCTAGAGCTTAATTGAAACCCACACGAACATCTTTTTTCATGCAACCACCCCAGAACATAGCACAGAACATAACCCAAATACAAAATGGAGGAAGGAAATACACTCCTTCACAAAAAGCTGAACAAATGGAAAGGGGCCAAAGACACTCTTTGTCTCGGGTGGCTTTTGATCTAAGGCCAGTCATGCTTGAGAGCACTGAATGACTTTCTCCCACATAAATTGATGGTTTGCTGAACTAATGCTTCCATGGCAAACAAACTTGCTTCTCATCTCGGAACATGGACAATAGAGTCTCCTTGACTCAAAGTGTCTCTGTGGGCAGAGCATACACAGATGTATCACGCACGCATGCGCGCGCACACACACAGACCCCCCCCCTGCAAAGCCCACCCATAATGGTTGTTTTGCTAGGAAATAATAGAAATAGGTAGAACTTAAGTATCACACCAGACTCTCACCCTCTCTGCTCCCGCCACATGTGCCATAGCTCTCCCTCTGACAGCTCTATAAAAATCTTGGGACACGCTGTTTTGAAAAGCACAAGAAACAAATGATTTTCCCCCTATCCCCCTTCCTGGGGCCTGTTGCGGTTTGAGGGTGACGAGGGAATTGAAAACAAAAAAGTGACACAAATTTCCCTTTGGGTCTCCATCTTGTCCGGTCTCCTTTACATCCACTCCTTCCCTTTTATGTTATATTTCCTTGAAGTCAAACCTCCCCAGAGAAGTGGGGGGGGGGGATCGCAGAGTTTTGTGGCACTTGGGGGAAGAGAGAAAGAGAGAGATGCTTGGAAGGAAAAGTGAAAAGAGAATTGCAGCTGCAATGTTAAAAATGAGAAGCTAATCAAAGGCAGCCCAGGCGGGCACCGCTTTCATCTCCCGTCTTCAAAGAGGCGCAAACAAATATTGATTGTGTGCTGTGCAACAGCCTCAGTAGCAGGGCGGCTGACAACCTCCCCGTCCTCTTTATGGCATCCACTCTCCCACACACACACACACACATTCTGTGATTACTATTTGTTGTCGTGGTATCTTTATTATATAGCATCATCAACATATACTACCAATGTACAGGGTAACCTTACAGAAACAAAAGATATGTCCCTTGTTCAAGATGCTTACAAGCTAAATTTTGATAGCATAAACAGCAGAGGGAGGGAAATGTAAGAAATAAGAGAGAGTAGACAGGTTGGAACAGGAGACCCAAGGATAACGGGACAAACGAAAGCAAATGTGGTTACATGTGTTTATGCTCCATTAAAAACATAAGAAGAACCCTGCTGAATAAAATCAAAGGTCCATCTAGTTCAGCCTCCTTTGTACCACATTGGCCAACTAGATGCTTTCAGGAAGCCCACCAGCTTCCTGAAAGCATGAAGGCAAGAGCCTTGTTCACACCCACACCCCCAGCAACTAGTATTTAGAGGTATGTTGTTTCTGAGCATGGAGGATCCATTTACCCATCATAGCTAAACAGAACATAAAAAGTGCCCTGTGAAGTCCAAGGATTGTGTCTAGTGCAGCAACCTTTTTCTAGCTGAAAATTGTGGAAAATCCCCAAGCAGGGCATGAAAACAATCTCTCCTGCTGTAGCTTCCTAGCAACTGCTGTTCAAAGGCAAACTGCCTCTGAACCTGGAAGCTCCATCTTGTCACCGTGACATAACTGCCAGTGAGACAGGTATCAATAGTGTGTCTGCATTCAAGCTCAGGATCTGAATTTTTCATTTTACTTGGCATCAACTTCAGATTTCAGCTTAGGTTGTTCTGTTAAAGCAAAATAACAACTTTACTTGTGCCTAGTTATGTGGGGTTTTTTGGGGTGTGTGTTCTGTTGCCCTGTGACCTTACTGACAGTGCTAACAGTAGCCACAGTGGCCTTTTTCCTGGTAAGGTCAGCCACCCACAGAAGCCCCCCAAGGTCTACTCTGTAAACTGAGATTGGATCCATATGCTTGCTTTTTTCTAGTGAGGAAAACCTGCCTTAGCTGGGGAAGACTTCAATTAGGAGAATAGAAGAGCTCTTGATGGGGGATGGGGTGCAAAATGTGTGCTGGGGTGTTGGGAGCTGAAGAATGAAGGGTGCATTGAGCATGTGCACATGCATATGTACATGTGTGTGCACGCGCGCACTCACACACACAAAGGATGGAAGTCTTCTCCCGTACAGCAATCATTCTGTCTCTTCCACTTTCAACCCCCTCCACACACACACACACACACACACACACACACACACACACACACACACACACACACACACACACACCCCGCCAGTACACAACAAGGCACCAATTAGACCATTATACCCGCGGAAAGCCACGGCATCGGTCTCTCTTTATCTTGGACAGTAGCAGGAAACTGGCAGATTGGAACCAAATGGGAGGCCTGACTCAAAACAGATGCAGTCTTTGCAGGAGGAGGTTGGAGAAGAGAAACGGAGCAGGGCGGATGCAGAAATGTAGAGATTTCACAATGTCTCTGCTACTGCTGCAAGGATGTGAAGAAGGTGCCAAACGTCCCTTGAAGGTGTCTTGGTCACATCACCCCAGCTGTAGTTGAGGAGATGGGGTTGATAAGCGGCCGCCAGACCTCAGCTCAGAGGAGGCCAACACTTGAGCAACAAGGAAGTCTCTTCTGAAACTGTCTCGTCTGGGTACATATGAGATGGAAAGGAAACACACCCATTGTGCTATGGTTGGGACCTAGGCAAGATCAGGCACATCTATACTACCAATTTATCTACTTTCCAACTGGTTTAACTATCACAACTTCCTCCACAGAACCCTGGGAAACGTAGTTTGGGGAGAATAATGAGAAGACCTCGGTGACAGAAGCTTCACCCACTCCCTAACCCCAGCCAGCCCTTTCCTAGAGCGACGGTGGTGGGAAGGGGCCGGATTTCTGCAACAGAGCACACGCTGTGCACACGGAAGGTCCCAGACCCAGTCCCTGGCATCATGCCGTCACCTCATATGTTCAATCCCCAGGGCCATTCATCAGGCGCCATGACAGCGGAACAAACTTGAACCTGGTGTCATGTTGGCTTGCGCCACATTTGGTCTTCATCATGTTCATATCCTTCCTCCAAGCAAGCGACCTGTACGGCAGGATAAGCTGAGAGCTTCCTAGCAGAGCGGAGATTCAAACATAGGTTTCCTACATCCATGACCTAGACCTCTGAACAAATGAAGCTGCCTTATCTGGAGTCAGAGCATCGATCCATCTAGCTCAGCATTGTCTATATACTGACTGGCAGTGGCTGTCCAGGGCTTCAGGCTTGGGGTCTTTCCCAGCCCTTCCTGGGGATATGGCCAGAGGGTTGAACCTGGGACCTTCTGTTGCCAAGCACACAGCTGAGATATGAACCCATCTACCACTGCACATGGCTCTCGATACACATCAGACACGACCAACTTTCAAGGATTCCAAGGCCGACGCTAGTACTTCTTTTCTCTTGGAGCATCCGTGTCACAGAGAATCTCGGGTAGGTTGTGGATAAGGCCTGTAATTTAAAGACATGGCAGAATATCAATAAAGCTATTAGAGAAGGGGGGTCCTGTCTAGCCCAGAAAGTCATTCCTGGCCTCTTTTACCTCCACCACCAGCCCAATGAGACAATACTTCAGGAAGGATCTATAGGAAGCAATTATGGTGGCCACCTGTCCCGGGAGGGAGGGAGGGCAGACAGCCCCCGACCATTGTTTATTGAAATTTATGTTAAAAAGCTTTTTTTTCTTCTTCTGCTGAGCCTGTGTGAATCCCAGCTGTTAGTCTTAGGGCTATTTTAAATGTTACCCATTTTCTACACGAGGAATGCCTTTTGTGTAGCATGAACCCTGCATACAGATCACCACATAGGTCAGTTGAACAAGTGTCTGTTTTGCTGTTCCAAAACAGGGACAGTCAAACGTTGTTCTCCAACGCAACCTTCTCTGAACGATGAACAAAAGCAAAGCTTCTTTGGAAGGCTAAGTGGTGTGAAGCACACAAGAGATGTACTCACAGAGATTCCTCCCCTGTGCATAAGCGAGGGGATTGGAACGCGAGGAACACGCAGCCCTAAAGCTACAACCAAAGCACATTGCTGGAGACCCTGCCTGTCAACACCCTTGTGCTTTACAACTGTATTTGATCCTCCTGGGGTGGGAGGGTTAAGTCTCCGGCATGTTTCAGATTAAGCCCGTTGAGATGTGGTGTTGACAGGGCTCTACGAGGCATACTACAAAACCTCATTAGCCTCGCCTCCCAGGCACAATCCCACCCGGAAGAGCCATTCACCAGTCAGCTACCACCAGAGTGAGACCAGCCTAGGAAATGGGCAGAACTCTGGGGCTACACAGAGGCTGTCATTGGGACTTTACTGATGGATCCGCATCACTGCAAACACCGTGGCCAGATGAGAGGATGAATTCCTTCTGTTCTCATGTATGAAGTGAGACTTCCAATACACTTCCAGTTCCCCCTCCCCATGCCCAAGGCCAGCCTTAGACCAATTAGAGCCCAAGCAAGGAGCATCTTCAGCACTCACTCTATTTATTCAACTTTTGCATACCTTGGGTTTTTTATTGCATTTGAAACTCCTTTCATGCGTAACTTTGATGTACAATTTGCATTCATGATTTATCCATGTCATATAAGGTGATACATTCATATGTACTATATGTATTCATATTCGATTTCTAAACAGCTTTCTCCCCCCATAAGGGGGACTCAAAGCGGCGTACAACAATATAAAACTCTTAAAACATTAGTAAAATCTAAAACCACAGTACAGAATATAAAAGCAGGAGTAAAAAAAGTAAAAAAAAAGGAGTAAAAGGGGCTGGACCACTAAAATAGTTAGGCTGGGTGGCTAACTCAGAGGGCTTGTTTAAAAAGGAATGTCTTTAGGCCCCGCTGGAAGGCCTCCAAGGAGGGAGCAGTTCATAAGTTTAGAAGAAGGGAATTCCATAAGGTTTAGAAGGAGGGAATTCCATAAGGCCACTGCTGAGAAGGCCCTATTACTTGCCGCCGCCCCTCTCACCTCTGAAGGCGACAGCACATTTAGAAGGGCCTTCTCTGATGACCTGAGGGGGCGGAGCGGATTGTACAGAAGTACGCGGTCTCTCAAATAGCCTGGCCCTATTTACACACACATGCACTGTATATATACACTGTGTACTCGTTTGTGTGTGTGTGTGTGTGTGTGTGTGTGTGTGTGTGTGTGTGTGGAGAGAGAGAGAGAGAGAGAATGCATATATAGCGAGCATATATATTGGCTGGACCACCAGGTGTGTACTATGTGTATGAGTACACACATACACACACCAGGCACCCCCACTTCCATGCCATACCCATTGCCCCCCTTTGTGCACACACATCTGGGCTTTAACTTCCTGTTTTGCCTCTGGGGTGGAAAGAAGATTGTTCCTGTAGCCTAGCAACAGACAGGAAGCACTTCCCTAGCAAAGATTTGAACGTAGAAGCCCCCGCAGCTGAACACTGCACTCCATTCACTCACCACATTGACTGAGGATGGACTTTCTTGCCCAGAATTCTTTCAGAAAACGGTTTGTGAGTGTCAGGTGTTAACGTTCGAAGGGACCCAGTGAGCCCTCCTGACAGAGAGTGGGGAGTGGGGATGGTTGTCAGGAATCTGAGGAAGCAGGTTTCATAAGACTCTATTAAAATAGGCAAGGCATCTTTGGGGGCAGCAATGCCTGGGCTGGTGGGGGGGGGGGATGACAGGAAGCTAATTCACTCTCCATGTTAATGCCTCTCTTTAGAGCAAAGACACATCACATCCACTCTTAAACATTCCTTTGGTACTGGGGGGGGGGGGGGTTGTCAGTTTTTTTTTAATCTCAATTTTCTAATAGAGTTGCATCCATTTGTATATGTGCATGCATGTTGATGGATTTGATGAGTCTCCTATCAAGGGTTCTAGAGGAAGGACAAAAATGGGTAGGATTCTCTCCAGGGGGGAGAAGCTGTTCTCACTTGCATGTCTGCAGCCTCCCAGGATTTCATGGGGGCCTCGTGGCTTTGTCTGTGCCACCGCCAGCGGGCCTGCTCCATCACCAGCCTCCTCAGCGAGAAAATGTAATTGGGACAGAAGTGAATGCCAGGCAGTTCAGGAGGGGGAAATGCATCTTTTTCTTTTGGTTTCTGAAAACATGCTATTATTAATTAAAGAGCACAAATACTGAGGGGGGCCCGCCCGCCCGCCTTTCGTTCTCTGGCCTCAGCCGTGCGTGTCTTCTCCCTGCGTCTCCTCGTGCTAAATTTTTCAGTGTTTTTAACATCAGACTGATGTTAGGTATAATTACCAACTTTGCACCAAAATTATATTTGACATGGCTTGTGTGGGGAAATTAGAGCATTTCAGAGACCGCAAATTCACCTGGGAGGATGAGCCAAGCAAAGACAAGGCGGCACAGAGTGGAAGTAATTTGAATATTACATGTGCCCTCCTGAAAATGCCAAAATCATTTAAATTGCTAGAAAGGATATTTTCCCTAATTAACCGTGTGTGCTGGAGGGCTCATAACCGCGCCAGGAAGACGGAGGGTGGACCAGCTGAGCTGAGATGGTGCCTGCACCGCAGGGGGCAGCAGAGCACTGGCGGCGGTGGGAGGGAAAGCAGGCACCCCTCTCGTGGATTAATTGCCACCCCTGCAGCTGTTTGTTCTTCCCAACAGACACTTGGTTCTGCAGGGAACATGTCATGCTCTAGTACTGTGGGCCCACAGGCCTGGAAAAGACGGAGAGGCTGTCGGGCCCAAAACGCCTGCCGCCCTGCAGAAAGGTCAACACATCCAGAGGTGGTGGTGAGAGGAGGTCTCCTCAGGCACTGGATTTGGGGGTTTGGCCTATGGGGCACAGTCCCCAACATATAGCCCCATTGCTAAACCTCCTGCTCCCACTATCTCCTGTGACTCTGAAAATGTTGTCAGGCTTCCTGGAGGCTTCCCTGCCTGTGGCTGTGGAAAACCGCACCGAGTCTTTGTGCTCCCTCTAATGTGAGGGCTTCCACCTGCGATGGGCTCCATCTCCCCTCCTGCCGTTGCAGCTCCTGTGGTTTCAGCTTCGTTACATATTCATCTTTCTAATGCAATTATTAGCTTGTGGGGAAGGGAAAAAATTAATAAAGATGCTCTGATTAGCTCTACAGATTTTTTTTTTTAATGCCTTGTTAACTGGGTTCAGGAAGATCATTGCGGGCAAGGAGGTTTTTTGGAGAGCTGCTAATATGCTGGTTGGAGGGGCCTCAGTAGGAAAGGAGCCAGGCAAACGTAAAGCTTTGCTGGATTCACACCAGTATTTTTCCAAAGATGTTTTCCAGGAAATGTTGGTTTGCACTATGAACTGTATAAAAAGTATGAATCCTCTAAGGAGCAAAAGACATTGGGGAGAGCCAAAGGACCACTTGGTGGCTGCTACTGTGCCTACACAACATCCGACGCAGAGCTGCTTAGTGCTCTAGTTCTGGGTTTGGCCACCATCAGAAAGCAAGTTCTTGGTTAAAGAGGAACTTGCCTCTCACACTGGGCTGGTTCCGACAGAACAAAGAACTGTGGATCTGATTGTGGTTGTTAGATATCCTAGATATACAGTCTCTGTAGCACCTACACCACCTACCTCTCTGCACCACCTACCTCTCATTTGCTGACTTCCAAGATTCTAAGATCACAGCAAAGTTCATGCACTCGCCATCCATCAAAGTACGTATTTTGGGTTTGTTTCTAGGGTTGGAACAAGCATTATGAAAAAGTACAAATCCAAAGCAAATTTCAGGGTTCCTTTCCCAAGAGAAAGACCTGAGAATTTTTGAGTAAAGCCAGCCTACTGAGTTTGTAAGGGGCTTTCTGCTGATAACATGCTCCTAAAAAGCAGCCACAGAGCGGGAAACACCACACATACCACCAGGCCAGGAGTTAGTCCACGGTTTCAACCTATGTGGTGCTGCTGCCTATCATCACACATGTATGCAGTCTGCATGGCATGTCCAAAGTGCCTGTTTCTGGTTTCATTCCCAGTCATGCACTTAAAGTAATGCACCGCTGCAGAAACAGCCCCAGGGTGTTTCTGGCCAGCACTCATAAAACCTAGCAGAGAGGGCCTTTGGGTATGCGGCCCCACGAAAGCTATACATTCATGATCAAGAGACGCTTGGATGTGATGAAGCCAACATCTGTCCCAGCTACAAAGAGATGGCCAAAGACAAGGTGAAATTCTGGAGGAGGGATTGCCAAGTATCTCTTATTTATAATTCCTCATCCCCCCCCCCCGCTGATAATAGTCCATGTGACTGCTTGCTTCCACCCCTGACATGTGAGAGAACAGGAGGCGGGAAGATTATCTCACCCTGCTGAGTGACATTTCCCTTGCTCCTGAGGTGTGATTATTGGGTGATAATTACACCCTCTGCTATGCTGGCTCCCCACCTCCCTCCAGAGCTGGGATCTTTGTTGTTTCCTGTTTCTTCCTGTAGGCAGAGAGGTTTTGGGCCCACAGCTGCCAAGCCTCACTGGTCAAGAAAGTATGGTGATGATGATGGCTAGGCTACTCTACTGCCTGCTTATTCTCGGCTTTTTATCTTTCCCATAACCCTCCGCCCTTCTCTTCCCCAATTTATTTATGAATTAATTCCAGTATTTGAATACCACTTTTTCAGTCAAAAAAGTTTACCATGTGGCTTATGTTTAAAAAAAGGATTAAAAATGGTTTTATGCCCCCAAAGGAACTCACAACCTGAAAAATAAAGACCATGGGAAAGAGCTACCAGAAAAAAATATTATTATGCTGGGATCACTTTCCTCCTGCTAAATATAAGAGAGCCACTGCTTAAAAGGTGCCTCTTTCTTTACCCACTCAGCGGAGAGTTCCCGCTCCTCTTCTTGAGCATCCTAGATACTGGGGGAAAAAATCCTTTATTATCTTAAAAAAGAATAGAACAACAGTACAAAAAACATATTGTCAGTCCAAAAGATACAACATGAAAAATCTTGATCAAATCTTGATCATAATCATGTACCTTGGAACATGTATTGTTGTTGTTGTTCAGTCGTTAAGTCGTGTCCGACCCTTCGTGATCCCATGAACCATATCCCGCCAGGCCTTCCTGTCCTCCACTATCTTCCTGAGTTCGCTCATTTTCATGTTTGTTGCATCGGTGATGCTGTCTAACCATCTCATCCTTGGCCTTCCCCTTCTCCTTTTGCCTTCAATCTTTCCCAGCATCAGAGTCTTCTCCAGAGAGTCCTCTCTTCGCATTAGGTGGCCAAAATATTTGAGTTTCAGCCTTAGTACCTGTCCTTCCAGGGAACAGTCAGGCTTGATTTCATTTAGAATTGACTGATTTGATCTCCTAGCAGTCCAAGGGACTCTCAGGAGTCTTCTCCAGCACCACAGTTCAAAAGCATCTATTCTTCGGCGCTCATCCTTCCTTATGGTCCAACAAGTTATTATTTGTAACGAACTTACTATACCTCTCCCAGGTTAAAAATTGAGAATGCCCATCTTAACATGCACATCATAACACCACTTTCAATAAACCACAATACTGTTCCAACATCCTCCAAAATTCCAGATCTTCTTAACCTCTTCTCTTTTTTTCTTGAAATCGAATGTGGTGTATCAGTTTTATCATGTATAAATATCCTAGGCCCTCCTTTGCTAAGGAGTAAGGCAGTGTTTCCCAAACTTTTTCGACCTGCGGCTCCCTTGACCATTGGCAACTATTTGTCACGGCTCCCCTTTACATTATGTTGACACCTGCCAATTGGTATGGCACTGTTTTCCGTGATTCCGTGGCACTCCGCGGCTCCCCTGCTGGTATCCGCGGCTCCCCTGGGGGCCACGCCTCCCAGTTTGGGAACCACTGGAGTAAGGAGTTTCGTGACGGGAGTTGCATTATTTGTATCCCACTTTTCATTCCTAAGGGAAACCCGAAACGGCTAACAATTCCGAAGCAGGGTATGGGAAGTTTCCTGCCTCCAGGGTTCAAGCCCTAGGGTCTCTGTCAGGAAAGTGGAAACTAGTTAATGGCACATTGATGAAGACTGAAAGCCATACAAATGATTGACTAGAAGTATTAATTGGTAAAACCGGTGTTGCAAACTCTTCATCCCCATACCCTACTGTACATAGGCCTAAATACATGTGTTGTTGTTGTTCAGTCGTTAAGTCGTGTCCGACCCTTCGTGATCCCATGACCCATATCCCGCCAGGCCTTCCTGTCCTCCACTATCTTCCTGAGTTCGCTCATTTTCATGTTCGTTGCATCGGTGATGCTGTCTAACCATCTCATCCTTTGCCTTCCCCTTCTCCTTTGGCCTTCAATCTTTCTCAGCATCGGAGTCTTCTCCAGAGACTCCTCTCTTCGCATTAGGTGGCCAAAATATTTGAGCTTCAGCCTCAGTACCTGTCCTTCCAGGGAACAGTCAGGGTTGATTTCATTTAGGATTGACTGATTTTATCTCCTAGCAGTCCAAGGGACTCTACATGTACATGAACATAAATGCATGGTCTCACCCCACTTACCCCTGCCTCCAGTTCCCTCCTTTTCCTTTCTTTTATCCCATATGTAAGCACCTTGGGACAGGGACCTGTCCTGTGTGTGAGTGTTTTGTTTTTGTAAAACATCATAAAGGTGGATGGCACTATAAAAACCAAACAAATAATATTACCATTAGCATGTATGTTGTTGTACATTATGCCACTGTATGACTAATAATAATAATTAGCTTATTGTATAATAATAATTATTAGTATACTGAGCATTATTAACATTTGCCCCATTGCACCTGTAGTTCTCTCTCATGTTTCATGCGAGGACTATGCAGTTCTCCTTTTGTGGCACTAGATGGCACCAGGAACCCTTCTGCGTTGGACTGGGAGAAACTTTTCAGGAACTTCCTCACAGGTCTCCCTCCCTCCCAGGTAGCCAAGCTTGTACAGTAAGAGGAGAGCACTGATGATGTGGGAAGATAGAGCTTGTAATGAAAGGAAGCCTTCTTGCACTGCTCACCCCTCTCCCTGGTTTCCCTTAATGAGTTTGATAGAAAGGAACAGGTTGCCCTAAGGCAGAAGGCCCTGTAAGTTTGGCAGGCTTAGTATCATTTGCCATCTATTCTGAAGAGGTGTTTTGATGGTTAACTTAAGCACATGCCAGTTTTAAAGTAGCCCATTGATTACTATTCAGCCTCAGCTGGAACAAAATAATCACAAACTCCTCTGGTTGAAACACTAGTAAACATTCCAGTTAAATTGTCCCAGACTCCATCTTTCTGCAACCCACCAAGCGTCACACACAAATCACTTCTTACAGCAGCTCCAGGAAATATACAGCCCCCTGCTATAGCATCCTCTGTTGCCCACCCTACTTTCTATCCTGTTGCTCTAATGGGCAAGGCAACCCTACTGAGGTGCCCATAATAACTATGCCCAGATGCTCCAGCCTCTTATACTGTAAATAGCCCTGCTCTCTTGCAGTGCAAGCACGTTACTCGGGGGTAAAGGGACAGACATCTCTTTACCCCGAGGAGGCCCAATCCTGCACAGGATGCAGCAGTAGGCGCCGTACGTGCGCTGTCATGTCCTGCTAGACAGGACTGGGCTGCCCAACAATTTGCCTGAAATTTGGCATAGTTTGTCCACACATTAAGTGCCATAAAGTAGCTTTAGAAAGATTTTTTAAATGCTGCCTTATTGTGCTTTTTTCTTCTGCTCGTAGGGGTCTCCCCCCATGCATAATGTATCCCTTTTTTCTTACCTCTTTAAATGTGTTCAAAATATTGAGGACATTCCAGGGGTCTTGCTCTTAGCCCCTTGCTCATTATTCCTATAGTTCCATAGATGAGAACTGCCTTGGATCATGTTTGATCTGAACTAGCATTTGGTCTCCAACAGCAGGTTATCCAGATACCTCTGGACTGAAACATTCACAAGCAATCTTCTATTCTTATTCTGTCCTATTGGTAATCAACAATTTTCTGCCTGTGAACAGTTCCATTATCATTTATTATTTCTGTGTGTGTTTTAATAAGACTCACCCAGGAGGACACCAGGTTCACCTGGTGATTTGGTTGGTTAAAAATAGCATTGTTTCTTCATATCTTGTTTGTTCATGTGGTTTCTTTCTTGAAAAGAGTGGGTGGCAAATGGAACATGCATCATACAAACGCAGGGACAAAATGACCCCAACAATCATTCAACCCAGCCCTGCGCTCTAAAGCAAGATCCTGTATGCCCAAGCATTTCTAACAAAAACATGAATGACCACTTTGGTTACATGACACCAAGGAAAGCAAGAAGAACCTTCCTGGTGTGTTGTTCAAGGCTAGAGAAGGTTTCCCCCGGTTAATGACAGTTGTTTAACGACAATCTGCATATACGACGGCAGTCCCCCAGTACAGTACCTTACAAAAAGTCACTGTTGCCTGGTGCCTGAGCCTGCTGCTGATTATGAAGTGGAGGCAGGAAGCACGCACAGCCCCTTTAAAATCATTTTAACGAGTCTTTTTAAATCTCCAGCCATCAGCTGTTAGGCGGCCATCAGCTGTTAGGCGCTAAACATCAAAGCACTAATCTAGCGCCAAACAGCTGATGGGCTGGGGATTTTAAAAGAGGCATGTGGAGTACAGTACTTGCCATTCATTCCCTATTACATTTGTACTGTATTACATAGGCTATACGCACTATACCAAACTTGACCCACTAGATGGTGCTGGAGACTCACTTAACGACTGATTCACTTTACATCGAGTTTTAAGAACATATCCCCATGTTAACAGGGGGACACCTGTAAAGGACTTTCTGTTGGGGTTTTGACCAAGATCTGGCTCCAGTGTGTTTTGATGTGTTCTTCAAGCCTGACTCTGTCTTGGCTTCATCCCTGACTTGGTCCCCCAGCCCTGACTCCATGGCACAACTCCTTGTTTCCTTCTGATAGCATGGCAGGGCAAACAGAGGAACAATAAAAGAATGAAACCGGGGCAGGGGGCATCCTCTCTTCCCTATTGTACATCTTTTACATGTGCAAACGGATACAAATGCGCACAATATGCTAAGATATACAAGAATCCAGCTTGTTGTGATGTAACGTCCGGATTTCCTTGGTTCAAAATTCTGACAATTTAGCGCATAGTACACATACAGTTCTGGATATAACAGGAGGTTTAAAAATAAACAGTGTCACCAAAATACATTATATTTTTTAATCCGTTTTCTAGGCACTTTAATTGAATTTTCTCTGGGTTCTGTCCTCCTGACACACATTCCTCCTCCTCTGTACCCTTAAAAATGCACTTATTCAAGACTCAAGCTGTCCCCTACATGTGCCCTCTGTGGTCCTGCTGCACTATTTAGTATGATATAAAGTGCCTAAGCGGAGCTAGCTTGTAGGGAAATGTGGCATAAGACTTCCCCCATCCCTTAAGACACCTGGAAATGGTAGAGAGTGAAAGGTACTAGCTGTCTGTTATAGGGGGAAAGGGGGTGAGGACTGGAATCCAGATGTTTGGAGGGGTTTGGGTCCAGATGTCAGCTGAAATATTTAACATGAACATTCTCTGTGTAAAAAGAGGAATCTTGCCCGTAGGCCCAGACCTCCTTTTTTTTGTGTTCCCAAGCTTTGAGGACTCTCCAAAGCTCCTCGCATTTCAAAGAGCACTGGCAAATCTGGGCACTAGACTTGCTCAAAAAGTTAATGAACACTCCCAGTTTCAGTGCATGAGAACAGGTTGGAATATCAAGCTCAGCAAATCCGCACCCTGACCAGTGGGAACCCAGTTCAACTAGCACAATGTGCTGATGTTCCAGCTGCTGGTGAAAATTTGTTCGTTTCACAAGTCATTTCATTTACACTTCCTGATTATTCCATGGGTATATCACTCCGCTGCCTCACAGAATTAGTTTAGGAGGTGGAAGCTCTTGACTTAGTCGTCATTTTTTATTTTATTGTTACTTACTTTAAGGTGATTATTTTGTAGTGTTGTTCTGTGTAGTTGATGGTGAGTTGCCTTGGTGAGTTGCGAAGGAGCACTTCTTATGTCCAAAAAACAGGGCATACAGTACATGCCTAGAGAGAGAGAGAAGACTCAAGCTGTGACTTTTTTTCTTTTTTAGTGATTTCTTGATTAATTGTATATCGCCTACTAGGGTGCCTGTAATCTGTTCTAAATAACATATCGTTAAATTACTAAATTAAAGTTACAAGACTTTTATAAATGAACAGATGCAGAATTTCCTCCAAACAGCCCTTTTCCTCCTGTGGGATGGAGAGTGGGTTTTTGGCTCTTCTCCTGAAAAGTTGCTTTCCTTTTGCCCTTGCACAACACCTTCACTGCCTCTTTTTCCTTATTTCTCTCCTCCATCCACCGTCTCTCCTTCCCTCATCCCCCGCCAAGTAGAGAAGACAGCCGCTAAAATGCTGAGGAGACCTTTGCAATTCTCTGGTTCCATCATTTCCTCTAATACCTTTTTGATTATCTTAGTGGCCAGCATTTATATTAGGGCCCCTCCGACTCACTATCTCCATATACTTTACGGTTGTTGTGTTGAGGGTTGGTGGTTTTTTTTTTGGGGGGGGGTTGCATTTTCTTTTTAAGATAAAAATGACTGCCGATGTTTATGCCCTTGTAATACATTATGTATTATATTTTGTTTTAAGCACTGTCTTTTGCAGGCTGACAGTAACAATAAAATGTGAGGATGGGATTCTTAATACAGATGGAGTAATGTTTGCCGTGCATGCCACCCCTATCATTTTTCCCCCTTTCTGCTCTCCTAAGCACTTTTCAAAAGGCTCCCTTTTATATTCCAAATAAAATTAGAGCAAAATACATTGATTTACTGGAAAACAGGGATTTCCCCCCCTCCCCATCTTCTCCTAAGGCATTAACTGTGGTTGGTGGAGGTTACTTCACCCTTTTAAAGCACTCAGGTATGTATATATTTCTGAAATTGCAGAGCAGTAAATGTTTTTGCCACCTTTGACCAAGATATCCCCACTTAATGTGCAGTTAGGATCAGTTCCCTGTTAATAATAATACTTAGTGTGCTTGAGGCATCCAGAGAACTTCACCCGCTTTATCACAGTAATCTTCACAACTACCTTGTAAGTAAGTTGAACCAGTATGCAGGGTTTTTTGTTTTTATGCACTCACACAGGATCACAACATGTCTCCCAGTTGCTTGGGTCGTTCTAGAGCGCTAGTCACCACTGAATCAGACCACTTGCTCAATATCCTTGACACTGACTGCCAGCAACTCTCCGGGGCTCCAGAACTCTGTCCTACCTGGACATGCTGCCAGAAATTGAAACGGGGACCTTGTGCATGCGGAGCATGTGAGCTACGACTCCTCCTTAAAAGATACACCTTTTCGTCTTTTTTGTTTTTGGTTGGTTGATTGGTTGGTTGGTTTGGCAATTACCACTCTTCTGAGAATCACTGCCGCCCACCACCAAAGACAGTTGCCATGTGCACCAGTGGGTGACGTGCTCGACAGTTGTCCCTGCGGTCGGTCCAGAAGCGTCTTCCCTTCCCTATCCCCAGCTGCTGCCTCTGCTTCCTGATCTGTCTTCCACGCTGCACCCTCCTCGCCTAACCCACATCTCTTCTGAAGGGCTGGGCTGCTGCACAGCCACATCTTGCCACCAGTGCTCCGCTTTCTCAATCATTTCCACTTCTAGGTGGGTCCGTCTCTAGGCTGAGCAGTTTCATGCAGTCCCCATGGCAGTGGGGCCAAGTGCTGCCTGCGTGCCACACTGTGTGCACCACTGGTTGAAAAGCTCTGCCCTAAGGCGCAGGTCTCACAGACCCACACCACCCAGCTCTCTAACCACTCCCTCCACAGCACAAGCAGGGCAGTTTGTGCAGCGGGAGAGGACAGATCCCTGCCCTGAGGGGCTTGCAGTCTAGAAAACAACACAGGGGAGACTGCAGAGGAAGGGGAGAGAAACAGGCTGGGAATGCATAGCTTTCATTCCCTAACCATGCCTTGAGAGACCCAGGAAACAGTAGCTGGACACTTTCAACAATCTTTCCCTGACGAAGCTGACTAAAATTGTCAGTGAAACGTATGTAGGAACTTTGTTTTGATTTTTTAATTAAAAAAAAATAGACATGGCCTTAAGACCCAAAAGACTTTGCACAGGAGAGGCTGGGAAACCAGGGAAGAAGATGTGTTTGTTGCAGTCACAGGTACTTAGGCTTAGGCACAGTAGTAGGGTAACTATATGGGGATATCAGTGCAGCATTGCCACTCCAGGGCTTATTTTCTCCAAATCTGGCTCCCTACTCCTGTGGCTGTTCCCTTCTTTTGTCACTTGCAAGCGTCTGCCTGTACTTTCCACTTAAATGCTGAGAAGGATCTGATTCCATCGTGGCTGCTCATTCTCTGTGTGATTTGGAAGCTTTCAAAATCTGGTTGCTGTGCTTTAGGGATTTTAAATTTCCGGGATATTCACTTAGTTAAGGAATAGAATAAAGTCTTGTCACACTGATTTAATGAGAGAGAGAAAAGAGGCGAGGTTGAAACAGCAGGATGGGCTGCGGGGGGGGGGGGAAGCAATTTTCTGTGTAAGACTCATGTTAAAATATTGATATAGGCACTTGGTTGCGGGGGGAGGAGTTAGAAGTGAGCAGCCATGTTCACTTTTAAAATATTGTAGGGGTGTTTTTTTCTACTGGAGGAAGAGCCCCCAAATCAAGACCCTTGTGCTGATGAACTGATTCTATTCCAGACAGAGAGGGGAAATTGTAGGCTTGGTTTCCAGAGGTACTGAGAAGAAAGGATAGCCTCTGAAGTCTAATGTGGCCTCCAAACCAGGCAGGGTTGTGGAGAAGATTTAAGAGGGTCTAGAGCAAGGATGAGTTCCTTCCTCTTCCCCCCAATTTTAGAGCTGTCAAAGATCCCTATGTCCAGACCCAGAAAGAGAACATACGGTATGAAGAATCCTGCTGGCTGGATAAAGCCCAAGGCCTCTAGTCCAGCACCTGTTCCAACATGGGTCTGTTCCCCAGAGCCTCTCTTGTCCTTCTTTCTTACCTAGCTTACTCTAACAAGAACTTCCACAGTGAAAAGCCTTTAATCTCCAAAAGGTTTATGGGTGAAAATTCTGCACAGTCCTATGTAAGGTTGCTGCGAACAACTTTTTCCCATGAGGCAGGTGGGATTGTGACACTATTTCTAATGCTGGCTTGGTGGAATAGCTCATGTCCAGACCATGGGCAGGAACCCATGATGAGATGCAAAGGGTTATTGATGAGCGTGTAGCAAGGCAGGCCAGAGTTGCAGGACCTTAAATGGCTCTGAGTCAGCTACTTGTTCCAACAAGGGTCAGGGGTAGACTGAGGCTTTAAAGCCCTTCCAGTCTCAGACTGGTCTCCCATCCATCTCCCTGTCTGATGGAAGTCCTAAAGGGGCCGTCTTCTGGCCTGGAATCTCACACTCCTCCGCTCCGCCAGTGTCCTCCTGGTCTGCTACAGGTGCTGACACGCATGTGAGCTTCCCAGTGGAAGGGGCCAATTCTGCAAAGGAGCTTGAGCTCAGGAGATGTGGCCCTTGAGAGCTCCTATTCTGGGATCTCCTGGCTAACAGGCCCTGGGCCCAGCCTGATGTTGGGACCATCGTAGGACCAGGTTGGCAGCTGATTGTTCCTGTCCAAGAACTGCGCCTCTCATTGGAACCAGACCCTGAACTCACGGCAGGGGTCAGGACAGAAGAGCTGCTGGAGAAAAAGTGGGACAGTACCCCCCCCCCCACCTGGAAAAAAAACCCAGATATGAGTTACAGCTATGATTTTACATGCACTGTACGTTCTAGACTGGGCGATTGTAACATGCTATATATGGGGCTGCCTCTCAAGACTGCTTGGAAACAGAATGCAGCTGCTAGGATCCTTACAGAAACGAGGGGACATGACCACTTCACACCCTGTTAATCCATTTTCGCTGGCTGCCTGTTCAAACTGCTGGTGATGATGACCTATAAAGCCCTACATGGTTTAGGACCCGGGTACTCTCACATGAGTCTGCCTGTCCTGTGAGGTCATCCCAGGTGGCCATGGTGTGGGCAATGAATGATGCCTTTCCAGTTTCATGTAATGGCAACCTGCAACAGGACCTTTCTGTTGAGGCCCCTGGCCTCTGAAACTCTCTTGCCCTTGGGGTTGCCGCTTCCTTGCTGTCTGTCTGCAGGGGTCTGAAGACTTTTTAAAATTTTTGCATCACTTGTTTTACTGGCTACTTTTATTGTATTGATTGTTTTTAATTGATTGTTTTTGTAATGTAAGCCACCTTGGGCTCCTGGAAGGGTGGAAAGGCAGGGTATACGAATTTTAAAGAAATAAGTAAAGTAAGAGTGAAAGAAGAAGCAAACTTCAAGCTGGCAATAGAAGTCAATTATTTATTTAATGAAGAGTGCCCGACATTCAGTATTTCAATTGTACATTTTCCTTGGGGCAATGGGACTTGATGTGTTTTACAGTAATAACAGCTTACTCAAGAATATACATTTTGCATAATCAACAAGCTTGCTGAGAACACTGGTCCAGTAAAATCCACCCCAGAAATAATGGCATGGGGAGGATGGATTGGGATTTCATACAATATCCACGGTAGTGATAGCGTGGTCATTAGAACACACACAAACCACTATCGGAACTTGCCCTCTACGTATCGGGAAACCTGCCAGAATTGCTATACTCCTTTCCAAAAGAAAGTGGGGGGGGAAGGGAATTAATTTTAACGAGGTCTGTTTGTGCTGCTGTTTTGCCCCGACCAGAAGCTGCCTGTGGTGTGTGCACAGCATGATCCTCCTTTGTGTCATTGCTCCACAATCAAACTCTTTCCAAGAGGGGATTCTTTACAAGCATTTCCGTGTCACTTTGCGAGTCCCCCTAGACCTTTGCCAATCCATTAAGAGCCCGGGAATCCAAACTGGGAAACAGAAAGAGAAAAAGTGGGGTTGCGGAAGGACACAGTGCAGGGAAAAGATTGATTTGAGCAGAAATTCAGCATCCAGCAGCAGTGCTCCAAGGTTTGAGGTCTCATTTTGTTTGCTATCTATCTCTGTGAGCAAGTGAAAACTTCAGAAAATGGCTTGTTTTGCTGGAAGCAGACCTGGGGAAAAATATCTTCAATTTCTTAGATGCTACAGTGGCATCAAAAATGTTAAGTGCCCACCTCAGGCAGAGATGGAGAATTATGTCAAAATTCAAAAGACTCTTCAAGAGATAAGAGATAAGCAGTTGCTATCCTGCCTGTCTCTACTGTTTAGTTGTGTACAGCCTGTATTAGATTTATCTGCCCAAGGGAGGTCATTTTGATTCCCATTTGACATATTACAGAACTGAAGCCATCACAAATAGGAGACAAACCCAATGGCTGAACTAGGATTTGAACTTGGATCTCTTCCTCTTGTCCTTCTCTCCGACTTGCTCAGGTGAGGTGGTTTATCGCAGTCATCCCCCCCCCACAGCTGCTGACCTAGACCTCTTTTTCTTGCACATCAGTGGTATGACCAGTGGTATGGGTCTGGTATGGTTTCTCCCACATCAGTGGTACGACCCAGAGCACCGCTCACTGCCGCCTCTGCACCTGCTTACTGTGCTCCTCGTGTGGTTTCTTCAATTGCTAAAGTATGGGACTTCCAGTTTGGTGCTCAGAAGTTGGCCCAGCTCCAAGCAAGACTCCCCTGGTCTTGACAATGAATTTCCAATAGTAGGGTAGGGAGAGGACTTGACCCAGGTTTGGGGTTTACTCTATTCCATCCTTCTTCCAAGGAGTTCGGGATGGGATGGCATGCATAAATGAATGGGTTATCCAATGTTATCCTCACAACAACTCTGTGAGGTCGGTGACTGGCCCATCGTCATCCCAGCCTGATGGGGCATTTGAACCCATGCCTCCCCAGCCCAAGTCAACCTTCTAACTGCTACACCATGCTGTGTTCTCCTCATAATCCCTTCCTGCAACAGCTGCTGGGCAGGCTTGGGACTTTCTTGGGTTCTCTTTGGCATCTTGGGTGTTCCTATCATCTGCGCCTGGCCCGATCAGCACCCTCATGGTCCACAACTCCATTCAGGTGATTGCGCCTTATCCAAATCTCCATATAGCAAGTGCCCCCCGCCCCCACCCCTTTACGCCAGGCCTGAGAGCAAAGAAAGCCACGGCAGTGCAATTTCCGACCAAGAATTTCCTTCCTATTTCTGTGTGTGTGTGTGTGTGTGTGTGTGTGTGTGTGCGCATGCGCGTGCGTGTGTGTGTTTATGTGTTTCAAATAAATTAAAAAAACGCATTTTGGTTTTGTGCACTAAGCACTTTTGAGGGCTGCACGGGGCCCCATAATACGGAGGTTTATAACCTCCTCGGCTAATGCTCTCTGACACTCTGTTTTGATATCATTACTACATTATACCCACCATTTTTGAGTGAAAAAATACAGTACTTAGAGAGTCGAAATTCATAAATAAATTCATGTCAAACCGCACTTAATATTGATTTTGTTAGTGTTCAGATTCAATAATAAGGTACTGCGTGCATGAATATTTAAATATAATCATCATTTCTGCATCTCCTAATGGCCTCTGCTCTTCTACACTCAATTTAAACACAATTTAAAAACTATAATGTATTGAAAAATACTAGGATTTAGCAATAAATCACCATTGGGTAACTCCAAGCCTTTTATAGGAGGGCTCAATATCGGCTTCTCCAGGGACGGCACAATTAGATTCATGTTTTTAAACTTCTCAATTATCCATATACCATAATTTTATGTGAAAGTTTGTTTCCCTTCTTCCTCCCCCCGCTCCGCCCAACTTCACTCTCTCTCACTCTCATGCCCGCCCCCTGCCCCCGCCCCATCCAGATCCTCTCCCAGTAGGTAGTAGAGAAATCGCTAAGTGTTCTCTTAGCCGAGTTAGTAGAGTAAAAAGGAGTCAAAGGTCACAATCCTTAAACTGAATTAGAGCCAGAGGCAGCCGGGGAGAGCAGAACGCTGACTCACTTAATCGTATTATTTGGGGAGGGAAAGAAAAATACAGAGGCGGGAGAAAGAGATAAAATGACTCAAAATGAACTCACTGCAGAGGACCTGGAGAGGATTTTTTCCCCTTTAATATTTACTTAAAAAGCAAAATTACTCTTTATCAAATAGACACTGAGGGCAGCTCAGAAAGGGCTGTTTCGTGGCTAGACTTCAATGTGGCTGCCTGGAGGAGAAAGACGGTTTGCTCCCAGGAGCACCCTTGTGCCGGGGGTGGGGGGGCAGACTCTGCCCATTGTCCCAACGCTATGACTGCGTTATTGATAATCTGGGGATGTGAAGATCTGGATGCCTCTCCACCACCACCCATACTTCAGTTGCTACTGCCACATCTTATTGACTTTGTAGCATACGCTGTGCTGGGTGCTATACAGCAAGGATGGGCAGAAGGTCTGTCAGGATCTACTGGTAGATCTCTGGGTGATTTACAGTAGATTAGATACCTAATGGACGGCATGTTTTCCACATTGAACTTCTGGGGGGGGGGCTAGTCTTGCCCGTTCCGTTGCCTTCTGAGGATCAGTTGGTGGTGATGATACATAAGAGGACTTCCTCCATGGTGTCACCCATCCTTTGGAACTGCTTTCCACAGGAGGCGAAGTCAGCCCCCTCCTATCGTGTTTTATTAAGGACCGGAGACATTTTTGTTTGGGTGAACCTTATCAGATTATTTTTGACGAGCTTGTGCCTTTTCCGTCATTCTTAGTGACTGCTGCATTCAGGGCCAGCCTGAGACCTCCTGGTGCGCCCTGCCAAATGCTGCCCCTCTCCCTGACCTGGAGATGCACACACCAGTCTCTGCTCTTTGCACTCCCTAGAGAAGCTCCAGCCACGACTCTTCTCTGCACTTCCTCTTCCATTCCTGCCCCCTCTTCCCTCTCCAATTCAGGGAGGAGGAGGATAGTGCGTCAGCCTCATGAATGGACTGGCCCTGGCTGCATCATTGTCAATCTGCTTTTACTCTGTTTCAATTATTTTTAGTATGCAGCTGTGACCGTGAGCGCCTCTCTGAGGTAGAAAAGCGGGGTGAAAGAAAGGCAGCAGAGGAAGACCTTTCCAAGGAGTCCCTATGACTGGGGCAGCTCACATGGGGAGACGTGCTCCCTGGGACAGGCTGGAGATCCATCATAAATTTGCTCCCGGAATGTTTAAATGCATGTCTTTTAACAGGAGTACTTTTATGCAAAATAAGAATATTTACATGAATTATATTATTGACATATTTGTTTGTTTTGCATGATCAGTTTATTGGCATGGGGAGGACAGAATTATTCATAATATGAAAGACAGACAGACAGACCCTTGGGGTCAGATCCCAACCGCTGTGTAAATCTGCCAAGAATGACCTTTAGCTCCACAGAAGAATGCCAACAGTGTATTAAAAAAAATAGTTGCTGTAGACCTGCAGCCCCTTTTGCTTCCAGAAAAAGTGGTTCTGCCAGTGCAATGGGCTGGGGGGAGGTGGTATGGTGGAAGGCTTTGGGAGATTGTTGTGTCCCGTCCCCCCTTGCTATAACTGTTATCAGCAGACAGTCATTGAGATTTAGGTTCTAAGGAAGCATTAGCCACATAGAAGACAGAAGCACCTGTTGAGCCTTTCCCAGCTTTCATGGAATCCATGTCTTCTCTAATTTCCCCTCTCCAGCTTTTTTTTTAAAGTGTGCTTGTGCCTGCCTTCTTTGAAATTTGTGATTCTAAAAACTGCCTGTCTTCCCAAGACTGCACTTGAGATGCCCAAAGACATACAGCTATCCATAAACACTGACTTTCTTTTTATGTTGTTGTTGTTGATGATGATGCTGTGTGTTTTTAAATAAATAAGAGATAACTGGTGCCCATCATTTAAAGCTGTTTTGTCCATGACTGTGTGCCTCAGGGCCTTTTCCCATCATCACATGTTCTTCTTGCTTTATAACAACAATTGAAAGCTGCTCAGACCATGAATATTCCTCCTTGGGCCCTTTCTAGACAATCAGTTTCTAGTGTAAGAAACACAGAATTGTTTGCAATTTGTTAAACAGAGTGCAGGTGTCTTTCCTACATCCTTCTTTTGCAGGAATATCACAGCTTCTCAGCACAGAGCATTCAGACTGCAGCGTGTGTATGTGTGCACGTGTGGTGTGTGTGCGCGTGTGTGTGTAGCTCATTTCATCCCAGACTCTTGGAGCAAGTTTTAAAGCAGATGCACAAAAATTGAAACATGGGATTTTTAAAAAAAAACCAAGGAATTTAAAATGTATATTAGAGTGCTAGCCTATGCATGTTTACTCAAAAGTAAGCTCCATTGTGTCCCCTAAGGCTTACTTCCAGGTATGTTTGCATAGGACTATAGCTTTAACATAATATGAGCTACATACTGTCTCTTAGGTAGTCCTTGGGAAAGTCAATGGCTTAATAAAACATTAGATTCTGCCCTTAGGCAAGTTTCTCAGTTTGCTTCCTGGTGAGCCTGATGCTCCTCTGCTAAGGTCCTTCTGAAAAATGTTTCAAAGGCAGCGCCTGAGCACTCCTGATGATGGTATCACTGCTCTTAAATAATGAGTAAATAATACTAAAGTATTTTCCACAAACATCTTTCCATATCTAACAGCCCAATCCTATGCATGTCTACTAGAAGTAAGTCCCACTGAGTTCCCAATTAAGTATGTATAGGACTGGAGCCTTAAATGTCCTCCCGCTGCTGTTGGATGTTCTTATTCCCATGATCCCTCATTTTTATTTCCTGATCTCCTTTCTTCCATCTCAGTCTCTTTTAAAAAATATATATTTTATTGTTTTCTTACAGGATTTAGTACAGCTGATATTTCATGGTGTGTTCAGACACATCATCACTATGACCTCCAAGCTGTATCATGTCTTATGTGCAAGTATCGGCATCACGCAGGTAAATCTCTCTCTATATTTTTTTCCATTTCCATAGGAGTTCCATTTATATATCTGTGCACAATCTTATAGATATCTTAATGGCAGCGGAAGAAAAAGGCTAACAAAGAAGGATAACTCTGTAAACAAAAGACGAACTTCTCTGCATTTCTGTCTATTCTGTCTGCAGCGTGGAAGCTGCTGGTTGGGTCTCTGCGGGATGCTTCTCACTTGGGTACTTCAGTGCACAGTTTATGAGCTCTCACACTAGTTCTGAATGGTGCACAGACTTTTCCAGCAAAGTACATGGATCTGGCAATCCATGGCAAATCCATAATTCATTTAAGGACGTGGCTGCCGCAAGATGTGGTTATGGCTACTGGCGGAGGTGGCTTTAAAGGTGGATCAGGCAAACCTATCCAGGAGGGGGAGAGTCCGTCAGTGGCCATCGATTAGCCACCATGGCTACAGGGCCTTCTTGACACATGCCGCTGCCGGATTGAGTCAGACCATCTGTTCACCCGGGGCTCAGTCAGGATTCTTTGCCTTCGCTGGAGAGCTTGCGCCACAGAGATGTCTTCCTAGTGCTGCAACGGCTGAGACCCTGGCTGGCTTCAAGTGATCCCTGGCTGGCTTCAAGTGATGTTGCCAGTGCCTGCATGATGATGAGGGTCGGTCGTGGGCAAAGAAACCAATGAGCTTCACCAGTGAGCTTCCCTTCCCCAAAGTTTTGGTGTGTACTGCTGTGGGAGGGGGTGCATTTGAATGTTTAGCCCAAGGCTGTCTACTCTCTGGCTGGCTGGCTGTAGCCCTTCAGGGGCTTGAGCTGAGTGGGGCCTTTCCCAGCCTTGTAACATGATATCTTTTAAGCTGAGATGCTGAGGGAGGGCTGAACCTGGGCCTTTCTGCACGCCAAGCATGCACCCCAGCACGATGTTAGTCTTCCCCCCTCACCTCCCCCTGAGCCGAGGTCAATCTACTCATGCCGCAGCAAAACCCACTTGCTACTGACATTTGAACCAATGAGCTGATAATGAAAAGCCAGTCTGTCAACCTCAGGAATAGAAAAAAAGCATCACCGTTGGCCATCACTGCCCCATGATTGCCCTCCTGCACTGCAGCAATACCGGCTGTGGGTCACACTTCTCCATGCGACTGAAGTGCCCTTTTCCCGTCCCCTCTCTAAGCCGCCCTTGATGTTCCAAGGGACTTCCTTTTGCTTTTGGTGCCATGGCTATGAAAAATTGATCGCCCTTTGTTACAGCTTCACTTCTGTCACTTTCCATCCCAAGGTCTCTTTTTTACAGAAAACAAGCTACATTCATCAAAAATGACAGAACACAGACTTAATGTAATCATGTATGGGAACATGAATTGCAAATGTGGAACACAAGCACTAAAATGTATTTTCCATTACTGCCACAAAATGAAATAATCATGAACATTTTCCCCCAGAATGAGAACACATGTAGAGTTACACTGACACCTCGAGAAAAAAAAGCCCAGCACACATACACCCCAGCTTTAGGTGGAGGTGCACCTCATGACAGTAGTCTGCTTTTGCAAATGGTGCTAGAGAGGACTCTGTCTGCAGGTGTCCTTGGAAGCAGGCGGCACTTCCAAACTGTGCTCTGGGCACACTGGGGAACACCTATAGCTGAGTGGTAGAGCACATGGTTTGTATGCAGGAGCTTCAGTCCATAGTATCTCCTGAGTAGACAGATGTAAACGGGTCAGACCTGAGATCCTGAAGACTGCTGCCATTCAGAGGCACCAGTACTGGGCGGCTAGATGGACCAGTGGGTCTGGCTCCCTGTAAGGCAATTTCATGTGCAAAATCATGATCCTTGCACAGCTGTCCTAACGTCAAGATGAGTCTGATGGTTCTCACGCTCATTTGTAGTTCAGAGGCTGGAAGATCGGCTGACCTCTGAGAAAAAGCAGGACCACACCGGGTGGGTCCCAATGAGCTTCCAGGCATCCAGAGAAGGACCTGTTGCCACTCCTGGTTTCCATGTCAGCAGCCAGTGGAGGTGCTTCAACAGCAACAAGCAGATGTGCAAGAAGACATGGGAGGGGGAAGTTGTTTGTGGCATCCCAGAGGGGTATACAAGGTGGGTGGGATGGAATATGGTCCCCCTGACTCCTGCCTAGCAAACCGCCAAGGGTCACCATGTTGGCCCCAAAGGATAAGAGGTGAAGGACAAATCAGAACAATTTAGGGAGGGGCTGTAGCTCCACAGTGGTAGAGAGCCACTGTAGACAGCCCCACATTCAAACCCCAGCATCTCTAGGTTGGTCAGAGACAAATTTCTGGAGAGTGGCTGCCAGTCAGTGTCAACAATTCTGAGCTAGAACAGAACCAATGGTCTGACTTGGTAGAAATCAGCTTTCTACGTAATGTCAATTGCTATGGGAGTGTGCAAGCATTCAGGTGTCTCAGAACTCTTCATCAGTAGTGGTAAATTGTAACATGCAGGTGCGTAACATGACACCCTCTCAGCCACGCCCCATTAAGACTAACAAAAAAGAAATCCACTTTAAGATTCTTCCTTAGAGTGTTTTCTTCTCCGGCCATGTTTCTTCTTTGAAACTTACTATACTTCAGATAAAGACAGGCTTACCAGATCGTCGCCGGGACGGGAGCGGTCTACCCTTAAGGGGGCGGGGCATGGGGGGCTTAAGCCCCACCCCCTTAAGGGTAGACCACTCCCGTCCCGGCGACGATCTGGTAAGCCTGTCTATAGAGACTCACCAGGAGGCACCAGGAGACTCACCCGCGACGATCTGGTAAGCCTGGATAAAGATCTCTAGTTCATTTCATCCCAAACTGTTAGATTGGGTTGCACTAGTTTTAAAATTATAAAAATTGAAAAGTGGAATAAAAATAAATAAATCCCAAATAAATATGAGCCATATTAGAGTGCTAGACTCTGCATGTTTACTCAGAAGTAAGCTCCACTATGTTCAGTAAGACTTACTCCCACGTACACTTGCATAGGATTGTAGCCAAATGTAACATGAACTACATACTTTCTTGTCTGGGAAAGTCAATGGTCCCGACATTAGATTATGGCCTATGGCAAATCTCTCCGTTTGCCTCCTGGTGAGTCTGCTGCTGCTGCTTCTCAGCTAGGGTTCTTCTGAAAAAAGTTTCAAAGGCAGCAGCAGCAGCAGCACCTGAGCGCTCCTGCTGTAGGAAAGCCCCTCCCTCCCTGAGCGTAGGCACAACACCTGCGCCTCCTTGGCCCCCCGGCAGCCTGCGGCGTCACAAGTGGAAACCATGCAGAGAGAGATGGCATTCCTCTCTCCATTTAAAGTGTATGTATTTTCTTCAACGAGAGCAGATCAAATGATAAAAAATACATAGAACAAATAGCCCCGGCAGCTGCAGAATCCAAAAGATGTGTGCACACAAAAATCTGAAAAAGATTTGTGACACTTTTGGACCATTTCAGTGAGTGGTTGGAGAAAAAAACAAAACAGCCCTTTTATTCTCCTCTGTTCCATATGTTTCTCCATCTTGGGCTACGCACATGTGATTTCTTATGTATCTTTGTTATTTCAGTAGATTATATTTTTCCCCCCAAGGGGAATAGAGGGCAAGACTGGGCAAGGGGCACTTTTTCAATTGGTGCTCCTCTTATATTTAGCAGGGGGAAAGTAACTGCTCCCCTTTCACCCCAGCACAGTGTCTTTTCTGATGGCTGTTTGCTGGTGGTCTTCTGCATCTTTTTTAGATTGTGAGCCCTTTGGGGACAGGGAGCCATTTAATCATTTGATTTTGTCTCTAAACCGCTTTGTGAACTTTTTGATGAAAAGCGGTATATAAATACTGTTAATAATAATAATTAATAATAATAATAGACTCTTTTTGAGGGGAAGGGTCATGAGGCCGGAATGATTTCTTATTTTTGCAGAGTGATTTTTCTGTCTGGATGGATTGCTTCTTACTCTGTCCAGAAAGTGCCTTGGAATCTACCGTAATACTCTCCAGCCTCGGTTGAAACGGGGAGCCACAATCTCCGCTGTGAGCTGGCTGGCTCATCTGTGTGGCATTTGCTGGGAGATGAATGGATGCGTGCACAGCTGCACCAAGGGCACCCTGCAACACAGTGCCAGCCACCTCTTTGTGCCTCTCAATAAGGGATGCAATGTGAACATAGCAGCATGGACTCATGCCTGGCCAGCCTAATCCTGTCTAGCAGGACATGGCAGAGCACATAAGGCGCCTGCTGCATCCTATGCAGGATTGGGCCTGCCCCAGCGCAGCTGGCGGCCTCCTCAGGGAAAAGGGACGTTTGTCCCTTTACCCCAAGTAACGCACCAGCCACCCCAACGGGCCTCCTTGAATGCACGCCAGCAATTTTGCTGGCATACATTTGAGAGGCCCATGTAAGTAAGGCCCAACAAGCCCAGGAAGGGGGATAAGTTATGGCAGAGGAGGCCTCCTCTGATCCCTCCCCCTTCCCAGGCCCGATCCTCCAATCCCACCCGCCTGGAATGCCCTCCCCTGCTTGGCGGGGGCGGGCCTTACCTCTCCGCCGAGGCGCTGCTCTGTTTTGTGGCACTGGAAGAGCGGCACAAGCCTCTCTGCCAGCACCACTTACTCTCTCGGTGCTGCAAACGTGCCTTACGGCACATTTGCGACACCCTAGACCAGCAGAGCATTCACTCTGCCAGTTGTCTCAGGCTGGACAGGATTGCGCTGACAGTGTGCAGTGCACCTGTGTGCACACTGTTCTACAAATGCAACAAGAAGCCCCACTCCACTGTGTGATGTCTTCCTTTTATGCAGGCCCTACAAAGTCTCACGTATGTACTCTAGGGCTCCACTGGGATTCTGCTGGCTTTGTATTCCCCAATTCAGACAACTGGCTAAAAGGGTAGAACTCTGGCTGCCTGGCAGTCCCATTCCTGTAACATGGAGGTTTCTTTGATGCTCCGCTCCTGAAAATCCTTGTCGACTGACAAGTCTCTCTGAGCCTGCTTCATTGACTGAGGTCTGGACCGCAACACAGTTCTTCATCATAGCCTGACAAAAATGGGGGAGAGAAACAGCCTCTTTACTCCTGCCAACCTTGCAGTTCGTTTTCTGTAGAATCAGCGCATTATACACACCAGTTGTATTATGTGCCAGTTGAGTTTTCTCTGCCAGTTTGAAGCAGATAGAGAAGTGTCTATGTCTGTATAAACAGAGAGAGCGCTTCTCTTTTTCCACTGAACGGCACACCTTCCAGAAGAGGGCACTTGACTCCCAGGAGAAAACAGCTTCCTCTTAACCGATTACTCCCAGCCTTGTACACCTGGGCATTTTTTTATTTTCTTGGCCTGCTTCAGTTGAACAGTGCCAGCATGGAGTGAAATATTAAGGCAGGCACCTGAAATTCAAAGTGTTTCTTTAATTAATGGGTGGATGCCACAAGATGATCCAATGCAGCTCTTAAATTAATCTTAATTACATGGATTTTGAAACTTTGGCATTATCCGGCTACACAAAATATGTATTTCATAACCCTAGAAACGGGCGAAAAAGACAGCAGCGGCGAAGTCAGCCGATGATGTTATCGCCCTTCTGTGGCTGGGGGTGTAAGTGTCATCTGGGTGTGTCGAAGATCTTATCTGAAGGCCCAAATTAATTTGCTCCTGCAAATATCAAAACAAGCTCCTTTTTCCCCCCTTTTGGCTGGGGCAAAAGGAATACGCAATGCTAATTTCTGAGCTGTTTCATCTCTGAGTTTCTCTGCAATCTCTTGCTCTTGCAGTGTTGGGAGCCAGACATTGGGCACTGGCAGCAGGGAAATAAGTTCAGTTGAAGATTCCTTTTTTAATTGAGGTGTGTCATGTTGTCCCTGTGTGCTTTCCAAATGGTTTGTGTGCCATTCAATTCACTGCCAATAATCTGATGTGTACCGTACCCCCACCTATGCAGGTTAATCGCCTCTTCTGTCCCCCTCCACAAACCCCACTGCAGTCCCAGTGAACTCGTCCTTCCCACCTCAGTAGCCCAACCAGTCCCCAAAGCCTGATCCATGTCTGGAAAATGATTTCAGTTCCACAGGCATTGGCATCAAAATGCTGATGTGCCGGGACAGCAGCATGACTTGAACATGGACAAAACGCTTGACTCCCACCATTGAGCTTCTTCAGCCTGTTTCCACACCTCTCTCTCTTTCTCAGATTAATTGCGCTGAATGTCTCCTAACATCCCTCACCTTAAGTCACTCTTAAGTGACTTAAGGTGACATGCAAGTTATATATTCATGATCTAAAGAGGCGTCACTAGGGTGCGCGCCGCCCAGAGCGGGGGCGCGCGCGTCACCCTAGTGACCCCCCGTGCACCTCACCCCAAAATCACGAAGGACATACCCCCGCTGCCGCCGGCTCCGAGCGCTGTCCTCCTCCGGCGGTCCAAGGCCTTCTGACGAGGCCCAATGTGGAAATACGTGAACGTTTACCTTTTTAATGTAGCATGGAATAAAAGGGCTGCCCTTTTGCCCTCAAAAATGGTCTGCGCATGCGCGAAAAAGGTAAAAGTTCACGTATTTCCGCATTGGGCCTCGTCAGAAGACCCCGGACGGGGCGGACGCTCCAAGACCTTCTCCCGGCCTCGGAGCCTCCGTAGGGTGACGCGCGTCACCCTTCTGCGCGCGTCACCCTACGGCGGTCCGCCGCCCCGCTACGTCACCGCCAATGATGACGAGTGTGTGCGTGTGCGTGCGTGTGCGTGCGTGTGTGCGCACGTCTTGGCTTGGTAAACAATGGTGTATGCTGTAATAGACAGATTATCTCCTGCTGGAAGAGGTGGTACAAAGACTGTCCTTTTGGGACCTCCCAGAGCATTAGCCCTTGCCAACTTCTAAATAGATTGTGGCGCATCCAGATGGATCCCCTGGGAATGTTCGCAAGAAATGCGCTGATTCACCTAAACAGCCTCTGGACAGCCTTTAAAACAGGAAACCAAGAGGCCCCTCTGGTGTTGCAAGGAGACGGCCTCAGAGACCGACCTAGCTGTCTGCAATCACACTGTGCCTTCAGGTAAACGGACCTTGAAGAGGGTTGGGTGGATCTTACGGAAAGGCCAAGGTGCTTGTCGGTCTTCCTTGCCTCAGGGAGAAAGAGCTAGTGGGGCCGGCCGTCCCTCCTGCGTCCTTGCAGTGGAGGCAGCAGTGACTGTAGTATTGCCATCCCTGATGCATGAACTTCCTGAAGTGGGCAAATTGCTTCCTCCTGCCCATCATCTTGTTCCAACCATTGCAACAGCCTTGTCAGGTAGATCAGTATTATTATCCCTGAATGACAAGTGCATGTGAAACCTGATGCCCAGAGAAAGTTGTAGCTGCGGTCCTATATGCACTTATGAGGAAGTATGTTCTGTTGAGTTCAGTGGGGCTTACTTCTGAGTAGCCATGCATAGGATTGCACTGTAAGTTGCTTGTTTTGGGAGGAACTGTAGCTCAGTGGCAGAGCCCCTGCTTTGCATGCTGAGAAAGACCCCTATTTGAAACCCTGGAGAGCTGCTGCCAGCCTGTGCAGGTAATAGTGAGCTAGATGGTCTGACTCAGTAGAAAGTGGCTTCTGTATGCCCATAACCATAAAGTGAATGGATTCATAGCTGAGATACTGCCAGCCGGGGACATCATAACCCATGTTCTTGCCCAGTGTGCCACCTCAGCTCTCAGGGTGTACCCCTTAATGGTTGTACATGCTTGCTCATGCATAATATTTGTCTGTTCTGCCAAAAAGTCAGAATAACTTAAGGCTGTGTACAGCAGAGCCGTTGTCAGCTCTATATAGTACATGCGTTCATTTTTCCCCGATCTGGAGAGGCTACAAAACCCACCTCCTTCATTAAACTTTTGCCTGAACTGGCCTTTATTTCTGTGGTGGTTTAACCTATCATGGTTTTATTGATGTTGCTTCTTTCAGATTGTTTTCTGTTATTCATAACTGTATTTTTGGCATTACTTGTGCTGTCATGAATGGCTTTGAGCTGCCAGGAAGAGTGGTAAAAGTCTTTTAACTAAACTAATTCTTTCCCCCATTTTTTCCTAAGGCTTACCACCTGCAGGAGCAGCTGTATCATCATTGCTGTACGCAAATCAGTGCTTTTTAACCCCTTCAGAGTGGGGCTTGGCCTTCCTGGCCCACCCTGCTGGAAGTGGAGGTGATTGGGGCAGTGATGCAGCTACCCAGCCCAGCCCTTCAAAAGAGACAGGTTTGGGGATGAAGGGGCAGAGCAAAGCCCCAGCTGTGAGCTACGCTCGGAAGACCATTTCCATGTCTAGAGGCAGGCAGTGGTGCTCCCTGCAAAAGGTATGGTAGCCCTTGCAAGAAAACGTTTGAAAAGCTCTGACCCGAATCATCCCCAACACTTTGTTTCTGAGATGTCTGTCTTTCCCCTTCCTTAGTTCAAAATCCTTTGAAATATAATCTAAGTAAGCATCCTAAAGGCAACCCCTCCTCCGTCCCACATGGGAACAAATCCCACCCCCTGCCTGCCCCCATTTTTTGTTTTCCAGTGGGTACATCTCACAGCTGTGGCAGATCAAGCTGGACCTCGTGACTTACAGACACTCAGATTTGGCAATCCTGAAACAGGGAAACATTGTTAAACCTGATGTCAGTCTGCCTAATTGATGTGAAAACCTGATTGGATTCAGGGAGGCATAGCCTTATGAATAAAATACTCATCTTTAAAGAAGGTGATAAAGTCAAGCTGATGTCAGCAGTCAGTGGGACTAGCCACACAGGCGGGAGTTTTTCAAGAGGCCTAATTGATGGAGGCATTTCGCTCTTGCTGAAAGTCAACCGTGTTGGGGCAGCCAGTGACTCGTGGGCTTCCAATAAGGGAAGAGTGCGTAGTGGCCACTTCCCAAAGCAGTGAGTCTCCATTGTGTGCTCAAGCTACCGTAGGTACATGTGATGCTTGATGCAGAAGGTCCCAGGTTCAATCCCAGTATCAGCAATCCTGAGATGGACCGAAGGCAGCAGCTCTTGATTATATCCCCATTTTCAGACACTCACAGGATCTTGGTAGGAGAGGGAGGACATATACTGACCCTCTTCCTGCAGCTAGGACAAGGGGCAATGCTACCAGGAAGCAGGCGGTGGCTGAACACTGGGAAGAGCTTTGCACCCATCAGAGCAGGACCAGGACCAGCTACTGAGGAAGGTGGTACTACAATGGTTCCTTGAAGCTTTGTAAGAAGTTGTTTAGCCATCTCTTTCTTGGGGATGCTTGAGGTGCATCATGTCTCACAGGAGGATGAGGTTGATCTGGATGAACCACTGATCTTTTCCAGCCTCGTGACTCTAACCTTTAGCTATTTGTGTGGGCAAGCCATTAGTCTGAGGTAAACACAGGGGGGGGGGGGGGGGAATGGCTGGTGTGCCTGAATCAGACACCTCACCTGTAATTAAGGATTAGGAGCAGATGATCTTTCTGAAGGAAACTTTGAGGACCAAGGTTTGGTCAGGGAGGATTTGCAGGCTCTTGATGTAAAGGCGAGGCCAGGAGTTGGAAATGACCAAACCTGCAATCCCAATGCACAAATGAGATGAAAGCTAGCCAAAGCAGAGAGCACCGTCGTTTGGGGTTTCAAGGGCAGGTAGTAGACAAGAGAATGAATGGATGCTTGTCCAAGGGGTGGTGGCATGCGATGAAGGGCTTTTTCAAATATTTCACAGGAGAGATTTACGAGGGAGTAGTAGGTATGGCCATTAATAGATGAAGAAAGGAGGCAAAATCAATGGCTGGTCTAGATCAGCCCGAGCTACTTAACGTTTTGTTTTTAATTGGTTTTTAAGAAGAAAAATATATACAGCGGCCCATAGGCCATTAGGAAGTAATGAAAACCTTGGCGCTCAGAACTTTGATGGAAGGAAGGCAGTGAAAGCAGAGAGCTGCAGATCAGCATTTCAAATGCGTCTGCATCCAGGGAGGTCTTGAAGGAAGGAGTGGGGGGGGGAGGGAGGGATGATCCAGGAGATAGTTGCGAACATTCATGGAGAGAGGCCAAAAGTGTATGGCGTGATGGTGACTTTCTAGGAACACAAGCTCTGGAAGTGTGCAGCGCTAGTCACTTGAAGCTCTTGGCAAGTTTTTGGCAATGGCTTTTGTCCTTTGCAGCCTCCCAGCTCCTGGAGCCGCCCTGGGGCCAGCAGCAAATTATGTAAGCCTTCCCCCCCCCCCCCCAACCTGGCCAGCAACCGAGGAAGATGCTGCTTCTGCCGAGCTGAGCCGTGCCTGCCAGAAGGGACCGGAAAAGGAAAACAACAAAAATCTGGGGAAACAGTGGAAAAACTGCCATATTTTCTTTCTCAGTTAAATGCTTCTTAAAGCAGTGTTTTAAAAATAAGGTTGTTACAGCCAGCCACTCCTGCTGCCAACCATGCCACTATCCCTCTTTCAGGCCACTGTGGCGTGCCAGCAGCGCAAGTATGTTTTGTATGGAAGGGAGGGAGGAGGGAAAAATTAAATCTGAGATCCTCCAAAACCTGAGTCTTGTGCTGAGAACCCGAGTTCTGGCAGCATAAGCTGGAGAGCCTGAGATGGTGTTCGAAACCGAGAGTCTGGTCGAAAACCTGAGGTCTGTCTGCCCCCAGTTAAAAGGCCTTGGAAAAGACAAAGTTGTGTTCTTGGCACCAAAGCAGCATCAGGGGCGCCTCCTTGGGCAGAGCATTCCAGGGACGGGCTGCTACCCCCAAGAAAGCCCTCCGCCAGCAGACATCCACACTCCTGCTGCGGTTTGTGCCACTGCCACTCACAATGTTGCAGCTGATGTGCCTGATCCAAGCCACCTTTGGATTTTCCTAACAGGCCATTGGATGTGGTCTGTGAGTCAAGAAGCCCTGCTGCTGCCTGTAAGCAGCAGGAACAAAAAAGCCTCCGTTTCGACGTTTCTTTCAAGGTGGAAGCAAGCCTCTCCCAGAGATTCTTCCATTGTCGGGTCACAGAGCTGCCAGCCAGGGGGCTTCTCCTTTTGTCAGGGAGTGCCCGTGGGCTTTCTTCCTGAAATTTACTGTCTCTTCATCCTTGACCGACACACAACTTCTTCAGTGTGTAATCCTAAAGGTCCAGCCTCATCTAATTGTCAGAGATTCACTCCAGCGCTTGTTAAGCGGCCTGCCTGTGCTGGGCGTGCCCTCTTTGACCTCCCTGATCAATACTTGTTCAGTCAAGTTCATGCATTTCAGCTCACTAAATACATCCATTGCGGTCACCTCCCCTCCTCCTCCCTCCTTCCCCCTTGCAACTCTTCGCAAATGGACCTCTCTGACATTCTTATTTAGGAAGGCTCTGGGTTGGTTAATGTCTTTTGAAGTATGTAATGGAGGGCAGAGAGAGAGAGCGAGAGAGAGCAAAGAATCGTTTTATCTCTGGGTAGTTGATACCTTGACTGTTTAGACTCCTTTTCCTTTTGCAAAGTGTATCCAGAGAACATTAGCAGAGTTGTCAGGGTTTACCTGGCAATTACATTTCAATAGCTTCTGGTCCTCGAGTTTCTCTTCTTCTCTCCCACCTGCGTCTACTTTCTTTAGATCTAATTCCTGCTTCTCTGGGTCTTGAACACTCACATTTGAAATGTGAATGTCAAAACTCTCTCCTTTTCTGAGATATCTAAGGAGGTTTCGCCTCATATATATTTCACAGCGCAATCCTATCCAACTTACACCACTAGTGTAACCAGCGGGGGAGGGCAGGGCGGGAGGCTTTGGTGGGGAGGGGAGATTTAAATCTCCTTTGAATCCCCTTTTGGAGGGGGTTTGAATCCCCTTTCCATTCTGGGGCCTCCCATTCCCGCTGCACCGCTGGTTACACCGGTGGTATAAGTTGGATAGGATTGCGCTGTCAGAGGATTTGGCGGTTATGATCCTGGCTCAGGGTCACTGTCAAGATGTCTGCAGGGGTATTGTAGGGATTTGCTTTTCAAAGAAAACAAGACAACCACCCCAGTAAGCTCAGTCTAACTGCTGGGCACTCTTAAAGTAATGCACTGGCCTACCGGTAGATTTTTTTAAAAAAAACAACAACCAGTAGATAAAACAACAACAACAACAATTATTACTATTATAATAGAGTTAGAAATCTGACAAGGGCATTCAGATGAACTTCCTCAGCAGTTGTAGCAAGAGCTCACAACTCTAGCTGCAGAGAAAAGTCTATTCCTGTGTATTTGTTGCTGCTGTTGCAGACTATGATGCATTTAAGGTTTGAACCAGCAGGAAGGCCCACTTTCTCAGTTGCAATGTAGCAAGTTAGTTCTGTTGTCTTTGATTTTGTATGAACGGGGAGGGGGTGTCTATCTAATGCCTCCTCCCCCCCCCATCTTCAAAACACATCGTAAGAGCAAACCTTCACTTGTCTCATTGCATTGCTGTAAAAGTCATTCCTTCCCATCCCCTTCCTCTCCTCACCTCAACTGTCCCTTTTCGTCTGGATAAACAGTGTTTTTTAACTCTTGCCACGATCTTTTCTATTTCCCTCTCCCTCCCCACCAAGTCCCTCGCACTTCACCAATATTAAATTCATCATTCATTTTTTATGGTTTTATACATGGTGGTAATTTATGTTTTCAAATAGATTGAGGTCACACTTTAACAGAAAAGAGAGTGTTTTGCGCTCAAACTGAAGCCATGTTCATTCCATTAAAGGGAGATGTTTTGGATCATTTTAAAAGGCTTAAAAGTAGTAGAACGTGGCATTAAAATAAAATTTGAGAGATGTAATTACACCTAATCGTACCATAAAATAATCAATAGTGCATTACATTATTTCTGACTTCTCCGGTTATAGCTTTTTTGGCGGGGGGGGGGGGGAAGAGCTTTTGAATATTGATGAGGTGAGAAGGGCTGCCGTTGACTCTTCGAGGTCTAATGGAGGTGGAATTAAGGTGATGTCCTCTTCTATTATATCTGTGTGCAAGGTGTGCTCCCTCCTTTCTCTAGCCTGGGAGATAGTATGGCAGCTGGAGCCAATACCACGGTAACATTTCTTGAGCCGAGATTATCCTGTCAGTAAGTGCTGACTGGGAAAGTGGCCTCGGACGAGCCACTCAATTATCCACATCCACGAGGCAAAAGAACTGATGTTCACGTCAACAGAGATCATTAACAGCTCCGGAGACCCGAGATGCAGGGAAACCAGCACTTTCCAGTTTGGCCAGGATGCCTTCTGGCTTTGCTTCCTTTTCCCAGAGTTTTAGGAGAGGTTTTATACGCCTCTGAGTTTGCCTTGTGTCTCTGAGTGTTTATGTCTTCTAGTCATGTCCTTACCTCGCTGCTTCTGAGGACAACTGGAGCACACAGTAGTTCATTACACTACCACCAATCTCCATTCAACACAAAAGGCAGACAGTGAGGAAGTAGCATTGAGTCAAAGTCTCTGGCAGGATCTTGTATTGGTCTCTTTTTCATACGCTGCCTAAAAGACACCCACCCACCCACCCCATTTGCCTCCCGGCCCATCCATGAGGCTGACTAAAGGCTGATTCACACTAGCCTTTTCCGGCACGCATGCCCTGCTCTAGCGTCTGTACGTGCGTCTAGCAGTTCTCTGAACGTTTGCCCGCCTTCTTGAATAAAGCGCAGCTGTGATTTGGTGAAGAGAAATGCGCTTCTCTGATTGGTGGGTTGCCTAGCACCTCGAGCATAAACGCTAGCTTAAACGCGAGCGCATCAAAAAGATAAACCGAAACCATCTCTCCTGGCTGCGTCGTAAGCTCATGCTGCGTCAGACGCAAGCATGAAAAACGCACGGAAAGAAGCCAAAACGCGCACGGAAAGGGCTGGTGTGAATCAGCCTTAAGGCAGTCACCTCAGGTGGTGGATTGGTGGGGATGCTCTCCTCCATCTGTCTCCACTGCACCTCCTCTCCCTATGCCCTGGATTCAAAAAGAAAAGGAGGAAGTGTGGAGGACAAAGGTGGGCTGGTGCATTTCTTTTAGCTCACTACACTCCTCTCCTCTGCACTTCCTTTGGCCCATTCTCTCTCGTTTGTTTCACTGGGTCTTGGGGGGGGCAAAGGTGGCATACGAGTGGTTTATATCCGTTGCTGAAGTTTTTCTGTCACGTTGCTGTTTTATTAATTTGTTTCTACATTATTTTAATTGTTTCTTATTTGTCTATTTTTTGCTGTTAGCCACTTTGTGGCTTTTAAGGAAAGGCGGGACCAAAATGGGAAGATAAATTAAATACATGTCCATCAGTGCAATTTGTCCATCTCCACATCCAAATGTTGTTAGCCAACAGTTCTGTCATGTAGATATTTATCGGCATGCCTTATTATCTCCGGCCTCAATTTTTATATCTTTATCACATTAATTCAAATGAGAAAACCCGAAAATCCTGAGCCACATTACTATATTATCCATTTCACCTCCTGGGCCACCCTCACATTACAGCACTCAACACAACAAAAGCGCAGACAAGGAACAGCACCACCGTATCACTGGTATAAATAATAAAGAACAAACATAATGTATTTTTAAAGGATTCTTTAATGCAACACTAGCAGTGCACTGCTCCGCCCAAATAAATGAAATTATTGCCATCTTCCAGAAAAGCAAAGCAAAGAAAAACTAAATAATGATAATTGCTGGAAGGAAAGTGTAGCTGAGGAACTCTTGTGCAATCCAGTTCTTTCCCTCCATGCCACAAAGTTTCTTGATTCAGATCTCACCTCTACCATGAACTCCTTCGGTGTCCTTAGGCAAGCCACTCCCTCCCAGCCTGAGTCCCTCCATCTGCAATAGCAAGATAATCATGTGATATCAATCAACCCACACACCCCAACTGTCCCTTTTTTTTTTTACCAAGGGCTGTTCCTGTTTTCAGACTCGTGTCCCTGATAAATGGCTACCCCTTTTTTGTCCCTATTTTTTTTTCCTGTTGGGGAATTCCCTTCTAAAATCTTGCTAGTGATATCTGCTACCGTCGTCGTTCTTCACACTTCAGGTCCTCCTCCATGGTCTCTGGAAATCAAATCTGAGAGTGGGATGGACACATCTTGTCTCTCGTGCAAATACATGCATACACACACACACACACACACACACACACACGCACGAAGATGAAGGTGCAGCTTCCCGACACATGCCCACCCGCCCTCTTATATATGTATGTGACAATTGATGACCATTGTGGGGCGCCATGGGCTGTGGTCTCTGTGTTACCCACCCACCATGTGACATCACTAGAACTCATTGCTACAGGGCACTACGATGGCTAGTTGCCTACATTTTCTTGAAAGGATTCTTCATGTTCATGCGAGACAAGCTGGCTATTTGCTGTGATAACTACGAAGGAAACCTCCATGTCCAGAGGCAATATAGTCCTCTGATTATCACGGTGCTGTGGACAGACAGAGAGCCATACCCTGCCAAGCTGCTTCCCAGGGCACATCTGGCTAGCTGCTGCTGGAGACAGAGGCAAGCCAGCCTTTCGTCCACTCTTTTGGTGGTGGTGGACCTACGACATAGTGAGGAAAGGGGCTGTTGCTTCATGACAGAGCACCTGCCTGGCATGCAGGAGGCCCGCCGGTAGCATCTCCGGGGAAGGCCACTCTCTCTGCCCAGTTACAGAGTGGCTCTGTCTACTGTACATCTACTCTGGACTCTGCGACGTTGTCCCATGGCCTCGCTGAATTTGAATCCCTGTTGCAGAGGGAAAAGGGCAGGGTGCCTGCAGACCCACCTTGTGTGTGAACAGTACTGAAGCACGGAGCCTCCTGCTCTTTGCCATGGTTTATGTGAAAGCAGCCTTGGCTGCTTAAACCGACAAGGGAAGATGCATGTCAGGGCACTGGCTGAGTGGAGAGGGATAGGTCTATTAAGCCAGGGCCTGACACCGAAGGAGATGAACGACCAGGAGGCTTCCAGAGGCCGCCACACAGAGCAGGTGTCCCCGTTTAAACACAGATCCATCTTCTTCATCAGTTTCCCCACTGATGGATGCTGCCTTTTGACTCCCAGAAGCCCACTCTGAATGAAGCGACATCACCACGTGGCATTCATCAGGGGGAACTTCTTGGGGGGGGGGGGAAATGGCAGTCCGTTGGAGAAGCAGCACGCCTGCCACCCCCACATAACAGGCAGTGGTAAAAAAAAAAAAAAAAGGTGAGCTGAGGGGGGGGTTACAGTGTTGTTCACCCCCTTGAAACACCCTCCCAGTTTTGAGCCAAAGGTTCTCAGCTGACCACAGGCAGGCCCAAAGGTCCCTAGTAGCAGAAGGGCACCTGTGCTGTATGCATTGAATGCATGACAACATGCGTGCATTCAGTCCTTGGCAGCATTTCCATGGAGGGCTGGGAACAGACTCCCTCCTGAAATGCTGGAGAGCCACTGTCAGTCAGAGTATGCAGTGCTAAGCTGGACAGAGCAATGGTCTGACTGGTATAAGGCAGCTTCTCATCTCAGCTTTATTTATACAAGTCAAGCTGTACCACATGACCTGCTCTGGTTATTGTTGTTAAGAGGCTTACTTGCTAATCTGGCTGGTTGGCTTTCCCTGTCATTCCCTACTTTGGCCAAAGGTTTGTGGTGTCATCTAGGCTGACTTCATTTTGACAGGCTGTGGGAGATCTGGAATCAAATCCCTCCACCTCTGCCCTTAACTCACTGGGTGGCTTTGGGCAAGTCACTCCCCGTTCTCTCTCAGGTCCATCTCGCAACTTTTTGTGAGTGCATTTGATTGCAAATCCCTTTGCATACATGAATATAAACACAGATGCTGAATAAAAAGAGGCCCTGCCACTGCTGTTATGCCCTAGCTTGCCTTTTTCAGACTTGCTTATTTTGTAAGCTCCTCAGGGCAGATACCTGGAAACATTCCTGTGAAAAGGACATGTAGCACAGCGTCCTTGATGGAAAGGGCCTGCCCCACTAAGAGCTGAAATGAATTGGGAAGGAAGGAGAGTTTCAAGCAAATCTCCCTCTAGCCTTAGTTTGCAATAACACCTATATATGATCAAATCATCCATAATAATAGTTGCATTGTGTTTGAAAGTATCTGTCACTGCTGAAATTTGATTCTGTGTTTGCAATATGGACAAGTCTCAGACACGTTGCTGCCAATTTCTGAAAGTGCGCAGAGTCTTGTTCCAGCACTAATCCTGCAGTCCCAATTTCCACTGACTTTCAAATGAATCCAACAGGATGGCATGTGTGTGGGTGACACATCAAAGACACTTCTGGGGAAACCGTCTCTTGACAGGGATGAGCACGAGGCACAACAAATGCTGGGTTTAGGGAAGGTGACCAAGGAGAAAACCAAGCCTGGGTGGGGTGCAGCAGGGAGCAGGGTGTAACTCAGAGGTGTAGGCGGGAATGGAGCTAAACAGCAGAGGGACGTGGAATATGCAGCTTTGGGATCATCCCAGGATAGAAGCCTGGTACAAAAAGCAAGGTAGGTGTGGGGCACGACGACGATACATTCCTGGAATTTGCAGCTTGTCAGCAGCATCCTATGGGCTGGCCCTGAGGGGAGAAGAGCAGAACATTTGCTCTACAATGGCTGTGAAGTAGCATTCACATGACGCAGTGTGAAGTTGCTTTCTACTGGTCCGGGCCAAGGCCGTGACATGGCAGCACCACACAGTCACCATGGCAGCGGAATGACCAAGTACAGCCTGCCAGGCCATGGAAGTACCACTGGTGGTGCTCATATAGAGTAGCGTAGCACACTGGTTGTAGTAGCATAGTGGAGCGGTGAAAACTTGCCTCTGCCACAGACTGGCATGGAGGCCCCAGGAAAGCCACTCCATCTCAGAAACCCAGCTGCTGGACAGTGCTTAGAGCCCTGACAAGGTATCCCATCGAACCCTGTTAAATTAATAAACCGACTATGTTAACAGCACCTGTGTGGAGCCTGAATTCCCACAGTAAAGACGCAAGAGCTTGGGCTTCCACTTGGGCCTTCATTCACGTGTTTTGCTAAGAAGGGAGCCTAGCAAATAAATAAATAACAACAACAACAATGGGAAAACAACCCCCTGGGAATGCAGTTGAGATCAAGCTTGCCAACACCAAAACTGAGCTGACAGAGTGGTGTGGGGGCAGAATTTGGCCTAAGGTCGCAGCACAAAGCAAGTGTTCCCTTTTGCAAAGGCCCTAAGGGAGTGAAGGATTTCCCAAGCCCTGCTACAAGCTGGGGCCCAGCACAGCCTCTACAGGATAGAAGTCTTAGTCTGAAGCACTGCAAGGCAAGAAAGACACCAGAAAGAAAGAAGCAAGAGCGGGCAGAGACTGGTGGGGGTGGGAGGCAGGAAGGAAGGAAGGGCGCTCCAAAAATGCAGTGAAGAAGACGTGTCAGCTGAGAGTTGTTCTTGGTGGCTTTTTGGGCTTCTGGCAAGCAAGGGAGTCGTTCTGGGGGCTGCAAGCTTTCAACGGAAGTGTGTATGTGATCCAAGCGTTTAAAATCCTACTGTAAGGAAAAAGATGAATTCTGTGGCCTGTGTTGAGAGTGGGTTGTAGCTCAGTGGTAGTGCGCCTGCTTTGCACGCAGAAGGTCCCAGGTTCAACCCCTGGCAGCATCTCCAGTGGGACTGGGGTGAAACCCTGGAGTGCCGCTGCCAGTCAGTGTAGGCAAGGCGATACTGGGCTGACTCTGTATGCAGCAGCCTCATATGGCTGACTAATCAGTGCACTTAATCAACCAACAGCACAATCTGGTGCATTGTAAAGCTGTATATATTCTAAAACATCAAATGAATCAATAATGACAGTGACACGCTCTTGTTTGAAAATGCAGGGGCAGGAATGGCTTGGTGAGTGTGCTAGAAATCTGGGCTAGTTCAAGTCCCCAGGCAGGCAGACGTTCCTTGGCTTGGGTGACCTTGGGCCAGTCACTATCTTTCAGCCTAACTAGCCTCACCAGTAGGTGGGAGGTTAAAATGGGGTTGGGAGGAATCATTCTGTGGCTGACTGGAGGAAGATTGGGATAACATCTTAGTCAGTGTGATGACTGAGATACATTGGGGTGTTGTCCATCCGTGCAAAGATTCCGGGAATCAGAGGCCTTACCGCACTGGGAGGCTTGTGTGTGTAGGGGACCCACCAGGCGGCTGCAGAAACAAGCCCCCAACTGGTAGGTATCTCTTGGCAACCAGAAGAAATTTGGTCACACAGTACCCTGCCTGCCCATTACCGTACTTTCATGGCTACAGTCTACTGAACCATCTCATGTCTGGTACTCCTTAGAAGGAGGAAGTACTGGGGGAGCCAGAATGTGAAGGAATAGGATGCAAGCCCATCATTGTCTTGTATGGGAGGAAAGGAAGGAAGGGTAAGTGGAGCAGGATATCTCCAGGGCAGACAAAGGCCCCCAACACAGCTCTGCCTGCCTGCCTGCCTTCAATTTTGAGTAGCAAATCTCAGATGGTCCAGTCCTACACATGGTTACTCAGAAGTCATCCCACTGTGTTAAGTGGGGCTTACTCCCAAGAAAGTGTGCAGCATAGGTCAGGATTGCAACCAAAATGTCTGCAGCCATTTACATGGATATTAATTTGAATTTTAACCAGATTCTATATGTGTTTCCAGTCTCTTCTTACACTCTGTGTTGCACCTTCAAGATGAGGGCCAGGTATATATATTCAGCTCCAAGAATAAGTAAAAAAAATACAAGTGCTGTTCAGGTGACCTTAACTTAAGGGTTGTCTTATGGCTGTTGTGACTCCTTGAGAGCCAAGTTCATTCTTTGCAGTAGGTGGTTTGTTTATTTGTTTGTTTGTTTCAAATATAGCAGGTTACTTACATTCATGCCCATTGAAGTCTGTGGGTTTTAGCTGGTGTGAGCATTTCTCGAAGGAGAAAAAAAAGTCTAATTCTGGAACAATCCCAAAGGGCCATTCATTTCCTTTCTGCTGCCTCTACTTGGCACGAGGAGTTTGCCAAACATCTTTTAACTGTAGCTGTTTCCCATTCACCCCTCCCAGAGTAGTAGTAATGAACTAGAATAGATTACATCCAGATCTGACTTGGCCCTGGTCACTCTGACATTATACTAAAGTACAAAGGGTAGCCACATTCCTGTAAAAGACTTGTTGATAGGTCTCGCATAAGGTGTTTCCCCAAGTGCCGCTCTGTACAGTATCTGAATTTCCTGTGTTTAGAAATCGAACAAAAGCAACACATTGATCCAAAAGTTTAATTTCAAAACAGCACTTTCTGGCTTTCAGAGTTATTGAGGAGACAGCTTGCAGCCCAGGAACCCAGTCTGGCCTCAGGGGCTTCCCGCCTGGCCCAGCGTAGGCCCTGATTTCAAGGACATTCTCCCCACCACCACCCCGTCTTTCTTACACAGCCTCAGGCTGGATACATTTTTCAGAGCGTCAAAGGTGGTTGTCAGGGGTTGCTAATAACACTTCACATTTTTCAAGCACTTCTCTAGTTCTTATCCTTACAATAACAGGTAGAAAGCATTATTATCATCCCTACCTTGCAGATGGGGAAGACTGAGGCTGGTGACAGGAATTTTGAGGGGGACGGGTTCTCTCTTCAGATCCTGTTAGGGCATGCCTAAAGGAAGGGTAAAATCTTGGGTGACCCATCTGGCGACCCAGGCACATGTTTTATAGGATACCATTTTGTTTTTGTACTTGCAAAAGTACATCGTCATACAAGACGATGCCGATGCCGCAAAAACTTTGTTCCGTGTACAGAAACAAAGTTTTTGTGGCATTGTCTTGTATGACAGCTTTTGCAAGTACGAAAACTAAATGGTGTCCCATAAAACTTGTGCCTGGGTTACCAGATGCCTACCCAAGATTTGACCCTTCCTTTAGGCATGCCCTAACACAGTGATGGCGAACCATTTGGGCTTGGTGTGTCAAAATTTTTGAAAATGCCTAACAACACTGCTGGTGTGTTGTCGTCGTCGTCGTCTCCCCCCCCCCGAGAACTTTTAATAGTGCTTTGAGACTATTGCTACTTTTAATAGTAATTTTGAATTGAACTGAACTGAAAACTATAGAACACATTGCATTTTATTTAACATCAATAAGTGACTAGATAATAAAAGAGGTCTGCCAAAAATCTCTGCCCTAAATGTTCAAGACAAGCCTGTAAAACTTTTGCAAAAATGTAAGGCGTGTCAGGGTCCTGGGGGAAACGCTGCCGTGTCACCCAAAATGACCTCACGTGTCACCAGTGACACGCGTGTCATAGGTTCGCCATCAGGGCCCTAACAGGATCTGAAGAGAGAACTCGTCCCCCAAAATTCCTACGGGACTTATGGTCAGGGACTAGAGTACTATGGGAAGAAGGAGTGGCTTGCCGAAGGTCACCTGCTGCTGAGTTCATGGCAGCAGTAAGATTTGAACCAGGGAAGTCTGACTTGCAGCGTCATCTCTTCTTAGCCACTACATTACTCCAGTTCTCATACACACACCCCATGTTTGCAACAGTTTGGCTGCAAGTTGTTGTCTTAAAAAACCCCAGCACCTGCACTATTTGTTTTACTAGAGGCAAGCAAAAGGGATGAGGACAGCATGAGAAAAGATGCCTCTCAATCCACCTCCAGTTCTCTTGAATGCCATTGTTTGCCTCCAGCCCCAGTCGTTTTCTCTCAAGCTGAGACAAATGCAAAGGGCTCTTCAACATGCTGCCCCGGTGCGATCAACAACAGAAGCTCTGTTTGAGTTATTTTCTTATGCGCCTCACTTGCTCTCTCTCTCTCTCTCATTTGTCTGTGCAAAATGTGTCTTTTGCTTGGGCAAAAGGAATTATTCGTGGCTCCAGGAAGGGTGCGTGAAGGGAACACTCTGCCAGCCAAGGGCGGCTTCTGTGCTCCCTGAGCAGCAAAGGATCAAGGCACCCTTTGCTTGCCTGGAGTGACCTACTGTGACAAGCCTCTTTCTCGATTCAGAAAACAGGTCTTGTTAAACCTGAGGCGCAGTGGTGGATGATCCAGGGCTATAATACGTTGCATACAGGTGGTTTTTCCTTGTGCTGTCATTTAGACTGGGATGCATCACTTCTGCACATTGTTAGCCCAGGATAGCGAGTGGGAGAGAGCCAGTTTTAAGCTCAAATGTACATCCATGCTGCTCATGTAGGTTTTACATTTGTATTTCAGGCATAAGAAAACCAAAGCGAACAAACACCTGACTTAAGGATCGCTTGTGAACACAGCTTACCCTCGTTCAAGAGTGTTCCACCAGGGACCATAATATTACCGTATATATTCTTAACATCACTTGTTCATCTTGTTGTTGTTTTAAGCATATCGTTTGATTGCACACAATCAGAATAGGAGAGAAAATTGTCTTTCAAGTTTGCAACCAGAGTAGATGCTAACGTGTGAAAGAATAGTTTTGTGGCGGTTGATGGAATCTGCAGGTGAGCGTGAACGTGAGAGGGAAAGAGAGAAACACGGAATCTCCTCTGGTGTGGCGAGTAACCAAAGAGACACGTCCACATTTTATCTTTCGTTTTTGTTTGCAACGTTTCTTCAAGGCTAGAATGTACAGTAGCGTCAAGGCTCCTGTGGCCAGTAGGGGGCGCCTTGGTTATGCATTATTCATTCTTCAGACAGTCCTGTAACCCCCACTATGCCTTCTCTCTCTCTCTCGCTCTCTCGTTCAACTGAAAGAACAGTCTGCCAAGGAGATCTGGTACAAGCCATCAAAATATTTTGGCAGCTCTGCAAAGTGACAGTTTAAGCGAACACAAGAGGGTGTTTAACCATTTAGGGGCCAAAGGACGACACAAGCACACGGGGAGTGCTTTGCTAGTTAGTGTGTGTGTGTGTGTGTGTGTGTGTGTGTGTGTGTGTGTGTGTGTGTGTGTGTGTGTGTGTGTGTGTGTGTGTGTGTGTGTGTGTGTGTGTCTTGTTGCATGTGGCTTGGCCGGATCTGCAAGCCTGAGCCACTGGTGCAAGGGTTTCCTCTTTGCTCACATATCACCCTTTCCCTTCAACAACATCCTCCTAACTTAATTCTAGTAATGCAGGTACAATAGTCACAGCAGTCTAATCGCTAAGAATTTCCCCGCATATTGCCTGGTTCTGTAACATTTTAAAAAGCTTTCTTCTATTATAGAACGCTGCCTCCTACTGAGTCAGGCCTTTGGTTGATCTAGTTCAGTATCACCCACACTGACAGACAGAAGCCCAGGGTTTCAGAGGGGTCTTTCCCAATCCTAGCTAGAGACTGAGCCTGGGAGCTTCTGAAGGCAAAGCAGAGGCTCTGCCACCAAGCTACAGCCCCTAGAAGAAGCAAAACAAAAAAGAGAAAAAAAAAACATGCAGTAGGGCGACATCTCAAAATACCTCATCTAGTACCAGGAGAGTATAACTGTGCAGTTCCAATCCATGAACTATATGCAAAGAACGCATACAAGGGTGAACCAAGCATCTCCTTCAAAACGTTTGCTGGTCACCTGGGGGCTGAAGGGAGTCACTGTTATTATTCACGTAAGCAATAAAGAGTTGCCATATTGCATAGAAGATGCCTGGCTCAACCACCCGTTTGGAAGGTGTGCTTGGTGTGCGAGTTGCTCTGGAAGCACTATGCTCCATCCTCTGGATAGGTTTAGACATAACATAATGTCATGATTTGCGCTAGCTAGCCATAGTTGAGAACCAACAGTGTGGTTTGAGCTTCCAGACATACAACGGGCAAGTAATGGTTAGGAGCTGGTTGTCTGCTTTTGTTTTCCATCTGCTCAGGACTCACTTTTCTAAGTTCACAAATTCGCTTCCATCTCTACAGTGTACTCTTGAGGCAGCCCAATGGCCCTAACTGTAGTTTGCCAATGGCCTGTGGATTCAGACATAAAGAGAAACCAGTTAGCACAAACTATAGTTTGCAAGCCAACTTCAAACCATGCTTTCAGATCCTGGTTTGTTAATCTGAAACCATGGTTTATGGGGGGGGCGCCTAGTCAGCTATAACACAAAACCTCATTTTAGCTAAATAAACCATGGGTTTGTGTTCTATCTGAACCTAGCCTCTGTCATGTCACCTATCTATGGAGGTGCTTGTGGCATATTTCTGATGATGAGCTATTGCTAGCCGAGCTGATATTAACAAAAACATTTTTAAATCTCTATTTTATTTGTTTTTATCTTATGTTTGATTATATTAATGTTTTAAGCATGTTGTTAGGTGCCTTGGTAGTCTCTTGGGTGGAACTGAGTGACAAAAAGTATAATTTTTATTTTTTACAGAAATAGAAATGAACAAAACACAGAGATACAGCAACAGAAGCACAGTAGGAAATAAAGCTAGTACTGTCCTGTACTAAATACTGTCCTAATACTAAAGTGAGTCTTAACTTTGGAATACAAACACAGAGCACTAGCAGAGGAGCACAGTGATTATTCACTAAATTTCACTAGTGGCTCTTGGTTCACAAATGAAACAAATGGAACCAGATCTGTAAAAGAGTTTGAATTGTCTTGTGTTTGGTTAATTTATCTACTAACACCAGGGACCTTGTCAATACTACTCATTGTAGGTGCATCTTGGCTTTTCCCCTAGCATATTGTTTCTAGTCTTGCTTGCAAGCAAGAGAAAACTACGAGGTGGCGGTTGTTGTTTTTTTGCTGAGCACCCCGAAATTCACATTCAAAAATACTGAATAGTACAAGCTAAGCCATAGGAACAAAACTAGTGTGTGATTTTATTAATGTGATCCAAGATACAACTCTGGAACCTTTTTGTAATACTGCAATCCCACCACATGTGGAAATATGTTCCTGTTTCTTGGCTCTTGCATGTAGCATTCTCCCCACGTCTGCAGATCTCAGAGTGTCTTCTGATCACCAACTCTGCCATTTCCTATCTTCTGCAATATGGTTAGCTTTGAAGGGGAAACTGAGGCAGAGGGTGGGGGCCAGGACTTTCCCACCAAGGTCATATCGCTAAGACGACCTGTTAGCCTCGGGAGGCTGCAGTGCACCAACAGCTGCCTCCACTGCTGTCCTCTCCTCCACACTTCCTCTTCCACTCCATTCTCCCTGGCTGCCACTCCTCTGCCTGAGGCAAATGCTTCAGCCTGCCTCCTGCACGGGCCAGCCCTTCACATAGCTGACCAGGAGAGGATACTAAAGGTCTGTGGTTTACTTATTACCCTACACTTGCAAACAGAATTCTGAAAGGTTCTCATTCATTCTCAGTGCTGCATTCATGTCTGGTGCAGGCCTGTACAATGCACAAACTAAACTGAACACAACTACTAACCATCTATTGCCAGGTGGTTGAGAAACGTCTCCTGCCCTTGTTTCTGCAGCCACAAGCAGGTGACAGAAACAGTAGTGATTCAGTCTTTCAGCTGGGTGGATCCCACATTGTACAGGCTTGGTTTAGTGGGAGCAAAAGATCCTTCTCAGAACTCTTAAGAGGAGCCAGTGCAGCTGAAGGGCTGCTGCCTGGTTGTGTGGTTTTTAAAAAGTGTCGGGAAATCACTCCACTTCGGGATAGCCACACTCGAGGCTTAGGGTGTTGGTTTTGGAGCAGGTCTACAGGGTGACCTCATCCCACACTACCTCAAATGAAATAGGGTTTTAAGGTGCATCTTATCTGTGATGTCTGTGCAAGGCACATTTGAGAACTGGTAGAGCCCTTGTGTTAAAGCTGGAGTTACCATGCCTAAAGCTGTCGTGGGGAAAAGAAGATTCCAGTAAGGCCACTTCAGAGCAGCAAAACGCCTTGGAGGAGATGTAGCTCAATGGTGGTCAAGCATACACTTTGTGTGAAGAAAGTCCTTAGTTTAAACTGTTCCTACTGTGTCTAGTTCCGACATCTGTGGAAGACCTTGGCAAGCCACTGAGGCCAAAGTGTAGACCGTACTGAGCTATGTGGACCAAGGGTTTGGCTCTGTAGAAACCAGTTGTTTATACCCTTGAGTTGTGTGTGTGGACAGAAGTTGTAGGCTAATTCAGAACTCAGACATTATATAGTGGTATCATGTGGGTGGAGTTGACTGTGACTTGACTTCACTGATCTGGTCCATTTCCCCTCCTACCAAAGGGATGTGCCCATGTTTCCACTGGATTGTGGCCTTTCTGTACAATTACGAAGAAAAAAAAGGTAGGTAGACACGTTGCTCCATTAGGAATAATCCAAAAGCCACAATCTAGTTATACCAAAACAACATCTTAAGCAAGCATTTGAATTTTATGTCATGTGTTTTTGCGATTGCGGAACTCTTGGAGGTGAGTTTTACGACAGTGAGTCCATAGGGCTTGGATGACTTTGAACACATTCATGGAAGATATGTTTATAGTCATCATGATGGCTAAGTATGCACCACCTCTGGGTTCAACAGCATTAGGCCTCTGAAAGAACAATTTAGTCAGCCTGGCCCAAGCCAGTGCACACAGATGGGATGTATATAAAAAGAAACTTTATATTAGATATTGAAGCTCACGGAAGAGGGCACAGCACATGGGAATTAGGGTTTCCAGCAATGTGAACCCAAACGGCACAGGCTGTAACCAGCACATCCTTCACTGCAGGCAGCCTTGGTCATCATCATAAGGCCTTTGTCCCTTGGAGGCTGCTGATTGGGCACATGTTCTTGTTCTCCACCCCCTGCTAAAGGTCAAAGGGCTGATTAGGATGGGGCCAGCCTATAAATGAACCCAGCCTATAAACTAGTGGTTGGCTTATATTTTTGCATTGCAGATCACCCCTCCTCTCCACCATTATTATGAATGTCTGTGAGACGTTTGCAGCTCTCTGGCTGCTCAGAAGTCCTCATCAAAGCCGCTTGCCACTGAATGACCCAAGTTCGATTTCTCACTCTCACATTCAAACTACTAACAATGAAGCCCCCCCCTCGCCCCAGCCATGGAATTAGATTAGAATTCACTTTTTCCTTTTTGATTTTTCACAACTCAAGAGATTCCCATTTTGCTAAAGAAAAACTAGAATTTGGAGGAAACTCCCCTCTGCCTTATGAAACCATGTCCTTTTTGCCTTACACCTTTGGCAAAAAATAAATAAATGCCCCACTAACCCAAGAGCCTTGCCCGCCGTGAGAGCCCCCTGTTCACTATTTTTGGAAGGGTGGTGGTGCTAAACTGCTCTCTCTGCGCAGCCTGCAAGAGCCTGGCTCACTCTAGCCCTTTCCAATCACAGCAGGTCTGCCTGGAGTTACAATGTTGGATTCAGGGTCACAATTTGAGTCAGATTTCGTATCATTTGCACAAAGACACATTGACGCCCGAGCCTAATGAACATCAATATTCTTAACGACAAGGAAAAGATCTCTTTTATGGGATTCCAGACAGGCAGTGTGTCTCCGCGCTCCTCCTGCAGAATCGCAGGGAAATAGACCCTGTCTCACATACGCAGGCAGGCTTCCGCCCTTGCAAAGTTGAAAAACCCACAGCTTTGAGGGAAAGCTTCCTCACGAGAACAACCTTCTGTTGTCCAAAACTTTTTTTGCAGAGAAAGCTGCCTTGCTAGTTTGTTTTGGGGGTCATTTTTTCCATCCTGTCTTCTCTTAGCCTTTCCAATATGCTCGTGCAGAATGCTGCTCTATTCTTCCTTTGCTGGGTGACGACCACAAGGTTTGTTTAGGGGTTTTGATGTGGGAGAATGTGAAGTTGCAGAGTGGGGAAGAAGGAACATCCCACTACCAAATGTTTCATAACATACAATAATTCAGAGCTTTTTCTTTTTTTTTTTTTTACAAAAAATACTTTGCCATAATTTCCAAATGAAAAACAAAGTTATTTTTTATATATACACGTATAAAAACACAAAGCACTCAGCAACAACTTTTGCTTTGCTTGTTTTTCTTCCAATCTTGGGGATATTTTGTATAATTTCCTTTTTTTTTCCGGCGGGTTCCTTTCCTCTCTAATTTTTTTTGCATTTCTACCCTCAGCTCTTTACATCTTTGGCTACCAGATGTGTCCCACATTGAAGAGTTATTTCTCCTCCCTAGAGTGGAATAAATGCAATCAATATGAGTATTGCTCTCAGGGCCTTGAAATATTACATTAATGTTCCATGTGGTGACATTTTAGCTGGAATTTTCAAATACATTATGATGGTTCAAATTAATATTTATCAGATCAGCTTTTATATTTTGCAAAAGAGGGAGAGAGAGTAAGCATTATTAAAATACAAAATGCAGATGAACTCCAAAATCGATGGTCCATTTTACCAGCACTTTTCCAGGGTTGTGTTTTGCTTTCTGGTTTTGTTTTAGAATTTATTAGTTTTACAGGCAAATCTATTTATTTCCCCTCATTTATTTTTTTCCACTCTCTCAGTGTTTTCCAATAGTTTCTCCTCCCCCGTTTATTATCCTGAAATGTAAATTATGACATTAGCCAGTTTTCTTTAATTTTTTTCCCTTTTCAATGATTAAATCTGTTACATGACATCTTTGTCCTTTCTATAAATTAAATCATCTTTCCTTCCACCTTTAGCCACTGCCAGAAGCAATACTCTGATTGCCAGCAATAAAAGTCCTCACGTTACAGTCTTTATTCCTACACAAAGCAAATCCCCCACCCCCTTCTTTTCCAGTACTTAATACTGCTTTCTTGTGAGATGTGCTGGGGGGGGGGGGAACACACTTCAGTTTTCACTGTTTTTCCACAAGCAAAGAATTTTCACAGAGTGATGGGGGTGGATCTAAAACAACATTTCATCTTAACATTCCAAAACACATTGTTCTTTGAGGTGGAAAATCCAAGATGATGAATGATTATGTCTGTTGATTTTTCTTTTTCTTTTATTTTTAATCCCTTTTCTTTTTATTTTGAGCTGTAGATGAAACATTTTGGGGGAAAAATTAGTACCGTCTCCTAAATACAGCTTTGAAGATTTGAGGATTACTAGCAAAGTTAATTGTGGATGTGGGTTAGGAAGGAACAAGATGGGGGGGGGGGGGTACTTTAATAACCCACCCTTCCTTTCTTACGTCTATCTCTAACTAAAAGACCTTTCTTTAAAATATAATTTCTAGTCAGAGAGGAGGGCTAAATATCCCAGGCATACTTTCAAAGTTGGATGATACAGTATAACCCTCCACCCACCCACCCTTTTATTTTCTTCTTTTAATTTTTTTTATTTGGGTGTATTGCTGGCTGATGGTTTTGTTGTGTGTCAAATACAACACATAGAGGGAGAACTATCTATATCTGTTCCGTACGTTTGGCTGTACGGACATGAGCCTGCCCTTCCTATTTTCTCGCAGTGCTGATCTGCGCAAAAGAACGACAGGAAACTTAAAAAAAGAAAAGGAGGAGGAATCGATTGTTCGACCCGCACTTGAACTCGCCTGAAAGAGATAAAGCAGAATTTTCAATAGGTCCCCTGCCCTTTTCACCAGGAGGGAAAGAGGAGAAGAAAAACAAGAGATATTTATATGACAGCAGCTGCTGAAAATAGCATTTCAGAGCAATAAAAAAAGGAAAAAGAGATTCAATGGTAAAGGGGAAAAAAAAGGAGGCAGAAAGTCACTTCTCTGCAGCTCCCCAACTGGCAAGCTGGTCTTGGAAACGCCAGCCTGAGCCCTATAGATCTGTTTGAAATTATAGTTGTCATTGAGAGCGAATTTATGCTTCTATTGATCTGCAAAAGGAAAATATTAAATGGTTTGGTTTTGATCTTTAGCTGACCCCAAGGTCAAGGGTAGTCTGAGATTAGTATTCATAGAATTCATCACCAAATTGTAGCCTCCATCTACTTTATGCAAACATAAGGAAAACATCCAGAGATAAATACAAAGCAAAATGACAAACAATTCCCTCCTCCTTCTCCTCTCTCTCTCCCCCCCCCCGCTATTACATGCACGTAGTACCCGAAAGGGGGGGGGGGAAATCAGAAACAGTAAAGAGAGCAAAAGAGGCATGCACCCGAGAAAACATAATTCACAAATAAGGAAAGGAAAACAACACACACACACACCACACACACACACAGATCTAATGACACACAGAGGAAAAAGCACAATCTAAAACAGACATGAGCATTGACCTACTCAAAGGTAGCCATGCACATTTTCTGACGCGACTGCAAAGAAAATACATGAGAACCCAAGCAAAACACAGAAGTGGCACCGTGCAAGAGAGATGCAGGAAAGCCCTCCCGTAGCCATGCAAAACCACCGGAGATGCCTGCAACTGAGGCTCCAAGAAGACGCGGCAGACCTAGAGATGGTGAAACATGGCTGGAGACCAACAGGGTGATCACTGTGAAGTGATCGCGCCCCAAGAGCAAGAAGCAGTCAGTTAACATCTCATCTGTGAAGCAAAGCTCTCATTCAATTGCTCCAGTACACATGGTGAAGTAGTAGTCCCATTCACAAAATCCAAGTTGGCAAGGAATAAGTGAATGCAGTTAAGCCCAGTCATTCACAAACAACACTCTGCATTCTCCTCAACTAAGTTGGCAAGACAGAGGTGCACAGTGGGAAAACACAGCCAGGATCCTGGGGAGACTACTTGGCCCATGTTTGCACCAGCTTTTTTCCAGGCCTAGAAAAAGCCAGGACAGTTTGGGCCCTGGATTGAGCAGCATGGATGCTGCTACAGAGACATGAGCAAAAAATGAGCCATGGAAGCACCATAACTTTCTGTGGAACTCTAGAGTGTTTTGAAATGAAACACAGTCATTTCAGATGCAAGTCATTATCTGGCAGCCCCAAGCTGAGGTCCAGAACCACTTTGGCCTGTTCTAGATTCATATAATAATATGAGAGACCTGCTGGATCTCATTTTTCCATACCTGGATCTCATATTTCCAGAGATCCAGATAGATCTCAAGACCAGCAGCTGGCTCCTCACAGTGAGTGGCCCACCAGTCAGAGGACAAGATGAAGGCATTTCGCTTTCCTGCCATAATGGCTCCCCTGCATCGTGTCCCTTAACCTGGAGGCAGCATATAGCCATCATGACTACTGGCTAATAATAGACTTGTCCTCCATGAATTTGTCTAATCCCCTTTCAAAGCCATCTAAGCTAACGGCCATTACCGCATCTTGTTGTGGTAGCAAATTCCAGATGAATTATACGCTGTATGACAAAGTCCTTCCTTTGGTCCATTCTAAATCTCCCACCTGTCAGTTTCATTGGACCCCCGGTCCTAGTGTTATGCGGGAGGAAGAAGAACCTATAAGGCTCTTAAACGGCTTGGAGCCTAAATACTGTACTTGAAAGATAATCTCTCCCTGTATGAATCTGCCTGGCGGGTGAAGTCTTCCAGGGAGATTGTTGTGCTGCCACCATTGGAAATATGGTTGGCAGAAACTCATGACAGTCAGAGCCTTCTCTGTTGTGGCACCCTGCCTGTGGAAGTCCATTCCAGTTGAGATGAGGACCATCCCACCTCCCTGCTGGTATTCCACTTTTTGCTTTAGCAAGGCTTCTGTCCTGTTAATTGAATTGAATTGAAGTTAATTGAACTTGAATTGGCTCAACAGTTGAGGTGGATCAGCTGTGGTTTTTATTTTTTCAGTTGTTCAACATTGAGCCGGTTGTTTTAACAGTATGGTGTTTATTTCCTTTCATAGTGATTTATTACACGCTTTGTAAGCCACTTTGTACTTTCCTATTACATTAGAAAAGACAGGATACATTTTTAAAAATAACTTAATAAATAAAAGGATCGTGTAGCACAGGGGTGGCCAACCTTTCTTGAACATGAATGTTCCTGTACCTTGAATGGTTGTATAGGTGAGGGTATTTCAGCAGGCGCAGTTGCTTTAGCAGCACCGTCCACACTTGCAGCTGCCCAGATTCTGTCTTCTACACAGCTCTTAAGAACGCAGAGGCCCTAATGATGGAAGGTTGGCCACCCCTGATGTAGCAGGTGATGGGAAAGAGTCCTTCACGAAACCCCAGAGAGCTGCTGCTAATGCCTACAGACAAAATGATCACAAGACCCCCTGCCAAAGACCCTGGAGAGCCACCAAAGGCGGACCAGTGGTCCAAGTACAATGAGGCAACGTTGTGTGTTCCTCTGACCCTTTCAGTCTTCTCCAGCTTGGAAGAAAGAAGAGGGGGGTTCATCTCTGAGGTAGGACCCTGTCGTTTTGCCAGTAACCCTGCAGAAGACTGTGCTCTGCCCCCATCATAAGGCAGCTGTGCCCTGCCGAGGGCAGGAACACATGTTCCTGGTGCACCACCCTGCTCATGGCCCTGGTCCAGGAGAGTCATGCAAGAAGACCCCAACAGGGCAAAAAGAAATGAAACCTCCCTGAAGAGAGACTTGCTTTGGTGCAAGGAAACTCTTTCCATTTCACGGACAGTGACTCCCATAAGGCTCTTGTGTGGTTTTTTTTCCCCTTTCCCCTCCTCCACCTCCTAAAGAATTTTTTTTCAGCTGCCAGAGAGGAGTGGGGGCAGATGTACTGTGAATTATTTTGGCTGGAAGGGGCAAGAATGTGTCAGCAGAAAAACGGGCCCGTCAGCCAGAGAAAGTAAGCTGCAAATTGTCCATTTCTAAAACGACGCGTTCATGTGACACTCGCTGACTCGCAAACCACCTGTTCGGCCATCAGTCACCAAGGGGGAAAATGAAGCTTTCCTGTAAGGAAGATTCTGACAGATCCAGAAAACTTTGCCTAGGCATATAAGCAGGGCACATAGATCAGGGCATGAAAAGCAAAGGATCTTGCTAAACTGCTCTGGTGGAGAGGGTGCTGTCGTGTTAGTGCAGACTTGAGCGTAGTCTTCTTTGCAAAGTCTTCTCCCACAAAGTGGTGGATGGCACCTGAAGGTAATTTGTGCTATGGCTCACGCTCCGGGATTTGTTTGCAGTACCAGTTTATATGTAAAGAAATGTGCCTCTGAGCATGTGCAGAGTGAGTCCTCGCTGTTGAGTAGCCAGTCTTTCCTCACACATTTAGGAATAAGGCCTTTTGTCAAGGTTGGGCCAGAGCACCTTGCCTTTTCGAAATACGGTTTAGGGGAATCCTCATGTAAGCAGTACCGCCAAACCCTTTCTTCACACCTATAATTCTTTCTAGCAAAAAGCCACAGTGGCTGGCATGGAGAAAGCCCAGGGGCATTTCCAGCATATGACCACCCCTCAAATCTATCAAAGCAAAGAACACATGGTCATATATTTTGTGACAAGTGGGATTTATACTCGCTAAAGATCATCTTCTGTCTTAACTGACAAGTGGCACCACCCTTTGAAGTCTCAAACGTCGAGGGCGGCTTAGTGGCAATACCAGTGGTGGGATTGCCTTCCCCCCCCCCTTTTCCCAAGCAAGGTCAAATTAAGATTGGAAGAGACTCCAGTCCCAAAACTGGACTATATTAAGCTGATGAGAGCTTGCTTTTTCCCACCTCTCCTCTTCTGGGGGAGGGCGCGTGCTTGCAGAGTTGTGTCTAATACTACTTCTCAACAGGAAAATGGCATTGGAGTTGCTGACGGAGTCGTGTTTTCCGTGCAAGCTTCCCTGGCCAGTCACGGTGCACATAGCCCAGTGCGCCTGATCAAATAGCTTGTTAATTTCATCATTTCAGACTTTTATGGTTTTTCCAGTTGGTGCTGCTTTTATAAACAAGCATTTCAGTGACCTTCCCCTCCGGACATCAGCGTTTTCAGCTCTGCAAGAATCTCAAGCTCTGAAAGTTTATAAATAAGCCTTCTATCAAGTTCCACAACAGGTGTGACCTCCCCCCATGTCCTAAAACTGAACAGTTTCAACAAGCAAATAAAGACAGGACAGTCCTGGTCTTAAAGGGGAAGTGTACTCAGAAAGGAACACAACCAGATGCTGACACTCTCCACCCTGCACTCAAAATCTTGGCAAAAAGGTGCTCTACTGGTGCAACCCTCAGGTGCAACCCCTCACCCTAGAAATTGTCACCCCTCCTCATCTTTTTAGCAATGTTCTGCCAACATTTTGAATCTCAGTTCTCAGCCTTGGGAAAACATTTATTTATATCTATCTCAATTTAAATGCTCCACCAACGAATGCAATGGGTTCTCACAGCAGATACAAATAAAGTTAAAAAAATAAATAAACTAAAGCTAGGATCAATAAGCAATTAAAACATCAATAAACAAATACTTGCAGGTTATGATTTTGTTTTCTTCTATATGTGGCAAAACACCAGAGGAATTCAAGGTTTTTAACCATACTTCTTCCTAGCAGACCTCCAAGGAGCGATCGAAAATTGGATAATCTACCCAAGTATTTTGTTTCTTCCTTCTGTGTTGTCAGTTTGCCATTCCTGTGGTTACTGTGGGCTGTTTTTAATAATTATTAGAGGGTACAAGTGGGGCCAGCAACAAGGAGGCCAATTCTCCCTCCTCCAGTGGTTTTCTACTGCTGTTTTCTACGGCATTCTATTGCTCCTGAACGTTCTATGGCTCCTGCAATCCACTGAGTATGCTCAATCTGCAGCAGGCTCTTCTTGTTTTTTCTTTTAATTTACACATTTATGTACTTCTTCATAACTAGGGAGTCCTCCAAGCATATGGAAACCACTCTTTTGCTTGTAGGTTGCCCCATTTTGTTTGCAATCTGATAGGCACTCAACCACCTGAGTTTGCTGCTAGTAGGTAGATAAGCACACATTGGCTCTTACGCATCTGTGCGTGTGCACATGCATGTGTGTACACATTGCTCCCACTCCAAATGTGGACCTGTGTTTCTGGATTGTTTTTCAGGCTTATCTTTTCTCTTGAGAACTAGTGCAGCGTAGTGGTCCAGGAGTGTAACCTGGGAAGTGTTCAAACCTCACTTCATCCATGAACTGACTAGATAGCCTTGGGCAAGCAAGCCGTCATTCTCTCCACTTCAGCTCTCTAGCTATAATACGAGGATATTAATACTGACATCCTACTTATCTAGAAACATCTGTTTCAAAAGAATCATATTTCTCGCAGCAATGTGCTCACCTCTTCCCTGTCTTTTGGGCTGTCTCTCAAATCATGTCCGGCCACTTGGAACCTAAACTTCCTCCCTTTGTGTCCTTTGGTCTTTGTGTCAGTGAACTAATTATCTCAAATGGACCGTTGATGGAACATCTTGACTTCTCTTGGGCCCACTCAGTCACTTGGCTGCAAACAGCCTCACATGGTGACATCCATCCAACATCCGAGGTGGAGAATTCGTCGTGTCACTTCCAGGAGAGGCGGTTCATCTGTATTTCTTGCATTTCTTTAGTTTTAGAGAATTTATATCCCGCCTTTCAGGCAAAGTCAGCTCAAGGCAACTTACGGAAGGGAATTAGTCATGGATTTTCAGCTCAATCCTATACATGTCTACCGAGAATTAAGTCTCATTGAATTCAGTGGGACTTACTCTGGAGAAGTGTGTATACGGTATTACTTAATTAAGGATGGAAGAATGAAGCATGGAAAAATACTTTCAAACTAACTCTCGGCTCCAGTTTTCATTTAAGTTAATGGCAAGGTGGTATAACACACTGGTGTGAGATCACGCAGAATGAATCCCACATTCTGACCTAAATGTTGGAAAGGGTGTAGTTAATTAGCTCATATTATCATGTTTGGTAGAGTGGCCCAAGGATACAAGACTTCCAGGACATGATAATGGGAAATGTGGTGAACTAATGAACTGCACTGTCAGAAAAGACCTGAAATTAGTATTGCTCGAAATAGTTGAAAATGGTCATCTGATAGGTTCCCACAAAACATTATGACTCACAGCCCGTTCCTGTCCAACTTTAGGCTGGCGGAGCTCTTGCTCTGCCGGCCTAAGGAGTCGCAAAAGTGCCATAAGGTGCCACTTACTCTGCCTTCACCCAGGAGCTGCACCAGCCAACCCAGGTTCTGAGGCATTCAAACAAATTATTATTATTATTATTATTATTATTATTATTATTATTATTATTATTATTATTATTATTAGCTATGTAATCCTTAAATTCCTTCTTCTTATTTGTCATGTTTTCGTCTTTCTCAATAAATAAATGGAAACTGTCCTGCAAGCAGTTTTAGCAGCACATCGCAATGGCGATGATTACAGAGGAAGCTTGTGTAATGCATAGCAGTAATATTGCGCAAAGGGGATTTGGGGGGAGTCGGCTGGGACAGTGGTAACCCTGCTTCCTAGGCGATCGATGGGCAGCAGAACTCAAACAAAGGGACCAAAGAACCAGTGAAGGAGTTGGAGTCAATAGTTAGTACAGCAGTAGGAGCCAATATACCAATTGAAATGGGAAACCGCAATGCAATCACTACCAGCAAAGAAGGAAGATAGCAATTCCTGGGCACAACAGCCACTGACTCTCGCTCAGGACCTGAGATGCACTCGATGTGATCAATGCAACTAAGCAAGCCAATGTGATCAATGAAGATCCATGTTCTGACTCCCAAACAGCCTTTGGTCTCAAGGAGCTGCAACAAAACCCTTAAGACCACAAGTGTTCCAAGACCCATGATCTGAACCTCCATTATCGAGAAACTTCTCGCAAAAATACTGATAACATAAACAGCACTCCTGCTTATCAAAAGCCTGCTGATTTGAGTGCTTTTTCAGTGTCCCTCTGGCTATTCTGATACCTTGAAGTCGTTGATTTGGTTTACTTCTTTCACCTTTGCGTTGCATGAATGCTCTCTGCTTAATTGCAAGCTTGTATGCTTGAAGGTCTTGTCATCAGATAACTGCTCTTAATCAGTGTTGTACCACGTTTTGGCCTCCAAAGGACTCTAACATTCTTATCACATTTATCTCACGCCCTGACCTAACATGGCAGCCCATGGACTGGTGTCTGTCTGTCTGATCACGCAAGCGTTTTGAGCTTCATAGGACTCGGCAGGAGAGCTCAAAGCTTATGCACTCACCTGCCAATCCAAGTTGGACAAATAGAAGGTTGTTCTTTTGTCAACTCTTTTTGTCTTTTATCCCTTGAACCAATGTGACACCACTATGTTGGAGTTCTATTGGATTCCATAGTTGTCTTTTTAACTATATTTTCTGTCCTTAAGGGGGCATGTAGAGACAGCTCAGGTGGGTTAAAAGGAGGATTCTGGGCCTGAGACTTCAGAGAAAGATCCTTCAAAAGGCAAGAGCTGAGTGTTCCTGTAGGTCTCAAATGGCAGCCCCATTTCTAACATACTATGGAAGAGTTTTTGGTCCTAAGAACACCCTAAGTGCCCTTCTGAGAACAATAAGAGCAACCATTTGGCTCAGGGTGAGCCCTCGTCCCTCTTAATGTACTTGCTGTGTCCCCCCCGGGAGGCATCTAATGACTTCTCCAACACAGCAAGTTGTAACGATGGATACATCATGCCAAAACAATCCAGAATCAGCTTCACTTGATGGGATTCATCATCAATCAGGGTATTATTACATCTTGTTTTTACTGTGTGTGTGGTTTTTTCTTTCCTTTTTTATCAATGCTTACAAGAAAGCGTTTTAGCCTTTTTCCTTGCTTCTGATGACGGAGTTCAGAATTCTTTTTACTTACACAAAGCGATGTGCAAAACGTACCTATGAAATGTCAGTAATTGAAACTCTTTTGACTTCCCACAACATTATTCAGAAGTTTCACCTGAAAAGGAACTCACAAATTCACTGTGAATTTCACTGTATGATTTGGCATGGTAAAAAAAGATCCATATAAATAATGATGAAAGCTCTTTGGGTCAGTTTTATGAAGCGTAAAAAGCAGGAAACCTGGTTCACATCTATGACTCCTAAAGACCTCATCATTTCCTTCAGCTCTCTAGCTGACCTGTCAGCTCTCCTTCAGTCTGCCCTTCCTTGCTCCTGTGTCAGCCCTCTACCTTCTATTGACCTCCTCTTGTCTTTTACGAGCTTGCTGGATTTCCTGGATTTGCCCATTGCTTGTTCCACAGGCGTGAACGTTATCCCAATGTTTTATTTTGTTTGCAAAGTTTGGACGGAGGCCTTGGTTCAGACCATAGCTGATCCTGCGTCACTCTTTTAGCTTCCAAACTGAGATCTCAGCCATGGGAAGACCTCCATGAGTTTATCTAATCCTTTTTGAAAGGTATTCAAGCCAGTCGCTCTCACAACCTCTTGTGATAGTGAGGTCCACAAGTGCTTCCTTTCATTTGTCCTGAACCTATCCTTGTCGGTTTCAATGGATGACCCAAGTGGTGACTGGCAATATGGCCGCTGATATGAGCCTGGCACTTCCATGAGGCCAACTGAAGTGGTTGCCTCAGGCAACAGCTTGGTGGGGGGCACCCATCTCTATCCACCTACTTGCCTCCACTGCTGCTCTTTCTCCTTCCCTCCCTCAGTTGGAAAAGGAAGAGGGGGACAGAGAGGAAGAGAACATTTGGAGGGGAGGCCTGAGCTAGAACATGGGAGAGTGGGAGGAGCAGAGGCTGGCACATCATCAGGCAGGGGGGGCAGCATTTGGCATGCGACTTCAGGTATCAGGAGGTCTTGGGCCAGCCCTGCCTGGCACCTTTTACAAGTTTCCCATCTGACTCATTGATGATATGAACGTATGAAGCTGCTTATACTAAGTCAGAGCACTGGTCCTTCTAGCTGGTTTAGCAGCAGCCTTCCAGGGTTTCAGACAGGGGTCTTTCCCAGCTCTGTTGGGAGATGCCGACTATGGAAACTAGGCCCTTCTGCATGCAACGGACCATGTGCTATACCAAAGAGGTTAGGCCTCTCCCATGACAAGAACCGTCAGACATCAGCAGGGTCTGCCCCAGGCATTTTGGTGCCCCAGAGGAGCAGCTGACAACCAAAATGGTTCTGGGCATGGCCCAGAAAAGGAACCAGGGACAGACACAGGGTCACGGTGTGGGGTAGCAGCCACAAAAAACAGAGGACTAGGCAGAGTCCTCGCCACAACAAACTCCTCATACTGAGGAACTCGCTCTGAGGGCCCTATAAGGTTGGGGCGCTGGGGCTGGCCTTTGTGTGTGTATTGGGGGGGGGTGTCAACTGACAGGCATTGCAGTCTAGATGGCACCACTGAAGCCCACAACTCAGTCTTCCAGGCTTGTGGCCAGAATGGGGAGCAGATGTGTAGGAGGTAAGGCGCCAGAGCTAGCCTGCTGTCCTGGTTCCAGGGTCCCTCCCTCTTACAAGTACCCCTCTGCAATTGGGTGGGCAGATGGGTTCCGTCTCGTATAAGACATAAGCCCACAGCAATCAGGTATGAACCTTAACGAACCAGCAGGTCTTTGAGTGGGAAGCCTGACAGAGACCCGCATAAAGTCTTCCCCACCACACCTCTGTTCTGTGCGGTAGCCATTCACGGGCACATCCATGAAGCAAACCAAGCCCCCTCCCCACTAACGACAACTGCCGCCCTCCAGAACAGAGAACTCGGGGAGAAGCCCTGTGATGTTTCAGGCAACTGACCGAGAAGTTCACTTGCAGAATAAATCTATACTCTCTTGCTTGCCTAAATCGCTGGCTACTGGGGGCAACATGCTTGCAAGCAAATATAGACGACAAATTAAAAGCGATACCATTTTTGACAAAGTATGAGGCGGTTGTTGAAATATAATGAGGCACTTGTAGAGAAATTCCCCTCCACCGAGTGAGCATTTGCTGGGCGGATTAGGCGGCATTCCTTCTCCTCTATTGAGTGGTGTCACAAGCTAATAAATATTTCAGAATTGGCTGTATTCAGTCCAGCCCTTGTCCCGGTTGACGTCTGTTCTCTCAGTTTTCAGAAGGAGACAGGTGCAGAAGGATGAAAAGGGATTTAATTACTAAACATCCCCAACTCCCAGTAACTCCCAAACACATGCTGTACTTTTTATTGTGCGCTCAAACACGCACTCGCTCTCCCTCTCCCTTTTGAACACATACCCTACTGTATGGATTCACACAGTTTTTGCACACAAGCTCGCCACAAGCGCACTAGTCCTGCACAGGAAGACAGCGTGGCGTGGTGGTTAGAGTGTCACACCAGGGAGGCTCACAGTTAAAATTCTCACTCCTGCATGAAGTTCATTGGGTGACCTTGGGCCAATCACTGCCCCTCAGCCTAACCTACACTGTGAGGATAAATGTTTGTGGAAGGGGGAAGCATGTATGTTTTGCTGAGCTCTTTGAGGAAGGGTGGGATAGAAATGTTAACAATAAATAACAAATATAATAATACTTGACCTTAAAAGGCAGCAAAGAAATTTACTGAGCCCTACTAGCCCAAGGTCTCCTGATGCCTGAGGCGGCAGGTCAAATGCTGCCCCCCCTTACCTGGTGATGTGCCAGCCTTTACTCTTCCTTCTCCTTGGATTGGAAAAGGGGGGGGGTGATGAAGAAGATGGAGAAGAGGAGCAGCCAAGCACAATGGGAAATGGCCTCTGGTTATTTATTCACTGTCTTTAAAGTAGTTCTAGGACCCCTTTCAGTCCCCGGCATTAAGAGACCACCATGGTGGCTTACAATCAATTTATTTAACCAGTCAAACAATAAGTGAACAAACCGATCAAAGCAGAGGCAGGCAAACAGGAGCACAAATAAACACGTCAAAGAAAAGGGCACTAAAAACCCAGAGAAACTCAAAAGAAAGCTAACTCAAACAAACAAACAAACCAACAAACAGTCTCACTGTCTGTAACTGCCTTGTGGGGCAGCCAGCAGTTTCAAAATCATGGTTGCAGTTGCCATGGCAGACAAAGGGAAGCAACAGTGGTGGCCCAGTGGCAAGGGGAAGTCGGCTCCCTCTGTCTTGGGCAGTCGGAGTCCCCTTAACAGCCCTGGGGAATGGGCTCCCCTGTGGAAAGCCTAGCGGTCAGCCCCATGGCCTATTTGCTGGTGCGTTACAGCATTCAGGCACTATGGAAGATCCGTGCTCTGTTCATTCACTGTGAATTAACTGTGTTCTGGAGAACCTGAGAGCTTGCAGACAAGCCTGCCCCCCCCCCCGCCTTTCCTTCCTGCCCCTTTTGAATCACTCCTGCCTTTCCCATCAGTCCCACTGATCTTCCGTGACCCACTGGCCTCCCTCCTCATCCTCCTACTGCCCCTGCCGCCCCCTTCTCCTCCTCCTGGTTCCCACGCCCTGCCATTACAAGAGGCAGAAAGGGAGGACGCGTAGAGAGGAGTAGAGGCTGGTGGCCCACAGGGGCTCCTCTCTTGCTGATCTGCCCTCTTTAACTTTTGAAATGGCACAGACGACATGGGGAGGGGGAGGGGTGGCAGTGGCGGCTCTGATCACCACTGCACCGCCACCACCGCAGCATAATAAGCAACCGTTGCCCATCATGGACCCAGGGCCTCCCCAGGCCTCATTAGAGGGCCGACCCCACTTGCGGACTACTTTGTGATATTTTAGTTGGCCATAGTAAAGGCGTTAATGTATGTTGATTTTTGGCTTTTGCCTACAAGGCTATCTGGCCCCTTAAGCACAATCCAACCTCCAGACTCCCTCTTTTTCTCTTCCCTTAGCCCCCCAAGGGAAATGCAGATGCACAGATCCTACACCTAAGAGGCCCACCAGGGACCAGTGTTAGAATACTGTCAAATGAACCAGCCAAGTCACCAACACTTGTGGAGCCTCTGCTAGGAGTTGAGACTCAATGCATAACATACCCAGGATTTTCCCAACAGAAGTTTGAAGAGGACATCAAACTGCTAGGGAGGAAAAAAAAATGGGGGAATTGAGGCGGGGAATTGTCCTGCATGACCTGCATGTTGTGTCAGAAAAGCTCATTCCTCAGCAAGCAGAGCAGCGTCATAGAGAATAAACACTATGTGAAATGAATAATATTGTGAAAATACACTTAGAGCCCAATCCTAGGCATGTCTACTCAGAAGTAAATTTCTTTGCGTTCAATGGGAACCGCTCTCAGGTAAATGTTATAGGGTTGCAGCCTTAGTTGCATCATGTTGGAGTAAAAAGGTGGTTAGTTAGGTTGAGCTTCCCTGCCTTCCCTTGGTTCTCGCCCTGTTTTGCTAAGGACTACACCACACTCCAGGAGAAAGCCACCGAGAAAGGGAGGCCAGAGCCCTGCTCTGATTCTGTTGGCCTCAAGAGGACTTCTTCTTTTCCTTTTCCTCCTTTTTCAAACTGGTTGCCTCGGCGTGGGCAAAGATCTGAATCTGAGAGCCGCCACAGCTTGTCAAGATGATGCTAACCGCTAAAGAAAGTACAAGTGATGGATGAGCAGAGCAGATGGTTTTGTGTCTTGGTGAAGGAAGAGAAAGTGTCACTCAGGTCCAATAGAGAATAGCATCGGATGCAGATCTTGGTTAATTAGTACATTGGAAAATTGGGGAAGGAGGAGGAATTGTGTATCTTTTTAACAGGGGCTTTTAAAGACGTCCATGAATTATTAAGGAGGGAAACTGCTTTCTTTTGTTTTATTGGAGTTAACCTTGGGAGAGTTACCGGCATGATGGTTTTTTGGGCATATGTTCGGAGTTAATAAGCAGCGAACGGCATGGCCAGGCAAAAAGCCACAGACACAGCAGAACTCTGCTTCACTGTCAGAATGTATACCTGGCCCACTTCGTAACAACCTTTTGTAACAGGGTTAGGAAGACAGTGGAGCAGCAGGCATGCAGACTGCCCCTTGCCCCTTGTGATCTCTCCCAGTGGAACGTAGAAAAAGCGCAGTCATTCCCTCAAGGTCAGTGTTGTGCCGACACTGGTTGGCAGCTGCTCTCCAGCGTTTCAGACTGGGGTCCTTCCCAACTCTAATGGGAGGTGCTGGGCATTGAACCCGGGACCTTCTGCATGGCCTCTACCACTGAGTATGGCCCTTTCCGTAATGGATACAACTTCCTGAGCTGTAGGCTTTGCTTTATTTTCTTCATCCCCATGGATGAGTGGCAGCCATTGACTTGTTTGCTAAGAACATAGAGCAGCCTTGCTGAATTAGGCCAGGTCCGCCTAGTCTAGCATCCTGTTTCCCACTGTGGCCAACCTGATATGTCCAGGAAGCCCCCAAGCAGAGCTTGAAGCGATAGCCTTCCCCCTGAACCTCCATCCTCGGAGGCAGTATATCTCCAAATAACAAATATTATATGCAGGGAGCAAACATCCCCTTCATTCCCTTCTTATGGACTTTGTGGAAGCATCTAGCTGACTCTTGTTGGAACAAGATGCTGGATGAGGTGGGCCCGTAGGGAGCTCTTCTTCATTCTCCTATCTGTGTAGCCCCATTTGAGGATCTATTTCTTTTACACACAAACTACAACAAAAAAGATGGGATTTATTGTATACGATTAAGTTGGATTCAGTCTGATTTGTACATTCCGGTCTAGTCAGTGCCGTGAAGTCATCGACAACAGCATTGAGATGGTTTGGCCTGGCACAGGAGACCGTTGGCACAGGCAGGGCTGTTCTCTGGCACATCCTGCGCAAGTGACAAGAGACCATGTTTCTCTTGACAAGGGGCTCACCTTGCGTATCGCAGGAATTCCTAGGACCTGGGATGCTGAGTTCAGTATTCGTCTGTGAATGTGCATGTAGTTCCCATAATACCATGAAAAGACAGGCAGGCCAAAAGGTGGGAGTCAAATCCCTACATGATGGATGGATCCACTACAGTGTCACCACATCAGCTGTTTGTTTGAATCTGTCCATGGCTTGCCTTTGGACACTTCTTCAACTCATCTGAACCAAAGGCCTAGAGGAGGCTCAATGGAAACACACAGCCCAATCCTGCCTAAGATGCGGTGGCCGACCGGCCCTTGCAGGCTGCGCTGGCATGGCACGGGCTCGCCTCGTGGGAAAGGGACATTCGTCCCCTTTCCCCAGTGTAAGCAGTGTGGGCCGCAATGGGCTTCCTTGGATGCGCGCCAACTCTTTAACTGCCGCATGTCCGGGGAGGCCGTGTAAGGCTGGCCCAGGCTGCAAGGGGGCTCACGATATCAGTGCAACTCAGCACCGATATCCCTGCTCCCTCCCAGCCCGGACCGGCCAATGGCCCCCCACGCTGCCCCTGCGCCAACTGGCGCAGGACTCACCTGCGTTGGCTGGCGCAAGGACCAGAGGGCGGCCAAGTGAGCAGCGCCAGCCTCCACACCAGTGCCACTTACTCTCGAGGCAGCGCAAACGTGGAACATGCACTCTGCTGGCCTAACTTTGCACAGGATTGTGCCAACAGAAGCATAAGTAAGAGGGAGCAGCAAGCTGGAGAGAGGAGCCAAGTGTTCTTCCTGTGATTTCCCGTGTGCTGGGGTGGGTGTTTTGCTATTGTCTCCCCCCCCCCTTTTCAGGCTGCCAAAGCTTCTACCAAGACAGTTATGCTAAGAGATGAAAGGGCAAACAGTCACTCTGCCTCACTCCCCCCCCCTTTTTTGTGGTTTTCCAGAGAGCCCATTGGCTGCCGCCTGAGATATCCTGAGAGATGCGGCAATTAATTTTCTTTTAATCAAGGTCGGATGAAGTAAATTGGTGCGGCTCTGCAGCCCCTCATTTTCTGTTTTTGCAGTGATGCAAAACAAATATGATCAAATTATGCTCCTTCTCACCTTATTGAATTAGGAAGCGTGACTGATCCAGAAGAGCTGAGATGTTATATACTGTACCAAACCCTCACCATTTCCCTCCTATCCGCCTCCCACCTCCCTGATGGCCAAAGCACCTTCTAGTAGGACTTTATTTCCAGCAGGGTCAAGGAAGCCTTTCTTTGGAATGAAGGATGTGCTCAGGTGCAGCATTCCAGTGTGGTCGACTGACTGACTAGTGTTGGACGTGGGTGGTGGTGGTGGTGGTGGTTCAGGGGCCCATCTGGCCAGGCCAACCGCGAAGCACTCAGTATTGATGATGTTGGTGGTGGTGTCCAGTGCACCATCGGGGGAAAGCAGGGGGTGCTATGGAGGACCAGTGCAGGGCTTTGCCCCAGGGGCCCTAGCAGCTTGCAGCAGCACTGTGCACAGATCACCCTCTTGTGCAGGTAAGATGGACTAACCCTGTATTCACCATCCTTCACTCTTTGGAAGAAGACCTAGATAGAAGTGTGGTGATGATGATAATACCATGAATCCTTTTCTCATCTCCAGTGTATTTGGGCAGGGCTGGGAGGCATCTTTCTCCTCCGGTGTTAAAGTGGCCATCCTAAACTGTCAACATTCTAGCCAATGCTTCTGTTTGGCACAAACTGTCTTCTCTTGTTCCCCCACTCCCCTCTCTTGGTTCTCTTGTTCATAAGCTCAAAAAAAATAGGCACCAAAGCATTAATCAGAAGTCGGCAGCAGGAGTCTCAGCCCGATTCCACTGCAACTGGCCATGAGGGCAACATGCCCACTGCTGCCCAGTGGAGGTTTTGCATATTGTTATCTCATTCCCTTAATCGAAAATGAATGTGATTCTGATGGACAGCATCTGCTTGCACGTTTGTGTCTGGAAAACGTAACTCAGGCCAAAATCATTGCTAGCTGAAATTGATGTGTATAGACAGGGCCAGACGTATTCTGCCATTCCATGAATGCCCGCCACAGCCAGGGAAAGTCGCATTTGGTGCACTCTAAGGATCTTGCCTTTTCATTAAAAACAACAACAACAACAACCATACATTTCTAGTTCCTGTTAGGTTGCAAGTATCAGTTTGGAAGTGTGTGGACAGTGACTGGTCAGCTTCCAGAGGGCGTTTGAGCAGGCTTTCCTGCGGTTTTAGGGCCTGGAATATCTGACTGCTCCTCCCTAGGACTAGCAAAGCAAAATAAATTATGCACAAGTACTGTATACATATGCTAATGTGCATCATATGCATATGTTTATACAGGTTACTGAATCCTGCTTTTCTTGGCACAGAATTTTGGTTGCTTTGGTGCAAAATCATGATAAGAATGTGTGTGCGTGTACGCCCAACTTCTATTCAGCCTTGTTAATAGTCTTTTCAGTCTTCACAGTACGGCAGGTGGTGCTTGGCCCCACTCCCATGCTGACCAAGCGCCACTACCCGGCCTGGCCCAATCCTTTTGGAAGTGGAGCTGGCTGGGGGCAATGGGGTCCCAGTGGGCAAAGCGTCACCATGCAATTACCGGGTCTGTCAAAAGAGGCACCTTTTGGGGATAACGAATGCAACGTCCCATGTGTGGGGCGAATCGTCCACTCCTGTGCATAGCCACCATCTCTAGTCTCAGTGGTGGGACTTGCAGAAGTAGTACCTACAGAAGGTGGTACTTGAAGAAGTGGTATTTGCGAAAAGGGGGTGGTGGGTTGAAAAGCCCTGTAATATATCCATATACAACATATCAGTACCTTATTTGGATAAAACATCCTAGTGCTCTCCCCTTCCTTCCCTCTCATTTCTTGATTGGCCTTTATTTGATGGTATGTTTAGTGCACTCTGCTGTGCCTTTTTCTCCCACCCCATCTCTGTCTTTATATATGATTGGGGTAAACCAAGGTTTAAACACATTGGTCTGCTACCATCACATCTAGCTTGGGTCTAATCCTGTCATTTTTAAACTGCTGGCGGCCTTGGTGCACTCTGTGGTGGTCCTCAAGTTCACAATGAAAGTCATAAAGGAAAATATAGAAGAGGTTTCTTCAAAGTGGCTCAAGAGGCAAGCCACTCGCTAGTTGCCATTCTCAGACCCAAATTACAAAACAGCTTGCCTCTTCAGCAGTGCAAACAGCTATAGTAGAAACTTCAGAGAAACCTCCGGGTGTGTGCATGCCTCTCTGTGCACATATATGCACGTGCAAAATCTTGGATCACAACTGCAGAGGGAAATGCAGAAGCTGCATTTTAATTCAGCAACTTTTCCTCCCACCTGATAAGCGTAAGAAAACATGAACAAGTGTGCCGGACCAGTGGTCCTCAATACAAGCAAGTTTATGAGCCTCACGCTGTCCTGCTTAATTCGTCACACCTTGCTAATTTTTAAGCAATGAGCTAAGTGTTCTACCTTCTCCTTGGGTCAGTATGTTTCTTTACTGCCTTTTAATGTCAACTTCATTAATATTATTCATTGCAGTTCTATCCTGCCCTTTGACCAAGGAGCTTAGGGCAGTGTACAAAGCTCTCCCTCTCCCCGTCCCCATTTTATCCTCACAATATCCCTATGAGATTGGTTAGTCTGAAAGAATCAACTGGCTCATGCTCTCGCAGAGGGCTTCATGAATGAGGATTTGAATGTGGGTCTTCATGCTCCGACCTAGACTGATACACTCTTGTACCAACTCTACACTGTATTCCATAGCACCATAGCGTTTGGGGCTTTTCAGTCTAGAAAAAGGCGCCTGAGGGGGGACATGATTGAGACGTATAAAATTATGCATGGGATGGAGAGAGTGGATAGAGGGAAATTCTTCTCCCTCTCGCACAACACCAGAACCAGGGAACATGCACTAAAATTGAGTGGAGGGAGAGTTAGAACGGACAAAAGAAAATATTTCTTTACCCAGCGTGTAATTCATCTGTGGAACTCCTTGCCATAGGATGTGGTGATGGCATCTGGCCTAGATGCCTTTAAAAGGGGTTTGGACAGATTCATGGCGGAAAAGACCATCACAGGTTACAAGCCATAAGCAACCTCCTGGTTTTAGAAGTAGGTTTTCTCTGTGCCAGGTGCAGGGGAGTGGCAGCAGGAAACAGGTTATCTTGTTGGCTGTGTGCTCCCTGAGGCATCTGGTGCGGCTACTGTGTGATACAGGAAGCTGGACTAGATGGGCCTTTGGCCTGATCCAGCAGGGCTCTTCTTATGTTCTTATGTTTTTATTTGCACAGGGGCTTTCTCTTTTTGTGTTTTGGGAGGAAACACTCCCTTCTGTGCAAGCTGGGAGCTTCTTTGCCCAGAGGATGGAGAAACCCTATGTGAACCAATTGCCATCTGAACCTTAGAATCGTAGGGTTGGAGGGGCCCTTGTGGACCAGCTAGTCGAACCCACTGCTCCATGCAAGAAATCTAGAGCTAGAGCACCCCCGGGAGATAGCTGTCCAGCCTCTTCCTGAACACCTCCAGGAAGGAAGGAACCCACCACCCTGACAGGTATCTTATTCCCTTGTCGAAACTCTTTTTACCTTCTAATGTTCCACCAAAATCTACTTTCCTATACCATAAGCCCATTAGATCAAGTCCTGTCTTCTGGGGCAGCAGAGAAAAAGTCTTTGCCCTCTTCTGTGTGACAGCCCTTCAGGTATTTAAAGTGTGTTATCATCTCTCTCTCTCTCTCTCTCTCTCTCTCTCTCTCTCTCTCTCTCTCTCTCTCTCTCTCTCTGTTTAATACCTACTGACAGGAGGTTTAATAAAATTACACTCAGGAGCAAGCGAGAAATTATTTAGTCCTGAGGTCTGTGGGAACCAATACCATGTCCTCTTGTGCTGGCAGGTAAATCTAGCTAGGATTATCTTGCTAAACTGAAAATGTGTGCAAATGTAAACAAGCTCTTCAGCTAACGCTCAGGCCAGGCCAGTGGCCCCAGCAAATCAACTGGCAAATCAGTTCCTCAGTAGACATAACCACCTGGGCATCATTTTGTCTTCTTGCAGAGCTCACCCAGTGTTCAGCCTGGACTTGCAGTGAAGAACGACCGGTATTGTCTTCCTTTGCTGTCGTTTCCCGCTGACCAGGAGCTCTCCAAGGCAAGGGGCAGGAAGAAGGTAGATAGATAGAAGATGTCCTGTCCGGTGACGTCTCTGGGCAGATCAGCAAGGGGGCCTCCCTCCCTCCCCACTACTAGCTCTGTAGCGAGTAAGAACTCCAGTTTGTTCCTTGCCCAGGCTGGCCGCCTTGTGCTACTTGCCTCTCTCTCTCAGCCTCAGTGATTCTCACTTATAAAATGGGAGTATTAATGGGCTTGCTTTTTCTAGACCTTTCTGCTGCTTTGCTAGTCTGTTTTGGAGTTGTGTGTTAAAATCCCAGAACTGTGGTCACTCCGGTGTAGATTTGTACTTGTCAATGCAGGCCGCCCCAGCAATGGTTCATGGAGCACAGCAGGCCCTGGCTTCTGCCACCTCACGTAATACAACAATCACAAAAATCTAAACATATATTTAAAACTAGCCACCATAAGAATAAAATAAAGCCACAGAGAGCAGGCTTGGAGACAATATCAATGAGCAACAGAACTAAAATGATTCAAGGAGCGTGAAAGGAAACAGAAAGATCACTGCCCATTTCAAACAAGGTTGGTCCCACAAGCTGAAAGGGCTTCTTAGGGCTTCCAGATGCCTGACAAGGACAAGGCTCAGGAGGTGTTGGGGTGGTGATGGCGGCCTGAGCTCATTTTGGACCTATATGCATTACAATCTTATATCTGCTTTCCCAGAGAGTCCTGGGAATTGTAGTTTAGCAAGGTTCCTGAGGATTTTCTGCTAGGGACTCCCTTAAGCTCAGAGTTACAGCTCCCAGGTTTCTCTGTGTTACGCCAGTTCCCCCAGCTTAACCCTGTAGCGTGGATGTACCTTCCCAAATCCTTTCCTACGATGCCCTTCACAGCCACTCAGCTCAGGCGTATACGTGTTGTGTAGGTATCTGGCAGCAGCTTCCTCGCGTCTGTGTCCTGACATCTTCTTGCCACATTAGCACCCCTTTCCCACTATCCCTCAATGCCTTCCATTCTTTATGGCCCCACATTGCACTTCTCCTCCCCTTTCCTTCACGCTCGGTGTCTTCAGGAGCTCGAATCTTTATGTCGTGCCAAGCATATTCAGTTCTTGCAAAGGGGCTGCTGGAACAGGGAGAGGAGGAGGAGGAGAAGCAGAACAAAAAAAAAACACAAAAAAAACCCCAAGAAAAGTCCAAGATCCCAGCTCAGCAGAATCTGCTGCCTCTGGTTTTTTGGCACACGTTCCAGCTCCTGTTTCTGTGAATCATTGTCCATTTCCACTCCTGATGAGTGCTCCAAATGAAACTTACGGAGAATCTTTATTACTCCAAGAACGGGGAAGTAATGGTCCAACCTACCAATCAAGCTGCCTGGCAGAATGAGACTCTCCCGGGAATAGTTGAGGGCAGTGCAGCTTTAATGGTCGGCACTTGTTCCCCCTCAAAGCAGAGAGCCCCCACCACTCCTCCAGGCACTCTCCACCTACCAAAACTCAGAGCCATTCACAAGGTTGGATGGTTATGAATGCTGGAAAGCCATTCAGAAAGAAGCCGAGTCCTGGAGGTGGCTGATGGGTGGGCCCATCAGGCGTGCCGCATCTGTAGTAGAGCGTTGGCCAGAAATGCACCGGGACGGGGCCATTCAGGAGGTCAACGGAGGTGGTTGGCGGATTGGTGGAGGGGGGCTGCCTCCATCCGCCCACTTCCATCACCCTCTTCCCACTCCCTATGATTCAAAAAGGAAGAGGGGAAGGAACGTAGAGGAAGTGTGGAGGCGAGGGCACCAGAGGTCGGATACTGTTGCCCACCACTTTCCTCTCCTCCACACTTCCTCTTCTGTTCCTCTTCCTTGGATGTTGGCAAAGCAACGATTGCTGTGCATGTTTTGTTTTGTTTAAATATGTGCAACAAGTACAAAAGGCAACTTCAGAAAGTGAAAAGGCAGTCAAAGCCATTTTGTTCATGAAGTACAAGAAAGGCTCACTAAATAAGGTTCTAATATAAAGCATGAAGCCCATGAGAATGCCGACATTTGCAAGTAAAGGCTGCAACATCTGGAGTGTTCAGATTCACAAATGCAGGCTGTCCCCTTTTCCGGAAAAAAGTTAACTATTAGCTGTCTTTCTTTAACAACATTCTACATGTTTCATATTGTGATGCCTTGCCACTCTGCCCAGCACTTGAAGCTGTGTGTGAGTGAGTGACTCCACTCAGTGAGGTGATATGAAAGTCCTGCCTTGGGTGACATCCCATTCACACCTTCAAGCCAGTCACCAATGGACGCAGCAGGCACCCAACAATGGGAGGTACCTGTGTGAACTGACCTTTTGGAAAACCCCAAAGTGGTATCAGCAGGTGTAATTATGCATGGACTGGAGAAGGTGGATAGAGAGGGTGTGTGTGTTTTTCCTCCCCCTCTCATAATACTAGAACATGGGGGTCACCCAGTAAAATCCATGGGTGGAAGACTCAGGGCAGACCAAAGCAATGCATCTTTACGCTATGGAATTCACTGCTGCAGGATCTAGTGGTAGCCACTGGCTTTGACAGAAGGTTAGGCAAATTCATGGTGGCCTACCAACAACTATTAGCCGTTGTAACTGTATGGAGCCTCCATGGTCAAAGGCAGTGTGCTGCTGAATTCCGGTTGCTGGGGGCAAACAACAGACGAAGGCTGTTGCCTTCATGCCTGCTTGTGAACTTCCCTTTGGCATCTGGTTGGCAACTTAGGAAGCTTCCTTCCAGCGAGCCAGAAAATTGACCCATCTAGCTTAGATGGATGTCGGCACTGGCTGGCAGCAGCAGCTCTAAGAGTCGTTCCCAGCCCTGCCTGGAGATGCTGTCCAGGACTGAAGCTGGAACCAAGTTCTGCATGCAAAGCAGGGGGTCTCTGCCACTCAGCTGCTGCCCCTCCTCTGGATGCTGGCTTCCCTGACGTTCTTGATGCGCTGGGAACTTCCCCGTCACAATTCCACTGGAACCAAGTGCCCATGGACAAGAGCCTCATCGGGCTGTCTTGTGCTACTCCTGCCCATCCCCATGCGGGCTTGCAGACCGTCGCTTTCTTGAGCTGGAGCTGGGTGAGTCTTCAGGGGGGAGATGGCATGGGCACAGGATGAGGCAAGGAGGAAGTCGGGCCTTGCTGCACCCAGCATCAGCAACCATGGGCACCAACGAGCCATGCACAAAGCGGTTGACAGACCTGCCTCTGCTGGAGCATAAAGACTCACTCTTAATGAGCAAACTGCATGCACAGCATAACTGGCTTGAAGAAATATGGGAGGGGGGCTCATTTTCATAGGCAGGGCGGACTTGTCTCTCCTCTTTGGAGGAATGCCCTTCACCCGCACGCAGGGCTTTCTCTTGTCCCACTGTGAGTGGGCTCAGTGCCACTTTATACTTTGGAGGATCATTAGCAGAAATCATTAGCTATAATACAACCTCCCCCATAAATCTCACCCCTCCCCCTGCACCTGGACCACTTGTCCATGCCTAATTTCCATCTCCCTAATTTTATGATTTGTCCCTCATTTGATGAGAGTCCCTTCCATTAATTGTGTAGTAAGTGCTTCCAGTGAAAAGTCTGAAAGGCTGACCCCATCTTGGAAAGACAACGACTTGGTCTCTCCCCCCTCCTACCGCCACCGCCCCCTCCCACCACTGAAGGATGGAAGTTCTGCTGAAATATAATTATTTCCCCTTCAAAAGGGCATCACTCCAAACCAAATCTTAAAGGCAACACAGCACTTTCTTCCTTGGGCCACAGGAGGATTGTCCTGGCTTGGGGAGCTGCAGAATAGACGAACTGTGCCTGTCCAAACTGTCCCCTGCAGACGCTGCTGGGAAAGGAGCAACAGGCTACGGAAACCAAAAGCTGTGATTGTCCGCACTCCAGATGCCCCAAATGGGCAGGTCAAAGGAAGCTTTTGTTCGGACTTGCCATGATTTTTGGGCATTTGAGGGTTTGGAGGTGTCAGGGGTCTGACTCTCTCCTATCCCATATTTGTTTGAGTGAAGCAGGAGTAAACGACAGGTAGAGAAGGCATGGGGGAAGTAAGGGTCACTGAAACAACAAGCACATATGCTTCCACTGGGTAGTCCTGCCTCCATCCCCTCCCCCTGTCGTATGGGTGGTGCCAGGGTTGGCCAGGTCGGGCACTGACCCCAGGGGCCCACATCTGTCAGTGGGCCAACCTACGCAGGCAGACCCCTGAACCCTCAGTACCAGAGTGTCACCAGGTAGCACGTGGGGGGGGCCATGGGGGGAACCAGGGCCAGGCTTTGCTCCAGAGCACCCAGCAACCTGCCACAGGTTTCTCCTACTTGTGTAAGCTCCTTGAGGCAGGAGTCTGTCTTTCCACTCTGTGCAAAGCGCCATAGATGCCGATGGTGCTGTAATAATGCTCGTCTAGTACCCTAGTCCACAAATTGTAGGATTACGCTCGTCGTTTCTCTGCTGTAACTGAGCTTAGGCCCATGGAACTGAACCAATCTCAGATGCCTCTGCCCCGTCTCCATCACCCTTCCCTCCCTCTGTCGACTAGATTGTGAGGCCCTCAGGGCAGGGCCTTGGTGTGAAGTGACATGTGCATGGGTGATATTATGTAAATAAATGAATAACAACAGCAACAACAATAATTACAGGAAATTGTGGGTTTGTAGAAAACAGGAAAAATTGCAACATGCCAGGAAAAGGAGCCAAAGGTTCATTGGAGAGAAATTGTCTTCACAGCCCACTTGGAAGCCCACAAAAGAGACCGAGACGGAGCCAGGAGGGCGTTCTAAGGCTCGGCACCATGGCTGGCATTCACCTGCCGCTCCTTTGACCATGAGCAGAGGCATTTTATGAAAGCAGGCATGTTGTGGAGAAAGTAGATGGAGAGAAGTTTTTCTTCTTGTCTTACTCCTCACATTTCTGGTCACCCAATGAAACTGGCTGGCAACTAAGCCAGGCCAGGCAAAAGGAAGCTTCACCCAACGCGTAGTTAATGGATGGAAGGGAACTGGCTGCCTCAAGATATGCGCATTCTCTAACCTTGTTTGGAGCTTATGCAAACTGACTGGAAATATGCAGAACCCACCGTTTATGCTGCTCATTTATGCACATTTCCTGGAATGTCCAGTTCAGGTACACAATGCCCAGTGTTTATGTGCATTCAGCTCACATGTTATTATATTTTTATTTATGATAAACCATTTATGCCCCACCTTTCTCACCAGGGCAAACCTATGAATCACAGCCGCTGTGCCCGCTTGCTGGGGGCCGCGGATGGCTGCGAGTCCACGTCTTTGGCGCTGTGCTGCTGTGTGACTGGTTTTCCTCACCCACATGTCAGTGTGGCAGTAGCAGCTGCAAGGAGCCAGCAGCTGAGGATTCAGAACAGGGTGAAAGGACTCTCCGGTTTTCGCCCGGCAGTTGGCAGTTGCTGTCTGATCCCTGCAAAAGCTGCTCCATACTTCTCCAGAGACGGCCACAAACAGCTTGGGCCAGGAATTGTGCATGCCACCTTTAATCTTGTTCTCTCAGATCCCCCCACCCGTCAGCTACTCCCTATGGGTCTCCTCTTTGGGGACATCTTAGGGGTTTAGCCAACTGCTCCAGGGAACAAATTGTGAGATGAGGTGTTTTGCGGAAATGGGTACATCATGCCAGTTGATGCCAATATGTATCTATTTCTGCAAGCCCATAGCTTTGCCCTGAGTCTGAGTTAAGAAAGAAAGAAAGAAAGAAAGAAAGAAAGAAAGAAAGAAAGAAAGAAAGAAAGAAAGAAAGAAAGAAAGAAAGAAAGAAAGAAAGAAAAGGAATCCAGCCAGCTGCCCTGTGAGGATAAACTTGATTGGAGAGGACCTTAGCTGGGACTCATCTGGACTATCCAAGGCCACTTTTACACAGGAGGTCTCAGCACCCAGAAGACAGTGGGTCCCAACCACATGCCAGACAGCGAGCTCTCAGGCAGGTCTTGGCTTCACTTCGGGATCTTCATTTGATATACTGGATTGACATGGTGTCACTAGTGTTTATATGGGGACTGTCTAGCCTCCCCTGAAGCGTGTAGCTTGGCTCTCCATAAGCACTACTTGCAAGCAGTCTAAGGCCTGCTGGGTTCTGGATTCTGTGGCTCACAGACGCACAGATCCTACCTTTGGGCGGAAGCTAGACTTTGACAGGCTGATTTGGTGAGACGTATCCTCCCATCTCAAGCCCCTGGGCAACAAAAGAAGTCAAGGAAAAGGTGGCCATCAACATTGGCAGGTATTGGACCAAGTACAAAACCTTGCACCGAAAAGAGAGGCCAGCAGCCTCTCACAAATATCTACACCGCAGTGTCCGGTGAAGGGGCTTCTTCTGAGCCAGGCCGAATGCCGTATTCCAGAGAAGGCAGCGAGGCGAGCCCAAAGTGCTATCGGGCGATGGGCAGCATTCTGAGTTGCGCTGCCACTGCTTCTGAGGCAGACTGTTCCAGTGCCGGACACTGTACCATCAGGAAGTTCTTCCCAATGTTTAATCAAAATCTCCCTTGTCATTTAAACCCATTTGCCCTGCTCCTACCCTCCCGAGCAACCAAGAACAAATCCGGTCCATTGAACTAGACGAGACGTTGGAATTCCATTCTTGGAACTCCCAATATCTTTTCGTTGCTTGGATTGTGGGAGAATAGGTGGGGGCTTTTTAATTAAATCACAGCCCATACCTCCCAACACACCTCAGTTTAGTCATTTTATGGCCTCTCTGCAGCCTTTTAAAAATAGGAGGGAAGGGGAGCTGAACAAAAGCTAAGGGGGCTGGCTCTCACTGACCCCTTCTAATATGGGGGGTATTTTGGACTGGGGCTGCAGTTCAGGGGGGAGGAAGAAAGGGGGTCTAACCCTTTGCCTCCAAGCTGATCCCCCAACTTAACTTAGCTGTGAAAGGAAAAACTTAGCCACAGTTTTGTGTGTGTGCACGTGCATTTATTATTTCACTTATTATTTGTCTGCAGTGGAGTCGGGGCAGGAGGAGACAGAGTGGGGGGGGGGAATATGATTTGGGCCTGTTTAAAGGTCAGGTCTTCCCAAGGTTATCTGCCCCCCCCCCTTGAATCTGTAAAGTAATGGTATTCACACTCACTACTTGAGAAGTGTTTCTTTTTATAGCCCTTCCAGATGACAAATAATCCCACTTTTTGGAGTCCTTTTTAAGGCATTGTTCCCTGGGTGCAGAGAGCACTTTGCAACTGGCTTTTCCTAGAAAGGCTGAAATTCCAGCCCCCTCCTCGAAAGAGAGAGAGAGAGCCTTCTGCCCTGCTAAGGTCTGGCATGCCTTTTCCCGAGTACTCTCTCTCTCTCTCTCTCTCTCTCTCTCTCTCTCTCTCTCTCTCTCTCTCTCTCTCTCTGTGAAATGTGGGGAAACAAGGCACAGCAGAAAATCCCTCCACTGCTCTCTGCATGCACCAGCCTTCCTTCCGGGGCACCAAGGCAGGTGGCAGATTTGGGAGAAATACTAAGGCCAGTAGAGCGGAAGATGTCTGATCCATGGCAGAGTACAATCCTCCAGGACGTTCTCCTGCACAATCCCCACTGAAATGAAGGGGGACTGTGCAAGGGCATGGTGATGTAACACACGTGCACAACAACGAAGCAGAAAAGATGGCTGCCCAGCAGCTCCTTGTGGATTTGGGGAGATGTGACCCTATTCAGCAGCCTGTGTAATGTCAGCTGCTGCTATGTGTCCAGGACCAATTCAGGGTGCTGGGGGGGGGGGGTTACCTTTCATATATATCTGCTGCTCAGGGGACTAGACATGCACTTAGAACTCAGGACTAGGTTACCTGCTATCAGCACAGGCTGAGCCCAGGAATTTGTTTTCAATAGAACTCTGTCTCTGTCCTTCCATGAAAAACCCCAGTCCTGGTTTCTCCCCCCCCCCCCAAGCTTGCTTCCTTTCAGTAGCCTAGTGTTGGGAGTGAGAAACCCTTGTGCATCTACTGCAGGTCACCCCAGGATGTACTGGTAGCACCCAATCTCCCTTCTGTCCACGGCCTCTCCCTTTAGCAGCCCCATCTTCGTTCTGGAGCGGCTGGAAGCAGAAACATCACTGACTCCCACCCTGGGACGACACAACACCCACCTGAAATGTGAAAGAAGTTCCACCTCTTTCCGGACTGTTAGAAAGGTGGGCAAGTGGGCATTTTCTGGATGGCGTTATGCTCTGTCAGGTTAATCAGGGGATCCTGCGTTCATCTGGATTTTGGTATTTGTCATCTCATGTGCCTGTAGTTTTAAGCAGCATTTGATATTGTAAGCCGCTTCAAGCTTCAGGAGATTGGCATCACAAGGGTTGGTGGTGGTTTTTTTTCGGTTGTGGCAACTGGCGTTGACAATCTGGAATGCCCTCTCTAGAGAGACTGGTACGGCCTCAACATAAAACAAATTGGGCAGTACAGATGACCTTCCTCAAGAGAGATGCAGTAGCTGTTCGGCCTCGTGAAACACTGATTAAAATACACACACATGCAGCGCTCAAAGCGAAGCGGGACGAGTGGGATGCCGTCCAAGGCCTCTTCAGTCAGACCTGCAAACCAGCCCACTTCTTGGAAGGCAGACATGACTGGCGTACATAGCTGTCCCTAATCGGAGGGGCTGTAGCTTTGCACGGCGAAGATCCCAGGTTTAGTCCCCCCCTGGCAGGGCCGAGAAAAATTCTCTTCTGAAACCCTGGAGCGCTGCTGCCAATCAGTGCTGACAGTTCTGAGCTAGATGGACCAAGGACCTGACTCAGCAAGAGACAGCTTCCCTTAACTGAGTCAGGCCTAATCATCCCCCTTAATTTTGTTCTCTTAACTTCAGTGGGAGCTAACAAGCAAAAGATCTGGGATTATGCCACCGAAGACCAGTTGCTGGGTGTGCAACAGCATGCGTGGGCGTCCCAGAGGTGTCTCATTAGTCACTGGGGAAAAGAGGATGCTGGACTAAACAGACTGTGGGTCCGATCCAGCAGGCCTCCTCCTCGTACTTCTTAAGACCACACGGTTGCACTGGCCGCATCGTTCCTGCACCAAGTGGGATGAAAAGAAGGCCTGTTCCTTGCCTTCTGCATCTGAGCTAATGACATTGTTTTGTTCCTTCTCTTATGAACCTCAGAAAGGCATCGTCACTGGAGCTTTGCAGTCTGTAACATGTATCAAAATGTCATTGATTTGTGGAGTGATCTCTTGAAGGCCATTAATCAGAACATTTTTCATCGGTTGGTAGTCCTAATTTCAATTAGTGTGCCTTCCTGTGTACCCAACTACCACTTCATCTGTACCATCCATGAGGCCAACTGAAGCAGTTGCCTTGGGCAGCAGATTGGTTGGGGGTGCCCACCTCCACCCACCCTCTCGCTTCCACTGCCCCTCCTCCTTCCACTCCCTGGATTGGAAAAGGAAGTGCAGAGGAGAGGAGAGCGGTGGGTTAAAGTGTTGGATACTCTCCTCGACACTTCCTCTTCTGCTCCGCCTCTCTCTTCCTTTTCTAATCCAGAGAGTAGAGGAGCAGGGGCTGGCACATCACCAGGTAAGGGGTGGGGGGGCAGCATTTGGTACACTGCCTCAGGTGCTAGGTGGCCTTGGGTCTAGGTTCAAATCCCCACTCAGCCATGAAGTTCTTGGGCAAGTCTCTCCAACCCAGACTGACTCTCAAGTCTCTCAAACTGACTTACATGGCAGGGTTGCTGTACAGATAAAATGGGATATTCCCCACTTGGCACCACCCTGTGTTTCTCAGAGGAAGGGCTGGACACATCCATAAGAACCGACCACACAACAGACACATGCGTAATAAGCCTTCAGGAGTGATAGCTGCGCATGTGTTCGGACATGGGTCTTATCTTACCAAAAGGGACCTCTACAATTAAAAAGTACTGTCTGTAAAATGGGCTGCCGACCTTGCATTGCTTTGCAGGAGATGAGCCAAAGAAAAATGGCAAAGCCCTCTATATAAATGGAGCCTCAGTAAAAGTTACTGATAATAATAAACTGGAGGCTAAAAGGGAGAGTGGTAAGATCTTAAAAGATGTGGGGCAGAGGACTTGATAGGGCAAATTAATTGATTTCTTGGGTCTCAGAGCAGGAAACAATATCTTCAATGTATTAAGTCACAAAGAAAAATTAGATAGTGTAAACCAATCTGCCCTGCAAGGAGGCTGAACTTTTTTGATGCCTTTAGAAGGCCGTGTTTACAGTGACTCCAGCTCCAGCTCATGGCTGGGGATGGGCAGGGGGGGGGGAGAGGCAAGCTCTTTGGGACCAGAGAGCAAGCAACCCTTGTTACACGTGTACCCCCGAAAGTGCAACTGTCCCCAGCCTTAGGCAACCCAGCTTGGCAATTGTGGCAAGTTTTCTCCTCTCTCTCTCTCTCTCTCTTTTTCTTGCACTTTGCTTTTTTCAACATGAAAAAAGGGAACATATTTATGTATTTTGCTTATCAGAGCGATAACATTCACAAGGAATGGAACACAAGGCCATTTTAAATAGCAGTCAATTGCCTTCCCCACCCTGATAGGGCAATTAGCTGTTCCCATTCCTTTTCCTTTTAGTGTGTGTGTGTGTGTGTGTGTGTGTGAGAGAGAGAGAGAGAGAGAGAGAGAGAGAGAGAGAGAGAGAGAGAGAATTTCTCAGCATTTTATTTTCAAATTTAAGCCTGAATTCAACAATTCTTTAAAGGGCCTATAATTCTTTGGGGATGGGGAAGAGACCTTCCCAGAGAAAATGTTCGTAAAATAATTATTGCAGATGTTAACAAACCTCTCCATACTGTACTTTAGACAGAGTATTGGTTTATGAAAAAAGAATCACCTTGCTCTGTCCCTGTAGCCCAGCTTTCTAATCATGGACAATCAGTAGGAGCTCTGAATCAAGCAGGGCATCGAGGTGATGCCTTCTCCTGTTGCTTGCTCAAGGACCCCAGTAAGCAGAGGTAGACTGCTTCTGAACCTGGAGGCTTCCTCTAATGATCACGGGTACTGCCTCTGATTGAGCCAGCGGGTGGCGCAGTGGGTTAAACCACTGAACCATGAGCTGTTGATCGAAAGGTCGGCAGTTCGAATCCGTGCGACGACTCCTGCCAACCTAGCAGTTCGAAAGCAAAAAATTGCAAGTAGATTAATAGGTACCGCATCAGCGGGACGGTAACAGCATTCCATGCGCCTCGGTGTTGAGTCATGCTGGCCACATGACCATGGAAACGTCTTCAGACAGCGCTGGCTCTTTGGCTTTGAAACGGAGATGAGCACCGCTCCCTAGAGTCGGACACAACTGGACTTAAATGTCAAGGGATACATTTACCTTTACTTAATGCCTCTGATAGACCTATTCCTTCTCCATGAATGTGTCTAATACTTTTTGAGAACAGAAAAAGAGCCCTGCTGGATAAGATGAGGACCAGTCTATTCCACTAGCCTGGTTTGCATGCGCAGCACTAAGGTAGCTACTAGACTCTTCCTGATGTGCTCATTTGGTACTTGCAGAGTGGATTTTATTTTTTAAACAGAAAAAAAAATGGACAACCCCCCCCCCCTGCAATCTGATGTCATACAGTGTATTTTACCTCTCCAAGATGCTACCACCTCATTCTGCTGGGGGGTAGACGTGGCCTAAACAAATGGCCAATGCTCCCTTTCGTGGTCGTGTGTCCCACTGGTGAATTAGCATGTTGAGTCAAGAAGGCACTTTCTTCTGTCAAGTCACCTATGCAAGGCAACCACAGGACAGAGTTTGTTCCTCTGATAGCACAATCCTATGCATGACTACTCAGAAGTAAATCCCATTGTATTCAATGGGACTTACTCCTTGGAAAGTGTGCATAGGATTGCAGCCTGAAACATTTTGGGGCTATGGTGGTGAGTGATACACATGATCCTCATCAACCTCAGAATTCTGCCCCCCACCCCAGACCTTGCAGAGTAGCAAAATCCCAGCTCCAGCGCCATTTGCTCAATACCCCACACCCTTGCAGCCCTGAAAAGACTCAAAGACTTGTTCCAGGCTCCTCGGAGCCCTCGGATTGCATGGAGGTCTATGAGGTCCCGGCAGGTCTGATTTGATTAGTATTCTGTATTTATAATATCTCCATAATGGTAAAACAAAGGAAAACAAGCCCAGAGAATGCATTTTTAATCATCAATCATTGCTCTTTGTTTGTCATGAATGAGTGGCAAAGTGGGATGGAGTCTCCTGTAATCTCCTCTTTTTGCCTCGGCTGCTGCAACCGGGTGTGCAAGAAGGCAAACAAATGCCAGGGAACAAAGTGGGATTGCTAGAAATAAAATTCACATGAGGCTGAATCACAAAGCACTTTACATGTAAATAAGCATTATTATCCCTGTACTGCAGATGGAGAAGACTGAGGCCATGAAGGTGTAGCTTTGCCTCTGAATACCTTGTGAATTCATGGCAGAGGCAAGCTTCAAACTGGGGAAGTCCTGGTCACAGCATAGTCTCTTAGCCATGACCCTACACCAGAACGTAGCCCATCCCACTGTGGTGGACCAAAGTGCTTTAGGGGAGGGAGGGGTAGAAGGAGGATGGTGGGGCCTTCCTCCCTTGTAATAGTCTTGCAATGAACAGTCCAGATGTAGCTCTTGTGTATTCCACTGTAAAGAGGAGTAGGCAGGCCTAATTATTCCTCACTTTAAAATTATGCCTGGTGTCGACATAGTGAGCAGAGAGAACCCAAGCTTCTTCACTGATCCTGCACGGTGGCCATTTTATGTGGCAAAGGCCTGACCAGCCCCTCACCTACTCTGGCTGCAGACATTCCGTCAGAAATCAGCCGCATCGGTCGAAGGAGAGCCATAAGCGAGCCCTGGGACAAAAACGGAGCAGGCAGGCGACATCTGTACCCTATTGAAAAATAATAAAAAGAAAATGACTTTGTCATTACCCCAACATTGGTTTGTCTAGAAATTGGCTTTCCTGTTCAGACCATAAATAATGCTTCTTATTTAGCCTCCCAGGTGGCCGTCACCTCCTCTCCACCACCTTTGCTGCCTTCACACATTAAATCAGATGTTAAAGTGAAGTGTCCTATTTGAAATCAAATATCATGGGATATCAAATATTCAAAGAATATCCAATGAGCAGCAAACATCAGAATTAGAACATTAGAGAAGCCCTACTGGATCAGACTGAAAGTCCAGCATTCTGCTACATACAGTGGCCAATCAGATGTGCTAACCCATGGAGCTCACGAGCAGGGCGGGAAGGTGCTAGCCCTTTCCTGCTGTTGCTCCCTAGCAACGTATTCAGGTAGACTATCTCTGAACATGGAGGTTCCATTGAGGCACCATGGCTGCTAGCCATTGATAGAGCACCGTCCAGTAATTTTCCTAACCTCTTTTTAATGCCATCTAAGCTACTGGCAATCAATATATCTTGTGGCAGAGAGTTCCATATATTAATTGGCTGTTACAGCAGAAAGTGCTGAGGATCTATTTTGGAAGGGAATTTGTTCTGGTTCCTGAGTTCTCTGGCTTTTTGCTGTGACCTTAGAGCTGGTTGATGAAAGACCCAATTTTTCCCTGGAAAAAAGAGAGGGAGGTGGATCCAACGCCTTGGAGCCAAGGTGTGGCAGTCCAGGCACTTCTGGATTCTCTCCTTTGGATTCTCTTCCCAGCTCTGCCACTGACTCACAGTGCGGCCTTGAGCAAGACGACGCGTCGCTTTCTAAGCCTGTAAAATGGGAACAAACAATAAAGCACACCTGCTTCAGCAGGGCGGTGTGAGGCCTAATTAACAAGCGATTAGAAAGAACATTGCGTCTCTGAGGTGCAAAGGACTTTCTTGTCAGCGGATGAGTATTTCAAATATGCTGTCAAAGGACCCATCAAAATAACGTGCAAACGATAAATAAATAAAGACATATAGCCATGGTTGTGGAGATCTTTCTTTAGAGACCTTAGTCATATCAGATGTCTGTGTTTCATAGACATAACTCATAGTGCAAAAGGAGACGGAGAGTGTGAGTGCGGGGCTGTGGGCAACCACGGAGTGAGAGTCACAAGCCTGGAGTCACAGGTACACTGTAGTAGATGATACTGTTGTTGCACAGCCAGAATCCTTGCTTGAAGGACTTCCTAGACCTTCCAGGAAGGACTTCCTAGGGTGGGCCTTTCAGGTCAGGAGGAGGAGCCAATGGGCTGCTTGATGGATGGAACCACTGCAGAGCCCATGAACACTGGACTGTTTAGGGTGGGACCCATCTGACCTGTAGTCCCAGTGGCTGCACAGATGCATGGGCTCTCGGTTCTAATCCCAGGAGCTGCTGGTGGGAATGGAAGGGACCATCAGCCTGATGCTCATTGATTGACTACATCCTTCTCGGATCCTATTGCCTGGCTCATCCATGATGACCATTTGGGCAAGGTGAAGCGAAGCATTGAACCTGGTACCTTCTGCATACAACAAAGCACATGGTCTGCCATGGGCCATTGTTCCATCTAGCCTGGTAAGCATTGCTCCAATTGGAAGTAGCTCTCCTCAGGCAGAAATCTATTCCAGACCTACTACCTATTTTTTTTAGGTGGAGATGCCAGGAACTTAGAATGGTGTCTGTCCCTGAGCTATGGGCTTTCCCCTCAAGGGCAGAAGAAAGTTGCTGTAGACTCTGGGTGGAGGGTTGGCTTTTTGTTTTTTGTTTTGTTTTTTTGCAAGTGCTGCTGTGGTGGGGGAAATAGATGGGGATTCTGTCAGCAAACATTTCTGGTGTAGCACAATGGTCAACAGACTAAGCTGTGAATCAGGACGTCTCCAGTTTAACTCTGACCTCTGTGATGTGATGAGCTCATATAGAAGGTCTTAGGCAAGCCACTCCCTCTCAGCCTCTGTCTTCCCATCTGCAATGTGGGGATAATGATATTTACTGACCCCACAGGGTTGTTCTAAGGATGGCATCAAGTTAAATACATGTGAAGTACTTTGCATGCTCAGAAAGTGTTTTACAAATGTTAAGTATTTTCTGTGCTTACATTCTTTGCAGGATGAAAGCCCATCAGAATTCGGCCTTCAATGTCAATATTGTTTTCTGGCAGAACGATGCAATAAAATGCCATACACAACATGGGAAACAAATAAGAAGTGCAAGGAATAAAAGGTAATGATTCCAGCTAAAAGCCTAATTTGAGTTAATGTTCTTGGAAGTGAAACTGTTTTCACCTGTTTCTTAGAAGCCAGGCGGGAGGGTGCCAAGCAAGTCAACCTGGGCAGGGAGTTCCACAGTTGGGGTGCCACCACCAAGAAGGGTCTTGATCTTCTGACCACCAGCTGTGCTTCAGACTGAGGGGGGTGGGGCACTAGCAAGAGAGCTTCCTGAGATGATCTCAGTGCCTCAATATCTTGCGGTTTGACCTACTTCAATCCAGTTGCAGATTTTTCTGTTTCTGATTTTAAAATAATCTTTGGGGACTCAGCAACTACAACCAAACCTCCCCCTCCTTCGAAAGGTTCACAGGGCCAGTTTTACATCTGGCATGAACTGGCTTTGCTCCATCCGCACACTGTCAGTGCGTCTTCCCGTTAGCACTGGCTAAGGTAGCTGCAGTGGGGAGGAAGGGGAGCCTTTCATATAACTTTCTTTCGTTCTTTCAATAGTGTGTAATCCAAGAGCAAAAGTTTTATGTGAGAAAATGGCACTTGGCAAACAGTGCTTCTCTGATAATGCTCTAATTGCTTTTGGTAAACTGACAATAAGGGTGGGGGGGAGAGAAAATGAAAGCAGAGATGACAATATTTAATGCTGAAGATGGTTGCTGCTTTTGAGCAGCTCATTTATTTGATTTTTTGAAAGGAAGGAGAGGGAGAAGGAACTCATTATACAGTGTTTGTGTGGCAAGTGAACAGGCTCTACCAGTGAGGAGGAGGTATATATGGGGCTGACTCATGTGGCGGCAGGCAGGCAGCCCCATTCTCTGCTGCAAACCCCTTTCCTGCTGCAGCTGCTGGGTGGCACAAAGCCCACTCGGCCGGCCTTTAGGAAGTCGCTCCAGAGGCGGCAGTGGGCTGCCCACACTTAACGTCCTCTAGTCTTCTGCACCCTGAAACAGACCCTTGCCGCATAGGGACCTGGCAGGGGGATGGCCCAAGACCACCCAAGCCCTGAGGTGGCATGCCAAATGCGGCTCCTCCCTCCGTACTACCTGGTGAAGGGCCGGCCTTTGCTCCTTCCGCTCTCCAGCGCTCTCACTCACTCAGCCCTCCCCTCCCCTCCATGTTTCCTCTTCCTTTTCCAATCCAGCAAGTGGAAGGAGGAGGAGGACCAGCAGAGGCAAGTAGGGGGACAGGAATGGGCACCCCCACCAATCAGCTGCCTGAGGCGACTGCCTCAGTGGGCCTCATGGACGGGCCAGCCTAGGGGGTTCAGAGCAGAAGAGGAAGTGTGGAAGAGAGGAGAGCGGTGCGCTAGAACACCCCCACACTCCTCTTCTGCTCCATCCACCTCTTCCCATTCAGGGCGGCAGTGGAGGAGAGTGAGAGGTCGGAAGAGAGTGTCTGGCCTCCCTCAGGTGGCCTCATGGAGGGACCGTTGTCTTGTGCTCCCTGAGGCATCTGGTGGGGCCACTGTGTCATACAGGAAGCTGGGCCTTTGGCCTGATCCAGCAGGGCTCTTCTTATGACTGCCCCCCCCCGGGGGCAGGGCCAGGAAGCAGCAGCAGCAGCAGCAACACACCTGTTGCAGCAGCAGCACTCCTGCCTCTTCAGCCCAGGAGGTGAAGCCAGCTACCCACAGGAGGGCATACCCACAGACATTAGGACACCCTCACATTTGTACTGTCTCTTGCCCTTCTTTACCCTTCCAACAATCCAGCAGCGGCATGGACTAGGCTGAGAGATGATGAGTAGCCTAAGGCCTCCCAGTGAGTTTTGTGACTGAGTAGGGATTCAAACCCAGGACTACACAGCCCTTATTCAAACCACTACATCACACCGGCTCAGGATATGCTGTCGTACGCTTTATATACACACCATGTTCTTCTATCCAGTCGGTTCACCAAAGTCCTGGGTTCAAATCCCTGCTCAACCACAAAGCTCACTGCCTTTGGGCCTAACCCAAAAGGCAAGGGAGAAATTTGTGTGCTGCTTCCAGGGATAGGAGGAGGGACGTAGCTCAGTGGTAGAGAACACCAAACTTGATTTCAAAAAAGGAGAAGCAAGGTTGCTAACAATTGGCAAGAAAACTCCACTGCATTAAAACTTCCAAGCTACCTGATTGAAAGCTACTGAAGTCTAGGCTAGGAAGTCAGAGGGGGCAAAGTTCCTCCCTTGGACAGACGCGAAGTGAGGAGAGAAGACGGACTGAGAAGAGACATTGCACCCAGGCAGGAGTAGATATTGGGAGGAGTTTAAACTTGTTGTTGTCGTTGTTAATAATAATAATAATAATAATAATAATAATAATAATAATAATAATGCCGGGATAGAAATATCCAGTCCGGGTTTTGCAACTGCTCCTTCTTAGCTGGAGTTCCCTGCCTGCTTGAAGATAAGTCCATTCCGTGCCTTTTCCTCCCCCCCCCCTTTTCTATTTCCCTAACTCCCTTCTTCCTTCCCTGCTTCAACCGCGGCGAGGGGCAGATGTTGCGCGAACTCCAGTCCGGGTTTTCCGCACTGCCTGCCCCCCTGGTAGAAATAGGAAAATTCAATAATCAAAGCAAAGGGAAGAGAGAGAGCGAGGAAAAAAAAAAATCCCGGATCAGGGCAACTTTGATGGCGCATGCGCGCTGCAAGCCTCCATCCCAAACACACATTTCCCTGTACTTGGAAAGTCACCCAAACCAGCCCCAAGTGCAGGTAAGACCTTCGGCTCTCCCCTTGCCGCCCCCCCCCCAGCGGCCGTTCTCCTCCGGGGTACCCCCAGCGCCTGGCCTGTGCACTTTTCCACGCCTTGTCCCGGCTAGCGCCAAAAAAGCTTGCAGCTGCCACCCCACAAACTCTCCTGTCCCCAGTGCGCGTTGGGGCTTGGCGGAGGGCGAGAGAAGAGCGCCTACAGCAAGGGGGGGGGGAGAGAATGCGCGCACGGGGGGGGGCGCGGGCGGGCGGGCGGGCGATGCAGACGGTTGCAGCGCTGGAAGGTGGCTATTGCTGAACTGGGGGCGTGGGAACTGGGAAGAGGGGGCTTTGCACCGGCAGAGTGGCACTTGCATTACATGGGGGGGGGGGGAAATGCATAGCGTTTCTTTGCTCAGGTCATTGCACTCTGAAAGGGGGGGCATTGCAATGTGCGTGGAACGGAATGAAGGGGCGACTGCTTTTCGTCTTCCCTCGAGTCCGGGAGGGGGCTGCTCCTACTGTGGTCGCCCCCCCTCTATTTCTTTCTTGGGGTAGTTGGGAAAGGATGCAGGTGGCTTCTCGTCTTCTTTAATTGGGAGCTGGAGTTGTGAAGGGGCGGTTAAGAGGACTTTCTGAAAAGGACCCGGGAAAGGTGGTTGGGAGGTGCGCGCTTTCTGCGACTCTTCTCCCCCCCCCCCCGTTAAGAAGCCGGAGATGTCCCCTTCCCTAGTCTTGTGGGAGGGGGAGATAGACCTCTTGGGTCTCCCAGCGGTCGCTGGGAAGGGACTTGGCAGATGGTGCCTAACCATTTTCTAAGATTTATTTATTTTTAATAGTCCTTGCAAGCAAAGGGGAAAATAAGGAGGAGATCGAGAGCGGGCAGAGGAGGATTCCTCCTTTTCTCCTTCCGCGCGCCCCCCTCGTAGTTTTCCTAATTTGGCTCGCAGGTGCCCGAATTGGGAAGTGGCACTCGGTTAGGGGCAAAAGAAGGGGGTCCCTCCTTCTCCCTTCGCTTTTTGCCCAGAGAAAGTTGGCTTTGGTCGAGGCGTGCGAGCGAAGCGGTGCTTGTGTGCGATTCGGTTGGGACTGCCGGAGCGTTCTCTGACCCGCGCTGGGGAGCGGCCTGCGAAGTTTTGCCCAAGTGCCTCGGAGAGGAGGAGATCTGGGGTGCGCTCTCGCCTCTCAGCTGAGAGATGCGCTTGGGGGTCCGGAGCGCGCGGCGGTGGCGGTGGCGGCGGCAGGGGTGGGGGTGTGTAAGAGCGGGAGACGCCGAGGCGATCCTCGCCACTTGCTTTGGCGTGCAGTTTTTTGAGGGGCTAGTCGTCTCCCCCCCTTTCCTTAGCAATAGCATTCTTCCCTTGACAAGTTTGTTTGCGAGAGTGTCCCAGAGAACGCTTTGGGGGCGATCCGGGGTACTAGTGCCTGCCCCCCTTTAGAAGCAGCAGGTTATTTTTACCCGGTGGTATTTGCAGAATGAGCAGCTGATTTGCTCTCTCCGAAGCCAGGAAGGGTCGTCCTCCCCCCCCCCCCGCGCCGGGTCCTTCTCTCTTTTTTCTTTTTCTTATTTTTATCTCCTGTGCTTCGGAGAGGTTGGGTCTGCTGGGGGCATACAAGGGGGTAAGGGGCCTTTTGCTACAGAAGCTGCCAGTTTTTTTTGGGGGGGGGGAGCAGGCAGGCGGTTGTTTGGCTTATTGTTTGTGTTGGGGGGGCGAGGGTGGGGCGAGGGCTTGGCTCCGCGGAGGGGTGGAGTTGGGAAGGGCGGGGGCGCCCTCGGATGAGTGGGGTTTTGGTGAACGCTCCTCTCCATGTTTGGGCGCTCCCGGGACAGGGGAACAGGTGCCGAGCTGTCAGTCAAAGTTCGGGCCTGCCAGGAAGGGGAGGGGGAGGGGTTAAAAAAAAGATACTTCTGGGCGTTGACAAAAATAAAAAAAGAGAGGAGAAAAAAGTGTTGGACACAGAAGAGGCTGCCTGCGAGTCCTGGAGAGGAAAGGAGCAGATTTCTGGTCGTTCTCTCCCTCTCCTATTTGCCTCTCCAAACGTGCTGCCAGACCTAACCTTGGGAACTAGGAAAGAGAGCTGCTCCCCTCCTGTGCAGGGAAGGCTGCGCCCTTTTACTTGGGAGCAAGGCCCATTGACCACACTGGCATTTATTTCAGAGTAAACATGCATAAGATTGCACTGAAAGAGCACCAGTCATCCCTCTGGGACTGTTTTTCCCCAAAGAGAAGGGGGTATTTGAATGTCTTTTTTTTTTTTTAAAGGGTTGATTGCATTAAAAAAAATGTCAGGCCCTGGAAACTGGTCAGGGAAGAGAGACTGTGGCAAAGGGGAGGGGGGGCCTCTGAGAGAATCGATAAGGGCTTTGAAAAATCCATCTTGGGACAGCCTACCTAGAGGGAAGCTTGGCTTAGGTGGGAGTCAGTCTCATCAAATGCAGTGGGGCTGAGCTTTGGCGTGAGCGTGTGGGGCCCTGCTGCTGCTGCTGCCGCTGATGTATCTTGGAGGGCACAAATAAATAACACTTTCTGTCTGCCTGATGATCCCAGGGAGAGTGGAGTGTGCGGTGGGGAATCTGAGTCAGTGGGGCACAGAGCACAAAGTAGTTTGGTGGCGGGGTGGGAAGATGAGTCTGTCTGGGGTGCTACTGCTTGTACACCCCCCCCCCGGCAATGTTGCTGTCAGAGAAAACTTTAAGGAGAGGCTGTATGATGGAGTTTTGATGTGAATAGCTGTGGTTTAGATCTCTCTGGCCTCTGTGGGAGGGAAGTGAAACTTTCTATGAACTTGATTAATAAACTCCATGTGTTCCTTCCTTTCAACGCCCCCCCTCCTCCTGGCCATATGTAACTACATTAGGAATCACCTTAATCTTTCCCCTTGGAATATTCCCATTACCCCTCCTATCACTCTTCCCCCCTTCCCCCCCCCCCCACTTCGCTGGCTTTTAGGTTCATTCTGTGCACAAACAAAATAATAACTTCTTGTTTGTGTTCTATTGCCACCTTTTAACCCATCTCTCAGCTGGCTAGGAAGGTTTTGTTGGAGGTGGCCGGCGGGTGTGTGTGTGTGTGTGGGGGGGGGGGAAGAGAGAATATTGGTGAACTTCAGTAATCAAGTTTCCAGATCTTCTGCCTCCTGTTTAATTTATTAGTCCTACTTGCTTATTCTGTTGATAATAATCTGTTTCAGGTTTCTATGGAGATGTTAAACTGATCTCTTCAAGAAATCAAACTCCATATGTGCTGAAGTGTTTAAAGAAGCAGCAGTGTGGAGTTTTGTGTGTGTGTTTTCTTTCCTTTTTGTTTGTTTTCAAACTCTGTACTTTGGGTTGCTCAACTTGCGACTTCCATATTGATGGAAGGGCTGGGGGGGGGATTTCTTGGAGGAGCAGGAAAGTTAAAGGTTTTGCTCTTCCGGTGGTTGCAGCAGCAGCAGCAGCAGCTCTTCTTCTCCAGGATGTGCTTAACTGGCCTGTGATCTTGAAAGGTTCTTTCTCAGTGCTGTAGTAGCAAATCAGGTTAAGTGATAAAGACCTTTCCTTAATATGCCTGTCGTCATTCCAAAGACCAGCCATGGAGGCAGAGGAGGAGGAACCTCTGATGCATTCGCCCTTCTTGATTTTGATCTCCTGCATCTCAAAAATATGGAAAGGACATCCCTCTGCTTAAAAAAACATATTTATATTTGAGGTGGACTTACTTTAATGTGAAGAAGACAGCATCAGCCTCACAACTGTGGCATTAAAAGAAGTCTAAAATCAAATACATCTCTCTCTCCCCTCCCCCCGTGAGGGTTAAGAGTCTAATTTTGTGACATATCTTTCAAATGCAGGAGGTCAGATCTCAGGCAGGCTAATCATGCATTGTAGGTAGGTCTTCATGCTCTTTGTTTCAACTGAATGGGAGTGGGGAGAAATATAGAGATATTTTCACTGGAGCAGTTCTTGAAGAGAACTCCATCACTTCCAAACCATCATCTGCAAAACTTTCCCCCCTTTTCTTGAATTTTTTGATAACATAATGTGATGATGTGACCCACTCTTTCTGTGACTCGGAAGTTCTCTTCTTCCAGACTCACGTAAGGCTGGTGGAGGCTTCTTGGGGGAGAGGGGTGCGGGGGGGGGGTCCTCTGTTTCCTCGGCTCCTGGCTGGAGCCAAGCTGGTTGCTCTGCCTCCTGACAGACAGCAGCAAAGTGGCACATTTAAAAATATGTCCGCATGATGCATCTCTGTTTTTGGTTTCAAACTGAGCATCGCCACATATTCTATTGCTGTTCTTGCAACCTTGTTTCTTGCAACAATTTCTTACAGATTTGAATCCACTTTTTCCTTTTCTTAAAAGAAAATAAATAAACCACATACTACACACTCAGACTCCTCCATCCAAAACAACCCTAAAGAGACTTAAAAACAAGACAACGGTAAGCCTAACCTGTCTGATGAAATCCACATCCTTGATTGCTTTTAATCTTATTAATTCTCTAGTGTGTTATGTTTTCCCCCCTCTATTTCTGCTTCAGTACAGTTTGATCACCACCACCACCCTCCATTTGCCTTGCTTCTTTTTTCTCTTCATTTTTTCTGTGTAAATCTTTTGGTTAGCTGTTTGTCCTTTTCTCTCTTTTTAAAAAATTTGAATTGCAAACTGGACCGACTGACAAGTGCAAAAAACAAAACAGACACAAAAAAGCCAGCATGGCAAGCCAGAAAAGAAACACTGTGGCTTTAAACCCGGGAGTTTGCATATTCCCCTTGTATCTTTCCCCTTTGCTAATTATTGTGTTGTTTTCAGAGCAAATATGTCATATCCATGGCGACCGGGCAGGTTTATTGTCTTTCAGAAGCAATAGCTCACATAAGTAATTAATGACTTTTTTTTTCCTCTGGCTTAGGTTAAACAGATCATTCAAGGAAAGTCATCTCTTCCCCCCCACCCCCTCCCTTTTTTTTTTTAGCTCAGTGACATAGGAACATGAGTTAGAACAAGAAAATACTTTAACCAAGAAGTCAGTGGTTGATTATTTTTCTCTTCTCCTCTCCTCCCCCCCCTTGCTTTTTTTTTGTTTTTGTTTTAATCGTAGTGGTTTTTATACAGGACATTGTAAGGAATGACATTGCAAGGCCTTAGTTTGGGGCATGAGGGGAGACATAGTTTAAAAAATCTGAGATGAGCTTTCCTGTTGTAGGAGCAACAAGCAGAGATGATATTGGCGGTAGGGGGGATATTCCTTTAGGAATGTTGCCTCTAGTGGGTGGAATTCCTCCCCCTTCCCCCCAAAAGCATGCACACATGATAAACTAGGGCTGGAAAAATTCCAAGCACTCCTCAAATTTAGGGCAATGTGCACTTCTGAATTTTGACTCCCCCCCCCAAAAAAAAACTTGGTAGATTAAAAAAATTACTTTCATGTGTGATTGATTATCAGAACCTTTATTCTGTATTTGGGTTTCCCCCCATCCCTAAGCAAACAAACCCCCCTCTGGTTTTGATCAAGGTGTGGGGTTAGAGTTTTAACTTTCAGAAACTTCCTTGGTTCTGTTCGAAATCACTTTTGCAGTGCCAGTCAGCTCATATGTCTTCTCTTGAAATTGGGTGAGCTTGTTTCCCCAATCCTCCTTCTCTTTCCTTCCTGTGCCAGAATAGGTTCTCTCCTTAGACCAGGGACTGGATATTCCCTTAGATTTACTGAGATGGTGTCTTGTGTGTTTTCTCTTCCTCCTCTGTGTGTTTTCTCTTCCTCCTCTGTGTGTGTGTGTGTGTGTGTGTGTGTGTGTGTGTGTGTGTGTCCAGCTCAATTTCTTGTACCCCCAAAACCTTTCGGTCATCTTGTTCGGTGTATGTGTGTTGGGAGAGAGGTTCCTCTTTGAGAGGATTTACACACTGCCTCCTATTTATACCTTCTTGAGACACAGAAAAGCTTTGCTGACTTTCATTAACAGAAGCCTCTTGGCTGAGTCTAGGATTTTTAAAAATTATTATTATGAGAACCTGCTTGTTTGGCTCCAAGTAGGCACAGTTGTGGTGGCTCTATATTCCATATATTTCTACTGTATTTGAACTTTTTCTTAAAGGTTTCATTGCAACAGCAACTCCAAAGAATGATTAGAATTTTCTTTCTTTCTTTCTTTCTTTCTTTCTTTCTTTCTTTCTTTCTTTCTTTCTTTCTTTCTTTCTTTCTTTCTTTCTTTCTTTCTTTCTTTCTTTCTTTCTTTCTTTCTTTCTTTCTTTCTTTCTTTCTTTCTTTCTTTCTTTCTTTGAGATCCACCTTGATCATTTCATTTTGTAAGTTTCGTACTTAGATGTAGTTGGACTGGACTGCTGTCCTATCATGTCCCTGTCAGCACCACCAACCAGGGATTTTAAGAGTTCAGGTGAAAAAAGAGGGGGGGGGGGCTTCCATGAATCCAAACCATGCCTAGGTGAATAGAAAATTAAATTTGATTATTGAGTCTTTTCTTTAAAAAAAGAAAAGAAAAAAGAGCAAGCGAGATGGCAGTATGTACAAAGCGGCTAGTAATTGAGCTTTCATGGCTTTCCGATGTCTCTATCAGAAGAGGAGCAGAAGGCAGGCAGGGGCACGGATGGGAAGTAAACAGCAGGTAAGAGGCAGCTCACCAGACGGCTGAAATATTAACGGACAGCTCGGGGAATGCTCGGGAATGAGTCTCTTCCATTCTATTAGATTGCATCCCCTCTCTTCTCCCCCCCCCCCCCCCCGTTAAGGAAGGAAGCCTCTTTCAGAAGTGGCTTTGGGGGCAGCACCCTGAGCCTATGGCTGCCGCCGGAAGGCAAGGACACGTTTTTCTGTTGTGCAAGCTGGTTTAAAGTAAGAGGATGGTTTCCCTCGCCTTAAATCAGCCAGTCAGCCGAACCAATTATTCGCTGTTTTGTTTTGTCTTTCCTTCTTTTTTTTTTTTGCAAAGGAAAGTTCAAAGAGGAAAAAGTTGTCACTTGTGCCTGCTCTGATCTCCTGGACTTTGCAGAGAGACTGAAAACTGCTTTTATCCAGGAGGTGGGAATGTTCCTGGACAGCATTTATGTCTTGCAATTGTGTTGATGTGTACAAACAAGTCCTGGAACATGGGAGGAAGAGCGCAAAGTACCAAGATGGGGGGGGGGGGGCAGCGAAAAGGACCTGGAGCTTCACTCGCTTCAGTGTAACGCTGCAGCTGAGGAGGGAAAAGCAGGAGTCTGTCGTAAATTTTGCTAAAATTAATCAACCGTTTAAGAGCTCCATGTTAACGAGTCTTTCCAGGCAGGCAAGAAGGCTTCCCTTTTCTGTCTTATTTCCCCCCTCCCTCATTTCAAAGTCCAGGAAGGAGAAAGGGGAAAAATAAAGCATCTTCTGAAGGTGGGAAGAGGAAAATAAAGGCAAAAGGAAGAAGAAACACGTGGGCAGCAGAAATTAGTGCCAAAATAATAAAAAACATTCCTCCCCACCAAAAGTGGGGTTGGATTTATAGAATATAAATCCTCAAGTGTCCTTGATCCATATTGTCAGGCTCCTTTTTTTTTTTTTTTGGTCTGATTTGTCCTGTGTGCCTTTGACGGAAAAGGCACGTAGAGAGAGCTAGCGACAGAGGCGGGAGAGGGAGAGAGAAAGAGAGGAACGTGTTCTCAGCTTTGTAGCTCATTATCATTCTTAATAAGTCTTAAGGAATAAAGAGAAGCATTGAGTGTAAATGCTGGGTAATCCTAACACTCCTCAAGGTGAGAGGAGTCTTGAGGACACGGAGACAGAGGGGAGGGGGGGAACACTGGTTGTGGAAAGGGATGGGAGCAAAAGGGATCTTTCCAACTGGGCAGGATGCTGGCCACCCAGGTTCGGCCGGTAGCTTGCTCGCTCTCCTCTTTTGGGCCACATGGAAGTCTGCTCCACGGGGCCCAGCTGTCGCTGGGGAAAGTTTGCATTGAGTTTGGGTCAAATTTGTCCTCGGTTTCCCAGCATCAAGTCCAGGCGCACTCAGTCTGCCCCAAAGATTGCTTTTGAAAGTTGGAAGCTCCCTGTGTCCCTTTCCTGCCCCCCTGGTGGGTTACTGCTTATGCTGTCAAACAGGTCACGCAGCAGCAGCGTTGAAACTGCTGATTGTTTTTCCTCTGGTGGCCTCTGCAGTTCCTTGTTCTATCTTCTGGCCTCTTCTCCACTTGTCTCCATTAGGGTAACCGCTGCTGCCCATGCTGGCTTCCTTCCAGCCATGAGGGCCATGTGCCAAGGGAGTTGTGTCATGGCGGCTGCCACACACAGAATTCTGCACGAATGGGCTTTCTGTGCATTGCCTGGGAAGTTTGAAAAGCTTCTCCTGGAGTGATATGCGGCAGTGTGAGAGACAGATGTGCGTCAAATGTGGTGTGCTCATGCAACTGCCGCAGCTGAAATCAGCCCTTGCAAGCCAAGAGATGGTTGTGAGAATAGGCCTCTTGTCTAGGTTAGCTGTTACAAAACAGGCATGTTGGAATAATTCCTGTGGGAGATGTTAATGGTGGGGCAAAATAACCACCTGCATTTCACATGAAAGACTTCCTCCGTGTCCTGCTCAAGGACCCTTCCTGCAGAAAATCCATATGGCTTTTCCGTTGTGATGTGTGTGTCCTCTTACAATGCTCTGGGGCAAAGAAAACATCAGAATGAGCCTTTTCCATCTTCCTGTCTTCGAGTTGTTCTCTCCCAACCCTGACCTTCTCTGTTCCCCCAGATGCCGTCCAGTATCTGAATTCTTCTTGCCATCTCTTGTTCTCTCTTTCTTCTGAAATTTACCTTCAGATACTGTAGCCTCTTTTTAAATCCTAGGAAGCGGGCCTATCCTGAGAGTGCGGCTTCGTACACTAGGTGGCTTTAAGTTATAGGCATGGTTCGGTGTGCTGGCTGGGAGCGAGGCGGTTGCTTCTCCAGGGTGGTCTTCTTTGAAGACTAACCATAGGTACCTGGAGAATGTGGCAACTCCTTCCAGTCTGTCGCTGATTAGGTGCGTTGAGCTGTGTAGGGGGTTCCTCCTGTGCTTTCTGGCAGTGTCCTTGAGCCCCGCGATCCCCAATATTAAGCAGGGTTCAAAAAGAGGAGGGGCTGGGTTGACGTTAATGTGGCTAGTAGCATTCTGTAGTGTTTGCAAGGTCAGCCCGTTCACTGTCCTCCTCAAGCAAACGGTGCTTCAGCAGAGGTGCTAAAGCCTTGGATTTCCTCTCCTGGGAAATGTCTAGGGATTGGTTGTCGGTGCAGTGGTGCCTGTGCAGGGCCTAAGAAGCCCTTGGAAAGTCAACATCCAATATCTAGGTGCCTGGGTCATCTGGCAGCTTGGGAGTTCTTCTACGTTGCCCTTGAGTAATCTCAGTGAGATACCTGTGGTTTTGAGTCGCAGGCTATGGGACTCTCCCTCTCAAGGGGGAAAGGAACAGGTGTGAAGGAAGGCATAGCTTGATCTCTGTCTCCGTTCCAGAACCATTTATGTGTGAATGTGTATGGTGTTTGAGCCAAGTGTCTGATACGGAGTGAGCAGTGTGCTATCTTGAGTTCTGGATCTTCTGTAGAAACGAAGAATCAATCAGAAGCGTCGTCTGGGGAGGGGCTTGGTGCCCTGGGCACCAGGTGCCGCTTTTGGGGGGGAATGTCGCGGGCCACTTAACTGTTTCTCCTGTCGTTCCTTCGCAGCCATCCCGGCTGCGTTTCGGCCCTCCCACCTGCCCTCGGTCCGAACAGCTCCGAAATGAAAGCCAAACTGTGGGGGGGGGATAGCAGCCGCGCGCTGACGTCATGGCCCCCGTCACGTGGCTGCCGTCGCGTCGGCAGCCCCCACCATGTGGGGGCGCAATAACACCTCGAATCAATGTGGTGTAATGGTTAGAGTGTTGGGCTTGGCCCAGGGAGACCTGAGTTCAAATCCTGACTTGGTCAGGAAGCTCCCTGTAGAACTTTGGACCAGTCAGTAGCTCTCAGCCTCTGGCCTATGTCACAGGGGGGTTGTTAAGTTAGACAGGTGTCTCTCATTTATACAACCCTGAGTTCCTTGGACAAAGGGCAGTATTCAAAGGCAGTAATAATTGATCATACTCCTGTATCCTTTTGCACAATTGGAGTTCTTGAGATCCCCAAAAGCTCTTTACAGGCTTCCGTTTTTCTTTCCCCAGCCAGTCTCTCAAAATGTTTACTAGCAGGTGAGCCTCCCAAATAAAGGGGCTCAGGATTGCAGTCCGGCTTTAGGTGTTGCATGCCTTCCCCCTTTGGAAGTGACTCGCTGAGTGGCCCAGCCTGGGCTTGTTGCCTTCACAGCACTGGCCCACATCAGACCTCGTGGCTGGCTGGGATCTGCAGAAACCCCTGGGTCATGTTATCGTGTGTATGGAGCGGACTGAAACTGGGTTGTTTGCTGCCTGGTCTCCAGCTGAGGTGCCTGTCCAAAGGGAAGTCGGGTGACAGGCAAGCAAGCAGGCTGGAGGCAGAGGTGCAAGGCTGGATCCAGGCCAGGGCATGTCAGCCTTTCCTCTTTGCAGGTGCCGCCTTTTCTGGGTGCCACTGCGGCTGCCAGAGACGGCAGCTGTGGACAGGAGTAAATGGCTTGCCATCGTTGGGGCTTCTCTCTGCAGTTCCTTCTGCAAATGGTGCCTCTTCTGAAGGGCCAGGCAGCCGCACAGCCACATCTCACCCATTGGTGCGCCGTCACTCTGCCAGCTCCGCTTCCAGTGTTGTTGGGCCAGGCAGGGCATTGCCCACACGATCACCATGGCAGTGGGGCGAAATACCACTAGTGTTCCTAGTTAGTACCACTGGCTGCAAATCCCAGGCCATTCCTGCCCAGAAGCATTTATGGCCAGGTCAAGCGAGGGGGAGCCATTGGTTCTTTCCAGGCACTGCCTCCTTGTCCTTGATTCCTCAGCTTTGATTCACAGTTTGCCACAAAGGGGATGGGAAAGTTCTGGGTTCAGCTCCTGCTGGATCCCAGAAAGTGTCTTGTTTGAACCACCTGGGCCTGTTTTGCTCCTGCTCTGTGCTTGAGGCTGGTGGTCTGGGTCATGAAGTCGGGTCTCTGGGTTGGATAGCTCCCTTTTGCATAAGGGTGTGGGGTTCTAGATGAGCTTTGGCTTTGGGGACTTCTGGCCCCACTTGTCTGTCCTTTTAGTGAACATACAGCCACTCTTCCATCAAATGTGATTGTCGATTTGTTTGGATTCCTCACCTCATCCCTACACCACAGGGGTTTCCAACATGGAAGTAAACCTGACAATATCCAAACAAGTAAAAAGGAAAGATGTCAGCTGAAATGTCATACCTTGTTTGAGGAGCTCAGATCCCAGCCCCCCCCCCCCCAAGCCATCCAGAGTAGCAAGTCTCTGCTTGGGTTTTGGGCTTCTGTGAGCCTCTGCTGAAGGGACCCTCTTTAGAACTCGGGACAAACTGGGTTCTGTTCTGGACAAGGAAAACGGAGCGAAGTCTCTCCACAGGCTTCTGTGAAGAGCAGCTACAGCATGCTTGCAGTCTTGCTCTCTAGGCCGGATCGTTCTCCAGAATGATCCATCTGTCCAGGAGTTCTCTAGCATGAAGGGTTTCTGCTAGATTCACCCAGTAAGTTGTTGCATCAGGGTTGCTGCTGTGCCCCCTTGAAAACGCCCCCTCTGTCACACTAGCTCTGTTTGGCAACACAAAACTCCCTGCATTCTGCCCCTGGGGAGAAAGGGGTCGGCAGGCAGCCTGTTTGTCAGAAACAAATGAAGCATCCGGCCGGTAGGCAGCAGCCGGTGTGTCCCGTTTCATCACTTTGTGCCAAAACACACATTCTTATTTCAGTAACTCTGATCTTTTGAAGAGGTTAATTTCCATGACGAACTGCAGGCCACGTGCCTGGCGGATTTATCTAATTAGGTGGACACTTTTCTCTTTTAAAAAAGGAAAATTAAGCTGCCCCTTTGGAGGGGCTTAAGTCTTTTCAGAAACTCTGGGAGGTGGCAGAGGTGGCAGCTGGCCCTGTCTGTGCTGGCTGGAACCAGGAGGGGTTAGAAGTCTTTCTCCAAACCAGGGGCTGAACTGTTTCACTTGGTGAAAGTGGCAATAGTGCGCGTTTAGATGCTTCTTTCTTTCCCATCCCACAGACGTCTTAGAAAACTCTTCTGGTTGACCCTGGTGGATAGATTGAAATCTGTCTTGATCAGCATGCATTCCCACAGGCATCTGTTTGGGCCATGGAATGCTGGACTGGATAGAGTTCTGGTCAGATCCAGCAGGGCTGCGGATAGGATAGAAAGAAACCCTCCCTCACCCTCTGCTCTAAAGCCGAACTTGGCTCCTGGATGGCCGGGTGGAGCAGTAGTGCGTTTGCATACGGAGAGGAAACTGCAGCTGGCACCAGGGGGCTATTGGAGGTAGGGGGCTGTCATTTGGAGCACATGATTACCCCAACATTGTGGGGCTTCACAGACTCCTGATTGGTTTCCCAGCCTAATTCACAGAGTTTTGAATTCTCAGCAGTTTTAAGTCCAGGTTTCTGCACAGGCTCTTCCCTGAAATAATTGGGGGAGACTCAACTTTGTGTCCCAACCTCTGCTAATCATGGGAGATGGCTCTCTACTTGGGGTCCGGCTGCCTTGGTTGCTTGTGGAACTCCCGCCCTGGGGAAGCCCAGTTGGCCCCTTCCCTGCCAGTTTCCGGGATGGACTAGTTGGCACCTCTTTTACTTCAAAAGGCCTTCAGTGTTGGAAACTTGTTTATGATGCTATTGCTGGTGTGTGTGTGTGTGTGTGTGTGTGTGTGTGTGTGTTTTCTCCCATTTGGCTATTCTTGCAGTTTGGAAGAGTTTAGCTGACACATGTTTAAATTGATTGTGCCATACTGACTGAGAGCCAACTTTGAGGGTGGGTGTGTGTGTGTGTGTGTCTCCTTTTTGGCTAAAAGATGGCATACAAATGTTAGCTTAAGCAGCAGAAGATGCAAAATATCCAAAAATGTTTGGGGATGGGTGGGAAGGAGGCAGCGGGATCCCTCGGGTCGCTTCCAAATTCCACTCCAAGCAGGAGTGGGCGTGTGGAGTTGGCAGCAAAACAGGAAGTGCCTCCTCCTTTCATACTTGCAGTTCCACATGTCATGGCAGTTCAGAGGGGCCACTGCTGCATCATTCCTGACTCTGATCATGGGTGGAAGTCAGTCTGACTCAGGGGACACCTTGCGGAACCAGAACCCCTACAGTAGGGGAGACGGCCTGGCCCTCAGGGAGGGCACTGGCCTGACCCTGCTGGAAATGGCGTTGTCGAAGGTGGGGGTGCACCAGTGGGCAAGATGGGGTTGCGGCTGCTGGGCCTCCAAGGGCAACACAGCTTAGAGAAGGAGCCTGCAGAGTGAAGCCCCGGCTGTGGGGGCAGCCGTGGTTGGGCAATGGTGGCACCCACAATGGTGGTGGTACCCGCATTTGGAAAAGTGGTACTTGCAAAATGTGAAGAATAAAATGGAGGCTCGAAAAGCCCTTTTGGTAGAAGCATCATAGGAACCTGCCTAATCCTGAATCAGTGCATTTCTGTACTGTCAACACTGACTGGCAGCATCTCTCTAGGGCTTCAGGCAGACGTCTTTTTTTTTTTTCCCCTCTGGCCCTACCTGGTGATGTTGCCAGGGATTGAATGTAGGACCTTCCACATGCATAGCAGGTGTTCTGCCACAGAGCTACGGAAATTAGGAGTATCTGAAGTGTGAGTTGCCTTTTAAAACTTGACTGTCTCAGTCTTGACAGTCTAGATAAAAACAGCCCCTGAGGCAAGTTGGGTGCTTGCTTATTTTGTGTGGCTGCTGGGAAGTCACTTCGAACTGGTGGTGCATGGTGTGTGGGAGTTCAGTGACTTCCTGCATTTCCTTTTTTTTTTTTTTTTGTCATCCTAATTTGCTGGAGTCTAATTGGTGCCCAGCAGTGAGAAATCCTGTTGGAAAAAGGCCGGAACCTGAAAAACTGGATTCTTCTCGTCTTTTCCCGGGATAGCTTGATTCTCAGTTTCCTGGCTTACGTCGTATTATCTTTGATGATCCAATGCAGATGTTCTAAAGAGGTTTAAGATCTTTTTGTGAGCGTGGGGAGGGTGTTGGCAGGAGCTGGTGCATTTTCTTAATGGGGAGCATAAATCAAGGTTGCATCTTGTAAGATGCCAAAATGATAATTCTCTCTGCTCTCATGTTACATTCCCACAATTTTCCTCCTTTCTCTATCTAAACAGACATATCTATATGCGTATTGCTTCTGAATTCAAAGGTAGAGGACGGGACTGGTCAGATCTGGATTACTGTAATGCGTTCTACGTGGGGCTGCCCTTGAAGACGGTTCAGAAGGTGCAACTAGTGCAGAATGCGGCGGTCTGGGTGGTCACTGGAGCTAGGCGATTTGACTCTGTTGAACCGCTGCTTCAGCGACTGCACTGGCTGCCCATTCGTTTCCGAGCCCAATTCAAGGTGCTGGTGACCTTTAAAGTCCTTCACGTTTTGGGTCCAGGATATCTGAGGGACCGCCTTCTCCCATACATTCCGGCCCGCTCTCTTAGATCATCTGAGGGGGCTCTCCTGCAAGTGCCACCTCTGTCTCAAGTTAGTGGAATGGCAGCTCGTGGGCGAGCCTTCTCTGTTGTGGTGCCACAGTTGTGGAACTCCTTGCCAGGGGATTTGAGAACAACCCCCTCCCTCATGACTTTTTGGCGGGGGCTCAAAAGGTTTCTGTTTCGTCTTGCGTTTGGGTGATGGGTTGTTGTCTGCCCCCAGTGCCTCAGTATGTTCTGCCTTGTTGTTTTTATTCTGCTCTACATTGTCACCCCCCCCCGTGGATTTTATTGTTTTTTAATTTACTTTATGTACTGTTTTTAAATTATGTATTTTAACTTGTTGTAAGCCGCCTTGGGCATTTGCCTTGGCATAGGAAAAGGCGGGGTATAATTTTCTAAATAAATAAATAAATCTTGGCCTAATAAGATTTATATTTTTTTAACTAAAACCCTGAGGTCCACCAGTTGGAGGCCTGCCAAAGGCCACCGCTTAGAATGAAGGTGCAGGGTGCCTCTGTGCACACAGTCGGCCCAGGAATTTGTTTTCAGGACCAGAACTGAGCTCTCTGCCTTCTCATCCTGAAACCCATGCCCCCCAAGCGCTCTTTATTTGGACAGTGCAGTAGGAGAGGGAGTCTTTTGTTGCTGCTGTTAAACAAGTTGGGAGCTCAGTGGCAGAATGTGGTCCCAGGTCCTGTCCCTGGCAGCAGCTTCCGGTAGGGCTGGGAAAGACCCTGAGCTGGAATGGTCAGTGCTTGACTCATTCGGCAGCTGCTTTGATGTTCCTGTGAGTCGGAGCCCCTTGCCCATCTTGTTCAAATCATAAAAGAAATCTACGACTAGTTACCAGTCTACTTTTGGCCAACCCCCAATGTCAGAATGTAGTTGACATTCTGGGTGAAACTGAAGGTGTTCAGCTTAGTGTACGTTTCCTTTCTTGCCTGGTTACTACTTTGCTTCCTGCATTTGTTTTATGATGTTCCTTATTCTTTTTTCTTTTGCTTGGTTGTTGGACTGTCGTTGGCTACCTTGAGACCTTCTGAAGTGTGACAGGATGAAAATATTTTTAAATAAATAGCATATGTGGGCTATGCTATGTATCCTCATACAACAACCCTGCAAAGTGGGTCAGACCTAGCGAGAGTGACTGCCCAAAGTCACCCAGTAAGCATCCTGGCTGAGCCAGGACTTGAACCCAGTTCTCTGGTCCCAGGTCTACTGATGAGGTGTAATGGAGTTGGACCAGGAAAATTCGGGGTCAGATCCCTAAGGTAAAGGTGACCCCTGACAATTAAGTCCAGTCGTGTCCGACTCTAGGGTGTGGTGCTCATCCCCATTTCAGAGCCGAAGAGCCAGCGTTGTCCGAGGACGCCTCCGTGATCATGTGGCCGGCATGACTCTCCTTGCCGCAGCGCGTAGCATGCGGCTGGAACACGGAGCGCTGTTTACATTCCCGCAAGCGGTACCTATTTATCTACTCGCATTAACATGCTTTGGAACTGCTAGGTTGGCAGGAGCTGGCCAAGCAACAAGAGCTCACCCCGTCGCGGATTCGAACTGCCGACCTTTCGATCGACAGCTCATGGTTCAGCGGTTTAACATAAAAGCTTCCTGATTTACCTTGGGCCAGTCTGTCTCTCTGCCTGGCAATCCTCAAAGGGGGGGGGGGGGTTAGAGCAAAAGGAAGGGGAGGTCCATGTATACCTCCTGGGAGGATGGGGGGGGATAAGTTAAAGCTTCCGAGTGCTAATTAAATAAGAGAAATTCGCTCAGCAGTTGTGAATAAAACCTCCCTGTTCAGAGGCAGTCTATCACTGCATACTGTCTGGAGCTGCTTTGCACCGGGTTCATCAAGGTCTTGTCTGTGCTGATGCGTGGCGGTGGGCGGCCGTGGGGTCTTCCTCATCCGCTGCCGCCGCCTAATTAGACAGGATGGTGTAGTGGTTTGGGAGTCGGACTTAGACTTGGAAGATCCAGGTTCAAATCCCGCTCAGCCACGAAGCTTCCTGGGTGACCTTGGGTCAGTCACTATCTCTCAGCCCCACCTACCTCACAGGGTTGTTGTGAGGACAAAAAGGAGGGGAGGAAATATGTACACCACTCTGAGCTCCTCGGAGGAAGGGTGGTATAAAAATGTGGAAAACAAAAAAAATAAATAAAAATAAAAAATTAGGGCTTGACCCTGGGACCTTTGCCGTTGAGCTGTGGGCCTCCTTTCTGTTGAGACGAACGAGAGAGTGGCCGAGAACGGGCTTGCATGGGCATGGCGTCTTTGCAGCTTCTGCCCAGAGAGCCGGGCTGCTTGGCGCTTGTCCCTGGGCTGGGGTACGTCGCCACCATGGGAACTGCAAAGGGTGGCTCAGAGCTTATGCTCCCCACTGGGGCACCTGTTGTCCTTTGCCCAAAGCCTTGGACCAGGTAAAAGAAAAGATAAAAATGTTGCTGTCTGGGCTTTTTTCCCCTTTGCCCTTTTCAGGCGGTGCCAGTTGGTTTTTCTCCCTTTTTATTTATGAAGGGTGGGGCAGCAAAGACAGGGAGTC